>JAYEPQ010000008.1:2030000-4530000 GCA_036321105.1 Dracaena cambodiana
AGCTCGATCCTCATGCCCGAGAGCTCGCCTACGGTGGCTCCCAAGCCCGACAAGTCCAAACAAAAGCAATGGGGTTTCGACGGACTGAAGAAGTGGAAGAAGGCTAATCCTGCAGAGGATGAGAATGCAGCTCCTTATCGTCTACTTGGTGAGAGAACTGATGATAATGCTTGTTCTTCGGTTACCTGCACTCCCGTTGCAAGCCCCATCCACGACGAGGGGCCTGATACAAAGAGTATCAAGAAGGAGCTCTATAGGATCAAGTCTGAGCTATCTGCAACACACCCGAATCTTAATTTATCGTGAGTTCTCTCTCTCTTTTTTTTTGTTCCAACTGGTTTTTCGCAATAATGAGTTTCTTGAACTGCTTTAGGTCGTGGTGCGACAGGTATGTTGTGAAGAAGGAATTGAAAGAGAGCGCAAGGGAGAAGAACGGCGGTGGTTTCGACGGGCGGGTGGTTTTCAGAGGGAATGAGGAGAACTACCATCCCAACAATATCGCAGCAACCCTCGTCGTCGATGATCATCAGAATCCTTTCTGGGTTCAAAGGAATTGATCATCAGAAGTTGCTCCGGTGAAAGATTCAAATGTGTTTTGGATCCGATAGCAGTTGAAATAAATGTCTTGTGTTGATGTCTTGTTTCAGTTCAAAGCTTGGATGTTAAACGTTTCAGAAGAACTACAACAACCTTTTGCAAAGGAAGAAAGAAATTTTAAACTTCAGAAGATTTATGCACATTATCGAAAATCTCATGCGATAACAAGAAGAAGGGTTAATTGCATAGAGACTCTTATACTATAAAGGTGGTGTAAATTATTACTGTTTAAATTAAAACTCTTAATTTAGTTCATGAACTCCTAATAGCGTTAATCAATAATTTGCTATTTCCATCACTGTTTAATTTAAACTTTACATTTTGTATGAAAATTTCAAATTACCCTGCTCTCCATCACTAAAAACTCACTAAAACAAAAACAAAAATATACTTAGAGGAGAAGGATAATTTGAAAATTTTATAAAAAAGTACAGTTTAAATTAAAATAAATGGTTGGTTGACTAACATCGTTATGAGTACAAGAACTAAATTGAAAGTTTTAAATTTATGATTAATTATAGTCAGATCCCTTGTAGTATATTGGGGGTGTGTAATTTTAACACTCCTGAAATTTGAAACTTTCAAAAATACCCCTAAACTGTTAATACCCCTAAACTGTTAACACTATTAGTAAGGATTACTTATTTTCACTTTATTTTTTATTAAACTGCACTCATGTACCTCAAATTCTTATTCTCTCTTTCACACTCCCTCCCTCCCTCCCTCCCTCTCCCTCTCTATCCCTCTCTCTCTCTCTCAGTCACTCACAAGAGAGGGATCTCTCCTCTCTCTCCCTCTCTCTCTCTCAATCACTCACAAGAGAGGGAGCGTGGGTGACTCTCTCTCTCTCTCAGTCACTCACAAGAGAGGGATCTCTCCTCTCTCTCTCTCTCTCTCTCAATCACTCACAAGAGAGGGAGCGTGGGTGACTGAGAGAGATAGAGAGGGAGGGAGAGAGAGAGGAGAGAGAATCATAACGAGCAACAAGTAACAATCTAAATAAATCCCAATAATTCCGCAAGAATACATTCAAATTTCATGATAGTTTGCATCAAACATTCCCAAAAGCCCTGTAACCATCAGCTCCTGTAACTCAACCATCAAAGCCACAGCAGTCAAAGATTTTTCTAACTTTTGGATCGTAAACAGCTTACAAAGAATCAAGAGATGCGCAGCGTTATAGATTTGCGACACAAAAGGAACCAACGATGATTACTCATGGAATTGATAATAATCAACATATCGTCACAAATTGCATGAAGAAACAAGGCACACTCGCACCACAAATAGCTGATATATAATAAGTATTCGCTCATTTACATTGAATGGGCATATGTACAAGAACAGAAGAAGGAAGAGTGCAGATTTTTTTTTTTTTTTTTTTTTTTCTTTTTCCACACAAGAGTACGACTGCATGGAACTCGATCTATGTTGCTCTAGTTCAGATACTGCCTACAAGTTTTTGAATTGCAGTAACATGGGATTTTCTGTCCTTCGTCCTCGCTGTTGAAATGGTAGTCGTAAGTTATCTCCTCCCCAGGATTTATATCTCTCTCTGCAAAGAAAACAACCTGTGGGCGAAGCAAGATGATGGATCTCAGTGGGACTCCGATAAATCCATCATAGAGGAAGCCCAAGAAATTTATCACAGATATGGAAAATATAGTATGAATCATTAAATGTTTTTGTTATAAAATTAAGGCTCAGTTCTGATGGGGAACGGAAGCAAATTTAGGATTTTTGTGGTGGAATTTTGGGATTTGGGATGAACGAGAGATGAGAATTTGGGAATTAGACGATGAACTAGGGTTTAAAAAGAGGAGGTAAACTGATCTAAACTACTACAAAGCTAATCTAAAGGTCAACATGGCATTTTTCATCAAACAATTTTGATCAAATCATCTCTCATTTTATTGATCAACATTTAGGATTTTTGTGAATGGAAGCAAATTTAGGATTTTTGTGGTGGAATTTTGGGATTTGGGATGAACGAGAGATGAGAATTTGGGAATTAGACGATGAACTAGGGTTTTAAAAAGAGGAGGTAAACTGATCTAAACTACTACAAAGCTAATCTAAAGGTCAACATGGCATTTTTCGTCAAACAATTTTGATCAAATCATCTCTCATTTTATTGATCAACATTTAGGATTTTTGTGAATGGAAGCAAATTTAGGGTTTTTGTGGTGGAATTTTGGGATTTGGATGAACGAGAGATGAGAATTTGGGAAATCAAAAAAAAATTCGACATATTTCACTTTATTATGAAAACCAATCCTACTACTTCTGGTCCTGAGGAGTTAAACTAATCTGAACTACTACAAAATATAAAGGTCAACATGGCATTTTGTATCAAACATTTTTTATCAAATCATCTCTCATTTTATTGATCAACATTTAGGATTTTTGTGAATGGAAGCAAATTTAGGATTTTTGTGGTGGAATTTTGGGATTTGGGATGAACGAGAGATGAGAATTTGGGAATTGGATGATGATGAACTAGGGTTTTAAAAAGAGGAGTTAAACTAATCTAAACTACTACAAAGCTAATCTAAAGGTCAACATAGCATTTTGCATCAAACAATTTTTATCAAATCATCTCTCATCTTATTGATCAACAGTAGGATTTTTGAGAAAATGGAAGCAAATTTAGGATTTTTGCGGTGCAATTTTGGGATTTGGGATGAACGAGAGATGAGAATTTGGGAATTAGACGATGAACTAGGGTTTTAAAAAGAGGAGTTAAACTAATCTAAACCACTACAAAGCTAATCTAAAGGTCAACATAGCATTTTGCATCAAACAATTTTTATCAAATCATCTCTCATTTTATTGATCAACATTTTATAGGCCTTTAAATAGATAACTAAAAATAAAAGTTCCACATAAATAACCGTTGAAGACTACAAAAAAATACCAATAAAATTCTAAATTCTCAATTAGAATCTAAATAATAAATTCTAAAAAAATTGTAGCCATTCGATATTCTCCTCATCATTCTCTCCCTCTAATCTAATACTCTAAACATTAAAATAATTTAATCTAATGGCTCATTGCACTTTGCATAATGCAAGTTTTCATTGAGGCCTTTAAATAGGCAACTAAAAATAAAAAGTTCCACATAATAATCGACGTGGGACTGAACAAAAAATAATAAAAATAATCCTAAAATCTCAAATAAAATCTAACAAGTTTTATTAAAATCTAAATAATAAATTCTTAAAAAATATTGTGGCCATTCAATATCCTCATCAAGCTCATATATCTATCATTATAGAAAAATATCACAACTTATAAAATATGTTTACTTACCTTCTTCTCATTCCGGACTGATATCACTTTGGCAACACAGTTTGGCTGATCAAATCAAAAGGCCAAAGAAAATAACATAAATTAGAAGTCTGTAGTTGAGCAAGCGTACGGATTGTCCTCCAACTCAGAGATAAACTCTCCAGTGGGGAGATAATTGGGTACCTGGCAGGAGTGATTGACAAATCGTGCAATTCCACCTTTGCGAGTTGCATCAATGATATTCTCCTTATCAATTCTAAAGAAGTAGCAAGCACTCTTGTATTGTAGTCTTCTACCCGACTGATACTCAATCTCTCTTTTGTCAGCAACTCGGAGACCTACAATCTCGCCCACGTACTCAACTACCTACAGTAGAAATTAAAAAACAAGTTATTTCCTGTGATGTACTCTAGTCAAAGTAAGGAAAGAGAAGAGACTTGTGGAATGGGTTAAAAAAGGTGTATATCTACTTAAGTTGACTGGAAGAAATTACCATAGCTCCACGAGCTATTAACTGAGAAGTATAAAGACCAAGTGCGTGAATGCCAGATTTGTAAACCACCAAATGCTTCCAAGCCTTATTTTGTTTGTAACGTAAATATTCTTTCTGCACAGGAAAATGAAGGAAAATATCATCACAACAAGAATAATGAAATTTCTACTACATCATGCCGAGAATACTGGTACTCATTGTTGCTCAGAAGGTTGCAGCTTATTTTTGCAGCCACAAAAATATTCTTTAGTATTTATAAATACTAAATATTCTTTAGTATTTATAGATGCACAGACACAAATATTTTGTCTACAGAGTGACCATAATTAAACAAACAACAGCATAGTAGTCTATTCTTTTAAACCTCTCAATTCTTAGAGCTCCTATGGGACTTAACACATAAGAAACATACAGAAGATTTAATACACAATTCACAAGACAAGTGCATAGACCATAGAACACCAGATCAATGTTTAAAATAGCGATAACGGTAACGTAACGTTTTGCCTTTGTTAGGTTATGTCGCAAATAGCGTAACGCATAATGTAGGTTATGCAATTTTCTATTTATTTAATAAATATAAATATAAAACCATATAAAATAATTAAAATAAATTTAAAATATCTAAAAATATATAAAATTATTTTGTAATACATAATCTATTCAAATGTTATATTAAGTTTTACAATAATTTTCATATATCTTCATAAATTATATTAAGTCTGCAACTGTAATTCCAATCATTATTTAAATAAAAAAAGCAAGATTCCAATTTTTTATTTCGATTCCAATTATTATCATTGTTGTAATTTATATTTTGTAATGTTCAATTTATCTTATTTATGATTGTTGATTTCAGTTCAATTAAAAATTCAATAAAATCAACAAGTAAAATATTTTAGCAACCGGACGAGAAATACAACAAGTGAATAAAGAAATAAACTTAAATTATCAAGTTAGAAACTTTAAAAGCAATCAAACAAGCCAACAATTAATTAAGAAAATTACAGCAATTTGCTAATAATCAAAATAATAATCAACAACAATATATGAATTACTAAAAAAAAATAATTGTAAATAACGTAGTATAACGTAATTTAACGTAACATTATGTAATATAACGTAAAATAACGTAAAAAACGTACTGTTACGGTGCACTGAGTTATTTCCAGTTGTTACGTAGCGTTGGGATTCCGTTAGGTTACGTAACGCAAATAACGGGTTTCATAACGCGTTATTTTCAACAATGCACCAGATGTTCTTACTCTAGACCGAAGATTGAATATAAGAATGAACACTTGTAGTGAGTCTTCCAAGAGCAAAATAAAAGTCATTGCTGTATAAAATATAAATTTACTGATGATTTCATGTTTTGTTCAAAAGAGCATTCTTTTACTTTGCTGTGAGATAGACTTCAGCGTTAAATAAGCATGTATAATATTTAACTCCTTCAATGAACTGGACTTTGGAGCAGCAGAAATGTTCAATACTTTTAAGGTCATACTTGGCCAAGGTTTCAGGAGGGATTAAGAAAAGGGGTTAAACTAGTTAATCCATTTCGTGCAAGAAGGATGAAGTTAGTTAATGCACTGTATGAGGACTAGATTATCTTTGTGTTCTGCTTGGTTTTTGGGAAGAGAAAGAGAACCTTTTTTTTTTTTTAACAGAGGGATTATTTCTTAACTTGTCCAAAGTAGTTTTCCCAACAAAAAAGAGAGAGTAGAGAATGCAATGTCAATAGATTTCGCATGAGCTGTAGACTAAACGCCCACCCAATCTCAGAAAATCAACGGAAACAAGAAGTTGACGACACACCTAATGGAGGAGGCTGAAGGCCTAGAATGACAGGTCCCTCGTACGAAATTGTAAAGATATGACTGCCTCGTTCTTTTGGGTCTTGGAATCCAAGCCTTATGGATTAGCTAACCCCTCGTTTTAAGGGTCTAGTCCTCTTACATGTCTTGACAAATTATCTTAATCGTTTTTGTATTTGGAAAACTAAGACGGGTTCACCTCCTTACTCCATGCGCACAATTTTTGTGTTTGGCAAGTCAAGGAGTGAACCTCCTTAACCCTTCATTTAACCATTGCCAAATTAAGTATCTCCATTATGGAATATAAATTATCAAGAATACAACTCAAGCACTACTTGTTCGAATTCATGCTCCTTAAGAACAGAAGTTGCACATCTCAAAAGTATAATCACCAAGCCATCACACGATAAAGTTTACTTTTTAACCTCCTTTTACCTAAGCGAAGATTTATCATATGATCTATGTATGCATCCATTAGGAAATCAAAATATATACGTCAGAGATTTCCAGATCCTAGAATACTATTCCATATATTTCAACATAACTGACACATCTAACAAGTAAACATTTAAACTCAATATACCAAGGCTACCATCAGAAGATAAACTGTGGATAAGGAAAATCTCACAAGACTGATATGAGTGTCCTTTCAGTCCTTTCAATATATGGTGATGGAAAATTTTTCTGCTGATTACTTGCAGATACATGGGTTATATCGAGCTTCCACTTATTTAACCATCTGAGATTTGAGAAGGACAACATCTTTTAGTATATGAACGCGTAGAATATATCTTGTGGTCACAAATGAAGCAAATTAAAATAGGTTGTGCATTGAAAATTTTATTTTTAGGAACCAAGCAATGTTAGATGAACTCATCAAAGATCTGAAAGTGTATCAAAATAGACTAGGAAAAATGTAATGTAATTCTAAAACATACCCGACAATCATACTCAACATCTGAACATGGAGATCTTACTAAAGCTCTTGTGCATGACTTTTGCCCATTCATATGAAGCCATGCATTAATCTGTTCCTGGGAAACAATGCATCCTCCATTGTCATTGTTGGGTAGCCTCTGGTAGTTGTGTTTGAATCCCCCCTCACTTTTTCGGCCTTTGAAACCCTAGTTGCATGGGTCAAAAATCAAATTGCATAAACTCAATTATATGGCTTCTAATAAGAAATTTAAGAGAGCAGCGCAACTAATATTATGAAGTACCTCTGTCCGAGCACAGGACCAGTCCTTCTTTGGACTTCCTACTTCAGTATTGACACCAGGGTGACAATCCGCGTCAATGGCATCTTGAGCTGCATGAAGCATGCATCTCCCATAGAAACCAACTTTCTCATTATCATCACCTTCAATCTCACTTTGCAAAAGGCCCTGCGAAATAGGTAGATAAGGAGAAATAGAAAGCAAAGCATATAGTAGATGCTATGATTTGATATGTGTCTCAAAATTTTTTAAGGCTGCAATATGGAAATAAAATATCAACCTCCGACTATAGCTTAAAAAGAAAAATAATTTAACTTGAAAGGTATTTTTCTTCTCTCATGTTGTTTCAATTGCAATACACAGACAGAGTAAATCTACAGGAACAAGAGCTTCCAAAAGTAGGACTTTACAAACTACCCTAAATGAATGAAAGACAACTGCCTAAGCAATATGGATGAAAATTGAATTAGTACCAGCCAACTTCCATGGAACTAAAATCAAGAAATCAGTCTTAGCTACAAGTCTACAACTGAAATATGAAACTTTATGCTTAGCATTTAAGAATGGCAGATAGCCAGACACCGTAACAGACGGATGAAATCAAACCTGTATAAAAGGACTGAATATAATCAATATTTTAAATATCAGCCAATATACTGGTACATTAATATACTGGTACATTGACTGATATCTCTGTGTTTTACATCTAGCTGATATGGTATGTGCTTTTTCTACCGGATCTCGCTTTGGACTGAAATAGGCCAATATATTGGCTTGAAGGCGAGATATTGATGAATATTCCAGTGTTAAAATATTACCCAGTAAGCAACAATATTGGGATTTCTTTCAATCATGCAAAAAACCCAATCTGACTTGTTGGCTCATAAACCCGATCCAAACTATATATGTGAGGAAGACGGAATTAGGTTTTGGTTAGTAGTCTTGAATGGTTGAACTCTTTTCAGTTGACTCGTTCCTCCACTACGACTTGCAAGCAGAGACTGCAAGAGTCAACACAGCTGAGCGGTCCTAGTGATAGTGGAGAGCAATGACAACTACCTACGAGCAGCAAGACATGTATTAATTTTGCTTTCATGCTTTAAATTGGGCATTTTGGTTGGTTTACACATGGATGCATTTGATAAGGTTCCACAAATGATTAGTTATTTATAGGTTCAATGCAAATTGCTAAGATAAGTATCTCTAAAGGTCCTAAATATGTTTAAATAGTTTCATATGATTTATTTAGGTATGGCAAATATATTTATAATCTGATATGACACCAGGTATGATATCTAATATTAGTAAATATCATGAACCATGATATATTACGCAATTAGGATATTCAGTATTGAAATTATCCGAACAGGTAAGTCACCTATATTTGATATTTAAAGCACTGGATATAATCAAGCTAATTAAAAAATTATTTTCAGCATCCTACGGAAACTTATTATTACCTTCTGGTGAGCACACCACGGATGAAAATGAACAGAGCACTTCAGAACTCTACACTGTATGCAGCAACCCCCTGGTCGGTTACACATTGAGCACACCTGAGAACAAAATAGTGCAGTACATAGTATAAGGGGCGCGAACATTATAAGAGGTCCTAAATCTTCCCAAATTTCTGACTATGATTAACACCACATTACTTAGTATAAATTAAATGAACCCTCAAGAAAACTCAGGGTAACATTTATTGAGAATAGATACCAGTGTAACTTCCATGTTGATTTTTTTTTTTTGCTAATATTAGATAACTTACAGTACTCTTCCTAGCAGCCGAAGCACCAAAAACATCAAAAGCACTCATCGTGTCAACATTTGGGCACCGTGTACCAGGGGTCCAGAGGCCACAAACCACATGAACCCACTGAATGATGGATGGATCAAAAACTCCGGCAGTTACACTGTTGTAAAGTTGCAATCCTTTTGGCATCTGATCACTGGTCTGATTTTCAGAAATCAATTCCACAGCACCTTCTAGAAAGGCTTCAGAACATGCTGATCTCATAGCTGAAATTGATCCAGAATTATCACATTTAGATGCTTCAATAACGGAACACAACCCCGAAGATTCACCTTTTCCTGTTTCAGAAGAAGAGGCTGATCGCATAAAGGCGTCAAAATTCCAAGCCTTCAGCAAACTTCTCACAATGTTTTGACTTTTCACTGCTTTTGTCATGGCTCCACCTTCATATCCACATAAAACACAGACCTATATACATGTTAAAAAATGAGACAGAGCATTGGCAGATGATACCATAAGCACCTAGCAGAATTAGTAATACTGGCTCATAACACATAATGTATGCAAATTCCAAGCCACGAAAGGGTGCCCCACATACCATAAGCACCTAGCAGAATTAGTAATACTGGCTCATAACACAATGTATGCAAATTCCAAGCCACGAAAGGGTGCCCCACACACCAAAGCTTTTTTCCCATCACAATTCGGTCTCGAAAGAGCAAGATACTGACTCAAAAAGCATCGTAAAAAATGACCTAACTTTCATAACAATCTATGGAGCACATTATACATTGTTTCATCTTTTTTGACTGGTACAATCAGTGTTTATCCACTTACAGACTCTTCATAGGTCAGGTTATTCGAAATGCTTAAACTTCTATTGATGATTTAGTTGTTGTTAAGGGTTAACGCACAGCCGATAAGCTCGAGCTCATGGCAAAACGGTTAAAGTTGAATGACATATCAGGGTTCAAATCTCATCATTGATGACTTAAACTTGAGTTTATTTATTCCATTTATTCTTCCCTTCTAAGCAAGTTATGTTTACATTGGAGGCCTTTCCACGTGGCCAAAAGGCCTATTTGAGGAGTGCTAAGTTTGATTGATATGCATTGTTAGACCACATCCCATAAGCTTACGATTTTGGGTGAAGTGGTTTACTGAGAGAAATTGTCAAAGTTAAGATCTCTAAAGTTATATTTTTGAGGTGTATATATTTACTCAGGACATTCGTAAACAGGGATATATGTGAATTTGACTAATGAAAACATATATTTATAATTTTATATGGTGCAAGAGATTCTTTTGACGATCAGGAGAACAACACCCTCTTATTGTGATAAGAACACAAGTTGAGAAAAAGGCCAAGAAATAATTTATACTCCACAGGACGTCGAAGAAGGCCAGCATTTCAGAACCCCAGATTTATTATATGAGAATAAAGGATCCCAATATTTCAAATCCTGGCTATTTGGCTAGATCTTCAATATCTTCCTATGCTCTAACCACATAGTTTTGTATCATGATGGAGATCCAAACTTTTTCAAATTTCCCTTTCTCAAATAACTTAATATGCAGATAGTGTCACATTGGTATATTTCAAGCACCAAAATGAATAAGAGCTACTTAACATGCACAAAAAATTAAATTTCCTACCTTGAATGGCCCGACCAAAAGTCAGCTCCAATTAAAATCTGAATGACCTATAACGGGGATGTTTTCTTAAAAATAAACTTCAGGTTTGCACATGAAATATGCATTTCAGAATCAATGTTCATGCGTTTGCAGAATGTTTCACCCCAAAATTTCTCCAGACAATGAATAAAAAATGAAGTTCTGGTTTGCACATGAAAGATGCAACTTATTTATAAACATAATGCTAGTAATATAACTAAGAAACTAAGAAGTGCGTGAGAAACTATGGCCTACTTTTGTGATTGTTAATGAAGATAAAAGCATAAACGACAGCTGGGCTCATCACTACATAAGAAACCATATATTAATTACTTACTATGTTCTGGGAGTTGATTTTGCATGGTCTGCAGAACCAATGGCCTCGTGGAACCTTTGAGACACCATAGCAGGCCTGGTGAACCTGCATAGAGTGATTGCTATATACTCATCATAACTATCTTAACAACAACATTACAATCGACAGGAGAACATGCAGCATACTCTAATTAAGCAGCGGTTGCATTCTAATATGCGATTGATCTCTTCTGTAACTGAGCTTCCACAAACAGAGCAAAATGTATCTGAACCTAAAAGAGAAGGCTGGCACTTCCGGACCTTGCCAGATCTGCACTCGGAAGGGAAGAACGAATAGAACAGCATGTTAATAGGAGGTGGTAGACAGGAAACGGTTAACAATGCGAGAACTCCAATTTATTATTTTCAGTTTGTATGTATATATGTATACGTACGTACGTACGTACTACATACATATATATATATATATGAGAAAATGGGAAATTCACCGGCGGTAAAGGGAGTTCCTTCAACGTTGCTTAGGTGGCCCAATAAAATTATTACACATGGTACCACTTAAATTAACAAATAAAAGAACTCTCTTAACCACCCTTTGAGTGGTGCTACGTGTAATAATTTTATTGGGCCACCTAAGCAACGGTGAAGAAACTCCTTTCACAGCCGGTGAATTTCCTGTTTCCTCTATACACACACAAATTGTGTGTGTGTACACATTAAGTGAGATTACAGCACCTTCTCAAGTTTATCTGACTCAGTTCACCAGCATCGTCTTGATTATTCAGTGATCTTTTCCCAAAACCATCATCTGTTAAAAATACACATTTTTAAAATGTTCAATAAACAAAACTTTGCATTAACAGTTTTCCATTTCCATATACATGCAACTTAATTATCAATGGAGCATAGTATATTCTGGCACAAAGTCCTAGATAGAACTAAATGGACGCGATTCCTAGGAGGCATCTATTAAAGTTAAAAAGGCCAACAGAACTATTTTGTAGCACAATGAACAAAATAGTTCAAGCCATAAAACCACTCACCAACTAGAGAATTTCCTGTAGCGATTGAAGTAGATGCTTTTGGTTGATCTCCTGTTTCATCCATGGTTGAACTGCCACTTGCCCCATGATTTGGTTCACAAGAAAGCTTTGTTGTGTTCTTGTCCTTGCTAAGAAGCTCACTAAGACTGCACTTGCGAACCTCCCTATACCTTGGCCTCATCTGAGAAACCTTATATTCATGATGTAGAACATGTTTTACCTCATTCATATTATCTATCTCATTCTCAGTCATGGAGAATTCATCTACACGTTCATCACTTTTACTGGTGCACTGGTTATGCGTGCCAAATCTGTGAACAGTATTTGAATCTGTGCCATTTCTCTCGGAATCATCATTTCCAAACTGTAGATTTAAATATGATAACTCATCACAGCATCCATCTTTTTCCTTAGGGAGCATTTTTTTGAACTCTGAGGTCAACAATTTTTTAGGTTTTGCTCCAATGTCATTTACATCACACCTTTTAGATCTTTTAAGAATCAAACTAAGTGCAACAATTTTGGGAGGTTTCTTTTTACCGCTCAATCCACCATTGGAAATGATACCTGATTTCCCACAAACCACAGGCCTTGCCATCTCGCCCACAATTTCCATTTCATGGTTGTTGGATTTTGCAATACGACTAAGTGACACGTACTTGGGTGGCTTTTCAAAACCCAAATGAATATCTTCTCTTTTTGCAAATTGTTTTTTCGTAGGCACAGTTAGTTCCTCCTTTTCAGATGCAACTGCTAGTGTTCTAAGAGACTGATCATCATTAGCAGCGTGCATTTTATCAAATTCCAGAATATTATGGTGGCTCTTTGTCTTTAAAGAAAGGGGTTCAGTTGAAGACAAAGAAGAGCGTTTCCGCTTGACACCTAACTTTTGCATTGGAGGTTCAGGCTGAGAGAGAGCTTTGCTATTATCATTCTCAGGTAAAGAATATTCCCATTTCAAATGGCTAATAGAATGAGAAGACTTGGAGTTTAGTGGGCACAGACCTGACTTCGGAACTGACATGTCCAGCTTATTCATTTTCATCTGATCCTTTCTCTTTTCTGTTTTCTCCACCTTTCTCCTTTTAACGTGTTCTTGATCCATATGCATTTGATTTCTTACCATTTTCTTGTTAGACGAAGTCTCCTTCCTGAGCTCATCAATAAGGTCACCAGATGTCTGAATTGGTAAAGAAGATCCAGATTTACCTAGGTCTACCTCATCATTGGCAGCTCTATTAGCAACTGCTTCATCAGATGAACCACACTTTTCAACCCCAGATCCTTCATTAGCCAAAAACTCACAAGCAGTCTCATTATCTTCAAGGTTTGTGGTAAAGTAATTTACTTTGTTAACTTCAACTGAAATCTCTGTTATTGCAGGGGCAGAGGAACCAGAACAAACATTTGACATCTGCTGTTCATTCATCGAGTCAACCTCTACTTGAGTCCCTTCAAAGCCTTTACAAGAAGTAGTTTCTGGAAGCGGGTCCTCTGTTCTTTTAGATGTTTTTAACACATTTGAAGGCTTATCAACCGAGGTAGCATCAGAATGTCCTAACTTCTTCGCAGGAACATCCCGCCAGAGACCAATTTGGCAGTCATTCTTCATGACAAAATGTTTCTTTGAGCATTCACATAAATTTACATTGCTCGTATCCTGAGACCTATGAATCTCATCACAAGTCCCAGTAATGTGCTTTATTATTACTTCTCCACAAACTTGTTCATTGTTTATGGAGTTGGAGGGGCTGAAATGTCCTGCAAAACAACAGCCTGCCAAATGCTTCGAAAGCAGTGAGCAACAGCACTTTCCATGAAATGATGTAGATTGTTCTTTAGCATCAAATATTTGCTTAACAATACCAGAACCAAAGTTTGACAGTCCTGTGCGCCTGAGATAGAGGTCAAGCATGAAAAGACTGCGCATTCTATGTGAAAATAAAAAATACGCAGATATTCTAGATTTTTACATCAAATTCATTCTAAATAACCGACAATAAGCTAAATGAATTCAGCAAAGTGAATGATAAATTCAAGTCACTTAAACACACATACACCAATGTCAACAGATAGCCTCACATTTTTTCTTATTGAAGTAATTGCAAGACCAGAATGGGTCCCCAGGGGGAGATAGAATTGAGACTACTGATTCAATAGCTTAAGTAATTAGAGACTAAACTTTCTATTTAAAGCTGTCATTCTCTCCTAATTCTTCTAATGTGGGACTATTCCCATCACCCATAACCCTAACAATAATCATCTGAAATTTCTAGCGTACTCAACACTGGTTAATAATAATCGAAGATAACGTAATTTGGCAAACTTTCAATAAAAAATAAGTAATCCTCTAGCTTGATTACATAAAACTCCATGAAGAACAGTGCTTAACCCTATATTAGCAACTGTTCCCCTAGACTATTGTATAGTTACTATAGTATCACCAAAATCAACTTGTTCATTAAATTTGCCTGATAAGTGTTACCTTGAGTATTCCAGGGTTCACAAATTACATCATGATCTAAATGGGCATAACTCAACTAGGAAAATCATATCTGATACACAAATTTTATCTCACAGAGAGTGTTAAATATTCTTATATGAGTAGGGCACTCAACTGACCAACTGACCGACCATTTTAGCCTCAATATAATAATTATATCAAATCATACGATTTTATATTAAAACTTAGAATGAGATCATTATTGCAACCCAACTGACCAACAATTTAGCCTCAATATAATAACTTCTCATCTAGCCAATATAGCTCATGCGATGCTAAAGTTATTACATTTGACATGTTAAATAATTATATATCACTAACTATAAATTTTTCCTCTCTATTTGCCTCAAAGCCAAGATCAAGCTGCATAGAGCTCACATGAACCTTTAACAAGTGGAGATTGAACAGGAACCTAGCAGAGTCCACATATGGTCTAGCTTGTTTATTTATATTAGGCAGCTTAGATTTATGCTCAAGTTGTTAAGTCAGATTATTCAGATGAGTTCAAGAACTTTTCCTGAGGCTTGAGTTCATACCAAGGCCGTCAAGCATCCCAAGCCCATTAAGATTCCTAATCTCAAGTTCATGTTTGCTAACAAAATCTAGGCTCCAAGCACAGATCATGACTCAATGCTCTATAATGTCATCCTTTTTAAACCCTTAGTTTTTACAGTAGCTGATATTTCTTCACCAATGTGAGGCGTGCAATTACATTTCCATCGTAATAATTAACACTTGCAGAACCCAAAATGAAAATAGGGTGCAAGACAAGAGAACCTTAAAAAACAAAGATATGGGAACATAGATAGATATGTGGTCTTTAAATTCACATATTTCAACATTTATCTTTCATCAAGGAAAGACAATAAAATAGTTAGCATTTTTGTGAAAGAGAGGCAAAATGTACATTATTGGATGGAGGCTTCTCCTACTATTGTATTTAGTTCTAAATTCTAATCAAGAGACAGAAGCTCAAGCCTTTTTCTGCTTTCTTACTGTGACAAGCTTCTCTCAATATCACACTACATGTGCGTAGGCTCAGTGGACTTCGTTTTATGGGACACTCAATGGACAAAGGACAGATTTAATCTCCCATACTATAGTTTAATCACTGAACAACTACTCGTCACAAAGATTTCCAGCTTAATAGAGAGATATAACAATGACCACAACGGACTGATTTATCCTCAAAAAATGATTTACATGAGTTGTAAACTTTTAACAACCGGAAGTAGAATATACAACAATCAGTAATAAATTATATATTTCAAGCAGTTCATCAAGCTGAGGGTGCTAATTAGTTTAACTGCAGTTAATAACTTCTACATTTACAGGGAGCCCGAATCTGATCTGACCAACAAGGTAAATGACTTAATTTACAATTTGATCAACAAATAAAAAGATCATCAGAGACAATTATGTTCCTAAATCCTTTTTCTTTAATGGAAGAAATCTAAGAGAATGAAATAAGAGTTGAGATCTACTCATTGTTACCTCAAACACGGATGCTCGTAAGAACAGAAGGCATGACAAGTAGAGATATCTTGTCCTTTTGAACAGTGTGAAATTCTCTCTGTCAAAGTTGCATATTTGGAGTGTTCGCTTCGATCTGCATAGCATGCAATCAAGAGAGAATTACACTAAGCCTATCCAGCCACACGAGAGCTAAAACTATTTTACTTTTTCTTTATTTGGAAGGATGTATATGTTCATAATTTTCTATCAACTATATTTATAAGGATATGGTTGATACATAAATAAGAATCTTACCTCCGGTGGCAGGTTTAGCTGGTAACATTTCCACATCATTACCAGATAAACAATTAGAGCATGATTGTAGAGATCTTACTATAGAATTGGATGTATTCTGATGAATATCACAATAGGCTCCCTGCCTCAAGTCTCTCGAGGATGTTGAATCACCATTACATAGATTACTCTGCAGTTCTGCACCTGAATGACAACACAACCTTTGGTGTCTTGGACTCGTTTCAAGAGTAGCAGTGGAGTGTTCCTGTTCCTGCTTGGACAACTCAACCATGTGTCTCAAAGTGAAAAGTTTCATACTATCATCAGCCAAATGCTGTGTATGGTCACTCTTTGCATGTTTCACAGCAGAATTCATTTCTGAAACATACAAGGAATTCGATGAAGTGAGATTCATTGGGATTCCTTCGTTTAGAGGACCAGATCTGGGAGGTGCATGAGTAACTGCGGTCATGGAACTATTAGTAGCATGATTACATTTTTCCCCGTTCCTACCAATAGGGAGTTTGCCATAATGGTTGAAGTTCATTGAATCAGGTCTGCTTTGCAGAGTGGTGGACGGCTGATTGAAATTGAAGGAAGACCTCCTATCATCTACTGAAGAACGACCATAAAGGCACTGTCCATCCACAGCTGGCATAAGTACTCTGGTGTCAGCTGTCCGCTTGTCGTGAACCATACATTTGACTTTCACTGTGTCTGTAGACCCATTTTCAAGATTTCTCAGTCGTGTTCCCTTATCTATATTAGTGGAAAGATCTGATCCATCTAAGAAGTTATTCCATTGAGTCTTACCATTTACTTCGTTTATATGCTCAGAAAGGTTGCATTTAGCAGAAACTGGATCAGGCGAGGAGTACTTGGTGTCATTAACAATAGTGGTTACTTGAGATGCATTGTCCCCTTTGGTCTTAAGGTTTGAAAGAAACGATGAGATTAGTGAATTCTTAGTGACACTCCCCATAAGCTCTTTGGCTTCATAAAGATTAGAATTCTTGTTACTTCCAACTGCATGCAGAAGTTGCCCTCTGTTGCTGATAGATGGTTCAAACGAAGTGCACCAGAGACCATTATGTTGCTTGGCTTCCATGGGATAATGAGCTGCATAAAAGCATGGTAGTCTTACTTTATGTATCATACTCAGACATAAAATTTCTAAATAAGCAATTTATCTAACAGTTATGCAATCACTTTCTAACAACTTACATTTCTCTGGCAGTGGAAATTTTACCAGTGACTTCTGATGATTAGAAGCTGCATCAAATTGCAGAGAGTTCACAGCTGTTGATAAAGAACTCAAATTGTGGACCTGGGAAGGCTGTCCAAGCCGCAAATCAATATTTGAAGAATAACCATCCCTAGTTACGAATACTTCACTTCCAAAGCTGTTCTTACTTCTATTAAATTGACAACTGCGAGATTTGGAGTCTGAATGTGGATAAATAACGGAGGGAGTTCCCAATTTTTCCTTGCAATTGTCATTATCTGTGACTGATCGAGACCAAATGTTTTGCTGTCCCTTGTTCAGAGTCGCATGTGATGCCTCAGGATTCAAGCAACTGGGACTTTCCTTAATTGCACTCACTGTATGGTTCTTTGCAAGAACGGGCACATGAATTTGTAATGAACTAGTGAAGCCCACTCCCTCCAATTTATTCCTCTGGTACATGTTATCTGACACCATCTTCATCGGATGCTTCATATCAGCCTGTCGAACTCCTGTAAATGGTAGCTTAGCGTGATAAGATCTGTTCCAAGGATCTCCGACTTTCTCTAACCCAGCAAATTTTTGGTTGGAGTCAACTGTCCCCAAATTCTGAGGCAAGGTAGGCAAAGTACTACCCCTAGATCCAATAAAACCAAGTTTTTTTGAGGGACCATCTGACCAATCCCAACCTTTGCAATCATCTGGAGCATTATTCTAGAGAACCAAAGAACATACAATAAGAATTCGAAATAGAAGATGTAATAACAGAACAAAGACTAAAGTTTTTACAATTCATGACATGTGGGATACCACCATGAAATGCATAGCAAACAAAGCACATGGATATCTATACTTAACAGTTCTTATCTACTAAATACTTCACTTAAAAGTTGGATAAGACTGCTACTCTGGCACAAAAGTGCTTGTTCGGTGTGCCTAATCATTCATGGTATACATTTATCCATGTCATTCCACATAGCACTATTTCATTTGACCACTAATGAGAATTAATAAAAGTCCAATAATAGTAAAATTTGAGGGAAAATAAGTGGTCCTTCTATGGATTTCTACTTGCGTTGTTTATATGGAAGTAAGCATGAGGGGGGAAATGACGGAATTCAATATTCCTACTTGGTGCAAAAAGGACTTCAAATGGCTACTATTTCACATATAGGTCATTTAAAATCAAGTTTACAATTTTATATCTTGTTGATCATGGCATGTGTTGCTGTGATTTGCATAGAAATGTTAGAAGGGATGAGACAGCAGTAAAACCAAATAATGATCTAGAGGTGTTTCCTCACTAGTGCATTGAGCAAATTAAAATCAACATATCCCTATTGAAATGGAGTTGTCCATACAGCAAGCTCTAAGCTGAGAAGGATATGTGACCAGCAGTCAACCCGAACACAGCCTTTATCAGCTAATGTTAAGGTAATGGCTCAAACCCAAAATGTTGTGTGCCAGGTAGAGAGACCTAGCTGATAGATTAAAGTAGTCGCTGCAGCAACAGCCAGAGAAAAAGTCCCCACAATTCATCTACACAAGTTTGCAGGTCGAAACTCTTCCTAGATCAATTCATTTCTAGCATCAAACCATTAGTGAAGAATGTGGGTTCGTAAACAACATGAAAGATCATCTATGAAGCAAAACTCCAAGTCAAGTAAACAACATGAAAGACCCATCATACCAGCCTCGTATCAAACCATAGGTACCAATTTCCTACCAATGCAGCTACACTGAAGAGAGGGGAGTACCCCATAAAGCATAGTGAGGTGCCTTGGTGCTATGCAGATTTATGTTTTTTGACATGCACATTAAGCTCATCTACTAAAGAAGCAACTCGTCAAAACCTCCCCTACCTTTGGGAAGTTAATGGCTGAAGAAATAGCAAGTGAAGGCAGGACGATGTGAAAGCTTGTATCAGTGTTGCCTTCTGCCCAAAAGAGAACTTTGGCACTTGTACTAGAGAGGCTTCAAATATAATTATTGGTACATTAGGCATCTATGCTAGCAAGACAGAAACTCATAACTCTTAAGCATATTTACAACAACCTGTAGCCACGACCACCACCAAATATAAATTAGGTGATGCAAGACGGAAGCCAAATTAAGATTTATTGGTAGAAATTTAGGGAAGAACAAAAAAATAAAATTTTTGTAGAAATTTAGAACAAAATAAAAAGATAAAGATTGATTTGGGAATCTAGCCATGTGATATCTCACCCACTCTCAACGAATCCACGATGAGAGATTTAAAAATTGTTTTGAAAATCAACTCAGGTGAATCCATGCCCACTTTTAGTGAATCCACAAAGAAAAATTTTATCATGCGAATCCATGCATAGTTTTTACAAGGCTTATTCATAAGAAATTTCTAAAAATAATGATAAGAACAAAATCTTATCAATATCAAACAAAATCATATAATATCCAATTTTTAAAATCAAATAAAATCTTATTAAATCTTATTAAAATCCTAATAATAAAAATAAGAATCCTATCAAATCCTATCTAATATAATCTAATTTCCATCAATTCTCTCCGGCTTCAAAGTATTCATCCCCGATAAATGCAAAGATAAAAAATGTTAAACACGTTCAAAATGAACTGATCTGCATCCTTCAATGAAGCAATAATTGGGTCATGGTGGCAATCGAGGCCGTAACTTGTGATCACATCTAAACCATTGTAGTGGAAGTGCTACTGGTGTCTTCATTAAGGAGAGGGTGATATCAGGATTCGAGACTACTCGACAAAGATGGAGGATTGGACGTTGTCATTGCGATACTATCACTGATATTGTTGCGCTGAATAGGATGGCAGAGGGAGAATCTGGGGATATTGGGTTTTCTTTTCTTCTTTTTCGTCGCCTTTTTTCACTTTTTATTTTTCTTAGATTTTTTTTCACTTTTTTCCTGATTTTTTTTTCACTTTTTTCCTGCTTCTTTCTTCTTCTTCTCTTCATTTTTCTTTTCTTCTCTTTTTTTTTGATCTGAATTTTTTCTCTCTTTTTTTTCAAAAAGTAAAAAAAAAAAAAGAACATGAAGATGGAAGGACAAAGATGGAGATGGGGATGAAATTAAGGCTTTGATTCCAATTTGATGCATGACGGAAGCCAAATTAGGCTTTATTACTAGAAATTTAAGGGGAAAAATAGAATTTTTATAGAAAATTAGAACAAAATAAAAAGATAAAAATTGATTTGGGAATCCACATATGTGATCTCTCATCCACTCCTAACAAATCCACTCCTAACAAATCCACGAGGAGAGATTTAAAGATTCTTTTGGAAATCCACCCAGGCGAATCCACGCACACTCTCAGCGAATCTATGAAGAGAAATTTTAACATACGAATCCACGCGTAGTTTTTACAATTTTTTTCATTTTTCATTTGTATTTCAATTGTTGATATAGGAAATTTCTAAAAATAATGATAAGAACAAAATTCTATCAAAATCAAACAAAATCATATCAGATTTTTAAAATCAAACAAAATCTTATCAGATCTTATTAAAATCCTAACAATAAAGATAAGAATTCTATCAAATCCTATCTAATATGATCTGATTTCCATCATTAGGTGGTCATACTTTCCCCATCCAAGTTCACTTTTAGGGCATTCTTAAAGTTTGCTCAAGAGAGTAGTTGTAGAATAACAGGAAATTCTTCTGTTAGATCTCAATTTTTGTTTCCAAATCTGAAATTATTTTGGAGGTGAATTAGAAACCAAGGCAGATTTTGCTAGAAGGCTAAAACTCTATGGACACATCAACTTAGTAAAGAAACCCACATCTAACATCCTTGCACAATGGCATTGGCAAAGATAGGATATTTCTAACAAGTTTTTTGTGAATCATGAACCAGCATTGCAACGTGTAGTAGGATATTTTAATTGAACCATCTTGTATCAACCTCTACCAACAGTCGCTTAGTCGGATACTTCAAGTGAACCATCTTGGATCATACTCTACCAACAGCAGATGAGAGAAATTCTCAGCTCCTAATATTCCTCCCACAAATACCACATCACAAGTACATTTAAACTCGAAGAGAATACATTTGAATCACAAGTTGTACGGTAAAAATAGGAAAGGGAAGATTTGAATGTAATTATAATAAACCCTATAAGAAAAGATTAAACAAGCAACTACAATATGGCAGAAATGATGTACCCAAGAATAACTTTAATATCAAGACTACTTGAAAACAAGGATAACTGCTATAAACCAAATCTTCCATGTTTTTCTTTAATACTCACCCCAAAGCATAGTTTGCGCCACTGAGCAACAGTCATGCCATTCTCCAAGCGGATGACCTCACCTGGATTTGCTGAAGAGCCTGAATGCTGAAATAAACTGAGGTAAGGGCATACACTTCTCTATTTGAAAATGTTCTCTTCAAATAATGATATAAAGAAAAATATAATCAGTTTAAGACACATTGCTATTGTTGCAAGATACCTCACAAAAATTTGCCACAGACATGCGTATGCCGTGACAAAAGCAAATAACACCAAGAAGGCCCAACTCACTTAGAAATAGCTCCCCGACTGTCATTATAAAACAAATCAAAAGATGTCATGAGGTCCATCACATGAATATTTAAATCAATTTGCAATTAGAATTTTCACAATCTCAAATAAAGTTAACAGAAATAGGAGCAAGAAATTGAAACAGGGAGGCCCTTGCCTGTGTTCATGCAGATGACACGTGGCCGCCCACTTGAACGAGCAGAAACATGACTAGGAATAGTAGAACCAGCTTCAGTTCGCACTCTTTGTGAGTTCTGAAAACTCGAGGGATGATGCTGGTTAGTGTTTTGAGGCCTACTATTACTAGGCCAACTACAGCTCAAAGTTGGTTTCCCTGCACTGGAGCATTGAAAGGCTTGATCTCGAACTTGTTTGCTAGAGGCAGAAGCTTGGCAATGGGAAGATGCTGCATGAAGATTATTGTGTGAAGCATGGCCTTTGTTGCTAGTGGGTATCAAAGGTGGCCTAGGCTCAACGAAAGAAGGATTTTTTGCATTCCACATGCTACCACTAGTATTAATTTGTGAGAGAGAAGGAATGCTTGTAACTTGAGCACTAGGACTTGCACTGCTGACAATAACACCATCAGTATGCGAGTGGAGCTTAGCTAATTGTGAAAATTCACTCGGTAAATTACGCGGGTTTGCAGAAAGGAGAGCAAGAAAGGAATTGTTAAGCTCACTCTTCCCCGATTTTGAGAAATCTAAGTTTAAGGTGTGAAAGACTAATGGTTCTTGAACAGGAGGGCGGTTCTCGACGTTAGCTCCTTGCACAACGAAGGGACGGAAATTTTGTGGTGGATTTACGTTCATCTACAAGACAAATTATCGCAAATTAGCGAAAGTAGTCTCAGCATGATACATCACACTAGAAGTATCTAAATAAACCAAGTTAAACAACTGCCCGCATTTTCCTTCATAATTGTTTTTTCCTAATTTCTTTTGGTTTGAAGAGAAAATATGAAATAGAAAGAGATTAAGTAATATTTTGATATTTGCTACATAATGCCATATAATGGTAATATCAAAATCAATGAAGCAAAATCTGTAGCCTCAAACAATGATAATAACCCAAAAATATAATCAAAATAAAAGTAACAATTGTAACCAAGTTAGAGAACTGATCATCATTTGAAAAATTAAACAAACAGTTCTCTTACATCACATAATTTACAGTTTTGGTGGTATTTTTTTAGTCAATTTTTTCATCTTTTTTTTTTTTTTTGGAGAATAAGCATTTATTTATTTATTTTTCTCATAATGCATACATTTTTACATTATTGGTTACAGTTAAATAAAAATAATAATTTACAAAAGCATTCCAAATCACCCCAAAACACTCACAACGCCAAGCATTTTCTCAAACATCTGCTGATCAATTTCATCATCCACACCAAAAAAGATTCCAACTTTAAGCAACAGAAACCCCCAATTCACACTCCCTGACCTGATTCGCCGAGCTCGGTGCCGGCGCCTCCGCGGCCGGCGGTGCAGGAGGCTGGGGATTCCACGCGGAGCTGCATTTGGCCCGCCACGCGTCCTCCATCGCCGGTACTGGCGGGTCCCGCCGCCCCTACCTCCCTTCTCCCTCCATCAATCTATCAATCTACAGCGTTAGGGGGAAGCGAAGAGCAAAGAGAAACCAGATTGGAGGTAACAAAAGAAAAAGGTGCCCTTTTTTCTCTTTACTTTCCCTTTTTTGTCGCTTTTGCGGCTTTTCCCCGCTGCTCTCATCACATCCCAGAGACTCGAGAAAGAGAGTCAGAGAGAGAGAGAGAGAGAGACGACAGGTGAGAGAAATGATGGCGAGTTTTTGATTGGAGGGGAGAGGCTCGAGGTCGTAGTGGGGGTGGTCTGAGCACGTGAGGGCCTCGAAGTCACGTGACTGTCCCCAGCCCCCAGCTGTTTGGGGCTGCAGCCCTCTGATCTGACACGTGGGTTTTTGGGATTGGTCGAAAAAAGCGGAAAAATGTTGAAAAAGAATTGGGGACTGCGCTGCTGTGCTGTGCCCGTGCTTCTTTTGTCGTATCTTGCTCTCTCAACTTTATTTTAATTTTTGTTTTTATTTATTTCCCCCGACATATAATAAGTTATAATAAGTAGTGTTGTTTGCTGCAATTGGTAATTAAAACTGCAAAATTTTTAAATTTTAAATTATTATTTTTAAAAAGTTATCCCAATTATCATATTTTTTTACATATACCATGAATATATGCACATGAGAGTCATAAGAAGAGATACACACTTTCTTCTGAAGTATAAAATGCGTAGCTAGTTACGATTACAGTTTTAAAATTTTATAGTTACAGCTAAATAATATAAAAGCTCATGAAAAAATTTAAATAAAACAATGGGAAGATATATCTCTTTTCTAAAAATAAAAAAAATAAAATAAAATCCACTTGCACATTGCAAACCACTAGGGATGAATACAGAGATCCGCTCCAATCACTCCGTCCAACTCTGATTAGGCTCAGTCAGAACTTGAAAAAAAGTTCGGTCCGAGTTATATACCTGAAATACCAAGCGGTCGAAGGTGGTCGGAACGTCATCGGAGTCGGTTGGATTCCGACCGTCCAGCGAGATAGTCTTCCTCCCTCTTCTCTCTCTCCCTCTCCTCCCCAACTCTCCTCTCTCTCTCTCTCTCTCCCTGCTCCCCCCTCTCTCCCCTCTTTCCCCTCTTCTGCTCCTATTTAATTACTATTCTCTCTGTCACTCTTTGTCTCTCTCTCTCTTCTTCCAATCTTCACTCCCATTATTAACCCTAAGTCCGATCCACCCCAATTCCATCCAGATCCGAAATCATAACTCTAGAAAAATTAGACGAGGCTCTCGAGATGGCGCAGGCCAAGGACACAAAGGAGAGGATGGCCGACGTTGAGTGTCTCCACCACCACCTCATGGACTGATCTCTCTCTCCCCTCTCCCTCCCTTCCTCTCTCTCTCTCTCTTTCTCTCCCTATTTGCTCTGTCTTTCTCTATGTCGGAGTCCGACCGTATCCGACTGACTCGGAGACGGTGGGAGATCGGTCGGATTCTAGCGAGCAAGACGTTTGGAGTGTCGTCTCCTCCCTCTTATCAGAATCAGTCAGAATCCTCCGACTTTCGTCGACTCTGACCGATTGTTCACCCCTACAGGCCACCCACTTCACACATTTATATCTATCAAACAGCCCATTAATTGAAAAAGTTGATTAGAAAAAAAAAAAAATCCTACAGTATAAAATATTTGTTGATTTGTATTTGCTCGCTCTTTGATAATTAGTTTTTTTTAACCATTTTTTTCAGTTTTTTTCTTTTAGAAAACTCCACGAGGTTACACTTATAATTAGTTTGTATAGTTTATATATTGCTGTAACAATATAATGGAATTAAAAAATGTATAATTAATGAATGTAAGCTTTATAGACCAGTGATTATTATACTCATTGAGTTTGATTAATTTAAAAGTTAATGCTGATCAATTTGTATAAAAATTTTCCTTATCCTCTAAAACTATTATTATTAAGAGGGGCGTTGGGAAGACGGAGCCGAAAATGAGATGAGAGTGATAGGGGTGCCGAGGAGATAGAGTCGGAGATGGGACAAGAACGATAGAGGAGGAGGCTCTCGAATAAGGAGCGATGAAGGGGGAGGCTCTTGGAAAGAGAAAGAAGAGGAGGAGAGTTAAATTTAGGTAAAAATTTAGGCGCAAAAAGTAAATGGGTGATATTTCAAATTGGCGTCGAGTTAATTTTCGTGTGTAAATATAATTTTCCTTCAAATAATTACAAATTTGTCATTTTTTTTAACTAACCTACCCTTTTAAATCCTAAAATCTATAAAACTTCTTTAAAATTTAAAATACTGTTATCGTCTTTCTCCTCTGTTCTCACTCAAACCAAAAAACAATATTTTTTGTGCCATTTAAATCATAAATAAAACACATCTCCCACAAATTCATTAATTTCTTAATTCTCTAAAATTTTTATATTTGCATTCCTCAAAAGTTAGGAAGAATTTCTTCGAATTCACGGTGACAAGCGAAATTATAGTTTATATAGTTTGAGTTTTTGGATGCAAATAAAAAAAAATCCAACGTGTAATTGTTGTCAGAGAATAAATCTCTGTTATGGATTAAAATTATTCTTAGTTATTTTATTCGTTTTTATTTGCAATTGATTGTCACTAAATTTTTTTTTGTTGGTGCGATTGACGACGGAGTTGGGAGTTACAACGGAGTAGGGCGGTCAATAAAGCATGACTAAGAGAAAAGCTTGAGAATTTTATAGCTTAGTCGCAATAGATGAAAGTAAAAGAGAGGGAGGGAAAGGTTAAATTTGGAAGAAGAAAAGAAATTTAAACGTAAAGAGTAAATTGTTAATATTTCAAAACGAGAGGAGGTTGGTGTAACCCAAAGTAATTAGTCATGCACAAATAGAATTTCTCCTAGTTTAGGGGAATTTCTTGATGAGCATGCAAGTGGTCTTAGTGTGCAAAAAGACAAATAACAAGATCACATTTAAAGAAAGAAATGGTAAATTTGTAATTTTTTTTTTTATAATTTTAGGCAGTGGGTTCACTAAGACCAGTGGTGTGCACATTTAGAAATTGCCTTCCTTTAGCATTGAATTGCTGGCATGAAACTAGTAGTCAGATAGATCCTGAGAGAAATAAAATCAATACTGACTGTGACTCACAACTTTGGTTCTTAAATTTGGGACATTTAGGTCCAAAATTGGAACTCGAGTCAACATCCAAATTGGGGATGCAGGTAGGGTCGGCTCAATTTCCCTACCTACTTCGCACCTAACTAGGACTGGGACTGGGGAAAGCCCAACAAAAAAAAAATTAAATAGAAGCCACGTCGGCCTTCACAACTACACGCTTTTGCCTCTACAATTATAAAAAAATAATAATAATAATAATTATTAATTATAATAACTATCTATATTATTAGTGGTTTATCACTAATATCCTAATTTAAAAAAAAAAACTCGTGACAGGAGATATTAATGTAACAAAAATATAACATATATTGTTATATTTATGCCTCCTTTCAAGAATCTCTTTGCAATTTTTTTTTTAATATAACGGTATATTAGTGATACACCTATAATAGTATCTAGATAATTTCTGTAATTAACTCAAAAAAAAGATAAAAGCAGTTTCAATGTTGTTAATGTAGAATCTATACGAACACAATAACATAAATTATAGCTCCGATTATCCATTTTGACAACAGATATGGTTTAGTTGCAGCCGCATTTGTCGAGGAAGACGGTACCGGTTTGATATCACCGAAGCTTGAGCCAATTAGAAATGTTTAACGTTTGACTCGAAATATTTCAAATTTTGAATTAGAAAAATAAAAATTTCTTTTTTAATTCAAAATTTTAAATGAGATTGACAAAAAATTGATGCTTGGATGCGTCCATTTTCATCACTAATGACCCGTCTAGAGTCATTTTTTGGCTTCAACTTCTGACACTGTTGCGATATTTTTCGGTAATTCAACTTCAAAGCAAAATTTTGGTTTCAAACTTTTCTCAGTATCGTCTACTCACTCAAGTACGAAGCCAATCTTATTCTGCTCCGATAAAAAAATAAAAGGTTAATTACACTCAAACCCCTTGTAGTATGAGGGATATATATTTTATCACTCATAAAGTTTAAAATTCTCACTTAGACTGCTAGACCACAGAAGAAAAAAACTAACAAATAAGCTCGGACATTGATATTTTATTCGCGGTCCAGAAAATCTAAGTGAGAATTTAAAATTCAAAGAATGATAAATTAAACACTCCCATAAAAAAATATAGTCCCTATCATCACAAACAGCAGCAAAGCAAACGCCTACATCCCACCTCCGCCAGTTGATCCAGCTGGGATAACTCTCAAAACATTGAACCCGCATGCGTCAAATTTACACAAGAATCACCATGCAACTGGATTTTTTTACCTGCATGTGTGCAGGAATGTTGGAGGTGCCTCTTCTCATACCTGAAGATAAGAAAAAGGAAAGATGGGGGTTTGTTTTGGTGTTCCTGCGCACAATGATGTGGCTGCCATGACGCAACCTCTTGTCGATAATAGGATATATACCCTTGTGCATTCTGGACTCGCAGCCTCAGACGGGTCACGTTTGGTGCTGAGAGCTACTTGAACCATTCAAAGTCTCCCGCTCGTTCTGTAGAACATTAACCATTAAGATAAAAACTGATGCAAACTTCCATAGTAGTATCCGACTTGAAGGAAACCCCATGCTCTCTGCCTTGAGATATCAATCGCATGATATGACGAAGAACATTCGAGAAGAATACTCCTTGTTCGCTATCTACTCTTGCATCATCATGTGATTCAGTACCTCCAGCAGTGTCATTATCAGCTTGAGTTTCTGCTGGGTTGAAACAAACACAAGCCGAAACCCCTGAAATATCAGACACCAAGTTAATTATGGCATGCATCACCGGTGCACTCTGCAGAATTTATGATGAATCTGTCAAAATGTTGTAAGAAACTGAAAATATTTCAAAAAATATTGCAAGCCCAAAATGCTCATGGAAATATTGCAAGCGTACCGACTTTGATATGCAGTTTTCTCAGGAGCACCTTGACTGAGCTGATCTGATGCTTGGGAACCTCTTGTCTCGCTTGCAGTCCCAGTACTCGTCCGATGAACTCTGGCTCGTAGGGGATAGAACAACCAAACTGAGCTGGCAGATGACTCGGACGGTGTAGGGTTGACTCCAGAAGGCACTGCAACCAGTGTTCTCAGAGGTGGCACCACCCGTACTCCAGAATCTCTGCCTGAGAATGCTTGATGGACAACATTCACACCAGCGGAATTCCTTGCTGGCTCTGTTTGCTCTCGTTCTCGCTGTCCAGTAGACTGTTCACTTGAGTTGGTGGTGGCAACAGGAGCTGCGCGGCCTACTGAAAGAAAAGAAGATCAATGTCAGGACCCAAGACGAGGGAAGACAGACGAACACACAGAAAATCAAAATAAGGAATAAGTTTACAAAACCTGTACGTATTCATATTTAAATGTTTCTAGGAATAAATGTCATAAAAAAAAATGCATCGTTTCGACAAGAGAAGCTTATCAATGTAGAAAAACATGAATGGATGGAAGTGATACGAAAAGATATGGATTCTAGAGGTCTAAATGAGGAGATATTACTTGATAGAAATGAATGGAGAAGGACTATTAATTAACGTGATCGATCCAGCGTGATTCTTTTTTGGTTCATGTAGCCTACCCCAAATACTTAGGATAAAAGGCTTAGTTATTGTTGTTGTTGTAGGAATAAATGTAGCCTCGGGTGGTTCGCCTTCTAGACCATGACCAGAAATTGCAAACCCAGATGAAACGGGACAGCCTTCAACAAGGAAAGCATGTTAGCCTCAGCCTGTGTACATGAATCATTGTTCCGTTTCAGGAATGATTAGAGTTCAACGAAGAAAAATATCAACTATTTGTTAAAATCACTGGACTTTGACCTATGCACAGTACTGTCATGGTCACACGACCATGCTCCAGTAACATCGAACCCAAGTTTTGCATAAGAAGTCCAATCTCATTGCACCGGATTGTATGTTCATCCGTGTCAGAGGATCAGTTATGCTTGTATGAGCTTCCAGTTGTCCAGCAAGTTACTGGATAAACCATAAAACGATGGATGTCAAGAGCTAGCAATCTTAAAATGTAACAGATATCGCTTCCAAAAAAGAAAAGTGCCTACTAAAACCTCGAGTTTTGAAGTTGTCGATATATAATTAGCATAAACTTATAATTGTTGGATAATTAGCATACACTTAGGAACAATGTGTCGATTATGAGAGGTTACATAAGTACGCTGTTTCAGACATGTTCATACAATGCCTATACGAAAATGTAAGAAGATACGCGTCCAGAGATTCACAAGCTTGCTTCATTTCTAACAAAGCAGGCGAAAGCAACCAAAAGATTCTTTTTATGGAAGATAAATTAATCGATGTATGTCTTGTTGGACAAAGTGCGAGCGAGACCAATGTTGAAACTAACGCATTATGAAACCCGTTATATTGCGTTACGTAACCTAACGGAACCCCAGCGCTACATAACAATTAGAAATAACTCAATGCACCGTAACAGTACATTTTTTATATTATATTACGTAACGATACGTTAAATTACGTTATGTTACATTATTTACAATTAATTTTTTAGTAATTTCTATATTGTTGTTGATTATTATTTTGATTATGAACGAATTGTTATAATTTTATTACTTGAGAGATTTTTCATGTTACCAGCACGTGCTCAATGGGTTTCTCGTGGGATTCACACCTCGGGCATGCGACGATCGACGCAAAAATCGACGAAGGGAAGAGCATTGAAGACGTTTAGTGATTAGTTGTTAGCTTGTTTGATTACTTATGGAACTGCTAGCTTGTTAATTTGCAACTGTTTCCTTGTTCGCTCATAATTCCTTTCCGGTTGCTGAAATATTTTACTTGTTGATTCTATTGAATTTTTAACTAAACTAAAATCAACAATTACAAATAAGATAAATTGAACATTACAAAATATAAATTACAGCAATGATAATAAACAGAATTAAAATAAAAAATTGAAATATTATTTTCTTGTTTAAATGATGTCTGGAATTACAGTTACAAAGTTAATATAATTTATCAAGATAAATGTGAAAATTATTGTAAACTTAATATAAAATTAAAATAGGTTATGATTATAAAATGGTTTTATATTCTTTTTTTTTATATTTTAAATTTATTTTCAATTTATAAAAATTATTTTATATGGTTTATATTTATTTTTATTAAATAAATAGGAAATTGCATAATCTAGTATGCGATATAACCTAATAGAGGCAAAATTTTACATTACTATTATCACTATTTTAAACATTGTGCGAGACGTTACCATTAAGAGTAGTCGGGTTTCAAATTTCAACTTAAATGCATGACCCTAAAGTAAGTCCTATGACATGGAGGCACCAATTTTACAAAGTTTCTCTTGTAATCCACGGTCAGCAGCTCCGTCATAACCAATGTTCTAATGACAGATTTTCACTTAAAAAAAAAGAGTTAACTGCAATAACTACTCTTGTACCATTTCGAATTTTTTATACCCATTTAGAACTTTTTTAATGATAAATATTTTATCCAAAATATTCTCTTTTATGGGATAAATATTTTGGATCGTTCTTATGGTTTGAACTGATCATACTACTGATTTTCAAATGTTTAGTTTCCAATGATGTGAATTTGAACTTGTTGTTTGAAGATTATTGATCTTTGGGTCAGTTATTTGATGTTCTAGATATAGTTTGCAGCAAAAAACATTTACACTTTTCCAATGGCGACGACAAAAAAAGCCTTTTTCCCAAAATCTCAGGGCCAAAATTTAATTGCACATACACGTTATAGGTCTGCCAACAAGGACCTATGAAGGAGAAACATTTAGGGCAAAGGGATCAAAATATAAATATAAATAATAAGCAAAACGTGCAGAAACAATAAGAGATGGACAGTCAAAGGATGACGTGATATCAGACGTGCACCTGAATGAGACACTAATATCAGACGTGCACCTGAATAAGACACTAACTTGTCTTAAAAAGTGCATGTATATTCTTATAGAAAGTATCATCTAGTTTACCGAGATCCTCGGCATATGGGGTAATGAACTAACTAACTGGTCATTTAGTACCACATATGGGAAAAACATCCTTTTAATTTGATACTATGATTCTATAGAATTCAATAAATTCTACTATCTAATTTGACAAAGCCAGAGTAAACTGGATTACCTGATGCAGCTTCAGATCCCATCTGATTAGTTGACGGTGTCGTGGACTGAGGTGGTTGTCTGACAACCAGATGCAATGTGTGACCATCTTCCACATCTAACAGATTGAGGTTAAAGAACTAATACTGACTAAATGAATTACAGCATAAAAAAGAAGCTGAGTAATGGTATACAAAAGAAAGTACCAAACAAATTTGTACCCACAACACACTACAACGAAAGAAGATTAGAAAACTCAGAATAAGTATAGAGGAAGTACTCCTAATTAAAAGCTAGATAACAATGTAATATTTCAATGGCTAGTATGAAACTGATATATTTTATGAATTTAGCTTAAGCGTAGCATGTGTTATGATCTCCCAAGCAGATTTTTTCAGAAGTCATGTTTCTGAGAAATAGATATCGAAATATAATTTTCCTAACGTCATTTTAAGTCTCAATATCTTCCAAACACAACTAACGCAATATATAATAGGATACAAGCCTAACAAAAAATGGAGATACTTAAAACTTAGATGGCAAGAAAAATTGAACTTTTTTCAAGGTGGAACACTATACACATTTTCAAAGTGGAAAATTAATAAGCTTTACTGAATATATGTGTACAAAATGGAGACTCAATTTTTCTTCCCCTCTTCCTTTAAAAGTGAGAATAAGGTCTATTTGGCTCTTCAGCTTCACCTGTGTATAGTTAAATTTAGTTTCCAATACCAGAGGCATCATTAGTCTAAGTGAGTTCGTGAGGCTAGCTCCTCGACTGCGCAAGTCACAAACTGCATAACCCATGGGCAGATTCTCCAAGGGCAAACTGATATCCTAGGATAGATAGCAAGCTCCTCCCCTCTCCACAGTTCACATAGCTACATATTCGGACAGGATTGACATTGACAACTTGCAAAAAAGAATTGGTGATCCAAACCTGAGTGGATGAGCCAATTTTGATGAAGGAAAGGTCTATAGATGATGAAAATGATTGCTTAGACAATTATAAAAACCATCTGACCTTAACATAAACTACTTTCTCATAGTATCAATTATTTATTGATATGTAGTTATGTACCTACTTGCTTGCACAAATCGAGGACAAACTGCCTGATAATTAAACAATAGATGATTTATAACATTTATTAGTTACCACCAACCAATAACTCTTAGAGAGAAAGTCATATATATTTGAATAGGTACAAAGGATTGAAGTGCATTCTGCTTTTTCATCAGCAGATCCAATTTATCATAACGGATTACTATCCCAATATAACAGTTAGAAAAGATTCGCCACTTGAATGTAACAAATTCTTGGGACACAATTTGCTAAGCAGCATGAAAGTACATCACTGATACCTTAGCATTAAGATAAAAGCGATGGATGCTGACATTTCCGTCACGCACAACAAAAATGCCACCTTCACTATGTTCTCCACAAAAATTTTGTTTTCTTCCATTGATTACGATGATTACAACGAAAGAGGAACAATAGAAAAACAAACGAGAGCATTTATATTTTATCGCTCTCTATTACAATAAAAGTGGGTTCTAATGTGGCGATGAAATCGATCTAGTAGAACCTATTAACGATTCGACGTGAAAACCTCCTATTCGATGAAGATGATGCCCGACCCTAGCTCTCTCTCTCTACTGAATTCAAGGCTCTCGCACGTAACTTAAACTCCAAAAAGATCTCAAAGGCTTCAAAACTATCTTGCATAACTTGAATTGTCAAAAGACACGTAAAGTCTCCTCAAAGAGTCTATTTATAGACTTTAGTTATGAGAGTTTTTATAGGAATAGAAATAGAAAGTCTTTGTATTTATCAAGAATTCTAATCAAATATTTGATTTTAATTTAAATCTCTTGAATTTGGATTCTGATTGGACTCAATTCGAGTATTAGATAATCCCAAATCTCAATCACAATCAATTATAGATTCTGAGAATCTGCCTATGCGGAGTTAAAGACTCTGGACGCGGAGCTATAGATTTAGTTTCGTGTTTTACTTATCCATGTGAAGTTAAGCTTATGCCGCGCGAAACTAATTAATAACTTTGCATTCTGCGAGCTATTTGTCATCTTTTCTTTATTTCTGAAATTTTTACCTCTAACACACTAATGATTTGACATATCGATAACAGCCAAAGAGACTTGAATCAATTCAATTAGCAGAAAACTGACCACTGGTATCAATTGCAGATAACATAGGGTCACATGACAACCAGATCAAATATAACTACTATTATCTACCAGCTCAATTATTAGAGGCCAGAGAACTAATCAAATTCGAGTCTGACTTTCTGTTTTGGTTTCTTTTAATGAATAATCACCGTATTATTCGAGTCTGACTTTCTATTTCAGTTTCTTTTAATGAATAATCACCGTACTAGATCTTGCTGCAAGGTTATTTGCTGCTAAAGCATGGCTACTGAACGAATTTCCTGATTCTAATAATAATGTTTCAACATTATATTGAGGATAAGAAATAACTCAACAAGTATACCTAAAACGAGTGGTGTAATCAAATTAATTGGAGATAAAACGACAGATAACTAATGATGATTTGCATAGACATGTAAAACAACGAGATAATGGGACCCTAGTGCTGAGATACAATTAATGTTGTGTTGAAGACCAACAAAGGATTTAAGGTTCCCACAGAATGTTATAGCACTCTTAAGAGATGTGATTGAAGGACTCAAATCGCCTACCACAAACAGTTGGAGATTAAGGCTGAATAATCAGAACATATTTAAGTTGAATAGGTATATAAAGTCCACCATACCTCTACAACAAATAGCTTTATATATCAAATCCATCAATTATATTTCATTCCTAAACTTGGGGATTAATCAAGTTGCAACATGTCCAAACCCCCTCACAAGCAGCAAATTTAACATATCGAAGACAGTGGGCTCAGTAAAGGGTAAATTTGATGTTTACTTTAGCATAAATGGAACTAAAGAACTGACCAGATTTATGGCCTTCGGTCATGTCAGATTCAAGAGTGCTTTCTATCAAATGGTCAGAGCATCTTCCCGTCATTATTATCTCATATAGCTCGCAGAGCTGCAGCACAGAGTCTTTGAAGATTAGCATTTTTAGCAAGTTATAAGAGGTAGCCAAGAGCCTAGTACTTTAAAAAGCAAACTACACATGATCCAAATTATTCATACAACCGAGAAAAACATGACAATGTCTCAGATTTTGATGTAAAAAGCATAAAGTAGACAACCTTAAGAATTCTAAACTCTACAGTGTAGAGAGAAATTGTTGTAAGCTTAAAAGCATTGAGTTCCAATAACCATAAAAGAATTATGTGCTTATGGGACAGAAGAAAGCTTTTGTCCAAATTCTTTAGATTGGTTAACAAAAACCATAGGAATTTCAATAATTTAGAAGGGAAGTACACACCAAAGAAGCGGACAAATAAATAAATCGCAATGATAGCAGTGCCCAAAAGATAAGGTCAAGAAATTCAAGATATAATTTTATAGTGGGTAAGCTCATCAGTAAACTTCAACACTCCATAAAAACTAGAAGTATTTCTTAAAAAAAAGGTGGGAAAGGGAAGCAAAACTAAAGCAGGCAAGGATACGGCAAGAAGAGAGTAGCTGATCATCTTCAGAACTCTACCACGACAGATTAATCGCTGTAGGTTGCGTTAAAATCAATTTCTAAATGCTGCTGGGTAGTTAGTCTCCTACATTAACTAGTGAGCATTGAGAAGTGAACCAGGTGAACCAGCAGCTTCAGCTGTTAAGTTCATCAAACAACCAGATACTGTCTAAAAACCAGACGAACTGGGTAAACTGTGCAAGTGCTTAAAAGAACTGACCTGTTTTAGAAATGTATTTGCCACGAGGATTGAACCTTGGCCAACAAAGAATGCACAAGACATCTGAATAGGAATTAGTTCTCACTTTCTCAACAGTCATGGTAACAGAAGCATATAATATGCTCTGGAGGACTGAAGCTTGAAGGAAGAATGTCTCAATCTATAGAACCACCCAGTTCAACAAACAACAAGTGGTTGAACACTAAAACTGAACCGCTCATCTTTTAGCCCGTCCAGTTCAGTCAACATTGCTTGCAAATCATAAAAAATGGTATGGCAGACAAGGAGTGATTTCACAGATATGGTGCATTTGATTCAACTGATTTTAGTGAATTCAAACTACAAACTCGGAAACTATACCAAGTCAGAGCATTACTTAAACTTGCTAGTCATATGAATAGACGGGTATAATGCAGTATCAATTCTATTAAGAAACTAATGTTGAGAGATGTCATATCAACCCCAAAACATCACTACTTATGAGCAACTCAAATAGTGAAAAGAAATAAGTGACATACATATTCCAAGGGAAGTAAATTGAGCAAGTATTCAATCAAAATTACTATTTGGATAGGCAATATGCATAGAATAAGAGAGAGAAAAACCGAATACACATTTATCCACTAGTAAAGTGTATGTCTGAGAATCCAAAGTCTTGATTTTTATCTCAACAGTAGTATCTGAATCCTCAACAACAATACCTCCGGAAATCAATTTAGCAGCTTTGTTTGGAAGCCATCCTTGCCTACTGCCCAAAGGAAAGAACTAAGCGACGCCGCAAAAAATAATAATAATAAATAACAAATAACCAAATTTCTTTATTTACACCTTCCATTTGAATTCAAAAGCATCACAATTCATCTATAATCCAAAATTAACCAGTTCAACAAATGCATTATCAGCAAAAGGCCCTTTTTTTCAATTTTCCAAAGCAACAAATATTATGTTTCCTCAAGATTAAATCAATCAAAGCATGGTACCAACTCAAGCAATTAAAAAAAAAAAAAAAAATCAAATTTTCATGCTAACCATCAAGCCGTATAAGACCAAAGAACATCATTCAGAACAAAACCCCTCATCGGCAAATAGGTTTCCATTAAGAATGGATCTTTGACACACAGATCACTACTTTCCACGGACACAATCAAAAACCCCCCCAAAAAAGGTCAATTTTCAGCCGATTTCGCTACAGAAAGAAACGCACTCAATGTAAAGGCGTGATCTTTTTCGAGGGTTTGTTAGGGTTTTTGGGTTTACCCTTGACGGCGATGGAGAGGGAGAGGCTGAAGAAGAAAGATAGACCCCTCTCTCGCCTCTCTACTTGGTGGCGTTTCCGTCACGTGACCTGGGATCGTATTAATTTATTTTTTTTGCTAGTCGATCGTATTAATGACAAGAGAGAGGTGAGGGAAAGGAAACCGAAACCGACAGCGATGAGAAGAATCCAAACTCACAGACCGCTCTCTGGCGGTTCGGAGAAACAATCGCCTCCGACGCGGTTGGGCTGCGGGTCCGCCGCGGCTCCGACGCGGGTCCTCCGAGGTGCCGACGCGACTTTCACGCGGGTTCGACGCGGGTCCGCCGCGGTTTCGACACTGTTGCGCCGAGGCTCAGAAGCGGGTCCCCGCTGTTTCTACGAGGTTCCGCCGCGGTTTCGACGCGGGTCCGCCTCTGTTTTGACTCGGCTTGTACGCGGGTCTAACGCGGTTCCACCGCGTCTTGTACGCGGGTTCGACGCGTTTCCACCGCGGTTTCGACGAGTTTCTGCCGCGGTTCAGACGCCGGTACGACGCGGCTTGTACGCGGGTCCGCCACTGTTCCTACGCGGTTCCTCCCCTGTTTCGACGCGGGTTCGCCGCGGTTTCGACGCGGGTTCGCAGCGGTTTCGACGCGGGTCCGCCTCGGTTTTGACTAGGCTTGTACGCGGGTCTAACGCGGTTCCACCGGGTCATGTACGCGGATTCGACGCGTTTCAGCCGAGGTTCAGACGCGGGTACGACGCGGCTTGTACGCGGGACCGACGCGGCTTGTACGCGGTTTCGACGCAGGTCCGACGCGGTTATAACACGTTTCGACGCGGTTCCTCCGCCCCTCAGACACGGCTCCAACACGGGTCCGACGCGGCTTGTACGAGGTCCACAGCGGTTTCTACGCGGTTGCACCGCGGCTCAGACACGGCTCCGACGCGGGTCGGACGCGGCTCCAACGCGGGTCTGCTGCGGTTTCACCGTGGTTCCGATGTGGTCATGCTTGGGATGGTTTGGTTTCATGTTTTATCAGAAGAGAGGAGGAAGGAGAGGAGTGGAATGGGGGTGGGAGGCAACAACTATTGAAATTAATTTTGTTTTGATGAGAATTTGGAAAGGAAAAAAAAAATTTAAAAACCTATGGGATGTTTAGGTTTTGAGGGGAATTTCCAAAGGAGCACACTTTTTTTTTTTTCTTTCTTCCTAGTAAGACCACTTAAAATTGCCAATTAAATTTTAGAACAAAAATATTTTCATATTCAACCTCTCTATTCTCTCTCTCATCTCCTCCACCGCCATCACTTTTCCACTGTCGCTCCTACTATCCTCCACCACTTTAGGACATATCGCTGCGATTATTTCGCCGTAAGGTATTAAATTTTAGCAATATCCTAATTCTGAGTTTTTCTTTTTCTTTGCATCGACCCTGTAAGTTTTTATTTTTTGGCCCAAAGAGTTTTTGTTGCATCGACGAAGATGAGGAGGTGCGGTTGTGACGGAGATGATTGGAAAATGGTGAAAGCGAGATTAAAGGTTGTTTATTCTTCACCGCAAATTCTAAACATTGATCAAAAGTATATTTATTTTTCACCGCAAGCTCCAAACATTAATGACTGTCTCCTTGATCCGGACTAGACAGTCCCGATCCGATAAGGTGGATTCAAGACTGTAAACTCGGATCCACTATAGTGAATTTGGGTTATCTAGCCCGAATCAATATTTGGAGCTAATTGCCAATTACGAAATCAATGTAATCTTCCACTTCATATACCTTTGCGTTATTAGCTGCAAGTTCTGCTCTTTTTGCATCAATCTCAACTGCAATCACATGAATTTTACTGAAATACAAAAAGAAGAGTCGATGTGCATTCAGATTTCAAAGCCATCAATTTCTCTTCACATCAATTTCAAATTTGAGAACACCTTGCGGCGAACTGGATAGCGTTGTCGTCGATGCCGAAGAAGCAATCAACGACAAGGGAGTGGGAGGCGGCGCGGGACACGTGGACAGCAGAAATTGACTCCGGGGTAAGGAGAACCAGCCCTTTTCGTCCAGTTGGACGCCGATATCGTACTTAGAGAAGAGGGAGTAGTGATGATAGAGGGGTTATTTTTAGAATTTTAGATGTGTTTATTAGGAAAAACTCTCTCTTTTTTTTTTTTTAAAGAGATGGTGTACGCACCAGGAAAAAGGGCTCACTAAGGAAAAAAGGTGTGTTCCTTTGGAAATTCCCGTTTTGACTGAGAGGTTGGGGGAAGGGGGCTCGAGGTAACAAGCAATTAAATTAGTGTTTTATATTGTAACTATCCAACTAGGTAATAACATTTTTTCCCATTTATTGATTTATTTTAATTTTCCATTTCAAAATCTCTAAAGGGGTTTTGCTTAGTACTATAAATAAAAAAAAATATTCTATATATATATATATATATATATATATATATATATATATATATATATATATATATATATATATATATATATATATATATATGGAAATAATTAGATGTGCTTATTTTTGTAAAGATAGAGTAAAAATTTATTCTTCTATAGTTAATATTACTTTCTTATATACGTGTGAATTATTATAGGGTTTCTAAGTCACAGATAATAGCCATTGCCATCTATAAAGATTTTGAAATATTCTTTTCTTCAGAATAAATACAATCACATAGAATAGTTATAACCATCTATAAAGATTTCGATACATTTTTTTCTTAAAATTCAAAATAAAAATATACAAATTAATTAATTTTATATATATATATATATATATGGATTACGGTAGGTGAGCCGCCAGTTCATGAAAAGTTACGTGAGCTAGCGGCAAAACTACAATGATCCAATGACTTTTTTTCAATTTTTTTTAACAATTACTATCTACACCTACTTAACTTCTTTCAGATTAAATTTCATAAATTTTGGAGTTCATTTACACTTTCATCAAGTGCATACAAAATATTTTATTTATTGAAAACCGTTAATTTTGTGTTAACTTGATGGAGTATCAAATCAAAACTAAGAGTATGAGTGAACCCTACGGGGTCGAGAGCATAATCCAAAAAAAAATTTTTAAAAAAATTATTAGAGATAGTGGAAATGAACTGCAGCTCAGGTAACTTACGTGAGCTGTCAGCTCATTTCTATTTTTCTCATATATATATATATATATATATATATATATATATATATATATATATATATATATATATATATATATATATATATAGTTATTCTCTATATAGCAAATAATATTCAGTATAAAAAATAATTGAGAAAGCATTTAGATATTAAATATTGTACGCAATTGACCTCAGGAACTTAATTTAAGGGATACTTATGATATGTTCAAATATATGTTTATGAAGAATTAAACCATGGAAATGTGATGGATACTTATTATGAAACTTTTATTCAGATACCATATATGAATTTTACTTTTAAAACATGAAAATATGATATTAGTGAATAAAAAAGAACACAAAATAAAAAATAGAACAAAGGAATGAAAAAGAAAGATTTAAACAATAGAAGGTTTTATTTTTATAAAATACCCAAATCCAAAAGAAAGAATGAAAAGGAAATTAATTACCATAAAAAACAATATTAAATTATCAAAATAGACATTCAAAAATTATATATATATATATATATATATATATATATATATATATATATATATATATATATAAATGAGATGACAGCTCACGCAAATTACCTGAGCTGCAATTTATTTCCACTATCTCCAATAATCTTTTTTAGAACTTTTCTTTTGGATTGTGATATCGACCCCTAGGGTTCACTCATACCCAATTTTTTAGATTTTAGTTTTAATTTGGTCCTCCATCAAGTTAATATAAAATTAAGGGTTTTCAATGAATAAAACATTTTGTATATACTTGATGAAAGAGTAAATGAAATCCAAAATTTATTAAATTTAATCCGAAAGAAGTTAAGAAGATAGATATTGTAATTGTAAAAAAAAATGAAGAAAAATCATTGGATTATTATAGTTTTGCTTCTAACTCACGTAATTTTTCCTGAACTGGCGGCTCACTTACAGTAATCCATATATATATATATAGTAAACGGGAAATTCAACGACGGTGAAGAGAGTTTCTTTTCTACTGTTTAGGTGGTCAAATACAATTATTACACGTGATGTCACTCAAAGGGCGGTTAAGAGAGTTCTTTTATTTGTTACATTAAGTAGCGCAACGTGTAATAATTGTATTGGGTCACCTAAGCTGCTGTAAATGAACTCTCGTCACTGTCGGTGAATTTTCCGTTCTCTCTCTCTATGTATGTATATATATATATATATATATATATATATATATATATATATATATATATATATATATATATATATATATATATATATATATATATATATGGAATTACTGTAGGTGAGCTGCTGAGGAAAAGTTACATGAGTTAGCGGTAAAAATATATCAATTCCATAATTTTTCTTTAAATTTTTTCTAAAATTAGAATATATACCTCCTTAATTTTTATAAGATATAAGATCAAATTTTATGAATTATAAAGTTCATTTACACTTTCATTAAGTGTATACAAAATATTTATTCATTAAAAACCATTGAAATTTATATCAACTTGATGGAGGATCAAATCAAAACTAAAACCCAAGGATATGAGTGATCACTAAAGGATCTAGATCATAATCCGAAAACAATTTTTTTAGAAAAATGTATTGGAGACAGTAAAAATAAACTACAGCTCAAGTAACTTACATAAATTGTCAGCTCATTTAGCTCAAGTAACTTACATGAATTGTCAGCTCATTTCCATCTCTCTCTCTGTGTAGTGTATACACTGCCACACATTATGAGTCAAATTAATTCCCCAGTAAAATTACATACCATATAGTATATAAATATTAGGCTGCATTCTAATTTAAAACGTAGCTAACTCAATACATTTTAAAGCCAACAGAAATTACTCTCCAAATGCACCACCATCGAGCCAGCAATAAGACCAAGCATCAACGATTCAATGCACAACACAACAGCGTTCGATACAAGCATTGGTGTTCTGTACAGTTATCTATCAAAAATGATAGGAGCTTAGCGAAAATAAAAAGCATATAGCCTTCACTATGTCAAGTTAGCCTGCAATAATACTCTCCCAATTCGAAAACCATTAAAACAATACAAGCAATCAACACAAAGGTGCGCTCTCAGAATTGAGAATCATCTAACATTAGGAATTTTTCCATTACACACACCCCTTCAGAATAAAACAAGTTATGCATAAATGACAATCTGGTTGAAAATTATCATCGAGATACAAAATAATTGGCCAGCCTGATCTGATTCAAGAAAACCGAGAAACTTATCTAGGGTAGCAGAGGTGACAAGATGGATTGAGAACGGTAAAGACCATTCTGTATAAATTGATGCAATGTTGTTACTAGAATTGTGGAGCATTCCGACAAACAAAAATTGGTTGTAGCTGAGCCTTGTGTCCTGTCTCAATGGTAAGCTTCTGTTTGTTGCTTGAAAAATGCAAGGAGATTCTCTATGGACATTACTTTAACATCCTCGCTGTTGTTTCTGGTACGGACACTCACCTGCTCAAAGAAAAGAATAAAAAAAAAAAAAAGAAGTAAAAAAAAACTCAGAAAAATGGTACTTAAAACTAACTGTATTTTGCTTTCTTAATTACTGTAAACAAACTATTTTATTTGGGGGCACTCTTGAGGTTGCTTTATTTGGATTGTGCGCTTGATGGTGAGAAAAGGAATTTAAGCAAAATACTATAACCTACAGGCTATATCAAGCGGAGAAAAGGAATTTAAGCAAAGTACTATAACCTACAGGCTGTCAATATTGTATATTTATGTTTAATGACTTTTTGCTGAAAGTTTAAAGAAGAAGAAGAAGAAGAAGAAGAAGAAGAAGAGGATAAATAATAAGAGAAAAGAAAGAATAAAAGGCATGATGCTAAAAACAAGTATTCTGAGATTTATCGGCATTTCATACTCATTAAGCATCTTAATTCTTTTAATGACATAATTAAGAAGACGGGAATATTTCGAAATGCTCAAGTTCAGATTAATGACCCAATTAAGATGGGAAAATGTCAAAAAGCTCAAGGTCAAACCTGTCCAGTTGTTTCTTCCTGCTTGCCAACAACTAACGTATAATTATACTGAGCCACCTGAGCTTCCCTCACCTGCAAATATACAAAAAGAAGTGAGCATTTCGTATCTGTTAAAGAAGTAGCCTCACAATTTTAAGCGGATACATTCAAATTGCATTGCTCAGACTACAGATGCCATACCAACCTGTCCAAATATATTTATATATAAAAAAGAAAATACTGAACCCCAACTAAAGTTCTAAAGCTTTCTCAGTTCAAGAACTTAGGAAATAGAAGGAATGAATTAAGGTATAACCACATCATCCAATGGAACAACAAAAAGCAAACATCTTTTTTCTAATTGTTTCGAACCATACCTTTTTATTCATTGTTTTTCCAGATGTATCAACATCCACATAATACCCAGCTTGATGTATTTGATCACGTACCTAATAGTAGCATGAGGAAGAGCATCATTAATAATGCAAGAATGATCTTTGCATTAGTTTTTACAGTGACAGATAGCAAAGCAAGAAAATAGAGCAAAACATCCAGTCAATAAAAATGTTGCGACTCTAATGTTCCTCTTTGTCATTAGAAACAGTGAACTATCACCATACAAATTTCATGTGCATCAGAGATCCACCGTCAGAAGAAAAATCCTTTACTCCAATATGAACCCTTAAAGGCCAGTCATTAGTAAGTTGTGATGAAGGCTGAGGAAATTAAGTTTAACATTTTCGCATACCCCCGCTGCCTGAGCATCTAGTTTTGTACACCAAAGATCTAAGTTGTGCACAACAGTACTTCTCTTTTATAAGATCTTCTCGAAAGTGTATCCGACCATAGCTGAGCTTAGATTGCTCATGTAGCATCTTAATATCCCTGTTGCCACCTTAACAGAACTTGGAAGTTACAGTTAAGGTTGAGGAATTGTACATACTATCTGTATTTGCTTGACATGTATCATTAGCCCACAGCTCACATGGTTTAGGTTTAGGGCAAAATGGTTCTCTGTTAAAAGTAGGTCTGAAAAGGTTTTAGAAGGTTCTTGGATTAAAAACCCCCCATCATTGAAAATATAAAATATCTTTATGTACCTCTTTGGAGAAGTGGTTTAAAAGTCATGACCAAAATCCACTAGCCCATTTTCCCACTGCAAAAGGATATCTCTAAATAAAAGTAAAATAAATTTAACAAAAATCTGAACATAACAAATATAGATCACCATATGGAAATTTTATTCAAGTGAGTATGGAATAATTAAGACAGTGCTGTAAATAGGATTAGCCTGAGCTCGAACTGCAATATACAAATTCAAGAAATACAAGCAATAAGTTCATCAACAAAAATTGTCATCAAAATAGACATCCATTTATTAGATTGGCTGGTTACCTGAAGAGCGTATGGGTTATATTTCTCTGATACAGGACAAACCATGGCTTGTCGAGGGCTCAGCCAGAATGGCCACTTTCCTTTGTAATGTTCTAGAAGAATTGCAAGCATACGCTCAACCGACCCTAGAATTGCTCTGTGAATCATAACAGGCCGTTCGAGTTTATTATCTTCCTCTGCTGAGTAAGATAGCTTGAAACGAAGAGGAAGCTGAAAGTCCAACTGTAATCAAACAACAATATATTAGAAAATGCTACAACTTGGAGGACAACTCTGATAAATTCATTGTAGACATTCTATGATGCATGACCTGTAAAGTTGCACATTGAAATTTTCTCTTCAATGCATCAAAAACGCCAATATCGATCTTTGGACCATAAAATGCACCATCTCCCTCAGTAATCTGTGAGAAATAAATTAGCAAATATGCATCCTTTATAGTAAGATATTTACATAGGAATCCATCCCTACAAGATAATCGCCAACCAATCCGTAACAGTAGCTATAAAATCATATTTTCATAGTTATTTTCTATTATAATTACACAATTTTCTACCTTGGGGTCTACTTGTGCTCTTAGTTAGGTATCATCCCATTGTTCTCACACTGAAGGAAAATATCATAAATTAGCAACCTTATCTTACAAGTATTGATTTAAATACTAGCAAGACGCTTGTACTCATTGTCCACCACAATATTAACCTTTCCCTAAGCAATTAGTTGCTCTTGGTTTTGGTATCATATCTTAGTTTTACACCTTCAAATAGAATTAGATACATTCATGTTTAGGAGCTGTACATAGCATCACACATCTTCTAAACCATATGATTTTTTATCCTCATGGCTATAATGATGTGCAGATCGTAATGAACAGTTTGGATCATCAATGAGGATGACCTGCCATGTATTTCCCTAGTTGAGTGCTTGATTTCTTAGTTATACCCCATATAATATAACCTTTCCTATATGTGTGTATGTGTCCGAAGCTAACTTTAGACAAGGAATTATATTTGACCTGAATAACCTGACTATTTGGCTGTTGGAGATATATAATTGCAACTTCCATAACATATCAATCAACAACAACAACTAAGCCTCTCATCCCCAATACTTGGGGCAGGCTACATGAACCAAAAGAGAATCACGCCGGGTTGATCACATGTAGGGGTGAGCAGTTTGCCGACAAAACCGAAAAATCCGACAAACCGATCCGACCCGAACCGATTGGATCGGTTACTTTGGTTATCGGGTCGGGTCGGTTTTTAAAACCAAACTTTTAGGCGGTTTTCGGGTCGGTTTTCGATGGCGAAATCGCCAACCGAAACCGACCGAAATAACTGAACTTCCTATCCCAGCCTACCCGTTAACCCATTAACCCAATACCCAATTAACTACCTCTAATTCTAGGGCTCGAGTCTTCAGTTGATCCCTCGCCCGAGAGAACCCAATTCCCAATTTCCCAAATCCCTAGCCCTAGCCCTCGCCCCTCTGCCCGAATCCCCGGAGCCCGATCGGCGATCGTCACTCTCTCCGTCGCCCGAATCCTCCGGCTCCTCCTTTGCTTCCGCCTCAGGCCCTCAACCTCCGGCTCTCTGCAGCTCCGAAGGTACGAAACTATCGCTCGACTTGCTCTAGTTTCTTTTTTGTTTGTGAAATCGAGAGTTTGATGATTTGATCAAACTATCATCAAATACTAATTAAAGTAATAGTATCGCAATCTAGAGTTAATCTACTAATTTCTCTTTCTTGTGTCTATCAGTCTATGCAAACTGCTCTTCGAAATTCTTTCATAGGTTCAGATGCTAATACTCTTTGACTGCTTGCTCATACGATCATTTTTCAAACAATAACTTACCCATTCGATTTTTCATTATTAAAAAAATTAAAGGAAATAAACCCCAATTAAATTTCTAGGTCATGACTTGAATGTGTGAACCATCATATGTTTTTTCATTCTAATATTAAACAATAACATCTGTTTAATTGTATTTTTTTCTATGTTACATTAAACTGATTAATGTTTAAAATTGTGTCAGAGAGACAGAGATTGTGTGACTGTGTCTTGAGCTTAATGATTAATGATTAATCTTTAGAATTGTGTCAATTGTCTCAATTAAATGTTTAGAATTGTTTCAGAGACTGTGTTGGTGATTAATGTTTATTTCTATGATTAATGATTAATTCTATGTTTTCAGAGACTGTGTTTAGACTGTGTCAGAGAATGATTTCTAGGTCAGAGACTGTTCTAGGTCATGATTAATATTAGAATGATTTATCTTCATGTGTTTGCAAAGAGACTCTCCATGTTTTCACTTCATGATTTCATAGAGTGAGAGTGGTATGCAAAGATTAGCTTTTGAAGATATTAGAATGATTTCTCTTCATGTGTAATATGTTGCTTTCATAACCTTAGTTTTTTGAAGATATTAGAATGATTTTTCTTTTTATTATTTTTTTAGATGGCTGAAAGTCGTGTTGGTCAGACAAACCCACATGAAATTGTTAATGTAAATGAAGCTGCTACAAATCAAACCAGTGATGCTCCACCAACAGATCCAACTCCAACACAAACAAATACTAGCGGTCCTGTTGGAACTGGAGCATTTAGAACAAAAAAAAGAAAGACAATATCTTCTAGATCGGATGTGTGGGATCATTTTATTAAGTGGGATCAAGAAACTGATGATATACGAGAAGAAGGAGTTGACCCTCTTGATGAGGACGAATGCCGATGCAGGTATTGTAGAAAAGTCTATAGTTGCAATACCAAGAAAAATGGCACGTCGTCCCTTAGGAATCATGCTAACAATTGTAAAGAAAATCCCCACATTAAGGACACACGCCAAGCACAGTTAAGTCTCCAACCAAGTAGAGAGGATAGTAGGGCAGGAACTGTAACTACCTGGAAATATAATGAGAAGGCCATCAGAGTGACATTATCTAAAATGATAATTTTAGATAAATTGCCCTTCAAGTTTGTGGAAGGTATTGGTTTTAGGCTTTTTATGGCCATTGCATGTCCCAGATTCATGATCCCATCTAGGTGGACAATAGGAAGAGACATCTATCAACTCTACCTAGACGAGAAGATTGCATTAAAAAAATATCTATCAGAGACATCCCACTATATTTGCCTCACCACTGACACATGGACATCTATTCAAAAGATTAATTACATGTGTATTACTGTGCATTGGATTGCAAATGACTGGAATCTTCACCAGAGAATTCTCAATTTTTGTCCTATTACAAGCCACAGAGGTGAAGTTCTTGGAACCACTCTAGAGACGTGTTTACATAAGTGGGAAATTGAGAGAGTGTTGATAATAACTGTTGATAATGCTAGCTCCAATGACAAAATGATTCAATACTTGAAGAGGAAAATTGTAAATTGGAATGGTAAGCATGGTATATTCTTAGGGGGTGAATATCTTCACGTACGATGTGTTGCACACATTATGAATCTTGTTGTGCAGGATGGTCTACGTGCAAATATTAAACCCATTTCAAGGGTTCGAAATGCTATAAAGTATGTGCAGCAATCACCTTCACGGTGGGCAAAATGGAAGAGTTGTGTTGAGAAAGAAAAAATAGCAGTTGAGACAGGAATGTGTTTGGATATACAAATATGGTGGAACTCAACATATTTGATGTTACAGGCAGCTAAAAAATGCCAATATGCTTTCTATAAGTTTGAGCTAGAGGACCATTTATTCAGACAAGAAGTTGGGGGTGATGATGGGAAGGGCATGCCAGATGAAGATGATTGGAATTGTATTGGCCGATTATGCCAGTTCTTGTAAGCTTTTTATGACTTGACTTTGACGGTATCAGAAACTTTATATGTGATATCTAATGTTTTTTTTTATCAGATCACGAATGCTGAAGGTGAGCTAAATGAGGTTATGATAGATGATGATATCTTTGCTTGTGAGATGGCTCATAGGATGAAGAAGTCTGATAAGTATTGAGGAAATTATGAGAAGGTGAACTTGTTGATGTTTATACCATTGATTCTTGACCCTCGATTCTAGCTAGACTTTGCACAGTACGTGATAGGAGAGATGTTCAGATCTCAAGGTGAGAGCCGCCGTGCAATGCCATCAAAATTGGAGAGAACTCTTAGAGTTTTGTTCAATGAGTACAAAGTTATACATGATAAGGAAAATGACATTAGAGATAATATACAACAAATAAGACCATCACAATTTTCAACAGCTCGGGACAGTAGTACAGTAAAGAACTATCGCATGTTGGATAAGTTCTATGCACAGAGTTCTTTTTTGATGTATGTCACATCAACTCAAAGTGAATTGGATAAGTATTTGAATGAGGCCAAGGAGGTGCCAATTATCAACGAGAACATGGCATCTTTTCCTATTTTAAACTTCTGGAAGGTTAATAGTGAAAGATTTCCAATATTATCAAGAATGGCTCGAGATGTGTTGGCGATTTCAATATCCACAGTTGCTTCGGAATCGGCGTTCAGCACGGGTGGAAGAGTTCTTGATGCATTTCGGAGCTCACTCTCGATCAAATCCGTTCAGTGTCTCATTTGTTCTCAAGATCAGCTTCGAGGACAATTGAGAGTTCAAATGGTCAGTATTGAAGAAAATCTGTGTGACGTTGAGAAGTTTGATCAAGATAATAGTCTATTCATATCATTTATTATATTCACGATTTCTAATTCTAATTAGCTTTATTTCCTTCTAGAATTGGATGATAGATCTACGGATTCGGTTATCACCAGGCTATGATGCCCCGTGTATGTGTCGAAGGTGTATATCTTTATTTTATTTATCATGCACTCACACAGAGCTCAGGCTCTCTGCAGAGAGCACCTGAGCTCTGTTTGCACAGAGATGCTCTCTACAGAGAGCACCTGAGCTATGTGTGCACTCTGTGCAAACAGAGCTCAGTCTCTCTACAGAGAGCTCCTGATGCAAATAATGGCATGACTACAAATGAGCCAGTTCAAGTTCCAACTGGGCCAGTTACAAGAGCACAAGGAAAGAAGTTCAAACATGCACTTAATAGGCTGATTCAAGAGATTTGGGCTCAAGCAAATTCGTGGAGGCCCATTGAGGATGGTTCACGAGTTCAACAAAAAAGCATCAATATGATTCAACTAGTAGAAGAATCTGGTCAAAATTGATTGTTTCCTTTTATTTTATTTATAGAACTTTTCTTGTATTGATCAGCAAATTAAGAGGCTGATTGTTTCCTTTTGTTTTGTTTCTATTTCTTAAACTTTCCTTGTATTGATCAGCCAAATTAAGGGACTGATTGTTTCCTTTTGTTTTGTTTCTATTTCTTGAAGTTTCCTTGTAAGAAACTTTTCTTGTATTTTTTTAGCCTATAAAAAGGCGTCTAATGGAATAGAAGCGAGACAGTTTACAGATAATTGGTGAATTTATTCTCTCTTTGGTTCTTTGAAGGACTATTCGAACAATATTCAAAATTCCAGCAACAATTCACCAAGAACTCACCAAGGGAATTCAGGTTCAAAAGGTAAGAAAACAAGGGATATGAGTGATTAGATTTTCAAAGCACAATTCAGCAAAATTTCAAAAAAAAAAATTTTTTTGGTCTTTGGAGTGAGGAGATTTTCGGGCTTATTGGAAACAAACGAAAAAAAAAAGAATCTTTTTACTCTTTTTTTTTTGGACCCTTTTTTTTTTTTCAGACCCCTTTTTTTTCTTTTCGGATTTTTTTTTTTGATTTTTTTTTTTTCGGACCCCTTTTTTTTCAGATTCTTTCTTTCGTTAATAACATAACAAGATTTCGACTGGGGTAAAAGAAAGAAATTCGGCTAGATAAGAAAAAGAAACTAAATTTAAATGGGATAGGCAAACCTGAGACGAGAAATCATTTGCTCTGATACCAAATGATGCGAACCCCGTCAAGAATAACGAGACCCGTAGAAGAAAAGGAGAAAATCCAAGAACGTTCTCGATCAGGTTTGGATGGGAGATCTCGACCCGTTGCTTCAACAAAAACAAGAATCTCGGTATAATTGACCTCAATCCGTTGTTTAATGCGAAGTAAGAACCTTGGTATAAGAAAGACGCCACAAACGGTAGTGGAAAGCCGTTTGATAAGTCGATGATGAATGCCACGGAAGAATTCTGATAAGTTCAAATAGTCCTTCTAAGAACTAAAGAGAATAAACTCACCAATTATCTGTAAACTGTCTCTCTTCTATTCTATTAGACGCCTTTTTATAGGCTAAAAAAATACAAGGAAAGTTCAAGAAATAGAAACAAAACAAAAGGAAACAATCAGCCCCTTAATTTGGCTGATCAATACAAGGAAAGTTTAAGAAATAGAAACAAAACAAAAGGAAACAATCAGCCCCTTAATTTGCTGATCAATACAAGAAAAGTTCTAGAAATAAAATAAAAGGAAACAATCAATTTTGACCAGATTCTTCTACTAGTTGAATCATATTGATGCATCTTTGTTGAACTCGTGAACCATCCTCAATGGGCCTCCACGAATTTGCTTGAGCCCAAACCTCTTGAATCAGCCCATTAAGTGCATCTTTGAACTTCTTTCCTTGTGCTCTTGTAACTGGCCCAGTTAGAACTTGAACTGGCTCATTTGTAGTCATGCCATTATTTGCATTAGCTCCTGAGCTCTGTGTGCACAGAGTGCACACAGAGCTCAGGTGCTCTCTACTCTGCAGAGAGCCTGAGCTTTGTTTGCACAGAGTGCACACAGAGAGCACCTGTGCACACGGAGCCTCAGGAGCTCTCTGCAGAGAGAGCCTGAGCTCTGTGTGCATTCTGTGCACACAGAGCTCCTGAGGCTCTCTGCAGAGAGCTCAGTGTGCAGTGCAAACAGTGACACAGAGAGATGAGCTCTCTTTTACTAACTAATTTATTTTTTTCATGTTAAGCAGATTAGTACAAGTTCAAGTCTTCAGTGCATGATGGGATCATGGGACTCTAGAGCATATATTTTAGTCCCTTTGTAATTAATTTGGAAAATAATATGTTAAATTTAAATTTGAGATTATGCTATGTAATTTAAATTGCTATTTTATTTCTGTTTGTAATTTGTAAGTTGATTGTAACTACTTGTTTGTAAGTTGTAACTTGCTAGTTAGTTGCTACATTATTTTAGTTTTGTTATGTTATTTTGTTTGTTGCTACTTGTTTGTAAGTTGTAGCTTGCTAATTAGTTGCTACATTATTTTAGTTGTGTTATGTTATTTTGTTTGTTGTTTATAATTGCTAAATTATTTCTATTATTATGTTGCAGATGTTACAGGATTTGTTATATTTATTAATTTTAAACTGGGCCAAATTCCGTCTTTTTTTTACTTTTTTTTTAACTGGGCCGAAATTGTTTTTTTTAAATAAATTATGCTTTTGGGCCGAAGCCCGCAAAACCGATAACCGACCGAAAACCGAACCGAACCGAAATTTCGGTTCGATTTTCAGTTTCCAATTGAATTTGGTCGGTTCGGTTTCGGTTATAGAAGTTCGGTTCGGTTGTCGGTTGGATTTTTTTTTTAAAAAACCGAACCGACCGATGCTCACCCCTAATCACATGGATGATCCTTCTATGCTCATTCCTATCGAATAATACCTCATTTAATCCACTAACATCTATATTTTTTTTTGTATCACCTCCATCCATGTTTCTTTGTTCTTCCCTTCACTCTTTTAACTTGGCCTATGTTAATAAACTCCCTTCGTCAAACTAGTTTTGTAAGTCTACGTTGCACATGATCAAACTATCATAAGCGATTTTATCGCAGCTTCTCTTCGATACGGTGCACGCCTACCTTAGCACAAATATCCCCATTTCAATCAAGGTAATATATCAATCAAGGTAAGAAAATTCAGAATATGCCACAGTATTAGTTCGGTTTTTTGGTATTTGTCTTGCAAGTTTCAGCAGTTTCAAATCAGAATTATTTCTATTTCAGCAGTTTTGGGTTGAATGCATTCTAAAAATTTGATATAGTAGTGCTGATAAAAAAAACATATCAAAATTGGCCTATTATTCAAACCATGATATACATCTATTCCTCAAGAAAAAAGTGGACCAATTCCCTTTATTTAGTTACACCACATCTCAGATTTCATGAAGATTTTCCATCTCCTAGAACAATTCCTATCAAACATACATCTCGCATAACCATCCCTGACTCACCCTTGATAATGGTAACTATGAATACGTTGGCCCTATAGATGCAACCTAATAATAATTTTGTACATTTAAGTGTTACAAGGTCCTGGTTTAACCATATTATGTCCTCTATGTTTTTTTCCATATGCTGCTATATTGTTTTCTCCATCCCAATCCTTTCATTGCAGTATATACTTTTGGATCTTAGAGTACTCAAATAGCATTTGCATGTCGGTTTGGAAGGAATTCATCATTCAAGTAGAAGGTAGTAATCTGTCCATTTCTTGTCCTTATTTTTGTTCCAAGTATAGTTGTAGCACCACAACAAGTTGAGAACTTGAGATACAGCTTTCACGATATAGTTGGGTGAGACTTTGGTCATATCATTCCAGAAAATACAGCCAATTAATTGGGACTTCTTTATTGCCTAATTTTGATTGCTCAAGAGAAAATGGTCCTATGTAGCTTCCACGAGGTTTTATGGTTTGAACAAATTGGTGGTTTCCCTGAGAAGTGCCATAGATTCTCTCTTTTGTAACAGGGAATTCCTTTTAGTTGGTGAGAATTCCTACAATTATGTGAGGCAAGTTTTGTCTGCAGTTAATATTAATATATCAAGTGACTCAGACAGGCAAATTAATGATGCCAATAACCTCTCTTGGTCATCTCTCTTCCAACAAGTAAGTGGGTACTCTCCACCACATAAATGATTGTTATTCTCATCCATTCAACTTCCTGCTTATCACAGTAAAGCTGAAGAGGCAAATCGATGAATAGACGAACAGAGATATAAGTAATGCCACAGCTAATTATCAGAGAGTCAAAAAATTGAACAAGAGAAAAGCGTCCATATCTTAAAACAAAATAGGGACATTAATTACTTGTAGGAAACTAACAGTGCATCAACAGATCCTCTGGTGGGTATTTCAGTTAGTCAGGCAGTTACTGAAGGAAATATAATCTCATCAAAAGCATCTCGGCTTCAACACTAGAAAGACCAAGCACAATCAGCTTCCATCATACACAGTGAAACTCGCAGAGAAGTATTCAGCAAGTTACTAGATTGTTGAAGGCATACAAAAACTGTAACCGTGAAGTACTTACTAGAGGAATCAGATCAACTTGAAGTCATGGATGTACTTAAAAAGGATCAGATACATTGTCTGCAAATGCCATTCACAGTTCATAATGTCGTATTTAATTGAATTGCGAAATCTGTAAGATGTACTAATCACCACGCATAAAGTGATTGAACATAAACCTAAATATTCAATCAAACAAAACTATAGAGAATTCTCTCAGCAAATAAAAAAGACGTATCATACACTCGCGCGGAAGGAAAAAGGCGGGGAAAAAAACTGTACGGAGAAGTGCACGCAGGAATGGAGAAAGTTAATGGGAAAGATAACACTATTATGGCCGTAAAGATTTTCTTATTCTGGGAAAGTATATACTGTAGTATTAGAAAGAATTTTCCGCCAATATCATTTCCCAGATTGTGGGGAGACCTACTAAATAAGTATGCAAGGAAATGAGTATAAGCATTAACCGTCATATAACCTTGTCATATACAAATACAAAAAACTAAAGGCAAAAATATTTGCATACCGAATACCTACAGGAAATTCTATAGGACGAATATATGAAAGAAATACTAAGTGACTTTCACAACATAATAAAGGAACTGAAACTATGAGTATAAAGAATATACACATAAATACCTGCCATGGTTTCCCAAATTCATTTAGAGCCTCTGTTAGAGCAGCTTCAGCTTTGTCCCATGTTTCTACGTCTCCCAAGTATTTCTCTGGCCGCTAGATTGCCAACCAAAGAATTAATTCAAACATTTCCAAACCATGAATATTCCAGTCTTTTTTTTTTTAACTTCTAGAAGGATATATGAGCAACATATTTCAGTTTTATCAACATAACATTACTCCAACTAAATGTAAAAGGAAGCGGAAGAAATAGGAAATGATCCGTCAATGTTTATCAAAGAGTTCTTAAAGCTAATGAATGAATGTTGCCTCTAGAGTTTTGACCAATCATCAAACGTTTCCCCTCACCTAATTTTGCTTCTGTGCACGCACTTTCTTTTTTTAAATATGGGCAAGGTGTTGATATACAATCCTGATGAATTATATGGCACACAACTTGCACCAGCAATTTTTACTATGGCAAGGCAACTTGCACCTGCAATTTTTTTTATGGCAAGGTTGATATAAAATCCTTTGAATTATAGTCCCTTTCAGGGAAAAAAATCCACCATGCACAAATTTTTTTAACTGAGAAATTACTGGCAATATTCTTTGCAGTGCTATATTTATGTTGGCATGTAGTTTAATTCTTTTAAATTTAGTTTTAATTAGAATAATTTGAATTTCAACAATATGTACCTTTCAAAAGTTTAATTATACCAAGCATCAATATTTTTATTACCTGTTTGGTCATTATTGACAAAATAACAGAGCAACAATAATACTGTTAATAAAAGGTGCAAATGTCATTACTCGCAGTCACTATTAATTTCCATCAACTTTCAAGGATACAATAAGGAAGAACTGATTAAGATGGTTTGGACATAGGTTACAATGGCCAATAAGTCTACTGGTTAGAAGGTACGATTGTAATTAATGGAGCAACAGATAGTAGAGGTTGAACCGTAAAAACATGAACAGAGAAACTGAAAAGAGTATGATAGCCGTTAATTTAACTAAGGAGATGACCTCAAACAACATTGAATAGAAGAAGACAATTCATGTAACTGATCCCTTATCAAATTTGGATAAAGTTGTTTTATGTTATGATAGCCTGTTTGTCATCAGTGTGAAGACACGTCAATAGTATTCTTAACCATACTTGATTCTCTTTCCAGTCAAAGGTGCCTGATGACAATGTATACATGAGTCAGCGTTGTAGGCCAAGCACCTACTATCTATGAGCCTCTGTGTATTAGCAGTCCTGACAAGAATCAGAGGATTCAAGCGTGAGCCTGGACTCTTTCATAGACGTCCTGAGACACAAGTATATTCCAGATTTACCCAGAGTTTTTGATAGAAGTTCTGGGATACAAGTACATTCCAGTTTTCCCTGAAATTTTTCATAGTAAGTCCTGGGATACGAGTATAATGCAGTTTTGTGTCGAAGTCTTTCATGAAAGTCCTGCAATACAAGTATATTCCAGTTCTCATGTGCATGAGTTGAGCAGGATCATGGAATCTTAAGGATTATATCCATTCAAAATAGGCAATTTTATATCCATCACAAGTGTGATAAGTTAATTCAATTACTTATAACAACTTGACAAACAATTTACTTCTTATATTTTCATAAATTCTTTTAGAAATGCTTGTCATAAAAGAAAAGAAAGCTATTCTACATGTGGTGGAATAATACTTGTCTAATTGTCTTATCAATTATCCTGAATGTTCTTGTCCAGCATAATTCTTTTCTGTGGATGTGTGTGTACGCCGATGTGAAAAAGAGGCCATAGCCTAGTCTTGAACCGGAACCTCCCATAGCCCAAAACCCCGCTTTTCTAATTGGCTCAGTAATTCTGAGGAAAATTCTTTCCCAGCATAGTTTCTTGCTGTGGATGTGTTGGAACATGGGCATGAAATAAAGGCTTCCACCAGGCAACTCCCATAACCTCACCCCCTGTATTACCTGAGCCGCGCCAGAGTGGCTTTTCCAGCATAGTTAACTGATACCATCTTTCCACACTCTTCTACGGTAAATCAACAGATATTAACTTAGGCTTATGATGCAGTAATTCAATCCTTTTTTTCCAAGGGGAAAAGAAAAATATGTCCAAATTCAAAAACATATACAACGTACTAAGTATTTCTGAACTATGCACAAAATGAAATTCCAAAAAAAAAAAAAATCAAACCTATTGCAGATGGAGAAAGACATCTACAATAAAGCCCCAAGATGATCCATCAGACAATTGATAAAATAAGCTACCACCAACAAGTTAAGACATTAAAAGAAAGTAGAAAAGAGACTTGCTCCCCCCCGCCCCCCGGCAGGAAAAAAAGAAGAAGAAAAAAAACCCAAAATATATAAATAACATTACCTTATTTAAAAAAGGGTTCATTGGAAATTAAGAAGATTTTATACTTCCATTATTAGGAATTGTATTAAAAACTATATGATCTAATCATATAAAATTTCTATCTGAATCTGATGTACAACAACAACAACAACTAAGCCTTTCATCCCAAGTATATGGGGTAGGCTACATGAACAAAAAAAAGAATCACGCCAGATCGATCACTTTGATATTCCTTCTCCATTCATCTCTATCAAGTAATATCTCCGTATTTAAACCTCTAGACTCCATATCTTTGCATATCAACTCCATCCATGTTTTTTTTCGATCTTCCCTTTGTTCTTTTAACTTGTCCTACATTGATAAACTCCCCTCTTCGAACTGGTGCACTTGTAGGCCTACGTTGCACATGACCAAACCATCGTAAGCGATTTTCTCGCATCTTCTCATCGATGGAAGCTACACCTATTTTAGCACGAATATCTTCATTTCTCACTTTATCTCTCCTAGTGTTGTCACACATCCAACGGAGCATGTGCATCTCTGCTACACTTATCTTCTGTGAATGACGTTTCTTTATAACCCAACATTCCGTGCCATAAAATAAAGTTGGCCTAATAGCAGTCCTATAAAAAAATTTCTTTCAATCTTAACGGAATGTTACGGTCGCATAAAACTCCCGTTGCCCTCCTCCATTTCAACCAGCCAGCTTGTATCCTATGGTTAACATTATTATCGATCTTTGTATCATTATCTGAATCTGATCTACTTTTTATTAAAAAAAAAATGTGCTCAAACCCATGCATTACAATCACCAGCTTATTCTATAACTTACTAAAACAAATTTACTAAACTCGTATATGTTTTCTAGAAATAACAAATTTTCTACTAATTATAACTACCTAATGCACATTCAGATAGAAATCTACAAAATTAAGTTGGAATTGATAACTATGAAGTGCTAGATAAAATATACAAATTGAGAATACAAAAATTAGATATCCTCATCGAATAAGAATTTTGCTCTGATTTAAAAGGAAGCACATGCAATTAAATTCATCATAATTAGGATTCAAATAAAGAAAATCACTTAATTAAGAATTCATGTGGGTGATGATGCAGTCTTTCACATACATGGCGCGTGCTTAGAACTAGTAGGAAATAAACTAAGATATAAATCAAACACCAACCCATTTTCCTAGATAAGGTGAACATGACAACAAAGTCTTACTAAATATATACAAAATAGGCAACCTCATCTTCATCATGAACAAAACAATCCTTCAATTTACTTGTTATATAGGGCTGCAAGCTGTTTCACAATTACTGCATATGAATATTTTGATTATAGAAATGAAATGAAAAACCACCGTCCACTTTTTTACATGTAATGGAACAAAACTTGCCCAACGTGATGTATTCGATAACATTGAGGTATAAATTATGGTGCAGCATAATTAACTGCTCATCTTTTCAGAATCCTCTATGGATCAATAAAGCTTCAATTTAGTCTAAAGCAATTTAATCCAAGCAATATCTTTATTATGTTTTTTTTTAGGAGGGGAGAGAGGAGGGCAAATAGTGTGACACAGGAACTCTATAACAAATATAATATAAAAGGCTAAAAGCATCTAACTTTTGCGAAAAAGAAAATTCTAGACAGAAACTAAGAGGTCAGGGATGGAGGAAACAACTGCAGGAAGTCCCATCAGAGTGAATCATCAATTAAAACTTGTTAAAATTACAATACCGATGCCCAATAAAAGGAAATAAAGTAAAAACATTATATTGTGAAGGGCGTGAATATAAAATGTATGCTTACTAATATTATATTGTTAATTAGTTATCATGTCAAAGATTTATAGTCCTATTGTAAAGTGAAAGAAAGAATGAGTATGATTATTAATACCACACACCAAGAAAGACATCCAAGTATGATCTTTCTAAAGACAAAATGATGAATAAAAGGTAAAATGGAAATAGATGTACCGTTGATAACTCCAATTCAAATGTGAATCCAAATATATTGTAGGCATAGCTGATGAAGTCCAAGACACTCTTGACCTCATCTTTGATCTACAAAGTGGAAAAGAGGGACGCATTACAATTTGACATTAACACCAACAACAAGGAAAAAATAATATTTCTGGATCAGTGTCCAAGCAACTCAGAATAAACAGCAGGAGGATAACTGAGTTAAATATGATAAATATTTAATTGGATATTAGTAAGTTAACTATAAGAAGAGATATCTAATTGCATTAACAACGAAGACAACAGAAAAAAGAGCAATGTAAAGCAGCTGATAAAGCAGTAAAGCACAAACAGACACATTTATAAATGCGCTACTGCCTCTTACTACATGATAAATAGTATAGAAGCATATGTTTATCAATCTATATATATACATACATACATATTATATATATATATATATATATATATATATATATATGCATGAGGGAATTATTTATTATGTACTTTCAAGGCTCAAGCAATTGAATATCAGCACAAATCCAGGCATGACAAATGGTTCATCCCAAATATTATACATGGTATTAGAGCCAAACCATGAACTATCACCATTCTTCCTAATCACGAGCAACCAGCAACTCGAGGTAGACATTGATCTATCCTAGGTTCTATTCATTCTTTCCCATTAGTGAACACTATCAACCACGATTTGATTAGATTTAATTAGGATTTGATTAGATTTGGTTAGGATTTTAATTTGCTTTATTTTATTCTGTTTGCATATGGTTCACATATGGAGTTGTTATACATTGCTTGCAAAACATCATTTTAATTAGATTAGAGAGAATGGTTTTAAAGAAAACTTGCTTGAGGACTCTTGGTTTATTACTAGTTAAATCTTTCCTCGAAAAATTTGTGTGAGAGTAGACGTGTCATTTACATAGATGTGAGACCCGAACACTTTATCAAACCCTTGTCTCATCTCAAATCCCAAACCTTCACGTGTCCTAATTTTCCTTCCATCATGCATCAATATTAGTACTAGAGCTCAACAATCCAAATCCATCTTCTACCATATGTGAGTGTTAAACTAAATATGGGCATAAAATTGGTCCACTTTTAGCTCCAAAACATCTAATTTTAACGGCCGAGTTATTCATTAGTTCTTTTCTTACACTAAAATTCTGGCTTATCTAGCAACTTTTTTAGTTATGAATCTACGATAATTTTCCCTAAATAATTGTTAGAACATTATACGTTCAATTCCCCCTAAAATCCCTACCTTTGTTTCTTTACCTTTTCTTTTTAGGCTACATGTTTAGCAAGCGGTTTAGGTGAGAATTTATGATGGTTCTCGCCAAACTAGTTTGTATTCTCACCCTATCCTGTCCAAAACTGCTCATTTCATTATCACTTTCCACTCTCATCTTCTTCCTCCAGTAACCCATAGCTCTCACTAAACCAAGACCAAACCGGCAAAAAATTCATTTTTTCAGATGATCATAAATCAGATATCATTATGTTTGTTGTCAAATATGGTACACAATTTTATAGTAAACATAGATAATTGAGTTGAAAAGACATACAATTCTGTACTAAATGAAGGCATACTTGTTCTTATCATAGAAGTGGAGATTTAATAAAAATCCATTGTTGCTTGGATATGAAACAAATAAAAAAAAGAGTTAGGAAAGGAAAGGAAATAGAGAAGAAATGAGAAGATGAGGTTTCTCAATTTTTTCCATATATTTTTTTTTTAATTTAGAGATGGGCAAAAAATAAAAAACTTCAATTCCATGAAGAGCAAAGAAAGAGAAGAAAGGAAGAAGACTTTTTCTTTAAGACTGGTCGATTTAGGTCACATGAGAAGAAAAGAAGAGGGTAACAAGAGAATTTCCTAATTCTGAAACATTTTATATGCAAGAAAATAAAAAAGTGGGGGTCGAACTCTTAGACTTTTCATGGGGGTAACCGCATGCAATTTTGTTGCAGGCGGGTGATGACATAAGAAAATTTATTGAGGGAAGTTATTCAGGGTGAGGTGAAAGGGACATATTTTTCCCAAAAATATATACTTACCCAGCTCTATTAGATAAAATGGGTAAGAAAAGCTTACCCATACCCTAAAATTTAGAATTAAAAAGGTGAGGGTATTCACCCATATTTTTGCTCCCCCGATCACTTTCATCCGCAGTTAGTTTGCTATAAAATGTTTGTTGATTGCATATTTTAATCTTTTACCAAGGGATAGAGATACAACATAACATGGCATCAAAATATCGAATTAAAACTACTAAATAACTAACCTGGCTCTCCCTACAAAATATATGAGCATCATCCTGCAAAAGAAACAAAATAAAAAATTGAAAATCGTCATGTATGGAAGAAATGGAGATAAATTAAGCCAAATGAATAAATGCATGCATCACACAAAAATAAATAAGAGAATTTCTAGAAGAACAACAACAGAAATTACGATTGTCTTTTTAGGATGATCAATGATGATTACCTGCTGAAATCTTCTAACACGTGTTAAACCACTGAGAGCACCACTAAGCTCATTCCTGTGCAGAACTCCAAAATCTGCCAGGCGAAGTGGTAACTCTGCAAACCATATCCACATGGTCAAAACTGAATGAACTAGGAAAGAATTGTTTAAATACACTGACAACCAAAAGAATGAATGTAAAGAAATATTCTACGCCATATTCCTAATAAGATTTATTTTCCGCTAATTCAGCATGTCAGGCTACAAAAGGTTGCTTGTAAAATGTAACAGGCTGCATAACTAGCCTGCACTTAATCACACTGAATGTTAAACTAAACTCGTGCTCAGACGTCTGAAGGATTATAATGTATTTATACAGAAAATAGTGACTGGACCCCAAAATATAATACAGCTCACCTCTATAAGACCGTACTCTGTGCTCAAACATAAGGCAGTGTCCAGGGCAGTTCATTGGCTTTAGTCCAAATTCCTGTTTCTCTATCTGCATTGGAGACAGATAACTTCTAGCCAATTACAAAAATAGCAAAAATACTAATAAAAGGATCAAACAATATCATGGAAATAAAATAAGAATGTGTCGCATTCTTGACATAAAGCATACAGTGTGCAGGCAAGCTATTGAAAAATTTCTTTAAAATAACTGGTAGTAAAAAGTATCACCTCAAAAACAAACATATTCTCCTTGTAATTGGCAGCATGGCCTGATGTTTCCCACAATTCCATGTTGTAGATATTTGGGGTCAAGACCTATTAAAAAAACTAACTGATGATGAAGTATTTAGATTTCACCAAAATATCAAGTCAATCATTGGAAAGCAATATTAACCTCTTGATAGCCTCTTTCTCTGTACTGTACTCGGAGGAAATCCATTAACTTGTTATAAATTCTAGTTCCATAAGGAAGGAAGAAACAACTTCCAGGGCTGCATGTGCAATCAATATCAAATTACATGCCAGTACTTCAGGTTGCAAATTGCTGAAAGCAACTTTATACATTTACTACCTGAGGGGATGGAAAAAGAACAGCTCTTGAGTCTGACCTAATATCCTATGATCATATTTCTTTGCCTCCTCTATCCGGGCTAGATATTCCTGCAACAGAAAAATGTATTCTTCTAATCACATCATTGCTAATGCAGTTCCCTAAAAGGTCGTGAAAGAAGAGAAAATAGTATAAAATAGATGCCTTACAAGAAATAAATTCTCCAGCTTAGAGGAATAATAAAACCATGAAAGTTTATTTTCATAAAGAAAAGATTGGAATCTCAGCTAGCTGCTTTAATTAAACAATCAAAGAAGGACTTGCTCAAAAAAAAAAAAAATTCAAAAAAACAATCAAAGAAGGGAAAGAGGAGCAGAAAAATATATGCATAAGCTTCAGGCCAATGATTACTCAGAATAAGAAATGGACTGACTGAAGAAGCAAAAAGTGAGGTGTAATAACCAACAATGTCATATTTGAAAGAAAATGGAGTGTACAAACAAACATACTTTCTATGTGACAATAGAGCTACAAAATCAAATTCAAAGTTGACACTTTGTTGGCCATTTTACATTCACAAAAGAAATGAGACTAGCCTCCTGCCCCCCCCCCCCCCCCCCCCCCCCCCTCAATAGTATTTCTACTTCTCTAGAAGTTAGTAAAAGATTATAAGTGGAAAAGGAAATTGCTTAGAAATTTGCAAGATAATAGCCTTGAGCGTTGAAAGGCTTCTCTTGGAAAACAGAATGAAAACATGCATTCTGCATTTCATGAGTACACAGAAAAAAGACTAATGAGATTTTTAAAAGTTATAAATATGTTCACTTGCTTGCACAGATGAGGACCACCAGATGAATAGGTGAGACTACAGAGCAGGGAAGAGGCAAATTCATGTCAAGTACTAAAAAAGCTACTCATGCTATAACATACCACACAACAAGTATGCAGAACAACACAAGCTTGTCCCTACAGTGCAGTTTGGTATTTGTGTATCACCTGTTTTAACTACAGAGCAGGGAAGAGGCAAATTCATGTCAAGTACTAAAAAAGCTACTCATGCTATAACATACCACACAACAAGTATGCAGAACAACACAAGCTTGTCCCTACAGTGCAGTTTGGTATTTGTGTATCACCTGTTTTAAAGAATCGATATGGCGGTATGGTGCTATTTGAGTGACCATATACCTGGATATGGTCATAGGTCCATTTACAGCTTCAAGCATAACTTAGAAAGCTTTAGTGCAGTCCTAGAGGTAATAAATTAGCCGGCTCTTTTCATTTTCAAATATTAGGATCTTTACTAATATCTCCACACAAAAAAAAAATCCTAAGAGATTGAAAAAGTTGAAAAGTCGCTATGAAGTTCTCCAAAATCATTGTTCTTTTCCAGTGAGATTAACAAGTTCATTTAGTCGATCCAATATATAATGGTGTAGAGTCTAATTTATAAACAAATTAAAAGAGCTAAATTATGTGAAGTAGAATTGTCAGGTATTTCAAAAGAAGTTGCTAAAAAAATGATGCAAAAAAAAATATATAACATATTCCTTACTAAGCCATCTCAGCCCTTTTCTTTCAACAAAAGTGAAACCACCCGAAGCCACCATTACCACCCTCACAAACACACACATACACAACACAAACACTATTGCAACCACCGTAAAACCATAAGCATCCCACCATATAGTATGTATATAATCTCACAAAGGACCAAACCCAAGATCATCAAGCACTGATCAGTTCTATAATTGATATACCCAAACTTGGACCTCTTACTTTAAAAAGGTAGGTTTTGACAAATGCCAAAAAATACTACAATTACAAATTGTGGCTTGATGGTGCATTATATAGTCCTTACCACTCCCGTTAAAGAATTAGACAAAGGGAATAATTGAGAATCTTAGCTAACTTACCCCCATCTAAATATAACAATTATAAATGTCCAGTTTTACTTATGAAAGAAAGGCATGCAAAACATCCAGAAACAACTAACAAGGAACAAGAACTTGTGGCTATACAAGAAATTCAGATAAAGTTCAGATAAAGGAATTGCTATCAGCGAATGGAACAAGAAAACAGCAATTATGATAAAGCAAATCAGAAGAAATTTGTGATGCCAAGATTGAAACATCCAACATTGAACATGAATATGCCTTGCACCTTCAGGCTCTTAGCATCTGGAAAAGAAATCCCATAAACTCTTTGTAGGCTCTCCCGATCAGACTTTCCCCTCCAATAGGATGATGAAGCCTGAATAACAAGATATTAAAACCATGAACTATAACCATTATCTATCTAGCACAAAATAATAATAACAAAACAGTGATAATAATACCCTCAAACAAGCAAAAGCTTTCACAAAAGAAGTATTTGGGATATGTGGGCCACGACAAAGATCAACTAAAGGACCACATCTGTATACAGTGATTGTCTTGTCCTCAGGCAATTCATTAATTATTTCAACCTGCATAACACAGTAGAGTTAGTCTGGATAGATGAATCTGCACGACCTGACTAGACATCTCTAAATACACTACATTGAAGATATAGTGTTTTATAGGCTTAAATTACACAAACAAATACCCTATAGATTTCACCAACTTAACAGAAATATACCTCGCACCGTACCTTTCTACATATAAATACCTTGAAGTTTAAAATCCACAGATAAACATCCTGAAGTTACTCCATTTTACAATTTTCTACCCACAAAAACTTGGAATCTCCAGTCTAAGCTTAGTTTAAATAGCAGGCTTCATTAGTGGAAGAGGACATGAAGGTAGTGAGAGCAAAGGAAGAGGTTGTGGGTGGTGATGGTGATGAACCCATTTAGAGTGCTAAGCAGATGATGACTATAGTTGATGATGGTTGTGGAGTGGTGATTGAGGAAGACACAGAAAACATGGGGTGATGGACGGAGGAGGTGGTGGTGGTGGTGGTGGAGGAGGAGGATAGGGGGTAACATAATTGGAAATGAAGCAGGAGGGAAAAAAACACTCAGCAGATGCAAGGTAGGCGGAGGAGATGGAGGTTAGTGGAGGAGGAACAGAAAACAAGTTAAATTTATTAGGATTAGGACATAGTAGAAAAGGGAGAGAAGAAATTGAGGAAATAAGAAGATGGAAGCTGGTAAAGGGGAGATGGTGGCAGTGAAGTCGGAAGAGGATGGAGGAAGTAGGTTCAGTTGCAGTCAGGCTAGGATTTAGCAAAAAGGAAATCAACTTCAAGAAGAAGAAGAAGAAAGGCAGGTCTTTGAATTCAGTTGAAGGGAAAAAGTGTCATTGCAAAGGCAAACTTAAGATATTTTTATCCCTAGAAAAATTCCATAAATGGTAGTTTCTGTGAAGTGAGAGAAACTTTAGGGTACTTATCTGTAATTTAATCAAGTTGGTATCAAACAATTAGAACAGATTAATATCATTTTACATGAAAGAAACAAATTATTTTCCTCATTGGATATCGTATATTTATAAAGAAATAAAGAAAGAAAACATACATAAAATGTGCAGCAAATTATGAAGGGCAAATGGTGGAATAACTTGCCTTGAATTTATTTTCAGCAAACATTTCAAGAGCCTGTGCCCTAGATACTTCAATTCGCTCAAATGGCTGTTTTTCCTGTAGCCAGAATCAAGGACATCAGTGAACAGGCATACTATTCATGGCAGTGGTCTATTAACTAATTCTGCAGCATGATCAGCTGATACTAAAATGCCAAACACATAAAAGGCAAAACTAGAATGAAACAGTCAAACTAACACAGAGAACATAATGTTAACATGAAAGAGAGAGAGAGAGAGAGAGAGAGAGAGAGATCTTCATTTCAAGTCTTCTATCATGAAAAAAGGGAACCCAATTTTATGGAGATTGTAGCTGAATTTTACAACAGTTCAATCAAGAAATGGGAACTGATTTGCTTAATTATACATAAGGAAAATAGGTAATATAAGATTCCAGGATTTAAGAAAAATTAAAATGCAGTCTTAACCATTATTTACAATCAAAATGTTTGGATAAAAAGAGAGCAGCACTTAAAATGTTTGAGATAAGTTTAAACAGATGTTGCTTGGGTAATTCTACTTAGTTGAGACATTTGTATGGATACTGATTCCCTGAGTTCCGTACTTTATTTTTTTTTTAAAACATCATTCTCTTTCTGAAATGACTGTGTCCAAATTCAAAAATTATGTACAAAAAGATCCAAAGATCCAACTGCATCTCTCAGCATTTTCCCCTTCTAATACATTAACCCCCTGGTTTGTTAAAATAGAAAAAACTAAGTACTGCATGCATTTGATGAAAACCGGGGCACAGTTGGGAGGCAGCATGGGATTGACGTTCACCTGGGATATACTCCTTTGCCCACAGTTGAGCTTTTTTATTGACTTAAACAAATTCCTTTTAGTTAGTGTATCTTGATATGGGCACATTTTATGCCGGATAACATTTAAATTTAATGTTTTACACGAAACTAAATAACGTGACAAATAGAAAATAGCTAACTTTAAGCCTGGTATAGAGGTGTATAAGCAAGATTTAAAGCAGAGGACAATCTTAGGTTCAAGTTAGTTTCATGCAAAAGTTCCAGTCTAGAGGGCCGTGCCCAGAGTTAGATGTACATTGCACTGGTAGATGCAACACAATGGAACAAAACAAGTGTATCACAAATTCATAGAAAAATGGGGCCTATCCACAAGGAACCCATTCTTAGATCTTATTTCCTCTCTTTTCTCATATGGGAACCAACTACATACTGCCAATTGTGGATGAAGAAAGGATGGTATTGCGAATCATTTTGAGGTGAGAGCTCCAAATTTCTTGGAGGGACAGCCAGTAACTGAACGGGCTAGCACACTTATATATCTGTAGGGGTGCCTATAACTGATAGTCCAATGGTCATTACTAGAAAGTTCAAGTTCAAGTTGAGACAGATTTTTGACCCAAGCTATTCAGGTGTGGCCTGGACCCAACTACTTAAACAGGAAAAACATAAACCTGAGTCACCTATACTGGTTACTAATATTAGAACCATGCAATCCAATATTAGATGGGTCAGCATGTAGTTTTTTAGTTTGTTTTGTGCACGAATTATAGAATTTTACAGGAAGTATGAACAATAGTTGAATACACAAGTATGAAAACCAGTAATTGATCATAAAAGTTAACAATGACCATCAACTTCGACATCTCACTGAAACCAAAGTAACAAAGAGAAAAAAAAATTAAACAGAACAAGGAAAAATGAAGTGAAACATACCACTACAGCTTTGTTTGCCTGAGACTTAATTTGGTCAAAATGATCGTCATTCAAAGTGAGGTCTTCATAGTATCCATCATAGTAAAACCCCTATAAGGAAAAGTTGGTTATTTCATACAGTGACAAGCATTGCATCTAACGTTATAATGTGCCAAGTACTTGAACAGATATCAAAGTTCTCAAACACCCTAAATTATTATCTATAACAATAGGCATAGTGACGTAGTCTATCCAATCAAGATGGTCTCCTCTATAAAATAGTAAAATTGTAGATAGCAGGAATCCTCATAATATGAAAAGGATTGGCCAAATACCAATTCAGTATCTTCGTCTTGGACTTTGAGGTGTCTAAGATGAAGCACATCTCCCATTTCATCAAGTCTACCCAATTCGGGTTTCAAAAAAGAAAGACAAATGTTTTAAGTTTCAATTGATGGGCATCAGCTTATACAGGTCGATGCCATCAGATATTGACCATAACTAAAAGGAAACTCAATTCCATCTCCTTGGTCCTTCCATGTTATTGAGCGAGCTTTTAGAGAGAGAAAAAACAACTACAATTATTACAAGTAGAAGGGAGAGGGGTGTTTGTGAGTTCTAATTGTGAGCAGAGGCAAACTTGCAGGGAATTGCATGCCTTTCCTAGGTAAGGAAACAAAAGCTTACTAATTAGAGGCGATAGATAAGCGGGAGTTATTTATGTTTGACGTTTATGTGATGTTTTAGAATGTCTGAGAAATTTAGAAAACCAAACCCCCCCCCCCCCCCACCCCCAAAAGAAAGGTAAACACATCAAGGAAAAGACACCCCTTATACAGATGCTTTTTACAGGTGAAAACAATGGATGTCCAAAAAAAAGGTACTTATTAATTAAGGACAACATATAAAATACTATGTAGTTAAAAGTACTATAAATGAATATAACAACTATTTGTGAACAAAATACAAGAAAAGAATAGCCATTAGCAATGGCTATGACTTTTTATTAAAAAACGAAAAAGACATTTCGCAACTGCATAAAGTAACCAAAAAAAATAGCACAGGTCTTCAACTATTTAACCTAAAATTAGCATTTTTATCATTTCTACCAATAACCTATTAAGTTGATATCTGGTGAGGCAAGCCAATTATTTGCAATAATTTATCAAACTTTTCTTGTTAATGGATATTGCAATAACCAATTAAACCAATAACATACAAGCTGCCAACAATTTAATGTTGGTCATCAAACCATTTTCGTTAACCTATTTACGTGCAAAAAATTGAAAAATGTATCCCTTTTTAATTACAGTTGTGTCACCAATAAGTAACAACCATTTCTAGATTCATTTGTAAATTATTGTTTCATATGGTATTATGTCATAGAGTATCCATTTCTAATGGATATCCTAATAAACAATTTACCCAAGAACAAATAAGTTGTCAACATATTAATACTGCTAATCAACCCATGGACCTATTTACATACCAAAAAAATATTGAAGACAAAAATATTCCTTTTTAATTATAGTTGCATAGCCAATAAGCAAGAAACTATTTTTATATCCATTTGTAAATTATTGTGTCATCAGGTACTATGTCATACAATATTTTAAATAATCTCAACTTTAATTATTCAAAAAATCACATCAAAATGTTGCTAAGTTTTTACTATGTTTCAGTTATTCTCATTTTAATTTTCAATTTTTTTGAGCTTCTGATAGATATAATACCATGAGAGCCAGAATTCCATAAATAAATACCAAAATCAAGACTAATACCCTCACTGATGCTTAGATTTAAACATTGCTTTAAGTTTGTAGGACCAATAACAACAACAACAACAACTAAGCTTTCTATCCCAAATATTTGGGGTAGACTACATGAACTAAAAGAGAATCACGCCGGATCGATCACATTGATAATCCTTCTCCATTCATTCCTATCAAGTAATATCTCCTCATTTAAACCTCTAAAATCCATGTATTTTTGTATCACCTCTATCCATGTTTTCTTCGATCTTCCCTTCACTCTTTTAACCTGTCCTACATTGATAAACTCTTTTGTAGAACCAATGTGACAGGTAAAGCTTATAGGGGCTATAAATGGTCCAAATAGACATATTGATGTACAGACTAGTGTGGCATAAGAATTTGGGTGACCAAAATCAATACAAATGGACAACATCTTAGAGGACGAGGAGAGAGGGGGTTCTTATTTAGCATTGGATAATCTATAAGATATGCGTCGGCTTATTTAACTCTGGGGATCCCTTTGTTGGAGAGGCAGTAAACCCAATGATATTTTGAAACGAAGAAAGTCAAAGCAAATACTGATCCCATCGCCAAGCAACTCGAGCAACTTTGTCTTTTCTCACATCACTCGGGTCTTTTCTTGTATGCATTCCAACTAGAAGTAAACTAAGTATTCTTATCCGACTGTATCAATCATTTGTTGTGGTTAATTTTTATACCAGATATGCTACCATCAAGTTCCACATAATCTAGTAAAACCCAAACTTTAAACAGCTCTATCTAACAAGACATCTTCATATAAGTATAGGCTTAAGTTCCTCATTGTTTGGACAGAAGTGGATCGATCCATTTGATATCACCCATAATCATAAACAACATCAAACAAGGTAATCATATTCTAGACTTTCAGACACTATCATTCTAAGCCTTTACTCTTCAAAATGGGATTAGCTCTAGTGAATGGGGGTGTCAATTGTCGGCTTAAAGAGCCCTTGGTGCTGGTGCAAAATACTCAGCCACATGAGCAATAGAGGTATTCTACAATTCTACTAATAACAGATATGTCGGGCACCCTGCTTTCTTAGTCCGTCAGCATAAGCTTATGCAACCACGAAAGAAATACTGCAAAACCATTCTGGCTGACAAAGTGTGAATTAGAAGGATAATAGATTACAGTGGGAATTGCATTCAAGTATGCAAAATAAGATAAAGACGAAGAGCAAATATAAATACAATCCTAAAACAGAGTTTATAAACATGAAAATCATAAAAGAATTGAAATTCAAAGCCTGAGATATGTACAACGTATTAACTAAAAATTTCAGTAATGAATGATCACTACTTCATCCGAGTACTGCACCCAAATAGGGACTACAAGCATCTGTAATATAAGCACTAAGACATTACACTGAGCTTTAGTATGAAAGCTTAGTCTGCCTACTTGTGCACCTGCAATCAAACAGTCTCAGGAAACTGCATGCACCCGCACAAGTATTTATAATATCCAATTGTGAAACATATAAAACTCTGACAGCTTTTGATTCTGTTTTGTTTTCATGCATTTGTGTCACTTCTCCTCAATGAGGCATCATCTAATGTTTATGATCCCCCATTTTTATTCCACAGGAAATAGACCATTAAAAGTTCAAGTGGGATGCATAAATAAATTATGCATGGTGGGAGTGTGGGAACCCTCAAATTAAGACAATCTTTCTCAATCAGTAAAATCTAGAAACAAATCTACAAGCAGGAAATAACCATTAACTTTCTTTCGGAAGGTCATAAGCTACAACACTGACAGTGTAAATGTGTTAAGCATCATTAGATTATTACCTCCCCTCTTGTTGTACATGGCCCAATGCATAGCTTGCATCCATACTCCCTCTCTAGGGCCTGCCACATACATAAATCTCAGTCCAGCCAAAACAACACCAGGAGAAAAAGAAAAATATGTAAATGGGTCAGTTTGTTTCTTAACCTAAAGAATGGGATATTCGTAAAGCTCATGGCAAAACCATAGAGAGCATTAAAATAAATAATGTGCATCCTTATCAGCATATAACAGTTCGTCTAAACTAATTAACCTCTCCAAGGATGTGAGCACTAGAATGCCAAAACGTATCGCGCCCTTCATTGCTGTCAAACTTAAACAGCACCAGAGTGCAGTCACCCTCAAGCGGCCTGTTCATGTCCCAAAGAGTCCCATTGACCTTCACCCCCCAACAAATTAAACAATCAGCATTAAAAGAACATTTTTCAAAGGAAAAAAACCAAAAATAAATAAATAATAATAATAATAACAAAAATAACCTTACTTGGGCAATCAAGCAACTCGCAGCCAGTCCAACAGAGATCTCTCTGGCGACATCCATCGGCGATGTCAGCCACTTCTTGCCCTCTTTAACTGCCCCATCTTTCAGTGTAATCCTTTGCAAATTCAAGATTAATTACTCAAATTAGCAAAATTCGATCAAACTGCTACTGGATTAAAGGTTAGGGCTCTACTTGATTGGCTCGCCGCCGACGGATTGACGGTGGGCGAGTTGCTGGGCCTGGATCGATTCGAAGAGCTTGATGCGCTTCTCGGTGACAGCATTGAGGTAGGCCTCGTCCGTCTTGGACTCGGGCTTCGCCTTGGCGTCGGATTTTGACTTGGAGGACGAGGGCTTGTTGGGAGCGCCCATGGTGGCGGAGGGTGACACGGGCGAGGAGAGGAGAGAGAGGGGGGAGAGGAGGAGAGAGAAGGGGGAGAGCAGCGGGCGGCGGCGGTCGGAGAGTCCCCGGCCGAGGCGATGGAGCATATAAAAGGCCGAGGGCGGCAGCGGCGGAGGTAGGGTTTGGGGGCTTTGGAGAGAGAGAATGGAAGGGTTTTTTTATGGGGTTGGCGTTTTGATGAGGGGTGGGGTGCAAGTTATGGAAATTGGGAGTGAGAGTAGTGGAATCGTTTGGAGTTGTTGGGCTCGTAGTAGCGTAGTTAGTTCTTTTGGACTCTGGAGTGAGGGAATGCCGGGATCAACTGGCATCGCACTCTCTGATTTATAAAAAGTTTTAATTACAATCAGACCTTCTGCAGTACTGAGAATGTGTAATTTAATATTTCTGAAATTTAAAATTCTTAAAAAAATTCTGGACTTAGTTATTTTCACTCTATTTTTTTATTAAAGTGCATTTTTATCTCTCAAATTTCTATTCTACTATCATCCCTCTCTTTAATGAGTGTGCTGATAAAATGAGGGATGAGAATAGAATAGAAATTTGAAAAATAAAATTGTACTTTAGTAAAAAAAAAAGTGAAAATAACTAAATTCAGGGGTTTTTTTTAGAGTTTCAAACTTCATGAGTGTTAAGTTACACACCCCAATACTACAGGGGGTCTAACTGTAATTAACCCTTATAAAAATTTATAAGTTCAACTCTCACTAAAAATTCAATTATTTGCTTTTTCTATCAGTATCACGAACAACATTGTGGTCTTGTTCCTTATTCCATGATCTCTTACCTAAAAACTGGTTCAAAATTGACTTTTATGACTCTATGGAAGATATGAAGGCAAAAATAGATTTTCTTGTACGAAGCCATACATGCCCTCGGTTAGGGCGGTTTGTGTTCATGTTGCCTCGAAGTCATTAACAGAAGTAAAAATTAGGAGTTTATGAAAGGTTATGATGTGAGTTTCTAAAGTTCTTTCGGAATAATGAATTATGCTGGAGAGGATGTTCAGTATGTCCTTATTTTGTTTATGAAGGTGATGTTAGTGGGAGTTAAATTACTTTGAGATACCTAGTTGATTCTTATTAGTTTATCCCACTTTTGAATCAAGTATATTTAAAGTGAGGGTGATATATGTGCTGATATAACTGCTGGCGAGTGCATAAATTTGGGCTCGAATATAATTTAACAGGGTCTTTTCCATCTAAATTTACTGTACTTTGCAGTAAGAGATGTATATAAAGCAAGATACGAAAGATTATAAATCTTGTAGTTTTTTCTTAAGAAAAAAACAAAATAGAACAATAATGATAATAATAAGTGATGAGAGATTACAAGACCTCACGGTAATAATGGATAGGGTGGAGCCGGCCCATTTAATGACCCGAGAATGAGGATGTTTGGATAGGTTATGTAGTAGGATTTGAAAATATCATAATATTTTTACTTAAATCTTATTTAATTAATCTTATCCAATTGGTTGCCTTTTTATTTTTGCCTTTATAATTTTTTCCTAACTAAATATTTGGAATTTTGACGGATCTAAAATTTAAATAGACCATTGTAAAGAAAACTTAGCCAGTCCCCGTGTTTCGGGTTGCCCATGGGCTTTTGGGCTTGTTTATCAAAAATCCATGTAAGTTATTGAAATTCTTGAGTAAAATGGAAAAATCAATAATAATGACCGGTTACATGCGCAATTTAAAAAAAATCTCCAACATATGCATAATGCTATATTCAACAATACGTTACAAATAAATTTCATTAAATAAATAAATGAAAATGTAGGAGTAAGAAAAATCTAGTCAGGATTCAAAATTATATAACATACTTACATGAACTGATTTCGATTCAAACAGCACTGTTGCAGTGTTGAAAAGGACACCAAAAAATTACATGAAAACTATAGAAAATGAGCTCTCATCTATTAACAAGCAGTGGAAAATAACGATTCAGATTTTTAAGGTCTGTCATAAACTAAATTTCGTCTCAATTTTATCAGGACAAACGTAGAATATAATTATATAGAACAATGTAAAAATATAACAAGTAGATTTGTAACTGAAAAAATTAGTATTTTAATTCCTTGGCTCTCTATTTAAAAGTTACATAGTGTACCACTAGTGATGCTTAAATATTGGATTTACCTAATCTATAAGAAACTAATTTTCTACTATGGACTTGAGTAAATTGTGTAATTACATTGAAAGTATGCATTCTAAATGTATTTAGTAGAATCATCTATCATCATTATCTCATATTATAATATTATGTTTAGATTACGGAGTGTAATATCTCATATAAATGTATGCACCATCAAACAACGACTTTTCACCAAAACCTCTTTTAAAAGTTTATTGCCAATTATTTATATTACAACCATCAATTGTAAGAGCAAACACTTATTAAAAAAATGACCAAATTATAGTTCCACAGCCCACAATTTAGCTTAACTGCACCCAAACAAAACAAATAATGAGATTGAAATCCATTAAAATTTGGTGGATGGGCCAAAAGATCTATCTACTTAATTGAGTTTAAACATATATCCTATCTAATTGCATTATTAAGCCTAAACAAAATTGGAGAGATGTTGAAATTGTACAAGCAACATAATTTCCATTGTTTTTATAAAGTGTTGGTAGTCTAAGCAAGGGAAGAATAAGATCTTTTCCTTAAGTCTCCCTGAGATCTTGTTTAATCAAGAATCTTGACAGGAGCATTGAGTAACATCTTAATTAATAAAAAATATAAGTTGTTTTTTTTTATATATAATTATAATACAATATGATTCACAATTTTGAAATTTGATCACCAAACACAAATATAAATTCTAATGAATAAACTTTTCTAAAAATTGGGAAATCCTAATAGAATATAAATAGTTAGGAGAGAAAACTTAGCATGGACTCTTCCGATGTATTAGGTAGGGATAATAATAGGTGGGTCTAAGAATTGGGTTTTAGTTTTGCTATGTTTAAAATTTTCAGTAACATCTTAGATAATTGATCATTTTTTAAGGGCACCACGAAGTTCACCATCCCTCCCCCACAAATGGGTCCCAAAGGGACAGTACACGGGCTACGATTGATGGTCCAGTTTCACGGTCACATTTATACAAGTCAAATCACTGGACGCGCTCTCCGCAGCATAAAACCCTCAGCCTTGGTAAAATGGAGGGCAAATGAAATAAAAAGGGGTACAAAAATCCCTAGCGAGAGAGAGCGAGAGAGAGAGAGGTGAAATGGAGTCCGCTGCTCTACTGGCTACCGCCGCCGCCCCCGCCTTCGGCCACTGCCACGTGGCCCTGAACGTTCGTGCACTGACCCCTCCGAAGCCCTTTAGGTTTCCCTTTGATCACCGCCAAATCCGCCGTCGTCGTTCCGATCGTAGAGTCAGATCAAGCACCTCTCCCATTGCGTCGGAGCAAGTAATTTCCTTGTCTTTATAGCAATTCACTTCAATTTTGTTTGTCTAATTGTAAATTTCTTGCCAACACCATAAAAATTAAAGGCTGATTTAAAAAAAAAAAAAAAAAAAAAAAAAAATCGATTCTTTGGTCAATTCGCCAGCTAATCCCCATTTGTGTGTTAGGCCAATTTGCCAAAATTAATAGTGAATGTCATTGCTTTCTAGATTTTGCAGTGCATAGTTTTCAAGGCAATGGGAAATTTATTCTTCTGTGTAATTTTGGGAGTTAAAAGTTGATATCTTTTGCACTCTAATTATCGTTGATTTGCACCCAAATATTTGAAGTTAGCGGGCACCGGATATCTTGCAAGATTTCATCAGCCTTTGCATTGGCTGAAGCCTTGAACATATTCAAAAGCTATATTCCATATTCTATTAGCAAAATACTTCATAGTGTAGGTGAGCAATGCTATCTTAGCGGACAAGACAGGTGTATTTACACAAAAAATTTCATGGCCTTGTCAATAGAAGATGTGCATCAAGGCTTAAAATATTGGCCGAAACTGAGAGATATTGATCGTATCAGACTTTGAGGTATCTGGTTTGACATAGGTCCTATAGTATCAATACTAATATTGCTAACATTCGCAATGTTTTTACCAATATAGCTTGAAAATGCATGTCTTGGTTCTTAGATTTTAAACCTTGATTTACATCCTATTGAAATTCCAGCTCTGCAATTAGGCTTATATTGCTCTCTATCTTTTGCTGCTTTACATGCAGGAATCTCTTGAATATGATATTAGAATAGTTTTTAAAGATACCAATCTAAGCCTTTTAGTGTCAAAATGAAATTGGCTGTGGAGCACAGTGGTAGTTCGGAGTGCTCCAATATAAGAATTGACCAGATTTCAGTACTTGCTGCCAACTTGACACTAACACTTGATGGGTTAGTGCCAAAAATCTGGTGAAAGTAACTTTGAGCAAAAGAAAGGCATGTCATAGGTTGGCTGCTAGTTGATGGCTATATAAATCTTTCTTTTATGATAATGCACATTAATCTCATGCGACAAATAAGCAAGCCTCCAAAACCCTCTCTTGAACCAAGAAACAATGTGACACAACATGTTATGGTTTTATATGTTAAATCACATGCATATGTGAGGCACAACCAGCTCTAAATCATAGGCTTCCTCACACTCTGGCAACTGGTTCACACTATCTACGTTGAGAATTGTAGATATATGAAATTAGTAAAATCAATGTCTGAAACGGCAGTTGAAATCACATTATTTGTGCATTGAATGCTGACCCTGTTGACAGAGTGGCAGTTTGGGTGTAGATCTCGGGATAATCCGTTAGATCGAACCAATGGCTTTTAATGGGGAATGTGATAATTCTCAAATGAGTGCTTCTAAGGTCATTCATCAAATAAATTTAGACATATTACAACTTTGCCATTTCTTTTTATGGCCAAATTTTTCGTCTTCTTCCAACTACGCCCAGTAGAAATTTCTAAGAGTACATAACTTGACATATTTGAATTTAAATTTTTTTTCCATTCTTCGCTTTCTTGTTCCTCTTCTCTAGGAAGTCTTGTTAGGGCGAATCCACTTTTCCTAACTAATCTAAGTATCAAAATTTTATTTTATTTTGTTCATCTATCTTTCTTAGGTTTGTTCAAGTTAGAATCGTATTTCGAAAGATTTCGAAGGGAGTTTGTGACAAATTCGGATGTAATGACTGAGATAACTAAGGAAATCATCTCAATGAATGATCCATTCAAAGTGAAGGTGAGTGGCGTTTGCGTTAATATGTTTTATTATTATTTTTTAGTTTCAAAATTTTCAGTGAGATTGAAAAACGACCGGTAGCCTAGAGGGTCTATTCGGCTCGACAGGCTCATAGTTATTGACCAACTTGAAATCGGTTTGACACCTATGAGCCAAACATGATTCATAATATTCGGCTTGTAGGATCCAAATAGAACCCCCCCCAGGCACCTAGGGGGCACTGTGCGGGGGGCCGTGGGAGGGGGGGAATGGGAGCTGCGAGGGGAGATGTGATGGACATGGGGGGTTTTGGATCCGAAGCATATGGGCGGAGGCAGGTAAGAGAGAGGAGGCAGAGAGAGAGAGATGGGTGCCTTAAGCAATAATCAAAGTTAGAGTTGAAGGCAATTTTGGTAAGATAATGAGTGGCCTTAAAATTATCAAAGTTTTTAAATTTTAAAATGAGTGCCCTTAAGAGAAATATTCTCAAATCCCTAGTCCAGTTGCTCTGTACTTGCTGAGTTAAGAATCTCAAGACTCAACCCTTGAAAAGTTTCCGTGCTAGCTCAGAAATTGTGGCTGTTATTCTTTCAGACGGTATTTTGAGCCTTGGCTTGGGAGCCCAACCCACTACTATTGAATCTAATATGGACATTAAGAGGGCAGTAGGATCTGACTCAGTCACCCACCTGCCACTTGCTAGGCACAGGAAACCCATGAGCTTGACATTGCTAACTAGATGGGATGTAGTGCTGTTAAGGAAAAATTTGGATGATGCTTCACTTCTCTGTTTGATAGGGAAGATGGCAACAACCATGACAATATAATTTCTTCAACCCAGCTACAAATAAAGAATCTCTCATGAGGGTGATGAAAAATTAATGCATGAAGAATTGTTGGGCAAAAAGGACTATCCCCTCATCGATCTCGCAGGAGTAGGTGATCGGGTACTTGCTGAGGTCACTCACGAGAAAATCGGTCATGTTGGCTCCCTTACTGGAGGCTTTATGCGAATCATGCAATTGAGGAATCAGAGGAAAAGGAGGAGGAACAACTTGATCCTTTCTGGCCACTGCAAAGTTTGAAGAAAATTGCTACTGAACACCTTCAATTCGAGGAAACAGGATATTTCGGTATCCCTTGCCAGATGACTGTTTGAAAAAAACTTCAAGGCGAGCATAGCTACTTAGCTGGTGGGGTTGCAGAGAGCGCTGCTCAGAGGAAAGTATCATCATCAAGTACATCTGGCAACTCACTTTGCATTTTAGATTTTATGCCTAAAAAACTGCTTTTTCTTTGGAACATAATAATGGTGTTAGTTTATGCTCTTACTTAGAATCTAAGGAACGCAATTTGCAGGTATCTTATTAGGGAGATTGTTGAGGGTGGAATTATAACTCTCTTGGACTTACTCTTGCATAATGTCCGTTCTTATTTTCGGATTTGGTATTCATTTTAATGAATATTATTTTGAAATGTCTAGAGCTAGGGGACTCGATTGAGAGGGGTATGGTGAGGGATTCAATCCATAAAAGCAATGCTGATGCCGTCTGCCTTGAAGAGTCTAAACTCTCCAACCTTTGGCAATCAATCCTAAAGAGATTGGTGGGATGCATATTTCGGTTTGTGAGTACCTCAGCATGATGGGGGTTTTAGAGGGTATCCTGATCGGGGTCAATTCATGCTATTTGGTAATCAAAGACTTGTGGACGGGAAGATTTTTGGCTTCTTTTAGGATCTATAGACTTTCGAATGGAGGGACCCAATTAGTATCCGTGGTCTATAGTCCTAATTGTTGTTCTCTTTGTCGCTTTTTTTGGAAAGAGTTTTGGGACATCCACCAACGTTGGTCTTGTGCTTGGATGGTCGGTGAAGGTTTTAATATTTTCCGATTTCAATTTGAATGTAGATAGGGAGATGGTAACAGTAGGGTTTGACCGGTTTTTAATGTGCTTATTAACTTATTGTAACTTCAAGAAATACCTCTGTCGGATATATTGTTTACCCAGTCTAATTAATTTAAGGGATAATCCTTGATTAGCTAAACTGAAACATGTTCTCTATCTTTTGAAAGGGAACTTAGGTTTCCCTTATCTCATGCGATTGCTGCCCAAACCCACTTCTGATCATGTCCTAATTTGCTTATCTTTTGGAAAACATCTTGCCTTCATTAAGATATTTCGTCTTTAGAACACGTGGCTCGAGAGTGAGGACTTGACGTTATTGTTCACAACAGTTGGGTCCATCCTGCTGGTATTGGGGATGCAATTGCTAATCTGGTAGTTAAGTTATCCAGAATGCGGAAAATGCTCACCAAGTGGCGTAGATACTCTTCCGTGTTTACTTGCCTGCAAAAGGATGAGTTACTATGGCTTCTTAAGAATCTCGATTTAAAGGAAGAGATCAAGCCATTATGCCTATAGGAACCATGAGATAGGGATATGTCTCAAAAAAATTATAAAAGCTTTATAACCAGGAGGAGATTAGATTGAAGCAACGCTCATGTTTATAATGGCTCATAGATGGTGACTCGAATATAAAATTTCCATCGCAATGTGAATAAGAGAAAATGCCACAACTCTATCTCCTCCATCCAAGGGCTGAGGGGCCTTTGTCTAACTAATTAGATAACCAACCATCTCCTCGAATCTTTCATAGATCTTTTTCGTTCCTTGTGTGAGCATAAGCTATGTGTGAGCATAAGCTATCCCTGGATGCCAACCCTTGGCCCTTGAATCTGGAACTTCATACTGTAGAAGGGCCTTTTATGGAGGAAGAGCTCAGAGCAGTTGTTTGGTAGTTTGGGGCTAATAAAGCCCTTGGTCCAAATAGATTCCTAATATATATTTTTTAAAAGTCACTTCTAGGTTACGATGGAGCTAGCTCTTTTGACACTCCTTCACGAGCTTCTTGAGGGATGACTTAGACTCGACCAGATAAACTAATCATATTGACAAAATGCTGACAATCCAAAAATGTGGAAAAAGGTGGAAGAGGGTATTCCTCCCCAGTGAAGTGGTGGCGGTTCCGGTGTTGAGGGCGATGGCAGTGATTCCGGCGAGATGAGAGGGGGAGAGAATTTTAGAGAAGAATTATATGGATGGAGGTGATAGAAAACATAGATGGAGGTGATACGAAAAGATATGGATTTTAGAGGTTTAAATGAGAACATATTACTTGATAGGATTGAATAAAGAAGGATTATCAATGTGATCGATCTGGCGTGATTCTCTTTTGGTTCATGTAACCTGCTCTAAGTACTTGGGATAAAAGGCTTAGTTGCTATTGTTATTGTAATTATATCGTTCGAATGGTTTAGAAGGGTTTGATTTAGGATTTATATAGGATTCAATTTGGAAGTTTTAGAATTTAAAGGGTCTCAATTTAATCTAGAGGTATAATTTTTAGAATTAAAATTGAAGTTAAATTTAGGATTTAATGGTTGATTCTAATGAGGGGAAATGAAGAGTTGGGAGATTGGAGGTTGAATAGGATGAAAAGCCAATGATACTTTCAGATAGCAAATTGATTGTTATTTTTACAACTTAGCAATAAAGTCTAGTGGTTTGGACCTGTGATTTAGTTGTGTGCAGGAATACGAGATTAAGGGTTCGAATCCTCTCAAAGTCACATTTTTTTATTTCTATTCTTTTATTTAAGTGTTTGGGCTACAGAACATGGGTTTGGATTTTTAAAAAAAGATTGAATAAATTTGAGGAATTAAAATAAATTTTGTTTCAGATAAAAGATCATTTTAAAATAATTTATATTTATATTTTCTTTTAGAAACTAAATTATTCAAAATAACATAATATTAATGCGAAGTAAAATAATATTATTTTATAAAAAATATGTTATACAGGTGTAGGTCATTACATAATCATATATAGGCGTAAGACACTCAACAAGCATATCAACAATATCACCAGTACCTTTAGTAGGAACATAAACTTCATTGAAAATCAACATACTAGACTGAATTGATGTGCCCTCAATAACACTAGTGACTTCAAAAGAAATGTAAATATTCTTAACAAGAATAGACATACTAGATTCTAATAATGTCATCAATAATATTAGGACTGACCTCAGGAACATAGATACTCTCAACAACTCTCAAATCATAAATATCATCAGTAGGCAGACTATCCATATGTCGGCTTATTGAGGACGCTCATAATCACACTTGGAGCAATGTTTCCTGGCTTTGAAAGTGGATCTCTTGTATGCAAGCACTCTAAAGACACTTCAGGTAGTAAAACCAAGTCAAATGCCTCTTCATGGGAATTCACATGGTAGGAGCTAGCATACATAAGACACAAAATAGAAGGATTTTTTAAGGGTTTGTTGTAGATTTAGGAATAATACAAAAGAAACAAAGAAATAGATTTCAAGATAGGATTCATGCCTCATATTCAGGTGCATGCCTACTCTTGAGGAAAGATTTGATAAGCTCATCACATGCCAAAGTTTCAAAAGAAACAATTTTTCGTAATTTTCATTTTATATTCCAAGAGTTTCTTTCAAGGTTAAATACAACAAAATAAACCAAAAGGACTAGAAAATCAATACTCAGATTAACCAAGAGTCACAATAAGCACAACAAACAATAATCTCTCATAAAGGATTCCTATCATAACATGTCATAGATCAGGCCACAAACCTAAATAGAATCTACATATGACCTGGTAATGATTCTCTTTCACATCATAACAATGAATTAAGACATCAAAACAAGCCATATAATTTTGAATACGTGTCACCTTGATGGAGGTTTGCTACTTATTTAGAAAATGGTTCATATAATACTCAGGAATGTATTTCTTCTTAAACTTCACTTTCATCTTTTTTTACGACTCTACATGATCTCACTGTTTCTCATGTGCTATCTCTATCAAAGTCCAATAATTCTTGGCTAGTTTTACTAGTCTTATCCTAACAAATTGTATCTTACGCTTGTCAAACATCTCATAACAATCAAAACAGTATGCCATATTGTCTAGCTAGTCACTAAAGACACAAGGATCTAGGATATCATAAAATATGAGAATGTGGAACTTTACCTTATACATGATCACTCTCTTAACAATACACTAGTCCTAAACATGACCATACCTATAGTGATCTCCAATATTGACTATACAATGTGAAGGAAAACAAATACACGAATGGTTATGCAAAAATTACAATGTGAAGGAAAACAAATACAGGAATGGTTATGCAAAAATTTTGGAATTAGACAAAACTAAATGCATGCACTAAATGATCGAATCACATTTCTAAATGGTACAATCGCTAAATGCAAGGATACACAATCCTAGAATGATGTAAACCACTAGAGAGAAGCAAATTATAATGTTACTAACAAATTATCAAAATCAAATGATATTGCAGAAAATTTAGTAATTAAAAAATTCAGGTCAATTTGGATTTCATTCGAGGGAGTGAGTACTTCACGCCTAAATTCAATTTTATAAGTCTTTAGATGATTATTCATGACTAATCTTTGAAAAATTTGTATGGAAGTCTTGAAACAATATTGGATCTAAATGGAAGATGACTGGATCTGAAAACTGATTGAATAAGATGCAAAATATGCTCGAAATGGAATCTAAAAGTGGCCAAAATCCTTAAAGGGTCTGTAATGTTCAACCAGGTCTGCTCTGCACTGCATTGTTGACCCCACTATAGTCTATTTGGGTCTGAGTGAACTAGACTTAGTTTTGGAAGCAGGTTGGTTCGTGTTCAAATAAGAGCCCATTCAGATTTGAATATGAACAGACTCGAGTTGATTCTTGTTCCTAGTCAATTTGGGTTTGCGTTAGGTTTATCGGTCGCAAAGCTCTAAATTTAGGTAACATACTCGATCCTACTGCAGGAGCAGACTAGCAGACATGTATGTCGATTTTGTTGCAAGCCAGGGAGTTGGGGCAAAGGTTATTTGATAGGGGATTTTTCCATAGTGACTATTAGAGTACGCGGTGAAAGATATTTTCTGTGTTCGATATGAGAGAATATAGTCATTAAGGTCTTGTTTTAGCAAAAAGAAAAAAAAAGACTAGCAGATAACTGCAACCGATGAAGTTAGATTCAGATTAGCAACGATCAAGCAGTAATGGTGTCAAAGTCGGACGTTACGGCTGAGGAAAGAGGAAGGTGGCGATTGGGAGTTTTGCTAATGAAGACGATTGAAAATGGCATTTTCGACAATAGATCACGGCAAAGAGGATAGTGATGTTGTGACAATCGGGAAGGATGGAAGCTCCAAACTCTAACAAGACTCTAGAGGAACGATGGTGATAGTCAGAGAGTGTTAGGCGAGTTTGAGAGGGGGTGACAGAGCCAGGAAAGGTTCGAGTATTGATGACTGCTATTAGGGTGCTGTAGGAGGGGAATCTTGGCGCAACGGTAAAGGTTGTCACCATGTGACCTGGAGGTCACGGGTTCGAGTCGTGGAAATAGCCTCTTGCAAAAAAAAAAGCAAGGTAAGGCTGCGTACAAAAGACCTAAATGGTCCGACCCTTTCCCGGGACCCCGCGCATAGCGGGAGTTTTGTAGCACCGGGCTACCCTTTTTTATTAGGGTGCTGCTATTAGTCTGGCGGTTGTTTTTGTTGAAGATGTTGAATTTGGTATTATAGTGACTCGTCGACATTGATGGGGATGATGTCTGTGGCTGTTTAATAAAAAAGATAGAAGAAGATATGGAATTTAGGGTTTTGGTTTTCATCTATGATTGGAATATGATACTAAAATTAACACAAGCCAGAAACGATTTTATTATGGTGGGGAATTTGGTGGATTTGGGGAAGAACACATATCTAGGTTTGACAAAATAATAAAAAAAATATAACAGGATCAATTTGGGCCTTGCACCCAGGTGAATCCATTACCCACACTCGTTCTATAAAAGATTTAAGATCTATTAGCAAATCAACATTCTAGTAAACTAGGTTTCAAAAAGTTAAGTATCTCAGCTATTGTCAAAAATAAATTTACAAGTCATACATGCAAAAAACCTATCTACATGCATAATATGTGCAAATAAAACTAAAAATAAAATAAAATACAAATCCTAATCAAACTCTAACTAAAAGTTTTTAGTAAAATAAAATCAAATTAAATTATAAATCCTAATAAAACTTTAATTAGAACTCTCAATTAGACTAAAATACTGAAAAAAACTACTCCTAATAAATTTTGGTCCCTATTAGATTGTGTCCCAATCTAAATCTCTGTACTAGTTTTTGAGCGTTCTAAATTAAAAAAAAGAGAAAAAGATTTGACCGGTATTGATACCTTTATAAGGAACTCCCCACCTCCTATACGAAATGGATAGAAGCATGGTGGAAAATTTCCATAACCTCATCCCTTGAGCAATAAAACTGGGACCTCTGTTCACGAGCTATGTCAAACCTCAAGTAAAGTAGTAACATGTTAATCTTGAAAAAAGCTACAACAATCATTAAATAGCTGAACCACATGACAACTAGTTTAGGTTTGACATAGACAAACTCTACAAGATTTTTTCAGTCGCGAGTGCTTTAAAATTTGAAATCCTTTAATGGCCCACCTCTTTATGTCTGTAAACTACCCACATCTATGTAAACTTCAACTTAACTAATCAAGATTTAACATTAGAAATTAATGTACCAACTATCACAAAATGCCTAACAACTGATTGGCACTGTCAATTGTCATGATAATACCAAATCAAAACTGCTGTAAATAGGCAATTCACTGCTCTTGCTGGCTTCCACCTTAATTAGAAACTAAAACTTAAACCACTTAAACCATTTATATGAACTATGGAATGACCATCGGACAATTGTTGATGGTTAGAAAACAAAATAGGATGGTTAAGCACAATATTATTGGTGAAGGAGGTAGGGTTCATGCATACTAAAGTGGTAGAATACAATATGATACAGATACCACTGTACCAATGTTTAAAATAGCGATAATGGTAACATAACATTTTGTCTATGTTAGGTTATGTATAGTGTAACGCATAACGTAGGTTATGCAATTTTCTATTTATTTAATAAAAATATAAAACTATATAAAATAATTTTTATAAATTAAAAAATAAATTTAAAATATCTTAAAAAATATAAAAATTATTTTATAATACATAATCTATTCTAATTTTATATTAAGTTTTACAATAATTTTCACATTTATCTTTATAACTTATTTTAAATCTGCAATCATAATTCCAGTCATCATCTAAACAAAAAAACAAAATTAAAAAAACAAAATTCCAATTTTTTATTTCAATTCCAACTATTATCATTGTTGTAGTTTGTTTATATTTTGTGATGTTCAATTTACATTATTTGTAATTGTTGATTTCAGTTCAGTTAAACATTCAATAGAATCAACAAGTAAGATATATCAATAATCGGAGATGAATTACAATATGCGAATAAGGAAACAGTTGTAAATTAACAAGTGATATATCAACAATTGGAGGATGAATTACAATATGCATATAAGGAAACAATTACAAATTAGAAAGTTAGTAATTCTACAAGCAATCTAACAATCCAACGACTAATCAAGTAAAAAAATTACATGCTAATAATCAACAACAATATAGAAATTACTAAAAAAATAATTGTGAATAAATTAACATAACGTAATTTAACATAACATTACGTAATATAACGTAAAATAATATAAAAAACGTGTTGTTACAGTGCACTAGGTTATTTTCAGTTGTTACGTAGTGCTGGGGTTCCGTTAGGTTTCGTAATACAACATAACGGGTTTCATAATGCATTATTTTCAACATTGCACTGTACTATAATAACAAATCAGGTTGTAGGTAGGGATACTTGTTGAAAATAAAATATTTGACATGGGGTCAGTAGTATGGACACTTCTATGATGGTTAGGACAATTCTTGTACGAATATACATTTCTATTAGAGTTCTTTGTTTACTTTACAAGTTTGAGATATTTAGTTAGTTTTGTTTATATATCAAAGACTTTAGCAGGATATCCTTTGAAATATTAACTTGCGTGGAACTTTGATAAGTTTAGGCATATTACTTTGTAAGAAATATGTTATATTGAGCTATTCTATAGAGAGTCAAATTGCAAAGGTCTGGTCTATTTGGAATAATAGACATGTTTAATATGTTATAGACTTATAGTTTTAGCTTATATAAGAAACATTGTATATTATGCTATTTGACATATGTGTATGCATTTGATTCATGTACATATCAAATCATGTACGTGTATATGCACTCTCTTTATTGGTTTTATATATTCTAGTGCCATATCCCTGTGTCCTTATATTTCAGGAATTGTGGTGTTCCATGTCTGTATTGTGTTTGTTTCATGCTGTGTTCTCATCCATTCTCCTTAAATAGAGATACATCAAGAAATACATTATGTTTTTTTTTTTTAAGAAAAACCAAACCACAAGCATGATGGATGTAACGCCCCATTTTCCGGAGGGATACGAAAACGGAGTGCGTTACCGGCGGGCACGTGTAAGTCAACGTGCACGAGACCTATAAGTATGTAAAAGAAGAAATGAATGGAACTGAATACTAGTCATCAACCAGGATCTTGAAATTTAGTCTACTGCCATATAAAAGAGAAGATATATATGTCTAACATAAGCAGCAACAAGTACAATACTAATACAAAAGTTAGAAATAAAGTCCCAAAGGGGTGATACATACCAAACCAAAAATACAAAAGCGGAGGCCTATAAATTTATTGTTGCTCGGTCTGCTCTAGAAAGTGCGGATCATGCAGTGGCGGATCCTCGCTCACATTTTCAGTACCTGAGCGTGTGGGGGAGCTCAGGGTCAAACCCAGCAAGTAAAATAATAAGAAGTACGGAGCGTGTAATATAAACAAATATGTAAGATATGAGTGTGGATATGAAACTATACGCATGTGTGGAAAATATTAAATGATCAAGTAATGATATCAAGAAAAAATGTACATGCTATCAAGTATGAAGACTAATGATGAATAACTATACTTGTATGGTATGGAGCATGCAATATGTACTAACAAGTAAAATATGAATTGATGTAAAAAGCATATGCACATGCATGGTGAACTAATTGGTGAAGAAATAGGTCTGTATCGTATGTGATCGATATCAAGTACGGAGACTAATACATATCAAGTATAGGTTAATATCATATTTTATTTTATGTTTTGAACTAAGTGGTGAAAAAATGACTCGTATCGTATGTGATCGATATCAAGTACGGAGACTAATACATATCAAGTCTAGGTTAATATCATATTTTATTTTATATTTTGAACTAAGTGGTGAAGAAATGACTCGTATCGTGAAAGTACCCGTGCATACCCGGGACCCGGCCAAGATGCTGGCGCTGAACCAGCCGTGCCGCTAAGCACTCAAGCAGATACCGATTACTGAGTAATCGGTCGTCCCATCAACATGGACTAAACAAGAGATGATGGCTCAGTACCATCCGGGCGCCCCCGCGGATGGGCCCCTATTTCGGTTGCGCAACTTATCCTAAACTTTTCATGATACAATATTTGTCTACCCTTTAGTTCTCCCATAACCCAAGATTTCAAGTTATATTACATGAAAATCAATCCGGGATATGATAAACTAATCATGTCAAGATTAATACATATACATGTCTAGTAACAAGCAAAATGTTGTCCATGTCAAAATCAAGTTAACATGCAAGTTAGGATCCATGGCACCATCAAGACATGTGTATATACTAACAAGGAAATTCCGGAATATTTTCATGTATCTTGTACAAGTAATTAGTATGTATATGTCGAAGTAAATATGATGGAATGTCAAAATCAAGTTAACAGGCAAGTCAAGATCCATGGCACTATCAAGACATGTATGTACTAATAAGGAAAGTCCGACATAATTTCGTATATGTTGTACAAGTAACTAGTATGTATGTGTCAATGCAAGTATGATGGAGTATAAAATGTTAGAATGAATGTTATGAAAATGATCATGTATGTAAACTACACATAAATACAAGTATACATATAAATACGTATGTGAGTATTAAGATGTAAACATACCTAGGATGATCATATATGTGAATCATGCATATACAATTATGCATATAAACACATATATAATTTCATATATGTTGTACAAGTTATTAGTATGTACATGTTAAGGCAAGCATGATAGTCATAAAATATTAAAATGTGTTATGCAAATAATGATCATGTATGTAAACCACGCAATACAATTATGCATATAAACACATTAGGCAAGTGAGTACTAAATTTGTAAGGATAGGAATTAAATACGCTTAACACTTTTATAACAATTAGTTTAACAATATATTGATTTTCTAAATTCTAGTATGATTTCATAGTATGGAAAGTAGCAAATTTGTTAAATCTTAGACATGTATATATATATATATATATGTATATATTTAAACATGGATTAGCATATAAAGAATTATGAGCTAACATAATATCTCGTATGAAAGAAATATTTTAACAATTTAATGTAGAAACTTATTTATTTGAAATCTTCTTTTTAAAACATGATTATGAATACATACATATATATATATATATACACCTATGTTCTAATGTCAAGTGGAAAATGATTTAAAAATCATTGCATTATACGAGAAGAACTTATATAGGAAATTTCAAATTTATATCCAATATGATGAACATTCATAAAGGTGGTTTTTTTGTAATTTCAAAATAAAACATATAGTTTAAGCATAGGAGACCTTAAATAAAATCATAAATTTAATACAAAAACATAGAGTAGAGTGTAAGAATCATATTTTTATATTTAAAATAATCATAGAGAATTTTGTATAAAGATATCATATTTCTAAAATTAAACAAATCAAGATTCTAAGTTAACCATAAACAATTAGAATTAGAAATAAAACATGAGAGGGGATGTGATTTTACTTGCCTTGATAGGTTAAGAAGGTAAGTCTATCTTGAGTCTAAAGAACTTCTCTTTTTATTATTCTTCTTCTTCTCTTTTCTTCTTCTTCTCTTCTTCTTCTTCTTTTTTCTTCTTCTTCTCTTGAGTTGGAGTAGAAAAAAATAAAAGGAAGAAATGAATAAAAAATAAAGGAGAGAAAACAAATGAAAAGAAGGGAAGAAAAAGATATAAATAAAGGAGAGATATGGGGTAACATGATAGTTTGTCATTCTTAACCAAAGGACAAGTATGGTGAATGAGGTATGGGTGAATAAAAACAAAATAGGAATATGACAAATGACTAATAATAATAGGTTATTAAACTTATTTAAAGCTATAATTTTAAATTAAACTAATCCAAATAAAATCAAACTTAATCTTTACAAGTCAAAAGAAGGGAGACTAGTAAAAATATGTGTAGAACCCACCGGTGATTAAAATAGTATTATTTTAAGTGACTATCTTAAAATTTTTAAGAAAATCACAAAAATATAGAAAAATAAGACAAACACAACACATTCATTTTGGGATTAATCTGATATCAAGAATGTAAGTTATGATGAAATTAGGTTGTTACAATGGAAGATGACATAAATTAAGTAAAGATTTTATATTTAGTTAAAAGAATGAAGATCCAGCTATGCTTTATAAATTCTAGTCTAGAACAACACTGAAATCAGATATGTAGTTGCAGGAATCTGTGGGACAAGTTCCACCACCAGCACCACACCCCTCCCCAACACCCACCCAGAAAATAAGACTTTTAATTTTCCATTTTTGTCAAAGTTTGATAAAAACCCAATACATTGTTTATATAATCGGTCACCCTCAGTAGGATTGCTGGCGATGTCATGATCTCAGACACGTGAATTAAGCTTCCAAACTGTGTCTTTTCTAACACATATTTAAACATGTCTTTTTTCTTGTTGAAGTATTCGTTCTTTATAACAAATTTAGCATATTTTGTCCCAATTGTTGGCCATCTAACTATAATTATGATCGGTAATGCCTTTTCTATTAGTAGATTTGCACGTCTTGTCGTGTTCTATCTGGAATTTGTTTGATTCTAGAAATCTCTTTGAAAGTTGAACATTGGTTTAAAAATTCACTAATGATATCTCTATTTAAGATTTCTGGAAATGCATAGTGGCTGTAATATCCCTTCACTCGAGTTTTTGGTTATTTTCCTTCTATAGGCATTAAGCCTGTCTTGAAGCCTTCTTGATAAGTTTCACTGAATGTCTCGTTTTCTAGGTGATTCCAGTCCAGCTGAACAGCTCTTCAGAACTTGACTTGTTCTCATGCCCAATTTGTTATGAACCACTGATAAGAAAAGGTCCTTCAGGTCTAAACATGTAAGCGAACTTGGATTTTGAGTTGAATACATTTTGTAAATTGCTCTTGTTTGTGTCAAAATCATTTGTTCCATGTGTTGCAGGTCATCGATTTACAGATCTGGATTCAAGTGCCAGAAATGTGCCAAGTCATTCTTCAGCAAGGATATCTATCTAGATCTCACTGTTACTGCAGGAGCAACTGAGTACAATGAGCTCAAGCCTGCTAGAACCGAGCTATATAGGTACAGTTAATATTTTCTTATTCATAGTTTATGCTTTGTTTTTTGATGGCATAAGGATGGCCAGAGTTATTTTATGTTTGTGACATTTGAAAATATCTGGTGGTACTAAATGTTCTTTTGATATGTCTTGCATGCCTCTAGTTGACTTCCCCACCCACTTTTCACAACAACTAACTTATTATCTTCTCTGTTAATTTTCATTGGTCTATTTGCATTGTCTATTCAGATACCTTATTTATTGCTATAGCATCTATTCATAGTCAGCTAGAATACGAGACTGACATATAAGTTATTCTTTTTGTAATTGAGTTAGATTCCAGCTTTATAGAGTGCGTGATAGAGATGAGATTAGTTATTTAGTTGGATCTGATTTGATTTGATTTGATTAAGAATTAGTTAGATCTTGGATTTTTAGAGATTTGTTATTATCTTGTTGTTTTAGAATTTTCTATATATATATAGTCTGTAAAACCCTAATTTGAACAAAAGAGTGAAATATGATTTCTTTCGAGAGTTTTTTGCTTTATCAATTTTTCCGTTATTTTTCTTTGACTTCAGAGCAGAAATACAATTATGGTAGATTAAAATTGGTTGAAGAAGTTTCTTATTGGTACACCAATAACTATAATTCTCGTCCAACTTGAGATTGGTTGAAATTTCTTCTTCGGGCACGGTATGCTTCGCATCTTATCTTTAATTGTTCACCAGAATTTTTTGAGGCCAAACAATACTCTAAATGTGAAGGATACGGACACTCAGCTCATCAGTGTCCTTCCATCAAATGTTCGGTATGTGGAGAATTTTGGTATTATGAATATCAGTGCCTTTTGAAGAGTACAGATATCGACACATTAGCTTTCGAGAATTTAGCTGATTATGTTATAGTTGAGGCATCATAGAGCCCGTCACAGATCCAAAAGTTGTTGGTCCGTTTTTTCAAACAGAACCAACTAAAGAAATATTCATTTGCCCTGTTCATGAGCATCGTGTTTTTAGTGACTTTTCAGCCACTTTCCAAATTCTTCATTTTTTACAGAAGATGTTAACTTCTCTCCAGACCTTCCACAATTATTACTGTCGTCACCATTGGAATATAAGGCAATATACATTTGGTTGCCGATTTGTTCGATTTTCTTATATTTAGTTCGGTGGAAAGATTTGCCAGATTTTGAAAAAATTGACCAATTTCAGTTGACCGTGCTTGATTTCTTCTTACCACCATTCACCAGGTGGTGAATATTTCTAAGTGCGGGAGAATTGATAGAGATGAGATTAGTTATTTAGTTGGATCTGATTTGATTTGATTTGATTAGATTAGGAATTTAGTTAGATTTTGGATTTTTAGAAATTTGTTATTATCTTATTGTTTTAGAGTTTTCTATATATATGGTTTGTAAAACCCTAATTTGAATAAAAGAGTGAAATATGATTTCTTTTGAGAGCATTTTATTTGCTTTATCAAATTTAATTCTTTTCTTGAGTGATTCGTGAGAGAGTGAGCGTGTGATTCGCCTGGGCGTGATGTCGAAACGCTAATTTATCCCCAAAACCCTAAATTCTTCCCCAATTTTCTCCACCATAAACCCTAAATTGCTCCCGTCCGGTGTCAGTGCGACAACCTGAAAGTGGTCAAAGCGCCAATGATGGTGAATAAGTGGTCATTTTCGGAATCCAGTTAGTTTTTTTAACTTTTCTTCTAACACTATTTCTGTACCAGCATTTGGAGGTTGAATAAATATGCTAACTATTCTTCCGTACTAAATCCTAACGATTCCTTGAAATAACCATCTATTTCAAGTTGAGCAAAAGTGCTTGCTATTCTTAGTCATATGTTAGATAATTGCTACTTAAAATGGATAAAAATATCAAGATGTGTTATAGGTGAGTGTTGGTTGTTGGAACAATTTTGAAAGCTTCCTGAAACATGTCATATACATAATTACCATGCAGGGCATTGTGCATCTAAAAATTTCTGCATAATGGAATATAAGCGACATATTGTTTTCAACATATCCAGAACATGTAGACAGTGGACTTACTGCACAGTCTGCCTTTTGGGTTTACCAATTCAGTTTATTGAATCTTCATATTAGGAACTAGCGTCGAAGTTCTATATTGTTTTTGAAGAGGAAGTAGGAAAGCACCGTTTTCCTTATAGTATTCTCAACAAGTCGGGGGACGGCTTGACTGGTGACTCGCCACTTTTTTCTGTTACCGCCTAGACCGAATATGTTGCAACCAAGAAAGTACTGAGGTCGATAATGCCTCGTAAAGAATGTGCAAGAGTGGAAAAAAATCCTCCCATGTGTGCCCTGAACTTTTGGTGCATGTCTTATAATACTATGTAGCCTGTTTTTTCAAGCTTTAATTAATGAAACACGGGGGTGATATACCCACCGTTTGTGCTTAAAAAAAAAAAAAAAAAAAAAAAAAAATCTGTTTCTTGTGGCCATATATTCCAGGAGTGTCGTTACAAGCCTTAATGGATTTTTCTGGCTTGTGTTCATAACTCTCTCTTGATGGAATATGGGAGTATAATGGACATTTATTGACACAGGTCTACTGAAGGTATTCCCCTGTTATGGTTATTTATGATATTAAGTGTCATGTTATGGACTTTTTTTGTCTGAAGGATATTGCTCTTTGATCTATTGGTTTTCAATTTTGTGATAATAAATGAACATATGTTCAGTACCTGAAGTTTAAAAAGCATATACATCCTGTCCCATGCTATGTTGAAGTGTGCTTTTACTGTTCATCACTTACGCACTTTATCCATGCTATTCATCACTTTAGGCCTGATTAATATTTTGATATCTTTCTCCCAAGAAAAAATATTTTCTGATACCTGGTAGATTGCAACAGTGTAACTGGTTTAACATTTTCTTTGTCATAATTATTACAGGTTCGCATGTTAGTAGAATCTCCGTATAGTTGTGGTGATTGCTATCTGACTTCTTTTCATTGAAAATTAAGATCTATTTTTTTTTCTTTTTACATAGTATCCATGACATCTTTGTGTGGAATTTATTGAAGACATCAAACCATTATAAATCAATTATGTACAAAGATGAGAGGAGGCTTTTTTCTGTCTGTCCAGAGCCTGTCATATGTGATATGTGGCCCCTGCACAATTCTCTGGAATAACATGGACAATTGTAGTTTAGCTGTCCTATCTTTCCTAACTTATCAAATAGCCACCATCTCTACTCTATAACCAACAAGGTTAATTTTAGTTAAGCCATCTTATCTTTCTCAGCATACCAAATAGCCACAACAACCAACAAAAGGATAATCTTATAAGCAGACGGTTGAAAATTGAAGAGCTGCTAATAGGTCACACCATCTTGAAGCAAATATGCAAGCAACCCTCTACATGATCAATTTGTATAGATAATGTTTTTCTGTCTTTCAAGCGTATTGCTGAAAAATGAAGGGTTACAGATATATTTTTTTGAGTGGAAGACAACAAAATGCCATGTGGCCCATGATTTTCATTTCAATGAACCATGAAATAATACAGAGTGTGGATAGATACAGATGAAAGATGGAAAAAGAAAAATGTAAAGAAAACGGATGAGCTAAGACCTAAGTTGAAGCCAAGCGTTAACCATAAAGATTAAATTAAGGATGAGGATAGATATGTCCTGATCGTTCCTATCAAAGATCCGGTTGTTCCTTTCCTTCCGAAGGCACCATAAAACTCCTAGAGCCGTAGAGTCCCCGGCTTTGGAGATTAGACTGACACCTATTGCCGGTGACATTGACGCCATAGAGTGTGGACAGAAGAGGGGAAATGATGGAGGTTGAATTGGAGAGGAACCGTAGCCATACCCAATGACCGTAGCTACGTTGAAGGTTTCAACAGTCTCTTGCATGGAATGACACAGTGTGCAGTCGAATATATCTGCAATATATCGGCAGGAGAGAGCATATGAAGTGAGAAGATGGCTGTATAGAGCTAAACATGCAACAATCTGAACTTTGGCAGGTGAAGCCATAATGTCGGGAAGAGGAAGGGGACGGGGCGATTATATGGTGATAGAGTGAAGAAACCAAGAATCCACCATGAGGCGTTAAGGACCATCTGATGTCATTGTTGGTGATGTGGTGACGACAAGTTGGGATGGGGGCATGTGATCGACTATGCGAGAGTAGGTATCTGAAAGTAGGTGTCCAACGGCCGTTGGTGAGTTGGGAGGTCACTGTTGCAATAGTATCTGTAGTGACATGGAAGAGAGATGGGAAGGCAGTAGCAAATACCTGATTCCCTGTCCAATGATCTGTCCCGAACCTTTAGTCCCTTGCCCTAACGTATGTATTTGCCCTTTTATATTGTGTTGTATATATTTTCACAGTTCACTTTGATATATGTATGTATGTATGTATGCACACACGCACACACACAAATGACAGGGAGTGGCAGGCCGGAGGTTGTTGGGTGGAGGGGATGGAGTGGACGCTCGTCTTTATCAGTTTTGTCAATAAAAAAGGTTCATCTAAAATAACCATACTTGTCCATCATTTGTATTTGCATTTGCTTTTATGCGCTTAATTGTTCTTCTTCTACTTCTAGCAGAGGGAGGAATAAAATTCCGGGTTACAAATAAATGAAAGAAGGTTAGCCTAATTGGTGACACCTCTCCTTTTTAAGAGGATGGTACTAGGTTTTAGTCCCATCAATGCCGACCGGAGATTTAATTTGGGTAATTAATTATACTAAAATCTTATTATATGGAAGTCCACACTATACTAGGAGGTTAAAAATTTCATAGGGAAAAAGTTCTAATGATTTCTTACAATTTGTATTATCACTGTAGGCACCTTCTTAGATATTAGAGGTAGAAGGGAGGAAAAGAAAAAAAAAATTTAAGCAGCCCATATACCTTATTTGACAACCCTTTAAAAATTATACCTTTTTCTAAGATTAATAAGTTATTTCTTATGGACATTAGCCTAATAGCCGGGCTATTTCATTTTTTTAGAATTAGGCCATAGCCTAATTACCTAAGTTGAATATCCTGATCAATATTTGTGTGAATTGAATCAAAACCTTCCTCTTGAGAGTGATAAGTGTTATCTGTAGGCTAACCTACTTCCAGTGAGAGTCTAGCTTTTTGAGCTCTTTCTTAACCTTACTCAAATGTTAGCGTTAATAAAATAAGTAATACCTAATGATTTGATATGGTACACCAGCTCTTTTATAAATTTACTCAGTTTTAGCATCGATAAACTAAGTAGTACCTAAGGATTCGATGTGGGATACAAACATAAATCAAGACTATATGAATTGCAAACAAGTTCAGCTCGATGTGAACTGGATTCGAGTTGAGCTTGAAAACGAGCTATATTCATATTCCTTGACAAGTTTTTTTCAAGCGAAATCCAAGATATTCATATTCCTTGACAAGTTTTTTCAAGCGAAATCCAAGTCAAGATCATGTTGATTCTCATTTTTTTATTTTTCTATTAAACTAAATTTTTGTGCCTGCATTTTGTGGAACTTTTGTGTGGAGGGTTAATGGATTATTGTTTTTCCACTATAAATATTGGGTATACAATACGGACTTCTCTACTTCTCTTTCTTCTTTACTCCAGTCCTTTATACATTTTGTTTGAATTGCCAATCAACAAATATTGTAGTTAAAATATTGGTAATCAACATTTATAAATACACCTTGCGTGTGCAATGCACATGCCATCCAACTAGCGTTCATGTATTTTATAATACTCTCCTTATTTATTATAGGAGCCCACTTGTCTCATTTTTGTATGAAAGAGGTTGGCGTGAACATTTCAGTATCTTTGGCTTCCCTGGTCATGATGAAGAGGTAATTTCCGCATATATTTATTTTTCCTGTGAATTTTAATATAGAATATTATTTGCTTTGCTCGCCTTTGCATTAGTCCAAACTCTCTTATTAATTTACTTCAAACATTCAAAAATTTCTTATATATTTCTTTTAAGTTGATTCCATGATCCACATGGAATTAGTTATATTTATTAAACTGATTAATGAACAATCAAAAACTAGAGCCACATCTATCTATTGTTTAATTATTTATCTCTGACAGTTTGAAATGGCTCAAGATTACTTCAAGCCTGTGGCGGGTGGTTTGCTTGTAGATGTTAGCTGTGGGAGTGGCTTGTTTTCACGAAAATTTGCAACATCTGGTGCATATTCTGCAGTTATAGCATCAGATTTTTCTGAAAACATGCTTCGCCAATGCTATGAGTACATCAAGCAAGATGATGCACTTTTAACAAAGTAAGTTGTTTAATGAATTTCAATTGATTTGATATTAATTTGTCCCTCATAATATCTTAATTCTGCTGAACTTCTGGTCCTCTATTGTTGTTCTCTAAGTTATAATTGTCTATCTTGGGTGCGTTGCATGCGGTCATGTACTCTACCAGAAAGGTGAAATTGGAGTTCAGGGGAGAGGAGTTAAACAAAATGGATATAGTTGATTTATCTTTTAGCATATGAAATTCTGTGGTTGGAGTTGACTGGTCAATAGAAGGGAGAAGCTGGAAATGAAGCCTTTCTTTTTCTCTGAAACATATTCAAACATAATGCTTATACTCCTGTCTGATCAGTACTTCTCCCCTTCCTCACCCTATTTTTGTATGTTTGTTCCTTTATTTATTTATTTATTTATTTTTTGGTGCTATGATTGTGGTGGTTTTTTTGGGGGATTTGGGTTTGGTTTTTTTTTTTTTTTTTTTTTTGTTTTTGTTTTTGTTGGGATCATTGCATTTCTGCTGTTTCAATTAATAGTGATTTTATATCTGTAACTGTACAGTTTTAACAAACATATCGTAGAAGATGGTCCTTACACCAACGCTTTTATTTTGGAAATTTACAGAAATCTTGCTCTTGTAAGGGCAGATGTTTCCAGACTTCCCTTTGCTTCAGGTTCAGTTGATGCTGTTCATGCTGGTGCTGCCCTTCACTGCTGGCCATCGCCTTCAAATGCTGTAAATTTTATTTGCTTTAACTCTTAACTACAAAGGCCCTTCAGATGGTTAATCTAGCTAATCCTATAATCTGTTGACTATGTTATGAGATTCAAAACTGTGCCACTATTTGACATTTGCTTCAATGGTTTTCATATTTTGAAGAATGATTTCTGATCCTATCATTGACGAATTTTTAAATTATAACTTGCCATATCTTGTTGTGCATTATGGTTCTCAATTATACTTTACCATACCGTGGTGTGTTATGGTTCATACTAGTTCTAATTCTGAATCACCTACATGGAGTTTAACTGAAGACCTTCTTGTGTCCTCCCTATTGACTTCACCAATGCCAAAGCTTTCTCCTCAAGCACAATTCTTTGTTGAGGAGGCTCCATGTCTTGTCGAATTTGATGTCTGGCTATGAAATCAATCACTCTCACTTGGTACCCAGCCCCGCTCAACAAAATTATGGATAAGAGAGGGACATTCCGTTAGCCAGTTGAAAGGTAGGAAATCCTGTCCTATTTGGCTATGCAGTTAAACTCATGTAATGAATAACCATATTGACTTGCTGACATCTTTAGTTCTTTTAGCATCAGCCTGGTCAGTAAATAATGTAACCTCAAATATCTAGCTCAAACTTCCTGTAACATGTTAACCGAAGATAGTGATGCAGCTCTTAAGACTTAACAGCAGCTCTTCTACAGAAGATGTAGTAATATCATCCACTGCATTGCGTCCTCAAAGTTATTAACCATTGGATTGAGTGACAACATTATGTATAATAATAGATATCAAGTTCTCTTTGATTTCAAAGTTGTTGTCCAAAAACTGCTTGTCTATGAATCATGCCTTGTGGGGAAATTTTGTTTTTCCTGACAGTAAGGGTGGGGTCTCAATCTAGAGATCCCAGCCTATTTTATGATATATGAAAGAACAAGCTACAACTGCGAAATCCATGAACACCTGGACTCAAACGACCTAAGTCTAAGGGGGTGTGGATCCAAAATTGCATCCAAAGACAGTAAAGCAAGCAAAAGACTACCAAGAAGAGTCCTAAAACCAAGACAACATAGTAAGTTGAGAAAACTATGTAAAAGAATTAGCCAAGTTTTTATTTCTCACCATCGACCTAATGCTGACTCTGTGTTGGTATGAAGTCCTAGTTAGAAAACGTATTGGAAAGGGATCCTTTAATGAAACCTTGAAAGCTTGGCGATTAGGTAAACACAGCTTTTTCCGTTATGCAGTTTAAGGTCTTGCAAGCAAGGAACAAACCCTCCAAATTCTCAGTGGCAACTTGGGAGCCTCGGTGAAGAGGTAAGATAATAAGAAGGACTACAGGGAGTGAAATTCCTTTCTAAGGCATATTATAAGCCAAGTAGCTAGATGAAAACTAAGTTCCCTGTTTGCCCGGTGGACTTTAGGTAAATGTATATTGTAAAATATCTTGTCCTTTACTTGCTATTGCAGTTAAAAGTTACAAGCTTTTATATTCTGTATGTAGATTTAGTTTATAATATATCTTGTAAAAATATCTTGTCCTTCACTTGCTATTGCAGTTAAAAGTTTCGAGCTTTTATATTCTGTCTGTAGATTTAGTTTAGAATATAGAGTTACCATGCTTCCTTAGTCCTGTCCAGCAGATGTTCATTGATAATCAGCCGAATTTGCATCACTGCTTAGTTCCATTCTGAAGGGAATAGCAAACATTAAAACCAGTCATAGCTCAATTCTTTTTCTTTAAAGTTATAATGTTGCTTTAATTCACTGTATGGATATTTGTTTTGAAAATTAATCTATGCAAGTATGGAAGGCATGCGAGTCGGTGAAAGTCGGCAATCACCAGGGCTTGGTGGTCTTGGGAGAAAAATCATGTAGCACCTTGTTTGAAATTTTTTGGCATATAATGAACTTTTTTGAAAATAAACCAAACATCATTATCAATATTTAGGTAGAATAATACTTAATTTCTTCTTAAAAAACTCTGCCCAGAGGGGCTTAGTCATTATTAACTCGGTACTCACTAACAAAATGAACATGTGTGTAATGAGGTTACTATTAACATGTTATACGCACACACACACACACACAAAATGGTATTTTATAATTACTAAAATGGCTTCAGACTTTCAAGTTTGAAATTTCTTTTGAAGTTCATTTATGAGCTCTACTGTTTGGGACATTAATATACAGTTGCAAAAGAAGGAAGATTGCCATTTTTGACTGTCGCATGGTGCACAATTCTTAATTTTTCTAGGGAAGTTGATAAAGTTTCTGTTAAAATTCAAGAGTTCAGCTAAGAATATTGCACGAGAGTTTTTAATCTACAATCTTTTCATTGTGCAAAATATTGCAAATATCTCCAGTTGGCCATCACACTCTGTGTCTCATAATCATCACAAAAGCCTCGCATATTATAGCCTATAGGGAATCGTTCCTTCAGACTGACACTGATTGCCATCCTAAGTAGATGCCTGAATCATCTTATATATAATCATGACCATCTAAGTACCACCTGTTGGACGTTTATCTTATGGTAAAAGAGTTTCATTAAGAGTTTAAATTCCCATGCTAGGCACTATGAAAGAAAAGTTTGATTCTAGTTGCCCTCCATTTAACCCTTCACGTACTCGCTCCTCATCTAGATCAGTAAGTGCTTATCTATATAGACATTTCATATAAGTCTCATATTCCGGCCAGAGCAACCCATTAAGGAAAGATATATTATACAACTCTGGTAGGCTAGAGCTTGTTTTTCTTTTTCGTCTTTTGTGATGATAGTTTTACAAGCTTGGAACTTAATACAAGTTTGTCATGGCAAGTCCGAAACAAAGAAGGGTTATTTTGACAGCTTTAACAACCACACTTGGCCAAGTGAGTTGGATGGCGAGGCCTCCAATGTTTACAGGTCACAGACAGCATGAAAAGGTGAACATATAAATTGCAACTGCTTTATAAAAGCAGTGAAGGACAATAAGAACAAACACGAAATGAAAGAATACAAAATGAATTGCGAAAATATTCAGGATCAGAAACGAAGTAACAATTCAATATATTAAGTTTGGCTATGAGTAAACTCCTATTTTACCAAATACGCAGTAGATAATCTAACCAACTCAATCCTAAAAAATGATTTAAAAAAAAAAAATCTCATCTAAAATAATGTTAATCCATCTTTGTTCTTTTGGAGGACTATTGTATGCAAGGTTCCAGCTGTCATTTAGCCTATGGTGAGGAAGCCTGTAAACTTTGGGCTGTGCCGCATGAGGAATGCCTGCTTTATAATGTTAATAACATTCACTATGATTAAAAAATAACCAATGGTTTTGGAGAATATTTGTATAGAACATAAGGTGAATAGCATACATTTAATATTCAGTTATGTTTGGATTTGTTGAGTTTAAGCTCAAGCATTGAAATGCTGTAACGCTCCATTTTCCGGAGGGATACGAAAACGGAGTGCGTTACTGGCAGGCACGTGTAAGTCGACGTGCACAAGACCTATAAGTATGTAAAAGAAAAAATGAATGGAACTGAATACTAGTTTTCAATCAGGATCTTGAAAGTTAGTCTACTACCATATAAAAGAGAAGATATATATGTCTAATATAAGAAGTAACAAGTACAATATGTCAATATATTCTTTATATTCTTCTTTCCTTATTTAGTTTCTTTATAGTATATTCTTCTTTACTTATTTAGTTTCTTTATAGCTGTATCTCTCTCATTTTTTCATTATTGCTGTAATTACTTCTGTGTTTCTTCCTATAATAGGCCTAGGATTAAGGGATCTGATTATGCTTACTATATTAGATCATAGGATTAAGCGATCTGCTCATTCTTGATATCTATATATTGTAATTCTATTAGTGAAATGAAATAGAAAATATTTTTCAGAATTTCTCTTTTATTTTGTTATGGTATCAGAGCCAAAACTCTGAGATCATTTCATCTTGTGTCAGGTTTCTTGTCTATCTCTGAGATCTTAGTATTTTGTTCTTGGTTTTCTTACGTTCCCTCAAATTGATGCGGGTAAGTCGATCAGTATCAATTTGCTACTAAGAAACTTGTATCGTTGGCTCGTCAAAGCTTTGGTAAAGACATCAGCGAGTTGAAGATCAGTAGTAAGATGAGGAAGAGTGATAACACCACGAGTAAAAGCCTCCCTAATGTAATGACAGTCCACCTCTATGTGCTTCGTGCGTTCATGATATACTGGATTCGTAGCTATTTGAATGGCACTAGTGTTATCACCATGAAGCGGAGTAGGATCAGTTTGAGGAAATTCAAGTTCAGAAAGAAAACCACGTAACCACACAACTTCAGAACAGGCTGCTGACATGGCTCTATATTCAGCCTCCATAGAAGATTTTGAGACACAATCCTGTTTCTTACACTTCCAAGAAATCAAGGCATCTCCAAGAAAAATGCACCAGCCTGTTGTAGACTTCCTAGTATCCGGACATCCAGTCCAATCTGCGTCACTATATGCTGTCAAATGAAGAGCAGATCTTCTAGGAAAAAATAACCCACGAGTAGGTGTCCCAATTAAGTATCGAATAATGCGACGAACTGCAGCAAGATGAAGATGTCGAGGCGATTGCATAAACCTGCTAACTATATGGACAGCATATGAGATATCAGGTCTTGTAATTGTTAGGTAGATAAGACTACCAACAAGTTGCCTATATAAAAAAGGATCAGGCAAAGGCTCGCCTTCATCTTTGCGGTATTTCACATTCACTTCCATTGGGGTATCAACAGCAGTAGTATCCTTTAAACCAGCTAGTTCAATGAGATCTTGGATATATTTATGCTGGTTTAAGAACAAACCATGATCGCGAGTGTGAACTTCCAACCCCAAAAAATATGTGAGATGCCCAAGATATTTCATTTGAAATGTACTATGCAACTTATTTTGAAGCTTAGTGATCAGCCCCTTGTCATTACCAGTAATGATAATATCATCAACATAAACTAAGAGAAAAACCATACCAGTCGTTGTCTTATGAAGGAAGAGAGATGAATCATATTGACTTGGTGTGAAAGAGAAGTTAAGAAGAGTGCTGCGAAACTTCTCAAACCAGGCTCTAGGGGCCTGCCTCAACCCATACAAAGAGCGTCTTAGCTTGCAAACTTCATGAGGAGCAGTCATGGACATAGCAGGCGGAAGTTTCATGTAAATCTCTTCCTTAAGGTCCCCATTCAAGAAGGCATTTTTGACATCCATCTGATGTAAAGGCCAAGATTGAGAGGATGCAATAGCGAGAATGGTTCTCACCATGGTCATCTTAGCAACTGGTGCGAATGTTTCGTCATAGTCAAGACCATATTCTTATTTATTGCCAAGAGCAACCAATCGAGCTTTGTATCTATCTAAAGAGCCATTAGACTTGAGCTTCACAGTGTAGACCCACTTACTACCAATTGGCTTAACATTTGGAGGGCAAGAAACAATGTCCCAAGTATGGTTTTCCTCAAGTGCCTGAAGTTCAGCCTCCATTGCTTGTTGCCAACACTCAAGTTCCATAGCCTGTTTATAACAAGTGGGAATAGAAATAGAAGACAAAGTAGTAGACATAGCCACAGGGGTTGAAAAACCATACTGTTCAGGAGGTTTGTGAGTTCTAGAACTTCTTCGGAGAGGAGGTAGATCATTGGAAATGGATAGAACATGATCAGATGCTATAGGAAGATTTGGAGGAACCTCAGTGAGACCTGTAGGAAGACCAAATACAGGAGTGCGTCTACGATAAACATAATCAGGTTTAAATCTTTGTATTGGTGTTGGCAGGAAAATGTGGTAACACAGATAGAGAAGGGAATTCTGAAGTCTGTTGGATGCTAAAGAAGGGCTGATTTTAAAAAAAAATGACATTCCTGGAGACACGAGTGCGTCGGGCATGAGGATCATAGTAAAGAAATCCTTTTTGGGTTCCAGCATAACCTAAGAAAGCACACTTGACAGATTGGACAGTAAGTTTATTTCTCTCATGTGCAGGAAGGTGAACAAAACAAATACATCCAAATATATGAAGATTGGAATAATCTGGTGCATGCCCAAACAATCGAAAGTAAGGAGAATCATTATTCAAGGTGGGAGATGGTAATCTATTAATCAAATAAACAGCAGTAGACAAAGCTTCACACCAAAATTGAGGAGGAACACAGGATTCAATTAGAAGAGTTCGAACAATGTCAAGAAGATGAAGATTCTTTCGTTCAGTCACACCGTTTTGTTGTGGAGTGAAAGGACAAGAACGTTGTGATATAATCCCATGATTTTGAAGAAAAAATTGAAATTCATTTGACATATATTCACCACCTGAATCAGATTGCAAAATTTTGATTTTGGCAGAAAACTGTGTCTCAACTAAAGTAAGAAAGACTTTGAACACAGAGAAAACCTCACTTTTAGACCGAAGAAAATACACCCAAGTAAAGCGAGTGAAATCATCGATAAATGTAACAAAGTATTTGTAATGTTCATGAGAAATTACAGGTGCAATACCCCATACATCAGAATGTACAAGTTCGAAAGGTTTGGTGGTGCGGGTTTTATGCAATGGAAAAGGAAGAGTTTTGCTTTTACCAAGTTTGCAAGATGCACAATCAGCAATATCATTATAAGAAGTTGAATTTTTATTCCCAAGTAAACCAGATTTAAGTAAGACACGAAGTACATGAGAATTAGGATGTCTGTAACAACCTAATTTCATCATAACTTACATTCTTGATTTCAGATTAATCCCAAAATAAATGTGTTGTGTTTGTCTTATTTTTCTATATTTTTGTGATTTTCTTAAAATTTTTAAGATAGTCACTTAAAATAATATTATTTTAATCACCGATGGGTCCTACACATATTTTTACTAGTCTCCCTTCTTTTGACTTGTAAAGATGAAATTTGATTTTATTTAGATTAGTTTAATTTAAAATTAAAGCTTTAAATAAGTTTAATAACCTATTATTATTATTAGTCATTTGTCCTATTCCTATTTTGTTTTTATTCACCAATACCTCCTTCACCATACTTGTCCTTTGGTCAAGAATGACAAACCATCATGTTACCCCATATCTCTCCTTTATTTATATCTTTTTCTTCCCCTCCTTTCATTTGTTTTCTCTCCTTTATTTTCATTAATCTCTTCCTTTTATTTTTTCTACTCCAACTCAAGAGAAGAAGAAGAAAAGAGAAGAAGAAGAAAAGAGGAGAAAAAGAATAAAAAGAGAAGTTCTTTAGCCTCAAGATAGATTTACATTCCTTAACCTATCAAGGCAAGTAAAATCACATCCCCTCTCATGTTTTATTTCTAATTCTAATTGTTTATGGTTAACTTAGAATCTTGATTTGTTTAATTTTAGAAATGTGATATCTTTATACAAAATTCTCTATAATTATTTTAAATATAAAAATATGATTCTTACACTCTACTCTATGTTTATGTATTAAATTTATGATTTTATTTAAGGTCTCCTATGCTTAAACTATAAGTTACAAATTAAACTATATGTTTTGTTTTGAAATTACAAAGAAACCACCTTTATGAATGTTCATCATATTGGATATAAATTTGAAGTTTCCTACATAAGTTCTTATTATATAATGCAATGATTTTTAAATCATTTTCCACTTGCCATTAGAACATAGGTATATATATATATATGTATGTAATCATAATCATGTTTTAAAAAGAAGATTTCAAATAAATAAGTTTCTACATTAAATTGTTAAAATATTTCTTTCATACGAGATATTATGTTAGGTCATAATTCTTTCTATGCTAATCCATGTTTAAATATATACATATATATATATATATACATGTCTAAGATTTAACAAATTTGCTATTTTCCATACTATAAAATCATACTAGAATTTAGAAAATCAATATGTTGTTAAACTAATTGTTATAAAAGTGTTAAGCATATTTAATTCATATCCTTACAAATTTAGTACCCACTTGCCTAATGTGTTTATATGCATAATTGTATTGCGTGGTTTACATACATGATCATTATTTGCATAACACATTTTAATATTCTATGACTATCATGCTTGCCTTAACATATACGTACTAGTAACTTGTACAACATACATGAAATTATATATGTGTTTATATGCATAATTGTATATGCATGATTCACATATATGATCATCCTAGGTATCTTTACATCTTAAAACTCACATATGTATTTATATGTATACTTGTATTTATGTGTAGTTTACATAAATGATCATTTTCATAACATTCATTCTAACATTCTATACTCCATCATACTTACATTAACACATACATACTAGTTACTTGTACAACATATACGAAATTATGCCGGATTTTCCTTATTAGTACATACACGTCTTGATAGTGCCATGGATTTTGACTTGCCTGTCAACTTGATTTTGACATTCCATCATATTTACTTCGACATATACATACTAATTACTTGTACAAGATACATGAAAATATTCCGGATTTTCCTTGTTAGTATATACACATGTCTTGATGGTGCCATGGATCCTAACTTGCCTGTTACCTTGATTTTGACATGGACCATATCTTGCTTGTTACTAGACATGTATATGTATAAATCTTGATATGATTAGTATCATATTCCGGATTGATTTGCATGTAATATAACTTGAAATTTTGGGTTATGGGAGAACTAAAGGGTGGACAAATATTGTATCGTGAAAGGTTTAGGATAGGTTGCGCAACCGAAATAGGGGCCCATCCGCGGGGGCGCCCGGATGGTACTGAGCCATCATCTCTTGTTTAGTCCATGTTGATGGGACGACCGATTACTCAGTAATCGGTATCTGCTTGAGTGCTTAGCGGCACGGCTGGTTCAGCGCCAGCATCTTGGCCGGGTCCCGGGTATGCACGGGTACTTTCACGATACGAGTCATTTCTTCACCAGTTAGTTCAAATATAAAATAAAATATGATATTAACCTAGACTTGATATGTATTAGTCTCCGTACTTGATATCGATCACATACGATACAGATCTATTTCTTCACCAATTAGTTCACCATGCATGTGTATATGCTTTTTACATCAATTCATATTTTACTTGTTAATACATATTGCATGCTCTCTACCAAACAAGTCTATTTATTCACCATTAGTCTCCATACTTGATAACATGTACATTCTTTCTTGATATCATTACTTGATCATTTAATATTTTCCACACATGCGCATAGTTTCATATCCACACCCATATCTTACCTACTTGTTTATATTACACGCTCCGTACTTTTTATTATTTTACTTGCCGGGTTTGACCCTGAGCTCCCCCACACGCTCAGGTACTGAAAATGTGAGCGAGGATCCGTCACTGCATGATCCGTACTTTCTAGAGCAGACCGAGCAGCAATAGATTTATAGGCCTCCGCTTTTGTATTTTTGGTTTGGTATGTATCACCCCTTTGGGACTTTATTTCTAACTTTTGTATCAGTATTGTATTTGTTGCTGCTTATTTTAGACATGTATATCTTCTCTTTTATATGGCAGTAGACTAACTTTCAAGATTCTGGTTGATTACTAGTATTCAATTCCATTCATTTCTTCTTTTACATATTTATAGGCCTCGTGCACGTCGACTTACACGTGCCCGCCGGTAACGCACTCCGTTTTCGTATCTCTCCGGAAAATGGGGCGTTACAATGTCCTAGACGCCTATGTCACACCTGATTATCATATTGAACAGCACTACAAGCCACATAATTTGACACCGGAGAGGGAGATAGAAACAAAGGAAAGAGACGTCCCACTTTATGCCCCTTCGCGATCATCTTCCAGGACACTTGATCCTGCACAAGACAATCAGAATTTGAAAAATTTAACAGTACAGTTGTTGTCAACTAATTGGCCAACAGATATAAGATTAGTGGACAGCTTAGGAGACACAAAAACAGTATTTAAAGAGGCTGAAATATCACCAACAGCTGTTATAGGTAATGAATTTGCATCAGCAGTATGAATCTGAAGATCTCCTTTATATTTTTGAACATTATTTAGAGGTAAGACAGTGTTGGTCATGTGATTGGAAGCACCAGAATCAAAATACCAAGGCTTAGAATTTTTGTTACCTGAAATGCCTAAAGCAGAAAAAGCAGAAACTATTATTTGCTGGACCATTTTAGGAGTAATAGAAGACTGACCAGGACTAGGGGCATTTGAGGAATCAACCGAGACATTATAGGCAGTTTCAGATTTCTTTGGAGGCCGAATGGAACAATCTTTGATGATATGCCCTGTTTTCTTACAATAATTGCAGAATTTCTTAGTGCAATTAGTGGCAATGTGCCCAAATCCTTTGCAACTATAGCACTGGATATTAGTCATATCTTTGCCTCCTTTAGACTTCCCTTGAGCAGCGTAGGTAACAGGAATTGGAATAGAATTTTGAGCTTTCTGCTCCATGACAGTCTGTGTAATAAGCCGTTGTTCTTCCCTGAGAAGCTCTCCTACACAAATATCCAATAAAGGGACGGGATCTCTGTTCATCAGGTTGGACCTGATTGCTTCAAAATGCCTCCTTAACTTCATTAGAAACTGGTCACGCTTGCTAGTCTCATGCACACTTTGGACAACAATGAGTCCTTCAGGAGGTACACTTGCATACACAATATCGGTGTACTCAGCCCAATGATTCTCAAAAGAAGAATAAAACTCTTGGATTGACATACTCTCTTGACTGAGTTGACTCAACTCGAGTTCCAATTGAAATTTTCGTGCTGTGTTGCTTTGGTTGTAAATTTTCTTCAAGTAACCCTACATTTCTCGAGAGGTCTTATAAGACTTGAGATTGAGAAGTATGGAGGGTTCCATACTTCCAAGGATCCAAGACATAATCTGAGCATCCTTCACATTCCATTTTACATATTTCTCCTTCTCCTCCTTGCTGTTAGGTGCAGAATCTGTCCCATCAACATGACCCCATAATTCCTTTTCCTTGACAAAGATCTGAAATTAGAATGCCCAGGCAGAATAGTTCTTGCCATTAAATCGATCAAGAAAATACTCAGATCGTTCCAAAGACATGATTCAACCAGAAATAAGAACTAAGAAATCAGGTCCAAGAAGACAAAATAGAACGTAAGAAAACTAAGAACAAAATACTAAGATCTCAGAGCTAGACAAGAAACCTGACACAAGATGAAATGATCTCAGAGTTTTGGCTCTGATACCATGACAAAATAAAAGAGATTCTGAAAAATATTTTCTATTTCATTTCACTAATAGAATTACAATATATAGACATCAAGAATAAGCAGATCCCTTAATCTTAGGATCTAATATAGTAAGCATAATCAGATCCCTTAATCCTAGGCCTATTATAGGAAGAAACACAGAAGTAATTACAATAATGAAAAAATGAGAGAGATACAGCTATAAAGAAACTAAATAAGGAAAGAAAAATATACTATAAAGAAACTAAATAAGGAAAGAAGAATATAAAGAATATATTGACACAATACTGATATAAAAATTAGAAATAAAGTCCCAAAGGAGTGATACATACCAAACCAAAAATACCAAAGCAGAGGCCTATAAATCTACTGCTGCTCAACCTGCTCTAGAAAGTACGGATCATGCAATGGCGGATCCTCGCTCACATCTTCAGTACCTGAGCGTGTGGGGGAGCTCAGGGTCAAACCCGGCAAGTAAAACAATAAGAAGTACGGAGCGTGTAATATAAACAAATATGTTAGATATGAGTGTGGATATGAAAGTATGCGCATGTGTGGAAAATATTAAATGATCAAGTAATGATATCAAGGAAGAATGTACATGCATATCAAGTCTAAATTAATATCTTATTTGAGTTAATGTTTTGAACTGAATGGTGAAGAAATAGACTCTTATCGTAGGGAGCATGCAATATGCGCTAACAAGTAAAATATGACTTGATATAAAAAGTATATGCACATGTTTGGAAAACAGTAATGATTAAATAGTAATATCAAGTAAAAATATACATGCATATGAAGTCTAACTTAATATCATATTTTATTTTTTATTTTGAACTAATTGGTGAAGAAATAAACCTATATCATAGGGAATGTGCAATATGCACTAACAAGTAAAATATGAATTGATGTAAAAATCATATGCACATGTATGGGAAAGAGTAATGATTAAGTAAAAATATCAAGCAGGGATATATATGCATATCAAGTCTAACTTAATATCATATTTTATTTTATATTTGAACTAACTGGTGAAAAAATAAACTTGTATCGTGAAAATACCCGTGCATACCCGGGGCCCGGCCAAGATGCTGGCGCTGAACCAGCCGTACCGCTAAGCACACAAGCAGATACCGATTACTGAGTAATCGATCGTCCCATCAACATGGACTAAACAAGAGATGATGGCTTAGTACTATCCGGACGCCCCTGCGGATGGGCCCCTATTTTGGTTGCGCAAGCTATCCTAAATCTTTCACGATACAATATTTGTCCACCCTTTAGTTCTCCCATAACCCAAAATTTCAAGTTATATTATATGAAAATCAATCCGGAATATGATGAACCAATCATGTCAAGGTTAATACATATACATGTCTAGTAACAAGTAAGATGTGGTCCATGTCAAAATCAAGTTAACAGGCAAGTCAGGATCCATGACACTATCAAGATATGTGTATGTATTAATAAGGAAAATCCGGCATATTTTCATGTATTTTGTACAAGTAATTAGTATGTATATGTCAAGGCAAGAATGATTGAGTGTCAAAATCAAGTTAATAGGCAAGTCAAGATCCATGACATTATCAAGACGTGTGTATATACTAATAAGGAAAATCCGGTATAATTTCATGTATGTTGTAGAAGTGACTAGTATGTATATGTTAAGGCAAGTATGATAGAGTGTCAAAATCAAGTTAACAGGCAAGTTAGGATCCATGACATTATCAAGACACGTGTATGTACTAATAAGAAAAATTCAGTATATTTTCATATATGTTGTACAAGTGACTAGTATGTATAGGCAAGCATGATAGTCATAAAATACTAGAATGTATTATGGAAATAATGATCATGTATGTAAACCACACATATATATACAATTATGCATATAAACATGTATGTAAGTGGGTATTAGGGTATAAAAATATCTTTGATGATATGTATGTGAATCATACATATACAATTATGCATATAAACACATATTAGGTAAGTGGGTACTAAATTGTAAAAATAGAAATTAAATAGGCTTAACACTATTATAACGATTGCTTTAACAATGTATGAATTTTCCAAATTCTAGAATGATTTCATGGTATGGAAAGTAGCAAATTTATTAAATCTTAATAATGTATATATTTTTCAAGTAAACATGGATGAGCATAAAAAGAATTATGACCTAACATAATATCTCGTATAAAAGAAATATTTTAACAATTTAATATATAAACTTACTTGAAATCTTCTCTTTAAAACATGATTATGAATACATATATATATATACCTATTTTCTAATGGCAAGTGGAAAATGATTTTTAAATCATTATATTATACACAAAGAATTTATGTAAAAAACTTCAAATTTATATCCAATATGATGAACATTCATAAAAGTGGCATTTTTATAATTTAAAAAATATAATAAAGGAGGGATATGGGGGATTGGATAATGGTTTGTCATGCTTGTCCGAAGGACAAGCATGGTAAAGTAAGGTATGGGCGAATAAAACAAAATAGGCATAGGACAAATGAATACTAATAATAGGTTATTAGAGTTGTTTAAGTTTATAATTTCAAATTAAACTAACCCAAAAAAAAGTCAAACTTCATCTTTACAAGTCAAAAGAAGAGAGACTAGTAAAAATATATGTAGGACCCACCGGTGATTAAAATAATATTATTTTAAGTGACTATCTTAAAAATTTTAAGAAAATCACAAAAATATAGAACAATGAGACAAACACAACACATTCATTTTGGGATTAATCTGATATCAAGAATGTAAGTTATGATGAAATTAGGTTGTTACAAATGCATTTCATGTTTGGGTTGCAAATCATGTAACAAAAAGCAGTCGTATTTGGGATGAGGATCCAACAAGAATTGCATTAGACTTAAATCAGTTCAGCGTGTCCTGTTATCCATTGGTGTGGGTTTCCCTTGATGAACTGAATGGAGCCTCTATCTCACTCCTTATGTTAGTCGCATTAAGGGATGGCCTTTTTTCAATCATCTTTGAACTTCCGCCATTTAATTTTCACTGTAATATATCTCTGTCACTGCTACATATCTCTTCCCTACTTAGTGTGAACTTCTTATTCTGGCAGTAGTTTTCCCTTTTCTTAGTTTATTCTGTGCTGTATATTGCTTTTTCATGCAATTACTGATGACATTAGCATATATACTAGGTTGCTGAAATAAGTCGTGTACTGCGAAGTGGCGGTATCTTTGTAGCATCTACGGTTATATCAAATCCCTTGAACACTCCCTCCCCTTTTCCATTTTCAATGCTTTTCAAACAGGTAAACAAGTTTTAACTGACTGCTTATTATTACTTTGTTAAAAGAAATTGGAGGATTCTGACAAATATGATCACTTACAGTTCTTTGGTCAACTGGCCAACACCTTTGCCTTTATTACGGAGAAGGAGATTGAGGACCTGTGCAAGTCTTGTGGCCTCATCAATTATACAAGCAAAGTACAAAGGACATTCATAATGTTCTCTGCTCAGAGGCCATGAAGCCAGGGTTGGAATTATACTATATACTAAGTAGTCTCCACATCATTCTTTGTAATACTTGTATAAAGAAGTTATAATTAAAGGGTTAGACCATCACCTATGCTTTCAGGAATTGGGTCAGAGGACTTCACATTACAAAGAGATGAGATTCTACTATACAGTAAATTGTTACCACACCATTCAATGTAACTACTTTCTTACTTCTATAAGGAAAAGGTTATATTTTAAAGGGTTGGACCATAGCTTATTCTTTTGGGTCTTGGTTCTGAGGGTTTTGTCGGTTCACTTTATCTTAATAGTGAGACGGTGGCAAAACTAATTGTCAATAGTTTGCATGTGGATTCTGTATTATTAATTGCACCAATTAAAACTTCTGCCATAGTAGAATATTTACTAAGTAATTCGAAGTAGAATGATTACTATGATAAGTTATATCAAGTTCAATGGATTGAGATCATAGTGCTTTCAAGGTCAATAACAATTTTTTGATGCATTCGTAGCCCCAAAATGACTATCTGATCCCTTTATGTCCATAATTGATTGGTCATGGAGTACCAAGAGGGAAGGGCAGGAAACTGGGTTTGGCATTTGGCTATCCTTCTTGGTTATTGGTGGGAGAACAAAAGAATAAATATGGAAAGATAATTTTAGGTATTCTATTTATTTTCAGCAACTTTCCCCATTTTATTATTCTTTCCTAACAGCTTCTATGCAATCAAATGTAGCCTGCTTTCCTAATTTGCATTATACTAACATTCTTAAGTATTGTTATCTACCTTTTGTTACAGATACTCGCAGGAGGAACTGCATATTGTTTCACATCTCATTGTGACATGACACGTGGTTGGGGAATAAACTGGCTGTTTCCAGATTGTTTCTGTAAAGTAGGCTGCTTTCACACTGGTTTCTCTTTCCGCGAAAGTAAGTTTGATCCTGCAAATTTTGCAAATTTGTCTTTATAATGTTTTTCTTGCCTTTCTAGAGCAACCAGCATATTTCTTTTTATCATTAACTTTTGGCTGATAAAAACAGAAAAATGAAGGCATAGCACACTCATGTGGAGTATTTAGAAACATCTCAACTGGAGATGTTGGTTTTAATGTTGTCTAGGGAGGGCACTGACCCCTTAAATCCTTGGAGCATGGCACAGATGGATTAGTTACTGCGACAATAATTTATATGTAGGTAAAGAAGTTAACAGAGTAGCACATATTGCTGAAATAGACTTGTATTGAAAACAGAAAGAAGATGATCTAAAGATTAACATGTGAATTGCAGGTTCGAGGATTCTAGTAATGGGTTAATCACAAGCAGGTGATAAGCACATTGAGACTCATTAGATTGACGTTTTATGAAAATAGTGCCAAGGATTAATTCAATGAATTGATCAGAAATTTGCACCAATTTGTATAAGAAGTGAACAAAAGGAGATACAATTGATTAGAGCAAAGGGCTCGCTCAGTTTTGTGGGCAAAGAATATTGCGTTCTCTTGAACTGTATCTGTTAGTAAATTGGCTGAACGCCCTATTAAGATTTAAAATTTACCTATGATAACCTAAGATAACTAGCACTAATGGAGGGCCTACTTTTCTATGCAATAGAAAATTAGTAAAAAGCGTCCATCACATTTTAAGCTTACTTTAGACTTTCAAGTGAGCTTTCAGAAGAAGGAACAGCAAAACAATGAACTTCTTGTATTGCGTGTTTCTTCATTTGTTAATGATATTTATTCACCTGCAAACTCACTTCTCTATGTTTTCCTATTAATACCAGTATCTATTGGTAGCTCTTACCTTAAAACATTATACAAAGTATTTACTTATATAAGATAAACTAAATCTATATCTCAACACCTTTAGATTTATAATTTTCTTGTATTTGCATATGATTTCTACTGATGTAGACAAAGCTTATGATAGGACCTCTAAGAAAATGGGATTCATTTTAGGAAAGAGCGAGTGTCCTGTAGTTATATTGATGTGACTAAGAATATGTATAGTGGAAAGAGCTGGAACCATTCCCTTATAGAACCATTGCCTGTCAACACCGGCTTACATCAGGGATCAAATTAAGTTGTTAAATCTTTGCTTTAATCATGGATGAACTTAGTAGGCATGTCCAAATTTAAGCTTCTTGTGCATGTTATTTGATGATCTCATGATAAGATCATATTAGTTAAAACTAATAAGAGTAGGGAAAGAATAGTTTCTAAGTAGATAGATCGAAAGAAGTTTTAGAGTCTCAAAGCTATTGGTGTGATGAAAATAAAATATATGGAATGCAACGTCAACAAAATATGAGAAGGGACGATGGCACAATGCACATTGGTGGTCAAGAGATATCTAGGAGCGGTCATTTTCACTTTGTAGGATTATCGTTGTTCATTCATGGTGTGCCTGAGAAGTATGTTATCCACAGAAATCAAAGGATGACAGTTGAAATTGGGGAATGTTTTTGGAGTATTATGTAATCATAGGATTGAAGACATTTTCTTAAAGCCGGCCTTAGGATCGGCCTTATTCTATGGATCAGAATGTTTGGCAATTAAGACATAACATGTCCAGAAATGAGCATGGTTGAAGGAGTGTTGAAATGAAGAAAAGACTAGAATGTTATGATTAGAAATTACGTGCACCATACATATTACACATTTATTACTACTTCTGAAAGCAAATAGTTTGGAGTCTTGTCTCCTTTTAATTTGATACCTTTTTGATTTATTTCCCTATAAAAATAACCTCAGCCATTGTTTTTTTAGAGAAAAATTGAACTGTCTAATTTGTCCTTGCTGGTAAACTTCTCTTTATTAGATTTCATATATAAAACATCTCGACCGTGGATTTTTATAGAAAAATTAAATTATCTAATTTTTCTTAGAGGAAAATCCTTTAATTTGTTTCGTATGCAAATGATCCCTAGCATAGATTTTGTTAAAGAAAAATTAAACTGTTTAATTACCCTTGATGATAAACTTCCATTTATTTATTTTCCTACAAAAAATCATCTCGGTTGTTGATTTTATTTTTAAAATATCAAACTATTTAATTGACCTTATTGATAAAAACCCCCATAATTTGTTTTCCTACATGATACATCTCCCAACAGTTGATTTTTATTAAGGAAAAATCAAGCAATCTAATTATTTTTTAGGAAAAATCTTTTATTTGTTTCTCCACAAAAATCATGTTTGCCTTCTATTTTATAAGAAAAATTGGTCCAATTGTCCTTGCTAATAAACCCCCTTTTATTTGTCTCACAATAAAAAAAAATAAAAATAAATCTCGCCATTGATTTTTTGTAAAGAAAATAAACCATCTATTTGTTTTTTAAGAAAAATTTGATAGAAGTTTTTGTTTTAGTTTCGGATATGATCCGTTTACATAACTCGATCCCGCCTAAATTTTTTTGTGGCTAGTATTTTCTAATGTTTATTTTTGCTTTCAGATCTGATCTGTTTACATAACTCGACCTGACATTTTAAGAATCCAAATTTAATAATTATTTATCCATTACAAATTATATTTTTAGGAGTTATGCTAAAATTTTTAATTTTTATATTATTTTAATGACTTTATCCAATTTCATTATTTATCTAGAAAATACATGCCCTCTTGTTTAGAGTCGTACTCAAAGGACCAAGCGTGCATCACACATGCACCTTGCTAGCTTATCGCATGAGGTACATATCTTCCCTAACCCCTTTAGTTGCATGCTTTGAGGGGCGCTTTTGAAGAAATTCCACATAGAAGCAGTTAAATCATGTACAACTACAAAAAATAAATAAATTCTCATTAGGGTCTATCGATTGGGAGGATACTGTTCAAATTTATGTGTACGGCCGTTACTTACCTGAACGTTAGAGCAGTCAATGAGCTTCTCGAGTTTTTCTAGTCTCATCACATCATGGTAAACATTGTGTCTCGCCTGCACGAGCCTGTGGTAAATGTGCGCAGGCAAGCAGTACGGGCAGTGCTGTTACAACAATCAAGGCAGCATATGTTCTTCTTTGTGTTTTCATGAAAGGTATGACCAATGAAGAACTTCTGAGTGTCTAGAGCGTGCAACCATGCTGGCTTCCTGATTCCCTACAGTTTGAGAAAGGGAGAGAAAAAAAACAAACACTGCGAACTTATTGGGGTTAATCCTCAGAATTGAGATATTGAAAGTAGGATACAAACACTTACCATGATCACATCAATATGAATGGCTTGAGAGAAATCTCCATCCTATATCTCAAAAGAAATGGAAAATAAGAGCACTAATTAGTGATTGTTGGTGGTGAAAATTTCCAATTAAAAGGAAGATCCCACACAGAACGCGGAACTAACTCCGTAGCTCCGCGTTTGGCTATGATTTAGCCCCGCGTTAAGTAAAACGCGGAGCTAAGTCCATAGCTCTGCGTTCAGAATATTTTAACTCCGCGTGAGCAAATTTTTAAGAATTCTGAATTGATTGAGATTGAGATTTGGGCTTATTCAATACCCAAATTAAGTCCAATTAAAATTCATATTTAAGAGATTTAAATCAAAACTAAGATATTTGATTAGAATTCTTGATAAATACAAACACTTTCCAATTCTATTTGAATAGAAACTCTCATATTAACTCAAGGCTATAAATACCCTTTTGAGGTAGCCCTTGGAGAGCTTTTTGGAGATCGTTCTAGAGTTCAAGTTACGCGTGAGAGTCTTGAATTTATAAGATCAACAGAGAAAGAAACTAGGGCCGGCCGTTATTTTCATCAAGAAGAAGATTTTCACATCGGATCGTCAAAAGGTACTACTAGATAGAACCCATCGCCATACTAGAACCCACAAATATTGTAAAAGAGAGCGATAAATTATAAATCCTCTCGTTTGTTTTTTTATTGTTCCTTTTCGTTGTAATCAGTTATTCAATAGAAGGAAGTAAGATTTTTACGAACAATGATAGTTTCAAGTGGGGATAAACTTAAGGACAATCAATTGAGATTAGTTAGGGCATGTGTTAAGAAGTTAAATAAGTATCTTAATTCAGATTTGTAAGATTGTAGTAAATCTGAATTAACATACTTTTTTGACTTCGTTAACTTATAAAGCGATTGGAAAAGGGTAATTGAACATACATTGAGGCAGACTGTTAAAATATCGTTGAAACAGTTTGGATTCATGCCAAGGCAATCGACGAAAGAATCTATTCATATATTTCATTAATTTATAGAGTGATTCCAAGAAAGAAATAGAGATTTGCATATGATATTTATTGACCTAGAGAAAACTTATGATAAAATACCACGAGAGGTGCTCTGGTGGATATTGATGAATAAGAGAGTCCCTATCAATTATATTGACATAATTAAGGACATATATGATGGAGTAATGACCAATGTCAGCAGAACATGTGGTAGTATAACAAGTGATTTTTATATCACAATTGGATTACATCAATGGTCTGCATTGAGTCCGTTCTTATTTGCTATAGTGATAGATGAGTTTACTAGAGCTATTCAGAATGAGATATCTTGGTGTATGCTATTTGTTAATGATATTGTCCTAGTTGATAAGATAAGAATATGAGTGAATGCCAAGTTAGAGTTATAGATGTACAAATTAGAATTTAGATGTTATATATTGAGTAGGTCTATAGAGTGTAAATTTAGTAAATGACAGACCCTAAATTGTAGTGCTATAACACTGGACGGGTAAGAGATACAAATGAGCAGTCGGTTTAGATATTTGAGTTCTACTATTTAGAATGATGGAGAGATCGATAGTAATGTCAATTATAGGATACAAGCTGGCTGATTGAAATAGAGGTGTGCAATGAGAGTTTTATGCGATCATAACATTCCATTAAGGGTGAAGGAAAATTTTTATAGGACTGCTATTATGTCAGTTTTATTATATGACACGAAATGCTGGGCTATAAAAAAATATTATTTACATAAAATAAGTGTAACAGAGATGCACATGTTTCGTTGGATATGCGGCAACACTATGAGAGATAAAGTGAGAAATAAAAATATTCATGATAAGGTAGGTGTAGCCCCTATCGATGAGAAAATATGAGAAAATCGCTTACGATGATTTGGTCATGTGCAATATAGACTTACAAATACACCAGTACAACGGGGGAAGTTTATCAATATATGACAAGTTAAAAGAGCGAAGGGAAGATCGAAAAAAATATGGATGAAGATGATACGAAAATATATGTATTCTAGAGTTTTAAATGAGAAGATATTACTTTATAGGAATGAACAGAGAAGGATTATCAATGTGATCGATCCAGCGTGATTCTCTTTTGGTTCATGTAGTCTATCCCAAGTACTTGGGATAAAAAGCTTAGTTGTTATTGTTGTAAGATTGTGGCAACAAAATGAGTATACTAGTATCTTTTTTTGGTAAAAATATACTAATAGTTAATATAAAAAAAGAGATAGTGCTGAATGATAATAAAAGATACTTATAACCGACCTAAGATTTGGTATAAAAACTTTTCTATTGCCATTTTGTTGGACTGTTGGTCCTTTATGGGATGTGTAACGACCCATATCGTGCTTGTCTGCAAGCCAATTGCCTCATACTAACACCACCTTCTTCTACTACTACTTTTCCTTTTTTGATTAGTCTTGCTTGGGTTTGGTCCAGCATGCCCCTGAGGGTACTAATTGGACTTATGACCAATGTTTTAAATAACACCGCTATATCAAATATAGCGGTAGATATAGCGTTTTTGGACCCTGCCCTCTACGATATTGCATATTCTATAGCACTTATTGTGACATATGTTGGCAATATAGCGGGACAAATTTGATATAGCAGGTGGGCTAAAAAATCGCCTATAATCAACAACTATCAAATTATTGTTATTCAAGTGATGTGGTAATGTGGCAGTTGTGAAGATTCTATAATTGGTTAGTAATTATGGATTCATAAGATCAGTGCAAGTTGTCGAAATAAGTATATCGTAAACATGTATATTATATATGATGTTTTATGTAGTTTAAACGATATATGTATGTATTGTCTTATTCAATGTTTAAAATAGCGATAACGATAACATAATATTTTGCCTCTGTTAGGTTATGTAGCATATAGCGTAACACGTAACGCAGGTTATGCAATTTCATATTTATTTAATAAAAATAAATATAAAACTACATAAAATATTTTTTATAAATTAAAAAAATAAATTTAAAATGTATAAAAAATATAAAAACATTTTGTACAACATAATTTATTCTAATTTTATATTAAATTTTACAATAATTTTCATATTTTTTTAATAAATTGTATTAAATATGCAACTGTATTTCCAGTTATCATCTAAACACGAAAACAAGATTCTAATTTTTTTATTTCAATTCCAGTTATTATTATTGTTGTAATTTGTATTTTATGATGTTTAATTTATTTTATCTGTAACTGTTGAGTTCAGTTCAGTTAAAAATTTAATAGAATCAACAACTAAAAAATTTCAGTAGCTGGAGAGAAATTACAATAAGCGAATATAGAAACAATTGTAAATTAGAAAGTTAACAATTTTACAAGTAATTAAACATGCCAACAAATAATTAAGTAAGAAAATTATAGCAATTCGCTAATAATCAAAATAATAATAAACGACAATATAGAAATTACTTAAAAAATAATAGTAAATAACGTAACATAATGTAATTTAACATAACGTTATGTAAAATAACTAAAATAATATAAAAAATGTATTGTTACGGTACACCGAGTTATTTTTAATTATTACGTAGCATTGGGTTACATTAGGTTTCATAACGCAATATAACGGGTTTCATAACGCGTTATTTTCAACATTGATCTTATGGACATTGGAACATATATTCATAGTCCACTACTGATATATGATATTTGTTAAATATTCCCGATTTATCTCTGATAATTGATATCCGCTATGAAATTTTTCGATCGGTTTATTCACTGTAGCTGATATTTAAAACTTTGCCTATGACAAATGCACTCGTTATGACTATTACTAACTTTGTTTCTCGATGAACTTAGCCATCTAATGAATATGACCCATCTATTTTTAGATTGTATTGAATTGGTAATTATCATTCCAAACTATGAAAACAATGTAAGGCTTTGAGCTCATATACTTATGGAGAATTTAGATTATGCAGGTGTAGATTTTTGTTGGACATGTTAGTGATCCACTCTAATGAGTAATCCCAAGTGTAGTAGATCGTCAAGTAATACTCGAATAAGAAATTCAAGATCGTTCTTTTCAGGCACGTAACGCAAAAGCTGTAAACACTTAAAGCACATTTTTCGATCAAAATCGAATAAGAGTATTTGAAAACGAATAAAGAGTATAAGATGGAATTTAAGGAAATAGTTAATAGCAGAGCAAACCTAGTAAGGATCTGAGTATAACACTAATTTTATTCTTGGTTGATTATTTACTCTTCCTATTTTTATGACTCAACTAGATTAAGTCATCAGACTTAACAAGTATCAATTTTTAGATTAAAATTATAATTGATACCTAAAATTCTCTCACTAATTTAATTTAGAATTAGAATATCAATAGTCTAAGTATATTTTTCCTAAGTTAACTATTAATCATGAAGTACATAATGAATCATGGTATAAGTCTACCTATTACTCATCAAACACAAGATAAATTAATGAAACTAAGTGAAAACTGTATTCTAATTAAAAATCTAACTGTATATTATAAGACTCATCAAAGCACAATTTTTATTTATTCAATACATAAGAAAAAACATCCAAATCAACCAATACTTGAAAAATTAGGTTTTCTCTTCACCTTATGCTAGAGAGAGATTTAGCTGCGCATTGTTAGAATGTGGCCCGAATTGTTGGGCTTAATAAATATATATTAATAATTATATTAATATAATTATAGTTTCCTAATTGGCTCATATTTCCTATTTAATAGTGGAACAAATCTCAACCGTTTATTTGGGTACTTGATGGACGTACCAGATTAAAGTTAGGAATATATAAATTGGCCCTCTCTCTACCTCCTAGGGTTACAGAAAAATTCCCATCAAAACCTCTTTGACAGAAAAGAAAGGGTCAAGAGAAAGAAACCAATTTTTAGAAGTAAAGTGTTAGTGTTTCTCAATCTCTTCATAAAAAATTATGTCTTCTGCATCAGGTACACTATCCTTTCGATTTAATTATTTGTGATGAATATTTATTCGAAGATCCTGATTTATGTTTATATTATGAAGAATTAAGTTTTCTCACATGTGGTATCAGAGCCATGTGTTTATGAATAAATAATTTATCCATTAATTTTATCTATTAAGTTATCCATTATGTTTGGGAGGGAGTTTAGATCGTTCTTTATCATGGGCTTGAATTTTAAGTTATGTAATACTGAAAATTCTCACATGGCTTGACCGAATAGCTTTTACACATGGATTTTAAGTTATTCCATTAAATTTGATGAATATAAAAGCCGCACGGCTATGCTTGAATGAACGGTATAAAATTGATGTCTACATATGAAAATTGATTAATTTTGATTCAATTGTTTGCGTGCGTGAAGTACTTCAATCATGGGTATAAAATGATGGTCCACAATTGGACCTTGACCGTGAAAGGGTGGGTCTCATAAACATGATTATGGCATTATTCTGAACACAATTGGCCGAATTAAAAAAAAACTAATTAATCAAAATTTTGTCATTTAGTAAATTATAGTCATTTATTCATAGTATGTTAATGCCTATTATTGTAATTATATGAATAAGTGATGTTTATTAGTTGATAGAATTTTAGAATTTACCCAAAGGTAAATTAATATTCTATGACTAATAAACATTATGGATGATAATCAATTTGCTTGTCAAATATGTTCGTGTGTCCAAAGATACTTTTTATTTGATGAACCTTATTTGACCATCTAATAAAGTTTGCATGGCATAAACTTTATGAAAATATACTCTGAGTTTACCCAAAGAAAACCTGCAATATATTTTAAATGTTTAATGTTTTGAATCCGATAACTTATTGAGTATTTATGTATTTGCAGCTATTACTCTTCATTCGCAAGCTTCTTCTGTTACTGTGTTTAATGGTATGAATTTCTCTGAATGGTGCGAACAAGTCAATTCCATTTAGGTGTTTTGAATATTGACTTAGCATTATTGGAAGAAAAACCTGCTGCTATTACAAGCACAAGCAGTGAGGCTGAGAAATCAAAGCATAAAGTATGGGAAATGTCTAACATATTATATCTTAATTTTATGCGAATGACTATTACTAACAACATTAAGACTGCTATTCCACAAACTGAAAGTGCCAAAGAATTCCTTAAGCTTGTGGAAGAACATTTTCGTTCTGCTGATAAGTCTCTTGCTGGTACTCTAATGGCTGAACTCACGACCATGAAGTATGATGGGTCGCGAAGCATGCAACAATATGTCCTCGAGATGACGAATATTGCAACAAAATTAAAGACTTAGGGTATGGCAGTTGATGACTCCTTTTTAGTGCAATTCATTATGAACTCGTTACCTCCTGAATATGGACCTTTTCAAATTAAGTACAACACTATTAAAGACAAGTGGAATGTTAGTGAATTGTCCAATATGTTAATTCAGGAGGAAACAAGGCTAAAGAAATAAGGAGTACATTTTGTTAACCTTGTGGGTCAAGGAGCTAGTAAGACTCACAAGCCAAAAGCCAAGAAATTTAAGAAGAAAGCACCTGCTAAAGTAACACAGGCTGCCACTGATGCTGATAAGAAGGACCTAAAGACAGATAAGTATCACTTTTGTAAGAAAGAATGACATTATCAGAAAGATTGTCTGAAACGTAAAGCTTGGTTCGAAAAGAAAGGTACAACTAACCTTTTTGTATGTTCCGAACTAAACTTAACTGAAGTTCCTTCAAATACTTGGTGGCTTGATTCTGCTGTTACTACTCATGTTTCCAATATGATGCAGGGATTTCTTACAATTCAAACCATAAACCCAACCGAAAGTTTCTTGCTCGTGGGAAACCGTAAGAAGGTCCCAATTAAAGGTATAGGGACTTATCATCTAGTGTTGAATACTGGTCACCACTTGGATCTAACACAAACTCTCCATGTACCTACTTGGATCTAACACAAACTCTCTATGTACCTTCAATTTCTCAAAACTTGATTTCTGTTTCAAAACTTGATGAAAGTGGGTTTACTTTTGAGTTTGGACAAGATTGTTTTAATTTATTTAAACAAAATTCCATTATTGGTTCTGGAATTCTTATGGATGGTTTATATAAATTAAAGATTGATGTTAATTTTTCAGAATTTCTATTTTCTGTCCATCATACTGTTGGAATTAAACGTAGTATGATGAATGATAATTCTGCTTACTTGTGACATAAACGTTTGGGTCATATATCTAAAGAAAGATTAGTAAAGAATGAAATTCTTCCGAATTTAGATTTTACTGATCTTGGTATATGTGTGGATTGCATTAAGAGAAAGCAAACCAAACATAGCAAGAAAGGAGCCACAAGAAGTACTCAGCTCCTTGAAATTATACACACTGATATATGTGGACCTTTTGATACTCCATCTATTGGTGGGGAAAAATACTTTATCACCTTTATAGATGATTTTTCACGTTATGGATATGTCTATTTGCTTAATGAAAAATTTCAAGCTGTAAATGCCCTTGAGGTGTTTGTAAATGAGGTTGAAAGGCAATTAGACAGAAAATTGAAAATTGTACGATCTGATAGGGGTGGTGAATATTATAGAAAATATGATGAGTCTGGATAATGTCCAGGTCCATTTGCAAAGTTTCTCGAGAAACATGGCATATGTGCACATTATACTATGCCAGGCACACCTCAACAAAATGGTGTGGCAGAATGACACAATATGACATTAATGGATATGGTTAGAAGCATGATGAGTAATTCCACATTACCTAAAACCTTGTGGATGCATGCACTCAAAACTGCTGTGTATTTGCTAAATAGGTTTTCTAGTAAGGCAGTTCCTAAAACTCCTTTTGAGATATGGACTGGAATGAAACCTAGTTTGAGGCACCTGCATGTTTGGGGTTGCGCAGCAGAAGCACGAGTTTATAGTTCACATGAAAAGAAATTAGATTATTGAACGGTTAGCGGTTACTTTATTGGTTACCCAGAGATATCTAAAGGGTATAGGTTTTATTGCTCAAACCATAGTCCAAGAATTATTGAAATAACCAATACCAAATTTATTGAGCATGGAGAAGTTAGTGGGAGTGCTGAAAAACATATTGTGGATATTAATGAAGTAAGTGTTGATGTTCCATCACCCATAAATGTTCCAATATCCACACCTATATCAAATGTTAACCCAGAATTGGAAGAACAAAATGATCCTGGGCAACATTTGAATGAAGAAGCACCTCATGAAGAAACAAACTTCCAACCAACTGACAATATTGAACCACGAGGAGTAGCTTTGAATAAATCTACAAGGACAAGAAACTCAGCTATTCCTGATAATTATGTGGTTTATATGCAAGAGTTAGAATTTGGTTATGGTATTTATGAGGATCCTAATTCGTTTTCACAAGCTATAGAAAGTGATAAGTCTGATAAATGGATTGATACCATGAAAGATGAGTTAAAGTCAATGGCACAAAATAAAGTTTGGGATCTCGTTGATTTGCCTGAAGGATCTAAACGAGTCGGATGCAAATGGGTCTTTAAGACCAAACATGACTCGAATGGCAATATTGAACGATATAAATCCAGACTTGTTGCCAAGTGCTATACTCAAAAAGATGACATTGATTATAAAGAGACTTTTTCACTTATATAAAAAAAAGATTCGTTAAGAATAATTATGGCATTAGTGGCTCAATATGATTTAGAGCTACATCAAATGGATTTGAAAACTGTCTTTCTTAATGGAGATCTTGAGCAGAAAGTTTATATGGATCAACCTGAAGGTTTTTACATAGAAGGAAAAGGAAAGGGTCACATGGTGTGTAAACTTAAGAAGTTAATATATGGACTTAAACAAGCCTCGTGACAATGGTATATTATGTTTAATGATACCATTATATCTTTTGGTTTTAAATAAAACACTATTGATCGGTGTATTTATCGAAAGATCAGTGGGAGTATGTTTATATTTTTAGTCCTATATGTTGATGATATTCTACTTGTTGCTAATGATTTAGGCATGTTGCATAAGACTAAAGAATTTCTCTCTAAGAATTTTGAAATAAAATATATGGGAGAGGCATCTTTTGTGATAGGAATTTCGATATTTCGAGATAGATCACAAGGACTGATAGGATTGTCTCAGGAAAAAATACATTGAAAGAATTCTTGGAGATTTAATATGAACAAATGCTCTGCAGGAGTTGTTCCAATACAAAAGGACGACAAATTTAGTCTTATGCAATGTCCAAAGAATGATGTGGAACGTAAAGAAATGGAATCTATTCCATATGCATCTGTTGTTGGCAGTTTGATGTATTTGCAAACATGCACAAGATTCGATATTAGCTTCGCGGTCAGAATGCTGGGCATATATCAAAGTAATTCTGGTATGGATCATTGGAGAGCTGCAAAGAAAGTATTAAGATTCTTCAAGGAACTAAGGACTATATGCTCATGTATAGAAGATCTAATCCATTAGAAGTGATTGGATACTCAGATTCAGATTTCGCAAGATGCATTGACAGTAGAAAGTCAACGTTTGGTTATTTGTTTCTACTGGCAGAAGGAGCAATTTCATGGAAAAGTGCCAAACAATCTATCATTGCTTCATCCACTATGGAAGCAGAATCTGTAGCTTGTTTTGAAGCTACGATTCATGCATTATGGCTGCGGAACTTTATTTCAGGGCTTGGGGTTGTTGACACCATTACTAAGCTGCTGAAAATTTATTGTGATAATTCTGCAACAGTTTTCTTCTCCAAAAATGACAAGTACTCTAAGGGTGCTAAACATATGGAGTTGAAATATTTTGCCATAAAAGAGAAAGTTCAGAAACAAAGAGTATGCATTGAACATATTAGGACAGATCTCATGATTGCAGATCCTTTAACTAAAGGCTTACAACCAAAGACATTTAAGAAACATGTTCAGAGAATGGGTCTTGGTTGTATTGATGATTGACTGTAATGATGTTTTAACACTCTTGAGCTCAATAAAAGGTTTCTGACATATTGACAATTTTTCTTGTTTATTATGATTGTGTATACCTAATGTTATTAAATAAGAAATAAATATGTTTATAAGATATTATTGTGGACCTTTATGATATTTATATATCACTTATAATACCTGACATGATGAATTGCTAGTGTAGTGGTATATGGAAGGGAGTATGCAATGTTAAAGTGTATGACCACCATAATCCATATTTAGTGATTTATTATGTTGAGCTAAATTATGAAAAATAATCGAGAGATTTGTTTTGAGCGCCTAATGTTTACACTATTAAAGTTAAGTTTGGAATATCGGGCCAAGTGGGAGAATGATAGAATGTCGCCCGAATTGTTGGGCTTAATAAATATATATTAATAATTATATTAATATAATTATAGTTTCCTAATTGGCTCATATTTCCTATTTAATAGTGGAATAAATCTCAACCGTTTATTTGGGTACTTAATGGATGTACCAGATTAAAATTAGGAATATATAAATCGGTCCTCTCTCTACCTCTTAGGGTTACAGAAAAATTCCTATCAAAACGTCTGTGATAGAAAAGAAAGAGTCAAGAGAGAGAAACCAATTTTTAGGAGCAAAGTATTGGTGTTTCTCAATCTCTTTATCAAAAATCATGTCTTCCGCATTAGGTACACTATCCTTTCGATCTAATTATTTATGATGAATTATTTATTCGAAAATCCTGATTTATGTTTATATCATGAAGAATTAAAATGAAGAATTAAGTTTTCTCACATGTATGACCATAGAAAATACCATCTTAATAAAAAAAAAGAATCTTCTATAGATAATATCTTAAAGTTGTACGGCCAAACTCTTATTTTCTCGCGAAAGAAGAACTCGGGTTTCAAGAAAATAAAAAATAATAGATCTAGCAACCCCCTCAAAACAATATATAAGGGTTATTTATAGCCACCTAGGCTGGGATTCCATTTAAGAGTGTTTTATTTACAAAGAAACTCTTAATTGATGATGTTTTAAACCAAAATCAGCAAGTGTTAGGTTTATCAGCAGTCACTATCCACTGCGCTATCGGCAATTGCTTCAATAGCAACTTCAAAAATGCCATGCTAGTGCAGTGCAATCATTTTAGAAACTTTGACTGCCAATAGCGGTTTTAGTAGTTGCTTCGACAGCTGCACTCTGACGGTATATTGTTCGTCAACTATGATCAGACCACCGTCGATAGCCATCTGTCATGGTGCATGTACATGAGATTTCCAAGCTCCATCTCTCCTCGGCTTGAGTCCACAACCTATATAAACATGCAGAAACACTTTTTAAGCATAAACTTAAGATCAAATTGGGAATTCTTCATTAAGTTCATCAAATTAAACATACATGTGTATTACAAGTGCATAAAATATATAGGAAAACATATACTTTTCACTCATAATCAGTTACATTTAGGTTAAAATTTGGATATACAATTAAGGATGGTAATGGACGTGTCCACGGACCAATTTTTGCCTTTTCTATACAAAGTTTTGAATTAGAAAAATAAAATTTGCATTTTTAATTCAAAATTTTCTATAGAACGGGCAAAAAATTGACCCATTGACGCGTCCATTACCATTCTTATATACAATGCATGTGATTCCTTATATACAATGCATGTGATTACTACCTAATATTAGTTACTGCAATATTCTGTTATGCTATCATAATATCTCTTAACACCACATATCAAATGCCATTACCTTTATAATGACGATTAGAGCCCCTATTCAACATAACAGAGACTCCGTTTTCCAGTCAAAGTCAAAGAGAGGCACTCCTCTTTAATTAAGCCAACACTTGATTTAGATCCTTGTCATATGTGGGTGACAATGATTTAAGGATTTAATAGCACTAGGTTAGATATAATAAAACCAGAACAACAACACATATGAGTGCTCCTCCCAAAGCTTTCCAGCTGTGTGTTGCTGCCCCAAATCATGACCACAAGGCACAAGACAGATCAAGCACCCATTTCACTCCCTCTGTTCCCAAAATTTTCAAAAGATAAAACAATTTGTTTCACGTTCCAATCTCGAGATAATCTGAACATGGCTTTGCTCATTAGCTTGTACTTCTTAAAGTTTGCTGTGCCACTTCAAGTTTAGATTGTTTGACGCAACATGATGCTTCAATATTTGAAGACTACTCTTGCTTTTAAACTAGTCCTTGTAAGCCAGTGAAAATAGCATTGTCAATGTAGTACTTAATGATTGGCTTTGTTTCTCTACCCTGTATGCAGTATAATAATCTCTCCAAGACCAATATTGTTTAGTAAAAGATTCTGGGCACTAGCTCAGAACTTCACTGGGTAAATACTATGGTGAAAATACATGATTAATACAAAATTAGAAAAATTCCTGAGTTTACTTGAGTGTTTCTAATCAAGGATTTGCTTATTACTAGATTTGGTGTCCTTGGGATGAAGAGTTACAGAACAGGATGACAGAAGTGCTAACTAGAGAACGTTTACGGTAAGGTCCTTTGCATGCTTGTATTTTAAATTTATTGGAAAACCCAAATAGTGGTTTATAATTTTGTTAATTCAATGTTGTTTCTCCTTATAGGCTGTAAAAATTTCTTCCTCATTTTAATTACTTATATTTTGCAACTATAACTTTGTTCCCTTTACGTTCACTTATTATTTACTCTGAAACTTTAACACTTTACACTGAATTATTATATTTGGTATTCTGCAAGAGGGGTTAGAGAATGGAATAACAAGTGCTAATGTAACATAGTAGGCTTAAAATAAGGTCCTTTGAATAATTATTTCTTAAATTTATTGGGAAAATTGCAACTAGTGGCTTATAGTTTTGTTGATTTCAACATTGATTTCTTCTCTATGATACTATTAGCAAACACAATGAACCAGACCTGTTTATTTTGTTCCCATTAGTTGAGCAAGTGTTTAGTTCTATCATTGTGGCTAATATGCTCTACTGGGTTAATTTTTAATAATTTCTTTCTATATGTTTTTTTGTGTAGTCGTTATGGGGGAAATTTCGTTCTATAATTAGCTTATGGCTAAAGTGATTCCTTATACTTCCAGTCTGAATAACTCATTTTTATTTGTTTGCATTGCATTCAGATTCTGAAAGTTTGCATCTGCTTATTTTTGCTTGGAATGCCTCCACTTTACATCAATTAGATTCACACATAGAGCATCACATTACGACTGTATACTTTGTCATCTTCACCTTTCACTTATTCTTCACTCCAGAGACATCAACATTTTATCCTACAGTTTTGATTTTTTTTTTTTTTTTTTTACAACAATAATTTTGCATTATCGTGACATCTTTAGTCATTTCAATCTATAAGGGAAAAGACCAGATCTTTTATCATTTGAAAGGCTTAGCAAGATCTTTGTTGCGGCATAATTAACAAGATCTCCATTTCATGATTTAATAGAAGAACTGACCAAGGAATCCTCACAAAAATATACGTTAATTGCTGGGAGCTAGGAACCATGTGATACTATCAAGTCAAAAAAATCCCATAACCTTAATACTTTAACAGGACAGGGACAAAGAAGCAGTTAATTTTATGAACCTAACAAAGAGGAGATCTATGTGGAATGCCTTTCCTTCTGCTCATGTTTGTGGCCATTTCCTCGTCAGAAACACTGCTAGCTGACCTTGCACAGAAGTAGAGCCCAGTTCGCTTCTTGCGTGTAAAACCAGTGCATGGCATGCTGAAATTCTCCGAGTCTGATGAGCCCAAGGGCTCATCACCCTCGACAATGGTTGATTGAGTCGTCTCGTTGGCCTCATCATCTCCACTGTAAACATCATTAGGAATGAAGAAGTCGGGGCTCAATTGGAGAGTCTTGCATTTCCTCAGGTATGGGGAGATATCCTTCTTGTACCTCAGCACATAATCCACCTATAAATAAAACAGCAATTCAGTCAATTGGATTATTTACTTGAATTTATTCATAATTCATCCTGGTGGAAAAGGTCCTTTTGCTATGCTTGATTTTCTTGTGAACTCTGATGAGATTGAGATGAGATTGAGAGTTGGTAGTGAGGATGTACAAACCTCTGATAACGAGTTTCCAGTTCAATTTGATAAGAAGCTGTATTTGACTGAATCTAGAGCCATAAGTTCTAGATACTATTTTACAAAGAAAACATTATAATTCCTAGCTAACACTTATTTCTGTACAAGGAATTATTTGAAGAGCTGGAGTTTTGTTTGGCATGTAATTGGGTCAAGGACTATAATAGCAGTGATACGATCACGCAGTTGACTATAATTGCTGGTCGTAGGCTAATTGGTTCTACTGTCTGGAGAAGGCACTGTTATGGTACTAGCAGCAAAACTATGTTGCATGATGTAGAAACAAGTTTATGTAGGAAGTATTTTGTGCAGTATGTCGTACCAGCACTCGTGTCATCGATCAATTTTAGCAGAATGAGACTGCATTAGGAAATACATAATAATTCAAATTAACCATGTTGATTACCTTACACCCCAGAGAGCAATGAATATAAGGCTCCTGAAGGCTCCTATCACAAGAGGTACATATGTTCCCTGACCCCTTGAATTGCCTGCTCTGAGGGCGCTTCTTAAGAAACACCACCTTGGAGCTGTTGATCGTGTACGGCTGCAAGAAAAAGAGAAATTTTCATTAGGGCCTACCGAGTAGGATGATACTGTTCAATTTTTTTTGTGTTCATGACCGCCACTCACCTGAACACTAGAGCAGTCAATGAGCTTCTCTAGGTCTTCTAATCTCACGACATCATGGTAAACATAGCGTCTCACCTGCAAGAGCCTATGGTAACGGTGCGCAGGCATGCAGTGTGGGCAGATGCTCGTGCAGCAATCAAGACAACATATGTTCTTCTCGTTCTTCTTTGCTTTCTCGTGAGAGGAACAACCAATGAAGAACTTCTGAGTGTCCAGAGCTTCCAACCATTCTGGCTTCGTGATTCCCTGCAGTCCCAGAAAGGGAGAGGTGAAAACAAACACTGAAAACCAATTGAGGTTCGAAATTAGGAAACAAATACCTACCATTATCGCATCAAGGAAATTGTGCAAGGGATGTACGGAGAGAGAGAGAGAGAGGGAGGTGGGTTTTGTTTGGAGGGGTATTTATGGAGCATTAGAGAATTTTTTTTTTAAGTTCTTGGGGGACTAGACTACATTTTTGTCAAGGGGAGGGGTTGTAGAATAAAGAAAGCGAGAAAGATATAGAGAGAACGTGGGAGCTGGTTCTTAGTGTTTCCCATCCTTGGCCCCTTTAGCTGGTGAGAGGCCCAAGCCTTGTCCTTGGTCTGAGTGCTTGAGCATTCTAAACAATTGCAAGTGCATTGGGGCTTTCCAAGGAGCTTTGATTCCTTGTTTCTAGCCTTATGTAAGGGGATAAGAGCACTGGTTTTTTTTTTTTTTTTTTTCTTTCTTCTTCTTTTCTATAGTGTCATTTGGACAACACAGCTTGCCTTGCCTTGGGGCTTGACATGGCTAACATGTAGAGGGGTGGTTTTATTTGCATTTCTCTTAGCTGTTGCAGTTTTTGGGACTTGGGAAACTCTGTAGTTTGTAGTGTCACTAATAACTTCTCATTGATTAATTTTAAACAACCCAAACCTTTGGATGCTCTCTTTCAAGGCCGCTGGATTGTGAGTCTGTGCTTGTTCTAATGGTTGTCTAGAAATCAAGATAATTATTGTTTGTGAATGTTTGATTTAGTGTACATATATGTATATTCAAGGGAAAAAATTATGCTGTGTACTTGAAACATCTAAATAGTTAAATCAATGTCTTGGAGACTATTTTGCTGTACATACAAAGCTTAGGATATCAAGAATTACTACGAATACACAAATAAAATTTTTGTCAAATAATTAAAATTTTGAAGTATCCATCCTGGAGATGCTTTGTTGCCTTCTTGACGCAGGACGGAAGCGGAATTAGGGTTAGGGTTTCAAAAATTAGGGTTTTATGGGGAAATTGGGGAAGAAAAGATGGATTGGGGAAAACTTTTGGGATTTGGGAATCCACCCAGGCCCACGCCCACTCTCCACGAATCCACGAAGAAAAATTTTTACTCAGCGAATTCCACGTCAGAGATTTCTCAAGAAAATTTCTCAAAATATTATTCATCTTTTTTTTAATACTCCATACAACCCTATATATAGGGAAATCCTAACAAACAGAATCCTAATAAAATCAAAACTCCTAATCAAATCAAATATCTAATACAATCCCAATCCTAATCAAATCAAATATCTAATACAATCCAAATCCTAATCAAATCAAATCTAATCAAATCTATTCCTAAATCAAATTTGATCTCCATCAATTCTCCCCGGCTTCAAAACATTCATCCCTGATGAATGCGGAGATAAACAATAATAAACACGTCCTGGTTGAACTGATTAACATCCACGAAGTATTCCAATTGGGCCATGGTGGTGGTCGAGGAACCGTATCTAGTAGATCACCATCACATCTGTACCAAGGCGGTGGAGGTGGAACTGGCTTCTTTCGTGAACCAGTTTCAAATGACTGTAAATTCTACAAATTATTTTGGCCATGAATAGTAGAAGCAAATCTCTTCGAAACTTCATATGAATCTGTATGTTGAGTCGGAAATTTCTTCATAATTCCTGTAATGAATCTCTCAAGAGGAACTGATGTTTTTACCTCATTATCAACAATAACTTCTTTTCTGTGTGAAGTCTCACTTTGGATTGAAAGTTTCTGTACTCCCTGTACATCTGCAAATAGGAGAGAAGAAGATATTTCCGTTGGTTTCTCCTCGTAAGTATGATCATCAGAAGTATTCACAGGCGGCTGAAATTTCGCAGTTGGTTCTATTGAAGGATCTTCAGAAATCTGAACCATTGAGTCTTCAACTTCTGTGGATGAAAAAAAAGTTCCATCTGGTACTAGTAATGACTCATCATGAATTTCTGTATCCGGTGTAGGCTGCAAAATACATTCACCAAATATAGGAATATCTGCTTCAATCTTGTTAGCGATGCTATCATTACTAACCACTTGACTTCTTTCATTCCTGTGTTTAGCTGTTTTGTTGAAACTGTCAAGTGTTCGGCTACACTTTTCAAGTTCATCAATCATGTATTGAAGTTTTTCATCAGTGGTCATTGTTTTAGGCTCAAACGATTGAAACCGATGAGATGATAAGTTTGGAAGGTGGTGTTGAGTATACCGATGACGAAGTAGACGTCGCAAGATATTCCAATCCAAACATAATTTATACTCTTTACTCCAAGTATAAACTTCTCCACCTAACTTTTGTCGGGCGTGAAGGCATTTCTGCGCTGAAGTCAGATCAGAAGCTAAAAAGAAATCTTGGATGTGATTCTCCCAATTTTGATAATCTTGTCGACCATCGAAACCGAAAAAAGTGGGTATAGTAGCATACATATCTCGCTCAATTTGCGATTTTTTAGCATTTGTGTTGATGTAATGACCATAGAACATAAAACCCATATATAATCAACTCAAAATTTTAGCTCAAAAAAATTTAGGAAATACCCAAAAATCACGACGGCTCAAAAACGGCCTGAATTGGAGTTGAAACGGGCTCCGAATTGAAAAACCCTTAACAGGTCTGCACTGTGATGTGGATTGAACCCAACTTAATTCTTCCTTCTCTTTCTTTTTCTCTCTTTCTTTTTTTTTTTCTGAATTTTTTTTTTCTCTTTTTTTTTTTTTTCTCTTCAAATCTGAACTGTTTTTTTTTTTTTCAGATCAGTTTTTTTTTTTTAAATAAAAATAAAAAAAAACTGAAATAAAGAGGATGGAGATGTGGAAGAAGAAGATGGCGATGGAGAAGAAAATCTAGGCTCTGATACCAATTTGACGCAGGACGGAAGCGGAATTAGGGTTAGGGTTTCGAAAATTAGGGTTTTATGGGGAAATTGGGGAAGAAAAGATGGATTGGGAAAAACTTTTGGGATTTGGGAATCCACCTAGGCCCACGCCCACTCTCCACGAATCCACGAAGAAAGATTTTTACTCAGCGAATTCCACGCCAGAGATTTCTCAAGAAAATTTCTCAAAATATTATTCATCTTTTTTTTAATACTCCATACAACCCTATATATAGGGAAACCCTAACAAACAGAATCCTAATAAAATCAAAACTCCTAATCAAATCAAATATCTAATACAATCCCAATTCTAATCAAATCAAATATCTAATACAATCCAAATCCTAATCAAATCAAATCAAATCTAATCAAATCTATTCCTAAATCAAATTTGATCTCCATCACTTCTACTAACCAAAATTGATAAATACATATCTCTATGTTCAATTCTTGAATTTTTCTTCTTTTTTTTTTTCTTTTTTTTTGGGTGCATACAGATACATTTGTTATAAAGTAATTTGTTTAATAGTTAGTTATATGAATTTATTCTATACCTTTATTCTTTGAAAATTACTGTTTAACAATACTCCTAGGCTAGCATGTAGGTTTTTATTGCCAACAGAGAAATATTACAGTGCTTCATCTTTTGTCATCTTAATTTGTGTATCATTATGCAGTTGTTGATAGTTCTGCAACCTCAGACGACAAAAAAAAATGAAGCCGATACATTAATGTTTGCATCAGACTCTTCTTATACAGTTAATGAATGGTGTACTTCTTGAATCAAGGGCATCATGTTGACCATTGATACTTAGCTTCAAAGTTAAATTGCATACTTCTCTCTTTTCTTATATTTATCCTGACAAAATTTTTACCTTCTCATATCCTTGCAGATCTACGTGAAGCCAGTCATTTCCAATACCAAGTAAGACTTTTAACTTCATAAATTCCCACCAGAATAATTTCTTTCTTTCTTGTTTTTTTTTTTTTTTTTTTTTTTTTTAATTTACTCAGCCTCATATTCTCAAATAATTCCAAATTTGATTAATACCCAGGTTTCTATATTTTTAAAATTTTGTATATTTTTATTTAATGTTTATTCTGATTTTTTTCTTCTGACCTCATCAGCAAACTATCACTTCAAGCTTCTCTTTCCTTGTAGGCGCACGTGTGGCTCCTTTTTTCTTAAGAGCAAAGCATGCACTCGTGTACAAAGCAGGTACAAGCAGCACTTGATGCCCGGCACGTGAGACACCTCTGACACGAGCTGAGCTTGTTTTTTTTTTTTATTTATTTGGGCTGTCACGTGCATGGAAATATCACTTTCCTAGGGTTTGGAAATGCATACTCCCTCCACCACGTGCATGACCGCTCGTCGGCAGTGAGCAGTACGGTGAGTTCTTTATTTTTCCTTGGAGGTGCGGATGATGAGTCAGTGTCCCCCAAATTTTATAATAAAAATAAAAATTTTGATTAATACAGACAAAAAAAATAGCTCGCAGTCGCAAAAAATTCTAGTTGCTAATTAAATTGAAATTTCTAAAGAGCGCGCCTTTGAGAATGGATGGTAACACTCGATTAAGTCAGGAAATTTATAGCTTTAAATTTCAAATATAATGTACTGAACATGTTTGGATATATTTTTCTTCATATCATACTAAATGTTGAAAGTAATTCACCTTATCTATTTAAAAGTTAACTAATTTAAATGAATGCATGTGTGGATGGTTACTTGAACTGTTCTATTTAAATTTCGAATAAAAAAAATAATTTTGATTAGGACCGTCTAAGAGCTATCCCTTGTACTTGCCTATTCTTAAGAGCTGCAAATAAAAAGAAAATGTATCCTAATTTTTTTTTCCCCTACATGTTAAGTTTTGTCTCTTTTCTTCAAGATTTGTATAATTCTGATTCAATGATTACTCTATTGCACTAATTTAACTTAGTAATTTGAGGATACTAATAACCTTATTTTTAGTATTAGCTTAATAATATCTGAACGAATAGTACTAACTGAATAATATAATAGTCTCAAAATTTTATTTATTTATGACTAGCCTAATTTTTCAGTTATAATATTTATTAGCTTTTGATTACATATTAAATATAATAGTAATGTACATAAGCGATGAACGAATTGTTTTTCGAGCGGTGACTATCAAAACTCATAAATAAATAGAGAAAAACATATTTGCTAAAAAGCTAGATATGACGTTTTCAATTAAACATAGCAACAAAGGAGAGTTTATCAACAAAAACAGTTAGATTCGTTTGATTTTTCTTTAGAAAACAATCCAAGGCAAAAGTGTGTTTTTTTTTTTTTAGGGAAACAAATGAAAGGGTTCTTTGGAGGCTCCATCTTTGGGCCCAAGCCCAAACCAGGGCCTGTTGGTCTGACAAGCAAAAGTTGGTCTAATCCTAATCGCGTAGATGAGATTTTAATAAAAAGTAAATAATTATTTTTATGGTTCGTTATTTTTTAAAAAATTTGTTAACAGAAACCTTAACACAATCTAACGTTTAGAATCTTGCATTATTGAATTTCTTGGTAGGTGACTTATAAGCTTCGACTCCAAAAGTCGACATAATTTTCCATCCTTTATACTGGATTTTTGGCTCTGTAGCATATAAAACAGCAAAACTCAACTAGGTATGTTCCATTTTTTCAGTTTAGTTTTTCTTTTTTTACTTTTTGGGATATGTGTGTATATGGTATTACTATTTATGAGCCAATAATGAAGGATTTCTCTAAAGGTTTAGGAATATTTTTTAGAAATTGAATGAATTCGGTCTTATACAGACGCAAGGAAGGTAATCATAAACGGAAGAATATATATATATATATATATATATATATATATATATATATATATATATATATATAAGAAAAAATAACTCATTTTCTTTCTTTTATGATTACCTCCTTGGCGTTTTATGATTACCTCCTTTGCGTATAAGCTGGCAAGTGGGCCGTGTCCGGCACGGTCCGAGCACAGTCCGTGCCTGATGCGGACGTGTCATGCCAGGCACAACACGTCCCAAAAATGGGGCATGTCGTGCTAGCCCGGTGGCATGGCACGCCGGGCACGTGTTGTGCCCGTACAGGCTCGTTTTAATAAAAAAATTAAATAAATATTTAATTTATTATTAAATAAGTTTATGAGACTATTTAGTTTCATTTAATTGGATCTAACAAGAAGTAACAACAGTAATTTTTTTATTATATTAAATTTCATTATATTGATATAATTGCTTTATAAATCTCTTTAGAAATCATATAAAATCCGAAGAGAAGGGAGAGGATCTTGACCGTCACCCTTAATTTTTTCTTAGTATTTTTTAAAGAGATTTAAGAGTTAAAAATTACAAAAAAAATAATTGAGAAAATACATGAAAATCCCAACAAATGTAGATATTATAATTTGAAAAGAAAAAAAAAATAAAAGTTTACTTTCAATCATGATTTATCTTTTTCTGCTAAGGTCTCTACTACTATTTTATTGGTCAATTATTGTTCCCTTTCTTCTGAGTCGAACTAGTCATTCAAACAGATACACATTTCCAATATGTCCGGTGTCAATGAGTTTCTCCACTCCGTTAGCACTCCACCATCGAGCCGGGGTAGCGAGCCGTGCCTAGCACGGCTTGACTCACCTGAGTCGTGTCGGGCACGTGTTCGGAACGTGCCGAGCCGGGCGTGCCCAACGGGCCGGGTTGGGCACGCTCGGCCCATTTGCCAGGCCCGTTGGGCACGCCCGGCCCATTTGCCAGCCTTACTCGCGTATGTATAAGACCAAATCAATTCAATTTCTATAAATGATTCATAATCCTTAATTTTTCGAGAAATCCTTCATTAGTGGTTGTGAATGATTGACTTTCTTTATCTTTCGACCTTGGCTCTATAGGAACAAATCAGAAAAATTGAGAAATAAAATTATTTGATTTGATTCATTCTCAATAGCCATGAGATGATCATTTTAGGGTGATCCTTTTGTCAATGGTTGCCCTTATTATACTCATAGTCTCTGAAAGATGAGAACTAACTATGTAACATATATATTGATAATTCAAGTATTGTAATCGAGAAATATGTTTGATTGTACAACCTTTTTATATATAAGGTATTCTACAGATAATTCAAATCGAAACAATTTGATATCTGACTTGGGCCCATATGACATGATCGATCGATAAAAAGACTCCAACACTCCATCCATCTTTGTTATATATTCCATATATCATACTAGATAGATATCATTTTTATGGAATTCGATTCTCTTTTAAAATGCCTTGATGGTGAAATGATAGACATATGAGCATTAGCAACATCTAGTGCTAAAGAGATTGGAGGTTCAAGTCCTCTTCAAGACATTATATTGAGAATGTTCATTGAACTGACAAATTCCTACCATTATATATATATATATATATATATATATATATATATATATATATATATATATATATATATATATATATATATATATATATATATATATATATATATATATATATATATATATATATATATATATATATATATATGAGAGAGAGAATAGTAGAAATGAGCTGACAGCTCACGCAAGTTATCTGAGTTACAGTTTATTTCCACTATCTTCAATAATTTTCTTTAAAAATTTTTTGTGGATTATGATCTTGACCTGTAGGGTTCACTCATATCTAATTTCTTGGGTTTTAGTTTTGATTTGATCATTCATCAAGTTGACACAAAATTAATAGTTTTCAATAAATAAAATATTTTGTGTCCAATTGATAAAAGAGTAAATGAACTCCAAAATGACTGAAATTTGATATGAAAGAAGTTAATAATGTAGAGATACTAATTCAAGAAAAAATTTGAAGAAAAAAATAATGAATCTCTATATTTTTGCTGTTAACTCACTTATTTTTTTTTTCCGAACTGATGGCTCACCTACAGTAATCACTCTCTCTCTCTCTCTCTCTATATATATGTGTGTGTGTGTCTAATGAGAAAACTCTCTCTATATATGTGTGTGTCTAATGAGAAAAACTATGCCGTAGAAGAAATTTCCTCCTTTGGTTCATCTGTGTTCCAATGAGAGCTTTACATTTGGACTTTGAGAGAAGCATTCATACGGGTGAGGTGTAATATTTATTTTTTCGAAAAACCCCTCTAGCTGTCCCACTCTCTTTTATTCTCTCTCTTCAACGCCTTTCTCTTTGACTCTCTCTCTCTCTCTCTTCGTCTCCTTTCTCGCGGGAAGGGGATTTGAAACGGGAGTTTCAAAGGTGCACACCATTTTTTCTAGTGAGCTGGCTAGATAGTACAGTTTTAATTCGGACTGAAAGTTCAGACAGTTCGAAAGTGAGCTCACTAGAAAAAATAGTGTGCTCATTTGGAAACTCCCTTTGAAATGAAGCGAAACAAATAAAAAGAAAGAAAATCAAAACTTCTCTCCCTTGCATCTTCCCTCTGCTGCTTCCAAAACCCTAACCCTATCCCTCAGCCACGCCTGCCCTTCGCATGCTCCTCTGCCCTTCGATCCTCTCCTTCCTCTCTCTCTCTCATCTTCCCCTCCAGCTATCTCCCTCCTTTCTCCCCTCGTTTATCAAGTTATCCTCTGTCTGAAACCAACCAAATAATAATAATAATAATAATAATAATGATAATAATAATAATAAGCCTATCTTCTAAATCCTAACCCAAAATGATCCATTGACATTATCCTAACAAACTTGGGAATGTCAAAAGAAATGCATGATGCAATACTCTATCCGAGTAAGTTACAATTTCTTTGAGATGCATGTCAATGAAATATTTATGAACTAACTTAATTAAAATCCAAACATCTTTTCCAGTTTGCATTCATGATTTGAACATGAAAAATATTCTACTACGTACATACATGAAACAAGTTAGTTTCCAAGAGATAAAAGGTCTTAATTAAACCATGTGTCATCTTGTCCAGCATCATTCAAGAACTGTTACGTGAATTGATAATTTATTTTAAACCAAGCATGATAGAGACTTCAAGATTATATGCTCACCGCACCTAAGGTGACTTCATTCAGCGAGTTCCCTATGGTGGCGTTCCTGGTTTTCAAAATGGAGGATTTATATGCGTAAACAAAACTGTCAATTATGATCGCCACGTCCAAAAGTTGTGGTCCAAAAGTTGTGGTGTACAAAAAATATTGCAGTTTGAATGCATTTTGACTGACTGTTTATTGAATACGTATTAAATGAACTCTTTTTCAACAATATACAAATAAGATCTCTTAACTAATAAAGTGTAACTCAGATAATTTATGTGAGCGGTCAGTTTTCATTCACGCACACATGCACACATAGATTTGAATTATACTGCTCTATGCTTCCCAATATAATCTTCTCCCACGAATCATGAACATATTTGAATTGTACCGAATCCCTATCGGACTTGATATCGATAGCATCATATAAAAATAGTCTAAATAAGAAATAAAAAATAAATCCAAATCCAAATTCGATTTTTTAATAATCTGAATTAAATCAGACTTGGATCAACATTGCATTCGGATTAAGATATTAATATGTACTTATTGGATTTGGATCTTGCATGAATATGGATTAAATCCGATTCGTTTACAATCATAGAGGAGTTTCCAAAGGAGCGCACACACCATTTTTCCTAACGAGCCCACTTTCAACTGGACAGAAAATGAACTATCTAATTGAATGGACTGACCCTGGGTAAAATGGTGTGCTCCTTTAGCAATAGTCAATCCTTGCTAATTTTGGAGAGAGTTTTGACTCTGAACCTAGGGTTAATCACACTCATACCCCCTGTAGTATAGAGCATGTAACACTTAGACCCACTGAAGTTTAAAACTCTCACTTAGACCCCCTGAAGTATCTAAATCACCATGTTTTAATTACATTTAGACCCACTGGTCCAGGGGGTCTAAGTGAGAGTTTTAAACTTCAGGGTCTAAATGTTACATGCCCCATACTAAAGGCGGTCTGAGTATAATTAACCCCTGAACCTATGGATGCTGAAAAATCTTTCCGCATTTGGATCAACATTTCACAAGGGGAAACTCCTCCTGAGTGACTTTCAAATAACAGCTATTTTAGGTGCAGGTGAAGAGAAGTTCTCTTTTGTAGCAGTACAACAGCCACGGCAATAACGATATTTCTGTTTCGAGCAATATTGCACTGGTATATATAGGAAAAGTTTCAATATTGTCTCATTCTCCTGTCTGTCCCTCCGGTTTAGTCGGCGGTTAGCCTCGACAGCTTCAATCGGAGCGAGCGATTGAAGGAAGCTGCAGTTGTACTAAGCAAGCTTGCTCATCTACCAAATGCACACGCTCTCATATTTTAACTAATTTACAAAGTACCTACGTATACTCTCTAATTATTCCAATATTACCCTTTCCACTTTACTAATTGCACCCTGTAACCCCTAGCGTTGCCTTGTCTCTCTAAATTTTCGCACCTCTCTCTCTATTGAAAGTTACAACCCAATCCATCTTCATTGGTCGCGATACTCTCTCTCTCTCTCTCTCTCTGTTGGAAATCCCTCTGCCTGCCACCTCCACTTTCTCGATCGCAACTGGTTCTTATCCACTTCATCCACCCACCTATCCAGTACCCCTGCAACATTTTCTCTATCTTGATCCAACTCAGTGCCACAGCATTAGCACACACGCATGTTTTATATATAGCGTTCTCAACCCATGCCTCGATACTCACCCGTTCCGTCTACAAAGAGAAACAGGAGCGAAAGACGAGATAATTAATGGGCGTGTGACAGTTTTAGATATAAGTTAATTAAAGATGGTCTTCACCAAGTAGGGATGGGAACGGACAGATCTAAGGGCTAACATGTGCCTTGCTGAATTAGCGCAAAATCGAACCAATCAGTTCGGCTTATTTAGTTTTCTGTTCGGTTCGTTTCGGATCGGATTTCGGTGGCTTTAGCTCCACCGAAACCCATCCGAAAAAACTGAATTTTTACAATTGTAGTTTATTCTTTTTCTTTGATTTAATTTCAATGTGTTTTTCTTTTAAATATTTGATGAAAAATATGTGATTGTTATTTTAATAAGTATACAAAGAAAAAAAATAGAAAAGAAAATTGTTATCTTTCCTATAAAATACACCCGTCTATCATATATTTTGTTTCAAATATGCTGTAGACCGTAGACCCAAATAACTGAAAAACCGACCGAACTGAACTGAATCGAACCGAAAATTAGATTTCTGTTTTCTTCGGATTCGATCGGTTTTGATTTCGGTTCTACTATTTCGATTCGATTTTCGGAATGATTTTTTCACCCAATTCACTCACGTCGATTCCTAACAGAGATCCAAAAAAGTCAAGAGAGAGAGAGAGAGAATAATGGAAGCACTGATGCATAGTGCTATAGTGGTCATATTTGTCAAGCACTAGCCTTATATATATATTCCCACTGAGCTTATAAATTCTTATAATAACTTTCCAAAGCCAGCATGCGATGCGAATAATTAAAACAATAAATGAAAGCTACATATGCTTGCTTAATGCTGCTTACTTCTTTTGTCGAGTTAGCATGCCGTATAATGAATCCCATTCCTCGTTTCATGCGCACTGAAATATGAATATATTCTCTCTAGCTGGCTAGCTCATGTATGAGGTCATGACGATGACATATGCACCCACGTAGCAAGTAGAGGTGGCAAATAGCGGCGTCGGGCACACCCAGCCCGGCATGTTCCGGGCATGTGCTCGACATGGCATGTCGGAGTGCTCGACACAACTCGGCTCTCTGGTTCGGGCCGTACCTGAGTCAGGGTCACCCGGGTTGCAGGTACAGCTCGACCCGTGCGAATCGAGCCGTGCCGTGCCGTGCCCTGCATATTTTTTAAATTATTTTATTTTTAAAAATGGCCGTTTATAGCTGATGGGAGTGTTTTTTGTAATTTTTTTTTGCATAGAACTCCCAACGATTATAAAAGTAGCTGTTGGGGGTTTTCTTGCAAATAAAATTTGTAAATTTTGCGCTCCAATGGTCAAAATGGTTACTGGGAGGGGTTGCAAAATTTTTTTTATCCAATTTTATTTTTCCTCACAATTCTCAAACTCTCCTCAATTTTCAACGCTTTCTAATATTTTCAAATACAAAATTCTCCCAAAAAACTTCTTTCATATTCAATCAAATTTCAAGGCTCAAGAGCAAACGTTAAGAAGAAGATCTTTCGACTTCCAAACAATCAATCTTTAGACTTCTTCTCTCATCTCTTAACTTTCAAGTATTAACAAACAGTTTCAACTCTCAACTCTCATGCTCTTTCTTCGGCTTGCGACATTGAGATATTTATAATTTGAATTTATTTTTATTCTGTTTTTTCGTAGTTTTTTCAAAAATGGATCCATACTAGTCCGACATTTCTCTCTCAAGCTGCGGATAATTTTTTTTTATCTAATGAAGAATATCAAAGTCTTCGTCAACTATTAGAATACGCTCCACAATTACCATTTGCATCACAATTATATGAAAATATAAAATCATCTAATATGACCGAAGAAGAGCCCACCAAAACCACAATACCCGAAACCTAAATAACCATCCCTGATAGGACTTCAAAATCGGATATATGTAATCACTTTGAAAAATTTATGAAAAATGGTGTTAGGAAAACTAGATACAAGTATTGTAAAAAACCCTACTCCTTCCTTCAAGCAAGTGGAACTGATCACCTTAAAAAATATTTAGAAAATCACACCCACCAAATGAACCATAACAAATACAATTAAACATATACGGAGAAACTTTATGAATATTTAAATATAATCCTATAGCCAGTAGAAAACAATTAACAACATGTATAGTACATGCCAAACAACTTTTCTCTATGGTCGAAGACCTAAAATTGGAAAATTTTATAAGAACGGCACATAACCCCGAATTTAAAAGAGTCACACGTTCAACATATAAATCTAATATTGTAAAAATATATAAAAATAAGAGACAAAATTTAATTGCCATTTTACTACTTTAATTATAGAGTTGTAATAATCTCGGATTGTTGGGAGGTCTTAAATAGTAGTCATTATTTATGTGTAACGGCCCATTACATAAATCAAGATTGGATTATATAAAAAAGAATAATTGGGTTTAAAAGATTTGAATTTCCACACAACGCACATAATTTATCACAATCCTTACTAAGCATTTTTTGGGTATTCAGAATAGAAAGAAATTTTTTTCCATTTCTTTCGATATTACTTTTAAAAATATGGCCGCAATAAAAATTTTAAAAAAATATTACTAAGCCGATTTTAGATGGCAAATTTTTTCATATTAGTTATTTTTGCCACATAATTAATTTGTGTGTGCAAGATGGATTAAGGATAGTAACTGATTTAATAACTAAACTTACAAACACAATAGTATTTATAAAATGTAGTAGACCAAGAAGACATATATTCAAACAAATATGTAATAATTTTAAAATCTCACCTAAACTTTTACCTCAAAATGTAAAAACAAGATGGAATTCTACATTTAAAATATTAGACGAGATAATTAAATATAAAAATATAGTAAATATGTTTAATGAAATTGAATTACCATCGTGTAGTTTGGATTTTAATGAATGGAACAATTTGTATTGCATTTGTATTTTTTTAAAGCAAATTTGAAGATGCAATTAGAGTATTTTTAGGTACTTACTACCCAACTACACATATTGCACTTTATTATTTAACCAAAATTAATTTGATTTTTAATAAAAGTAGGAATAATCCAATTCTTGAAGATATTGTAAAACCCATGGAAATTAGATTTAGTAAATATTTTAGAATTTTTTCATACTTATTATATTTTGCAACCGTTGTAGATCTACGTTGTAAATTAGATGGAATGGAAATTTTAATAGATTTATTTCATAAAAATATGTGTTATTTAGATAATGTTCAAGATTTTGTTAATGATATTAAAGTATATTTAGATATTATGTACCATATATATGAAGATATGTATAGTGTTAAATCACAAATTACAAAGGAACCCACTATTAAAGAAAGTAAAAAACCATTAATGTTATCCGTATTTCACAAAAAAAAAATAAAAAATCTAAGCAATCTAATACTTCTTTTAATGAACTTCACTATTATTTAGAAAGGGTCAAAGCAGATGACTTGTCCTCTAACCGTTATAAAGATTTTGATATTTTGGCCCGATGAAAATCACAGGAAAAAAACATATCATGTGCTTTCTAATATAGTCCGTGATCTACTAACCCCTCCGGTGTCTACAGTAGTATCGGAGTCTGTTTTTAGTGCAAGTGGTAGAGTGCTAATGGAGTGGAGGAGCTCAATGGTAACAAACATATTGAAGATGTGTATTTGCCTGAAAAATTGACTCGACGCTGAGCAAAGAGAACAAGGACTATATAATGAATTGGAGAAAGAGAACTCACCCGAGAAAGAATGAAAATTGAAAACTTTTACTTTATTAAGTCTTCATTTTTTTCCTCTTCACCATTGTAACTTTTTCAATTCGAATTCTACATTTGTAATTTTTTTTTTCATTTTATATTTTTAAAACTCATAAATCTCTTGGAAAAAAAATAATAAGAACAAACTGAGAGTGACAGTCAGGGTCATCTCCCCTCTCTTTGGGGTTTGTATGATTTCCAAAGAGATTTATGGAGTGATTTTGTTAATGTAATAGGATTTCATATAATAATTTTTTTACTATATTTTTTACTTGTTAGATCTAACTAAATTTACTAAATTAAATTAACTAACTTAATAAACTAACTTATTAATCAAAATAGTTATTTAAAAAAAAAAATTAAAAAACGTGCCGACACGACTAGGCATGGGCACGACATGTGCCCGACATGCCGAGCCTGGGCCACTGCCCGGACGTACGTGTCGTGCCAGGCACGGCACGGTCGTGCCAGGCACGGTCCGATTACCACTCTTAGTAGCAAGCATGCATGCATGGATTCTTAAGAACCGGGCATGACCCGATTGCCACCCTTAGTAGCAAGCATGCATACATGGATTCTTAAGAATGAAGTCGGACATGTTGATCGATCAAGTTCTTCTTAAGAATGTAGCATGTATGAGAACTCTACACTATTTCGGTGTGAATATATTATGATCAAGTTCTTCTACTTTGCTATATGAGATGCTCTTTGTAGTAAGTCAGTAGTGGAGCTAGTGGAGATCTTGTATCTTGACTTCAACGACTTCACTCTTTGACGACAGAAACTAAAAAATATCGTTTATAGCTATCCTAGCAACTTTCGAAACCACCATGATATCTTCACATATTGTAAAACTGATACACAAATTACCTTTCCTCAACGTGTAATGAAGAAGAACTTCAGAGAAGTAGCTACATGGTAAGTGAGGATCTTGAAGTAAAGAATTACAAGCAACACTCGTAAAATATTATCAAAACAATATCAAAATACTAGGAACATCACCTTTCAAATCCTCTAAATACTCCATACAAAAACGTCCCACAACGGTGGAACCTCTTGCCAATAGTAAAACGACCATGCTTCTCGTGCCTCAAATATTTACACCGACCTTTAATTGATATCTTCACCCCCACTACTTCCCATTTCCCACTCCGACACTTTAAAAACTCCTCTACACACTTCCTTCGGCACAACACAACGCAAAGCTAGTCATGGCCTCCAACACCAGCAGCAGCAGCAGCAGCAACAACAAGGTCAAATCTTTGTCCAGGAGGGCTTCGGCCAAGCTCACCCCTGTCCTGACGGAAGAGGAGTGGGTGATCGAGATCCGGCGGTCGATCCAGGAAGACATCGAGGAGGAGGACATGCGCACCGCCCCGTCCATCTTCTGCGTGCCGAATGAGCTGGTGTCGTGCAAGCCCGAGGCCTACGCCCCCCAGCTGTTTGCGTTCGGCCCGTACCACCACTGGCGGTCGCAGCTGTTTGACATGGAGCGGTACAAGGTCACCGCCGCCAGGCGGATGCAGGCACGGCTAGTTGGAGTGGTCAAGTTCGAGGAGATCGTCCAGCAAATCAAGAGGAAGGAGTTCAAGATCCGCGGACACTATCAGAAGTAGGTGCCTATATATACGTTAGCAGCGGGACCAACTGTTGCCCTAAAAAAAAAAAAAAAAATACCGACTTACCTTTAACCTTTGCAGGTATCTGGACCTCAGCCAAGAGACCTTAGCCTGGATGATGGCCATCGACGCCTGCTTCCTCCTCGAGTTCCTCCAAACCAACATCATGGCGAAGAAAGCGGCGGCTGTCGAAGCCCTGCCCAAGACCGTATCCAAGCGAATGGAGCAGGAGCGGATGAGAACGGGCTTCGACATGATCGTCCGAGACGTGACCATGCTCGAGAACCAGATCCCCCTCTTCATTCTCCGCAAGCTCCTCGCCAACGTCCACTCCTCCAAGCCAGAGGCCGAGGCGGAGCTGTCCGTGATGCTCCGCGAGCTCGTCATGGAAGTCTCCCCCTTCAAAACCACCGATGCCAAAAGAGTTACGATAGCCATAGCCGACGACATCAAGCGACACTCCCACATACTCGAGATGCTCTACCATACCATCGTGCCCAAAGTACGCAAGGAATCAGAAGACGAGATCAAAGTCACAGAATCCATCGGTCGTGGCTGCGAGCCGAAGGGGGAGGCGCCTCAGGGCGACCCGACGCTCGTCCGGACAGCCCTGCAATGCCTATGGAAAGTGTTGTGTAGATTGAACATAAGCCCGGCTCGCTTCCTCAAGCGCATCCTCCTCTCCGGGCCCATCAAGCTCGTCGTCCGGGTCCCGTGGAAGGTCATCACCGCCCTCCCCATCCTCTCCGTCGTCAAACTCCCCGTCGAACACTTCTTCTCTCAGTTCATGCCCAAGGCCAAGTCCGGCGACGATGACCCTGCAGACGGCGCAGAGAAACCTCCCCTAGTCGAGGAAATCACCATCCCCTCCGTGACCGAGCTTGTCCGAGCAGGAGTCAAGTTCGCTGCGACGCGCAACGGAGGCCTAACGGCCATACAGTTCGACCACAAGACCATCACGATGAGCCTGCCCACCATAACCCTGGACGTGAACACGGAGGTCGTGCTCCGTAACCTGGTGGCGTACGAGGCCTCGGCGGTGACGGGGCCGCTCGTGTTCACCCGCTACGCGGAGCTGATGTTCGGGGTGATAGACACGGAGGAGGACGTGAGGGTGCTGCGGGGCAGCGGGATCATCGTGAACCAGATGAAGAGCGACAAGGAGGCGGCGGCGGTGTGGAATGGGATGAGCCGGTCGGTGAGGCTGAGCCGGGTGGGGTTCTTAGACAGGGCGATTGCGGGGGTGAACGAGTACTACGGGAGGAGGTGGATGGTGAAGTGCAAGAGGTTCATGTCGGAGTATGTGTTTGCGTCGTGGCCGATACTCACGTTTCTTGCTGCGGGGCTGATGCTGTTCCTGACTTGTGTGCAGGCGTTCTGCTCGGTTTATAGCTGCAGCTCTCGACTGATGGAGTTTACCAGCATGGGGAACGATACTAACTCTTCTTAAGTGGTTTTCAATGACTGTATCCTTTCGTACCTACCGACGTACGGAAATGTCCCCGTCGTCAAGTTCTACTGACTGACGATGAGGAAAGTTTCCTTACCATATCATCCTAAGTTCTATACCAACATGGGGAACGATAATAATGCTTGTTAATGTTGAAAAATAAACTTAATTTTAATGTTTTTGGGGTTTTCAAAATTCATGTTCATACAAGGATCACCTTGGAAAGTGGTGATTTATGAATTTGGATTTTCTATACTTTGGTTAATGTGTGTATTTAATTAGTTCATGTATTTAGATTTTCTATGAGCATTTAATGTACTTTATGTATGTGAATATACATATATCCTAAAGTCCTATAAATACATATGTGAGTGTTGTGTTTTGCAAGAGGCAAGAGCCAAAAGTAAATACACAAATTTCAGCTTCAAGTCTCTTCATAGTTTTTCCTTTTTATAAAACTCTCATATATTTCCTACAAACTGGTATTAGAGCTAGTCCAAGTTTCGTGATCCTGAAAATAGCCACTTCTAGTTTTCCATTTTAATTTTCTCGACTTACAAAAGAAAATTATGATAATTAGTGTATCCGTATGAAGGTCTTGTTTAGTTCCTAAGATGTGTGAGAGATCTTTACGAAGAACCATGATTAAGTTACGGATATCTTTACGAAGCCTCTTAAGATACTTTTACCAAGTTGCATATGATACTCGGAGTTACAAGGAATTAAGTTTAAGGGAGAGTGTTAAAAAAAAGTAAACTTAATTCAATATTTTGGGGTTTCCAAAATTCATGCATGTGTGAAGGGTCACCTTGGAAAGTGGTGATTCATGAATTTGGATTTCTTATGCTTTAGTTAATGTGCAATTAGTTCATGTATTTAGACTTTCTATGAGTATTTAATGCGGTTCATATATAGGAGATATACATGTATTCTAGAGTCATATAAATACCTATGTAAGTTTTGTGTTTTGCAACAATTAAGAGTCAAAAGTAAATATAAAATTTTCAGTCTCAAGTCTCTTCATAGTTTTTCCTCTTTATAAACCTCTCCTATATTTCTTACTTTCGTACCTACCAATGGAAATGTCCCCATCACAAGTTCCAGCCAGCGATAAGGGAAGTTTTCTTACCATATCGTACTAAATTCTATTCCGGATTAATCCTAGCAACCACACATATATTTCTCTTCTCCTCCATGTATGTTGAACAAGGGAGTCTTAAGTTTTTCATTTTTTTTTTTTTTTGGTGTGCATAATTGAGAAAGATTGTCTAAGACTGTATTTTAATAATTGTGTATTTGTTAAAGAGGCATGGTTTTATTGTGTTTGTTAGGATGTTTGATTTATGGCAAATGATGCCAAAAATATGAAGAGAAAGCTTGGTTAATACTCTCATGTGCATATATATATATATATATATATATATATATATATGGGATTATTGTAGGTGAGCCACCAGCTCAGGAAAAGTTACGTGAACTAGCGGTAAAACTACAATGATCCAATGACTTTTTAAATTTTTTTTTTAATAATTACTATCTACACCTGCTCAAATTCTTTCAAATGAAATTTCATAAATTTTGGAGTTTATTTACCTTTTCATCAAGTGCATACAAAATCTTTTATTCATTTAAAACCATTAATTTTGTGTTAACTTGATGGAGTACCAAATCAAAACTAAAACCCAAGAAATTGAGTATGAGTGAACCTTAGGGAGTCGAGATTATAATCCAAAAAAATTTAAAAAAAAAAGATTATTAGAGATAGTGGAAATGAACTGCAGCTCAGATAACTTGCATGAGGTGTCAGCTCATTTCCATCTCTCTCTATATATATATATAAAGCTACCAATATGCTATCGGGCAGTTAGAAAGTGTTGAAAAAGAAGCTCTAGTACCCAGCAGCTCCCCAACCGACAGGTTGATTTAATTTGCAGTATGATATGATTTATCGCTAGAGCTATCGGACCTATCATACTCCTATTAGTAGTCCAGTCGACCAGTCGGTTGAACATAAAATTTAATGTTTCATGTTTGATTTTCACTCGAATTTTGGGTGTTTAACTGTATTCAAATGTTATTTGATTCCGTGGATCAAGAATGAGTGGATGATATTAAAAGAAGGATTTAGAGTTTATTTGGAGAGATAATTTTTTGGAAAGAGAAAGCTCTATGTATACATCCTCTTTTTCACAATAAAAGAGACCTCCAAATATGTGAGTCAAGTGAAAAAATTGAAGGGAGATCTCGAAAGAATCATAACAATCGAAACTTAAGGAGTTCGTATTTTTTAAGATTGGAGATCAACTTTAATATCTTCATCTCTACCTCTAGACATCTCTCATAGGGTTATGTGGTCAACTCTAAGCATTAGATTTTCCTTAGATGGTTATGTGGTCAATTATAGATGTTTACATTTTTATTTTCATCACAATCGATTCAAGAATACAAGTTTGAATTTTCTGAAAAAGCATGCTAATGGTAACATGCTAACTGTAAGGTATATTTAAAAATTTGTGTCTTGGGGAGACTGCATGATTACGTGATTTTGAAAACAAGTCTTGTTTTACGAGGAAAAAAATAGGGGGAAAAAAAAAAACCTAGAAATAGTGATTATAGATCAAAAATCTCAATAGATTAAATAAAGGAAAAAATAAATAATTAGAATGACGATCAATTTTGAAAACTACACCAACAAGCTCCTAGATCACTTTCTTTCTCCTCAAACTGGTACTGATTTCTCTCGAATTTTTATCTCAATCATTGAGAATTGTGCATCACCTAAGTGAGGTATGAGGGTCTATATTTGTAGGCATTCAGATTTGAACTCGTAAAACTGGATGCTCGACGAGACTTTTGAACATATGGTCGAAATTGAGTCGATTGATTTTGAATGTTGGAAAACAACTTTAGATAAACCTTTCAATCAAATCAAAAGCTTTGTTATTGAGATTCAATAGAGTCCTACGTTTAGCTCAGAAAGCTCGATTAATCGCAAGCAAAAGAAATCGTCAAAACTCGCATTCAGATGTTGGTTGTTCTTCACTAAACATGGAGGGCTCATGTGACCGTCGATTTGAATTCCTCCATTCATGCCTGCATTCTCTTAGTGATAGGTTTGAGCTTCTATGTTTGATTTTATTAGTAGCAGTCATGATTGGAGTTATAGTATTGAATATGCATATACAAAAGACAGGAGGGATGTTGGATTAATAGAGGATACGATAGGATTAGATCAGCGAGCAATTTTATTTGATTTGAAGATTTAGGAAGAAATCAAGATAGATCTGAATCTTATTCTCCGCAAAATTCTTGCTTTCTTCTATTGATTATAATGATTTGCAAAATTACAATGAAAAAAGAACAAAAGAAAAACAAACCAGAGGATTTATATATTATCACTCTCTTTTATAATAAAAAGTGGATTCTAGTGTGGCGATAAGATCTAACTAGTATAACCTGTTGACGATCCGATATGAAGAACTTCTTATTTGATGAATATGATGATGGTCGGCCCTACCTTCTCTCTCTGGTCTCAAAACTTCAAGGCTGTTGCGCGCAACATGAATTACCAAAAGATCCTTTTTGAGTCCATCTGGAGGGGTATATATAGGCTCCAATTGGTTGAGAGAGTTTCCATGTAGAAAGGAACAGGATCTCCTTGTAATCTTGATAACCTATTTGAATTTCCTTTTGATAATATTTGCTCCGAGACTCGTTGTATCTAGTTGTTATCCTACACCTAAAAGTTAATTAGACTCTGATTAGAATTTATATAATATTTTTATTTTACTGCTAGCTAAACACTTGAAGATAAGATACTAGGGCAATGAAATTATTTATCCGTTCTGGCCACCCCCTCAAATTAAAAAAAAAAAAAAGAAGACAAAAGACACAAAAAGAGACTCTTATTATAATTACTCTTGGATATAATCTCAAGATACTTTCTAAATCTCTCAACATCATCAATGGGGACTTGAAGAATACCTCGCTCATCATACCCAAACTCTTGTGCAGCCAACTCAAGATAATCTCGAATCAATGAATGCTTGAATAGCCTGGTGCAAAATTCTTGAAAATCTGAGGGTTCTGAAAATTTATTTATTTTTATTTTTTAATTTTGAGCTTCGCGCCCGCGAGTGTTGGGTCTCCAGCCTCGCGCGAGGGAAAGCAATTTTTTTTTTTAATTTTGAGCCTCGCGCCGGCGAGTACTAGGCTCCAGCCTCACGCTCGCACGAAGGATTTTTTTTTTTTTAGTGTTCTACAAAACTCTCTCCAAAGTTTTTAAAATTTTATCTCTTCTAAAAATTTTGAAATACTTTGGACTCCTATTCAAGATCGGTATTTCAAATTTGGACTGTTTACTTTAAACCCAACTATAGATATAGCAAGCTGAGTTTTGTTGATCATTATGAGGTTGACTCGCCTGGATAACAGACAAAATCTTAGTGATCGGATTAGAATCACAAGATCATAGAAAGAGATATGACTGACGTGCCTATGAAGGGATGATCGTATTAAAATCAAGAGGTTTGATAGAGATACCTAATTGCACATGCTTAGGTTTTGACGGAGGCACTTAACTGCACACGCTAAGATGATGGGGTCAGGATTATCGATTTCGATAGAGGTGCCTAATTGCACATATTTGGAATTTTGGTGGAAACGCTTAAATACACACGCCAAGATGATCGAGTCAGGATCATCAGTTTCGACAGAAGCGTCTAATTTCACATGCCTGGGGTTTAGTGAAGGCGTCTAATTCTTCAATTTTTTTCAAGAATTAGGATTTTTATCTTTTTAACTTTAATAAGATTAAATTTCATGAATTTTTAAGTTCATTTACACTTTCATCAAGTAAATACAAAATATTTATTCATTGAAACCATTAAATATTTTGTCAACTTGATAAAGGACTAAATAAAAACTAAAACCTAAGAAATTTGGTATGAGCAAACCCTAAAGGGTCGAGATCATAATAAAAAAAAAAAAAAAATTTAAAAATCTATTAGAGATAGTGAAATGAATTGCAGCTCAAGTAACTTGTATGAATTGTAATCTCATTCTCATATATATATATATATATATATATATATATATATATATATATATATATATATATATATATATAAATGGAAAATTCACCGCTGGTGAAAATAGTTCCTTCACCACTATTTATGTGACCCAATAAAATTATTACACGTAGCGCTACTCAAAGAGCGGTTAAGAAAGTTCTTTTATTTATTATCTTGAATGGCACCACGTGTAATAATTTTATTGGACCACCTAAGCAGCGGAGAAGGATTTCCCTGTACCGTTGTTGAATTTTTCGTTTTCTCTTTTTTTTTTTTAGAAGTTAACAAAAAAATCATTTTTTGCTTCAGTCTAATAAAGATCGGCGATCAAGATACCTAATCGCCAGCCTTCGACATCACCGACAGCCGACTCGGCCGTGGCTTGAGGCCCGCCACCGCTGCTGATGTGAGCTTGACCGGATCAAGGTGGCGAGGGCCCGCTTCACGAGATCGCCCTCCATCGTCCCGATGCGCACCAGCGAGTTCGTCATCGCTGACCTCCTCATGTTCAGGCGGTTCGACGGCGATGACACCGCCAGCGCCACCTGAGATCGACGGTCGATCCCGAACCCCTTGTGGAGGCTACACCGGAACGATCCCGGGTGAGTCATCGGCGAGCACATGCAGGTCCTTCTAGAAATGGTGGAGGAGTGAGAGGAGAATGCGGCGGCGCTGGAGGCGGAGACGAAGGGGGCGGCTGCCGGAGAGATCGGGCGGCGGAGAATTGGACGGCTGGTTCTTCTAGAAGGGCACGGGTACGATGCCATTATTTGATTTTTGGCATAGATTAATTTAGAGAGAGAGAGAGGAGTTTCTAGATGGGCACATCATGTTTTTCTAGTGAGCTCACTTAAAAACTTCTATCAAATTACAATCTTCCTATCAAATTTTTTAGACCAAAATGTCTTTGTCTTCTTTCTCCCTTCTCATTCTCTTCTCAGACGAGCAGTTAACCCCAAAAAAAACTCATAAAAGTCACAAGAAATGGAGGAAGAAATGGAGGAAGAGGATCAGTGGCGGTGTTATCTGGACCGACGATGGCGAAGGCGGAGGCGGGCAAAGGGGAGAGAAGAGAGGTTGGATATTGTTGGTTTTAGAGAGGAGGAAGAGGAAGGAGGAATTTGATATTTGGGTTAGAGAAGATTTTTTGGAAGACAAAAAAAGAGGAAGAGGAAGGAGGAAGAGAAGAGGAGAGAAAGGGGAGAGAAGAAACTATTTAATGGAAGAGAAATGGAGAGAAATGAATGAAGGGAAAAAAGTTGCAATTTTTAGGTTAAAAGTCCCGGATCAGTCATTTTTTATCCAGGCTAGACAGTCCGGATCAACCAATGTGATCCGGGCTAACAGTCTCGGATCACTTCAAAATGATTCAGAACTGTTAGCCCATATCAAAAACGTGAGAGAGAGGAGGAGGATATGGAAGGGTATTTTGAAAATATTAGTGTACTCACTAGGAAAAACCTCTCTTTTCAAAAGAGAGATTGTGCTCACTAGGAAAAATGGGCTCACTAGGAAAAAAGTTGTGCCCCTCTAGAAATTCCAGAGAGTGAGAGATTTTGGCAGGCGGAGCTTTCATCGGACCACCCTCGACTTATAGGGGTTTGGATATGGAGGGAGTGGGGAGTGTTGCGGTTAGGGTTCTCGGAGATTCGGAATCTGAATCTTTGAATAATTCTTAATATATTATTAAATAATATTTCTAAATAATGCCCTTTAAATTTCTAAGTAATCTTTCTAGAAGTTTCTTTATTACCAATTTATTATTAAAAATGATTAATATCGAGGGAGAATAAAGGAATAATATAGAAAGACGGGTTGTAGTTAGAAAGTTTCATAGTTTGAATTTCATGGAGGATGTACTTAATAGGAATACTTAGAAATTAAAATGTCTCTAAAAGTTTTCCTATATTAAATTTTTAGGAGTATCGCCTTAAATCTTTTATATTTAGATATTAGTATTTTGGGATTTTGCATATCAATCCCTTTTTCAATAATTGCATATTGATCTCTCAAATATTAGTTTCCCAAAACATTGAAGTTACTTAGGTTCAATCTGCTGGGTCACTTCCATTAGGAAACTTAACTTTTTGGCCCGTTATACTCATTATACCACTGGATCTGAACATAAAATGGAGGAAAATAACAGTTAATTCTCTCCCTTCTTCTTTCTTTCCCTCCTCCTCCTTTCTTCTCTCCTCCTAATTGGGTTCATCTCTTCATCATCAACCTCTCTCTCCCTCAATGTTCTCTTGAAATAATAGTGAGCAAACTTCTGTCAATTTATAACCTCTCCTATCCAGAACCCTAACTTCTCTCTTGTCATTCTATCTTGTCTTCCCCCAAATCCTCCCCACCAAATCAAAACTCTAGCTCCATCATAGCCTCGTCTCAAAGCTTCATTCGATGGCCCAAGAATCTGTTGTGCACACTTGAGAAGAATGGTTTCTTTTACTAGCAATTTCATTATGGATCCAAGCCATGTTGGGAATGGAAATGTGGAGCTTTGTTGATATGGTTTGCCAGCTCGGAGGTAGATGTGTAGGCAAGGCCCGAACAGGGGTTTGGATTTCTAGGGATGTGCTGTGTACAAGAGCCAAAGAAATCCAGTTGTGGGCACTTCAATTGGGTAAAAGATGCGAAGAATCTCGAATTCCGTTTGAGGACAATAGAAAATCATTTCGTGATTATAGAGAATAAGATGGATGAGGTGGTGAAATTGGTGAAGATCTTTGGTGTAATGATTATTATCATTCATGTAAGCAAAATTATCGTGTAGTCTTATTCTTTATTCTTTATGTAATTGTTATGATTTTAATCAAATTTCAACGCTTAATTGTAGTATGAAGTATCCTTTTGATTATAATCATCCTTATTAATTTTTAACCATTGTTCAAATACATCGAGAAAAGAATGAGGTTTTTGCATATATGTTCTGAATCAACATCATAAACATTCTCTCATGAAACAAATCTATCATCCGCATCTCCTTCCGTCTCCTCATTCTCACTCTTTCCTCCCAAATCAATGTGTGTAACACTATTCACTTGGGCCCTACTATTTTTAGGAAGATTTCTTCTTCGCTATTGGACCTCTTCAGCTGGCCCTATATGGCTAACTCTCCTTGTACTTTTCTCCTCTAACACCAAGAACATCTCGATCTTCTTTCTATAGAGATGTTCTCTCAATACTTGTACAAAACCAAAATTTGTTTTGATAAAGTTGAATAATAGGATTTGTATCTGGGACAGTATATAAGAGATTCAATAAATGCCCTCAGGCTATAAGAAGGAACTCGGCAATCTGTTATCCAAAACTCCTCAATGTTATTTCACTAGCCTCAACTCTTATTGTTTTTTTATTCCAACTCTCATATTTTTTTTGGCCCATTCTAGGAATCGTTTTCCAATAAATATTACTTTAACAATATCGGTATCCATTCTACAGCACAAAACAATAATTTCTATCATAAAAGACACAATCTAACAATGAATTAAAAAACCAATACTCTAATTCACAAAAAAATTGCAAAGAAATTTCGCCCACCGCCACTTACTACTCCGATTGAGTAAATATATACATGAAATAAAGAATGCAAATGAGAGGACATGGTTGCTTAAACCCCTAAGCAACCTTCCAGCAAATTGATTTTACCAGCAAAAACCCACAAAATGATGTTTGAATATGAAATCTTAATTTAACTAGCATTAAAAGCTATGAGGAATTATTGGGGAGATCATCAATTACAAATGTCTTCTTCAGTCAGATCTCCAAAAATGAATGAATAAAAATAGAAAAAAAAACAATGTCCACCTCTTCTCTCTCCCTAAATCCTCGATCTCTATGGATCCTCCCTCTCATCTCTTATCCTTACCACTGTCTCTTCCCTACTCTCTTTCCATTTTATTCTTGTTTGTCAAATCTAAGATGCGTTCTTCCTCTACTAAATTCGTCCATCTTCTTCCTATCTCACCTACCTTATCTTTAGCTCTTTTGGTGGTATCCAATTGTTCATCATGGACTATCCATACTCTCTACCATCTGCATAACTCATATCGTCTACCTTAATCTTGAATTGCCATCTTAAATCCACAAGTAGAAATTAATGAGGAGAAAATTGAGAGAGGTATACTAGTAATGAGGTTGAGAAAAATGGAGTCGAGTTCACTTTATAATGAGTGAGTTATTAGAGAGGAGAAATTGAGAGAGATGATATTTATTTGAGTTATAATGGAGGAGAGAGGGAGGGAAAGAGCTATGTTCGGTTTATGTGAGGGAGTAATTAGGAAGGAGGGATTGAAAGTGAGAATGTTCAATTGAGCTATTAAAGAGAGAGTAGAGAGAGAGAGAGAGAGAGAGCATAGTTAGGAAAGAGAAGTCGAGATAGACTATTGGGTTGAGTTATTAGAGAGGAGATAGAGAGAAAGAGGGAGAGGGAACTGAATTATGTATATAATGAGAGACATAATAATTAGGGAGGAGGGGAATTGAGTTCACATTATGATGAGATTGAATAATTAGGGATGAGAGAGGAGTTGATTTTAATTATTAGGATAGAGTTTGAAAGTGAGGGTATAACTTGAAAAAACAAATAAAAAGTTAAATTAGAAATAATATTCATTTGATTTTAGATGGAACTTAATCCGAAGAACTAAAATGAAGTAATTTAAGGATTTTGGAGGATTATCTTAAAAATATGAAAATTTGAGGGACGAATATCTACATATAGACGAATTAAGGAATCGATATCGGAAAAACTAATTAATTTGTTTTTTTATTTGTTTAGAAAAATCGTAAATACCATCATATTTTAAATAAAAGAATTTCAGTTTACTATAAAATTATCAATCAATGGTGTCATGCTAATTCCTATTGGTAATGAATAATATTGGATATGGAATCTTATAAGAAATGTGCATTTCCTGAATTATAAAATTGAGTCGTTTTAAGCTTTACTCTTTTTTCCTTATTATTTTTTTTTATTTTTTTTTATCATTGTTAAGGGAAAAAATAGAAAATAAAAATACAAAATAAAAGAAAAACAACCTTTTTCTCATGAAAAAAAAAAGAAATGTCTTGGTAAAGAAATTGATGTTTTTTTAAAGGGGTATTTACTGGTTTGTCCCTCAAATCTTTATATATTATGATTTTGCCCCCCAAATCTTCATATTTAGGATTTTGCCCTCCAAATCTCATAAGTTACAACAATTTAGTCCCCCTCTCTAACACAGTTAAATATTTGATTATTTTACCCCTCTTTTCCTCTTTTATTTTCCTCCTCTCTTCTTCTTCTCTCTTCCTCCTCTCTTCTCCTTTTCTTCATTATTTCTCCTCTCTTCTTTCAGTATTTAACTGTGTTAGGGAAGAGAGGAGAAGAGAGGAGGAAGAGAGAACAAGAAGAGATGAGGAAAATAAAAGAGGAAAAGAGGGGTAAAATGGTCAAATATTTAACTGTGTTAGAGAGGGGGACTAAATTGTTATAACTTATGAGATTTGGGGGGCAAAATCCTAAATATGAAGATTTGGGGGGCAAAATCATAATATATAAAGATTTGAGGGACAAAGCAGTAAATACCCCTTTTTTAAAATCACTGATGAGGCCCCGCTTCTTTGGACCATGATGCAGAGATCCTGACAGCCCAATCCCAAGCTAATGGTCTTAGCCCGCTCAAGTTTCCTAGAGTTCTTTCTGAACGTAATTTTAAGGGCACGGAAATTCTAAACGAGAACACCACTTGACTTAGTGAGCACCTGTTTACTTAGTGAGTACCACCTCTCTTTTAAAAAGATAGTTTTCTTAGTAAGCACGTACTTTCTTCCAATTTTAACACATTCAAAACCGTGTTTCCCACTTCTCCTAACCCGCATTCTCTCAAACTTATCGCTCTTCGTGCTCGTTCTCTGCTTATTTTCCCTCGCTCGGTCCAGCAGTCGCCCCTCCCCCTGCTCACCCACTCGGCAGATCCGCCAGTCCCCTCTCCTACAGGTCAACCTCTCACATAAATCGACTGCTCACACGCAGCGAGATTTACGTCTCCCTCACCAATTGCAATATCCACTCCTCCCTCGACACCATCCCCAATGCTCTCATCACAATGTACACTAAGTGTAGGAATCTCGTCAGCACACTCAATACGTTCGATAAAATGGCTGAACGAGACCAAGTCTTCTGAATTCCATCGTTACCGTTAAGTGTTCGATAAAATGCCCGAGTCAGACTAGAAAGAAGGGTAACTCTGTAAAAAAAAAAGTGACAAATTACAAGTTAGGACGTGGTGCTCGTTAAGTCAAGTTGTGTGCTCATTTAGAATTTCCCTAAAGGCACACACCAAATCTTTATGGCCACGTTCCTTCTGAGGGCACACCACTCCCCCCCCCCCACAACACACACACACACACACACACACACACACACACATATATATATATATATATATATATATATATATATATATATATATATATATATATATATATATATATATATATATATATATATATATATATATATATATATATATATATATATATATATCCTTACAAAAGACGACAAACAAGTACTAGAGTTTAGGAAATACAATTGTCTAAACTTACATTCTAAAAATAATTTATAATTCTCTTCCTAAATTCTAGATTTTAATTCGAAGTTCGATGTGAGCTTTCAAAGCGGGTAAGGGTCTCCTAAATGCGCATGACATTTACTCGTGAGCACCATCCTACAACATAGGGAAAAATGGTGTTCGCCAAGTCAAATGTGGTGCGCATTTAGAATTTCCTGTCTCTATCACCTAGGGTTAAATAATCGGTCGGAGGTTGGAGAATTCCGACGAGAAACAGGAGACGAAGCTCCAACCGTTTTGTTTGTCGAAATCTGATCGACCTTCGACCATTTCTGGATCGGTAAGATACGGTCGGAATCCGACGAAGCTGGTCGGAGTTTTTATGAGAAAAACGGAAAGAACTTTTTCACATATAGAGAGATAGACGGAAAGCTAGCGGGGAGAGGGAAAGGCAGAGGGTATTGCGATGGAATGGCAGTGGTAGAGAAAATGACAGAGGGGAGAGAAAAGAAGAGGGAAAGTCGGGGGAAAGGGAGAGAGAGGGGCGAAGGGAAAGAACAAAATGAGGTGAAAAAACTTGCTTTTTGATCTGCGTGATGTGTACATTTGTGGTTTCTTGTGCCCAAAACCAAAACCGGGTGCTTGTTGCCCCTGGTTTTTTCTTTTTTGTTTTTTTTTACTAATTTTGAAAAATTACTAATTTTAATTTTTTTGGGAATTTATAGAAAAACCAGAGAGATAGAGAGAGAGAGAGAGAGGGAGAGAGAAAGAGAGAAGGGGAGCAAGAGAAGGAAGAAGGAGAGGCGGAGAGGAGAGAGAGAGCGAGAGAAGGGGAGCAGGTGAGAGAGATAGAGAGAGAGAGAGAGGAGAGTTGGGGAGGAGAGCAAAAAGAGAAAAGGGGAAGGAGGGAGAACAGCAGATCTTACTGGATCTCATTGGATAGTCAGAGTCTGATCGACTCCGATGATTTTCCGACCATCTCCGACTACTTGTTATTTCTAGTAAATAATTCCGATCAAACTCCGATCAAATCCAATCAGAGCCGGACGAAGTGATTGGAAAGGAGAATTGTGTTCATCCTAAATATGCCAACCCACGCCCTTGTCGAGCACGGACCCCCACAAATTGTATGTGGGCCCTACTTTCCTTTAAACATGTGATTTTAATGCGCCTAACCATCACAACTGATCATCATTATGTCCCAAAATCTATCCAACTTTAGTAAAACTGGAGTTTTAAATAGTTTCAACGTTTTATATATATATATATATATATATATATATATATATATATATATATTGTAAAGTATATAATATTTAGATAAGAATTAGTTTTATCAACTGTCCATATACTATGGAGTTGTATCACTGATATCTCCTTATAAAAAAAATACGAAAAGAGATCCCCTATAAAAGAGTTTAAGTGCAAAAAAAGAGTAAATTTTATTGTATTTATACTTCTATTGTAAAGTCTCTTGTACTCCTACTCCTTCAAAATAGTTGTTGAACATGAGGTACAATTTGATTGCAAAGAGTTTGGACTGTAATGGAAGAGATATGAGAAAAGGAGAAAGTTAATGAAGAGGCAAAATTATCTCAGAGTGTGTAAATGGTAACGATGAGAAACTAATAAAAAATAAATAAATATTTTAGCTAGTTCCGTGTGTTTCAAAAGCTCTTCCAATCAAAAATAAGAGAAAGAGAAAAGAGTAAGTAAGGGTATAACATATGATCCACATCGATACAGAAAAAATTACTTCCAATATATTTCTTAACCAAACAAACACATAAAATAATTGAAGTATTGCGATATTAGCTGTGCATGTTTATCAGTTGTGCACTTCTATAAATACAAGCACAAACCCTACTCAAAGCAGTATTCTTTGTGCTTGTACTTTCGATACACGAAGAAAGTTATCAGATTCAAGAACATCAAATTTGTGCTTTTTGCCTTCTTGTTGCAATTTTATACCGTTCAGATCACACATATCCCATTAAAAAGTAAAGATCAACAAGAAGAGACTCTTGTAGATAAAAAGTAGATTTCATTCATAAGACTTGACGAAAAATACATGAACTTTACCCCTATTTATAGGTTTCAAAGACATAAATAATGACTTAGATTCTTAGGTGCCATCACAAGTTATTAGGAGTTTTCCACATAATTCAAAATAAACGACATCACAAATTTTTAGGAGTTTACATAATTTTAGATAATACGATAATCTAAAAGTCATTATAATTTCCTAAAATAATAGGATAATCTAAAAGTCTTCTGAGCTTCCAAGACATTGCATGCATGCTTCTGCATAGCAATTGCAGGTATGGATATGAGATATGTATGTTCTTATATCTAAGCTGGGTTCAATAATAACACATACATAGGAGATAGGTACTTATATGTATGTATGTTCTTAAAGGGTTTTATGGATATAGGTACTTTAAAAAAAAATTTGGATCTTATTTCCCAACAAATTATTATTTAGATATTAGTCCCCTGTGAGATTCACCTTATAATAGTTTTTCTATTAAATGTATGTATGCATAGTTTTTCTATTAAATGTATGACTGAAGTATGAATTGGTCATGATTAAGAATTAACTATGATAACAAATTCCCAATGAGTCTTGACTTAAGTGACATCACCACTCTCCAATTTGTGAAAGGTTCTGAGTTCTACTTTCAGTGGAGACTCAATTTTTGTGATAACAAATTTACTTAATTATTCCTAGTTTAACTAATCAAATTAAACTTCGGATTATCATTCAGTCCCTCTATCCTAACTACGCATTTTTATTCGAAAACATGAAGAGAATGAAAAACTTTAATTAACAGCCGATATGAGTTTTATCTTTGATTATATCCTGTAAAAATATTTTGAATAACGGCGAAGCCTCTATCCTAACTACGATTTTTGCTCGAAAACATGAAGAGGATGAAAAACTTTAATTAGTAGTCGATATGAGTTTCTTCTTTGATTATATCCTGTAAAAATATTTTGAATAACGACGAAGATACGATCTCCGCAATAACAAATTGTGCAAAATAAATGAAGAAAATTTCTAATGAGCCGTGAAACATGCTAGCTTTTATCTATCGAGTGGCAAGTTTGACCTTCTACAATTAATTTTAAGGTTTTAAATTTCAAATTGTAATTATGTAAGATTGCAAAGATGTATAACGATCTCTATCAACAACAAAATATGTAAAATAAAAGAAAAAGATTTCTAATGAACCGTGAATACTATCGGGTTTGATGATTTATCTAAAGACAAGTTTTACCTTTTGCAACTAATTTTAAGATTTTCCTCTCTGCCCCTCTCTCTCCCCAAAAATCTCCCTCTCTCTCTCCTCAAAATTCAGCTGAACAGAGGAGGGGATGGTAGCGATCCTCCCCCTTCTCTCACCATCATGATCCCTTAGATCCAAAATTCTCAAAATCCAAAGTTGAAGGAGAGACATCTTAAAGGAAAGAAAATTGGAGCTACAATGAGAGGGGAAGGACTGCACAAAGCGAGAGCCATTGCCGGTGAGAGTAGGGTCTCTCTCCCTCGGTTTGGTGCCAAAGATGAGAGGAAGGGGGTGGAGATGGAGAGCATGAAATGTATCTCTGAGAGGGAGGAAGATGATTGAGTTGGAAGAACGGTTTTTCAGCCACGGCGGAGTCGGAGAGGAGCCGAAGCGACTCTCTTCGGAACGGAGCTGAAGCTAGAGCCGGAGCAGATTCTTCTTACGTTGTAGAGCTCAAGATAAGATCGCGAATCCCAAGCAGAAAAGCAGGAGCAGACCTCCACCCATAGCAATTGGACATGTGGGTCGGTAGAGAGAATTTTGAATTTTGAATTTCAAAATTCAGATGAGTCTTGAGATTTTGAGATGAGCTGAGTGCATGATGATTTTGAATCTCAAAATGCAAATAGGCCATGTTGGAGTGGCACTGCGCCATACAGGTCTAGGTGATTTATTTGATATGGTGGACTTGTTGAGTTCAAATTAAAGTATATATTGTCATGGACCGACATATTAGAAGATTAGGTCGGAACGACTAATCTACAACATGATAATGATAAAAGTTGGACGGCAGAAGTATAACATTAGACATTCACCAGATTATTTATAGTGTATGTAGTTTCAATATTTTTGTATTTTATTAAGTGTCTCTCTTTAGACATTATTTGTAATGTCCACTCACGAATGAGAGACTAGATATATGTCCTATATATATAACTTGTTTCGTTAACAGCTGATTAATGAAATGCGGGGGATTACCCACCGTTTATACTTTAAAAAAAAATACTAATTTTAAGATTTTCAAGTTCTAACCAATTTCGATATTATTGTAGTACAACAAGAACTGCTTAGAAAATTACAACAAAATCAAATCACTACTTGACAATAAGAGAATCAATACATTCTTATAAGCCGAATCGTGTATCATATTTTCGTAGCACTCTCACATTTACATGAGAAAGTTTCGAAGATCCAGTAAATTCAAAATATTAACTCGTAGTGTAAGAGCACAACACCGAGCTACAAGGGGCAGTATCCATTCCGAGTGATTGTTCTCAATGCACTGAAGTTCGAGGAAGCTTAAAAGAGCCACTCGAATAGAGCATTTGGTACACTGGCCTCACCCTCGCCGTCAAAATTATGCTCAGAGCAGCTCCCACGGCACTGATCCCAGAGAGAACGAGGAACGTAACCCCGAAGCAATCTGGGCCGTGGCAAGACATCCCCGCTTGCTGTCTCGCTGCTTCCTTGTCGTAAACGTACCCCGCGAGAAGACCTGAGAACAAAAGCGCCCCTATCGGATTCCCCAGGATCATGAAGTTGTAAAATTTTCCGAAGTGCTTCAGCCCGAACAGCTCAGACACGGTCGGGACCATCACGGAGTAGTGGATACCGTAGCACATGCCAACTAATGCCGTTGAGGCGTATAGAGTAGCACCGTAAAGCTGAGAAGCAGAGAGAAGGTAAACTACGACCATGATCAGGTGCGCAAAGGTCATCCAAATGGAACGGGGAAGCATTCTTGATCTGCATATCAATATCATTTGGACGTGTAAGAGGAAGTGCGTCATTCATAAGTTGTCAAAGTAATATAACAGTTATGTCACGATTACCTTACAAAATACTCTGAGACAGCACCGGAAATGAGACGGCCGAGGAAATTGCAGAAGCCAAGGAGAGACAACAACAGAGTCGTGTCATCCTCGCCTGCTGCGATCCCGATCTGTGCCAGGTTGTTGATGACGGTGACGCCAGAGCCAACCCCGAGGAAGTAAACTGTGAACAGTAGCCAGAAGTCGGCCTTGATCAGGGCTTGCTGAAAGTTGAAGTCCTCGCCCCTCTTCGGTCTCCTCTTCTTCTTTCCCGGTATCACTGCTCCCTCTCCCTCGGCCAATAGTATTTTCACGTCATTATAGTCTTCACTGTCCTGAGGGCTCCCAACTGCAAGCAAGGGTTCCGCCTTGTCTTGATCCGAAGTCGACGGTTCAACTGCACCGTTTCTCTTCGGTGTTCTCGGGTACAAGGTCATCTTCAGTGGGATCGCAAGGGGAGCGAGGAGCAGAAGTATCATTATACCGAAGAAGGAATACGAAATGGCGTCGCTCACCGAGAGGACATCGGTGATTACAGTCGTAGCGAGAAGATAGGCGCCTAGGACGACGCTGAGAATTTGGATGAACAGGAAATGGCTGCGCTCCGATGAGTCTTCTTCTTCAGAGGGGGTGCACGGTCTAACGAAGAACATCGTGGCGAAGCAGATAGCTGGGAGACCGAGAGCGAGGAAGAGCAGGAGTCTCGTGGACGAGTGGTGGAGCACTCCAGTGTATATCTCCGTGTAAACAGAGGCACTAAGACCCACAAAGGCCTTGAGTATGCCAGCAACGGTGCCTCTACTAAGGGGGAAGTTCCTCATGTTGGTGACCAAGACGCCGGTGATCAACCATGCAGCGCTGTTAGCACCGATAAATAGCGCCATCCATAACTGTCATATCAATAGAAATTGCAAGTTCTAAGTGAATGGTAAAGCAATACAAATTACACATTCACAAGAGAAATTTCTGTAACATATTAACTGTTGGATAAATGATTTGCTAATGTTTCAGGTTAATATGGGCAGACTTATTACTATTATTAGTTAACAGAATTATTATGCACAGAATTACTACTGTTATTATGCACATAATTAATTCTGTTATTATGCACAGGTTTCAGTGTTATATTTCAATCAGAAATAAAGTTGGAAAAGAAGAATTACGAATTATTATGTATAATAGCAGTCTATATCTTTCCAAATTTGAATTAGAAGAATATTTCTATTACTGTTAACAGAAAACTATTAAACTGTTCTTCTTTAACTAGTTTACTATCCTAAACAGAATAAAGTATTACTAGATTAAGAAAAACCTGCATTCAGAAGGATGAACGTATACAAAATTGATGAAGACAGGAAGATGATCGAGGCTAATGTTGAACACTATTTCTTTAAAACCGATTCGCCCTCCACCGCTTGCTTCTGGATTGCAATGGGCGTCGGTCTCCCAGGATACAACGACCGGTCTGCAATAGGAAGAAAGCCGCAATCCTATTGCTCTAGCGAATCTGATAAAGAACACTCTCTGTATGTATGGTGTAATGTAGGACTGATTTAGGAAGAACTGTTCTTCTGGAAACAGAAACTCTCTATCAAAAAAACCAAGTTTCTGTCTGCAGAAGAAGGAAAAATTCTGTAGATTGTATATTCTAAAAAGTCTGGACAGAGGCCTATTTATAGGCTTCTGGGCAAACGGTCACAACGGTTGGCTGTTAACAGTTGTGACCATTTAATGGCAACGGTTAACAGACGACCGTTGGATCTCAGCGGACAAATCCTAACGACTCTTAACGGGTGCGGGTCGAATCCAAATAGCTGAACTCAATAGAGGTAACCCGAATCTAATAGCACCAAAAAAATCAAAGGCTCCTCAGCTCCTCGCGACGATGCGTACATGCAAAGTGCGCCACTAAAGCGCCCACCCGTGGTGCTCAAGATTTCTCCTCTTCTTACATAAGTAATGTTATGGAACAAACAATCCTATATAAACCCACATCCTAACAAACCTCTAACCAATGTGGGACTATTTTTTTCTACTTTCCTTTTTTTGTTCCCTTTACTATGTACTCCTCTTTGAAACAATTTTCCATTCACCTAATTCATTTATTTTTGAACCAGTGAATTGGCTCAAAAATTCAAGTTCAAACATACATGAATTCAACAATCCCCCACATGAATGAAAATGACTTAGACACTAATGCAACTAAACAGAGAATATAATAGAAAGTTACCGTATCGGGAGAGGTGACTTTTGGCTTTGAACCTTCCCTACTGAAATATTATCGAGTTTACTCGCTAACCAGTGAACACGATATTTTTGAACTATTCAGCTTTTGATGTAAACTAAGACAATAATATTCACACGATTTCTTTCAACTTTAACAGATTCTTATGTTGTGTCCGTTTTGGCCCTAGACAACCAGGTAATTCTATGAGTGCTCTAGAGAATTTAGCCTTTATCATTCTCATAGAAGCGGCCCCTTCACACTCATATAGGTAATCTCTTATTAAGAGTATCCTGCCATACTCTACTTGGATTTCCAAGATATAAGAATTATTAAAAACTTAGCTTATCCTTACTTATTGCAGGTTAATCACTATTTTACCATAGAAATGAGATAGGAATTATTTCCTCAGAGATTCTTACGAGTTCCCCCACAATTCGGTTGTCCCTTTGAACCTAGATTTTGGGATCTCCAGTCAGTTAGGTTGGGTTGTCATTATAGAGTTACTCTATTTAGTAGGCTGTAATCCCATTCCCCTCGATAACTTATATACTTGATCTCTGGTCAAGCCTTTTGTTAATGGATCTGCAATATTATCTTTTGATTTTATATAATCAAGAGATATTATTCCGTTTGTAAGCAGCTGTCTTACAGTTTCATGTCTACGACGTATATGTCGTGACTTTCCATTATATAATACATTCTGTGCCCTTCCAATTGCTGATTGATTATCGCAATGGATGCAAATTGCTGACACAGATTTAGGCCACATTGGAATATCTTCTAAAAAGTTTCAAAACCATTCTGCTTCTTCTCCGGTTTTATCTAAAGCGATAAACTCAGATTCCATAGTGGATCAGGCTATACACGTTTGTTTTGGAGATTTCCCAGAGATAGCTGCACCTCCAACACTAAATACAAATCCACTTGTGGATTTGATGTCCTTAGAATCTGTAATCCAGTTGGCATCAGTATATGCTTCTATCACTGCTGGATATCTAGTATAGTGCAACCCATAATTAGTAGTGTACCTCAGATATTTGAGTACTCTAACTATTGCTTTCCAGTGGTTCTACCCTGGATTACTTGTAAACCTACTCAGTTTGCTTACTGAGTATGCAATATCAGGTCTTGTGCAGTTCATTAAATACATAAGACTGCCAATGATCTGAGAATATTCTAATTGAGATATACTAGCACCTATATTCTTTGTAAGATGTAGACTCATATCTACAGGTGTCCTAGTTATATCATTATTTCCCTTGTCAAATTTTTCGAGTATCTTCTGGATATAATGTGACTGGGATAAGATATATCCATCAGATGTCCTGGAGATTTTAACACCAAGAATAATATCTGCAATACCTAAGTCTTTCATGTCAAATTTCTGTGTTAACATGATTTTTACCTCGTTAATTAGAGCCACCGTGCTACCAGTGATAATCATGTCATCCACATATAAACATACAATGACATAGTTGTGCATATCCCCTTTTACATATACACATTTATCGCATTCATTATAACGAAATCCATTTGACAACATAACTTGGTCAAATTTTTCATGTCATTATTTAGGTGCTTGTTTAAGTCCATATAGTGACTTAACAAGTCTGCACACCTTCTTCTCTTTACCTGAAACTACAAACCCTTCAAGTTATTCCAGGTAAATTTCTTCATCTAATTCACCATTTAAAAATACTGTTTTTACATCCATTTGATGAAGTTCAAGGTTATATAATGCAGCAAAAGCAATTATTAATCTTATGGATGTTTTTCTTGTTACAGGTGAATATGTATCAAAGTAATCAACACATTCCTTTTGTCTATAGCCTTTTACTACAAGTCTAGCTTTGTATTTATCTATAGACCCATCAGGTTTTATCTTTCTCTTAAATATTCATTTATATCTTAATGGTTTACTTCCTAGAGGAAGATTTACAAGTTCCCAGGTGTGATTTTGAATAATTGATTCAATTTCACTATTTACAGCTTCTTTCCAAAAAGGAGTTTCAGGTGTAGACATAGTCTCTTTATAAGTTTGAGATTTCTTTTCTAATATATATGTTAGAAAATCCGGACCAAACGATTTATTAATCTTGGCCCTTTTACTCCGTCTACATTCAGCCTCATTAGTTTTATTTCCATAATCAGATTATGTTTCTCTTATAACTTCATCACAAGTCTTTTTAGGGAAACTTGGTTCATAATCTTTACTAGGAAAGATATTCTCAAAAAATACTGCATTCCTAGATTCAATAATAGAGTACTTATGTATCTCTGCATGATCTGATTTGAAAATAAAGAAACGATAAGCACTGTTATTATGTGCATATCCAATGAATATACAATCAATAGTTTTAGGTCCAATTTTAGTCCTTTTAGGAGTAAGAATTGCAATTTTTGTAAGACACCCCCACACTCTTAAGAATTTATAGCTAGGTGCTCGACCTGTCCATAATTCATAAGGTGTTTTATCTAATTTCTTTTGGGGTATTTTGTTGAGAATATGATTAGCAGAAAGCAAAACTTCCCCCACATGTTCTGAGGTAAAGCAGAACTTATTAACATGACATTAATCATTTCCTTTAATGTTCTATTCTTACGCTCAGCAATTCCATTTTGCTGAGGTGTGTAAGAAGCAGTTGTTTGATGTATAATACTATGTTCTGCACAAGTTTGTGCAAATGGTGACTCATATTCACCACCTCTTTCACTTCTTAGCATTTTTATCTTTTTACTAAGTTGATTCTCAACTTCATTTTTATATTGTATAAATATTTCAATTGCCTCATCTTTTGTTCTCATTAGATATACATAGCAATATCTAGTACAATCATCTATAAAAGTAATAAAGTATTTCTTTCCACCTCTAGTTTGAACAGATTTTAAATCACAAACATCTGTATGAATTAATTCTAAAGGTTCAGTACTACGTTCTATAGAACGAAATGGAAGCTTAGCCATTTTGATTCAACACATATTTCACATTTATCATCAAAGTTTATATTAAAATTAGGCAACATATTTAAATTTATTAATCTCTGCAAAGTATAATAATTTACATGTCCTAATCTACCATGCCAAATATAAGGTGACTCAGTCATATAAGCAGAAGAATCAATTTTATTATTAATTTTAGGGGCAATGGTCATTACATTTATTTTAAACAGACTATTTGTCATATACCCCCTGCTTACATATACACCATTTTTTGTAAGTACAAACTTATCAGACTCAAATACAAGCCTAAACCCTTTCTTACTCAAAACTGATCCTGAAACCAGATTCTTGCGGATATCTGGTACATGAAGTACATCAGTAAGAGTAAGTTCTTTTCCAGAAGTCATCTTTAGTACAATGTTTCCTCGTCCTTCAATCTTGGAGGTTGCAGAGTTACCCATGTAGAGTAGTTCTCCTTCCACATGTTCATATGTAGAGAACATCCACTTGTTGGTGCAGATGTGGCGAGTGGCCCCAGCATCCACCCACCATTCTTTAGAATTGCCACCAACTAAGTTAACTTCTGAGACAACAGATGTACAGTTTACATCTGCATTTGCACAAAGATTTTCTACCTCGGCCAAATTTGCATTATGATGCTTCTTCTTCTTCTTTGAAAATTCTTGTGCCTTGCGCACACAGCAGTCCTTTGCACGATATCCAGGCTTGTCGCAGTTGTAGCACTTTCCATTGAATCTCTTCGAGTTACCACTCTTAGAGTCTTCACCATTATACTTTCGCTTCCTATCATTAGACATATTGGAATTTTCCATAACGTTAGCTTTAAAAACATTGTATGGATTTCCAATTTTCTTTTCAGAAAGACGGTTATCTTCTTCGATTCTCAAACGTACAATCAGATTTTCAAGTGTCATTTCTTTTCGTTTATGCTTTAGGTAATATTTGAATTCTTTCCAAGATGGTGGCAATTTTTCAATAATTGCAGCCGGTTGAAATAATTCACTAATAGTCATACCTTCAGCATGAATTTCATGAATAATCACTTGAAGATCTTGTACTTGGTTGATTACATTTTTAGAATCAACCATTTTATAATTCAGAAACTTACCGACTACATATTTCTTAGAGCCGGCATCTTCTGTATTATATTTCTTGTCTAAAAACTCCCAAAGTTCCTTAGCAGTAGCAATTGAACTATATACATTATACAGTATATTGTCCAATCCATTGAGGATATAATTCTTACTCAAGAAGTCCGCATGTTTCCATGCATCAACCGTCTTTACTGATTGTTGATCATCTTCAACAAGAGTCGGCACAGTCTCTTTCAAGTACTTGGCCAGATTTAGTGTAGTGAGATAGAATAACATTTTCTGTTGCCATCTCTTAAAATCTGAGCCACTGAACTTCTATGCTTTCTCATACTGGTTTGAAGGCACAGTTGGAGTAACCATGACAGGAGTTACCACAGTGGACATATCAGATGCAGTGGCCATCTGTATTCATTAAATTTATCTATCTTAATATTTTGTAACAAATTTTAACTTTCTAATAAAACTGAAAATCAATTCTAATTCCAAACCACAAGATTTCTAAAAATATTTCTTCCTCTAAACAGATTTAACTATCTTTTTCCAGAAACAATTAGATTTAAATAACTAGTGATTAAACACTATTATGACAATATTCGAAATTAATCTAAAACAAAAAAAAACGGTTTTAAGAATGTTGGATAAAAAATTTGCTAATGTTTCAGATTAATATGGGCAGACTTATTACTGTTATTAGTTAACAGAATTATTATGCACAGAATTACTACTGTTATTATGCACAGAATTAATTCTGTTATTATGCACAGGTTTCAGTGTTATATTTCAATCAGAAATAAAGTTGGAGAAGAAGAATTACGAATTATTATGTATAATAACAGTCTATATCTTTCCAAATTTGAATTAGAAGAATATTCCTATTACTGTTTACAGAAAACTATTAAACTGTTCTTTTTTAACTAGTTTACTATTCTAAACAGAATAAAGTATTACTGGATTAAGAAAAATCTGTATTCAGAAGGATGAACGTATGCAAAATTGATGAAGACAGGAAGATGATCGAGGCTAGTATTGAACACTATCTCCTTAAAACCGATTCGCCCTCCACCACTTGCTTCTGGATTGCAATGGGCGTCGGTCTCTCAGGATACAACGATCGGTCTGCAACAGGAAGGAAGTCGTAATCCTGTTGCTCTAGCGAATCTGATAAAGAACACTCTCTATATGTATGGTATAATGTAGGACTGATTTAGGAAGAACTGTTCTTCTGGAAACAGAAACTCTCTGTCAAAAAGACCAAGTTTCTGTCTGCAGAAGAAGGAAAAATTCTGTAGATTGTATATTCTAAAAAGTCTGGACATAGGCCTATTTATAGGCTTCTGGGCAAACGGTCACAACGGTTGGTCTTTTAACGGCAACGGTTAACAAACGACCGTTGGATCTCAACGGACAAATCCTAACGACTCTTAACGGGTGCGGGTCGAATCCAAATAGCCACTAAAGCGCCCAATGCGCTCTAAACGCCCATTTGCCCTCGCACACGCCCGTGCGCGTGCGCGTGCGGGTGGTGCGGGTGGTGCGTAGCACCACCCGTGGTGCTCAAGGTTTCTCCTCTTCTTACACAAGCAATGTCATGGAACAAACAATCCTATATAAACCCACATGCTAACAAACCTCTAGCCAATGTGGGACTATTTTTTTCTTCTTTCCTTTTTTTGTTCCCTTTACTATGTACTCCTCTTTGAAACAATTTTCCATTCACATAATTCATTTATTTTTAAACTAGTGAATTGGCTCAAAGATTCAAGTTCAAACATACATGAATTCAACATTAACAACAATCAACTGGCTTCCACGTCTACAGCCATGGAGGGAGCAGAGGGAGGATCGTGAGACGCACGGAGAAGGCTGGAGCTGCAGCAGCACACGGTGGATACTAATATATTATCCACCACTACTAACTTTGACTCCTACATCGAATAGTTTCACATCAATAATATATCTATAAAGTAATCATAACCAATAAATTTTGAAATTCCAGATGGGCCACGTCACTAGATAATTCAAAGTATGTTTTACCAAATATAGTAGCAGAATGATCAAATCTCTGGACTCTTGAGGATGCATCCTGCAGACTTACTTCAATTATAGATAATTGTGAGGTGCGAGAGAGAGTATTACCAGCCAATAGGGCAAGACGAGAACATCGCTGACAGCGAGCCAGAGAACACCATACCCAAGGAAGCAGCAAGCAGCTCCAATGAAGAGAATCACCCAGGGGGAGAACGTGTTGCTGCAAATGGCCGGAACCAGCCCAAAGTTCTCACCAATGTCATTGGCGACGCCGAGTATGGTCAGCTGCTGCTGGGTATAGCCCAGCACAGACTTGAGGGTATGAGAGTACAGGGGGAAGTTGTATGGGTTGCCTGCGGCGATGTGGACCCAGCCCCCCGCGGCCAGACCCACCCACGGCGGCCGGGTCCCTGACTTCAGAGCTCCGGCGGCCGCCATCCTCTTAATCTGGGCTCTCGGGCTGGATTCGAAGCCAGGGGAGGGGAGTGAGGTTTCGAGAGCATATATGAATGATTGTGGGGTTTGATTGAACGTGTACTTCCAACTGTCGATATCTCGGGCAGCTGCGGCTGCAAATGAAATGAACTCAAAATAATAATAATTGTCACGAGGCGGCCGCTCACGATGTGCGGAGTTTCCTAAGGAGCACACCATTTTTCTTCCCAGTGACCCCACTATCCAGTGTATTTCAGATCCGGACAAGCTCTTAAAAGAAGGGCTCACTAGTAAAAACGGTGTGCTCATTTGGAAACTCCCACGATGTGTGGACGGAGATTCTGTTACTTATTCTGGTGTAAAAAAGTGCGCCCTTTGGCGCACTGAAGAGACATGAATTGAAATCCCAGGATTCGGTCGGTAAGAGGGAGCATAAAATCTCCCTTTCTCTATGTTAGAGTTAAAAAAAATTCTAAAATAAAGAGAGAAAACACTTAGCTTTCCCACAGCAGAAAGTTAACTTTGCGTGAATGAATAAAAAAGTCTTAGCTTCGCGTTCAGAGTATTTAACTCTGCATGGGCAGATTCTCGTAATTCTAAATTGATTATGATTGAGATTTGAAATTGTTTAATATCTGAATTGAGTCCGATCAGTATTCAAATTCAAGATATTTAAATCAAAATCAAATATTTGATTAGAATTCTTGATAAATACAAATACCTTCTATTCATATTTTTATAGAAACTCTCATAACCAACTAAAGTTTATAAATAGACTTTTTGAGTAGAATTAGGGATTTTTGGTAATTCAAGTTATGTGAGAGAGGTTTGAAGCCTTGGAGATCTTTTTAGAGCTTAAATTACACTCGAGAACTTTGAATTTATTAAGATTAGTAGAGAGAAAGAGGTATCACGTCGGATTTTTACTAGTTAGATTCTATTTCCACATTAGAATTTACTTTTATTGTAAAATAGAATGATAAAAATAAAAATTTTCTTGCTTGTTATTTTATTGTTTCCATTCCGTTGTAATTATTGTAACAGAACGAAATATGCTGGTAAACATTGCTAGAAGATTAAAAAATTGTAATTTGCAGGGTAAGCGTTGGATGAGCATCGTACGTGTAACGTGTTCGATCGATCTGAGTCTCATGTGCTCCTTGACCGTTGCTTCGCTGGTTCCTTGTCGTGCACGCAAGCTGTAGATCTTTTCAGGGTGCTTCAGTCCAAAGAGCTCCGATGCAGTTCGGACCATCACGGAACATTGGACCCCGCAGCAGATGCCTAGTCATGCCCCCACTGAGATACTGAGGGTTAGCAGTAAAACCAAAATAACTGATCGAAAGCCTATCTGAATAAACAAAATCAAACTGAACTGAAATAATTCCACCAGTTTTCGGTTTATACACAAAAATATTACATATATATATGTATGGACATATATTTATACGTATATAAAGACATGTATACTTACTACATGTCCATAAATGCTTACTAAAACAATCAAAAATATATTTTTAAAATAAATTTTATTCAAAATTCAGTTTTAACCAAATCAAACCGAATTAGTTCGATTCGGTTTCGGTTTCAATTCCTAATTGGTTTACTTTTGTTTTGTCAAAATCGATAAAAACTGAACCGAAACCGACTGAAGCGAAGAAAGTAAACCATAACAGTTAGATATTAGCCTTGACCACACCTTGCTTTTGAACTACTAGTTTTATTATATCTTATTAATAAAATACGGAATAGTTAGCTCATTGTTTTTTAAAAAAAAAAAAAAAACACAGCTTGCTTAAAATTAAAATCTTCACAAAGAGGTCTTCTCTTCTTCTTCTTGTCTAGTATTACTGTTTCCTCTCCTCCGCTAAGAGAATATCTACGTCATTGTCATTATCATCTACAGACTCCTCGACACTAGAGATGGTAATGAATGTACCTACCTACAGACTACGACCCGAATTATGTAATTCAGTGCCGTGCTGAATTGGGGTCTAAGGTTCCTGTCAAAATTGGTCAGCACATGGTGTTGTGTCCAAACAGTCAGCACATCAGACTCAGGTATCGTCTCCAAACAGCAGAGAGCCGCCCATGGAGCTCATTGTACATCGTCATGATTGGAATAACAATCAGAAGGTCCACGCAAGCTTGATAGCAGCAACCACACACGAAACTGCAGCAAATACGATGAATTTGCAGGGACAACAGCATAACTGTTGTTCATATTGAATATAGGTCATTATCAAAATTGAATCTTGGACTGGGATTTGTATGAACAAAGGGTTAAACTTTAAATATCAGGTGTCAAAATTCGATCTTGCCGCAAAGTTTGTAAGAAGTTGGAGTTTGTGAGGAACAGACCATCAAAATTTTACTTGTCATCAAAATTTGGAGGGGAAACAAATAGCACTATCACCATCAAAATAGATCACCACCCTGCTAAAAACATGCAGACACTGGAAAAATCTTGACATCAAACACATCCTCAGCACAAATTCATGCACCTTCATGTTTGAGAAATGAAGGACTCACGAAAGGTTGTTTGGATTTTTTTTTTTTTCAAATCACTGATAGTAACATATTACATATGCTGATAGCATTACAAACAAATACCAAGTATCTGAGATAACAAAAACGACGACAATCACTACACAAACCTTTTCCATAAATATGGATCGACAAGACGCTATTAGGGGGAAAAAAAAACTCAAGCTCAATCTTGTTTTGGACAATCGAAAAAGAGAAAGGAGGAACTAATTGCAGATTCTGCCACTTGTGTAATTACTTCACACTTTTGTGTAACCAATAAATAGGAAAAAAGAAAAGAATGATATATAGCAGCACTTCTGTAGCCTAAAAAATACGACAAGTTTCTGCTTCATGGACACGCACAGACAGATATCGCCGAAAGCAGTAGGCCAGAACAGTAACAGACCTGTAAACGAGCCGAAGAAATAATAAATGAGCAGAGAGTTTTTGAAGTAAGGAAATAATGGAATTTATTTTGAGAAAAAAAAAATTAACACAATTTATCCCTCAAAAGAGGATAATACCATTGAAATACAGCTTACCTAGTGGGGAGGAAGTTCCGCTAAGTAAAAAGGGTTTGTTTCAAAGAAAGAAAAAGAAAAAGGAAAAACAAAAAACAAAAAAGTTTCTAGCTGGTTTCAACTCCAACTCAAATTTTTTTCGGTTTACGAGAAAAAAAAACAGTTGCCTTTGTTCAACTTTCTATTTGAAACATATTTCCCACTTCAAACCTAATGAATGTCAGATTTTTAACGAGTCCAGGCATCAATAAGTGCATCACACGTGATCCAGAAGTAGTAGCTATTCAGGTCACTTTTTTTACTGTATATAAGAGCATTAAAAGTATGGATGAACACAGAGATCCGTTCTGACCACTCCATCCGGGTCCGATTGAACTCGATCGGAGTTTAGAAAGAAGTTCGATCAGGATTGTATATCTAAAATACCAAACAGCCAGAAGTAGTCGGAAGTTCATCGGAGTCAATCGGACTCCGACCATCCGGTGAGATACTCTCCCTCTCTCCTCTTCTCTCTCTCTCCCCCTCCTCCCCCAACTCTCCTCTCTCTCCCCCCTCTCCTGCTCCTCCTATTTACTACTTCTGCCTCTCTCTCTCTCTCTCTCTCCCCCCCCCCTACTTAACTGCTCTCTCCCCCCACTCTTTGCTCTGCCTTTCCCTGAAAACTCTGACCGACATCGTCGGATTCCGACTGCATCCAATCGATCCGGAGATGGTCGGAGGTCGGTCGGATTCCGATGAGCAAGACGGTCGGAGTTTTGTCTCTTCCCCCTTGTTGAAATCCTCCAACCTCCGCCGGCTCCAACCAATTATTCACCCCTAATTAAAAGTTTAAACCAAGGTTTTAAATCATGGAAGGGATGTCTGTATTGACCGATGGTTTATAATATTAAAAATCAGCAATAGGCACGTACCATACCAGCAATATCAAAACATCGACATTACATTGGCAAGATAATGGTAATATCAAAACTGATACTATAGTGCTTATAGTTTATAATGTATCAGATATCTCAAATACGATAAGTTATTCACAATGCATCAGTATCGGCTGATATGTAAAACTTGATTTAACTATCTAAGCATAAGAGGTTCTTTGGAAGATTAGGTAGATGAGAATGATTGGGGGATATAGACCATCTAGAACAGAAAAAAGACTTTAGAAGATACAACATATAACTAAAAGAAATTAAGGACAAATGATAAAACCTAAAGGCCGTGCATGAGGAAATAAAAAGAGAATGTCTGATGACTTTTGAGACTACTTAGTACACTCTGACATGGCTATGGACTTGCAAAGAACCCCAAAGTCCACATTTAGGGAAGTGAAAATTTAAATATGTGACGCCATGCAATTTGGAAATTAGCAATGAACAAAATAGTGATTAGGTGAGCTTAAGCTACTTGAGCGCAGAACTACCACAAGCCAGGTTGGTTTAGCAGTCAATTAACAAAAAAATTTGAGTAATAACAAGGATAGTTGTCTAAAAAGAACTCACCTGGATTTTGTTTCCCGATGTCACTCAATGGAGTAATCCTTCTCCGGTGAAGTGGCGGCGGCTCTGGCGGTGGCTCCTGCGGTGGTATTGAAGATGGCTCGGGCGAGATGAGGGAGAGAGAGATTAGAATGTTAGAGAATGATTTTTTAGAATGAGTGAAATGTATTTTGATTTAGGGGTTTATATAGGATTGGATTTAGGAGTTACAGAATATAAAGGGTTTTGGGAGTTATAGAATTTAAAGGGTTTGAGCTGTTATGGAATTTTAAGAGTTTGAGGAGTTATGAAATTTGAAAAGTTTTAGATTAATTTGGAGAGTTTAGAATATGAAAGGTTTTAGTTTAATTAGGGAGTTTAATTTTGAGAATTAAAGATGGGAGTTTCATTATTGAAATAATGGAGAAGTTAAGAGTTTGGAGGTTAGAAAATGAAAAGTTTTGGAGGTTATAAAAGATGAAATGTCATATTTATTTGTGTTTATTTATTTATTTATGTCTAATAAAAATTAAGGGTTATTACATTCTACCCCTCTTTAAACAATAATTTCGTCCTCGAAATTAAATAAACAAAGTAAGGAATTTTTTTTTTCTCTTATTATTAGGACAACTTCTTATTATTCTTATTGAGTTCAAACTTGATTTACAGATTAGGCGAATTTTTCTAAAATAGGAAGGGAATTGGAATTAATGGAATGTTATAGAAATTAATTTTAAAATAAGAATAGATATCGAAGAATGAATATTTAAATTTTATCTAGGATGTAAATCATTAGCGAGTAACGAATTTGGATATGAATCAAAATAAATTGGTCACTGATTAGGAACAATATACGAGATGTGAAAGAGTTAAATGAATGGAATCCAAAAATTTCGAAGAGTATTATTATATAAGTGTGGCAAAATTTTAATATAAGGATCCAAATCAATTCAAGTCACATGAACTGATTTGAGAAACCTGGGCTCTGATACCACTAAAATACCTGTCACGCCCCGCTCCCGATATACGGTATACAAGCATGTGTAACAGGTACCGGCAACATATTCAGTTTGAATATGCTAAAGCCTCAATAAATTTGCCACAATAATACTCAGTAATTACGATAGAAAAATTCAACAAAAGTTTGACTTTTCATTTATTGGAATGAAGTTTAGATACAATTGAAACAAAATATAATAAAATTAAACAAAAGGAAGAAGGGAATCTCTAATCCGTTATGAAGCTTCAATATGATGTTTAAAGTACACCAGATCCTGCGTCAGTTTTGGCGTGTCCATCGGTAAATCTGGGCATGCACACCCAGGTCGTCAGATTGCGACCAAAATAAAAAACGCAAAAAGAATTGAAATATAGCAGTTATATCCAAACATAATAATAATACAAGTTTTAGAAAATATGGAATGAGATGTCTGTAATAATGATGTCAATTAATTTAGGTTATCTTAATGTCATTTTAACGAAGTCAATTCTATAACAGGGGCATTTTTGTCTAAGATGTCATGTAATTGGAAAAACTAACTGATGGGATACAACTGTTTCGATTGTTTCCTGTACAGACCCAGGAAATGGTCACAGGATTGTCCGGTGCTGAGTCGGACCTGCCGTCAGGCAAACATGAATTATAGTCAGGTATGATCCAGCAAATCATCACGCACCCATGGTGTGCGAAATATTCAGTTGTACAACTTAACAAGTTTACAGCCGAAACAGAGTATATTTCCATCATTCAGTTTCTCCCTCAACCCAGTATCATTTAGGTATAGTACATGCATGTCTAAATTCTGGTTTTCATAACTTGTATATTGAATTTCGGGTACAATATTTCAATTAGATTTTGTTAATTTGTTAACAACATAATTTATAGAATCCGTTTTATATTTTATTCAATAAATCACAATTGGTTATATCAAGAATTTACTGATTTGAGATATCATACAGATATCGGCCAGGCCAGTGTATGAATGCTGGGAGGTTTTCCGTGCATTGCACGTTCCTTAATTAGAGAACCAGCATACAAAACTTTTATAGACACCGATATAGAATGATATCACAAACAGTATGTTTCCACGATTATAGCTTTTTTCATGATTTATTAAAAACCTAACTACAGGCTGTAATTTAACAAGTAATCATTTAATTTCTAACATCATAAAGAAATAACAGATATGTCAATGATTGCACTTGTAATAACACATTTAGTTTCTACAAATTAAATTCTAACAATATAAAGAAATAGTATTTGTAATCACAAATTTAGATGATATAATTGAAGTAATATTTCTATAAGAAAAATTAGCATGTTTAGTGAGTCTAAAAAGAACTCACCTGGATTTTGTTTCCCGATGTCGCTCAATGGAGTAATCCTTCTCCGGTGAAGTGGCGGCGGCTCTGGCGGTGGCTCCTGCGGTGGTATTGAAGATGGCTCGGGCGAGATGAGGGAGAGAGAGATTAGAATGTTAGAGAATGATTTTTTAGAATGAGTGAAATGTATTTTGATTTAGGGGTTTATATAGGATTAGATTTAGGAGTTACAGAATATGAAGGGTTTTGGGAGTTATAGAATTTAAAGGGTTTGAGGTGTTATGGTATTTTAAGAGTTTGAGGAGTTATGAAATTTGAAAAGTTTTAGATTAATTTGGAGAGTTTAGAATATGAAAGGTTTTAGTTTAATTAGGAAGTTTAATTTTGAGAATTAAAGATGGGAGTTTCATTATTGAAATAATGGAGAACTTAAGAGTTTGGAGGTTAGAAAATGAAAAGTTTTGGAGGTTATAAAAGATGAAATGTCATATTTATTTGTGTTTATTTATTTATTTATGTCTAATAAAAATTAAGGGTTATTACATTCTACCCCTCTTAAAACAATAATTTCGTCCTCAAAATTAAATAAACAAAGTAAGGAATTTTTTTTTCTCTTATTATTAGGACAACTTCTTATTATTCTTATTGAGTTCAAACTTGATTTACAGATTAGGCGAATTTTTCTAAAATAGGAAGGGAATTGGAATTAATGGAATGTTATAGAAATTAATTTTAAAATAAGAATAGATATCGAAGAATGAATATTTAAATTTTATCTAGGATGTAAATCATTAGCGCGTAACGAATTTGGATATGAATCAAAATAAATTGGTCACTGATTAGGAACAATATACGAGATGTGAAAGAGTTAAATGAATGGAATCCAAAAATTTCGAAGAGTATTATTATATAAGTGTGGCAAAATTTTAATATAAGGATCCAAATCAATTCAAGTCACATGAACTGATTTGAGAAACCTGGGCTCTGATACCACTAAAATACCTGTCACGCCCCGCTCCCGATATACGGTATACAAGCATGTGTAACAGGTACCGGCAACATATTCAGTTTGAATATGCTAAAGCCTCAATAAATTTGCCACAATAATACTCAGTAATTACGATAGAAAAATTCAACAAAAGTTTGACTTTTCATTTATTGGAATGAAGTTTAGATACAATTGAAACAAAATATAATAAAATTAAACAAAAGGAAGAAGAGAATCTCTAATCCGTTATGAAGCTTCAATATGATGTTTAAAGTACACCAGATCCTGCGTCAGTTTTGGCGTGTCCATCGGTAAATCTGGGCATGCACACCCAGGTCGTCAGATTGCGACCAAAATAAAAAACGCAAAAAGAATTGAAATATAGCAGTTATATCCAAACATAATAATAAAGTTTTAGAAAATATGGAATGAGATGTCTGTAATAATGATGTCAATTAATTTAGGTTATCTTAATGTCATTTTAACGAAGTCAATTCTATAACAGGGGCATTTTTGTCTAAGATGTCATGTAATTGGAAAAGCTAACTGATGGGATACAACTGTTTCGATTGTTTCCTGTACAGACCCAGGAAATGGTCACAGGATTGTCCGGTGCTGAGTCGGACCTGCCGTCAGGCAAACATGAATTATAGTCAGGTATGATCCAGCAAATCATCACGCACCCATGGTGTGCGAAATATTCAGTTGTACAACTTAACAAGTTTACAGCCGAAACAGAGTATATTTCCATCATTCAGTTTCTCCCCCAACCCAGTATCATTTAGGTATAGTACATGCATGTCTAAATTCTGGTTTTCATAACTTGTATATTGAATTTCGGGTACAATATTTCAATTAGATTTTGTTAATTTGTTAACAACATAATTTATAGAATCCGTTTTATATTTTATTCAATAAATCACAATTGGTTATATCAAGAATTTACTGATTTGAGATATCATACAGATATCGGCCAGGCCAGTGTATGAATGCTGGGAGGTTTTCCGTGCATTGCACGTTCCTTAATTAGAGAACCAGCATACAAAACTTTTCTAGACACCGATATAGAATGATATCACAAACAGTATGTTTCCACGATTATAGCTTTTTTCATGATTTATTAAAAACCTAACTACAGGCTGTAATTTAACAAGTAATCATTTAATTTCTAACATCATAAAGAAATAACAGATATGTCAATGATTGCACTTGTAATAACACATTTAGTTTCTACAAATTAAATTCTAACAATATAAAGAAATAGTATTTGTAATCACAAATTTAGATGATATAATTGAAGTAATATTTCTATAAGAAAAATTAGCATGTTTAGTGAGTCTAAAAAGAACTCACCTGGATTTTGTTTCCCGATGTCGCTCAATGGAGTAATCCTTCTCCGGTGAAGTGGCGGCGGCTCTGGCGGTGGCTCCTGCGGTGGTATTGAAGATGGCTCGGGCGAGATGAGGGAGAGAGAGATTAGAATGTTAGAGAATGATTTTTTAGAATGAGTGAAATGTATTTTGATTTAGGGGTTTATATAGGATTGGATTTAGGAGTTACAGAATATGAAGGGTTTTGGGAGTTATAGAATTTAAAGGGTTTGAGGTGTTATGGAATTTTAAGAGTTTGAGGAGTTATGAAATTTGAAAAGTTTTAGATTAATTTGGAGAGTTTAGAATATGAAAGGTTTTAGTTTAATTAGGGAGTTTAATTTTGAGAATTAAAGATGGAAGTTTCATTATTGAAATAATGGAGAAGTTAAGAGTTTGGAGGTTAGAAAATGAAAAGTTTTGGAGGTTATAAAAGATGAAATGTCATATTTATTTGTGTTTATTTATTTATTTATGTCTAATAAAAATTAAGGGTTATTACATTCTACCTCTCTTAAAACAATAATTTCGTCCTCGAAATTAAATAAACAAAGTAAGAAAAAAAAATTTTCTCTTATTATTAGGACAACTTCTTATTATTCTTATTGAGTTCAAACTTGATTTACAGATTAGGCGAAATTTTCTAAAATAGGAAGGGAATTGGAATTAATGGAATGTTATAGAAATTAATTTTAAAATAAGAATAGATATCGAAGAATGAATATTTAAATTTTATCTAGGATGTAAATCATTAGCGAGTAACGAATTTGGATATGAATCAAAATAAATTGGTCACTGATTAGGAACAATATACGAGATGTGAAAGAGTTAAATGAATGGAATCCAAAAATTTCGAAGAGTATTATTATATAAGTGTGGCAAAATTTTAATATAAGGATCCAAATCAATTCAAGTCACATGAACTGATTTGAGAAACCTGGGCTCTGATACCACTAAAATACCTGTCACGCCCCGCTCCCGATATACGGTATACAAGCATGTGTAACAGGTACCGGCAACATATTCAGTTTGAATATGCTAAAGCCTCAATAAATTTGCCACAATAATACTCAGTAATTACGATAGAAAAATTCAACAAAAGTTTGACTTTTCATTTATTGGAATGAAGTTTAGATACAATTGAAACAAAATATAATAAAATTAAACAAAAGGAAGAAGGGAATCTCTAATCCGTTATGAAGCTTCAATATGATGTTTAAAGTACACCAGATCCTGCGTCAGTTTTGGCGTGTCCATCGGTAAATCTGGGCATGCACACCCAGGTCGTCAGATTGCGACCAAAATAAAAAACGCAAAAAGAATTGAAATATAGCAGTTATATCCAAACATAATAATAATACAAGTTTTAGAAAATATGGAATGAGATGTCTGTAATAATGATGTCAATTAATTTAGGTTATCTTAATGTCATTTTAACGAAGTCAATTCTATAACAAGGGCATTTTTGTCTAAGATGTCATGTAATTGGAAAAGCTAACTGATGGGATACAACTGTTTCGATTGTTTCCTGTACAGACCCAGGAAATGGTCACAGGATTGTCCGGTGCTGAGTCGGACCTGCCGTCAGGCAAACATGAATTATAGTCAGGTATGATCCAGCAAATCATCACGCACCCATGGTGTGCGAAATATTCAGTTGTACAACTTAACAAGTTTACAGCCGAAACAGAGTATATTTCCATCATTCAGTTTCTCCCCCAACCCAGTATCATTTAGGTATAGTACATGCATGTCTAAATTCTGGTTTTCATAACTTGTATATTGAATTTCGGGTACAATATTTCAATTAGATTTTGTTAATTTGTTAACAACATAATTTATAGAATCCGTTTTATATTTTATTCAATAAATCACAATTGGTTATATCAAGAATTTACTGATTTGAGATATCATACAGATATCGGCCAGGCCAGTGTATGAATGCTGGGAGGTTTTCCGTGCATTACACGTTCCTTAATTAGAGAACCAGCATACAAAACTTTTCTAGACACCGATATAGAATGATATCACAAACAGTATGTTTCCACGATTATAGCTTTTTTCATGATTTATTAAAAACCTAACTACAGGCTGTAATTTAACAAGTAATCATTTAATTTCTAACATCATAAAGAAATAACAGATATGTCAATGATTGCACTTGTAATAACACATTTAGTTTCTACAAATTAAATTCTAACAATATAAAGAAATAGTATTGGTAATCACAAATTTAGATGATATAATTGAAGTAATATTTCTATAAGAAAAATTAGCATGTTTAGTGAGTCTAAAAAGAACTCACCTGGATTTTGTTTCCCGATGTCGCTCAATGGAGTAATCCTTCTCCGGTGAAGTGGCGGCGGCTCTGGCGGTGGCTCCTGCGGTGGTATTGAAGATGGCTCGGGCGAGATGAGGGAGAGAGAGATTAGAATGTTAGAGAATGATTTTTTAGAATGAGTGAAATGTATTTTGATTTAGGGGTTTATATAGGATTGGATTTAGGAGTTACAGAATATGAAGGGTTTTGGGAGTTATAGAATTTAAAGGGTTTGAGGTGTTATGGTATTTTAAGAGTTTGAGGAGTTATGAAATTTGAAAAGTTTTAGATTAATTTGGAGAGTTTAGAATATGAAAGGTTTTAGTTTAATTAGGGAGTTTAATTTTGAGAATTAAAAATGGGAGTTTCATTATTGAAATAATGGAGAAGTTAAGAGTTTGGAGGTTAGAAAATGAAAAGTTTTGGAGGTTATAAAAGATGAAATGTCATATTTATTTGTGTTTATTTATTTATTTATGTCTAATAAAAATTAAGGGTTATTACATTCTACCCCTCTTTAAACAATAATTTCGTCCTCGAAATTAAATAAACAAAGTAAGGAATTTTTTTTTTCTCTTATTATTAGGACAACTTCTTATTATTCTTATTGAGTTCAAACTTGATTTACAGATTAGGCGAATTTTTCTAAAATAGGAAGGGAATTGGAATTAATGGAATGTTATAGAAATTAATTTTAAAATAAGAATAGATATCGAAGAATGAATATTTAAATTTTATCTAGGATGTAAATCATTAGCGCGTAACGAATTTGGATATGAATCAAAATAAATTGGTCACTGATTAGGAACAATATACGAGATGTGAAAGAGTTAAATGAATGGAATCCAAAAATTTCGAAGAGTATTATTATATAAGTGTGGCAAAATTTTAATATAAGGATCCAAATCAATTCAAGTCACATGAACTGATTTGAGAAACCTGGGCTCTGATACCACTAAAATACCTGTCACGCCCCGCTCCCGATATACGGTATACAAGCATGTGTAACAGGTACCGGCAACATATTCAGTTTGAATATGCTAAAGCCTCAATAAATTTGCCACAATAATACTCAGTAATTACGATAGAAAAATTCAACAAAAGTTTGACTTTTCATTTATTGGAATGAAGTTTAGATACAATTGAAACAAAATATAATAAAATTAAACAAAAGGAAGAAGAGAATCTCTAATCCGTTATGAAGCTTCAATATGATGTTTAAAATACACCAGATCCTGCGTCAGTTTTGGCGTGTCCATCGGTAAATCTGGGCATGCACACCCAGGTCGTCAGATTGCGACCAAAATAAAAAACGCAAAAAGAATTGAAATATAGCAGTTATATCCAAACATAATAATAATACAAGTTTTAGAAAATATGGAATGAGATGTCTGTAATAATGATGTCAATTAATTTAGGTTATCTTAATGTCATTTTAACGAAGTCAATTCTATAACAGGGGCATTTTTGTCTAAGATGTCATGTAATTGGAAAAACTAACTGATGGGATACAACTGTTTCGATTGTTTCCTGTACAGACCCAGGAAATGGTCACAGGATTGTCCGGTGCTGAGTCGGACCTGCCGTCAGGCAAACATGAATTATAGTCAGGTATGATCCAGCAAATCATCACGCACCCATGGTGTGCGAAATATTCAGTTGTACAACTTAACAAGTTTACAGCCGAAACAGAGTATATTTCCATCATTCAGTTTCTCCCCCAACCCAGTATCATTTAGGTATAGTACATGCATGTCTAAATTCTGGTTTTCATAACTTGTATATTGAATTTCGGGTACAATATTTCAATTAGATTTTGTTAATTTGTTAACAACATAATTTATAGAATCCGTTTTATATTTTATTCAATAAATCACAATTGGTTATATCAAGAATTTACTGATTTGAGATATCATACAGATATCGGCCAGGCCAGTGTATGAATGCTGGGAGGTTTTCCGTGCATTGCACGTTCCTTAATTAGAGAGCCAGCATACAAAACTTTTCTAGACACCGATATAGAATGATATCACAAACAGTATGTTTCCACGATTATAGCTTTTTTCATGATTTATTAAAAACCTAACTACAGGCTGTAATTTAACAAGTAATCATTTAATTTCTAACATCATAAAGAAAATAACAGATATGTCAATGATTGCACTTGTAATAACACATTTAGTTTCTACAAATTAAATTCTAACAATATAAAGAAATAGTATTTGTAATCACAAATTTAGATGATATAATTGAAGTAATATTTCTATAAGAAAAATTAGCATGTTTAGTGAGTCTAAAAAGAACTCACCTGAATTTTGTTTCCCGATGTCGCTCAATGGAGTAATCCTTCTCCGGTGAAGTGGCGGTGGCTCCTGCGGTGGTATTGAAAATGGCTCGGGCGAGATGAGGGAGAGAGAGATTAGAATGTTAGAGAATGATTTTTTAGAATGAGTGAAATGTATTTTGATTTAGGGGTTTATATAGGATTGGATTTAGGAGTTACAGAATATGAAGGGTTTTGGGAGTTATAGAATTTAAAGGGTTTGAGGTGTTATGGAATTTTAAGAGTTTGAGGAGTTATGAAATTTGAAAAGTTTTAGATTAATTTGGAGAGTTTAGAATATGAAAGGTTTTAGTTTAATTAGGGAGTTTAATTTTGAGAATTAAAGATGGGAGTTTTATTATTGAAATAATGGAGAAGTGAAGAGTTTGGAGGTTAGAAAATGAAAAGTTTTGGAGGTTATAAAAGATGAAATGTCATATTTATTTGTGTTTATTTATTTATTTATGTCTAATAAAAATTAAGGGTTATTACAATAGTAAAGATCCCAGGATTGCAATACTAATTTAAGATGAATATGATTGAATAACATGGGCCTCTATTGTGGTGCCATGTTTGAAACTACACTTCTCCAATATTAATTACGCATGTTAGCCACTTTCCAAATGCACACAACATTCTTTTTAAAAATTCAACTCCCACTCTGATGCACATCCTGCACATCGGAAACCTCATTGACATATCTACAATGTTATGATCTTTTAATTTTCAAGCACTTTCTGAAAAGGTTGGACAATTCTTAGTTACTCCCCCAGAATATTTACCTGAGAAACAAGTTCATTTCCTCTTCAAATTAATGATTAGACGTTTTAGTAAAAAGAGGAGATAAGCCTTGTGCTCAGATAAAGTCAAAGATTACCTGAGAAAGAGACCAAATCTTTTTGCTCAGATAAAGTCAAAAAAAAAAAAGTTCACATTCATCATATACTGAAACTTGAATGTTTTACATTTTAGTAAATCACTAAGGCTCCATTTTCACTCAAATATAGGAAAAATACACAAGAACCCCTTAAAAATTTCCAGTAATCCTTTTTAAAATCCACCAAGGTTATTTTGGGACACAATTCCCACCCACCCCCCGCGAATAAGAAGGAAAAAAAAAAAAGATCCCAACTCACTTAACAGTGTTATTTGCAACTGTGCAATGACACAACTGCCTCTTCCTATGATTAAACCAATAGAGGAAAAAAGTCACCTTCTCAATCAAGAGTATTAAAGGGGGAAAAGCTCCTGATTCTCTTCTCTAATGTAAAGCACCACCATCAGTTCAAGAGTATTAGTCTAAATGGAGACAGTATGGTCAGCCACCCCCCCCCCCCCCCAACCAAAAACCAAAAGGTTAAAAAAAAAAAAAAAAAAAAAACCCCAATTAAAAAAAAAACAACCTTCTTATCAAGAAACAAACTTCATGATGTCCAAATCCCAAACAGCAAACCATGACGATTATGACTATCTAAGACAAAAACCGATTGTCAAAACAGAACCTAGCTTGTCCTCAGAGACTTCATTTTGGTACAAACTCTGAAACCCATACTCCTAACTCCCCACTTTTTTGGGATCTAATAAAATTATTCATTGAAGTTTCCGTAGTTAGATTCTGAGATTTTGCTAAATACTACTTTATCCTCATTCTTCTCAGTGATTAAGCACATCAGTTATGCAGTCTTCGTAAGATCAATCCATCGGACACTTTTTCCTCTGAATTTAATATACAGTAAGAAATCTCAACTTCCATGACCTTTGGTCTCTTCTTTGACATTCTTTCATTAGAATAATTTAATGTCCATGTGCCTCACATGTTTGGATATTTCCTGATGGTTCTTGTGTATTATTATTTGGCTAAACTAGAAGAAACCCCATCAAGTATCATATGTTTCCTAAAAACCCCCATATTTTATGTTTATGTAAACCTCCACGAAGTTTCAAATTACCCAGAAACCCCAAACAGCATTAATAAAAAGATTAATGAATCAAATTAAAAATGAAGAAATACTCATTCCCTAATATTTCAAATATATATTTTTTGAGTAAAATACACTAAATCAAGGAGTGAACATTTAGAAAGGTCGGGAAGTGGGTATTCATTACGTTTTTAAATTGATCAATTAGGGGTTTCCATAAAATTTAAAACCTCATAGGGGTTTACATAATATTACAAAGTTTATGAGAATTTCTCAAAAATATATGATATATCATTGGGTTTTTTTTTTCTACTTAGCCTTATTATTTCTCCAAATATATGTACCTATATGCTTCCAAGTCATTGCGCTTTGTCAACATACAATACGATGAAACAGATTATTTCATAGTCCTATAGATACGGGTGCAGATTGTAGGTGATATTGTTGGATTTTCCACTCAATTGTTACCACACTTACAACAACAACAACAACAATTAAGCCTTTTATCTCAAGTATTTGGGGTAGGCTACACGAACCAAAAAACAGAATCACGTCGGATCGATCACTTTGATAGTCCTTCTCCATTCATTTCTATCAAGTAATATCTCCTCATTTAAACCTCTAGAATCCACATTTTTTATATCACTTCTATCCATATTTTCTTCGATTTTCCCTTCATTCTTTTAACTTGTCCTACATTAATAAACTCCCATCATCGAACTGGTGAATTTATAGGCCTACGTTGCACATGACCAAACCATCGTAAGCGATTTTCTCACATCTTCTCATTGATGGGAACTACACCTACCTTAGCACGAATATCTTTATTTCTCACTTTATCTCTCCTAATGTTGTCGCATATCCAGCGGAGCATGTGCATCTCTGTTACACTTATCTTTTGTGAATGACATTTCTTTATAACCCAACATTCCGTACCATATAATAAACCTGGCCTAATAGCAGTCCCAAAATTTTTTCGCTTTAGCCTTAATGAAATATTACGGTCGCATAAACCTCCCGTTGCACTCCTTCATTTCAACCAGTCAGCTTGTATTCTATACTTAATATCATTATCGATCTCTTCATCAGTTTGAAAAACTTTGTTTGGAGCTGGAAGCCTGATTTCTTGGAACATGCCAATTTTCTTGCTTGAAAAATAACCCAACAAGAGAACTCTGTTAGTCTGATAGTTTTTAGTTGGAAAGGTTGTTTTGGTTCAAGCTATTGGGGAATTGGTTGAAGGCTGCAAACTGCCACCAAGAAAGTCCCCAAGATAATATCAATTGAGCGGTCAACCGAGTATTCTTAATAAATCATACCCTATACTGCTAGCCGTATCAAACTCTATCACACATAACAATATATCATTCACTAAAATAATAAATTTATATAGCAACAGGAAAACGAAGCAGAATCAGATTTGGGAGAGAAGGGACTACTGAGAAAGACAAAAGAAGGATTAGAAGCAAAAGCCAAGGAAATAAAATAGAGAACCAGACTGAAAGTTCAGGAGATAAGAGAGGCACACACAAGAACTAAATTAATTATCAATATACATATATATTAATAATAGTAGAAAAAGAAAATTTGACCATATCCTAATTCAAAATCTACTCAGATATTCTACTACAAAAAAGGATAAAAGCTAAATTCCTGATCTAACTCAAACTCATGAAGATTACAGTGACTCCAATAAGATTAATTAAATAAGTCCTAATCTGCTAGATCGTGTAATTCTACATCTAGAAGGTTCAGGCAGTTTCTGTGTCAGAAGTTCACTTTAACCTACCTGATAACTTATATGGATTAGCTTCTTGATGAAAATGTAAGATGAAATGAAAAATTGTCAGGAGAAGCCGAATTAAGCCAATTCCATTAAAATATATAGAGATTAAGATTTTAGACTTTCAACAAAATATATTCAAAAAGCTATCATACTTGTGACCGCCCTTGTCGGGTATGTTCATACATTTAGAACTGGCATTATAGTACACAGGATCAAATAGTCTAATAGGCAATAGAAGAATAATAAGTTGTAAGAATATTTGGCCCTATAATTCTCATTCTAATCGGTCAAGACACCAAGCAAAAATACTTTTGGACCCTAAACGGGTAGAGGACTGGGATCAAAGAAAGATAACTAACCGGTAAAAGCTTGATGAAAAAATGGATATTAAAAAGTAACCCAGAGAAACGGAGATACATTGCAGCATAAATAAAATCTTTCAAAGGCTGATATTTTTGCGTTTAATGGTTGTTTCTGATTTCTTAACACGAAGAGTGTCCTACAGCATTATGTGTTGTTCAGTACTAAGAGATATTACTTACAAACGAGAACAGTACAAATAACAAGAGCAAAAGCACTCTGGTTCTTCCAAGATAAAGTAACCCAGACGAGTTCAGACACATTCAAGCAAATCAGTCAAATCCTTCAGAGGGATAAGGAACATGATTGTCGTACAAATGCTGATGCATGTGTGCTTAACAGTTAATTGCGACCATGAACCATGTATGACAAACTGTACGTAACCATGCATATAAGAATTTACTTTGAAGAAGTTCCCATAGTAAATGACTTAAATGTATTGAAAATTAACACAGCACGGGATCTATTGGTTAGCAACGACTCCACCTTGTCACATATGCTTCGTACATAAAGCTCTCAAAAATCCTCCAAACATCTCTCATCTCAACTAAACTAGCTCTCCACACGGTTTGTCATATCAGGCTGATTTTCTGTCATTTACTTTTATGGAACACATACAAGAAAGCCACACAAGCATATACATGAATTCAACAAAGTATAGACCAAGGGCTATTGTTCGTGAATTGAAAATTGTGAGAATTTTGGAACATTCCAACACATATTGCACTTACAATGAATCTAGCAAGGAATCTATTGTTCAACTATGTATTCAACATCCAGGGTATACTAAGTCAACAATAAAGCTCTAAGCAAGCTTCAAAAATCTCATTCATTGTACGCACAACGAATGCAAATAATTTAGTATTCCATTATTCATTGTATCAATATTAGTCACATTCAAAATCTACACCCCTTAAGCTGGGTGCAGATACTCAAGCTCGATACTAGACCACAAAAGCCATTTGTGTCCTATCCAAACACAGGCACAGACCTCATACAATCAATTAATTTATAAACTGCTTGAAATTTTGGTTGTACCAAGAAATTGTACTCCAACCAAAGGGTATCCAAGCTATCTTGACTGGTCGAAATCAACTACATAAACGGGTTAAGTGGAAGTCTAGTTTTAAATCCAAGCAATATATAATACAGGTACATTACCTGCTCTAAACAACGTAAATTTTGAATTACCAGAAAACCTATAAGGTGCAGAATAAAGGAACATAGCAACTTCATACAGGACAGTGATAAACTGATGTCGAAATATATGCTATGACGAAACCAAACAATAAGCACAGGAGATGACACAATCAAAACAACAGAATTACCTAATCAATCAGTAGCCTGTGCACCTCCAACAACGACGTAGAAAAATAAGCCTTGGTTCCCTTAAATTTAACCCCTTGCCAATAGTGACATCATATGAATCACATGTGCTCCAAGACATGATGTAGTTTTGACACTCGCCGGCGAAATAGCGGTTCAAGCCGGAAAGATGGAACACCACCCATCCACTTCTTAGCATCATGCATTTCATGCCAAGCTTGAACTATTTCATCAATCTTGAATCCCAAACCTGCAATTATTGAAAACTCTTAGCAATTTGCTGAAGTACCTCCTGAAGCTGCTGAAGAAGTTAATCAGTTGAAGCTCTTTGGCCGTGGTTTGTCCCTATCTAGAGCACTAAAGCACTTAGAGGATGACATCAGACCACACTTAGAAGAGTGCAAAAGTGCCTAGAGTCAAATTATTATATAAAACCAAGATTCTATACTCAGATCACATGAAGTGTTATAAATTTCTAATTCAGACTCTTACGACTCTTGCTGGGAATAATTCCAAGTTTTCGCTACTTGATCATTAACCCAAAGGCTTGTGTATCTGTTCATATTGTGATTACACTTCTAAATACAATGTATTACTGTTATGGACAATAACATAATAATTTTACTAAGATATTCTCCTAAAATTGGCATTAGAGTAAAAACCTTTTGGTAATAAATACCAAAACTACTTGGGTGTTTCGTATTAAGGCCATGTTGGCTTGTGGTAATTGCATCTAGGATTTGCATTTGCAAATGAAATCGAGAGGGAACTTTTGATTTTTGGTGGAAACTCCTAGTTTCCATGCAAATTAGCGGTTGTAATTAAACCAATCATCTTAAATTTTGCATTTTGCATGAAACGTGGGAGCTCCCACCAAAACGCAAAATATTTAGCATAATATTTAGGAGTTCCCACCAAATTCAAATTTCCCTCTTCTTCATTTGAAGTGTAAATCTGAAATGCAATTATCATCAACCAAATACGGCTTTGATATCAATATTGACAACAATAATAGAACATTGTGTCCATATTGATTGCTAAGCTATACTAGTCCCAAGTGATTTACAGAATCAACAATGTTCGGCATTTGGAAGAATGTGCACTCTAATAGTTGTTCACTACAATTAGAACTAAAATTGAACACTTCAAAAGTCAATACTAATAATTTCAAAACAGGCATAGGTGTTAGTAATACGTATTGCAGTAAGCAAATCATAAATAGACGTCTACATAAGAATATAATTCTATACGCAAAAACGAAATTAACACTAGGCCTCGGCCGCAAATAATCATCCATATATAAGTTACTATTTTCATTTTCTATACATGAAGACAAATCATAACAGCAACAAAATCTAAAGAAAAGTTTGGTCTTACCTTCTTGGGTAGTTTCATTGGCAATATGGTTCTTTATCATAACAGCGAGATCTGTTGGTGCAGCTCCTGCCAGCTTGAACTTTTCCACGGCTGCCATAAGGCACTCCTCCCAAACCGGAAGGCCTAATTTGAATTCAACAACTGATCGTTCATAAAGCACAGCTCCCCACAGCAGATTTATCTGTGAGTGCATATTTGAAGCCAGTTCGGCTGCTTCGTCATTAGATATGTCCTTAAAATATGCATCCAAGCCCATCTTTTCCAAAAAGATTTTCTCCTTGTTGGGTCTGGAGAGATTCTTCAATCGCAGCTTCTCCATCTCTTCCCAAATCTCTGTGCCCCTCTCCATATTATCCTCAGCGTTGTTGAAGAGCTCCAAAACTTCTGTCGATGGCCAAGTATCCAAATCAACCTTGCCCCCAATAGCATAATACCAAGAAAGCTTTGCTTGCTCAAATTGTTGCTGTCCAAGTGCAAGGAGGCCTTCATAAAAATCTGGTTTGATCTTTATAGCCTCTTCGTACCTCTTTCCAGCTCTAATATACTCTCCTCGAGCCCATTCATAAGCTGACTTGACACGTTCAAGTACTGCTTCTTTTGAAGCATCTTCTGGCAAGAACAGCCTCTTCCTAGCCCGAGACATGTGGATGTTGCCCCAATTAAACAAGGCAAGAGCTGCCATTTCCTGAAACTTCTCCTCTGCAGTATCAAATATCTCTTGAGCTTCTTCACATGTAACTGAATCTTCCATAGCCTCTGAGTAAAGCTTCATCCCAAGCTCATGAAGATCTAAACAAGCATCAGAATTGAAACCCACATGGTCCTTGAACAACTGGGCAAACTGAATGATCCAGCTATCGATACAAGGTACGCTGCCATTCTCCTTGTAATTTTTCATGCTCTCATTTTCAGAAAAAGAAGTCAAATTCTTGTCTGACCCTAGCACTTCAGATCCTTTTCCTCCCTCCTCGAATAATGGTTCGTGCTCCGGATCAACTTCTGTGATATAAAGCCTAACGGAACCCATTGGATCTGCAGACTCTTCAGCCCACCTCAGCTCCTCTGGCGTGGTAATCGTCATCAAATCGCCCTCCTTATCCTTGTACTTGATCAGCACAGCCTTTAAGCTAGGGAACCTGTTCCGCACAATCTCCCTCAACTGCCCTACACTACAATTTGCAGGCATTTGAGCAAACCTGATATCATCTCCAAAGGCCAGCTTCAAACCCTTCGTTGGTTCTTCTTTCTTAGCGCCATTGTCCTTACTGTTATTACACTTCTTCACCTCCACAACCACCTTCTCTCCTGTCTTGCGAGCCTCTGCCTTGTGACTCTTCTTCTTTCTCTTCTCCTTAACCACCTTTTCCTTCACCGCTGAAACTGCTGGAGGCAAAACCATTTCTTTATCATCTAGCTCGATTCCCTTCTCCTCCATCACCTTCTTGATCCTCTCTGACATCTCCACAGCTGTGAGATTATTCGGCTCTAAAGACAAAACCGAAACAACATCTCTCCAAGCCAATTGCAACATATTCAAAGCTTCATAACACCTCGCCCTCTTCAGGAGAGCCTTGCTATGCTTAGGCAAGACTTCAAGCGCCAAATTGCACTCGTTGATCGCTTGGTGGTACTCCTCAGGCTTCATCTGCATGTAGCAAGCAGCAAGATTGCTCCGGAGGTAGGCGACGTCAGTATGGTCCTGAGGTAGGAGCTTGATGGCCTTCTCGTACTTGAGAACGGCACCTTCATAGTCCTTCTTCTGGAACAGCCTGTTGCCTTCCTCTTTTATGTCGTGAGACATGTCGATAAAGATCGAGGTATCTTCGTCAAACACCTTGGTGGTGTGCTCGGCCGGGCGAGTGTGCTTCGAGCTGGAGTGGCTTGTTTTGCTACTGGAGTGGTTCTTCTTCTTCGCTGTCGGCTTCCCCATGTTATCAAATTCCTACTTCAATCCAAGAAATTCGCCCAAATTTCAAAAAAGAAGAATACTAGCAAACGGGATGTGATGAGAAAGAACCCTAATCGGCCAATCGAGCTGGAAAAAACCCTAATCCCACGCCAAAGATCCCTCCTTTTCGTTCACCAAACCAACTACAACATCTGAGCTAAGAGAAATACCGCTTACCAATTAAGATTCGAGCTTCCAAAAACCCAATCCAACGGTAAAAAGGCCAATCCTTTCTTCCACTAATCAACCAAAAACTGAATTTTTTTTTTTCAAAAAAAACAAAACGATCAAAAATTAGCCTCAATCTCAAAGCGCACCCACAATAACATTAAAAAAAATTCAATTTTTACCGCAAAAATCAGAGGAAAAAAAAGGAAAAACTCACAGGTCTTCCAGAGACGTCTCCTCCTCAGATTGCTCGATTTAGATGCTTTCAGCCCTGAATTTCGCCTATGGCTTCATTTTTTTCCCCTCGATCGAGAGAAAATTTAACGATAGCGACGCAAAACCCTTGGGAGAAACTTTCCCTTTTATTCTTCCGCCTCGATTCCCCAAATTGCGAAAATGGACCGCATTTAATCCAATCATTTACTCATAATTTCGACAGCATCGCCGATCGCCAAACTGGGGCCCGTTTGGGGTGTGAAATTCAATGAGCCGTGGCCCGTCATCAAACTTCGCCTCATTTGGGGAGTTTCTAGATGGGCACAGCATATTTCCCAGTGAGCCCACTTAAAAGATCGTTTTATTTACCACTTTGCCATTATTTTTTTTTGGTCAAAAAATGCCCTTCCCTCACCCTCCCTGCTCGCCGCCGCCGCCCTCACTCTCGCCGCTAGCCGCCGCCCTCTCCCTCGCCCTCCCCGCTCGCCGCCGCCGCTCTCACCCTCGTCGCTAGCTGTCGCCCTCGCCCTCACCGCTCGCCGCCGCCCTCACCCTCTCCGCTCGCCGCCGCCCCCACCCCCACCCCCTGTCCGGGGTATCCAGCCCGGACAGAGAGCCTCTGTCCGGGGTATCCAGTCCGGACAGAGAGTCTCTGTCCGGGCTGGATACCCCGGACAGAGAAAGAGAGGGAGATGTGAGGGTAATTTGGTAAAATAGGTGTGCTCACTAGGAAAAATAAGGTTTTTGAAAAAGTTAAGACGTGCGCACTAGGAAAAGTGGGCTCACTAGGAAATTTCTAGTGCCCATCTAGAAATTCCCCTCATTTGGGGGAAATTCTAAATGCGCACCATATGTTACTAGTGAGCACCATTTTCCCCTATGTTGTAAATCACTTTACTGAATAGGGTGGTGCTAACTAATAAAATGTGGTGCACATTTAGAATGTCCCCTCATTTGCGGGAGTTTCCAAACGAGCACACATTTTTTTCTAGTGAGCCCATCCTCTCTTTTGAAAAGAGAGAATTTTTCTAGTGAGCACAGCACACCCACAACTTTCTCAACTGTCCTTTTTATTCTAGTCACCGCCCTCGGCCTCTCCAGCGACCCATTTCTGGCCTCCAAGCTCTTCTTCACCGCAATCTCCGACTCCGACGACATCAACTACTCCTACTCCCTCTTCAGATCGATTTCATCCACCATTTTCCTCTACAACACCATCATCTGCGACTTCTCTCGAACCAAAACCCCCAACTGCTCGGCCTCCCTCTACGTCCTCATGCTTCGCTCCGGCCTACCCCTGGACCATCTCACCTTTCTCTTCCTCTTGAAGTTCTACGCCCGCCTATCGTCGGCCCAGCTCAGCGCTTCAGCCCGCTGCCACATCGCGAAGCTCGAACTGGAGCTCGACCGGTTCGTGCAGAACTCTCTCATCCACATGTATGCATCGTGTCGGGACATTGCGACTGCACGAAAGGTGTTTTATTATATTCCTCTGCACAAAAGCATGATATTGCTTGATAAGAAAGAATGAATCATACACCCATATGAAGACGTGATTTCAAGGAAATAGCCCTTGAAATTGTACTCTGTTTTTTTTTTTTTTTTGCAATCATGGATTTGCATGGTAGATGAGATCTTGAGCAGATAAGAATTAACTACAGCATGAGTTACTTGTATCTTTAAATGTATATGTGGACAATTGGATTGAATACAAACTTAGTTGCTTGTATAATTTATTTCTACAGTCTTATTTGGATTTGGCTATGGATATCTATATAATATGCATCTAGCTACATTCTTGTTTTTTCGATTATTTATTTATTTTTAATTTTGAGAGTAAGGACTTTGATTCAACTTGAAACCCCAACCTGACTATATGCATCTCAAAGATATGTCATTACAGCATGTTTCGGGCTAGACAGCCCGGATCCACCTTAGCAGATCCGGACTGTTTAGCCCGAATCAAGGAGGCAAACTTCTCTATCTCCGGGCCAAAAATCTAAACCGTTTTTCGAACTCATTTCTATGCTAATTAAAATTTAAAACTTAATTTAAAATACATTGAAATTTGAAGAGAATGACGGATTCATATTTCCAAAAACTTTTGATCGTCGATTAAAATCAATGCATGTTGGGCTTCTCCATTTTCTTCGTCATTGACTAACCAACAAATAAAATTACTCATTTTTTAGGATTTTTGCCGAAGAAATATATGATTTAAACTAATTTTCGAGGTGATTTACTGAATGGGAGCAAGCAAATAAGAAGAGATTGAATGAGAGGTTGAATGAGAGGAGATTGGATATTTTTCCCTCTTTTCTCTGCAGGCGTGGAAAGAAGAGAAGACAATAAGAATATTGAGGAGAGGACAATTTTGAAATAAAAATTCAATAGTAATATGATAAATATAAGAAAAGATTTAAGTGGGCTCACTACTAAAAAAAGGTGTGCCCCTCTAGAAATTCCCTCATTTGGCAGGCAAGCCCACCAAGAAACAAGGAGGGCGGCGAATGGGGTGCTGCCACGTGGATACGCGTGAGGATTTATGGAAAGCGTATTTAGAGATTAATTAGGAAAGTAGAGATTATTCTCTCTAATTTTCATTAATTTGTTCACAGAAAATATTAATTATGTAAAAGTTAATTATCGAATGGATTCAGAAAGTATTGAGAATAATAATTATTTTTTAATGGAAAAACAATTGATTGATTTTTAACGATCGATCTTTCTTCTTTCTGTACCACTCTAAATAATACTTTACGTTAAAAGTGACAATTTTTAATGAAACTAATAAGAAAATAAGAAAAGTTATTAAATTTTTTATGAATCAATCGGTTCTCACATAAAGAAGCGGGAGCCAAGAAATGGAAGAGATGAAATAGAATAGGAAAATTTTTATTTTATTTTATTTTTCTAATAAATAAAATCTCTCTTTCAAAAAAAAATTCTTGAAATTATAAATATTGGTAATTTTTTTAACTGATGATTGATGGTGGTGGGATGCTGACCGTGAGAATCGGAATATTTGTAGCATTTATTGCTTGGGAGAGGGAATATTCCCCGGGCATTATTAATGCGCGTGCGTATATGATGGGCCATCGAAGTTTTTTTTTTCCTTTTTTTTTCGTCTTTTTACGAGAGTCCTTCTAATGTTTTGGGGGGGGGGGGGGGTTTGCTAAACGAGCACACCACTTGTACCTGGGAGCACACCTCCTACTTGAAGCCGTTTGTCACCTCATTTTGTTACTTTTTCCTATGGCATGGTTGGAAATTAAACCGTAAACATTATTGAAACTGGTTGAGGACTAATTAAGAACGGTTTGAAGGCCGTTCCAGAACGAATCCGAACTCAAAAAAAGTGTGCTCACTGGAACAAGTGTTCCTTAAGAGATTCCCCGTTTGGGAGCTATTCAGAGGGTAATGAAAATATAGTAAAGCATAAATTTGGGAAATTCTAAATGCACCTATAGTTTTTTTTTTTTTTTTATAAATTTGTCATTAATAGCACGCTCGTTTTTCAGCTGCTTCCTAAAACAGGGAATGCTAATTAACTAATGCAATTTAACCTTACAGTGACAGGATCTTTGAACAAGTGTAACTATTGCCACATTCAGAATTTTAAATAATATGTATGAAACTGGAAGGATTTCATTTATACGAAGAGTTGATTACATAAAACGCCATATTGCTATGAATATTTACATAAAAGAATCAAAATATAAGAGAGATAAAGAAGTGCCAAGCAAAAAAAGGTTTAAACAAGAAGTGTGAAGCGCCCAAGAAGTACTTTGCTAATTTTTTTCTACTCGATCTGCTTGGTGAAGTAAGGATGGTCGGTTGGAGCGATATCCCCTTCTCCGCTTTCATAATTTGAGCTTAGAAAAACTCAAGAGATTAAACCCAGTAAGTAACACAAGAGAAAGAAATATGGATGCTATTATAATACAATGACAAAAATATACAAATAAATTGTTTGGTACTAGTATATTATTTGAATAAAGAAAATGGAACAAGTAAGACTATTCATGCAAATAGCAGACACAAATCATGTAAAAGTGACAATTCTAGGTGAAGTCCCTATTAGTTTGTTCCTTTAGAAATTCTCCGTTTGGGAGCTACTCAAGTTGTATTTTGAGGGTGATGAAAATATGGTAAAGCATAAATTTGGGAAATTCTAAATGCACCTATAATTTTATTATAAATTTATCATTATAATTTATTGAGGAATTTGTCTTTTCTTTTTTTAATTTTATTTTAAGTTTGCCTTCTCCTTTTTTTTATATATGCTTTTTTTATAATCTCTCCCCTCCAAACATAAAAAAAAAATAAAAATTCAAACATTAATGATTCTCAATAATAAAATAAAAGGAATTCAATAATTAGATTAGAAATATTTAAAAAATTACTTTTTCAGAGTAAGTTAGGGTTTTGAAATGTGATTAGGGTTTAGAAGAGAGCTACATTCTTGAAATTTAGGGGTAGGGTTTTGAGAGAGGGCCGGGGCAAGCCGGCCATCGTGGAGGAGGCTAGTAGCATAATTGGGCTGTTGGGGGAGGAAACTGTTGAATTCATTCACTAATTTGAACCTTAAATTGAGCCAATTCACTAGTTCAAATTAAATGAATTAAGTGAATTGAAATTGGTTTCAAAAGATGAGTACATAGCAAAGGAACAAAAATGGAAGATAAAAAGATAGTCCCACATTGGATAGAGGATTGTAAGGATGTGGGTTTAAATATGGTAGCTTGCTCCTTTACTTTGCTTATGTAAGAAGAGGAAAACCTTGAGCACTACGGGACCGCCCGCACGCGCAAGCGCACGCGCGTGTGCGAGGGCGAATGGGCTTTTGGGGCGCTTTAGAGGCACACTTTGCACGTACGCTTTAGAGGAGCTGAGGAGCCTTTGATTTTTGGTCCTATTGGATTCGGATTGCCTCTATTGGGTTCAGAATTGAATGTATTCGACCTGCACCCGCCCCGCCAGTCAAGAGTCGTTGAAGACCGCCACCGTCAACGGTTGCCGTTAAACGGTCACAACTGTTAAAACGGCCAACTGTTGCGACTGTTGAAAACCCAACCGTTGCGACTGTTGAAAATCTATAAATAGGGTCTGGGTTCAGAGTTTCATTCATACGATTTTTTTTTCTTTTCTGCCTCTTCTTCTGCAGACAGAAGTTCCTGAATTTCTATCTACAGAAGACTTCTGTTCAATTCCATCGTCCAGTCCTGCATTACATTACATAAACAGAGAGAACCTCCATCAGATTCGCCAGAGCAGAGGGATTGCAGCTTCCTTCCCTCTGCAGATCGATCGTTGTATCCTGGGAGATCGACGTCCAAGAAATCCAGAAGCAAACAGTGGAGGACGAATCGATTTTAAGGAGATAGTATCCAACACTAGCCTCGATTTTCATCCGATCTACTTCCTGTCATCTTCCAGTGGTCTTCCAGTCTTCCTGCAAGTATCTGAAATAAGTTTTTTCATAATCCAGTTTCTTCTTTATTCACTTTAGGTTAAGTAAACTAGATAAAGAAGGAAAAAAAAAATTAGATAGTTTTCTCTGTAAACAGTCTGAAATCTAATTTAAAACGGAAATATAGAGATTAAATAATCCATAATTTTTCTTCTCCAAATTTATTTCTGTTTTGAGTATAGAATACAGAAACCTAATTACAGAATTCATTTCCTGCAAGATAACAGAAGTAATTCTGTGTAGTAAATCTATTAACTACAATTCTGCCCTCTTGTATTAATCTAAAACAATTCTGTATGCTTCAATCTGCAACCAGAGAATTAGTAACCTCCACAGATAAGCCAACAATCTTAAAATCGATTTTTGTACTTGTTTTAGATTAATTTTTAAGAATACAGTTTAAACATTTTTTGTTTAGAACCTACATTCTTAAAACTGAGTTTTTGAATTCTGTCACAATACCATCAATTAGAATATTGTTATTAATTAGAACTCTGTTATAATAGTATTTAATCTTTAAACTGATAATTTGTTTTAAGATTAAAATACTGTCATAATAGTGATCAATCACTAGTAATCTTAATTGCTTCTAGAAAAGACTAATTAATTCTGTTTTGTGTTTGGAGTTAGAATTACTTTTCAGTTTTATTAAAATTTGTTACCAAACATTAAGATAGATAAATTTAATATTTGTAGATGGCCACTACATCTGATATGTCCACTGTGATAACTCCTGTCATGGTTACTCCAACTGTGCCTTCAAGCCAGTATGAGAAACCAGAAAAGTTCAATGGTTCAGACTTTAAGAGATGGCAACAGAAAATGTTGTTCTATCTCACTACACTGAATCTGACCAAGTACTTGAAGGAGACTGTGCTTACTCTTGTTGAAGATGATCAACAATCTGTGAAGGCGGTTGAAGCATGGAAACATGCGGACTTCTTGAGTAAGAACTATATCCTCAATGGTTTGGACAATGTGCTGTATAATGTATATAGTTCAGTTGCTACTGCTAAGGAACTTTGGGAGTTCTTAGACAAGAAATATAATACAGAAGATGCCGGCTCTAAGAAATATGTAGTCGGTAAGTTTCTGAATTATAAAATGGTTGATTCTAAAAAAGTAATCAATCAAGTACAAGATCTTCAAGTGATCATTCATGAAATTTATGCTGAAGGTATGACTATTAGTGAATCTTTTCAAGTGGCTGCAATTATTGAAAAATTGCCACCATCTTGAAAAGAATTTAGATATTACCTAAAGCATAAACGAAAAGAAATGACATTTGAAGATCTAATTGTACGATTGAGGATTGAAGAAGATAACCGCCTTTCTGAAAAGAAAATTAGAAATCCATACAATATTTCTAAAGCTAATGTTATGAAAAATTCCAATAAGTCTAATGACAGGAAGAGAAAGCACAATGGTGAAGACTCTAAGAGTGGTAACTCGAAGAGATTCAATGGCAAGTGCTACAACTGTGACAAGCCTGGACATCGTGCAAAGGACTGCCGTGTGCGAAAGGCACCAGATTCTTCGAAGAAGAAAAAGAAGCATCCTAATGCACATTTGGCCGAAGAAGAAAATCTTTGTGCAAATATAGATGTAAATTGTACATCTGTTGTCTCAGAGATAAACCTAGTTGGTGGAAATTCTAAGGAGGTGGGTGGATACTGGGCCCACTCGCCACATCTGCGCCAACAAGTGGATGTTCTTCACATATGAACATGTGGAAGGAGAACCACTCTACATGGGTAACTCTGCAACCTTCAAGGTTGAAGGACGAGGAAATATTGTACTAAAGATGACTTCGGAAAAGAACTTACTCTTACTGATATACTTCATGTACCAGATGTCCGCAAGAATCTGGTTTCAGGGTCAGTCTTGAGTAAGAAAGGGTTTAGGCTTGTGTTTGAGTCTGATAAGTTTATACTCACAAAGAATGGTGTATATGTAGGCAAGGGGTATATGACCAATGGTCTGTTTAAAATAATTGTAATGACCATTGCCCCTAAGGTTATCAATAAAATTGATTCTTCTGCTTATATGACTGAGTCACCTTTTATTTGGCATGGCAGATTAGGACATGTTAATTATTATACTTTACAAAGATTAATAAATTTGAATATGTTGCCTAATTTCAATATAAACTTTGAAAATAAATGTGAAACATGTGTTGAATAAAAAATGATTAAGCTTCCATTTTACTCTATAGAACGTAATACTGAATCTTTAGAATTAATTCATACAGATGTATGTGATTTAAAATCTATTCAAACTAGAGGTGGAAAGAAGTACTTTATTATGTTTATAGATGATTGTACTAGATATTGTTATGTATATCTACTTAGAACAAAAGATGAGGCAATTGAAATGTTTATACAATACAAAAATGAAGTTGAGAATCAACTTAGCAAAAAGATAAAAATGCTAAGAAGTGATAGAGGTGGTGAATATGAGTCACCATTTGCGCAAATTTGTGCAGAACATGGTATTATACATCAAACAACTGCTCCTTACACTCCACAGCAAAATAGAATTGCTGAGCGTAAGAACAGAACTTTAAAAGAAATAATGAATGCCATGTTAATAAGTTCTGGTTTGCCCCAGAATATGTGGGGGGAAGCTCTGCTTTCTGCCAATTATAATCTCAACAAAATACCCCAAAAAAAACTTGATAAAACACCTTATGAATTATGGACAGGTCAAGCACCTAGTTATAAATTCTTAAAAGTGTGGGGGTGTCTAGCTAAGATTGCAATTCCTACTCTGAAAAGGACTAAAATTGGACCTAAAACTATTGATTGTATATTCATTGGATATGCGCATAATAGTAGTGCTTATCGTTTCTTAGTTTTTAACTCTGATCATCCAGAAATACATAAGTACTCTATTATTGAATCTAGGAATGCAGTATTTTTTGAAAATGTGTTTCCTAGTAAAGAATATGATCCAAGTTCCTCTAAAAGGACTTGTGATGATATAATAAGAGAAACAGAGTCTGATTCTGGTAATAAAACTAATGAGGATGAATGTAGACGGAGCAAAAGGGCCAGAGTTACAAAAATATTTGGTCCGGATTTTCTAACATATATATTAGAAAAAGAACCTCAAACTTATAAAGAGGTTATGTCTACTCCTGAAGCTCCTTTTTAGAAAGAAGCTGTAAATAGTAAAATTGAATCAATTATTCAAAATCACACCTGGGAACTTGTGGATTTTCCTCCAGGAAGTAAACTATTAGGATATAAATGGATCTTTAAGAGAAAGATAAAACTTGATGGGTCTATAGATAAATACAAAGCTAGACTTATAGTAAAAGGCTATAGACAAAAGGAAGGTATTGACTATTTTGATACATATTCACCTGTAATAAGAATAACATCTATAAGATTAATAATTGCTTTTGCTGCATTATATAATCTTGAGCTTCATCAATTGGATGTAAAAATAACATTTTTAAATGGTGAATTAGATGAATAAATCTACATGGAACAACCTGAAGGGTTTGTAGTTCCAGGTAAAGAAAAGAAGGTGTGTAGACTTGTTAAGTCTCTTTATGGACTTAAACAAGCACCTAAACAATGGCATGAGAAGTTTGACCAAGTTATGTTGTCAAATGGATTTCACTATAATGAATGCGATAAATGTGTATATGTAAAAGGGGATATGCACAACTATATCATTGTATGTTTATATGTGGATGACATGATTATCACCGGTAGCACGGTGACTCTAATTAAGGAAATAAAAATCATGTTAACACGGAAATTTGATATGAAAGACTTAGGTATTGCAGATATTATTCTTGGTGTTAAAATCTCCAAGACATCTGATGGATATACCTTATCCCAGTCACATTATATCGAGAAGATACTTGAAAAAATTGACAAGGGAAATACTGATATAGGTAAGACACCTGCAAATATGAGTCTACATCTTACAAAGAATATAGGTGCTAGTATATCACAGTTAGAATATTCTCAGATCATTGGCAGTCTTATATATTTAATGAACTGCACAAGACCTGATATTGCATACTCAGTAAGCAAACTGAGTAGGTTTACAAGTAATTCAGGGGAGAACTACTGGAAAGCAATAGTTAGAGTACTCAAATATTTGAGGTACACTACTAACTATGGGTTGCACTATACTAGATATCCAGCAGTGATAGAAGGATACACTGATGCTACTGAATTACCGATTCAAAAGACATCAAATCCACAAGTGGATATGTCTTTACTGTTGGAGGTGCAGCCATCTCTTGGAAATCTTCTAAACAAACATGTATAGCCAGATTCACTATGGAATCTGAGTTTATAGCTTTAGATAAAGCTGGAGAAGAAGCAGAATGACTTCGAAACTTTTTAGAAGATATTCCAATGTGGCCTAAATCTGTGTCAGCAATATGCATCCATTGCGATAATTAATCAGCAATTGGAAGGGCACAAAATGTATTATATAATAGAAAGTCACGACATATACGTCGTAGGCATGAAACTGTAAGACAGCTGCTTACAAACGGAATAATATCTCTTGATTATATAAAATCAAAAGATAATATTGCAGATCCATTAACAAAAGGCTTGACTAGAGATCAAGTATATAAGTTGTCAAAGGGAATGGGATTACAGCCTACTAAAGAGTAACTCCATAATGGCAACCCAACCTAGCTGACTGGAGATCCCAAGATCTAGGTTTAAAGGGACAACCGAATTGTGGGGGAACTCGAAAGAATCACTGAGGAAAATATTTCCTATCTCATTTCTATGGTAAAATAGTGATTACCTGCAATGTGTTAGGATAAACTAAGATTTTAATGATCCTTATATCTTAGAAATCTAAGTGGAGTATGGCAAGATACTCTTGATAAGAGATCACCTATGTGAGTGAGAAGGGGCCGCTTCTATGAGAATGAGAAATGCTAAGTTTTCTAAGAGCACTCACAGAATTACCAGGTTGTCCAAGGCCAAAATGGACACAACATAGAATCTGATAAAGTTGAAAGAAGTCGTGTGAATATTATTGTCTTAATTTACATCAAAAGCTGAACAGTTCAAAAACATCATGTTCACTGGTTAGCAAGTAAACTCGATAATATTTCACTAGGGAAGGTTCAAAGCCAAAAACCATCTCTCTCGATGCGGTAACTTTCTATTACACTCTCTGGTTATTTGCATTAGAGTCTAAGCCATTTCATTCATGTGGGGGATTGTTGAATTCATTGACTAATTTGAACCTTAAATTGAGCCAATTCACTAGTTCAAATTAAATAAATTAAGTGAATTGAAATTGACTTCAAAAGATGAGTACATAGCAAAGGAACAAAAAGGGAAGATAAAAAGATAGTCACATTGGATAGAGGATTGTAAGGATGTGGGTTTAAATATGGTAGTTTGCTCCTTTACTTTGCTTATGTAAGAAGAGAAAAACCTTGAGCACCACGGGTGGTGCTACGCATCGCCCACAAGCGCACGCGCACGCGCACGCGCATGGGCGTTTAGGGCGCATTGGGCGCTTTAGAGGCGCACTGCGACGAAACAACAACAAAATCAATTAGAGGTAGTGAGAGAGAAATGAGAGAGAAAAATAAAGAAAAAATTATAAAATAAATATAACTTGGGAATATAGTGGGTTATACTTAGAAAATACTTTTATTTTTAAATTTATGAATGTTTAAAAGTGGGAGTATTTAGAAAATTGGTGGGTACATGTAGATTTTCCCTATAAATTGTTTTCTTCTTTTATAATAATCGACATAAAACCAAATTAGATAAAAATACGACTTATACTCTATTGGCTAGTCTCTCAATTATAAAAATAATGGCTACATCCAATTCCACTTAATTGACTCCTTTTGGGATTAAGAAAGAATTTCTTTAAAAACAACAGTCACATATTTTTAGAATACATCAAATATTACTGAATAATTTGTTTGTCGTAAGGTCAGCTTACAAGTTAGACTACATTAGCCAGACCTCTACAAAAGTTGCAAAGGTGCTCGAACTAAAAAAAAAAGTCTTTTAAACTCCCCCCCACCCCCCAAATCTATTTTCAAATCCTAATTGAAATAAAATTTTCATTAGAAGACAACTTGGGAAGACAGAGAAAAGGGAAGAGGAGAGAGACTAAGAACAAGAACAAATTAGAAACATGGAAGGGTGTATTTAGTAAAAAAACCTTGTTGTCAGAAACACGGAGGAAGCTTAGTTAGAAAAAGGGCGGTGGCATTTAGAATCTCCCCTTAGGAAACCCCCCAGCAAAAAGCCATCCGCTGCGGGACTTCAACTGGAGACAAACTGTATAAACCATCAGCCCATCGACACGTGTCCTCTCCGATTCCTACAACCTGCACCGTGAGCACAGCTCAGCAAATCACTTTAATCCCTCTCTCGTGTCTCCTGAAAAATCGGAAGCTAGGGTTCTTCGCTCGTCTCAAATCTCCAATCTTTTTAATCAATGGAGAGAGTTAGAAGGGCATCGCACGCTGGATCGTGGTACACCAGCGACGGTGAGCTATTCAATCCCTAATACCTCCTTAGCGGTGGCGATGGTGGCTGTGTTGAGATCAAAATTAGTAGCAAAATCTAGTCTTTTTTATTCAATTGGTTGCAAAATTAGTTGAATTGGTCGGGGTAATCGCTAGAAGTTTTCAGTATTTTTGAAGCAATTGGTTAAATATTCGATTTTTCTCACTGATTTAGTAGGCAATTTCTGGGAGTTTCTGTGAATATAAATATAGACATTGATGCAACTTAGAGTATTTTATCTTAACTCAAAACCAAGACTTTTTATGATTGAACTGGCCAAAATTTGCTCTCTGACACTAGAGGAAGGTTAGTAGGGATTATAGCCATACTTAAGCAGCTCATGTTGATCAACTTTTTTTTTTTGAATTCAATCAGATATAATTTTAATGTTTTCGATAAGCACTAATGTACTCAATCAGCTTCAAGCCAGCTATCCAAGTAAAATCTCTTTTGGCGAGGGAGTTTTTTGGGATTACACCTCAAGTGCTGTTCATATTGGAGGTTTGATAATTCCACTGTTGTCGGTTGGATAACAAGCACATATGTCCTTATTTATAATAGCTTAGAGCCAACACGGAGTGGCTGAATGATTTGTGCAAATATTGAATAACACAATGGCAACATGTTAGTTGCTAGGTCTTAGATAAGTTCTGAAAATTTATGATCAAGAGCCAGCAAGTGAGTTTGTTTCTTGTGCATACTTCCACCTCGAAATATATTGACTAGATTATAGTTGAATTAGCATTCATTTTTAGCTGACCGAAAATTATTTTGCAACTTGCTCAATGAAATTTTATTAGAGAACCAAATTATAATCATGTGCTTACTTCATCTCATAGTGTTTTTGTGAACTGTGTCAGCTAAGAAACTGGACGAGGAACTTGAAGGGTGGCTCAGAGATTGTGGCCTGGCCAAATCTCCTGATGTCAGAGGTGTTATTGCCCCGTAAGTCGTTGAATATATCATTTTGTTATTGCGTATTTGGTTAATATCATCACCCTGGTGGGTTGTTAGAAAATTCAATTCTCTAATGTTTTGCTATTAAAATCACAGGCATGCTGGCTATTCATATTCAGGCCGTGCAGCGGCCTACGCATTTGAGAACATAGATCCAGCCAATATGTGAGACAACTATTTGATTCCTCTTGACGATTTGTATCAATTTTTCTTACTCTTGTTTCTTTTTCTCATCATCTGTATGAATGTTTATTCATCATTTTATGGCACTTGAACAGGATATACTAATTTATGGAATAATTTTTTTCTCTAATTACTCTTATCATTAGTTAAAATTTACCCACTTACTTTTGTAGCATGCATTTTCGTTTGCTTTCTTGATGTTCCAAGTCTATATTCTACTCTATATAAACTGAAAGTCTGAAATAATTGATGAGCAATAAAGCAATGACTACTTCATGAAATATTGACATAGTTCTTATGGTAGTGACAATGAACACACTAGTGAGTAATGATATAAACTTTTGGTGCCTTAGGAGGTAATATAAGTAAGAACGATGGGGCAATTCTCAGAATGATATGAAACCTTTGGATTTAGTGCTATTAGCATAGTGTAAAATATGTAATTGACACATAAGTTTTGGATTAGACATGTGAGAAGAAGTTTAGCATTATTTCTTTTAAGATCACTATTTTTAGTGTTTATGTAATTGTCCTAGTTCAATACATCCATGATTTTCCAAATTTTCTTAATTTTGCTAACATCTCCTTTGTACTTACTATTTTGCACACAATTGTCTACTTATAATAAATATACACGAGAAGTGTAGTCTCGGTTATCAACAATCCAAAATATCAGTTCAAGAGCACTCCACTCCACTTGGCATCATTAAGGATTAATCCACCAACTTGTAAACTCATGCTCATGTTACTGATCTCGGTTATCAACAATCGAAAATATCAACTCAAGAGCACCCCACTTGGCATCATTAAACCAAGGATTAATCCACCATCTTGTAAACTCATGCTCGTGCTACTCTCTATATTGTGCTACCACTAACCACGTAAACAACACAGCTTAACTTACATATACATGGATTGTTTTACTTATATAAACAAAGTAAGGCATATATTCACCCTAATCAGTTAGGGGAACATTCCCAGACTATCTACGTTGGATCGTTTTCTTTACTAGCATATAAAAATATTAAATATAAGATGAGCTCGACTACTCAGTGAGTAAGGTGGATACAGAAGTTAATGGAACGATATAAAAATATCAATAGGGAATATGATTTAAAGTAATAATATGATCTTAAATTAGAATTATGAACAGTACAATGTGCATCGACTTAAATAAAATATGTGATGGAAACACTTGTAGGCGTTTTGATCTTTTATTTAAAATTTCTGATTATATCAGTATAGGGCTATTTGATAAAGATTTGTAAATATGCTGGTACACACATACCAACGTTGCACCCATGAGTAATCTGAAATATATGGTGTTAAGTATTAGCATAATCTACTTAAACAATATCAGCATACTTGATTTCTCAAATAATTACATGGCCTGTTGTAGTAGTATCAGCATATACGGATATATGTCAGTTCAAGTTTTATTCCAATAATGCAAGATATAACGCACACATGCATGGATGCAGGTTTGTATCCTCTCACCATAACCTTCCTCTGGAAGGAAATTCAAAGATATAAGTATATTATACTTCTTACCCATTCTTCATCACCTGGTATACTTGGCTACATGTTCTGTCACAAGTGCAACTTTTCTTTACCACATAATTATATTAGATATTCATAAACTATTTTTGGCACTTTGGTCATTATGGACACTAATTTCTCCTTATTCCCTCACCTTCTACTACTGATACACCCAGCAAATTGGTCATTAAGGCCGAAACCTTCCTCCACTATATATATGTATGCTAAAAAACTGGTCCATCTGTTTCCCCATCCGTCACTTTCTCCATGCTTATATAAACAATGCACGAATGTAACACTTGTCAAGTACACAAAATTCATTCATCACATCAATTTGAACACGTACACATCATTTCAGATTTTACATTTTGCACTTGCATTTGATTAGGATATTGGGTTAGATTGAATAATTTATCATTTAAACTCATTTTTATATTTCGTACACGCACAGCTTATATAAGCTTTCAGATTTGTCATTTAGATACAAATATGTATCACATACTTCAAGTTAATAATATTAACGATTCATGAATTTTCATAAAATACAACTAAGCCCGATAAGCTATTTGAAGACGAATAGGTTGGCCATTATCAAGAAGAGGGAGAAGAGGGAAAGAATTGGGTTTAGGGGAGAAGAAATTAGGGTTAGGGTTTGTGATTTGATTGTTTTGAATTTGCCTTTGGGGAAAATTTGAGAGAGAGAGAGAGAGCATGGCTATGGAGATAATGGGGCAGTGGGATCAGGATTTTTCCCTGCCTGCTCTCATTTCTTCCTCAAGCATAGGCTGCATGCATGCAGCCAGCAGCGCAGGCGGCAACTTGCTCGAATGCGGCGTGCGCGGCCGGCCAGAAAGAATAGGGGTGGAGGGCTGCAGATTTTTCAGTGGTTGAGGTAAAATTGGGAGAAATCGAAAGCTTTATTAGGCAACAAAGGGTAAGACCTAAAACCCTTAGTTCTATTCTAATTTCTAATTTTCTAGTTCATAAGAGGTTGTTTAATAGTTGGTAAACTTATGTGCTTTACTTTGAAGGCTTTGTCTACCAATTTGCTTAGTGGAGTTTGTATGTATTATGAATTCATAAGTTATTAATATTATTAACTTGAATTATGTGATACTTATTCGTATCTGAATGGCAAATTTTTGAAAGCTTATATAAGCTATATGATGCATGGCGCTTTTAATGATCTGAAAATTACACACACACGCACGCACTTTGTAGTTCATTTGGTGGTTAGGTGTTTGTTATTTTGGTTCATGACTGATATTTTTGATTTGTTGTTAATTCGGCAGTTGGTACTAGCCAAACAAGCTATGAACATTGTTCTCTCACAAACTGCAAAAACGATAAATCACATCATGTGGTTACATGTTGTATCATTGTTTAAGTAGTGAAGGACATCTTTGCAATTCAATTCTTTACTAGTTCTTCTGTAGAAAGGCTTCTACACCTTTTTTTGTACTTTATAATAATCTTCAAAAAACATCGCTAACTGGAAAAAGTGTTAATCCTACTGCCACTGGAATTCTTTCAGTGGTAGATAGTTGCTTCTTAGTTTATATTGATGAGCATTTTCCAGATTGTTTCTTAATTCTTAGGATAGCCTATAAAGATGCTTTCCTGCAACAAATACTTTAACAAATACTTTCCATCCTCAGTATATTCCACAAACTACTTTGATTCATCTCGCTGTTTTGAAACTTTGGGTAAAATTCTATTTTCGTTTAAGGGATGTAATAAAATTTTGAAGTCCAATTATTGAGGACATGATGTATTCAATTTAAAATACCCAGTCTTTGACTCTTTGAACATGAACTTTTGCAGTCACTTTTTCCAAGCGTCAAACTATTGTTTGTCATCCTTGCCTATTTTTTAAATTCTCTTATTTATCAGTAGATGTTTTTTTATAGGTATTAAACTAAGTTTCTTTCTTGATACAGTTTTCCATAAGATTGTTAATTTGTGCATATTTTACCGTTTCAGTTCCCGGGTGTTCCTTCTAGGTCCATCTCATCACTATTACACTCCAAAATGTGCTCTTAGCAGATGTTCTGTTTACAGTACACCTTTGGGAGACTTGCCGGTTGATTTGGAAGGTACATGATGCAAAGATTGTATTCCTACTTGCAGAGATTTCATTTAGGCTGATCTTTTTCCCTGTTGCATTTGTTCCCATGAAAAGTTTGAAAACTATATAAGTAGATTTCTGGTGCTTGTCTTGCTCTCTAGTTCTTGATATAATCCTATTTGCATGGATGTTTCTCCCTATTATTCTGTTGCATTTTGAAAGTATTGATTTCATAAACAAGAAGAGTTATATGTTAGAATCATTCTATATATTCTATACCTGCTAATGATCTGTCATTCATTATTATTCTATAGATTCTATGCTTCTTATTGATCTGACACTAATTACAGTACTTTTATAATCCTATTTGTTGGGATTTTCCCTTTTTCTATGTTTCATTTTGTCAAGTGTGCCTTGCATGAAAGGAAATCTGATAACCATATAAATAGATTGCATATTGTGAGGTTAGGGTGTATATTAGAACTTTTAAATTTTTCATTTGGAATGGTTTTCCCATTTTATCTCTCTCGATTTACTAGTTGATCAGTCTTAATTTAGCATCTTCTTCTTCTTCTTCTTTTTGTCTATTTGGTTGCAGTCATTGAGGAGCTGTGGTCGACAGAGAAATTTGAATACATGGATTGTCATGTTGATGAAGCAGAGCATAGCATGGAAATGCACTTGCCATACCTTGCCAAAGTGTTTCATGGGTAAGTAATTATAGATATAGGCTTTCATTAAAAAAAAAAATTTATAGAGTAGGCTAAACTCCACGTGATTTATTTTATTTTTATAATACTGATTAATTAGTCTAGCTTATGATGCAGCTATGCAGTAAAAGTTGTACCTATTTTGGTTGGTGCTCTCAACACAGAAAATGAAGCCATGTATGGAAAGTTGCTAGCGAAGTATGTGGATGACCCTAAGAATTTCTTCTCCGTGTCATCAGATTTCTGCCACTGGGGAGCTAGGTATGCTATTACATTTTTACCTTGTATCAACATTTTGCTCATGTATCTATTAATTGCTTTACACATTGAGGATTTGTCTATGATAGCAAAATTGCTTAATTTTTCTAAGATTTTCTTTTAATGGCGAAGATTAAAATTTTCACAGTTACATGCCTTCTGTTTTTAGATTCAATTGTTAATACTCTTTGTATGTTGTAGTGTTAAGAATCCTGTTTTAGTGCTCCCTGCTATATGCATGGCTGTAGGGTATCGTAGGCCTTTTGAATCTCGACACCTAAGTTCGAAGCTCCTTTTTCCCTGCTTCTACAATTTCTGATGCTCATTTATTTGTTGTTGGTTACGTGCATGACTGTGCATCTAGTTCACTTTCAACATATCTAATACTGACATAATCCATTGTGAGCAGAATGTCTATATATTTTCTTTAAATGTTTTATTATCATGAAATTCAGTATAACACAGCAAGACGCAAGCACCTTTGTGCTAAAATTTTGGCATCGGCTAGTATTATAAAATTTAGTAGAATACAGTCTCTCTTAAGTAATTGTTGGTATATTTGTAATTTTGTACGTTCAATATAACCGAGATGTTTCTTCCAGTGGAAATCTATAATATATGATAAACTGGAGTCATCAAACATTACTTGATCAACTAATGCATAGGTCCTTCCGCTGCCTATCATCTTTGGGATCATTTCTTCCTTCGCCAAACATCTGTACACATTTTATGCTCTTTATGAATCATAGCCCATGTATTGTCTATTGAATAACGAGAATATGGGCTTCTTGGATGCTTGTTGAAGTACACCAGGAACTAAATAGATGGGCCAAATTTTGGATGATATCGGAAGTAGTTTTTGAATGTTCTGAAGAAGCAATTCTTGAGGACTTTTGCCTTTCAGTAATCCTTAGTTTTCTAAGTTAGCTATAATGTGCAATCACTTAATTACTAGATTGCTGATCAAACTGGTTCTCTTCTTTGTTTTGAAACACATTTTATGCTCTTTTTAGTTGATGCATGGGAAAACACCGACCTTTACTAGGTATCAAGCCTTAAGATTACAATAAAATTTGCAAGTTTTTCTTTTGATGTTAAATGGCTAATTTCCTTCAATTGTTTCAATCCAAATTTTTTGCTCTTGGTGTTATCAATTGAATATTTATATTTATCTTATTAACTTTATGGTGTATGTTTACAACATAAATGGATATCGGTTGTGTTCAATATGGTATACTTTATGCATGGGCCTTAAATTTATACGGTTCACTGGATCACATTATATATCCAGTCTGCTTAGATTTTTGCGTAAGTAGAGCGTTAGAGGTTTAACGATGTTAATGCTTTGTTTTTTCTCTTTGCCAAGGATTTACAGTAATTTTTCATCCTACGTGAAGTTATCTTGTTTTTTTGTGCCTTTATCCAACAACCAACTCATCACTTAAGGTCTGGCGGAATGTTTGGCAACTAGTAGGTGGGGTAGTTTGCAACTGCAGTTATTGCAAGTGGGGAGATTTTTGCTGTTTGGCTGTGACTATAGTCGCAAAATTTTACAAATATAATTGCCACTAATTATGTACTTGCAACAATTGCAGTTGCGACAAAAAGTGTGTACGATACTTCTACTCTTTCCTTTGCAAATTGTGATTTTATCTTGATAAATGTGGTATTTCTCATAGCTCTTTAAAAAGAAATTACAATCCGGAACTTTTTGCAGTGCTAGTTACGACTTTGAACTCCCAATCCAAACACAGTAATATAAGTTACAACAAGTTGAATTACTACAACTTCACCTGCGCTAATACGAGTTGCAACTTGCAGTGTTACTTGTAAAGTATCCAAACAACTCCTAAGTGCAAGATGTAGTTCTGAACAGGAATATTCTGAAATGAACTGTATAACTATCCATATGATATAAAAGCAGTAGTCAGTTAAGATATTCTATCCAAATCAAAATAAGAAAGTACAATTAAGTGTTGTCGGTTGTCGTTATAAGCTGGGACCAAAACCTTGGCTATGTTTGGTTTCATAGAAAGTAAAAGGCAAGGAAAGAGATGGGAAGGGAAAGGGAAAGAGAGAAGAAATGAAAAATATTATAATAAATGCATCATTCCTCCAAGGATCTCAGCATGATAAAATTTCCCTCATGCTGTGAGTTCTTTTGGATAGTAATACTATCATTTGATCCATTCAGCTGCAACTTATCGCAAAGTTCTCTGTTGGTAGGTTCAACTACACGTACTATGACAAGAAGCACGGTGCCATTCACAAGTCTATCGAGGCCTTGGACCGTATGGGCATGGAGGTCATAGAGACTGGAGATCCTGATGCGTTCAAGCAGTATCTCCAGGAATTCGACAACACAATATGCGGCCGCCATCCTATCAGCGTGTTCCTCCATGTACTACTGCTCTCTCCTCACTTTTCTACAGCTCCACTAGTATCGGCTCTAAATTTCGAAATCTACTCCCCTTGACAGATGCTAGAACACTGCTCGACCAAGATAAAGATCAGTTTCCTGAGATACGAGCAATCCGGCCAGTGCAAAAGCATGCGGGACAGCAGCGTGAGCTACGCCTCCGCTGCAGCCAAAATAAGTTAAAAATTCTGCAACCATCTTCAACATGCAACAGATCTTCAAAGTTTTACCTGTCCAAGAATTCATTTGAGGTAACTGTTAGTGTTCTGCTTCTTACTTTTGTTTCGGGTAATTTATTTTCTTTTGATACTCTACAGTTGCAACTTGGCATGAAATTTATAATGCTTTGCAAGTGGAACCAAATATTTGAACGTATAAATATTCTGTTCTTCTTTGGAAAATACTATACATGGACATGTGCAACTCGTATAGGATTAAGTTCAATTTGAAGAATACAAGCAACCCTGTATCGACACAGAAACAAGAGAGTTGTAAATGAATTTGTATACAATTACAACTTCTCCATCGCAGTTGGCCATAACTTATTCATACAGAGATACTCCAATATAGTCTCCATTGTATTATTATGAAAATGATTGTATCTTATCCATCAAGGTATCCAACTAAGTTATTTACCATCAATGTACAGCTAATATATATATATATATATATATATATATATATATATATATATATATATATATATATATATATATATATATATATATTAAACGGGAAATTCACCGGCGGCGAAAGGAGTTTCTTTACTAACACTTATGTGACCTAATAAAATAATTACACGTAACGTTACTCAAAGTAACTTCCTTCACTGTCGGTACTACTACGTGTAATTAGTTTATTGTTCCACCTAAGCACTACTGAAATAACTCTCTTTACCGCCGATTTCTGTTTTCCCTCTCTCCCTCTTATATATATATATATATATATATATATATATATATATATATATTTATATATATGACACGAGGTGATGTGACATATTGATCTAATCTAATCTAAACTTTATTCATTGCCGGCTTCTAGTCTCTACTCATACATGCTCGTTTGTGGGACCCATGTATTGCTTAGGGACCAAGGAGTGGCATACGTATTGTATACGTATCATACATTTATATGTAATCAAGATTGTATGTATATTCACTCAAATTTGTTTCGAGATTCTTTGTATTTGTATATGTATGTGTACTTCTTTTTTATGCAAAGATTCGAGATCTATTGAAGGGTAAATAATGAATGAATTCATATTTACGGCTCCAAATTCCATTACGAACCCTATTCTCTTAAGTTTCAATAATTAAGATTAAAGTTTATTTTTAACCCTCTGACATTGTATTTTTCCAACTCTATCGATGTAAACTTTTATGTTCAATCAACTGATAAAATTTCTTTAAATTACATTTTCGTCTTGCAAAATTATAATTTTATCATTGGATTGATATTTTGCTATAACATATATTTTTGGATTAATTACAGTCATATCTCCTATAGTATTAGGGGTGTGTAACTTAACACTCCTGAAGTTTGAAACTCTAAAAAAACCCCTGAATTGTTAACACTGTTAGTGAGAGTTAGTTATTTTCACCTTTTTTTTTTTTTTTATTAAAGTACACTCTTGTCCCTCGAATTCCTATTCTACATTCATCATTTCCTTTAACCAGCACATTTAGTAAAAAATGAATTTGAGAGAAAGAGGAAGTGTGCTGGTTAAAGGGGGATGAGAGTAGAATATGAATTTAAGAGATAAGAGTGCACTTTAGTAAAAAAGATGAGTGAAAAAAACCAATATTCACTAACAGTGTTAACAGTTCAGGAAAATTTTTTTTTTTAGAGTTTCAAACTTCAGAGATATTAAATTACACACCCCTAATATTTCCTTAATACTACAGAGAGTCTGAATCTAATTAACCTTACATTTTTTATTTTTATAGGAGAGTTTTTTCCTGCAACCTTCCAAAATTTTGTTCAATTATTGTTAGTTGCCTCCCCTTTTGACCAGCATGTGCTCATCATATACCAAACTTTTAAAGTGTTGATCCTTTCCATTTGGGATGAAAATTTAAAAAAAAAATTGTAAAGGGAACTTTGCTTGTTTGGAGAGGAGAATATACTCCCTTCTCCTATTTCTCACTAATTTTTCATTTCCTCCGTTAGAATTTATCTCACGATATACCACATGACGATAATATCGGGTTTAATTCGTTTTTTCGGGAGGATAAGATAATGCTTTTGCTTTTGTATCGTCAGATGGGTGGACGATGTTATTGTGGCAGGTCTTTTAACATTATCTCAGCCTTGTTATTTATTAATTAATTAATTGCCCTGAAAGCAACCCAAAATTTTGTATTTCATTAAGGTTTAATTAATTCATTAAACTAATCTCACTATTGAAGGAGATTAGTTAATGTAATTTACCAATTTTGTTGTTTTTTTTTTTAAATATTATGTTATTTTAATAATTTGTATCGTGGTAATGATAATGGTAATTATAATAATCATTTAATCTAGAATTATCTCCTAGAGTAACATAGGAATTTTGAAACAAACAAATAAATCATTCTAATAGACAAGCAAAAGTATTAAATTTTAAAAAAAAAATAGATCTTTGCTTGTTTTTAATAGGGGAATACAATCAAATCACCTCTCTCTTCCTTCATGTCAAAAAAAAAAAAAAAAAAAAAAAAAAAGAGGAAGAAGAAAAAGCTTGAAATAGACTCCACCTAGTAAAAGTATTAAACTATATATATATAGAGAGAGAGATAAGTTGATAGTTCATACAAGTTAGCAGAACTGTAGTTCATTTTTACTATTTCTAATAATCTTTTTTAAAAAATTTCTTTCGGATTATAATATCGACCCCTTATGGTTCACTCATATCCAATTTCTTGGGTTTTAGTTTTGATTTGATTCTTCATCAAGTTAATACAAAATTAACAGTTTTCAATGAATAAAATATTTTGTATGCACTTGATAAAAAGTTAAATGAACTCTAAAATTTATGAAATTTAATCCGAAAGAAATTAAGGAGGTAGAGATTGTAACTGTTAAAAGAAATTGAAGAAAAAATATTGGATCATTATAGTTTTGCCACTAACTCACGTAACTTTTTCTGAGCTGGCGGCTCAATTACAATAATCCCATATGTATGTATATACGTATGTATATATGTATGTATATATGTATGTACGTACGAAAAATTCATCGACGGTAGAAGAAAATTGAATATATATATATATATATATATATATATATATATATATATATATATATATATATATATATATATATATATACACACACACACACGGGAAATTCATGGCGGTAGAAGGAAATCTAATCATACAATAGAGATGATTGATTGTTGTGAAATTTATAAAATTGTCTTCCAGCATTACTATGTATAGGGATTTTTTTACCAAAGGCAAAACATTTGAGGAATCCAATATATCTTCTGATGACCGTCTCAGATGAAATAGGTTGTGGTAGAGTCAATTTTATGTATAATCTAATATTTATGGGACACAACAGGAGTAATTATTCAATTTTTAATTTATGTGCAACGTAGGTCTACAAATGTACTAGTTCTGCGAGGGGAGTTTATCAATGTAGGAAAAGTTAAAAGAATGAAGGAAAGACCGAAGAAAACATGGATAGAGGTGATACGTAAAGATATGAATTCTAGAAGTTTAAATGAGTAGATATTACTTGATAGAAATAAATGGAGAAGGACTATCAAAGTGATCGATCCGGCGTGATTTTTTTTTGGTTCATATAGTCTGATCCAAATACTTGGAATAAAAGGCTTAGTTGTTATTGTTATTATAATATTTTATGCTGGTTATCTTTATTTGAGATGTAAAAGAAAACTGCAGTAGTGTGGAATTGAATCTACAACTAACACAAGTATTCATTGTTATCTTTCTTTTTTTTTTTTTTTTTTTTGGTTTTTTAAAAAATGAAATCTAAGGGATGGACCAAAACTTGAGCGCTTGGTGAAATTAAAAGAGGAAAATAAAAAAACACTTTAAACTCGCACGGTTTTTAAAGAAAAAGAGCAAAAGTTTGGGCGACAGAGAGAATATCGAGAGATATTCTATTTCTCTTTACTTCAAAATATCATGATATACAAAAAGATTTATTACGACTGGATGATAATTTGCGTTGATTATCTCTGAGACGTTACACGTTGGACCTTGAGAAGGAGTTAATAAGCTGGTCTTCAATTTCTCTCCAACTCCATCTCGTGAGATGAGACGTAAGTAGATCAAAACTTGAAAAAATCATCCATCATCTGTATTTAAGTTAGTTAATTAGGAGTACATTTTTTTTTTTAAAATTTAATAATAGTCCACCGAATTTGGATTTAGTTTAAATAATGACCGGCTTGTTGTTGGTGAGCTCTCTCCATTGCATTTCCTTTGATATTTGCAGCTTGTTGATATGCGGTCCACTAAATTTAAGAAAATATATTATATTATAAAAGTGGTTTTATATATACGTGGCTTAAATATTTAAAAATTAGAATTTAGTCTCCCACGTCTTCATATTTAAAATTTAGTCTATTAAATCTTTTAAATTATCTCACTTTAGTACCCAGCCATATTTTTGATCCGAAATTTCCGTTATACCCCAGAGTTGCTTCACTTTAATCCTCCCTTCTCTCTTCCTCTTCTTATTGGTTTCTCTTTCCATTCTTTTTCTCTCTCTTTCCTCTTCTTATTGGATTTTTCTGAATTACTTCACCTTAGATTAACTGAGAGGAGAGAGAGGAGAAAAATGGAGAGGGGAACGCAATAAGAAGAGGAAAAGGGAAATGAGAACTAAAGTGAAGTAACTCAAAGAGTTTAACGGGAAATTATGGCTAAAAATATACTTGGAAACTAAAGTGAAATAACTTAAAAGATTTGGGACTAAATTATAAATATGAAGATTTGGTGGGACTAAATTCTAATTTTTAAAGATATAAGGGACATATATGTAAAAACCCTTATAAAATAATCTCTCCACTTTTAATCAAAATTTTAATATTTTAGTATAGTAGAAGAGACTTTAATATGATATTAGAAAAATCCAGATTCAAATCATATCAGGCATCCGTTTAATTACAGATTTAAAAAGATGGTTACTGCTATGTAAAGTCCAGATTTTCGAGTATGTTGAAATACAAAAAACATTCCTATGATATTGTATTTTTGTTAAATCTCTTGCTGAAAACTCTTTTTTTTTTTTTAAATTATCCAACAGAATTTGGATCTTTATTAGATTACGTTTTGATCTTGAAAAATTATAATTCTATCATCAATTCAATTAGCCGCTGTCACCACCTAATAACTCTGTTACATCTAGTTCTATCTAGGTATGTTTCTGCTTAATGCGCACATGTTTCGCTTTCTCCCTAGGTACGTTGAATACAAACATACAAAACAACTATCTAATGGATAAATATTTTCTTGAAAATGGATAAAATTTAATTGTCAATGATAAATTGTCTTCCAAGGTTTTAAATATCCAGGTCTATAATCATGAGTTCTATAATTATAGAATGGAAAAAATAAAAAATGTACTTTTGCACAAAGTAAATAAATTAAGGGAAATTATAAAGGCGCACCCCAAATATCTGGTACCACCCCCAAGAGCATGTGGACCCTACCGCAGTGGGGGCGGCTGGGCGTGCCCTTAGATATTGGGGGTGTGCCTATATAATTTCATTGAAATTAAACTGGTCCATGCTCGTAAAGTGCTCGCTCGCTCGATCGACTCTTTCTCATCCACTTTCTTGACATTTACTTTCGTGTGTGGTCACCTCCGGTAACCGCCACCCATTCCCTTTTTAGCAAACAAAAAGCATCGCTTTAAGTCTTTCACCACAAATACGGGAGGTTACAACTTTCTTATTCACACCATATCGCACCCCACCTTGACCCGCACGTCGCTCTCACCCTTCGCACGACTTTCGAATCAAGCAATCCAAATCCTTAGCGTTAGAAAACAGCCCACGAGAAATCGCGACTCGCTCGCTCGGTATCTCGCGAAAAGACACGAGATTCTTAGGTGCGCCTGGCGTGAAGATTTAAAAAAAAAAAGGCAGTGGCATGCTTGTAATTTAATAACAAGACCCTGCCGAAGTTCACGCTTCCCCCCTCTGACGGGTTCTTCTGTCGTTTACCCCTCGGATCCCCACCCACAATTTCCCTGGGTTAGATCTCCTATATATCCCGAACACCAAACATCACATATAGCCGACCACAGGTCGCCACGTTTCAAAAAGAATACCTTGCGGTGCAATCATTGGGCAGAAGTCGCTGTTTTCCACCAAACGCGACGATGCCGCATCGTTACGATCCGAGGTGGGACCCGCCCTCTGCTTATAAAAGAACGTTCTTATCTATTATAGGCAGACTAGGTTATCAATGTGATAAGCTGATCTGCAGATGTATCTATCACGGCCTTCTTCTCGCTGTCGCCTCTCCTATAAATCCGACCTCTCTGCATCTGAAACGAGATTTCTTTGATATTCTCTCTCTTAAATAAATTCAATTTTTATTCTAATTATTTATTTTCTAGAGAGAGAAAGCAGCCGCCAGTCTTCGTCTTCAACCTCTCTCTCCCCTCGCCCCCATCAGGATTCGAATCGATCTCCCCTCGCCAAGGTTAGCATAAAAAATTTCTTTTCCCAGGGCTTTTTTTTCGTTCAAATCCTCAGATTCCTGGTTTCCGATCGGTTAAAGCCCTAGATTCTTTGAGCCGCAGGCGAGATCTGTGGCCTAGGGTTTCCCGATTTGGAATGCTTTGATCAGGCGAATTCTTTTCTTTTTTTTGTTGCAGTTTTTTGAGGAAAGATCTGTTTTTTGGGTGATTGTTAGGGTTTTGGATGCGGAGGCTGTAGATTTGGTCGTTTTTGGAGATGTCTTCGCTTAGCAGGGAGTTGGTGTTCTTGATCTTGCAGTTCCTTGATGAGGAAAAGTTCAAGGAGACTGTTCACAGGCATTAAAGTTTCCATTTTTTTGCTGTTTTCAGGGTAAATTTATGTCTTTTTTTGTTGTTATTTATTTGTTTTTTTGGTGGAATATTAGACTTGAGCAAGAGTCGGGATTTTACTTCAATATGAAGTATTTTGAGGATGAGGTGCAAAATGGGAACTGGGATGAGGTTGAGAAGTACCTCTCTGGTTTCACTAAGGTCGATGACAATCGTTATTCAATGAAGATTTTCTTCGAAATTCGGAAACAAAAGTATCTCGAGGCACTAGATAAGTAAGTACCTGTCCATTAGATCTTTTTTTCGTCGTCAACTTTTGTGAACGAATGCTGATGGATTTCTGTTTTATAGGCATGAACGTGGGAAGGCCGTTGACATCCTTGTGAAAGATTTGAAAGTCTTTGCCTCATTCAATGAGGAGCTGTTTAAGGAAATTACCCAACTTCTGACATTGGAAAATTTCAGGTTTGCTTTTATAACTAGTGTTGTTCTTATGTTTACTTGATTTCTCTGTGACGCTATATGATTGGAGTAAATTTATAAATTTACTTGTAATTTAGGGAAAATGAGCAACTCTCAAAGTATGGAGATACGAAATCAGCAAGGGCAATAATGCTGGTTGAGCTTAAGAAACTCATTGAGGCAAACCCACTATTTCGTGACAAATTGCAGTTCCCAAACCTCAAAAGTTCTAGGCTGCGCACTCTTATTAATCAAAGGTAACACTAGAATGATAACTTTCGTTTTTTGAAATTGTTTTAGCTACAATTGCACTCATCACTTTTGTGGATACATTGTTTTGAGATGCGTATATTCAACCAATAGATTCGATATAGACTTGCATTAACTGCATGAATTTAATTTTCTTGTAAAAACTATGGAGTAAAACGCAAGTAATTTTATTTACATTGAATGATTATAGTTGGAAACAATCACTATTTATTTTAATATTCATATTTAAAATGGATATATAAATAACATTCAATATAAATAAAATTCAATATATATATTCTTGCATTACCAGCATTGCATAAAACCTTTTCTGCATATTGTTCTGTAAAACTTGTTCATTCATTGTCTTTCACATTATATAATATGCGCATGTTATTAGTTCTTTTCCCTTTTAATCTTCTGTAGAGCCATAACCATGCGGTAGACTTTCTTTATATATATACATTCTTGTCATAGCATCAGCTGATATTAGCTATTTCACACACTCCTTCCCATTTTTTATAAATGAAGATTGTGCATGAGAGCAGGCTTATTGAAAAATAAGATCCTTGACGCATTGGCAAGGGAAAACAGTGAGGTAGTTTATGGCATAGAACAGACAACATTGAGTTCACAAATAGAACCAGCTCTCTGAATGGTTGGTAAAAATGTGAAACGGAATTGGATATTGATTTTGCCTGTGCAGTGCTATAATCTTGGCTGCGAGAATGTTGATCAGGTACAGGCTCTCCTTGAACCATAAAAAGATTGCTTAAATGTTGATTAATGGTGTACGCATGTGGAAGTGGATGATAGTTGATTTATATAAGGAATCTCAATGGAGTGGATAAACTGATGGAGAAATTTAACATGGTTGAGACTGGGATAGTGGCTTTCAGTGAGAGTGGTGCGGGTTGTTGCTGAATAATGTAATGTTGACATAACGAGTCTTTAGTAACTAGTTAGAGAAACGACTGCAAATCCTTTGTTGGATTAGGCAAGAATAAGATCATAGATCCTCAATAAGCTTACTCAGAAGAATCAATGGAACCTCATAATACTGGAGGCCAGGAAAAGAGTCTGTGGAGACAATTTAGGAATTATGTGACATTGTGAGATGACATTTTTGCTTAATGTGGGGGGTGATTATATGAAAAAACCAATTTGACCAGAAGTATCTGGTGTTAAATAGCAAAGAATTTTGACATGATCAACAATGCACATGTTGTAGAAGTGAAGCCACTATCAGTAATATCCTCGTCTGTGTAACATTCTGATTATCTTACTGAGGAAGTTCTGCTGTTAAGGATATAAAAGTTTGTGTATAGACTATTAGAAGCTGATATTTAGGGTGAGGGATTTTCTGATAAAATTATCTGATGGGGCACATCAAAAAGGAAATACTACAGGGCAGACCATGCTTCTGCCGAAACTGTTTGGCAGTTTAAAGACTGAATTGTATGGAAGAGAGCTTGTAGGTTGTAGAAGATTTCAATAAGGATTGTTATTTAAAGAGTATATATAATGAGGAAAGAGAGCGAAATTATCATGTCAAAAATAATTGAGCTGAAAAGCCTTCAATTGGGTGTTAGAATCTAGTATGCTAGCGCCCATTGCTCTATGGGTGACAACCCAATTCCAAGCGGGCACCCACCTTTAGGCGTCGGAGCTTTTGGAGTCCGAAATTGGGCGTCTAGCTGCGAGAGTAAAAAATTTTCAAATGGTAAAAAATATGAACATTCATGTGCCATGGGCCATATGTCTAGACACCGTGTCAGAGCAAGTATAGTAGGTTGGCCCTTGCTACTGCACGTCTGGTTGAAACAATAGCTCTTGCTGCTTCGACTGCATGTCCAAGCCTAGTTGCTTAGTCAAAAGAGTCTAATGGTTGTTTTGATTGGGTGCCTAAGGCTGCGTGTTCGAACTTTGCTGCATTTAGCACTTTCCCACATGACTTTGTTTCTCTCCCTAGATTCGAGAATTTTTGGCTTTTTTGCAAGTATAGGGTATGTATAAAATATCTCTATCAAGAGGATCTTAATAAAGGTAGTGGAAAAAAAAAGTAATTCAAATTTGAAGACTTATTTTCGAAATAATGGGTGAAAATTATCAAGCACAATCAAGCTTCTAAAAGGGGAAGGATTTAGAGTGCATGCTCATGAAGACCTAGCTTGCGCAAAACTGAGTAAATTGACTCAAGCACTTACCTAGGGTCCTAATAAAGTTTGATAATTTTGGCGCTAGATCACCGTTTTGAATATCAATATGAATTTTGTGATCACCTTCTAGGACCTTATTCTTCTGAATGGATACGAAAGTTGTAACTTGAGAGTGATTTTCCTCCATCCTTCGTTTTGTGTTGATCATCTATATAGATCACCCCATAACGATTTGCACGCTTTCCATCCATCATCTTTTTGATAAGTGTCATGACTTATAAAATCACACTCAATTAGAGATTAGTAACCCCCTAATACTAGATTAATTAGTTTCCATACATAATCTTACAAATGTAGGTTCAACAATATTCACATCTAGTCACATGCATATGCATACGTTAAGTTTTAAATATCGACTATTGCAGAAACATCGGATTGAAAATTTTTATAACCGTTATCGTTATCGGAGAGGGATATTTTTCAAATATCGGATGCCAGTATCAGAATGAATATATATATATATATATATATATATGTATATATGATAGAAAATAAATATGAAATGAACATTAGATAAAGGGAATTGTAATAGCATGGTTGATAGTTTCTTTTCCAATAGAACACAATTGTCAAGCAAAAGCTGAAGCAAAAAATCTAAATTGAAGCAAAAATGAAAAAAATCATCATTTTTTTTCTATATATATGACATGCAGTACATAGATTTCAAGAGTAGTGAAGAAAAAAAAAAAAATTAAAACTGAAGCAAAAAACAGTGAGAAAAAAAATCAAAATTAAGCAAAAAACAGTGAGGAAAAAAATTAAAACTAAAGTAAAAAATAGTAAGAAAAAGACAGTAAGAAAAATCAAAACTGAAGCAAAAAGCTGTGAGGAAAAAAATTAAAACTGAAGCAAAATAAATAGAATTCTAGGCAAGTTTCAAAACTGAAACACAAAATTATGACCCAATGCAAAAACTGAATTAAAAAATCGGCTGCAAATTAGGATCCTATATATTGGCTGCAATATCGGCTTGGACCCGACATTGCGGCGCAATATTTCTAAAAACAATTAATGCTTTGAAACTCTATATGTCATTGCATTTTGTATTCGAAAACACAATATTTAAAACATTGGCATGCATATTCTTGAAACATTGGCATGCGTATTTTTGAACAATATATCGATAAACACATACTACATTAGTATTTAAAACATTGGCATGCGTATTTTTGAACAATATATTGATAAACACATACTACATTAGTATTGATTGTCAATGTCAATATACATACAAAACATGCAATTGGACCTATATCTGTGTGTGTGTGTAGATTCTTTTTATTATGTACGTTGTGGTGCGTGTTCATAGTTTGCGTGCATAGATTCTTCTTATTATGTACGTTGTGGTGCTCTTTTATTTTACTCTCGGTTCTATTTGTGTCCCGGAGTTATATGCAATTCCATGTAGCAAATCTATCATCTTTCCCCTTCTTCTGGTCATTTTCCCATTTCTAGAAGAATATGGTGGATCTTAGCTTGTCGTTTTGGATTATGACGAGGCTCTCTCTGATGCCTACTTTTTAGCCAGAAGATTGTTACTAATATACAAGAGAGTTGATGTTAGGTCGACAGCTGATTGTTGAACTTTATCACATCTTTCATGGAACTGTGCTCCAGAGCCGACTCCAGTTTGATTGGAAAAGGCTTGATGATGTGTTGTCTTTTGTCTGCCTGAAGCAGTGCATATAAATATTTATATGAGCGAAGCAAATAAATCATTATCATAATTTTATTAAATAATTTAAATTTCCTCTTGTAAACTACTCATTTGAGCACGAGGTATGAAGGATTTTATGTTAATTCAATCTGGCAGCTTAAATTGGCAGCACCAGCTCTGCAAAAACCCAAAACCAAATCCAGATATAAAAACCCTTTTTGTCGATCATAGTTGTGGACAGCCAAATGGTGCGCGTGCTCCATCTCCTGCAAATAATCCATTACTTGGATCCATTCAAAAAGCAGGAGGTTTTCCTCCACTTGGTGCACATGGGGTAACAAATCTAACTGAAATCCTATTTCATTTTACTGAGCAAACGCTCTAATAATTCTTATATGGACTCTTTTCATTTTTATGCAGCCTTTCCAACCTGCACCAGCACCAGTTCCTACACCACTTGCTGGTTGGATGTCAAATCCTCCACCTGTCACACATCCATCGGTTTCTGCTGGGGCTATTGGACTCAGTGCTCCGACAAATCCTGGTAGGTTATGTTATTATCATATGATAATAATGGGATATCACTCTAAATTTCAGTTATACTTGAATTTTTATATTAATAATATCAGTTATACTTGAACTTTCATGTTAGTGTGCAGTTATAGTTGCTTCATTAACCCGCAATGTTCTGTACTGCAGCTGCACTTTTGAAGCATCCTAGGACTCCTCCATCTAACTCTGGTTTAGATTATCCTTCAGCAGATTCTGAACGCATACTAAAAAGACCAAGACCCATGGGGATGTCTGATGAGGTGTGTGCTAGATTGCCCCAGATAGCACCCCGTTTGTTTATATTTGATATGAAGAACTTATTTTGTCTAAGCTTCCTCAAACAGCCTTTTTCGCATATTGAATAATAGTGCCATTTTTTGTTTACTATGGAACTCCTTAAGCAGGTGAATCTACCCGTAAACATATTGCCAATTACCTATCCTCAGAACCACAACCAGGCTATGTACTCTCCAGATGACTTGCCCAAGACCGTAGCTCGGACACTAAATCAGGGTTCAACTCCCATGAGCATGGACTTTCATCCTGTCCAGCAGACTATTCTTCTTGGTAAGATTTCCATATGGATCTTTCTATCTAACACATCATCACAGTGGTCATTTACTTATGTTATTTAAAATCCACTCATCTGCTCTCTATTGCTTGTTTTTGATTCGTATTTCTCTTGATTTTGCTTAGTGGGTACAAATGTCGGTGATATTGGGTTATGGGATGTTGGAAATAGGGAGAGATTAGTTCAAAAGAACTTCAAGGTTTGGGAACTTGGAGCATGTTCTGTTTCTCTTCAGGTTATTTTCCTTCCAAACTTGTTACCAATATTTCATTGAGCATCGCGAGACTGCTGCAGCAATCTAGATTCATACATTAACATATTGATTTGAAAATGATATGATGGAACACAGACGGCTCTAGTTAAAGATCCAGGTGTATCTGTTAACCGTATAATATGGAGTCCCGATGGCAGCTTGTTTGGTAAATTTGTTCATCCAGAGTCTTCATATTAAAATTTTTGCCATCCATATATTTTTTAAAAAGAATATCTAAGCATGCTACTTCATAATAATCCTTTTTTTTTTTTTTTTGGGCAGGGGTTGCTTACTCGAGGCATATCGTACAAATATATTCTTATCACGGGGGTGATGATATTAGGCAGCATTTGGAGGTACTAAAAGCATAATAAGTATTTTTTTTTCTTTAAACATTTACCGATGAGTGCTCGACTGGGATTCTAAGACGTTTTATTAATTTGCAGATTGATGCTCATGTTGGTGGTGTCAATGATATTGCATTCTCTAACCCCCATAAGCAACTATGTGTAGTGACCTGTGGAGATGACAAGACAATTAAGGTTACTAGCTCTGCTAAATAGCTACAAATGCTCATATGAACAGGAAGTCTCATTTTATGTGTTTTCTCTGTGAGTTTAGGTGTGGGATGCAACTACTGGCACCAAGCAATATACTTTTGAAGGGCATGAGGCACCCGTTTATTCTGTTTGCCCCCATTATAAGGAGAACATTCAGGTAAGCTATCAGTTAGATGCTGAGGCGTCCACTCTATTTATTTATTCAACTAAATAATGGCATCTTTCATTATTTCTCTGTCCCTGGCATTCTCTTTGTTGATGTTCTGACACAATCTTTTGTTCACAATCAAGTTCATATTTTCAACAGCATTAGATGGAAAGATAAAGGCTTGGTTATATGACAACCTGGGATCTAGAGTTGACTATGATGCTCCAGGACATTGGTGCACAACGATGGCATATAGTGCTGACGGTACCAGGTGAATGCTGTGATCTGTGATCTGGTCTTTTGTCATGTTCTGGGTGGAGGTCACATTTTGATTTTCTGTATCTTACTGACCACATATGAATTCTTCTCAGGCTTTTCTCATGTGGTACCAGCAAAGAAGGGGAATCATACATCGTTGAATGGAATGAAAGTGAAGGGGCTGTGAAGAGGACCTACCAAGGATTCCGTAAGCGATCTTTGGGTGTTGTGCAGTTTGATACCACTAGGAACCGGTTTTTGGCTGCTGGAGATGAGTTCCTCATAAAGTTATGGGATATGGATAATACAAGTCTCTTGACAACTATTGATGCTGAGGGTGGACTACCGGTAAGTCATCATGGATTGCCAACTTGATTTTCATCCACTTTTCTGAACGATAACAAGTTATGCAACTAATGCCTGTGTCATACCTTTTCTATCCTCTCTTTCTCTAAATTTAGGCAAGTCCTCGGATACGATTTAACAAGGAAGGCACATTGCTGGCAGTTTCTACACATGATAATGGAATTAAAATCTTGGCAAACACCGATGGAATGCATTTGCTTCGAACATTTGAGAATTGTGCCTTTGATGCTTCCAGGAGCGCTTCGGAGGCTGTAACAAAGGTGTTTTTCTATAACCAAAAAGTTGCATCTCACCTTTTACATGGAAAGATATCACTGTGCCTTTAACAAATATGTTGTTCTATATGATGCAGCCGCCTATAATAAATGCGTTTTCCGCCGCCAATGTTGCATCTTCTTCTGGAATGACAGACAGGGCTGCACCTACAGTGGTAATAACTGCAATGGTTTGCTTAATTTTACTTTCGAATTACCTGTGAACATCCACGTTTGGAAGTTAATTTAGCTTTCAATTGTCTCTGCAATTGCAAGCATTTATTAACATCAGAACGCTTCATGTGGTATTTATCTTCAACGAACCACTTTGTTTCTATTGTTGATAGAATGGGGAGAGCAGAAATTTGATGGATGTAAAGCCTAGAATAACTGATGAGTCGAGGGACAAATCAAAGATTTGGAAGCTCACAGAAATTACTGAACCAGCACAGTGTCGATCATTAAGGCTCATGGATAATCTGAGGCCAAGCAAGGTAATGTTATTTTACATGTGTAACATGTTTACTCTTATGTTTGGTCTGTACTACACTAGAAGCCACTCTCACTTTATGGGGTTGTTTGGTTGCGTACAGGTAGTATTGCAAGTTTCAATTTGTTTTACTGCAAGTGAAACTGCATTTATAGCAACTATTTGTATTACTGTGTTTGGATTCGAAATTGCAAGTGGTAATTAGAGTTGTAAAAATTTTCAAATTTTGAGTACCACATTCTTCAAAAATACAATTGTTGTTTGCAAATGAGCGTCATACATTGTCATACACACCTTTTATTTTTTTGTGAAACTGCAATTATTGCAAGTGCAATTTTGCAACTACAGTTTCAAAATTTTGCAACTGCAATTGCAGCCAAACCGTGAAAAGGCCACTTGCATGGAAAAACAATTGCATACCGCTTACTTTACACACTTGCAACTCCCTACCAAACAGCCTCTTAATGTCCCTATGGTTCGGTTCCCTTCCTAAAGGATTATGTCAGTTGGAACTTTACATCTGATTCTGATGACTTTACACCTCCAGGGAAAATCTTCTTTTGACTCACACTCTACGCATTTTCAGCAAATTCTCCTTATGAGGCGACAAATTGCTCATTGGCTGCATCTGTTATAACGAACTAACCGATGTTGGTGAAGTGCAAGTATGACTCTTGTGCTAAGCCTTTATGATTGTTCGTGCTGGTCAAATGATATCCTTCTTAAATAAGGGCTGTGACTAAAATATATGCAGAAATGTCAAGGATAATACAATCAAAGCAACATTTTAAGAATTTTTTAACATAGAGTTTATTGAGATGCTAATTGTAACTGTTTTAGACCATCTGAAGGCAATCCAATAGCAAAGTGCATAAGTTCATTTCCATGGGGCAAAATGCTTGCTTACATGAAAACAGTAAGGTAGCGTACCTAGTAGAGAAGATAGGTAATGAACTATTAAGTAGGTGGTCTCCCATTAATTTGGAGTCTTGGAACAATTCTAAGGGCTGTATTTTCGTCATGACTAGATTTTTGGCTTGTACAGTGCATGTATAATCTTTAAAATAGATATACACATGATATTTCATCATTTCAAGACAGCACCTAGTTGAGCTGGATTTAACTGCCAACATCCTTTTTTCCCCCAAGAACTAGCTGGATTAACTATTTCAGTTTTTTTTGTTTTTTGTTTTTTTTTTTGCTTCCTTAGAGGAGACTATGGCCCACATCCCCGAGTAGGGTAGGCTATGACAAACAATAACTACCAACAAATAGAAGATTATGGAACTATTTCCATGTCTAGTTCTGAACTGCTCATAACTCAAGTTAGTTTGACATTTAGATATGACATGTTAACCGTTGCCTGAACTTTGTTGCTTGATGTTTTCTTGCCTACTATAAAGCAAAGTCACTGGAATTTATTGGATCCAATTCTCGGAATTGCAGATATCAAGATTAATTTACACCAATTCTGGTGTTGCCATTTTGGCTTTAGCGTCCAATGCCATCCATCTACTCTGGAAGTGGCCACGCAACGATCGCAACTCGAGCGGAAAGGTGAATTGGGTTTTGCCTGTCGGCATTTATTCTTGCTGGTGACTACTTCTCTTATTAGTTCAATGACAAATGCTCTATCATGTAGGCAACTGCAAGTGTAACTCCTCAGTTATGGCAACCACCAAGTGGCATACTGATGACTAATGATGTAACGGATACGAATTCTGAAGAAGCAGTCCCCTGCTTTGCTTTGTCAAAGAACGATTCTTATGTTATGTCTGCGTCCGGTGGAAAGATTTCCCTATTTAACATGATGACATTCAAGGTCAGGTTTAGACTATTACAGTCATTCTCCACATTAGATCCTGCATAGCGTTCAGTGTCTTTTGACATTTGGTTTGTGCTTGATGGGTGCAGACCATGACAACTTTCATGCCTTCACCACCAGCCGCAACATTTCTAGCATTCCATCCTCAAGATAACAACATAATTGCTATTGGAATGGCCGATTCAACTATCCAGATCTACAATGTCCGAGTTGATGAGGTATGGAGTACCAAATAACAGCACTAGAGTCTTGGACCTGCTCGATACTTGTAACTTTCCAAATTCACGCCTTCATCTTCCTGCAGATTAGAAGTACACTGAGAGGCCACTCGAAAAGAATTACCGGACTTGCCTTCTCGCATGTGCTAAACGTGTTGGTGTCATCTGGAGCTGATGCGCAGGTAAATAGTCATTTCCATGATAGTTTTCCGCCTTTCCCTAAGAGAATCTGCACCTTATTCTTCACCTTTTGATTTACGTACGTGTATGTTTTGTTTCTTGCTTCAGCTCTTTGTTTGGGGTACGGATGGGTGGGAGAAGCAGAAGAGTAAATCATTGCAAATTCCTCCCGGGCGTACACCAAATGCAGTTTCGGACACCAAAGTACAGTTTCATCAGGATCAGATACACTTCCTGGTTGTGCACGAGACACAGATTGGTATATTTGAAGCCAATAAATTAGAGTGTGTCAAGCAGGTAATATTTCCTTCTTTTAACCATTCTCTGCTATCGGAAATCTTACGTTGTACATCAGAAACAAACCTATGGAGATTTTTGTGAACTGATTGTTTCGTGTCTTGTAGTGGGTACCTCCCGAAAATTCAGCTCCAGTTTCCCATGCCACATTCTCCTGTGACAGCCAGCTGATATATGCAAGTTTTTTGGATGCAACCGTGTGCATCTTCACAGCTGCACATCTTAGACTGCGGTGTCGCATCACTCCTGCAGCTTATCTTCCTGCTAATATCAGGTATTTCATTAAAAAGATTAGCTCCTAGTCACTTGTATATTTGAATCTCTATACCCTTTTAATTGTTGTTTCACATAAAACTTGCACATTTTCGTATTGGATATAGTTTTTATGTGTAAATATCGTCTTTTTTACTACATGCTAGTCACTTCTTATTAGGGGTGAGCAGAGTTGGTTAAAACCAAAAAAACAACCGATATGAATAAGCAAAACCTAACCGAATCAAAATAATTCGGTCGGTTTCGGTTTCAAGCTTGGAACATGAAACCAAACCGAACCGACAAAATTATTTAAAAATTATATATTTATTCACATATATATACATGTATATACATATAAACATACTGTAGGTGCATAATAAATACATATATATATATGATATATATATGTATGATATATATGATATATATGTATGTATTTAATTGATAATAAATTCAAAACATATTGGATAAAACAATTAAAATTATAATTTTTAAATAAGTTTTATTCAGAATTCGGTTTTTAACCGAGTCGAATTAGTTAGGTTTGATTTCGGTTCCAATTCCCAATCAGTTCAGTTCTTCCTATAGTGATTTCGGCTTAGTTAATGACTCTCTTTTATTATCTTTCAAAAAAAAAAAAAAATTCATCTTTTTAAGCAATTGTATAACATCAGAGCATATTGCCTCGTTTCATTTACTATACAATTTGATGATTTGATCCGCATAATGCACCATTGCATTCAAAGACATAACTCAATGCCATTACTGATTCGTGTTCCGTATTGTCAGTTCAACTGTTTACCCGCTTGTAATAGCTGCCCACCCGTCGGAGCCAAACCAAATTGCTTTAGGACTGACGGACGGCGGAGTCCATGTCCTGGAGCCACTAGAATCCGAAGGAAAATGGGGTGTTGCTCCGCCTACTGAGAATGGATCGGCTTCGCCAACATCAGCAGCTGGAGCTGGCGGTTCCGATCAACCACAGAGGTGACGAGGGGAGATGAACGAACTAGTTTAACCGCCCCTTCTTTTGTCCTCGCCAGCCAACCGTAGACATTCTAACCAAGGTATATTTCTTAAGATGTTACAAAGTCGAAAAAAGAGTTGAGTTGCAGTCAGGATTTGGGCTACGTTACGTTCCGTCTCTGAAGAAACTACTGTAGACGGGTTGCTTGCATCTGGGATGTTCTCTCCTCTGCATTGGTTCTATTTTGTCAACTTACACAATGTAGGAATTGGTAGTAAATAGTAGTCAAATATTGAATTTATGACGTTTATTTTGTGAATTCAAGTAGTGTCTGTGTCTAGTGCTTAGCCTTCTGTTGTTGATGGCTTTTGTGCTGCATCAGCCTTGTTCATAGCATCTCTTCGCTCGTTTTATCGTTTTCAGTATCATTAGCCTTGTTTATAGTTGCGATATATTTATTATTGAGCAGGACTCTTTATGATCTTTGTTCTGTGCCTAAGATATGTGTACATTTTAATTATCTTTTTTAAATGAGATTTTTATTCCTGTATCTATCTATGAGTTGACGAAGTAAATGAATGAGTTGACGAAGTAAATGAATCGCTCTATGAGTTGACGAAGTAAATAGAATTGACGAAGTAAATGAATAGCTTCTGTTGTGGATTGTCCGGCATAAATCCATCGAACTACTTCTAAGAAAATTTATTTATTAAATTCACAACGTAATAAGGGAAACTTTATGCAATTTATCCAATAAATTACATGCTACTTCATATGGCAAGACATGTGAAATTTCTCATTGAACCTATACTTTGTAGCAAAAAGCAAATTCTTGCTAATAATTTCCCACAGACAACCAATTCTGCAAATAAAAATTTAATAAAACAAATGAGACTACCCATGCACCCTGCCTGTAAATGTAGGCTAACAACAAAAACCCATGGAACAAAGCTTGTAGGTTAACAACAAAAACCCATATAACAAAGCAACACTATATGCGAAATAATAGAAACATTTCCATTTTTGACAAAAAAAATCAGTAGATTACATTAACTTTTAGTCACTAATAACAAATTTCCAGTGAATCCTTATCTCTAAATCCTAAACAAATTTCCAGTGAATCCTCATCTCTAAATCCTAGACAAAAAATCAGTAGATTACATTACGTTTTAGTCAGTGATACAAATTTCCAGTGAATCCTTATCTCCAAATCCTATAGTATAGATCTTCTCAATTTGGAAAAAATGAGAGATTCATTCATCCTACATGATACACCACCACATAAACTAGTTTTAAGATTGGGCCATAAATATTTTAGTTTATGGTGGTCAAAATTGCATATACAAGGAACAAATTCCTCTGCTCATGGTATTGCAGCAGATACTCTCGAAACCCTCTCTTTCAAGTAGGAACACTTTCGGAGCGTCTGGTCACAATATCTTTTGAGAGGTGAGATTGCTGTATCCTCTTCCTCGATTCACTTGTCATCCTGATAACAAGAAAGTTAAAAGTGTTAGTCCTTGGAGAAAGACATGCAGCTATTGGTGGAATTGCATCATGAAGAGCGCAATGCAGGCCAGAAGAAAATTAGAGTTTGTGGTGAAGATTTGGGGAATCACATCCAGGCATCTCACATGTCTAGTATCACATGAATCACTCGAGGAAAAGATTTAAAAGTAACAAAACACATGCTCTTAATTTTATCAATATCATTCTCTGATTCAAATTAGCGTTCTACAAGAAATATATAGCAAATCCTACGTGTAATAAGATAAAAACAAATCTAAATAATTCTTTTGAAGTACTAACTAAACCACTAATCCAATCTTGACCAAATCTAGGTAAATCTTGGCCTTTATTTGTTTCTATTAGTGCGCTCCAAGTCTCTTGTTGGGTAAGAGTTGGAAACTACTGTATATGCTTTGCATATAAGGAATGACGATGATTTTTCTTTGACTAGGTTTGTTTGTCTAAGCATTAGTTGCCAAGTATCATTCAAGACGGTGGCCTTCCTATTACTATTAACATCAAAGATAAATGTGGTCTTAGCAAAAATAAAAATGCAATAAAAAAAAAAAAGAAAAAAGATAATTGTGACATCAGAGGATGGTTATAGCGGGGGAAAAAAAAATATAATGGCATCAAGAAGAATGATAAGCCACTAGCATTTCCAGCTTTAAATGAAACTGCATGAGATTGAAGAGAGATGAAATCACATAATTTTGAATGGAAAGAAAACAGGTGTGGCAATAGGAGAAAAATGGAAGCTTGTCAGTTAAATCTCTGCATATGACTTCATCATGGCATTTGTGGCCAACCATACCATTTTCACCGAATGGTTAACAGACAAAGCCTTCCTGCTAGACTCAAAACACCATGTTTTCACAGTCAGTCGAGTTTTCCGAGGACCAGAGGGATCTAAGTCAAGTATCTTTTGGATGTCGTGTTCAGTGCCTATGGATGAATGCACACCCCTGTTGATGTTAAATTATTATGTTCTGGACCGATACTGTACATGGGGGTTATATGTGATTAGGCTCTTATTCATCCTACTAGTGGCATAGTCCACTTTTCCTCGGGGAAAAACAATATTAATAATAATAATAATGATCTGCCAGATAATAAATTAACTTTTAAAACCAGCAGCTAATTTTCCCCTATATTTAAATTCTAATTAAAGTTTAATCTGCCAAAAATCGCATAAATAGAGGCCACGTGTCCTCTATGCGAAGATGCACGGTGATGCAAATCACGAGGCAAGTGAAAAGAACTAGTGTGCATTTGACACGACTACATTCAAAAAAAAATCTGATTAGAGAATATAAGAATGTTATTGGTGAATAAAGGTTTGTTCCCATCGCTAGGATTCGATTTCGTCTGCATTCTGCCCCAGCTGCCAAGACCCACAACCTTTGCTGGGTGGATTACTGAAGAGAGTAAGAGAATGGAATGGTAATGTGGGGTTATAAATCAGGACGCTCAGCTACTATGAGTATCAATCCTAATTTGACCACCCTGTGTAGATCTCAATCTGAACTCAACCTCTGGTTTGATCTCACCAATTAAAGACCACATCCAAAGAAACTGGTATGCTAAGGTTGAATAGGACACATCTAATATGTTAGCAATCATAAACTATGATCAAAACTGCTAAAGTCTCATCTACTCTTCCCTTTCCGATCCCAATTACATTCAAATTTATGGAAGAACAGATCATAACCAATCTCAGAGAATATCCCTTGGTGGGCATAGAGAACATTAGACACTCTCCAGTCGATTGTTCTTCTTGTTGATGACAGTAATTGCGCTAGCATACATTCATCATCCTCTCCTTTACATATGTTCATGCGAGGTTTTACTTCAAGTTGCCAGATCTTGGTTATACAAGGGAATAACTGATAGATGTCACCAGCGACTCCAGTTTAGCTGTGGAAAGCGGTGAAAAGACTAAGCAAAAATCTGAACCCTTCATCTTTGTTGAATTATATGTCCTCTTGCAACAACTATATATGGTAAGATAGAAAGACTCAAATAGGTACCAGAAAGGGATAGAGGAATATTTCAAGCTCGATCCCTGCAGATGTCGATCAGAGGATGTAACTTGGGTAATTAATCAGGTTATACCGCCAACATCTCAAGAAAAAGAACACACACACACACACACACACACATATATATATATATATATATATATATATATATATATATATATATTCTGTTTGGGTGAGGCTAGGCTTTGTCTAAATTGAGCCTTGGATCCAGATCCAACATGAATTCATCTCATCGCACTGTTTGTAACAACCCTCCATTTTTTTATAGCAATAAATGATTAAATAAATAAACAAAATGATAAATGACTCATCTTTAAATCTTTTATCTCTTATAACTCTCAAACTTTGAATATTCTCAACTCATTACCCATTCATTTCTCTAACTCCCATCCTTTCATCTTCTCCATGAATTATCTACATTAAACCTCCAATTTAATTCTCTTAACTCTCTAAATTTCATAACTCCTCAAGCCCTTTAAATTATATAACTCCCTAAAACCTTAACATTCTGTAACTCCTAAATCCAATCATATATAAACCCCTAAATCAAAACACATTCCACTCATTCTAAAAATTATTCTTCTCTAACATTCTCACCTCGTCGGAGCTACCTTCAAAACCACCGCAGGAGCCACTGTCAGAGTCGCCACCACTTCACCGGAGAAGAGCATCTCCTTCCATCTCTTTCCACATTTTAGATTCTCACCTTTTGACAAGAGCTTAGATATTATCTTTGTTTTTCATCTTGGATTAAATTATTTTAAAGAATCCTAGTTAGCTCACCCACTTCTCAGTAACCCTAATAACCTAAAATGAACATCCATCAACTTATGAACCCAATAAGATGGATTCAGACTTATTTCTAAAATTCAGACCCGTTAATACTAAAATCAGTTTTGAATGTATTATAAGTAATAGAAAATCCCTAAAAAATCATCTAAATTCATATTAATTTGTTTTTAATAATCTTAGAATATTTTAATATGTAGATTACTCTATTGAGCGACATCGGGAAACAAAATCGATATGAGTTCATTTTTGAACTCACTAATCATGCTATCTTATATACCTATTGTTTAAATCATGCTATTTATTTTGTATAAATTGATTTGGTATTCTGTAGAAATTTATCAATTACTTATTATATTTCTTGTCATCAAAAATCTATTGTCAATTGTCATTAAATTTAAATTACATAGTATAGTTAGATTTTAGAATATCATATATACAATATTTGATAAATCACATAAAAGTTATAATCACGGAAAAATACTGTTTGTAATATCATTTTGTATCGGTGTCTAGAAAAGTTGTTTTGTATGCTGGTTCTCTAATTAAGGAATGTGCAACATACAGAAAACCTCCCAAGTATTCATACATTTGCCTGGCTGATAACTTTATAATATCTCAAATCAGTAACTCTTGGATATAGATAATTGTGATTTATTAAATAAAGTATAAACTGAACGGACTTTATAAATCATGTTATTAACAAATTAACAAAATCCAATTGAAATATCGTACCTGATTTAATCAATATACCGTACTATACCTAAATGACACTGGGTTGGGGGAGAAATTGAATGATGAAAATATACTCTGTTTCGGCTGTAAACTTATTAAGTTATACAACTGAATATTTCGCACACCATGGGTGCGTGATGATTTGCTGGATCATACCTGATTATAATTCCTGTTTGCCTGACGGCAGGTCCGATTCAGCACCGGACAATCTTATGACCATTTCCTAGGTCTGTACAAGAAACAATCGAAACAGTTATATCCCATTAGTTAGCTTTTTCAATTGCATGACATCTTAGACAAAAATACCTCTATTTTAAAGTTGACTTCACTAAAATAACATTAAAATAATCTAAATCAATTGACATTATTATTACAGACATCTCATTACATATTTTCTAAAACTTGTATTATTATGTTTAGATATAAGCGCTATATTTCACATTCTTTCTGCGTATTTTATTTTGGTGGCAATCTGACGACCTGTGTGTGCATGCCCAGATTTACTGATGGACACGTCAAAACTGACGCAGGATCTTGTATACTTTAAAGATCAGATTGAAGCTCAATAACGGACAAGAGATTCCCTGCTTCCTTTTGTTTAATTTTATTATATTTTGTTTCAATTGTATCTAAATTTTGTTCCAATAAATAAAAAGTCAAACTTTTGTTGAATTTTTATATCATAATTACTGAGTATTATTGTGGCAAATTTATTGAGACTTTAGCATATTCAAACTGAATATGTTGTCGGTACCTGTTACATGTGCTCGTATACCGTAATATCGGGAGCGGGGCGTGACACTGTTCCTTCCCCCAACTCAAGCGGCAAACAAATTATACCTCACCCTATCCGAACCAGCCCAATAGCCATGCAGGGTTTGGGTTGCTTGCCAAACCTAATGCAGCAAACAGCTCAAGTCGTTACCGATAAGTGAGAAACATTTTGATGGCTAGTCATTAAGAAAAAAACCATGCATCCTATGCTGGCAAACTAGGATATGGGACAAGGGTGTTCTCATAATTTCCAACACAGGAACCTTTCAAAAAAAAAAAAATTCTTTCAATGAGGGATATCTTCCAAAAATCTGTTAAGAATATAACATGTTTTATAGATGTTTTTATAGATGTGCCACCAAATATGTGCATAGCCAGCATGAATTCATAATCAACTAAAGAAAATGGATCATAATCCAAGAAAACAAATCTTTGGTGTTCATACGAGAAAATATATTTTAAGAATCTTGAATAAGAAGCTTCAATACTGCGTGGAATTGTGATATTATCATAGTTTTATCACTTTAAGTTAATGGGTTGCCCTCGAGTATCCCCAGAGTATTATCATAGTTTTTTCACTTAATGGGTTTGCATTGAACAACCTAAAATTTGCAATGTTTTGAACCTCCTGATAACACTGCATGTAGGTGGATGCTCCCAAAGACAGGCATGGCAACGTCAAAGGGCAAGTAATGTTTACTTGGTTGCTAGAAAGGAGCTGGATAAGCTGCAAGGCAATAAAGAGGAAATTTGAATTTTGTCATTAAAATTCACTAGTCACCTACAAGATTGTATAAAACGGATATCGGGATCGTAACAGATGGCTTCTTTTAATGTCGGATAGCAAATATTGGAAAATTTATCGGGGATATGAGCTCATATCGTGTATTCTTATAAAAAATTATATATAAATGTCAAGTATGTAAATTTAATATCTTAGAGGTGGTTTAATTTTAGGGTTAATTACAGTTAGACCTCCTGTAGTATTGGGGGTGTATAACTTAACACCCCTGAAATTTGAAACTCTCAAAAAACCTCCCGAACTTAGTTATTTTCACTCTCTTTTTTTTTTTACTAAAGTACACTCTTGTCCCTCAAATTTCCATTCTACCATCATCCCTCCTTTTAACCAGCATACTCTCTCTTTCTCTCCTCTCTCTCTCTCTCTATCCCTCTCTCTCAGTCAGAGAGGGAGCATGAGTGACTGAGATAGAGGGATAGAGAGGGAGAGAGAGAGAGGAAGTGTGTTAGTTAAAAGGAGGGATGAGAATAGAATATGAATTTGAGGGACAAGAGTACACTTTAATAAAAATTGAGAGTGAAAATAACTAAGTCCAGGGAATTTTTTGAGAGTTTCAAATTTCAGAAGTGTTAAGTTACACACCCCCAATATTACAGGAGGTATGACTAGAATTAACCCTTAATTTTATCTATTTAACTAGTGTGACATAATATATATTATAATGGTACTAAAAAACATGTTTATATATAGGCATAACACAATAAATAAACCATAGAATATATAATGAAAACAAAGATTATAAAATAATTGAGAGTCAGGCATGACAAAAATAGTAGTTAAAGTAGATTGACAATAATAACAGTAACAATGAGAACGACAATAGTACTAAAGACTGTAACAGTTGATAAGCAACAACAGACAGCCATAAAGATAGAAGAAGCGGAGAAGAGAATCTTAAAAAAAGTTTTAACTTTTGATTAGTACTGATATAAACTCCGAAATGTAGATTTCTAACATTTTTAACTTTTGACAAATGTAAGAGAGATTTTGTCTCTCAAATTCCCATAACAACTTAAATTCTTGGTTGATTTCGGCAGAGGCGAAAGAATTTGGGTTTTCCACTATATATAGGAATGATTTATGGTATGAAGATTAATCTATTTCTAATTTAAAATCTCAATTAAAAAACAAACCATATTGGCCAATATATCGAAATAACACACTGGGACTATATACTGGTCGATATTACAAATATTAGTCGTTATGCACTCAATAATATATGAACTCTTTTTTACTATATCGTCACAACCTCAAAAAACATATATTGAGGGGGCTATATCGACCATATCGGGGACATTTAGAACAATAGTCACATAATGGACAAAAGAATGGCAATTGTGAGCCAGAAATGGAAAAGGCATGGTGCTATGGAGATTCACCCTTTGTAGAGGAGTATAAAGCAGTTATGGCTATTGACTTTCATTCTGGTAATCCATACAAATGGTTATCTTGCAACGTACTGATCTTAGATAATTTAAAGCAGCATATTTACCATTCTTGGAAATATAAATTGTGTTAAGTTTTGGCCAAAGTGATTTGGAACCAATGTTGAAAATAACGCATTATGAAACTCGTTATATTGCGTTACGTAACCTAACGGAACCTCAACGCTACGTAACAACTAGAAATAACTCAGTGCACCGTAACAGTACGTTTTTTACGTTATTTTACGTTATATTACATAACGTTACGTAAAATTACGTTATGCTACGTTATTTACAATTATTTTTTTAGTAATTTATATATTGTTGTTGATTATTATTTTGATTATTAGCAAATTGCTGTAATTTTTTTACTTAATTAATTGTTGACTTGTTTAATTGCTTGTGAAATTGCTAACTTGTTAATTTAAGTTTGTTTCCTTACTCACTTATTGTATTTCTCGTCTGGTTACTGAAAATTACTCATTGATTCTATTGAATTTTTAACTGAACTGAAATCAACAATTATAAATAAAATAAATTAAACATTATAAAATATAAATTACAACAATGATAATAACTAGAATTGAAATAAAAAATTAGAATCTTGCTTTCTTGTTTAAATGATAAATGGAATTAAGGTTGCAGACTTGATATAATTTATGAAGATATGTGAAAAAAAAACTTAATATAACATTTGAGTAGATTATGTATTACAAAATAATTTTATATTCTTTTTTTGATATTTTAAATTTATTTTTTAATTTATAAAAAATATTTTATTTTTATTTTTATTAAATAAATAGAAAATTGCATAACCTACGTTAAGCGTTACGCTATATGCGACATAACCTAACAAAGGCAAAACATTACGTTACCATTATCGCTATTTTAAACATTGTTTGGAACCATATTGCCATTACAAGGAAATATTAATTATTTTTTTCTAACATTTAAATCATTGATGTCAGACAAAGAACAGAACAATCACAAATCTGAATATTAAGATATTGCTACTGGAGAAAGTGAGGTATCAGCTCTTTATAACATGTTTTCAAATAAGATAATAAATAAATATAATAAACCTTTAGATATGCTGATTTTGACTCAAGGATTAGGTCTGCTAATCACACGCTAAATCATTGTATGTGCATTATGTCTGAAAAATAGACTACTACTTATAAGAATGGCATACCTCTTAGAATTGTGAATTGCTGAGAAATGTAACCATGCATCTGGCACTTTGAAACATTTGATCTACTCTGTTCCAAACTGAGTTTTGAACTTCCAAAAGCTTTTTCGCCTTCTCTTGTATGCTTGAATGCTTTCGGAGTGTTTCACCATGTATCTGGGAACATAGACAATGATGAACAAATTCCAGCCAGTTCATTAGAAAATAAATATATTTGGATTGAAGAAGTAAAAACTGTTCCCATCATATCCTATATGGCTAAGAGCCTAATTTATTTGTACAAAGTGAAGATAAACTGGTGCTCAAACTTAACATTGAAATTTCCAGGATAGACAAAGCTTTTCAGTACATAAAAGACTTAAGATATGCACACAAACCATACAGGCAGGGAGAAAATCTGTTTAGGCATGGCCTTAAGCTTTTTAATTTTGCAATGACATTCCTAAATAAACATACTAATTTTGATAGTAATCCAAGAGTAAAGATCTCCCATGTACTACTCTTTTCAAAATGAAACATGTTCTGTTCCGTCTAGAGAAACAAGCTGACATCTCAGGTCAATTGTGATGGTAAGAGAGAAGAAATATAGCTACCTAACTCACATACTTCAAATTACAAAGGAAAAAAAATAAACGAAACAAACAGGTTAAGTTTACAAGGAAAAAAGGATAATTCCATTCATATACAATATTTACCAGAATACCATTCTATCTGTAGAGACATCAATATTGACAATTGTGAGTGGACCTAACCATGTATTGGTTGTTTTGGTTTTTAATTTTAGAACTGTTTCCTTTAGTTAATACTTAATTGCTTTCACAGTTGTCGCCTCACTATTTGCATTGAGATTTTCATATAAGATGTCTATCATTAACATCAATTTCATAATTAGAGTTAAAGGCCAAATAATGTTCACAACATCAAAACAATTAATTGCAACTCAAACAAATCTGATGATTCATCATCCATGTACAATATGATTGCATATGTTTAGAAATAGTAAAGTTTTGCAACTTTTGGATATGCTTATAAGCTAAAACTATGGTTAACAGTTCAGTCATCAGACTGGGCACCAGGCAATTGGTGTTCTATCCTAATAGGACTTGCCAGTATAAAAATAATACAGATATATCAGCAGGAAGCACAAATATATATATATATATATATATATATATATATATATATATATATATATATATATATATATATATATATATATATATATATATATATATATATATATATATATATATATATGTCACATAGTATTGGAAAAACAGGTCACTTTCACACTTCTCCTGATATAATAATTAAGTACAGTTTTCATTAGCTTTGAATACTTTCAAACAATCAATTACTATAAGCAAAACTGTAAAAGTCCAAGCCCTCCAAGGACCTGAAACAAAACCGAAAGAAAATACATACCTTGAGGAACAACTTAATAACAGCCTGAATGAACTCAAAGTTATTCTTGCAGGAAAGCTCATGAATGAGATAATCCAGTAATAATCCAATTGTCTGCAGTTCTGGCCTTTGGTCAAGTGTGTGTACATCTTCATCGTCTATTATTTGCAGCACGCGGAGTTCCACGTCAAGTGTTGAAGGTGCCAGACCTTTAATGTAATCTGTGAATGTTGAAACTGCAAAGAAAGTTTGTTGTTATCACACAAAAGCAACAGCTAAACAATTTAATCTGTCATTATAGGTGGTAGAGCATTAGCAGGCTCAAGATACTTTAGATCTGTATCTGCTGAAAAAATAAGATGCGAGAATACTGTAAAAAGCTATCAATAGAAGATACAATGAATTTGTGTATTATTAACTAAGTTTCACAAAAGCTACACAGGTCACGCCCCACCTGTCAGCACCATGTATGTGGATATACACTTGATTTATTTCTGATTTCGGCTGTTTCAAACAGTTCTTCAGTTGCCACCTCAAAATTAGACAACAAAGAAATGTTTGTTGGTTGACATGTTTGTTGGTTGACTTTTTGATGTTTCAAAAACTTTTGTGGTGCAATTAGTCATTATCAGTGTTTCCCACCAAACAGTGTTTGAAGTAAGGATTTTCCAACCAAAAGCTGTTTATAATAAAAGACTAAAGTAAGGATAATATTTTGGCTATACAACTACTCCGGCTCTGCTGGTGAATTTGGGAACGTCTCTCCCATCTGGTCAGCAGTACCTCATTCATTCAGACCATTTATAAAAGCATGCTTTGCCCGTGGAAAAAAAGTTAAAAAATAGATTTCTTTAAGACTGAGCAATTTTCTAGACAAGGTTAGAGCATCAACATTAATGAATTTTATATTTTCTTTCAACGAGGAAAAGGATTGGTAAGCTATATGGATGAGGCAGCCAAATAGTGGCATCTTCTTTTTTGCAGTACAGATTCACTGCAGGTCAAAGACTCTGAAGATTCTGGGTCGTTTACCTTGCAAACCTCTCCTCTATTTACAATTATAATATCTTTTTTTAACAGCTTCAACCGCTGTTCTTGTTATAATAGAGCAGAATATTTAAATGAACAAAAACAGAAACAAAATTAGCAGCGAAACCAGAGAACCACGTGGGGAGAAAAGGAAAAAATGCACGTGTCAACACTTTCAATATCAGACAGCAGGAAGATATCAATCGGGAGATTCTCATATCAGATATCAGTTAATGGGGAGATGTCATGGATATTCAACAAATATCGGATGTCCAAGTTGGCTATAAATTTATATATCCTCTTGTCCAAAATGAAAAATAAATAAGACAACATATATACATCAACAACAACATATATAAATTTATCCCAAGTATTTGGAGTAGGCTAAGACAACATATATACATACATCATTTAAAACTAGATAAAACATCATTCAAAATACTTGATTGTTGGAGTCAAACTGAACCTGGCCAGCGCCCAAAACCCAAATACTTGAGTCTCCTAAAAAGAATGAACAACCACGATATCCTATTTTTAGAGCCTGATATAGCACATGCTAATATAGGGTTGGCCCGATATATCATGGATAAAGGGCCTAAAATGCTACAAGGTATGGAGAGTATCATACCATAGCGGAAAGGGGCTGAAAATGAGATATCAGCCACCATACCAGTTATGGAGGATGATTTTTTAAACACAATTGTGTGCAAAACCTTTATATGATAGTTCATCTATGCTCTTTGAAAGCAAGTACGAAGCATAACAAATGACTGTAGAATGATGACTTACAATCTCCATTGTCTGCACATGAGTGCAGTAGAAGAGAAAATTGAGATGATAAATTCAATTTTTGGTTACTGCATGTTAGGACTTGAGCCTTCGCATCTTTTTCATCACCACCAGCAACTGCATTAGGCATAAATAATATTTCTCCCGAAAGAGATGGAGTGGAGGGCAAGAAGAAAGGTGCTTTTTCTGGCTTCTTTGGAGGCTCAATTGGCTTGTTGCGGACCTGAGAGCAGAAAGTCATAGAGCTGTATTAAAGAAAAGTCAATCAAGAGTGTAGAATAATTCAGGTGATCTCAACTAACAAGCCGTTAACTAAATATAGATACAAGTCTAGGTATGCATGCAATAATTGCGGACAAATAACTCCAAAATATTCAACAAAAAGTTTTAGAATTTATTCAACAATTCTACTTTAATTGTAAACACAATGTATTAAGCAACCCACCTTTATAATGTCCAAATTAGTCAGACTCTGCCATTGGCTTCTTGGAAGCAAGGAAAGGGTAACCAGATTAGGCATTTGGTCACCAAAATTTTCTGTAGAAAGAAACTTTTTTATCTGATACTGATCCTCTGGGGCATTATCCATGGATTCTTGTTCTTCAGATTCTTCTTTTGAAGAAATAGATGGTAACTGAGTGCTTCGTACATTCTTTCCACTTGCATATGATTCAACGTTGGAAGATCCAGAGAACATAGTTTGATTGATCCTGAGAATTAGAAGAGAACAAAATACCATTAGGCCCGACAAAAGAACAGGCATGAGTCAGATGTACAAAATCATCCAGCATAAGTGCCTGAAATAACAAAACTTCCAGAAAGATCAATGATTGCATAAACATGTTTTAATACAAGAAACTAGGCTAGAATTTTACTAAAGTACATACAATTGATCATGTATACTCCGAAGCATCAAATAATATATTAGATGTATCATAAGTTACCTGTACCAGAATCTAAAATTGTTTTACTTCAGCCATTCCTACCCATGAAGCTTAGGCTAAATAAACATTCAAGCAACTGGAAGAAAGATTACATAATATTGGAGGTGATAAAATATAAAAAAGGACTAACCAAAGATAAACACCATTTTGGTCGACATGTGAAGTTGCCAAAATGTCCATTGTAGGGGAAAGTGATATTGCTGTTACACACACATCAACTCGCAAAGCATCTATTTGTCTTGCCAAAATGACGTCCCAAATTCTTAGAGTTCCATCCATACTAGAAGAAAGAAGCCACTTTCCATCCTCACTAAAACACATATCAGTAATACGATCTATATGACCTTCAAACTTGCGAACCATCCTTATAGCCACAACATCAAATAACCGGATAATCTTATCATCAGCAACAGTTGCCAGCAGACCTAAAAGAACAACAGAGAGCTTTATAAATTTGTGCATTGCTCCAGAGAAAAACAAAAGGATATAAGAAAGTGGAAAGTACCATTTGTCCGGTGATAAACAATCTTGATAACAGAATGACCAACTTCCCACCTAGATTTTATTTGGCGACCTTTGAAATCCCAGACCTGCAAATGGAACAAAAATATTATTGAGGTGGCTCATGCAGCCTGCTCTTGTGACATAACAAAAATGATATATTTTGTTTCTTTTGGCTGTAAAATTTCCTATCAGTAGAGTATTCAGCATGGTAGAATATGGATCAGCTTTTCCATCTTGCTGCATTCATAATAAGTTGGTATGAGACAGATTGTGTTATTAAAAATGTCTCAAAATTTACACGTTGACTTTTCTACGTGTCAGGACTCAATTTTCTTCATAAATATGCTATACAAGTGAGACATAAAAAACTCATGTTGATAAATGTCATACGCAGGTTGCAAACTAAAAAATTGTATGACTGAATCTGTACCCTTTGGGAGACTAACCAGAGAAGATACTATATGGTTGATATCTTTTCGGACATAAAAGCTTAATCCAGGTAGCTATCTAGCTTACAATTTATATCTATAACCTTGAACTGATTTTTCCAATGTGGGACTATTCGTAATCACTCATGAACAAAAAGAAACCTAACCCTGCTGGCTAGGATAGTAAACATGCTTTGGTTCAACAACCATCAAGAGTTTAAACCAAGATATAAAATCTCATAATCGGTATGGCTGACAGTTTATAGTATCAAAAATCAGCAAAATCGAACATATCATATTGGATGTATTGAGAAATATCGGCAATATTAGCACCGATATTAGAGAGTCTATATCTCATCAGATAGCTCAAAATATGATATAATATTCACATTACATATCAATATTAGCAGATATTTAAAACCTTGCTTTATAGCAGCAGTTGTGAGGGTCTTCCTACACAAAGATGACCATAAATATTCAAAAAGCATGGTTTAACAAAACATCCATCAATAATGAGGCTAGTAGTGACGCTGGAGAGCATAAAATCTCATCCTTCTTAATAAAATTTCAATAGTTATGACTAATCAATATATTGTATAAGATCCAAGATTCCAATTTTAATTAATTAAATAGACAGATTTGATGGCCAGATAACCCAACAAGAATTTGATTTTTTTCTGGCTTCGCTAATCCAAGCTTGTCCACCACAAAACATCATGTAATCAGCTAACCAGAAAAGTGCATGCACACATTACCATATTCAATGTGGCCAGCAACATAAACCTCTCCCTTTTGATCAGTACTTAGGACCCTCAATTAAAGTAGAACCTTCATAATCTTTGCTATAGCCCAAATCAAAGGTTTATTTTGGTATACCCCATCCAATGAGAGCCTAAAGCAAGTTAAGCTATCAAGGTATTAACCCTACTAACTTGCACATTCATCATCATCCATGCTACATATTCTGAACACCTCAAACTGTTTCCATTCCCATCACCGATTCATCAATCATCATTAGCAACAAAGCCTTTATCCAAACCTTGGGATTGGAACACAAATCCTTATGGTAGAAAAAAAATTTCCTCAGTCTTGCCCTCAACTGTGTTTGCACTAATTTACAAGAATGTAATAATTACTTATTCCAATATTTCTCACGTTTCACCTAACCATCCAGCAGATTTTCATTAATTTTTTTTGGGCAAGTGATTTATAGTTGCTAACTATTTAACCCACAACGTATGGTTGGTCTTGTAAACTTTCTTTATGCTTAAGGTTGTGCTTGGAGATAATTTTTCAAGTGTTTTTGGGATATTTTGGAAGGACGTGTTATGAATTGTTTATACAAATACTTGCTTGTAAGTTTTTGGACAAGTGTTTTGAAGTGTTCACACCTGTTTTGGAGTGTTTGTAGAACACTCCAAATTGGAGTGTTTTAAAGTGTTCTGAATTACTTATCCAAAAATAACCTCTATTTCTCTTGTTTCAACTCTCTCACATACTTTCCTTTTTTTTTCTTATAATTGGGTATTTTTGTTTTTTATATATTTATGAAATCTACGAAAATCCATAAGAAAACTAAACTCCCAAATACAAAGTTGAACACCCCAAAACTCATGATTAGAACACCCCAGACTCATTCCATCAAAACACACGCTTTAAAAATACCCCAAAACACTTGGGTTTTGACATCCAAGCATAGCCTTAATGTATGGTACTTAATAATCACCTAAGCAAGTAATACTAGAGAATTTATTGACCATACAAGTCTTGTTAATGGACAACCTCCTTTACATCCTCAAGTTGAACCTAAGCAACGAAAATAGGCACTCTTCGGGATTTCCTGGTCACCAGTGTCAATGTTAACTATGCCTTTATTCTGTGCTAAAGTTAAACTTAGTAGCGGTCACAAAGGCATTGGCTTGAACTGTTCGTTCTCCTTTTGTGTATTTAAAATGAATATATCCTTGATAAAGCTGAGCAAAGCAATATTGTCTGCAAAGAGAAAACATGAAACGTTCAAGGAACTGCTACTTGATTACCATATTAAATAGGTGCAATGTTCACAAAGACCAGCCAAATCATTCTTATGAGATTAGACTTAGTTACACAGGGCATTGGTAAAAGCAACTTGAAATATATAAACATGTACCTGTATGTTCGAGAATTGATTAAATTAGTTATAGTTAAAGTTTATATGCACAGTCACAACTCTCATTTTAAATGTTCAAATGCCATTTGGATTTTTCCCTTTGTTCATGCGAGTGAGATATAACATTAAAAACTAGAATTACTGTTCTATAGAGAAGTTGAGGAAGGACAAGTCAGTATTTAATTATTAAATAGTGAACAAAGTAAAGTTAAATGGCAGTCACTCATTGCTGGAATCACCTTCTATTTACAAAGTCACTGTTTGGACTGAGGCACTGCATATAGGCTGCACGAGACACACTAAGAAATTCATCAATTTTCTCTAAATCAAGAAAAGATATATCAACCTCTCAATTATCACATCCAAGAATAAGTGGATTTATAATTTAAATTTCTACTTGATCAATAATCAATACATATGCATAGGAAATATAGTAGTGAAACTGGATTTTTCAAAAGATGTTCCACAAGCCGTCAAACTAAAATTTGTGGAAGATAAATTGTCTTTGTTTTGAGTTTCATTCTTAATTTCACTTCTGCAATATAAATGTTTGAGAAATAAATCTCCATGAGTTTGTATGCCTCCATTATAAGAATAAGACAGGACCAGACAGTCAAGGAAACAGAATGAAATATAAGAGATCAACCAGTAGCCACTACCTTGATGTCACCTTGGTATCCTGCACTTATCATATTACTATTTGTGGCATCACAAGCTATTCCGACAACTTCTCCATCATGAGCACAACGCTGTGATTCAGAATCATCAATGTAACTGCCCCGGCTGATCCCTGATTGGAGGTTGAACCGTTCAATCCAACCGCTTTCAGTGCCCAGAATAGCAAAATTACCGCAGGCACTTATCGCACAAGCCTGTCGGAAAAAAAAGTTAAAAAATGCTAATCATCAACTGTAAGTTCAGTACAAAATAAAGAGAGTTGGTACTTGTAGTGATTGATGGTATTTCTATACAATGTCTAGTAGTAAATGAGTAAACATCTCCTGAATTAATAGGTGAACTACATTTATCCGGAAAAGACATACCTTAATAGGCGTTTGGTTGTCTGTGGAAGGTGTGAGAATATGCTCACCAAGGACAAAGTTTTGAAGCCGCCACACATAAGCCCGTGGAGTGTCCATATGGCAGGTCACAACATTGCACCAATCTCGCTCACGGATCTCAGCTATAATTTTTTTTTGTCGCATTATGTGAAAAAAGACAAATCAATAAACAAATGAACTTCTAAAATCTAAACACAGAAACTCTACATCACAAAAGAATGAAAAGGGATAATAAGCCTAAAAGGGTTTAGGAGAATGTAACGTCATGCAATCCTTATTATGGCATAGCAGAACTGCCGCAATGTATACAAACAAGAAATATTCCAACAGTCATTGCTGATGTATTAAATTTAATGCTTCTTTTTGTATATATAAAGAAGCCAATAACCTAATGAGATTGATAGACAACAACATTAAAATGAAACAGATTATAAGAATCAAAGACAGACCATAAGGAGTTGAAACACATTATATTATTATGTAACATTTAAAAATCAAAAGTCAGAAAGGAAGAAAGAATGACCAACAGTTCCATAATTTGCTGTATTGTGTGTCATTTTAGACATAGAATAAAAATATAATCACCACTAATGAACAACAAAACCTTTATCTCAAACTTTTAGGACTTCTCTTATATGAATCTTTATTTCTTCAGTTTCTACTGTAGCATTTCTAATATAATAGCAGCTACCATATCTTTTCCACTGCTAAATCTTTGTTTCTTTGCTCCATCCCCAGTCATAGCTGCTCCATCAACCATGAAGATCATACCTTGCCTAACAGACTAAATCATTAGTCTTTGTTAGCAGCCACCATAACTTTCCTGCTGCTAAATCCTCGTTCCTTTGCTCCATCCCTAGTCCAAGCTGCTCCTTCAACTATGATGAACATATCTTGCCTTGCAAGTGAAATAACTGGTCATCATTGCACAAGTCCAGAAAATTAGGATTGATTCCTCCTCATCTTAATATATGTAGAAGCTGCATCTAGTTTTCATGAATGCACTTGTTACTTTTCCTATCATTTCAATTCTGCTACACCTTTTTTTTGACATACTTCTTAATTGCCCAGCATTAGTGTCCAGTCTACCCTGTAAAATACTATTTTCAACTTCATGGATATTCTACTGTCACAATATGCTTCAAAAGAGCTTTTCAAGCTTTATGACTAGATTCTACGAATAATATCCTTCTCAGTCTCACTTTCATGATGCTTAACGAATGATTAACCCCATGCAGCTAACAACTTTTAGATATATCACAGCTATTCGAGCAATTGTGGAAGCCATGCACTAGAATAAAATGGGTTTCATGTCAACTAACGAGATATATTCGTTCATGCAGCTACGCTTTAGAAATAATAATTTCTAGAGACCTAACATGGGGTTAATAATGCTTAATGTCATGATTTAGGTAAGCCTGAAGAAGCTCTTCATAGAGAACTTCTATGATGCTTAATGTCATTATTAGAGGTCTCAGGGATCAGATTTCAGGAAGCACATGCAAAGTTAATAACGGTCAATGTCATGATTTAAGAAAGCTTGAAGAATTTACATCATAAAATGTATCATGGATCAGATTTCAGGAAGCCCATGCAAAGTTGCGAACTTTAATAGCATTGGTGCAGCTGGTATATATGTACAACCTTCTGAAAGAACATATTTGTTACATCATAGTATAGGAGCAACTCCAGCTCAAGGAAATGCACTACATATTTGAGTACAAGAGGATAACAGGCTACATGGGTTTTAATTATATTCACTAGAACCTAAGGCCTAGTGGAGTCTTGTAAAGACAAGGACAAGCCTACTGGACCCACCTATTCTCTCCTCCTCCTTTCTGTTAGACAATTTCACTCTCGGTCAGAAACATGATTTTAACTCAATAATGAGAGATTGATTTACCCAATTCTTATTTGGTTCCAGTAAAATTATGAGAGAATTCAAGCAAGGCTCTTGCCTAAACTGCTGAAAAAAAATGTGTCACAGGCAGTATGCAACATGCTCCTTGACATACATGTACACCATAAAGCTCAGGATGTAAATATCAATCAGGTTAATTGATATATGAAGCGAATTGACCTAAAAAGTTTTCATATCAATAAAACTGCATCAAAGGAGAAACCCTTACCCACATCAAAGGTGATGACAGGCTTCAACTTGATCTCTTCTTCCTGAGGAAGAGAATAGACGGTGTTGAGTTAGACCTCTCATTTCATTCATTTTCTGTTGCTTAAAATCTCTTTATGCACAGAAGAGAAAAACTAAAACGTAACCACAGGCCAACAGCCTAAGAAAAGTATCAATAGAGCAGACCACAAAATGTAATGAGTAGTGAATTAGATATCACTCATCATACCTTCATCTTGAGTTTCTTAGCTCTTTTCGTTATATGGCGCTGCGAAAGCTCTCTACTCTGTTGATCCTGCTCAACAATAATGATATTTAATAAATTTTGACAAGAACACAGACAAAAATTTGTTCTATTAATTTGAGCTATAACTAATAACCTCTAGGACATTCCCAAAAAAATTGAAACGGAAAACAAACTAAAATGATTTGTATCAGCATCAATCAAGCAGTCAAGTGCAATCTCCGATACAAAGTGCATATCTTCAACAAACACTAGGACTTCCAGATACTGTTATACTAACCATACAAGTTAAATACATTAATGTCTCACGTGTATATAAAATACACAAAACTATGAATTTGATGAAATACAAAATGATTAAGAAACAACTCACTATAAAACATCTAGGTTGTAAGAATCAATGGTTGCACATTATTAACTCATACATACTAATAATACTATACATCTATTTGAATCAAATTCACTTATGTACAACCTTATGCCTTAGTCCGCTGATGCGTCTTCCACACAACCCGATTACATTATAAATTTCAGGCCAATGCAACATGTAACTAAGTTTCCGAATAAAATAAACGAATCTGTTATGGGTACGTCCTATCTGTAAACTATAGATGTGTAGGGCACATGAATCAGCAATGACTGGGAAAAAAATAAATAAATAAATAAATAAATATATATATATATATATATATATATATATATTGTACAGTGAAAAGCATAATCACCAAAATGAATATTTAAAAATTAAAAAAACAAAGAAAATCTATCATTAAGAAACTAAATCAAAGCGTACGTTATCCACACCAAAAAAAATAAAAATAAAAGAAGCACATTCAATAACAGAAAAAAAAAAAAGTAATGCACACCTGAATTACAGAAAAAAGACGAAAAGCGCGATCTTGACCAGCAGATAATATGCACCTTCCGTTTCTGTAGAATCTGATGCATCAAGAGTTCAACATTTATCATTGCCAATATTGATGAATCAAGAAGACTTACAACAACCAAGACTATTACACACTTTTTGTAACATTCCAAGGACTCCTTTCAGCTGACGTTAAATTTAATTAACCAATAAGACAAAAGGTCGCAGTTCAGCCATCTCAGCAGAAAAGCATAAAAAAATAGACAGATTATCCTGATGAACATTTTCACGGTGTGGTAGATATAAAAAGCAAACGCATTTTTATGAAAGTGGATAAATTTATACAAAGAATTGAAGACATGAGAAAACCTATGGAGCTAAAATAAACAAAAAGATCTTTTTTTTAATCTTTACTGTGATAAAATTGTATCATTAGCCTAAATTGATGATCAAATAAAGAAATGAGCAACAACAGGAGTACTGTAATTGAGAAGAAAATTTCACCTGATGCATAAAGGAGGTGCACTATGGCCACTTCGAAAGCGTAAAAGTCGAGCATCACCATCGGTTGTATCAAAAATCCACATCTAAAACACGATAAATAAATAAATAAAATATCATCAAGGAAATATTGTTATCTCAAGTAAGAAAAATATTATGGAGATAAACCACAGATACTCTAAACTGAACACATCTTACAGTCATGAACGTGTTCCAACCCTCTGCAATTGGTAGCTATATGTACATATATTTAGCAGATAAGGCTGTGCATTAATTAATGTTAGAAACAAATAAATTGGAGGCAACATATGCAACGATCTGTTACTTCATTAACTCTCTTGGTAGTTGTGCCTAGTTGCGGAAAGAAATTTCCATTCTGGATGCAAAGTGCCTTTCTGATGTCACTTTTAACCAGCAACATGATTATAGGCTTATAGAAGATAGTAATGTGGTGGGAGCATAGTTTTCAATATCCTGAAAATCCTAGATATGATATACAAAATTCGTACACATCTTATTTATATATCAATTAGATAATGTATCTTATGATACATAAAACATATCTTATGATATGTGATATGTATCTTACCATATGCAATACATTATATGATACGTTGAATCGGCTTATAAATGGATTTCAAATTTATTCAAGTGAACCTTTTCGGTTTAGTTACTAGTTGTACAAAACATGGATGATCTTTTAACAAAAGAGATCACTGTTCAAGTTACCTTTTTTGTTGATAAAAATATTGAAACGGATCATCAAAAGAGATATATTTACTAATTTCTAATCAATATTAATTATTTCATTCTAATTATCATTTCAAGTGTCTATGGGCTTACTTATGTTCACAATGATACCACGATAACTAATAGCATCTGCTCATAGGAATAATTTGTACAGATTGGAGAAGATAAAGAAAGTATAAAAAGAGTTCTTAAACAAGACGATAATGATGTATTTATAGGAGATAATTAATTGATAATACATTAACCTGTTGTTTATCGGAGGAAGTAATAAACTTAAACTTAATGCTTCGGTTTTGTTAAAATAGTATACAATTGTAATTGAGAAAACAAAAAAGAGACAATATTTGAGAAATATATGTTCTGCTTTGCCTATCAAATAATCCAATTATGAATGGATTGTGCATCTTGGATGGGCTTTACGAACGTTTTAAAGTTAAAAAGGAACAAGTGGATCTACCAAAAAGAAAAGGAAAAGATGTAATAGTGAAATTTTAACCAATTAGGTTTATTGTTAATATTTAGTATCTCTCGTTTTTTTATGAATTATTGTTAGGACCTCGCAACTTGAATATAATCGTAAACAATAAATATATATTGTTTAAGTTAAGTTTGCAATTGACCGCAAGTGTATACAAGAAGTTCGGGCTTGCTTTCAAGATATCTCTCAAATCTTCTCATATAGAAGCAAAACCACCTGGCCAATTATCCACTATAACTAAGTAGCTTATCACTTAAAGCCTTGTATCATAAGGTTTAAGAAGGACAAGGTAAAGAATGTAAGTAATAGTTATACGACCCTGTGAACATATCCGAGGAAGATTCAAGTTCTAGGAGAGATGAATTTCACCTGAATACAAAGATAATCGGATATTCACTCTATGTAGTCAACATTGAATTTCAATCCAATAATTGATAATTTTGATCTCTTTTCTGCTTTGATCCCTTCCTGGAAGTTCAATTTTGGTTGAGTTATGATAGTTTCTATAGTATCAGTTGAACACTTCAAACCTTTGTATTTAAACAAGTGCTGATGCAGTATTGGTTAATGAACTAAGGTATCTAGGATACTCACCCCAACAAAAAAATGGTATGTAGGACACGAGTCAGAGTACATGTCTTTCCCTCCATACCTATAAATTTGTAAAATATACGTACGTGAAAAAGATGCCAAATGAATGGAGAAAGAATACCCTAGTAACTCTATATAAAAATAAGAGCGATATGCAGAGTTGTTTTAATTACTATGGAATTAAACTCATGTATCATACTATAAAACTTTAGGAAAAGGTAATTGAACATATATTGAGACAGACTGTTAAAATATCAAAGAACCAGTTTAGATTCATGCTGGGAAGATCAACGACAGAACATATTTATTTACTTCAACTTATAGAGCGATTTCGTGAGAAAAATAGATATTTACATATAACCTTTATTGATTTAGAGAACTTATGATAAAGTACCATGAGAGGTGTTATTGTGCATATTGATGAAGAAAGAGTCCCCATCAAGTATTTTGACATAATTAAGAATATGCATGATGGAGTAGTATCCAATGTCAGAACTTGTGTTGGTCTAACAAGTGATTTTTTAATCACAATTGGATTGCATCAAGGATCTGCATTGAGTCTGTTCTTATTTGTCATAGTGATGGATGAACTTACTAGAGCTATTCAGAATGAGATACCTTAGTGTCTGTTATTTACTGATAATATTGTCTTAATTGAGAAGAAAAGAACGGAGGTGAATGTCAAGTTAGAGTTATGGAGACAAACATTAAAATCTAGAAGTTTTAGATTGAGTAGTTTTAAAACAGAGTATATAAAATGTAAATTTAGTAAATGACGAACCCAAAACTATAGTACAGTGATACTGAACGGGCAAGAGATACCAATGAGCAGTCAGTTTAGGTATTTGGGTTCTATTATTCAAAATGATTTAGATATCGATAGTAATGTCAATCATAAGATCCAAACTGGCTGGTTGAAATGGAGAAGTGAAACTGGAGTTGTATGTGAACGTAACATACCGTTAAGGTTGAAGGGAAAATTTTATAGGACTATTATTAGGCCAAATCTATTATATGGCACGGAGTGCTGGACTATAAAGAAACATCATTCACAGAAGATGAGTGTAATAGAGATACGCATGCTTCGTTGTATTTGTGGCAATACTAGAAGAGATAAAGTGAGAAATAAAGATATTCGTGCTAAGATAGATATAGCTTCTATCGAAGAGAAAATGCGAAAAAATCATTTACGATATTTTGGCCCCATGCAACGTAGAACTACAAATGCAACAGTTTGACGAGGAGAGCTTATCAACATTAGACAAATTAAAAGAGCAAAGAGAAAATCGAAGAAAATAGAACGAAGGTAATACGAAAAGATATGGATTCTAGAGGTTTAAATGAGGGCATATTACTCAGTAGGAATGAATAGAGAAAGATTATCGGTGTGAGCAATCCGGCATGATTCTCTTTTGGTTCATATAGCCTACCCCAAGTACTTGGGACAGAAGGCTTAGTTGTTGTTGTTGTATAGAGTATGCTATGCCTTCTTTTGCCAAAGGCAAATATTGTATGGGTCATTTTACAAGAATTAGGTTCTTTGATATATGAATAACAACCAAATTTACATATCTATATGTAGAAATAACAACCAAATTCATATATTTATATCTCAAAATACATATACGCTAAATTATACAAACTACCATAAACTTTCTCAGGTTCCTCGCTAAACTATCATGAGCTTCCTAAATTACAAAAAACAGCGAACTGTTCCTGAACTTCAATAAACTCCCTTCTGTTATCCAGTCATTAGTAAACATGCCACATGACTGCACGAGATAATTTCTGGACAAAGTCCCTTATTTTCACATATTTTAGATGTATGGTATTCTAAATGAGATTTGGCATCTACTGTTAATGTCATTGGGGAGGCTTAGGAAAATTAGAAAGGTTGTGGTAGTTTTTAGCAATTTAGAGAGCTCATGGTAGTTTAGTGGGGAAATAGGGAACATTTTGTGCTAGTTTTATGTAATTTTGCCACAGATATCTTCAAAACACATACATACAGTGATGCGTCCTTATGCAGAGTTTGGGACTTTGCCATGTCTGTAATGTACACATGTACAAGAATAAGAATTGTTTCTTACTTTGATTGAATTATCAGTGGCAGCACTCATAAGAACAGGCTCATTAGCAAAGAAATGGAGTGATACTATTGAGCTATCATGTGCTTCTCGAATGACTGACTGGAGCTTTTGCTTCTCCAGATTCCAAATGCATATCACACCTGATGAATCCCCGGAGGCTAGAAGAGGTTGACCATCTGTGGAAGAAAAATATTGAATAAAAATGTAAGAAATGGTCGAGGTAATAAAGAAACTAAAATTATAAAATTGTGACCAATAAATATAAAGTCACCAATAAGATCACGGTATATGGTAACTCTTCCAGGTGTCACGAGGGCTACAACTTGACAGCAATCTGTCACTGCTATAACCACTTAATATAAGAACACATACCTTCCTACATCCTACCTAAGAACACATTCAGATCCATGAATAAGTCTTAAATATCCACCACAAGATACAGAACTTGCTAACAATAAGAGAATACAGGTAAACAACTTTACACAAAAAGATGGAATCAAGGTGATTTTCCTTGTAAGCAATAGACCCATATATTGAACAAGAAGATAGATAACAAACTAGTCAAAGATATGTTCAAGCAAATGAACCTTTTTTGTATTTCATATACTATGAAAAGTGACATTTTGTCATAAGAATAATTAAACTAGCACTAGGACAACAATGCACTACACTATCTCTTGTTAAGCAAATTATTATAAATGTTGATTTTAAGACCTCAACAAAGTGAAAGGGTAATCTTAAGAGATTTGCATGCAAAGTAATGTTATTCTGATAGTCGATTCCAATTTCTTTTATGATGTATTAAATGCCAATGGCAGTGTCAGATTCCTCATGAAACAAAAAAGGAGTTTTGAAGTACTGTAAGTCTGTAACTCCCAAGTTCAGTGGTTAGATGTTCAGTGTTTACATGCATCATTAAACTGTACATCAGAAAGAAAAGTTTCAGTGATCATATCTAAGTGACTTTTAGCGTCGCTGCAATATAGAAGCCATATGTACATAAACAAAGCATCATATAGGCACAATATAATAATGCCGTTGGACTATACTAATCAAAATATAAGGATTGAAATTTAACATGACCTGATGTTGAAATGCATCTTGATAATATTTGTTAAGAGCTGACATCACTCCAGCGAAAGCCATGTGCTTACAGTAAAAAGCATCATATAGGAGTAACACGATATAGTTGGAATCGTTGGTGAACCCCTACTTACGAAGGCAAAAGTTATGAATAGGTGAGAGAGTGACGACCTTCATATGGAAGGATAAGTAAGGTTATTTTCCATTATATGATAGCAGAAAAAATTTACTGGAGAGAAGTGCAGGAAAAAAATAAAGAAATGGTCCAAGGCACTAAGATGAGTAGACAAAAAAAAAAAAGAGGAACGCAGTGTGATCGAAGTGACACAAAAAATCTGGAGAGATACTGAGAGAAAACAAGTATCTCGCTATCCTACAGAACCAGACCAGAAACGGCTTTAGTATAATATTTATAAAAGGGTACCAGTTTTAGGGTCAACCACCAAGTGAAATTGCAAACACATGCATACTAGGGTGAGTCTAGGAAGGGGTTCCGTCATACAGGTTACTTTTAATAGTAATAGCAACCACCATTTAACGATATCAGTTCGCGTGAAAAGATACTAACCCACGAGGCCAGGGTGCTCTAGAGGCGCCCAATGGTTGATGTCCTAAACTGGTTTAGTGGCTGGAAGCAGCTACTTTCTATGGCTGCCAGAAAGATCACTCCTACTATGTACGTACACACAAGGGTACTACATAAGAAGATGACTTTGCTGCTTATCAACATCAAAGTGACATGCCCTTCTAACGAAAGATGAATTACCTAGTGAGCATTTAACAAATGGTGCATTCACTGATTGCTACAGTTGGTATAAGCTTTAAGTCTACTCATATACAAAAAAACTAACTACAGTAAGTTAGCCATATGGCCTACTTCCTAAAGTAGTAAATAAGAAGGGGGGGCACAGGTTTTATGCAGGTATCTCTTACTCTATAGAAACAAACTCCAAGAAGGTTTGCAGAGGGAAAATCATACTTAGCTGCTTAATTTAGTTTACACAAGCAAGCTCCTGGGAGGCTTACAAGTCAACATGCATTATGATGGAAAGTCTCTTTAGTAGAAATTGGTTTTAATTTATTACATGACTGAAATTAAACTGGATAAAATATGGTGCTATCTTACCTGTATTCCATGTTCCTTTCTCCATTAAGTTGTTTCAAAAAAGTAAAGAGACGGATGCATAAACCAACTCTAGAAAAGGAAAAGTTCCTCATGGCCAGACATCGAACAATAAAGAAAAGCCAGCTCATTCACATTAAGTGGGCAGAGAGAGATTACAGAGGAAAAGAAAAGCCAGCTCATTCACATTAAGTGGGCAGAGAGAGATTACAGAGGACCAGCTCATTCACATTAAGTGGGCAGAGAGAGATTACAGAGGATCAAAGAAGCAACTGAAAAGGATTCCTGGTTAGCCAGTTACATCAAATTCAAATACAGAGTCACAAATTTAATATCTAAAGTAAAGAAGATATAAGCTAAGAATTACCAGTGCTGAAAGACAAGGCAGTTATAGCACCCCGTGTAGAATGTGTAAATGCAACTATCTCCTCATCAAAACGCACGTTGTGGATATGGACTGTCCCATCAGCACAGCCAACAGCAACTACATCCAGTGCAGGTGAGGAAACACAACAGTAAATAGAGGAGTTCCATCCTTTAAATTCATAAAGTTTCTTCCTAGTGCTGATGTTCCACAGTTGTAATGAACCTTGTTGGCTGCCAACAATGACCTGATTTAAGTATAATACATGGCAATGATGCCATAACAAGTTCCGAAGTAAGAATCAATATAATGATCTCGAAAAAAATTTCAAATAAAAACATTCTGCCACTACCTTGTTTAGGTATGTATCTGGATGCATAATGCAACTTGGAGAGAAGTTCTCCTCCAGCAAAATACGCCCAACTGGTTCAAGATTTTGCTCTACACCTTTGAATGCCCAGATGAACAGATTTCCTTTAATATCGACACTCAAGACGTGTTCTCCAAATAAGAGCAAAAGGTTAACCTTTTCTTTGTGTCTACTCCATATTGCTACCTGAGTAGAAAGATTTACGTCAGCAGGTTGGTAAAACCAAAAACTTAGTAACATAACATTTCCAGATAAGGCGGCAACTGGAGATGGTTTCAAAAAGGACAGAAATAATTATTAAGAAATCTCTATGCACAATATTATGATTCATATACTATCAGCTGGCACAAACTACATATCGACTGTGATTCAAACTTAAAATGTAATTACATGCATCCTTTCAAAGAAAAGAGTCACAATTTTAGTTTTTAAACTATAAATGTAAAGGAATACTCCATGAAAGGAACAATTCAAGTGAAATCTGTAGTTCCAAGCAGCATCATGATCAACATCAGCACCAAAAGGTTCTTGCATCAAAATAGGGTTTGGTTGCAGAGCATTATTCAAAAAAAGCTCCACAATACAATTGATGAGCTTTGGAACAGTATTTCAACCTAACATAACCCTCTATGAGCATTGCCCAATTACTAGCCAATACATTAGCAACGTTTGGATATGCCATAAATCTCATGAATGAATGGTAGAAAGTAAACAAACCTTTTCCACATGAAATACGAACTCATGCAACAAAAGAACTACACTCAAAATTTCCTTAAAACTCAAAAAGGGTCTAGATGAAAAGGTAAGATTATAAGATTTTCTCTAGGAATTACATTCATCCGTGAGTTCAGTGAAGTTATCAAACAAATAAGGATAAGACATAATCTAGCGTAAGTTTTGCAACAATGACAAACTTACACATCTGTGGATAATTTAGATAAAACAGTTAATTCATTCTAATAAATTGTAAGTCATTTTTTTTTCTTTTTCAATTCCTTAGGTCACTTTCTTAACTTGTTGAACAATAAACCATGTCCTGGATCATCCTTTGGTAACTAGGACCATTCTCCTTTCTTAATCTTAACTAACCTTAAGATACAAACCACAGTAACTCTATTTCCTCAAGCATTGTTAATCTCACATACTGGTTTCTGTAGCAAGCATTACAACTCATTGTTGAATACATGAAATCAGATAACAAGCTACTAGAATGAGTAAATACTCAAAAATTATTATATTCTTTTTATACATATAGTATATTTGATAATTCCATCTTGTACAACCTAATGCACCAGTACATAGAACATGCTATTGCCATGCATCATTCCATGAAAAGTCATCTTCTTGTAGGTACTAACCTGATGAGATCGTTTAAATACACCAATTTCAGTTCCAAATGCAGCAAAAGTGTAATCTCGATATGATGCAAGAGCTCGAATCTTCTTTGGCAGTTGAGGTCCTTCAATGGCAGATTATGTGCTGGTTAGAACCAATAAACGCACAGAAACAAAAAATGAAACAATGATACGCTGAAACCAATCACCTAATAGATAAAAATAGTCAAAACCCATGGAAAAAAATCGACGGGCACATGATAGTAGGTTAAATATCAAATTCTCACACATCTGCGATAGGCAGATGGATCTTACCATTTAAATTATTAATTACATACCCTTATATCGTTCTAGATAAAGTTACTAAGGCATCATCTAATGCTTGGTTTAAATTTTTTGATAATTTAACTGGTGATAACTGATAAGTGTGTCTTTGTGTTATATTGAAATGTATAAATTGTATGTATGGTGGGTAATGTCTATACCATCCCTTCAGGAAATGTCCCAAATTAAATTGAAGTATACCAATGTTGAAACTACAAAAATGGGTCATTTACCTCACATGCATGAAATAACAGAACATATATCACAATACTGCATCAAGCCTAGTACTCCATTTAAAATGAAGATCATAGTCTACTCTACAAATTAAATGACTGCACTATGGTCTTCAAAGGAAAAATAACATGATCCTGACACACCAAGAAAGGCATAATTCTAAGTTTGTTTAAAATTGTGTATAGTGCAAAAGAAGAATCTTTGGAAGAAATATATGGTTATTTTGCAACATAATCAATAATAGTTTAATGCATACAAGATGACTGCAATACATCAAGTTCAATATGTCTAATCAGTGGCAAATCAATATTAATATTATGCTGCCTAAAGCAGTTAATGGTATGATGACCATAAAAAGGTCATATTTTACTTTGCTGTAAACTTGGATTTTGGTGATCCCATATCTATCATGAGGAAAACCGAGCTGCCAACGTCACATCAAACATGGCTGTGATTGACAAACTATTATATTATGGGAGCATGACCGCCGAGGAATTCTAAAGTCATTGTTGCTTATTCAGAGAAATGTCAGAGGTGACTATTTGAGAATGTAATGCTCATTGTACATATGCCTTGTCAAAAATCAAAAGGTAACTGTATGATGAATTAAAAAAAAAAAAAAAATCATGATATCAAGTATCTTATGCCCAATAAAAAAGGAAGGCTTCAATTTGCAAAGCACAAAGAAAGGTATAAAGTATAAATATATCACTAGAAATAAAAAAGTTAATAATGAAGGGTACCAACTCCCCACCCCCACCCCCCCAAAAGAAAAAAAAAAAACAATTAGAGCTTTAGCCTTTCTCCTCTTCTCCCCCATTACCCTTGATATCTAAATTTTGTATTTTAGATAGACAATTTCCTCCTCTTTCTTCACTGTTCTTGCTTTTAGCTAGTGAAAGGTGGCATATTTCCTTTATTGTCAAATTTGACTAATTGCGTCTAGAGCCGGCAAGGAGTGGCCAGATATGACCAACAACTGAATGAAAAGAAGAGAGAAAATATTGTGGTGGCTGGAATGGACCAGATCTGGTGAGATCAACCCTCGAGCAGAAAAGGTGACAACTTTCTTTAGTTTGATGGATCCTCAGATTAGAAGCAAGCAAATCCAGCCATGATGAACCAAATTTACTTCGGTATGGCAGAGCCATAATGGAGACAGAATATAGGACTGACCATGGAAGGCTATCAAGGGAGGCGATGACGGTGAGCAAATCCAACCACTACGGATGGACAAGCGGAGCTCAAGATCGTAAGGAAGAAACACAAATGCAATAGTTTGGGCTTGTAATGGTTGTGCAAAACGGTCAAGCACATGTCAGAGCTTGTGGTGGTGTGGCCAGATGCACAAAAATAGACATAGAGGGTCAAATCAATGAAGGTATGGGGTTGAATCAGGTAGAGAATCGAAGCTCCATTAATGCTTCACATAATGGTGTGTTTCTTACTAAGATTCTAATATTCTCTCATTAATCCATGTACTATTAATTGATATAATAATAAATTATAGTTGATATTAGTAAATATACTATAGTTGATTTATGATTTCTATGAATGCTTTTTGTTTGTCCAATGGGTTGTGAGTGCGGATGCTAACTTAATGGTGAAGATAATGGTGAAGGAGTTGAGTTTTTTTTTAAATTTCTGTGGCTAAATGAAAAACATGATGCATGGAAAGTTGAATAAAACTCAATGAAGTTGGGTAATGGATTATTTCTTTCACTTGGGGAAGGAATGGGGACAATAGAGTACGACAAAATGGGAGTTGAATATTCTAATGGGGCCTCATGTGGTTCGAAAGGTGTCACTCACCCTCTATCTCCATGCAATTTGGAAGGATTAAACTTCATTTGATGTCGGTGTAGCCAAAGCAGGGCTAGACACTGAATAATCCACAATTCAAAAGTTGTTTCTTAATTATAAACGTTTTACAACTTTCTTCCAACTCCTAATCCACAATTCAAAAGTTGTTTCTCGACTATAAACAAGACAGCAATCGACAACATCATCATCGACAATGGTATGCATTTATTCAACATCACGACAATTAGAGCATGGCTTCCAATATGATCTTCTATGTATTATTTTTTATTTTATTTGTCGTTATATTATGATTAGTTCGCTTGCTAGCAAAGGACTTAAATTGTGTATCATATCTATGTAGGTAAGTTTTATTAAACTCTGATTAAAGGAATACAGGGTGTTATCCACCATTTATGCTCGAAAATGATGAAAGGCACCAAGAGAATTAGTTCATGCAAGGATTAAACCCATGCAGAGGGAAATAGAAAGAGATTTCTTATGGCTGGATAGATAAATGTTTGGATTTCTGTAATTATTATTTAACAGGAATTGCTGAATATCAAAAACTTATTACATGGAATGCCTTTTTTTGGAACGAGTTGAAGGAGTGGGCATTATTGGTGGAGAAGAAGCAATAAATTGGGGTTTATCAGGGCCGATGTTACGTGCTTCTAGAATACAGTGGGATCTTCATAAAGTTGATAGTTATGAGTGTTACAATAAATTCGATTGGGAAGTCCAATGGCAAAAAGAAGGAGATTCACTAGCTCGGTATTTAGTCCGAATCGATAAAATGAAGGAATCTATAAAAATTATTCAACAGGCTCTAGAAGGAATTCCTGGGGGACCCTATAAAAATTTAGAAGTCCGGCGCTTTATAGAGCAAAAAATTCCGAATGGACTAATTTTGAATATAGATTTATTACTAAAAAACTTTCACCCAATTTTGAATTATCGAAACAAGAACTTTATGTGAGAGTGAAAGCCCCAAAAGGAGAATTAGGAATTTATTTGATAGGAGATAGTAGTGTTTTCCCTTGGAGATGGAAAATTCGCCCATCGGGTTTTATCAATTTGCAAATTCTCCCTCAATTAGTTAAAATAATGAAATTGGCCGATATCATGACAATACTAGGTAGTATAGATATCATTATGGGAGAAATTGATCGTTGAAATGATAATTGATACGACAGAAGTAGAACTACAAGTTATCAATTCTTTTTCTAAATGGGAATCCTTAAAAGAAGTTCATGAACTCATAGGGATCTTTGTTCCCATTTTCACCCTTCTATTAGGAATCACAATAGGGGTCCTACTAATTGTGTGGTTAGAAAGAGAAATATCCGCAGCAATACAACAACGTATTGGACCTGAATATGCCAGTCCGTTGGAGATTCTTCAAGCTCTAGCAAATGGGACCAAATTACTTTTTAAAGAGGACCCACTTCCATCTAGAGGAGATATTCATTTGTTTAGCATGGAACCGTCTATAGCGGTCATATCAGTTCTACTAAGTTATTTAGTAATTCCTTTTGGATATCGCCTTATTTTAGTTGATCTCAGTATAGGTGTTTTTTTATGGATCTCCATTTCAAGTATTGCTCCTATTGGACTTCTTATGTCAGAATATGAATCGAACAATAAATATTCTTTTTTAGGTGGTCTACGAGCTGCTGCTCAATCTATTAGTTATGAAATACCATTAACTCTATGTGTATTATCAATATCTCTACGTGCGATTCGTTGGAACATTATTTTTTTCCCTTCTCTCTATAAATAAAGTAAAGAGGTTGAATATATTGAATGGATATTTTCATTTTTTATTCATCATTAGGGTCGATGAGTTAAACTAGATAGTTATATGAGTAAAATCAAACTGTTTAGAAATTTGCAGTAAGAAGAGAAAATCTCATTCCCTATGTACAAGAATATAAAAATAAGCAGTATAGAAACTGTTTACCCCAAAATTAAGATTTTTTGACTAATTCTCATATCTTGAAGCGGGTATAAAAGATCAACGTATGGGGGTTCTACTACTTATATATATATATATATATATATATATATATATATATATATATATATTACCATACCGAAGATCAATAAAAAATCAGTGAACAGTTAGGAACACCAAGATACACAAAGATTAGTAATGGAGATAATATAAGGTATCAAAAAATAGTATTTTTATATAAAATTTTGGATAAAATGAATCATAATGGGGACTTTTTGTTGGTAGAAATGACCAAGCAGTGCTTCCCCACGATTCCGATCTAGAGTATGCTCATATTCACTGATTAAAAAAATGACTATCAAAAATGAATTAATCCTTTATTTTTTTTTCAGAGTACCCCCTCTCTGAGAAAGAACAGGAACAAAAGAAATAGAATTCAAAAATAGAATGGAAAAAATGAATAAATAATAATACAAAAGATATTATTTATTATTTTCCCCATCCATATCTATAATGTATAACTCTTATCATGAACTTTGAATTAATACCCAATTCTTTCTTTATAGTTATTGATAGAACATATTTATTGACATAACGAGTATTTTATTAAAAAATTAAGTTATTACCAAACAAAGAAAAATTCAAATTGTAATGGATAAGATCAATTCGGAAGCACCTTTTATATTTGAGCAGACGGAATTTCATTGGTCTAAATGGGTAGTTGGTCAGATCTAGTATGAATCGTACATGGACGATTGTTGGAGTCGGCGGCTCTCCTAGGGTTCCATCATCTGGGATCCCTGGAAAAGAGAATCAAGTTAGCCCTTACGAATAGCTTGATGCACTATCTCCCTTCAACCCTTTGCTTTGAGCGGAATGTGGCAAAAGGAAGGAAAATCTATGAACCGACCCCATCATCTCCACCCCGTAAGAACTACGATATCACCCCAAGGACACCTTCGGCATCCAGGGGTCACGAACCGGTCATAGACCCTGTTCTGGAACGCATTAGATGTCCGCTCTCCGGTTGGACAGTAAAGATCGGAGAAGGACAATCACTCATTTTTAAAATAAAACCAGCATTTTTAGGACCAAAGAGTCGGACGGAAAAAGGGAGAGAGCTCTCTGTTCCTGGTTCTCCTGTAGCTGGATTCTCCGGAACCACAAGACAAGAATCTTTAGAATAAAGGAATGAGATTCCAACTCAGCACCTTTTAAGAAGAGTTGCTCTTTGGAGAGTACAATACGATGTAAGCTGTGTTCGGGGGGAGTTATTGTCTATCGTCGGCCTCTATGGTAGAATCAGCCGGGGAAGCCTGAGAGGCAGTGGTTTAGCCTGCGGCAACTTAGCTGGAAAATTAAGCTAGATATTGAGTATGACTGTGATGTTCGGCAAAAAAATAGAAAATGAATAGGTCTTCCGCCCTATACTCCTCTATTTGCCATGTATAGTTACAAGTTCACTTTTGGCAATGAAACCCACCAGCCTCCAAGCATATGGTGAGGTGGTGGGTTTCATTTTGATATTTTTAGTATTATGCTTGAGATATAATCTCTCTTTATGAATACTGTCTCCTCTACTTGTTTAGCTTTTTATTCATTGAAGGCTTCCCCTCGCCACACTAGTACACAGATGAAGAGATTCCATTAGCAGAATATTGCTCGTTCGTTCTCAAAGAAAAAGAGGATTAAGATAGAGAGCACCCCAGAACTGAAATAATAAAATGCTCAAATGTTGTTGTTTTATAGTATCAAATTGCGCAGGAAGAAAAAAAAAAAACCATAAGCTCAGATTGTCCATAGCATTAACATGTAGAGATAGAGCAAAGAAAATCGAAGATTAAAAAAGCATGAAACTTACCAACCATCGCCAAAGTGAGTTTAGCACACTGCAACCAAGAACACCAAGATATTAATATCAAAAAGATCATTCCCAAAACTAAAAAGAAACAATCTTTTAGCAGTAATCAAAGAATGGAAGTCTAAATAGAAAGAAATTCGAAAGCTCACGTCGTAAACTTGCCAGGCTTTGCCGACGCTGACGGTGACGAAGGTCTCGGTGCCGAGTCTCTGGACGGAGAAGGGGACTTCGCTTGTGATGTAGCCGATTGCGCGGTAGGGTTCGAAGATTCCCATAGCTCTGATCTTCAATTTGGGAATCGAGAGCGAGATTTCTAGGGTTTTAGTTTGGTAAAATTTGTCCCCTTTCTCTCGCAAAAACAAAAAAAGGAGGCGGCCAATGCGATCAGCGGAGGACGTGGGTTTAAGGATGGGGTTTTTCCTTTCGGGTTTGGGTTTAGGATCCGTTTACTTCGGGTTTGAGTTTCGGATTCGGATATGGATCCTTTTACTTAATCCGGAATCGAAGTTGAGGAGAAAGAGACAGAGAAAGAATCTAATTGGACTGGGTTTTTACAAAAGAACCCCTTTTTTTTGCTAGTTTTGCATCAAATTTTTTTTAATTTCCTAATTAATACATGGCTCCATAACTTGACATGTGGATGAGGAAGTCAAAAGAAAAAGGGTATTTACATATCTGCTGCTTAAATATTTATGAATTATAATTTAGTCGCTCAAATCTTCATATTTAGGATCTAGTCTTTCAAATCATTTAAGTTACTACAATTTAATCCCTAATTTATATTTTGCACCAATTTTCCTATTTTACACATGATTTCCTTCACTTAATTTTCCTTTCCTCTTTCCCCTCTCTTCTTAGTTTTTATTGGGTTCCTCATTATTCTCTTCTTCTCTCTATTTATTTATTGGGTTCTCCTTCTCTATATTGAAACCAAATGTATGATTCTCCACTAAATGTATTAAACATTTAAGTCTCAATATAAATTCATTTATTGGGTTCTCTTTCTCTATATTGGATAAATTCATTTCTATGTTTAATATATTTAGTAGAGAATAATACATTTGGTCTCAATATGAGAAGGAGAACCCAATAAATAAATAGAGAGAAGAGAAGAAGAAGGGGGAATTCAATAAGAACTAAGAAGAAAAGGGAAGAGGGAAGGAGGAATTAAGTTAAGGAAATCTGGGGTAAAACAGAAAAATCGGACCAAAATATAAACGAGAGGACTAAATTATAGTAACTTAAAAGATTTTGGAGACTAAATTATAGTTTATAAAGATTCAAGGGAAAGATCTATAAATACCCAAAGAAAAAACAAGTAAACTTTTACAGTTAACCCCTTTGTTTTGAAAAAGCACAGTAGGTGATCAAAAGATTTCTCTCTCTACAGTCAAACCACCCAAATTCTCTCCTTTTTACGCCCTCTGCAAAAAAAAAAAAAAAAGGGTATTTACTGGTTTGTCCCTCAAATCTTTAAATATTATGATTTTACCCCTCAAATCTTCATATTTATATGTTTGCCCCCAAATCTCATAAGTTACAACAATTTTGCCCTCCCTCTAACTTTCCCAAACATTTTTTGACCATTTTACCCCTCATTTCCTCTTTTATTTTCCTCCTCTTCTTCTTCTCTCTTCCTCCTTTCTTCTTATTTTATTCATTATTTCTCCTCTCTTCCTCCTCTCTTCTTCTTCTCTTTTCCTCCTCTCTTCTCATTTTCTTCATTTTTTTTTTTACTCTTTCATGTTCATATTTTCCTCCTCTCTTCTTATTTTCTTCTCTTATTTTACTTGAGATAATTGATTTGGTGAACTAGAGGAAAAATGCATGACATGAAAGAGTAAAAAAATGAAGAAAATGAGAAGAGAAAAGGAAAAGAGAAGGAGAAGAGAAGAGGAAGAGAGGAGAAATAATGAAGAAAATAAGAAGAAAGGAGGAAGAGAGAAGAAGAGAGAAGAAGAAGAGGAGGAAAATAAAAAAGGAAATAAGAGGTAAAATGGTCAAAAAATTAGCTGTGTTTGGGAAAGTTACAGAGGGAGACAAAATTGTTGTAACTTATGAGATTTGAGGGGCAAAATTATAAATATGAAGATTTGGGGGGTAAAATCATAATATTTAAAGATTTGAGGGACAAACCAGTAAATACCCCAAAAAAAAACTCTCGTCTCTCTCCGATGTCTCTCCATCCATTCCCCGCTAAGCGATGGATTCGCCTCCCTCTTCATCATTGGACTTCCTCCTCTTCGCCTACCGGCCCTACCCTAGTCCCTTCTCCTTCCTCCGCCCCTGTTGCCTCCTCTTCTTCGCCCTCCCCTTGGCTCCTCTCCCTTCTCTTCCCTCAACCCTTGCTTCCTTTTCGTCCGTCATTGCCTCAGTCCCCTTCTCCAGCCCCCTCGATCTCCTCCATCTCCTACTTAACGACCTTAACAAGGTTTTGGTGGGGACCATGAACTCACAACTGACAGATCTCCGGTGCTCTAAGCTACAAACATGAGTTTCGATCTAAGTTCGGGCTCCGCACCAAATCATATCAGTAATGGTTTTGGATTTATTGCTGATGTAGCTGGACAGCAGGTGCTAAGGGAGGTGCACGTCGAAGTTTCGGCTGGGTTGGACCACAATCAAGAGAATGAGATGGTAAGAAAATTTGTTATTTTAAGTGTTCGTAGTATATAATAATTTTATTGGATTGTCTAAGCGGTGAATTTTTCGTTTATATATATATATATATAGTAAACGGAAAATTCATCGGCGATAAAAGAAGTTATGATCCAATAAAAAGAGTTATTTCACTGCTGCTTAAATGACCCAATAAAATTATTACATGTAGCACCACTCAAAGGGCGGTTAAGAAAATTTATTTATTTGTTATTTTGAATGATGCAACGTGTAATAATTTTATTGGATCAATTAAGCGGCGGTTAAGAAACTTTCTTTACAGCCGATTTCCCATTTCCTCATATATATATATATATATATATATATATATATATATATATATATATATATATATATATATATATATAGTAAACGGGAAATACACCGACGGTGAAGGAAGTTCCTTCACCGCTGCTTAGGTGGTCTAATAAAATTATTACATGTGGCACCACTCAAAGGTCAATTAAGGAAATTCATTTATTTGTTATCTTGAATGGCACCACGTGTAATAATTTTATTGGACCACCTAAGCGGCGGTGAAGGAACTCCCTCACCGCCGGTGTATTTCCCGTTTCCTCATATATATATATATATATATATATATATATATATATATATATATATATATATATATATATATATATAAGCAAACAAGAAGGAAATTCAACAACAAAGAAAAAAATTCCTTCACCACCGTTTAAGTAGCCCAATACAATTATTACACAATACACAATACAATTATTACACATGACACCATTTAAAGTAACAAATAAAATAACTCCCTTAACTGTCCTTTAAATAACACGACGTGTAATAATGTATAATAATTTTATTAGATTAACTAAACGACGGTAAAGAAAATTCCTTCACCATCGGTCAATTTTCCGTTTAATATATATATATATATATATATATATATATATATATATATATATAAAAGAAAACAAATCACTGTAGAAGCAAAAGTGCACTATAAAGTTACAGATGCTAGTTCTGATAAGTTTACAGATCTTAAGGATTTCGTGATGCTTAAGAGGAAAAATCATTTACCATCATGCGACCATCTGTAAACAAGTGAACATCAAGAAACCAGCCTCGTTAACAATCACAGGAGAACAAAAAAGAAGCTAAAAATACAGAGAAAATAAAATAAATAATAACTAACTATAATAGCAAACACCAAATCGATATAAACAATGAGATGAGGTGGTTTGCATTACAACAACAAAGAGAACATCCATAAATCAAAACTATGATGGCAAAATAGATCGTGAACTGTGGCGTAACTTGTTCCTTCCAAGTCCAAGTCCGAGCCCGAGTCCCAAGCCCAACGGGGCACCATCGCTCCTACTGCTGCTGCTACTGCCGTGGTTCTTACTGCTGTTGCACTGTGGCCCATGTACATGTCCTTCTCCCTGCATTCTAGAGTTCTGGGACGCCTTGTCAACGCTGTTGCTGTTGGTGTGGTGCGAGCGGACCTCCCCGTTTCTGGTCATTTGCATTAGCCCGGTCTCTTCCGAGCGTTCCAATGTTTGATCCGGTAACTCAACGTCTTCGTTGTAGCCTTTTATCAGGAAGTCCGTGCAGTTCTTGTGGAAACCGTGATCATATGGATTCTTGAACTTACCCCCCGGCCCTCTTAGGTAACTGTACCGCAGAGCATTCGCCATTTCATTTGTTGTGATATTCCGAGAGATCTGTAGGAACAGGTGACACGTAAATTTGAGTACAAACACACCTCCAAGAGAAATGGGTTTATTTCTTATATGGTTTAAGCATCTTACATGTGATCCAAGGTCTAGATTTTCAAATGGTATACCGTGTCATTTGCACATTAATTTGAAGGACGTTGCGTTGCTAAGGGAAACCCAAGTGCAGACGGCACATGTACATATAATAATACCCAGGGATGATCTAATTGCTGGCCGAAAGAATGCCCTTGTACAGCATCATCTAAATCTATATAGAATGTACAGGATATGCACAAAAGAAGTCCAAAATCGTAACCGGCGACTACTGGTCTACAAAGAGGTCAAGTCCAAAACGAATGAGAGAGTGATGAGGATATCGAACGAACGGCCACAGTTTATTAGAATTTGCTATTTAGATTTTATTAGATCTTTTCAGATTTCGTTTGAGATTACTTGAAATTTTAGGATTTTATCGTATGTGGTTTAGTCCCATATTGCTTATTTTGCGAGACTTTTATTCTTAGTTGCCTATTAACAGCCCCAGACTTACTAATAATATAGAGATGATTTGATGAAAATTACTTGATGCAAAATGTCATACCGTGGCCTTTAGATTAGTTTATTAGAAGTAGTTTAGATTAGATTAAATTAGTTTATCTTCTCTACAACAACAACAACTAAGCCTTTTATCCCAAGTATTTGGAGTAGGCTATATGAACCAAAATTAGTTTATCTTCTCTCCTAAAAAAAAAAAAAAAAAAAAATTGATGCCGGTCTTCCAATCCCCAAATCCTCAAAACGCTAATTTATCTCAAATCTCTAAATTCCACCACAAAAAACCCGATGGGGCTGATGTAATTGATGGAATAAACAAGGTTTTTGTTTTTGTGAACAGTTTTCTAACAATCATGATGAAAGGAGTCCCGAAATAAAAATTAAAAACTAGTGATGCTCTATTAGAAGAGTTAAATAGTGCAACAGAAAATTTACAGTGCATCAGGGACCTTATTATCTATGATAAAACTACATGGTTCCATTGGCCACATGGACTAATTATATATATATTAATAAATAGGACTTCTAATATTGCCATTAGCTACATTATAAGGATGCTTATACTACAGTTTTCAAAGAATCATGATAGAAAGAAGCCACTTAATAGAGTTTTTGTAGTGGTTTGAGGTGATTAGTTTTGAAGTGTTTTGAGATGTTTTGGGGGGATGTGATATGAAGTGTTCATAAGAACTCTTGCTTATAAGTTTTTATACAAGTGTTTTGAAGTGTTCTTAGAATGCCCTAAAACACCTGGATAGGGGGTGTTTCAAAGTGTTTTGAATTACTTATCCAAAAATGTCCTTTTTTTTGTTCCAACTCTCTCCATATACTTTCCTTTTTCCTAATTAGGTATATTTGTCTTCTACTTATTTATAAAACCCACGAAAACCCATGAGAAAACTAAACTTCCAAGTACAAACTTGAACATTCCAGAACCCATGATGATCAGATGACTCCAAAACATATACCTCCACAACACTATAAAACACACTTTAAGAACACCCCAAAATACTTTGCCCGTGACATCCAAACACAACCTAGGAGTTTTATGATCCTGCCTTGGAAATTAATAGTCCATTATGGACTGTGCATAGAGTTGAGAGAATTCTACAGAATTGTGACCACTGATTAACTATATATTATTAAACAAAAACTTTAAATATAGCAGCCATTAATGAATGACACACCTGTGAAGCTTGTACCACAGTCAGCACTGCAACTCCGAAGAAAAGAAATACATCCATTATCAGAAAGAATATCGCTCCTGGATGATAATCAACAGAATGGTTCATCCAAGCACCAAAAAACCGTGGAGCTGTTGGATCTGTCGTGATTCCTACAATATTTGGTTTCCTTTCAGTCCAACTTAAGCAAAAAACTAGCACAAGTCTTCGTAACAAGAAAAAGAATGAAAAATAGAAGTCCTGAATCGTGCATACTTATGATGGTTACAACACCAGTTATCACCATTGCAGATAACTCTAGAACCAGGAACATGAGGAATTCCCATTTGTTCCACTGCAGTTGCAGATGACTACGGATTAGACTACAGGAGGATGGAGCTGACCACAATAAGAGCTTGAAGTAGGGAACGATGCTTATATCTAGAAATAGAGAGTAATAGAAACAAGGGGAAGTGATAAGAATCAAGTTAGAATAGTTAGAGCACCTTCCCGATGCAATTTGATACCCATGGGCAATGATGATCAAATTGCTCGACACAGCGATCACATGTAGAGCAATGCTTTGCACGTAGAGGCCGGACTATCTGAAGAATTCAATAAAGATGAATCAGAAATTTTTATGACTATATCCAGTTCTACATGTGCACACGCACAACAAACACAGATCTGACGAATTAAATTAATTAAAAAGACACATTCACGACTATATACAAGTTCTACGCGCGCACAGAGAGACAGCAATCTGAAAACCCATAGCACCAACTACGATCTTTTTTTGTCCTTTTCCCTATACCTGTCTATTCAAAAAATTTAAAACAAAAATTATATGTGTGTGATGTTGATTGAAAATGGTAAAAGGTTTAAAAATCCTGAAGGCCTCTAACCTGTTCATAAATTAGGAACAAGATATGCAATAGCAGAGTGATTCAATCATGCTATGAAATCAAAACCATAGTGATAAGTATGATATGTTTTTTCCTTCACCCGCACTCTCCTCTAAAATCATTTAAAAACAGTTTTACATGTGCATGTGTGTGTTTGGATGGTAGGGGTATGGATTGTTTCTTTTTCATTCTTCTTTTCTGTGGGCGTGCGATTGGTGGTGGTGATGGTGGGGTGGGTGGGTGGGTGTTTATTTGCTATGTTTTACATGAGCAGGGAATAATATATACATTTGTAAAATAAGAAATCAAACTATCAATTGTTATATGCGTGCCATAAAAACATGTAAAATCATTCTAGAACATGCAGAACTTCTAATTACATAGAACCCATTCTCAGCAGACTTAATTTATACGTAATCTGCGTACTAGAATAAAGGCTATTGATTCTCAAATTAAAGCAGTCTAGCATGTAATATAGTACAGCTAAACTAGATTTACATACTATGAAGGATCCTCCAAAACTAGATAAATCATCATGGGAAGATTCAAAGTTATTCCAATTTGTTAAACTAATCTAAGTTGTTTAATTTAATTAGATCACTTTTTTGCTTCTAGACAGGCATTAGAAAAATCTATATTTGTTTGACTATTAAATTCTTTCTCAATATTATGAATGCTATTAAAATAATTGAGGCTTGTTTTAAGCGGCATGAAAATCGGAGAACCAGGATGTGATTCAGTTTCTTCAGGTTACATTTATCAGCTGGTTGGTTATGGAAGTTTAGACAAAAATAAGAGAGTGAAAGCTTAAGAGTCGGAGTTGATGAATGAAAACTCTTAATTGCTTATTATATAGCTTGACAATTTACTTTTCATGTCTTCTTGCTCCCACTGAGAGGGTTAACCTATTTCCTTTAGTTCTCTATTACCGTGTATTTCTGCACTTTATACTCTTGGCTAGTGATATAGGAAAATTTATGGTGTCAAATAAATAGAAAGTTGGGCAAGCACCAATAACAACTCATAAGCCTTTTATCCAAAGTATTTGGGGTAGGTTACCTGAACCAAAAGAGAATCATACCGGGTCAATCACAATGATGATTCTTCTCCAGTCATTCCTATCGAACAATGCATCCTCATTTAAACCCCTATCATCCGTATCTTCTTGTATCACCTCCATCTATATTTTTTTCAGTCTTCCCTTAGCTTTTTTAACTTGTCCTATATTGATAAACTCCCATCGTCGAACTGGTGCATTTGTAAGTCTACGTTGCACATGACCAATCCATCGTAAGCGATTTTCTCGCATCTTTTCTTCAACAGGGGCCACGCATACTTGAGCACGAATATTCTTATTTCTCAGTTTATCTCTCCTAGTATTACCGCACATCCAACAAAGCATGCACATCTCTACTACACTTATCTTATGTGAATAACGTTTCTTTATAGCCCAATATTTCATGTCATATAATAAAATTGGTCTAATAACAGTCCTATAAAATTTTTACTTTAGCCTCAACAGGATGTTACGGTCACATAAACTTGCGAAACTATTAGAAGATTCAATAGGATTTTATATTTTAGTTTCCAATTTAGATCCAAAACTTGTGAAACTATTAGAAGATTCAAGGTCGTAAACCTCAGTAAAAACTAAAAGTTCCACAAGAGAAGTTCTCCAACAAACCAATATAAGATTAAAAAGAATATCACCTTGCATGTAGCACAGAGCTGGGACCAATTCCCAGCAAGTAATGCAGGATTGTTCAGTTCCAACTTTAATAAAGGTTCCTACAAAATGGCACCAAAAGACTTGTTAACCTACAAAAGCCACAAGGATTGACGAATTGCGCAAAGACATTTCATTGATGGCACTTAATAAATTAAAGCATTGTTTTCCTCTATTAGGTGATAAAATAAGAACAAGCGACGTACTAAGCTGATTAAGATGCACAAAGGCAGGCAGCATTCGGAAGAATCTATAGAAATGAAATGAAAACTGAACAAAGGATGAATCTGCACATAGCACCTGGGTGATGCCTATCGCCTAAGTCCACTTGGGCACCCACTTAATTAAAGCCATTTGAAGGCCACCCACACTTAAGCAACGAACTCGGGATATTAATTGCCTAATACAGTGCCACAACTGCGGCAAATTTTGAGGTTCCATTTAATCAAGAAATATAAGTTGTCCAGTTTCCAGGACAAATAGTTAATATAACAAGTCATGCTACCATTCTACGAAAAGTAAAAAGTATGACCTATTTAGGTATGAAACTGATGGTAGATAGCATAAAAGATAAATTTCAGTGAAATTATAATACATAATATAGAGCGACTTGATTTAAGCACTAATCTGATGGTTTCAGAATAAATATTCCAGCAATGCTGCACATCAATCATTCTGCCACACATTTGATTTTCAGGCATTCTTCTGGTACAATGATATGGTAAAATCAAAATGGAAAATAAAGTACGTAACTGAAGCATTAGTTAATAGGAAAGGAAATTGTATTCAAACAGAACGTGTTATATCTAAAATGCACGAGCATCTGATATCAAGAGATACTTTCATATATGCTGTTCATTAAATAAAAAGGAGTAACTCTGCCCAATTATCACCTTTTGACCCTAGCATTTAAAATCAATCATCAACCCCCTTCTGCCCCTAAATCCTCTAACACTGTTTATTTTGAATTGTAAAAGGATAAAAATGCCTTTACTGATTTGATAGATATCAAAAACCAATTTTAGGCCTCTTGCGTCTCTCATCCCAATTCATCAAAAGTGTCCCTCCTCCCACGATTTTTCTCTTGTAATTTGTTCTCCATGGCAACTTTTCAAATTTCTCCTTCACTCTTTCTTGTTCTTTTCAACTCAAATCATTGTATCTAACTATTTTATCTTATTTCCAACATCAAAACCCACTTCAAATCTAAACACAAACCAAAATATTCTCTCCCCGCATCCCTCCTAATAGATTTCAAGATTAAAACTATTTAGTAAGGGATTTCTTTTTTGTGTGTTAAGATAAGAAAAAAAGAACTTGATAAATGAATTAGTTTGACAGTCCTTCGTGAATCATCCTCTTTCCATTAATTATTATTTTTCTTAAATATTTTTAAATTTACTTTCTATTGAACTTTTGTGGAAATAGATTCTACTTTCCCTGTTCAATAAATTCACTTGGAGGAAGTCAAGTTACCCCCAACAAGGCAATATTAAAGATCATGAAGCCGATATTGGGAGGAATTGAAGTCTCATTCAATAAGGAAAGGTGTAATACCAATCAAATTAGACATTGAATTGGAATACACAATTTAGAAAAGAGGATGAGGAAGAAAGAAGGCGTTATGTTTGGGTTTCATTAGGAATTGTATTTGGAAGTGGGAAGAAGAAGAAAAAGAGTAAGAAGTGGGTTGGATTTTCATTAGATTTGAGTTTGGAAATGGAAGGAGGGGAAAGAGAGAAAAGGACTGGATTTGGGTTTTACTAGGCTCAATCGGATTGGGAATGAAAGAGGAGAGAGTTTGAGTTCAATTTAAGACAAGATGAAAAGGAGGAATGGATGTTTCTTTCTCATGTAGATATCATTCTTGGATTTGTTAAGGAGGTGAAGTAGAGAGTTATTTTGCTTTGGATTTGAAAGTTTGGAGGGAGAAGATGGGGGCAAAAATGTCCTTACATACTTCAAACTGAACGGTGATAGCGCATTTAACAATGGAAGCGGTTAAGGGATTGATTATAAACGTTAGTGTGGCAAAGTGATAATCACGTAAATGTTAAGGGGGTTTCTGCGAATTGCCCTAATCAAATATCAAACTTATTGGCAGGAAGGTGACTTTATTCATGATGAAAAAAGGTTGGGTTGGGAGAAGTGACTACATCTCGCTGGCAGCCTGGCACAATAGGTCAAGAACTTTATTTTTCTATAATGATTAGTTATATGTCTTCCTCGGTTTTGCTTAGTTTAAACTTTTGAGTAACATAAGCCCAAATAACAATGGAGAAAACATACACATTATTATAAATCAAAGATGCAGCAATAGCCTGTTAAATAACTTTTGATATGACCCTGAACCGAAAAGGAAAATGAATTTATGCATGCTTCAAAGATGGACTGAGAAAAAGGGTACTGAACTGTTTCAGAGAATAAAGCAACTTACATCATCCCTGATATTCTCTGAATCACGTACGCTCTTTTTGATAAAACCAGGATCCTTCCTGCAATAAACACAAATTGTAGCAGTGACAAACAATTTGCCAAGAGTAAGGTCTACATGTAAGTTGAGTTGTAAAGAACTGAAGCTAATCTGGGGTGGGGACTGTTCGGACACCTGTAATTTTATTCCCAAAGAGAGTTCACAGTACTCAATTTCTGTTTTTTTAAGTGAAAATAGTGGGTCGCATCTTTTTCACAGAACGCTTCTTTAGGATTTCATAAAAAAACAACCACAAAAATTATAAAAACCTACTTATTTTCAGGTTATATGTAAAGCTCCCTTATGTAGCCCTTGCAAATCAAACAGCCAACTGATGCATATTGCTACACAATATCCATAACAAATTCATTTAAAATATTAATGAAAGAGAAATTTCTGATCATTAAATTACTCAACAGCTGTTGCTTCGACACCAAAACAGACTTGCTCTCGACATCTTCCAGCACTACTTCTCCAAACTTTTGCCTGCTAACACCTTCTACTACGATCTTACATTCATATGCTAAAAATAAATTACTAGCATAGCTATCACTTATGGAAATAAAACCTTTTGGCCTGTCTACAATTTGTTTTTTTTTCTATTTCCATTGTCAGAAGCTCAGATTCACGGTTATCAATTCCCTGGGGACCGCAGGGGCCACTTTGGCAGTCCAAGTGCCTATAAGTATCTGGTGCTTAGAATATTAATTTATATACATAAAGAAACATTAGAAAATTGCAAGATAATAGTTATTATAACATTAGTAAAAGATTGGAAGAATCATTTGAAATTTTCATGTCTGTAACATCGTAGTGCCTAAAAAGCTCAAGCATCATCAAATTTTGGTGGTGGAAAGTAAACAATATGATTTATATATCCTTAGAAAATATAAGCAATTTGATGGTGGAAAGTAAACAATATGGTTTATATATCCTTAGAAAATATAAGCATAAAACTGATGGGAAGTGAGAAAATTTTACTGCTTTCAGAAACTAAGCCATATATGAAGGACAAACACCATTTAATGCAATTTTAAGCACGCATCTAAATCCACATTCATACATTATATTATACATATGTACAAAAAGGAAATCAGACCAAAGACAACTTCTTGAGCATACCTACTACATCTATGAAACATAATTAGTCCAACAGTTGCTAGGAAAACACCTGACCAAGCAAGAAGCCCAAATGCAGCAGTCAACTTCGGAAAATATGATGCTGTATACCAAAGCACAAAGGATATGTTAGGCAAATTACACTAGTATTTAAATTCAAGGATGCTTCAAACCAGATAAATAATGGAATGGGTACATACATGTGACAACGGAACGTGTATATGTACAAAGGAGAATAATTATTGTACACCAAAGAGCAGGTGCAAGTCCTAATTTTGATAGTCTACCAAGAGGAGTATTTGCATCACATCGTCTGTCAAACAACCTTCTGGCATTTCCCTGTAGAGAAAGGACTGTTACTTAAATCGAGAAGATCTTCTTTTTCTTAATCAGCAAGAAGGAAAGAAATGATAGTAATTGTCAAAGTATAAAGATGCCACGTTAGATGTGTCCATGATTATTACCGACATCAAAATTTGCTGCGTCCTCCTCTAAAATTGAAGGTGAAAAGGGTCATCAGCAATTTCTAGTTTTGAGTGCTTCAGTACCTCAGGTATATAAAGTATAAACTATGATCTATATTTGTTAAAACTTCCAATATAATAAATGAAAAGTTTCATAGTCTCATACACCATAACTATATAACAAAACATTATGTAATTTGCAAGTTGTAGAACATACAAGCATGTTGGAACACAATAAAGTTTGCAATGATTCAGGCAATGAGTTATAAAAAATGAATATTTGCACACACAGAAAAGCACAGAATGAAAAGAAATGAGGAAAATAACATTTGGAAGAGACACTGTTGGAATTCTTTTTTCTTAACCTACAAAATAATGGCAGAATTCTAAGAACAAAGGACTCTAAAATAGTGGGCAGTGATGAATTGGAAAGGCAGAATATTTTATTTTTAAATTTACTTGACATGCTTCTCACCATTAACCCAGCATTTTGCGAATGATAAGCAAAACTTAACAAAGAAAATTTCTTATTTTATTATAGAACCACAAGAAAAAAATATCCATTGAACTAGACATAGAATACATACTAGGAAAAAAGCGACTTGTCGATGACCCTTGTCAGAGGCTAGCTGTGCAGGGGTAAAACCACTGTTATCTGTCACCATTAAATCCTCTTTCTTCCCTGCATGAACTAGAACAGTGCATGCCTCTAGGTTCCCTCTTATGGCAGCCCAATGAAGAGGAGTACAGCCTAATGATGAAGAGCTATGAACACAAAGGTATAGGTAGAAAACTAGAGAAACTCTAACGCAGATAGAAGGGGGGAACAATACTGGAGAAGTGAAGTTTGTATACCCTCTTTATCTTGCCGCCCCCTATAGGCATCAAGAAAAAGAAGAAGACGTATGCAATCAGCAAATCCCTTATAGGCTGCCCTGCAAGTGCAAGTTTATGGGAAAAAAGAGAGAAAATTAGCATGAGAAACATCAACAATAGTTCCAGAATAAATAAATAAATTAACAGAATAATTCACTTGATTTTACATATTTGCGTGTGAAAACTAAAAGCAGTCATATTTTCAATTTACTGAGAAAAAGCAAGCAACGTGATAAATACAGTATACTGAAACCCAGTGTCTCAAAAAACCGCATAGAAACAGAAGGGTGATTCTTATATTGCAGCAACACGTATTACAATAGCAAGTAGCAAAACAAACAATTTCAACATGGTACATGAAATATGGAAACCCAAAACCAACTTGACTGCTGATAAATATCAATTTACATAATATATTTTCATAGTGAAGGATAAAAAGTAATGTACCAATGCAAAGAACTTCTGCCATCATTATCAGGGACATCTGGATCAGCATTCCATTTGGCAACAATATGGTAAAGAAATGTTGTCTGGCCATGCTGGGCTGCAACATGTGTGGTCTGTATAATGTGAAACTTGATTAGACAGAAATTCAAAATCACAACACCTTGCTCTAATCAGAAAAACTTGGATGAGAAAACTTAAAACACACAAATGTCTTGCTATTTTAGAAATAGCTACATGACAAAAAGAGCAGACTTATTTCAAGTCTTCACGCACAAAGATGAATAGATATGATGGCTGATTTTATTTTATTGATGAAAGAAATAGTATCCACAATATGACAAGGATTATCTCCATTTCCCATGTATCTGAAAAGAAGTGACAAAATGTATAGGAGCATCGTATGAAATGTGGACTCAAATAGCTGATATGAAAATATCCCCCCCCCAACCTCCCCGAACAAAGCTGTCTCAGTTAACTTGCATTACATTCAAATACGAACAATCATGAAAATGCAGCTGTGCAAGTGTCATTGAAGTGCTTCAAATATCATAATTATTATCAATATAGACCAATCATTTATGGTATCAAAAACTGCAAGAACATATTATATAGGCTCTAACAGTAACATTGGACACGAATGCTAAAATGGATGAGTGGTAATACACTAAAATATAGAATAAGAAATAGATGCATCCATAAGAAGTTAGAAATTAATCTAATTGAAGATAAATGAGAGAGAATCGAATGAGATGGTTTGGATATGTGCAATGGAGAAGCAATGGTCAGGAATAAGGACAGAATGTAGTCCTTAGAGCTAGGGCCAGAAATAGGCCTAAATAAACATAGATTGAAGCAATTAAGAAAAGAAAAGGAGAGTGGTGAATTTAACCATTAAAAATAACTCTCAACCGAGCGGAATGGAAAAAAAGAATTCATATAGTAAGTCCCAAAATTCCGGGACAAGGACTGTATTTCATGATGTTGTATCGTGTATCAAGCACATCAAAATCTGATTTGATATATGCAATACAATCGGTATTGGCCAATATTTAAAATCTTGGATAACTAACACATAATGGAAGTGAATTAGGGTTTGACAGTAGAAAACTGGGGAAGACAAGGTGGTTCAGGCCTCGATATACTCGCTCTCAACGAATCCCAAAAAAAAAAAATGAAGAACTTAGCAAATTAGCATGCTAGAGTTTTCTCAAAATTTTAGTATCATATCATATCTCTTAAAACTAAATTTACAACATATATATCAATGTTTAAAATAGCTTTAATGATAACGTAACGTTTTGTCTCTATTAGGTTATGTCGCATATAGCGTAACACATAACGTAAGTTATATAATTTCCTATTTATTTAATTAAAAATAAATATAAAGCTATACAAAATAACTTTTATAAATTCAAAAATAAATTTAAAATATCTAAAAAAAAGAATATAAAACCATTTTGTACTACATATTCTAATCTAATTATATAATAAGTTTTACTATAATTTTCATATTTATCTTCATAAATTATATTAAGTCTTCAACCGTAATTCCAGTTATCATTTAAACAAGAAAATAAAATTTTAATTTTTTATTTCAATTCCAGTTATTATCATTATTGTAATTTATATTTTGTAATGTTCAATTTATCTTATTTGTAATTATTAATTTCAGTTCAGTTAAAAATTTAATAAAATCAACAAGATATTTTAGCAATCAGAGAGGAATACAACAAGCGAATAAGGAAACAATCGCAAATTAATAAGTTAGCAATTCCATCAAACAAACCAACAACTAATCAAGAAAATTACAACAATTCGCTAATAAGCAAAATAATAATCAACAACAATATAGAAATTACTAGAAAAAATAATTATAAATAATATAACATAACGTAAATTAATATAACGTTACGTAATATAACGTAAAATAACATAAAAAAAGTATTGTTACGGTGCACTGAGTTATTTTCAGTTGTTACGTAGCGTTGGGACTCCGTTAGGTTACGTAACGTAATATAACGTTTCATAACGTGTTATTTTCAACATTGATATATTTATATATATATATATATATATATATAGAGAGAGAGAGAGAGAGAGAGAGAGAGAGAGAGAGAAATATAAAACAAACTAAACTCTAGTTAAATTATAAATCGTAATCAAACTCTATTTAAGAAATAAGAGATAATTCTAACTAAAAAAATAAAAGATGACTCTGATTTTGACTTGGAATCAAACTCTATCTATTCACTTTCCCTATCAATAACCTTGGGTAAAACCTATTTGTCACGGGTATGAAGTATCACATTTAATAGAGTATGATTCCGAGTCAAAATCAGACTATTCAACCCGCAAATAGAAATATGATAATAAAAAATTATTAGGAAATGCAGTATAATATTTGTGGGACATCCTGAACGCGATAGCAAGTTAATTACTTATAAGGTTCAGGAAATACACCATGCTAGGAAGGTGATAATCTGATATACCAATTTGCTTGATATACCAATTTGCTTAGGTTATAGATTTGCTTAGGTTATAGAACAAGAATAGTCCCTGCCCATGCAGACAGTATCATAACTATTGAAATAAGTACATAATTTCACTGAATTGCTTTTTAACATTACCAGAATAAGAAGAAAATGTATCAAATGTGCCCAGTAATATTTTAAGACTCGATCTTTAAGTTTCAACTTGTCCTCTTCACAAACGTATTTGCTAGTTCCTGACCTCTCAATTTAGAGTATCTCATAGCTCACTTCCTTAGAAGCTAAAAATATGTTGCCCACATGAATACATTTACTTATAAAAAAAGTACCTGTTAGTTGCATTAAAAACAACACAATCTTAATGCCAAATCGTTCGGGTTGGCTACATGCACTCTTTTTCTCCATCCAACTATCTTAAGGACCATCTCCTTGAACTAACACAACTATCTCATCCTCTAAAGCTGCTTAACCCATGTTTGCTTACATCTACCTAGTCCTTGTTACTCTAGCTGACTTGATCACTTACCTATGGTCCTGTAACTCCTAACTGGAGCCTCTACAGGTTGATGATCAATGTTTAAAAACCATCTCAATAGGCCTTTGCCGTTTTATTCTCAATCTGAACCAATCCTAACCAGTGTTTTAAATACCGGCGGATATACCGGTTTATCGGCCAGTATATCGTTAAAATTGAAGAAACGAGACGATATGGGCATTTTTTTTTACAGTTTATCGTTTTGGACCGGTATATCGGCTACGTGGCGATATATCAGCCGGTATCGAGATGTGAAATACCGGCTGGTATTAGATAATATCGGTTAATGGGTTTTGGATTTTGGTTATGGGTTAAACCCATTAACCCGTTAAGATCTGACCCGTTAAGAAATAAAACGGGTCGGGAGGGAAGAGAAAGAGTAATTCTTTTGTGTTTTCTCTCTCTTTCTCTCCCGGCGATCCGAGCGATCGTTCCCTCCCCGCGACAAAACCCTAACCCAAATTTTCCCAAACCAGCCCTAAATCTCTCTCTGATTTTGCTTCTTCCACTCTCTGGCTCTCTCTCTCGTTCTCTCCCCGCGATCGTCGGCCGATCGAGCAGAACGACCCTAACCCTAACCCTAATTTCCCAATCCATCTATAAATCTCTCTAGTTTTCTCTCTCTCTTTCTTCTCCGCTCTCTGATTGCTCCTCCCAGTCTGGAAGTTTTCGAAAGGTGCTCGCCGTTCTCCAGTGGGGCAGTGGCCGCCGATCAGGTAAGTGAAATTTGCTGTTTTAATGTTAATTTGACTTAGAGTTACAAATTTCTTCAATTTCTTTTATAATTGTGCTATTTATGTTTAATTGATTGCGATTTATGTTAGAATTTTTTTTTGGTGTAATTTGAGGGAAATTGTTAAGTTGGGAGGGCTGAATTTGTGATTGTAGTCTACAGTGAAATCGAACCACTGATTCACACTGAATCAGTGATTCGATTCACTGATTCAGTGTGAATCAGTGGTTCGAATCACTGATTCAATGTGAATCAGTCACTGATTCACATTGAACCAGTGATTCGGTTCACTGATTCACACTGAATCAGTGAATCGAATCAATGATTCAGTGTGAATCAGTGGTTCGAATTCACTGATTTTGTGTGTATGAGTTTCATGGTAGATAAAATTTGTAAATTTGTATTAGTATTTACTATTTATGTGTATTCACTGATTTTGTGTATAAATTTGTATTAACTGACTATGATTAGTTTCTGAATATCTGAATATGATTAGTTTCTTGTATTAGTCACTAAAGTTGTTGGTTCCAGGATAGCTAAAAGTTCAATTTCGATATTGATTCGGTCCAAATTAATGCTTCATGCTACCACGTACTACTTCTGGATGATCTGGTGGTTGGATTGATCTCAGTATATGATTATTAATTTTGTTTGTTAAACATTGTTATTGTTGTTGCAGATTATAATTTCTTTAATTATGTCTTAAACATGGTGGGTACAGAATGTAGCAGCATATTCAATTTAATACAATTTTCATAGTATAGATGCATTATTCAATTAACTAAAGCAGTTTGTTGGCAGTTGCCACCTGCACTCATAAATCTGTGATTGCTTTGGGACTAAATTGATATTAAGCAAAACAGGTTGTTATTGGCTTCTTAGGTTTGGTTATGTGAAATAATATATTTTATTTTTGTTCATTAAAATGAAGAGAGATTGCGACTGTATATGACACAAATTGATGCAAAATACACGGGACGAGTATGAGACATCACATAGCATGTATTGTAAATATTGACATATATTTGCAGTGTTTTAAAACAGTGAATACACATAAATACACATAGCATTTATATGATTAATTTTTTAACTTAGATTATGTTTATTAACTTTATTTATTTTAATAAAACCTTGAATTCTTAAATAGATTAAGTTAATATAAATTAAGTGCAACAATTATTTAACTATTTAATCAATTAATTGTTTGTCTTTTTTCACTCCACTTTTTTGAGGTCAGAAATAGCTTGACGGATGTCCTCTTTTGGTGCTTCCAATATCCAAGAGAAGCGAGGAAGTAAAGATTCAGTTTGGGAATGGAAAAAAAAGTACTCAATAAGCCCAATAAAGTGGAGTGTAATTTCTGTAAGAATGAATATGGGGGAGGCATTACCCGCTTGAAGAAACATTTAGATCATATCAGCAGGAATGTCAGAGTTGTCCCCTGGTCCCAGATGACGTGAAGCAGAAAGCTCTAGTAATGCTAAATAAAACTAGAGAAGTAAAAGAAGGGAAAATAACATAACTTCAAAATTTGTTAAAAGAAATTTGTGTTGGGGAAGAAGAAGATGAGGAGACAACTCGAGAGGAGTCATCTTCTCGCAAAACAACAGGTCAATCTTCTCGCAAAACAACAGGACCGATAGATCAATTTGCTATGCGATCGGTCGAGAAAGCAGTAAAAGCAGCTCAAAAACAGCCTACCATGCCATAAGCCTCCAGGAAAAAGGCCAGAGACGATGCAATTCGATATATTGCCAGGTTTTTTTATGAAAGAGGGCTTGCATTCAATATTACTACACAGCCAGCTTTTATGCAGATGGTCCAAGCCATTGGCATGTATAGACCAAACTTACAGACTCCTAGCCCATACGAACTAAGCGAGACTTGCCTCTAGAGAGAGGTCGAGGAGACAAATGCAACTCTTGAATCATTCAAACGGAGTTGTCGAACAAATGGTCGCACTTTAATGACTGATGCGTGGTCGGACCGGAAAGGAAGAAGTTTAATGAATATCGTTGTACATTGTCTGACCAGTACAACCTTCTTATTGTCTCAAGATGCATCTTCTGAGAGACATGATGGCACTTATATTTACAAATTTGTGGAGAGGGGAATGAACGAGATTGGCGTGAAAAATATTGCACAGATTGTGACAGATAATGCCTCGAACAATATAGCTGCCGCAAACACATTGGCTCTGACGCATCCAAATATATTTTGGACACCTTGTGCAGCACATACAGTTAATCTGATACTTGCGGATATTGAAAAGATTAAACATATCCGAAGTGCAATTATGATGGGGAGATCAGTCTCCGTATACATATACAGTCACACCAAATCTTTAGATATTATGAGGAAAGCGATTGGTGGGGAGCTAATAAGGTCGGGTACAACTAGGTTTGCTACGACATTTCTCTCTTTATCATCAATCAGAGAGAAGGAGCTGCAGCATATGTTTATTTCTGATGACTGGATGGATTGCACTCTGTCCAAAACAGATGCAGGCAAGAAGGTATTTATTTAAATTAATAAAAAAAATTATTTTATAATTTTAAATTATACGTTATTCATATTTTTTAACACATCTTTTTATGAATGTTTAGCTTGCAGAAATAATTGCTAGCAACAAATTTTGGGACAACACAAACTTTGCCCTAAAAGTATTTACTCCACTAGTGAAAGTTTTGCGTAGAGTTGATAGGGACAAGGTCCCTTCAATGGGCTTTCTGTATGGTGATCTAGAAACTGCTAAAGAGAAAATAAGAGATACTCTAGGGGGTGAAGAGAAGAAATATTTTTCAATATGGAAGATTATTGATAGGAGATAGGAAGAAAAACTTAAGGGTCCTCTGCATAGAGTTGGATATTTTTTGAACTCTCTGTATTACTATGCGAAGCAGCCTAAGATTGATGCTGATGGGTCGTTCATGTCGGGCTTCGTTGACGTTATGCACAGATTTTATCCAAATGATCATGATAGAATTGATAAAATTGCACAACAGCTCTCAATGTATCAAAATCAAAATGGATCATTTGGAATGTCTTTTGCAAGGGCAGCAGTAAAGAGAATCATTAATTCAGATATGCATTTCAATTTAAGAAATGCAAAATTCAATCTATTTTTAATTAAAGAAACTATTAAATAACTAATAACTATTTCCAAATATTCATTGCTAGCTCAATGGTGGCAATTCTACGGGACAGATGCTCTCGAATTGAGGATCATGGCAATGAGGATCTTGAGCCTGACAACCAGTTCTTCGGATTGTGAATGGAACTTGAGCACATTTGAGATGGTATTACAATTTTAACTTTTCTAATTAAATATTTTTTTTTTCCAAATAGATATGTTCTAAACGAACTTCATGTGATTATCTTTTATTTAGGTGCATACGAAAAAAAGAAATAGGCTAAGTTCCAAGAAATTGCATGACTTAGTCTTTGTCAAATTCAATGCAAGATTCAAAAACAAACTTTCAATCCCAAATAGAGATCCACTAGTAGCATACAATGAAGAGGAAAAAGTCACCGAGTGGTTCATGTCTAGGAAAAAGAATGGTGATCCTTATGAGACTAGTGATGATAAAGTCTTTTCTGGAGAACAATTGACTTTTCGACAGGTGTCAATTGCTATGGGTGCTAATCCGAAGAAGAGAAAAAGTGAAAGAATTAAGGTATCTAAATCCGAGAGTAGTAAAACTTCAAAAGAAAAAGTACCATCATCTTCAAAGTCTAAGCAGCAACACGCATCAGATGATGATGAGGAAGAAATTGACACATCATCATCAGAATCGTCATCAGATGATGAGGAAGGCATGCCATCAAATGAAGCAGTCGACTCTAAATCTAGCTAGAAAATATGTTGTAAAGACTGATATTTAAAGTTTTTAGCATGTTTCAAATAAACTCATTTAAAGGACAATGTTGTAATTTTATAAATTATATCACTTATGTATTGTAGAAACACTTTTCTTTTATCTTGAAAATTTATTTCTCTTAATTTTATGATTATATGTCGCTCTGTGCATATGCGAACGTTCTAAACAGTATCTGCAAATTCGTAAGTTGAATGTAAATAAGCCAATGTAAATACTATAAACTTATTTTATGTGTTTTATTATGTTCTATACAGCCAATTATATGATTATTCTTTAACTGGTATGACACCGATATGACACTCCAGTATTTAGGGTCATATCGCGATATCTCACCCGGTATCCGGTAACCGGTATGTAATTTGGCTGATCGGTATGGGACCGGTATCCAATATTTAGAACACTGATCCTAACTTCTCATGGAAGCACTCATCTCTTAATCATTATTATCTTTTACATACTGGAACTCATTCTTTCAATATTCTAATTTCAGCCAAACTCATTTACTGGACATCTCGCCCGACATTCTTACCCAAAAAACATGGTTGTTCTTAACTTCCTATTGTTCTTGCCTAATATTATATTCAACAAAAAGATCTCCGGCACAATATAAGCCAATAAATAGGAGCACATCCCTGCTTAAATCGTTTTCAGAGATGAGAGCAGTTTCCTAGGAGAGTTCATGCAAATTCAGAAGTTTTATTAGGCAAGTACGAAAGGATTGACTCAATATTTTTTTTAATAGAAAGCAATAAATGAAAAGAGATCTCAATATAAGCAACTGTGTCTAATGATAATGGCTGAAATCTATTTAATATCAAGAGGAGCGATCCCAAGTTGACTTGTTTTTTTTTAAAAAGCAAGCAATTAAAGAAAAGAGATCTCAATTCAAGCAGCTTTATGTCTTACAATAATGGCTGGAAACTCCTTATTAATCTTCCTTACATGTAGTAATTTCCAAACTTAGTGTCGTGTCATTAAACTTTTGCCATGAGAGTTTAATATCCTCGCTGATCATTTTATGTGTTCCATAGAGTTAAAATGCTCAACGGACAGGAAAGAACTTACAAGATGCAAATAGAATTCAGTAAGTACTAAATAATTCAATCATTACAGTAATTGAACAAGATATAAGCTTATAAGAATTGTCTCCACCAGAAATAAAGCATGCAGTAGTTTATCAGAACTAACGGATGAGAATAGCTCAAGCAAGAGAGAAGGCATCAATAAGGGAACACAGAGTAGAGCACGAAAACAGACCAGATAACCATACAAGTCTGCGGCATCAACACGAGCTCCCTCCTTCAATAAGAGCTCAGCAACTGCGACGTGACCACGAACAGCACTCCAATGAAGCGCTGTTTGGCCCGTGTTGTCGGCTGCATGCACATCTCCCCCATGCTGCCCAACCAAGGAAAAATAAGCAATACTACTACAAGTTCTCAGCTATATTTAGTTACAGAACACCTCTGTATGAAAAATAAAAACCTCAAAAAACCAAATTTTGCAATAAGTACTTATAATAAGTGGCCATTCTATTTAGTTGGAGAAATTCTACAATATAAAGTAATATACCTGAAATATGTCTAAATCTCCCAGATATTTGATTTTCCACTTGGGGGGGAGCCAAAAAATGACCCCTTTGTAGGGGAACATTTTAAATCACTGCCCACATTTACTTGTGTTTAGACATCCTAATATTATCGAATTTCAAAAGGATGATCATAAATGAAAAAGTAAAAGTTACCAATGTTACTTACACAGTTACGCTACAAAAATCATTGAGACTGTTCAGTACTTTACATTTCTATTAATATCTCTTGCAACTACACCAACAAACTCCATAAAAGGAAAAAGATGAATTAAGAATGGTGTTCCCAAACAAGACACAGAAAATATAATATACGTATCTAATTAAATGAGATTTTAAAAAATGGTAAATGATCAAAGCTCTGGAAATAGCCTTTGCAAGGCACTCACAAATAACCTGGATTGGGAACATAAATGAGGTATCCATTAATTGAAAATGAATATTGAGCTTACAAGGTCCTACCATCAGAGAAAGGGGCATCTCACAGTTTCCATCAACTTTCACTTGGCAGCAAACATTCAGGTGCCAAGTTCCCAAACTCTTAATAAGCAATTGCAATTACTTTAAGCACTCGAGGCAATAAGCACTAGATTATTCTTTTTAAAGAAGAGAAACGCACTTAGAGAGGCATTTAGTGGCTGGATACACCAAAAAAAAAAATTGCATTGACTAAGATAACTGATTTTGCAAATAATTTACTTAGTTGACTATCCAAAAAACAATTTGATTACATATATACTTTTCATTCTCATCTGATTAACCTATTAGATTTTTCCTATTACTGGAATCACTTTCCTTAATCGTCTAAATCATAATATTAGTTGTAAGGAAGAGACTACAGTTTATGGTAGCGGTTGAAAATTTCAGACCTAATAGTTGGATGTAATTAAGATTGTTCCCATCGAAGGATGCGGAAGCAAATAAGGATGTGCAAGTACAAGTGTCAGTAATTAATATATATAAAATAAAAGAACAAAAGGAACCACTCATACGTTGATTGGTGGGCAAAATAAACATGGACAATTGAGAGTTGGGCAGTTGCCCCCACCCATGCCCTTGTTGAGAGTTGGAAGTTGTTGAGAGTTGGTATTGTACAAAATACAATGCATAAAATAGGAAGCTTGGAGGCGGTTGCCCCCCCCCCCCATCCCCTCCTCTCCCAAAAAACAATGCCCCCATGGATTCATCTTTCTTTTCAATTAATTTAGTGGACTATCCAAAGACAAATTTGATTAAATCTTCCATTACAATTTCATTCCGATTAGGTTAGCATATTAGACTTTTCCTATTAATAAAATTAGTCTCCTTGTTACTACTAATCATTTATGAGAGATGTGATTTAGGGACATCACTCATCAGTTGGTATAACTAAAGGACTATTTACTATGATATTCACTTATACATACATACATGCATGCATATATACATATATATAGACACACACACACATATATATAGAGTAAACGGAAAATTCACCGGCAGTAAAGGGAGTTCCTTCACTGCCGCTTAGATGGCCCAATAAAATTATTACACGTAGCGCTACTCAAAAGGAGGTTAAGAGAGTTTTTTTATTTATTATTTTAAGTGGCGCCACGTGTAATAATTGTATTCGACCACCTAAGCGGCAGTGAAGGAACTTTTACCGTCGGTGAATTTCTCATTTTCTCATATATATATATATATATATATATATATATATATATATATATATATATATATATATAAAAGGATGCACAGCAGATGACTGAGTGGATGTATATTTGCAAGCAATTCATATCCAACAAATTAAAGAATATAAATAGCCAATCAGTGGGTTGAGTGTAGGGCAGAATAAGGTGAGATATGCATTGGTAGTTGAGAGTGGTACAGAATACACTGAGAAGTTCGGAAGCTTGGGGGGGTTGCCCTCTCCCACTGTCCCACAACCTGATTCATCCATCTCTCTTTTCCACATTCCATTTCTTGTAAATGTAACTAGAGTGGATTATGGAACAAAGGAACAAAAATTATCTAAGGAAGCAACATAATTGGCTATTCGACTAAGCATGGATTAGGCATACTATTCAGTTGCAGTTGCCTAATAGCTTAGAGAGCCCCCAATAAGAGGAATACTCCTGGAACTTTGACTTTGACGTTCTAGACAAGTCTACATAACGCCTAGAAAGACATTGATAAGGATGTGAAATAAAACACAAAATTAATACATAGATCCAGCATATTATTGCTTCTTTTGTGAGTAAAATACCTATCTATTGTATATGAGATGAAGAGGGCACAAAAAGGGAACACAAAAAGTCTGTCTGCATGTGAACTATGAAACATAGACACGCTCAAATAGTAGGTTTTAAAGTGCTAGCACATGCCATGGCACTACTACAAATATAACAAAGCAAACATGTGGTTTTCATTAGTATGTTTTGATAGCTTGACTAGAATATAATTATATGTGATAAAAATTTAACTAATGCACGAAATGACTTTATACAGCCAGTAATCTTAACTTCTCATCTATATATGAGATACAAGATATCAGTGTTTTCAAATATATCCTTTGATTGTTCTTTTTCAAGATTAGCATAACTTAGATGCATCTGAGAAGTGCCGAAGAAGCGTCATGCATACGCATCAGAGATGTCAAAACTACACATCCAAGATGTGTCAATTCAGTACATGTGTCAGTTCAAACCCTGCTGAAGACTCAGCTTTTGATGAACACCAAATTTTTGGCAACCCAACTGCAGCATAAGCATGCATATTATGGTATGTAATTCCATAATCCATTGACATGAGAGGGAAAAAAACCCACAATTTTCATAAATCGCCCCTGGAAACTCATCCCTCTCCATTAAGCATTTATCTTTTAACTCAAAGTGATATAAAGATTAAATACCCATGTATCTATATTGGTCACATCATATTGGTCACATCATGTAAAGCCTCAATTTTGCACCTAGCCATCTCACTCAATTCTCTCCCTAAACTTCAAAAACTATCAAATATTTCAACTTGATGACCCAAACTCAACAAACACAGCCAAAATTCAAATGGGCAAGCAACAAATCCCCAAAAAATGGAAGGGCGAAACAAAATAAAAAAAACCAACCGAACCTCGATGATATATTGAGCGGCGGCGGTGCGATTGTTGAGCGCGGCCCACTGGAGGGCGTAGTACCCGCCGCCGTCGGGCTCGGTGACGGAGCAGCCATCGTCCTCAACCAATCTCTGCAGCTTCTCGAGATCCCCGTACGCCGCCGCCGTGTACACGTCGTTCTTCAGGGCCTCCACCGCCTCCAACTCCCCTCCCCCTCCTCTTCCGCCCTCTCTCCCCTCCTCCACCACCTCGATCTCCGACGACATCCCCGAGATCGATTCGATTCAAAGGAGAGGAACGAGAACAAGAACGAGAAAGAGAAGAGAAACGATTGGATTTCTATTCCAATTTCGCGTCTTTTATGAAAAAAGATTCAATCTTTGGGGTGTCTCGCCTCTCCCCTTCAAGAGGGGTTGAAGGAGTAGAGAGTTCGACTCGTAATTTTTTGGGGGAGGATTCGGAAAGGGAGTTGATTGAGAGAGAGAGAGAGAGAGAGAGAGAGTTGAAAGAGGTAAACGAGGGACGGCTGCGGGTGTGCGCACCGGAGAGGTGAGCTTACCGCGCCCTTTGCCTTGCTTGCTTCAGCTCGGATGACCGCTTAATCTCGACTGAATATAAATACAAGTACCATATTTGCATTTGTTTTAATATAAATATAAATTTATTATCCATATTTGATAAATTAAATAAAAATTTAGATAGAATAAGAATATTAAGCGGATATTATTAGTTATGATAATATTTTTTAAAGAAAAATAATATCGATTTTCCAAATAATTATGTATCGATTTTTAAATAATTATTGAAAATATCATTATCAATATGTTACGAAAATATGAATAAAGTTCACCATATTTCGCTACATATAAGAATGGTAATGGACGCGTAAACTGGCCAAAATTCGGCCCTTTCAATATAAAATTTTAAATTTAAAAAAATATATATATTTTTTAAATTTATGGACCAAAATTTGATCCATAAATATGTCTATTACCATCCCAGCCTCTGCATATCGGAATATGCCTTAAAACCATAAGCATTCTCTCTGGACACTAAAAAAGTTCAATTTTATTACATATTTGCCATTATGAATTATTTATTACATATTTGCCATTATGAATTATTAATTATTTTATCTGTCTTATCCAATTTTAAATTTAAAAAAAAATATATATTTTTTAAATTTAAATTTTTGTATATGATGGACCAAAATTTGACCTATAAACATGTCTATTACCATCACAACCTCTGCATATCGGAATATGCCTTAAAACCATAAGCATTCTTTCTAGACACTAAAAAAAATCAATTTTATTATATATCTGTCATTATGAATTATTAATTATTTTATCTGTCTTATCCAATTTTAATACGAGTTTATGTTTTCCTCTTTCATTTCATATGCTTCATTTTAATCTCTTCCATATTAAAAATTTAAAATCTTAATAATTTTCAGTACTCTAAAAATTGTAAGAATTCAAATCATATTAATTCTTAATTCTTCAAAAATAAAAATAATTCGAACCATAATAATAGAAAGAATTCAAATCATATTAACTCTCAATAATCAAGAATAAAAAGAATTCAAATAGTACTGATTATCAATACTAGTAAAATATAAATAACTTAATACTCAAAAATAAAAAAAACTTAAACCATAATAATTCTTAATAATAAAAAATTAGAATATAAAATTAAATTAGAAGTAGTTAGAAAAATTATATTTTTAGAAGATTTTTGAGAGGAACTAGGGTTTTTAGAGGTTGGGCAGGTGGGGAGAAGGCGGTGGTGAGATCGGATTCGAGCACAGCGAGAGAGAAAAGGAGAGACGAAAAAATAAAAAAAAGTATGGGTAACTTGTGAGTATTCAGTATTGTATTTAGAAAAAAATCTAAATTTTTTTACTTTATAGTAGCGTTCTTAGAAATGGAGTTACTTAGAAAATTAATAGGTGATTTTAGAATTTCCCAAATATAATTTATTTGGTGCTAAGTAATGGGTCCATGGGCCCTTGATTGCGAGGTCCACTTATTAGAAACTAAAAAGTTTACGTCCATAAGCTGTGCATGACCCAAAAGCTTTGTTATCTAGAATAAACAAAAGGGATAGAGCCCAAAGCCCATCTAGATAATGTCCAATTACCTTGGAGAATTCTAAATGAGCACACCACTTCGTGAGTCGCGGATTACCCTTCAGACTGTTCCAGGGAATTAGTTCTCTTGTAGTTTTAATATTGTTCAGGAACTAATATTTATCTAAAGCAAAAAAACAGAGATTTCTAAATGAGCACACCACTTGACTTAGTTCCGTTTAGGAATTAGTTCGGGGACTAATCCCTTTCCAGAGCCAAAAAAAATGATTAACTTATTAGTTCGGGGACTAATCTCTTTCCAGAGCCACAAAAATGATTAACTTATAATTTTTTACAACTTTTACAACTCGTAGGAGATGGTGCTCACTTAGTCAAATGATGTACTCATTTAGAATTTCTCTTACAACTGTAGATTACTTAAGAGCCACACTTACTGTCCGTATTCAAATATGTCAACATGCCTGGTGACGCATTACTTTGTTCTTCGTAAGAATGATGTGAAAAAAAAAAAAAAAGTATTTACTGATTTGTCCCTCAAATCTTTACATATTATGATTTAGTCCCCCAAATCTTCATATTTAGGATTTAGTCCCCAAAATCTCCTAAGTTACTACAATTTAGTCCCCCTCCCTAACTTCTTTTAATTTTTAACCTGATATTACCATTTTGCCTATCCTTATTCATTCTTTCTCTTCTCCTCTCTTCTCTTTTTACTCTCTTTCTCATATCTTCTCCTTTTCTTCTTTATTCATGTTTTCTCTTCCTTCTCTCTTCCTCCTCATTTCTTCATTGGGAATAGAGAGGAGGAAGAGAAAAGGAGAAGAGAGGAGCAATAATGAAGAAAATGAAAAGAGAGGAGGAGAAGAGAGGAGGAAGAGAAAGAATGAATAAGGAAGGGTAAAATGGTAATATCAGGTCAAAAATTAAAGGAAGTTAGAGAGGGGAACTAAATTATAGTAATTTAGAGGATTTGGGGGACTAAATCCTAAATATGAAGATTTGGGGGACTAAATCATAATATATAAAGATAATATATAAAGATTTGAGGTACAAACCAGTAAATACCCAAAAAAAAAATGCTGCTATTTAATAGATTTAACTTAGAGAATTGATCAAAATAATTATATTCAATCAATCAATAAGACATAATCAACTCAAATCAACCAATAAAAATAATCACAAGAACCACTTTGAAAAATTCCTAAAGGAAAAAAAACACAGATCAAAAACTAAGTTGTGACGAAAAGGCTTTTATAGCTAAGTAGTCCCTCAATTACTAGTAACGATCGAAGAACCTATCTCTAACTTACTCGTGACACCCACAAATTATAAACTTCTCTCTTAATCACCATATATGACTTAACCACTCATGTATACATCAATAAAGTTACCAAAACACAGGAAAATTAATGTTTAGAGGTTGGAGATGGGGAATATTAATTGATCTCCAAATAAAAAAAAAGGGCTTCAAGCAAATTTTCACCAAGTTTTCAAGATCATGCCTAAAATAATCTATTGGGGTATTTACTGGTTTGTCCCTCAAATCTTTATATATTATGATTTTGCCCCCCAAATCTTCATATTTAGAATTTTGCCCCTCAAATCTCATAAGTTACAACAATTTTGCCCCCCTCTCTAACTTTCCCTAACCCAGTTAAATATTTGACCATTTTACCCCTCTTTTTCTCTTTTATTTTCCTCCTCTTTTCTTCTTCTCTCTTCCTCCTCTCTTTTCCTTTCTTCATTATTTCTCCTCTCTTCTTTCTCCTCTCTTCCTCCTCTGTTCTCCTCTCTTCCCTAACACAGTTAAATACTGAAAGAAGAGAGGAGAAAGAAGAGAGGAGAAATAATGAAGAAAAGGAGAAGAGAGGAGGAAGAGAGAAGAAGAAGAGAGGAGGAAAATAGAAGAGGAAAATAGGGGTAAAATGGTCAAATATTTAACTGTGTTAGAGAGAGGGCAAAATTGTTGTAACTTATGAGATTTGGGGGGCAAAATTCTAAATATGAAGATTTGGGGGGCAAATTCATAATATATAAAGATTTGAGGGACAAACCAGTAAATACCCCTAATCTATTTTAGTCCAAAGCCCCCTTTCTTATAATATCTTTTTTCATAATTCAAATCACCGACAATTTTCTCATATATGGTTTTTTCTGGATTAGACTTTATCCTTATCAAATATTGGTTTGAAATTTATGGACCTGTACAAAATTGCATAAACTCACATCTCACAAAGTTCTTCAACTTAACATCAATTCCAAATGCTTTCCGTATTATACGGCCAACGGACATGGTAGTTACCCTTTATCGTAGTGTTTTGATTAAAAATTAACAATCTATAATGTAAAATCCATTACTTACTCACTCAGATTAACAACTTTATTTAAGTCTCGTAAGGAAGCTTCAGAAAACAAGTTTTGGAGGGTTCGATTCCGTACTCATCCACTCTGATGAAGTGTGTGCGACTGTTAAGAATTGCGACTGTAAAATGTTTACTGCAGTCAGCTCACAAGAAATATTACCAATCCAAGCATTATTCAAATATGAAATTACTCTTGAGAAAATTGACAGACAATTTCTCTTACTCTTTAAGTATTGTTGTTTCCCTATTGGTATTTTGTATACCAAATTTGTTTATGTCTCGCAAGGAAGCTTAAGAAAACAAGTTTTGGAAGATTCAACTCCGTACCCATCCACTCTGATGAAGTGTGGATTGTTAAGAATTGCGACTGTAAAATGTCTACTGCAGTCGGCTTACAAGAAACATTACTAATCCAAGCACTACTCAAATATGAAATTACTCTTGAGAAAATTGACGGACAATTTCTCTTGCTCTTAAGTATTGTTGTTTCCCCATCGGTATTTTGTATACCAAATTTGTTTAAGTCTCGCAAGGAAGCTTCAAAAAATAAGTTTTGGAAGGTTCGATTCCGTACTCATCCACTCTGATGAAGTGTGTGCAACTACTAAGAATTGCGTCTGTAAAATGTCTAATGCAGTCGGCTCACAAGAAACATTACTAATTTAAGCATTACTCAAGTATGAAATTACTCTTGACAAAATTGACGGACAATTTCTCTTGCTCTCTTGTTCGCTCTTAAGTATTATTGTTTCTCCATTGGTTGTATACTTGGATATTGTGGCAAATCCATCTTATGGGGTGAGAGAAAAGGATGTCTAAAAACAATGAATATTTTTACATGAACTTTTTACCTGAAAGATGCTTTAAATATAAGCTTATCTATCAACTACTCCAAGTCCATTTTTGCTGAAAGATGCTTTAAATATAAGCTTATCTATCAACTACTCCAAGTCCATTTTTGCATGTAATGGTCCTGCAAAGCGGAGTGCCCATTTTAGACCGAAACTTGATATATTTTTCAAAAATTTGCGAATTAAATGCATGCTTATCTGGTGAGATTTGAACCTGAACTGTTCTAATATCATATTAAGGCCTTTATCTACACCAAAACTCTAAAATTATCGTGAGGATTAGAGAAAATTGTTTTATATTCTAAGATCGATCAGTTGGCAGATGTTCATAAAAATTTGCTTATTCTATCTCAAACTTGTGCTTGTTTTCCTGCTTGATCTTGAGACTATGAGCTAGCTGCTCTGAAGATACGAGCAAATGTAGCCAGCCAGATAAAGACCATAACTGAATCATTTGCAGCAGTATCTATTTTATTCAGTACACTAGAGAAGTTCTTCCACCAAAAAGATGTCTGAACTACAAATTATGTACATAAAAACATTTCCAGGTTTCATTTAACATACACTATTTCTATCTGCCTGCAGATCTTCAGTTATTGCCCTGAGCTCACCATCTTCATTTGGCTAGAAAACAATTACATGTAGTTTTTACTTTTAAATGATCAAGAGACTAAACTCAAGTTTCTATATTGATCACTAATACCGAACAGGAATAAGAATGAACAAGTACAAGAACTAATCTTTAACCCATCATGTTCAAATTTGATTTTTAATTAAAAAACTTGAATAGGACCGGACCAAAAGCTGCCTCTTAGACCCATCAATTCTCATCCCTAATGACCGAAAACCAATAAGATCCAATCTCTTCAATGAACAAGAGGCGATTATGATCACATCATGCTATTGAAGTAAAATAAAACAAAACTAGAATTTGAGGTGAAATCTAATAATGGTGGCAACTTCAATACCATCCAAATTCAACAACAAAATGACACTAGTATCTAAGATTTAAACAAGATTGTTTCCCAGGGTATGCATCCTTTCCAACTGTCTCTCTTAGCAACAACCCCTAATCCTACACCAGCCCCACCATCTCTATTCCATAATCAACCAAGACTACTCAAATTGGCATCCTTCCCTCATTTCCTCTTCTTCGCAGGGGGCTGGGGAAGCTCCTCTTCCTCCTCCTCGTCCTCCTCGTCGTCATCTTCCTCCTCTTCATCGTCATCCTCCTCATCATCATCGTCGTCGTCGTCCTCGTCGCTCCCGCCCTCGCCATTTGCCTCGGGATCATCGTCATCTTCGTCTTTCTCGTTATCATTCCCTTCGTCGCCTGAATCATCCTCACCCCCATCGTCCTGGTCATCGCCAGCATCGTCGTCATCGTCGTCGTCATCATCGTCTTCCGAGTCGCCAGCGTCCTTGTTCTCAGCTTCAGCTTTGTTTTTGCTCATGACAGCTACTGGCAACCTTACAACACGAAGAGAGACAATGTATAAATTGAGAGCTCACTTCTGGTTTGAAATAGAAAGGGAAAAGGAACATATGAGAACAATTTACCCGGTGATGACTTCAGCTGCAGTACAAAAGTTACCAGTTCTGTGCGACAATAAGCCCATCTGAAGCAAATTCAACTCAAATAAGGAATATCTAGAAAAATAAATTAAAAACATGACACATCATAGTTAGTAGCATATAACATTTTTCTTCAGATTCACACTCTCCACTGAGGCATCAAACTCGTGTGCACCACATCATGTGAACTACGACTGCGATCAAGATGTAATAGTCGTGCATGTTTCCCACGCGAATCAACCAAACCAGTTTCGCTTTCTCACAAATATCAAATATTTTACGAGTTAGTATCCCTTTATTTCTTTACAAAGAAAGAGCATCGCCATCAACCATACATCTATCTATCTCTCTCACCCTCTAAAGGCAGGGCAGCCCGGTGCTACAAATCTCCGGCTATGCGCAGGGTCCGGAGAAGAGTCGGACCACTTAGATCTTTTGTATGCAGTCTTACCTTACTTTTTTACTGCAAGAGACTCTTTTCACGATTCAAACACATTATATATTCAAATTAGTCAACAAATTAAACACTCTCCTCAAACACACTCCCAACATAGCCAATTCTCAATAGATGGATCACTGATTCACTGATCTGATCAACCCACTGATTCACTGAATCAGTGGGTCGATCACTTAATACGACCCACTGATCAGTGAATGAGCGGGCCGATCACTAATTCACTTCAATGAATCAGTATTCGACCCACTAATTCACTGATTAGTAGGTCGAACCGTAAAATCCCTCTCTAATTAAACCAAATATGCACAAAAATAAAAGATTTAAATATGCACAAAAATAAAAGATTTAAACACAAACTCACAAAGAATAATAAACTACTAGCAATCAAGCACAATTTTAAGAGAAATTGAACAAATTGTAACCCTAATTTAAATTTATCATGAAATAAAAAAATTGGTTTACCAAAACTTCGAAACGGTCTGCAAAGTTGAGAGAGGTGGAGGAAGATCGCCGATGTTGATAAAAATGACGACTGTGCTCGGAAGCTTCGGGGGACCCAAAAATAGCCACCGACTCTGCGCTGACCTGGGTTCGAAGGGTTCGTTGGTTGCTCAGTGACTGATTGGAGGGTCAGAAATTGACCGGAGGTTGATCGACAAGTGATTTGGAGGTGGATTTTGGAATTAGGGTTAGGGCTAGGGTTGATCGTCTCGTCTCACGACTGGGGGAAGAGAGAGAGAGAGAGAGAGAGAGCAAGAGAAAATGGGGTTTTCCCCCTCCCGACCCGTTAGGAGAGTTTTAATTTTCTAACGGGTCGGGGTTTTAACAAGTTAACGGATTTAACCCACAAACAAAACCCAATTAAAAAACAAATCGATATTGCTTAATACCGGCCGGTATTTTTCATACCGTTACCGGCCAATATATCGGCCCATACCGGTCCAAAACGAGAAACGGTAAAAAATACACTATCCCGTCTCATTTCTTCATAAATTCCGATATACCGACCAGTATACCGGTATACCGGCCGGTATTTAAAACACTGATTAATAGCTAAGTTACAAGTTTAGCTACACAATCACAACAAGAGGCCACGATTCTTTGGTGTGTGGTTAAGTTTAATAGGAAAGAAAACGACTAGCAGTTTAAACACAGTTTTCTACCTTCGATGTTACACAAACATATTTCCGAATATTTCCACTAGAACAATTGATAGATAACTCAGTAATTATTACCACATACTACTAGATATTTCTCCATATTAACTTAAGTTGCTCTCTTTCCCAGCATATTCCTGCTGAAACATATCCTTCTAAGAATAAATTATTATCAAATATTCAACATTGAAATAAAATGTAATCATTGATGATATTAATGAAAACAACACATTGTAGAAACAAATTCTATCATCAAATTTACAATGTGCATGTAAAATAGAGCCATAAAGCATGGAATTATTCAGTTCAAATGATTTTTATTTAAACTTTCCTTTGTACAACGCAAGAAACAGCATACATATGTCCAAATATCAACATAGAAATCCTTGTGTTTGCTAATAGCACCATAATTGAAATATTTTTTTATTCATCAAATTCTATTTAGTTTTTGCACTTTTAGAAAACAAATACAAAAACATGCCAAGTCACTTGCATAGCTAGCAGCTGCATTTGTAGGCAACTAGAAAAAAGATGATTAAATACAAAAGTGAAAATAAAACATTATGAAGACTAAGGTTAAAACTAAAATTAGTAAAAGCCAAAAGATACTATAAAGTACTAGTCATATGAAGAACAGAAAAATTAGAATCGGTGACAAGTGTGTAGTTACTTCTACGTAAAAGTGACGTAGATAATATACAAGCAAAGAAAAAAGGTTACCTAAATAGTTAAAACATCAAACATAAACTACATCGAACTAATAATTTCACACTACGTAAAAAGAACTTGCATAATTAGCATGCTCCCATCACCAGGATCATGTTAAATCGACTTATCTAATTAGCATAATTTTAAATATCTTCAGTAAAAGGAAAGGAGAATCGATGTAGCAAGCTTAAACTAGAGAACTAAACTATGCCCTTAACTTCAACTGGGTTTACCAATCATCAAGAACCCTCATATGATAATGGGTATGCTGCATTCATAGGTTTGTCCCATGCCCTTTTTAAACCATATCCACGATACTAAATGGATAACCCAACCTCCAACCACCACACACACCAAAAATACAGCCCACAAGTAACAATTTTGCACAACAGCTACAAGTAATTATAGATTTGAACTACGAACCATAATTAACTGAAAATTAAAACTCATGTATAAAACCATATGAACCTACATTTTCATGGCACACGCTCACAGATCTCGTGTTTTGAGCCCAAATTCATGTCACTAGCATATGGAAAGAACCAGCAAGCTCCAAAACTTGTTTTGTCATTCTGAGCAAAATAAAGAATACCCCAAAAAAAAAAAAAAAAAATAGAACAGATTCATTAAGAATGCTGTAGACCACATCATAAATTGTATACTTGGCACGATATCATGCGGCACGTGGCAGCATATCTAGCATGTAATACAAAAAACAGCACATTTAATTGATGCAAAGTGAACACTCATTGTCAATATGAACACATTTTTGTCAATATGTATGTGCTTAAATAGTTTCCCTCAAATAAAAAGACTAAATTGCAAGCATTAAAACTTTCACACATTGACGTAGTACAATATGCTTATACTTTAGCCTGCCCGTAAACGAATGAATGAGAAATACTCAATCTGTAAGATCGAACGAAAAATACAAATTTCAGTCAAATTCCATAGCAGCTACAACAGCACAATAACTGAGATTATTAAAGTTTCATATGTCATCAAGAGGAAGCATAAAAAAAAAATTCTTTTTAAATGTGATAAATTAGATAAGTGATGAGTGTCATATATTGCATATTTATATCTGTCATCTTATCTATTTTTGTATATAAAAAATACCACTCGAGTATGTTTTGTGTGCTTTTCAGATAAAGCCTATTACTTCAAGGATATGGCGTGAAATCAGAAGAGGATTGGGTAAACCAAGTCTAGAAAGAGCATGAAAGAAGAAAGCTACAGAAACACAAGTCACTAAGTCTATTTATTACATAAGCAAACTACTTTGCCATATGATATATTAACTTTAGTCGTCATCACTGCTCATTAAGAATTATTTTCGATTATTTTGCACATTTTTTTTTTTTGTTGATAGAGATCCTTACGATATATTTTTCATTATCTGAAATATTTTTACCCGTTGTAATTAAAGTTGAAACTCATCTGGATCATGTTGTAATTAAAATTGAAATTCATCTGAATCACTAATAAAAGTTTTTCATTCTATTCATATTTCTACAATTAAGATAGTCAAAAGAAAGAAGAAAGATGAGGGGGAAAAACTGATCAGAAACCTAATTTGATTAATTAAGCTGGAAATGATTAGCTAAATTTACTATCATGGTTAATTCTTAACCATGATCAGTTAACACATTAGATGAGATATTTAGCAAAGGAACTATTATAAGGTGAATCTCACATCATTGGAACTAATATCCAAATAATAATTTGTAGAAAACTAATATTCAATATGAAATTTGTTAGGGGGTCTATATCCTAAAAACCTTTTATTTTAAAAGGTTTAAATTTTAAAATATGCACATGTTTTTTTAAAGGCATATGACATGAAAACACACAAAAAAGAGAAACATAGTTGGCCTTAATTAATATATATTAAATGAATTTCGTTGTAATTTTTACTTAAATTTTATTATTTCTGATTTTCTTTAAGAAAAATTATTCTCTGTTTTCCTTCAGCCTGCAAATAACTTAAATTCTCCCCATAAATGAAATAAGTTTAAGGCAAAAAAATCTAATTACATAAAATCTTTTTTTTTTTTTTTTTTTCAAAAGTAGTCTATTTATTCATAAATTTGATTTGGTTGCTTCTATAAATCATTATAATAATGCTACATTATTATTATTTTTTATTTTATGACTTTCTCTTTCCATGGACAAGATCATATTTAGTTAAAGGGTTAATTACACTCAGACCTCATGTCGTATGAGGGTATATAACTTATCACACTTAAAGTTTTAAACTCTCACTTGGACCCCCTGAACCGCAGAAAAAATATTTTCGTCTGAGCTTCCCTGTTAGTTTTTTTCTGCGGTCCAAGGGGTCTAAGTGAGAGTTTTAAACTTTAGGAGTGATAAGTTATACACTCCTCATACTACAGGAGGTCTGAGTGTAATTAACCCTTAATTAAATTTGAAACTAGTATTTGGCACGTGCAATGCACATGTATCTATATAGTGATATTTAAGGATATTGGTGTACATAATATGAGCTCCACAAAATTTTTAATGTAAAATTTTTCATTTTTAAATGGCATTTTTTGTTGATATTTCTAAAATCTCGACCTATAATTATTCTTTAATTAAGTGATTGTGCTGTTATATTCTTAATCTCTATACAAATCAGCATGGAGGAAATAGTTAATATGCCTTACACTTGATATTGATAGTAGAAAATAAGAGGACAATATAAAAAAAAACAGAGTATGATATCAGCGTTCACTCATACTGAAACATACGAGCTCATAATACAATTCCCATCCGATTGTTGAATGTTATTAATTTTTGTTGTATCTACCTAAACTAAAATGGGAACGACCGTTAAGTGCTATAACTACACTGTGATCTTATAGTTAGATAATTCACATCATTAAACAACCTCTATTCTACCGCTATAAGATGGAAAAGGGGTTCAATTAAAGTGAAATACCACAAATATTCAAGATAACTCCAAATAAATAAAGAACAAAGGGCTTTCCATCATTTGAACTCTAGCAACAATCACCTGATATGAAGAACAAAAACCCTAATCTTAAATGAAAAGTTGCTGGCTCAAGTAGAGGAATACCACTCCACAAGCAACATTTGTAAATACCCTAGATTACAATCATTCGACAAAAATTACTGAAAGCACTGAAGCCCCTAAAACAACAGATCTAGCATTACAAAAGCACAAACACTGACAAAAACCTTTCAACCATCTTGCCCTCCTAATACAACGATTACATAACCAACTAATCAGGCAATTAAACAGTAAACAAAAGCAAAGCCCACAGGAAAAATCTAAACTTTACCTACCAACAAGAAAAAATATAAATAAAAAAGCTAGATAATCTCCAGCCCACCACCCAATATCTCAGACTAAAGCAAACCCCAACAAAACCCAGCTATAAAAACCAAGAAATTGAAGAAAAATCGCATAAAGAACAGTTTTTTACCCCCATGGAAAGGCAAAGGAGCGCCTTTACAGCAGCCAAAACAGCGTCGGCCGCAATCGATTCCACCACCACCACCGAGAGAAAAACCCACTCCAAATCAGCAGCCACACTGCCCCCAGAGCTTCTCAGAACAAGCTCCATCGCAGCCAAAACCCTAACCCTAGAGAGAGAAGAAAAGAAAAAAGGGGGGCGAAAAGATATTACACTAACACTACACCCTAGAGAGCTGAAACCCTAGCAGCAGCTAAGAGATGGACAAAGACAAGGCATTGGTAGATTATAGAGAGGGTTTATAATAAGGATAGAAAAAAGAAGGCTAGGGTTTTGCCTCTTTCTATTTTTTTTTGTTGAAATCTTTATTGGGGATTTTGCAGATCCAAGAGGCTTATAAGAGAGAGCGGGGGCTGCGGGATGAGTTAGGGTTTTTCCTTCTCCCGATAGGCTCGGCTAGGGTTTTGGGATTTGGGGTTTCTAAGACTTTTATAATTAGCAAAAAAATTAACTAACTAATTATTTTTTAGAAAAAGTAATTAGTTTGATAAAACTCCTTTGATTGAGTGAGGGAAGACAAAAGTCGCAAAGTTTGGAAAATATATTTTATTTTACTCTTTTTACGAAAGGTTTAATTAAAGGCCCTATAGTATTAGAGGTGTATAAATTTAACACTCCTGAATTTTGAAACTCTCGAAAAAAATTCTCTGAACTCTTAACAATATTAGTGAGGGTTAGTTATTTTCACTCTCATTCTTTACTAAAGTACACTTATGTCCCTCAAATTCCTATTCTATTATCATCCCTACTTTTAATCAGCACACTCTCGCCCTCTCTCCCCTCTCTCTCTCCCTCTCTATCCCTCTCTCTCAGTCACTTACGCTCCCTCTCTATCCCTCTCTCTCTCTCAGTCACTCTCTCTCTATCCCTCTCTCTCAGTAAGAGAGAGAGCGTGAGTGACTGAGAGCGAGGGATAGAGAGAGGGAGAGAGAGAGAGAGGAGAGAGAGAGGGAGTGTGCTGAGGTGATGGTACAATAGAAATTTGAGAGATATGAGTGCACTTTAGTTAAAAAAGAGAGTAAAAATAACTAACCCTCACTAATATTGTTAAGGGGAATTTTGAGAGTTTCAAACTTCAGTGGTGTTAATTACACACTCCCAATACTACAGCAGAGGGTCTGACTGTAATTAATCCTTTACGAAATATGGGAGTTTCTAAAGGAGCACACCAATTTTATTAGAGAGCTCATGTAACGCCCATGTTTTTCAGCTGCTTCACAAAACGGAGGACGTTACTTATTATTTGCACTAGACAACCCAACAGTCACATGATTTTGGAATAACCGTAACTACTGTCACAATCAGATGAATAAATAACATATCTGAAACTGAAATGATTTCATTTATACAAAGAGTTCATTACATAAAATGACACACTGTTTTAAATATGAACACAAAAGAGTCAAAAAGAAAAGCAGTGCCCAGACAAAAGGAAATATAAACAAAATCTACAAAAGTTCTCCAGAGGTACTTCGCATGCCTATTGTCACTCGATCTGTCTAACGAAATACGGGTTCTCAACTGAGGATGGAACCCCTTCTTCACGTTCCAAATCTGGGTTCAAAACCCAGAGAATTAAACCCAGCAAGTAACACATTTAAAAAAAAGAGAATAATGTACTATCATAGTACATGAATATCGGTGTGCATGAGCATGTTTATATCAGTGTTATTTATGTGCATATAAATTAATATGAAGACAACATATAAATTAACATGAAGGCAATCATAAATAAATGCATAAATAAATAAACATGATAATAACTGCTCTATCTATTTAATTCTATATTCTATTGGTTTTAGTCACCGTCCAATTTAATTATAGAAACTGTATTAATGGATAAGATAGCGCTATTCTCCATTGTCGTATAAGTGCCTGATGCAAATAATGACATGACTACAAAGGAGCCAGTTCAAGTTCTAGCTGGGTCGGTTACAAGAGCACGAGAAAAGAAGTTCAAAAATGCACTTAATGGACTGATTCAAGAGGTTTGGGCTCAAACAAATTCGTGGAGGCCCATTGAGGATGGTTCACGTATTCAACAAAGATGCATCAATATTATTCAACTACTAGAAGAATCCGGTCAAAACTGATTGTTTCTATTTCTAGAACTTTCCTTATATTGATCAGCCAAATTAAGCGGTTGATTGTTAATATTTCTAGAATTTTCCTTGTATTGATCAGCCAAATTAAGGGGCTGATTGTTTCCTTTTGTTTTATTTCTATTTCTTGAACTTTCCTTGTAGGAACTTTCCTTGTATTTTTTTAACCTATAAATAGGCGTCTAATGGAATAGAAGGCGGACAGTTTACAGATAATTGGTGAGTTTATTCTCTTTCGTTCTTTAAAGGACTATTCGAACTTATCAGAATTCTTCCGTAGCGTTCACCATCGACTTATCAAACGGTTTTCCATTACCGTTTGTGGCGTCTTCCTTATACTAAGATTCTTACTTCTCATTAAACAACGGGTTGAAGTCAATTATACCGAGGTTCTTATTTTTGTTGAAGTAACGGGTCGAGATCTCCCATCCAAACCTGATCGAGGACGTTTTTGGATTTTTCTCTTGTTCTACGGGTCTCGTTATTCTTGACGGGGTTCGCATCATTTGGTATCAGAGTAAAGGATTTCTCGTCTTAAGTTTGCCTATCCTATTTAAATTTAGTTTCATTTTCTTATCTAGCCGAATTTCTTTCTTTTACCCCATTCAAAATCTTGTTCTGTTATTAACAAAAGAAAGAATCTGAAAAAAAGGGGTCCGAAAAAAATCCGAAAAAAAACGATCCGGAAAAAAATTAAAAAAAAAAGTAAAAAGATTCTTTTTCATTTGTTTCCAATAAGTCCGAAAATCACCTCATCCCAAAGACAAAAAAAAAAAATTTCGTGAAAATTTTGCTGAATTGTGCTTTGAAAATCTAATCATCCATATCGCTTATTTTCTTACTTTTCGAACCTGAATTCCTTTGGTGAGTTCTTAGTGAATTGTTACTGAAATTTTGAATATTGTTCGAATAGTTTCAAAAGAACTGAAAGAGAATTATCGAGTGGAAAAAGGCAAGGGTGGTAAGCATATTAGAGGGTAAAAACCGATTATACTGAGTGAAACATGAGTGGAATAGAGTGAATCATTTTTTGAGTGAAAACACGTGAGGGAGTGTGTGAGGTCTTTTCCTTTTTTTTTATTTTCTAATTTTGGTTTGCAGCAATTATGTCTCACAATAGTGAAAAAAGCAATACCGAAAATGCTACAGGGATGACTGACCCAAAATTGCTCATGGAGGCCATAATGAGTGAGATGAGGCATGTGATGAGATTAGAATTGGAGCAGGTACATGAGCGGATTGATCGAATGGAGAATACACATTTGGAGCAGCCACAAAACACTCATAATATGCGTAGGAGGGAAAGAGTTCAATATCGGAGAGTGAGAGATGAAGATGGAGAGTATTATGGGGCTGGTTTTGATGAAGAAGAAGATCGGGGTTCAGTTGTTGGTAATAAGAGATATAGAAGGCAGTTTAGAGGAGATAGGAATCGGGAAGATAACAACTTGGGTAGTATTAAGAAGAAAATTCCAGCGTTTCAAGGAAGAAACGACCCCGAGGCTTATCTTGAGTGGGAGAAAAAGGTAGAGTTAGTGTTCGATTGTCACAACTACTCTGAGATAAAAAAGGTAAAACTTACTGCCATTGAGTTTTTCAACTATGCTATTGTGTGGTGGGATCAGTTAGTGTTGAACAGGTTGTAAAATAGGGAACGACTGGTAGAGATATGGGAAGAGATGAAAATAGTGATGAGAAAGCGGTTTGTGCCCAGCCATTACCACTGGGAGTTGTACAATAAATTGCAAACACTCCGACAAGGTAATCGGAGTGTGGAGGATTATCATCAAGAGATGGAGATTGCTATGATTCAGGCTAATATCGAAGAAGACCGAGAGGCTACTATGGCTAGATTCTTAAATGGCTTGAATCAAGAAATTCATGGTAGGGTGGAGATGCAGCATTATGTGGAATTAGAGGATATGGTGCATATGGCCATCAAGGTGGAGCAACAACTCAAGAGGAGAGGTGGTACATGTGCGTCCCATAATTTGGGTTTTTCCCATGGAAACCGAGTCATGTGAAGAAAGAGGAGAAACCAACTGCAAAATCTAAATTCGAGCCAAAACAAGAGACAACCAATCATGGCACTCAAGATAATTCTGACCCTTCCACTTCTAGAAATCGTGACATTAAGTGTTTTAAATGTCAAGGCTGGGGTCACATAGCAAGTCAATGTTCGAACAAAAGAGTCATGGTGATAAGGGGTAATGGAGAGATCGAAACCGATGACGAGTCCGATACCGACTTTATGTCACCATTAGAGGACGTGGATGAAGAAGAATATGCAGTTCAAGGTGAATTGTTGGTATCAAGAAGACTTCTAAGTTTGCAAGCAAAAAAATTGAAGAAGTGCAGCGGGAGAACATCTTTCATATTAGGTGCTACGTCAAAGACAAGATATGTAGTATGATTGTTGATGGAGGAAATTGTATTAATGTGGCAAGCACAACCTTGTTGGAGAAATTAGGACTGCCCACACTGAAACATCATAGGCCGTACAAGTTACAATGGTTGAATGATAGTGGCGAGGTAAGGTGAATAAGTAGGTTTTCGTTTCATTTCGCATCAGAAAATATGAAAATAAAGTTTTGTGTGATGTAGTTCCGATGCAAGCTGGATATTTGCTATTAGGTCGACCGTGGCAATTCGATCGGAGAGTTAAGCATGATGGCTTCACCAATAAATACTCGTTCGTGCTCAACCAAAAACCCATCACTCTTGTGCCGATGACACCGAAACAGGTTTATGAAGATCAAGTGAGCTTGCAAAAAGAGAGTGATAAAAAAAAGAGAGTGATCAAAAGAAAGAGAGTGAGCAAAAGAAAAAGAGTGAAAATCAGAGAGTGACCGAGCAAAATGAGAGAGAAAAAGAAAATCAAAATTCAGCCATTGAGAGAAAATCAGAGAGAAAACAAAAGAATTTCTATGCAAAAGTGAGTAAGATTAAGCGAGTAATGTTTTCAAATCAGCCGATGATTGTACTTTTGTACAAAGAGACATTTTTAAACACTAACGAACTTGACCATGTTTTTCCAGTTCTATTGTTTCTCTTTTGCAGGAATTTAAGGATGTTTTTTCCTAGAGAACACCACATGGATTACCACAAATTCGATGAATTGAACATCAAATTGATTTTGTTCCCGATGCGACAATTCCAAACTGACCAGCCTATAGAAGCAATCGCGAGGAGACAAAGGAGCTTCAACGGCAGGTAAGTGAGTTGTTAGAGAAGGGGTACGTTAGAGAGATCATGAGTCCGTGTGCCGTTCCGGTTTTACTTGTACCTAAGAAGGATGGGACGTGGAGAATGTGCGTTGATTGCCGAGCCATCAACAATATAACGGTACAGTATCGTCATCCTATTCTTCACTTAGATGACACGTTAGATGAGTTGCATAGTTCTTGTGTGTTCTCTAAGATTGATTTAAAAAGTGGTTATCATCAGATTAGAATGAAAGAAGGAGATGAATGGAAAACTGCCTTTAAAATAAAATATGGTTTGTATGAATGGTTAGTTATGCTTTTTGGTTGACTAATCCACCAAGTACTTTTATAAGACTTATGAATCATGTTTTGCGAGCATTTATAGACATGTTTGTTGTTGTCTTTTTTGATGATATACTCATTTGTAGCAAAAACTTAGATGATCATGCCGTACATTTGAAATCAGTTTTAGATGTGTTTAGGAAAGAAAAGTTATTTGCTAACCTGAAAAAGTATACTTTTTGCATCGATAAGCTTGTCTTTCTGGGATTTGTTGTTAGTGCATAGGGTATACAGATTGATGAAGAGAAGATACGTGCAATCCAAGAGTGGTCGAGTCCCACAAGTGTAGGCAATGTTCGTAGTTTTCATGGACTTGCTAGTTTTTATCGGCCGTTTGTGAAGGAATTTAGTAGTATAGCCGCACCACTTACCGAAGTGATCAAGAAGAACATCAAAATATGGGAATAGTATTTACCACATGTTGAGTTTGCTTATAATAGGTCTATTCATTCTGCTATTAAATTCTCACCGTTTGAAATTGTTTATGGATTTAATCCTTTGGCTCTATTGGATTTAACTCAATTACCTGTTTCTGAGCGCGTTAATTTGGATGGAAAGAAAAAGACTGATTTTGTTAAGCAGATACATGAGAAGTCAAGGCTCAACATTGAGAGAAGAACGGAGCAGTATACAAAACAAGCTAACAAGGGGCGTCACAAACTTATTTTTGAACCCGGAGATTGGATTTGGTTGCATATGAGAACAGCGAGATTTCCGGCGCAAAGACGTTCCAAACTGCTTCCAAGAGGAGATGGTCCTTTCCAAGTTCTAGAGCGCATCAATGACAACGCTTACAAGCTAAATTTGCCATGTGAATACAATGTTAGTGCTGCTTTCAGTGTTACTGATTTGAATCCTTTTGATATAGGTGATGATTTGAGGGCAAATCCTTTTCAAGAGGAGAGGAATGATGCAAATAGTGACATGACTACAAAGGAGCCAGTTCAAGTTTCAACTGGGTCGGTTACAAGAGTACGAGAAAAGAAGTTCGAAAATGCACTTAATGGGATAATTCAAGAGGTTTGGACTCAAGCAAATTCGTGGAGGCCCATTGAGAATGGTTCACGTGTTTAATAAAGATACATCAATATGATTCAACTACTAGAAGAATCCGGTCAAAACTGATTGTTTCTATTTCTATAACTTTCCTTGTATTGATCAGCCAAATTAAGGGGCTGATTGTTTCTATTTCTAGAACTTTTCTTGTATTGATCAGCCAAATTAAGGGGCTGATTGTTTCCTTTTATTTTGTTTCTATTTAATGAACTTTTCTTGTAGGAACTTTCCTTATATTTTTTTAGCCTATAAATAGGCGTCTAATGGAATAAAAGGGGGACAGTTTACAGATAATTGGTTAGTTTATTCTCTTTGGTTCTTTGAATGACTATTCGAACTTATCGGAATTCTTCTGTGGCGTTCACCATCGACTTATCAAACGGTTTTCCACTACTGATTGTGACGTTTTTCTTATACCAAGCTTCTTGCTTCTCATTAAACAATGGGTTGAAGTCAATTATACTGAGGTTCTTATTTTTGTTGAAGCAACGGGTCGAGATCTCCCATCCAAATCTGATCGAGGACGTTCTTGGATTTTTTTCTTGTTCTACAGGTCTCATTATTCTTGACAGAATTCGCATCAGTGCCTGTGCATACCCGGGACCCGGCCACAATATTCATGGCGCTGAACCATGACATACCGCTAAGCACTACAATCAATTTCCGTACTGTATTACAATAACGGACATACTACTCTAGGTAAATATCAATTGGTGATCCAGTAATCACCCAGACCATTGCAGTAAAAGAATCCCGACCGTAACAATACAATCAATTCTTATATGGTAAGGCTCTTATCCATCATATAGTTTCTCCCGTCTCCGTGTTCATAATGAATTATGCATATGAAAATTTTATAACCCTTCTTCAATTGTTTTTCAATTCATGATAACATGCTTGTATTTCCATGACTGTACATGACATGTAGTATCATAACACATGACTTGTAATATCAAATCACATGATTTGTAATATTAAAGCACATGACTTGTAGCATGATAAATTAACACATGATATATTAGTGCACAATTCACAATTTATAATCCCTGTTCAGAAATGTGATGCTGAGCTTGGCCAATAGATAAACTTCTTGGCTTGGTTTTTCTAAAAATGAGTTTGAGGAAAAAGAGAAACTCATTGGCCTGATTTTTTCCGACTTGGTTTTTCCGAAAATGTACTCATCATTCATGTAGAAATGTTGCAACAAGCCCATGCAAAAATTACTTATCCACAGCACATATCTTTTATATTATTATTGTTATGTACATTTTTTTTTTTAAAGTAAATTATTATCCTCAGCACGTAGCACGTATTTGCTTAAGTAAATTATTTTGCATGGCTTGCAACATGCAGAAATATGGGATGCGTATTGTTTAATAACATCAAAGAAAAGGCGGCAACAAAGAAAATATTTTCATTCAAAGCGATATAGAAAGAGTATTTGCTGGACTAATAAATTAATCCTTTGTCCACTGGCGAGTACTTCTGGTTGTTGATTGCTTCAATCAAAAGGAAAATAAATTTATTTGCAAAATCTTTAATGACTCGATCATTTTTTAAAAACCTATCCCTGTAATTTCAATTGAAAGAAAATGGGGATGGAGTTAAAAATAGACAAAAATTAAAACAGCCTACTACTACAGGAACCGAGCATTTTCAAAAAAATAAGTTACGTATATAAATATAAATTTAAATTTAATAACGAAACCAACGGAAATAGATATAAATAAAATAACGAAATGAACAAAAATAATAGTATTACTTATCTCAACTTGATCTCAAATATTCGGTTGGATTTGATTTTTCCTTTTCTTTTTCTCTTTTTTTTTTCTTTTTTTTTCCTCTGCTGCTGAGTTTGGCCGAGAGGAGAATAACGTAGAAGTGAGGGAGAAAAGGAGTTAGAGAAGAAAATAATTTGAGGGCAATTTCGTAATTTAATAACTTAATAATAATCTGTTTACCTACTGTTCACCCACGTAGCCTCCTAACCCGCCACACTAATCTTCCACTCCACAACATAGCCTCCTAACCCGCCATACTAATCTTCCACTCGACAGCACAACCAAATGGCCTGCCACCCTCTTCATAATCATTACAACTCATTTATTTTAATTAATTAATTAATTTATTTATTTAATTATTTAATAATTTCGATTTCGTGTAACATTTTCTAAATACTATCAAATTTATGTAGGACGTAGTGCTCGACGAGAGGAACACTACAAAGTTATCCGTTTGTTGTTTCGATGTTCAGAATAAACGAACCGAAATTCCGAAATAATTAGAAGAATAATTTTAATTATATTAAATTAGCAATTTTGGAAGTATTTTTCGGCCTTTTAAGGAAAACCTCCAAAATTCCTAAATATTACAAAACTAATAACCGCGAAGACCGAATGTCATTTGGATTTGTGGATTTAAAGTTACCTTCACCAAAGATTATTTCGGTGTTTAAAATTAATTTCGGTGGACTTATTCGGCATGTTGGCCTCAAGAGAGCAATACAGATAGCTCGGAATTTGGAGTATTACAGCTCACTTTTCAGTGTATTTTTTTTTTTCGGATTTTGAGTCTGAATAGTTATTAAGTGGGCTCACTAGGAAACATGGTGTGCTCCTATGGAAACTCCCACAAAATCTTTTATCATTTGTTTTCAAAGGTGGTCTCTTTATCCATAAATTTGATTTGGTTGCTTCCATAAATCATTATAATAATGCTATATTATTATTATTATTATTATTATTATTATTTTAATTTATAGCTTTATCTTTCCATGAACAAGATCATATTTTAGTGAAATTGAAACTAGTATTTTTTGGCACGTGCAATGCACGTGTATCTAAACAGTGATATTGAAGGACATTGGTGCATGTAATGTGAGCTCCACAAATTTATTTTATGTAAAATGGAAAAATTTTAAATGTCAAGTTGATATTTCTAAAATTTCGACCAAAAACTATTCTTTTTAATTAGGTGGTTGTGGTGATATATTCTTAAATCTCATACAAATCAGCATGGAGGAAATAATTAATATGCCTTACACTTGATATTAATGGTAGAAAATAAGAGGGAAATACAGTGGTCACTCACAATGAAACTTACGAGGTCATAATATAATTCCTATCTGATTGTTGAATTTTCTTAACTTTTGTTGTATCTGAGCATTAGAAAATATGAATTAAATATTACAAAATATAAATTACGGTTTTAGTGAAGAACAAAACTGAAATAAATAAATTTAAATATTTTTTTCTTTTTTAGTAATGACTAAAATCACAGTTGCGAAATTAATATAACTTATAAAGATAAAATGTTAAAATTATTGTAAAACTTGTTAGAAACTTAGAATATTTTCTATATACTGTAGAATGATTTTCATTCCTTTTTATAGAATTTTTAAATTTATTTTCAATTTATGAAAAATTATTATATATATTTTTATATTTATTTATATTAAATAAATAAAAAATTGCGTAACATACGTTATGTGTTATACTATATATGGTGTAACCTAATAGAGGTAAAACGTTATATTACCGTTACTGCTATTCTAAGCATTGAATTATACCTCTTTAGCCTACTCACACCGCTATATTCACTTACTGTTTCATGAATCATTCTTCAACATCTTGGCCTAACAAGGTTACAACAATAACAGCTAAGCCTTTTATCCCAAGTATTTGAGATAGACTATATGAATAAGCCTTTTATCCATCACGTTAATAATCTTTCTCCATTTATTTCTATCAAGTAATATCTCTTCATTTAAACTTAGTAGAGAACACTCCAACGAAATTTATATTTTAGTTCATGTCATAATATGTGACAATAGTTTATGTTGGCTGTCACCGGCCTACTATGACCCTCCTCCTTTATCCTAACTTGGAACAGTAAAAGGATTAATTTTTAAGCACAGTACTTAAAATAAATTAGGTGCAAACTTATCTCTACCCACTAGAAACACCTCCTCTTTCTTTATAGATTGATCTTTGAACACAACAACAACAATTAGAAATCACCGATCGGCCTTAAAACACCTCCTCTTTCTTTATACATTGTCATAGTATGTGACAATATTTTATGTTGACTGTCACCGGCCTGTCACGACCCTCTTCCTTTATCTTATCTTGGGACAGATAGTGAAAGGATTAAATTTTAAGCACAACACTTAAAATAAATTGGGTGCAAACTTATCTCTACCCACTAGAAACACCTCCTCTTTCTTTATAGATTGATCTTTGAACACAACAAAACAATCTGATTGTTTCTTTCGTAGGTTGCGGGCACTAACCATATTTCCGGCGGCCACTTGAGATTGTTTTGATGGCTTGCAGCCCATGCCCGTTGATATGATAAAAGTTGGGAGTTTGTATTGGGGAATAAGTATGGAGAGAGTGAAGAGTGGGAAATTCTAAATGCGCACCACATTTTACATAGTGAGCGCCACATCATATATATAGTAAAGTGATTTACAACATAGGGAATAATGGTGCTCAGTAAGTCAATTGTGGTGCGCATTTAGAATTTCCCGTAAAGGGTTGTAGATAGCCGAAAATGGACAGTAGGTAGTTATGACCGTTATACAAATTTGGGTTGATTTGAGTTGGCGCCAACATTTTCATAGCTTTTGTTTTGGGTTGTTTCTTTCTGAATGCAGGTTTTTGTTAGATGATGTACAAGTTTCTATTTATAGATTGACAAGGTTTGAAACTTTCATCGGTATTTGTACACTATTCCGATTAAGTTATCTAATTTCTTAACCCGGCTTATTTTAATTTTAATCCGGATTTAAAAAATTAGTGAGTGCATTTAGAATTTCCCCCTTTCAAGAGAAATTCCATTCACGCACACCACTTTGCGCACGCACACCACTTTGCTCAAATTCTATTCACGCACACCACTTTGCTCAAGACACCGAATCATTATTAATATTCAACCTAATTGGAATGGAATAGAAGAGAAAGATTAATATTCAACCTAATTGGTATGGAATAGAAGAGAAAGAGAGAGGAGAGTTAGAATTGAAAAAAAAAAAAAAAAAAATTCTATTTAGTAAATACAGAATAATTCAAAATAATCGTAGAAAGATGGGCGTCTCGAGCATGAATATTTCTCGAGCATGAATATTTCGTTCAGTACTGTAAAGTTACGATTATACCCAAGCTACTGAGTAGAGAATACGTGAGCACACTAGAATCTGCAATAAGCAATACAAAATCTAGAAACAAACATTATTTAGGGATAAGTGTACACATTGTACATGTAAACAGATGAATAACTACTGAAGAAAAAGTTGTCCAAACAACAATAAGTAAGCTCCTCTCCTACAATTTTAGGAGCCATTTTTCATCAGATTCTGCTACTTGGACCCCTTGACAACCTCAATCTCAGATGAAGAACCTCCATCCAATATCTATAGGCTTCAAGGAATTGATAAAACATATGTGATAAGTTTACGTCGAAGCGATCTTCTCTTGAACATCAAGAGGAATGCCTGGCCTCCATGTCGTTCCCTCGGGCCCGTCCATGAGGGCGATCCCCACGGCGGCCAACTCCTTCCGTATCTCATCAGACCTGTCGTACTGCTTGTTTTTCCTTGCTGAGTTCCTCTCTTCGATTTTCTGCAGCACTGCTTCTTCGGTCAGTCCTGCTCTCTTCAGAGCCATCTTTCTCAACTGAAGGAGAAGCTGAAAGGTGAAATTTGATACAGTCGGATGGTTAAATGGCAGAAATGTAACATCATGTTTGTATGTACAGAAGGAAGAAGTACCTCGTTATAACTCGGAGGCATCAATCCAAGAATAGTTAAAGAATTCTTGATTTCCTGCTCGATGGCGAAAATGGATTCTATCCTTTTTTGTTGCTTCCTTCCCTGCGCAAGAGTATCAGGCACAAAATGATCGATTATGTGGAAAGACGAGCACATATATCATAATCATCCAAAAAGGTAGTGAGAATGAGTGTGAGAGCACATTCAATCCTCTCATTTTTACGGGAGAATCGAAATTCCTAAATATAAATGAAAATTTCACTACTTACGATCATTATTTCTGTCAAGAAGCAAGTAACAGAGTTGGCTCAATGCGCAGAAAAACAATAAGTATCATACTGATATGGTCTCTGAGCAATTAAAACTAGATGGGGATCTAATTAAATGTTCCTGCTCATTTTTTTACCGTACTATCCTAATTGACAATCATCAGATTCAGTGCCTTATTACATCCAATCTGACTTGGCTGATCATATTTGAAGAAAAGTAGCATACAATTATAATTTCATCTGCATCCACCAGTACTAGCATAGTTGTTAAATTCAATATCATGTTATCATCCTAGAGTTAAAGATCGTAATGGTTTCAGAGCCAGATACCAACTAGTAGTGTGCAGAACTAAGTGCTCCATGGAACTAACTATTATACAAAACAAAGCGCCATACAAAAGTGGGGGCCGTAAATGTTAATACGTTACTGTGTCCTTCTGACATCCTCATTAGATCGCCGGGGGGGGGGGGGGGGGGGGGGGGGGGGGTGTGTGGAATGTAATATTCCAGCTCAAATAGTTCCATATCGGATATGAGATAAGAGTTAATATAGTTTATAATGATTTCTATGAATTCATAAAGTAATCGTAGCTAGTTTTTTGGTGAAATCTATGGCTAATTATAAACTATTTTAACTCTCATTATTCTAACTCTCATTATTCTACCTATACGTACTCATATATCATATATCGGAAACGGGGTGTGACAGAATGTCACTGCTAAGTCCTACAACAGTTTGAAATTATATGTAATGTCTCTTAGCTCATCAATTTCCCAGAACTAGGCTCCTTAGGTTCTTGAGAAACAAGATCAACGCCTCACTAGTTGAGATGCAGTAAAGTCAAATCTCTGGGACAATAAGATTGACACACTTGCATCAGTAGGGGAGTGCAACACAAAGTTGTTGGTAAGTCGAGATTTCAAATACCATCTCTATTTTTCATTTTTCTTTTCCAAACTGCAGTTACATAAACAAGGAATAAAGTTGAAGAAAATCATGAACAAGACTTGAAGTCAAGATGGCCACGTGAAAACACATTAAAGCAATTTGACACAGTACATGATTAAGAACTATTTTGCATCGATGCTTTGGCTCTCCACAATTACATTTGTAACATAAATTTAATTTTCCTAGAGAAATATTTCATCGCCTAGGAATCAAATGAAGTTTACACATTGGTTTCTCTCGCCATTGCACAATCCGAAGGAAGGTTACGTGATCACTCCTGGAAAGAATGCAAGTGCCTTGGATTATGTAGTGGAATAGTAAATAGTATGACAACAATTGGAGAAAACATGTTGCATCATAAAATTACATGAAGGACCCAGTGTCAAGTCCTTGCTGCTTTAATCGGTTGTGGATGGACTCACTGAGACACATGCAAGATGCAATAGCAATATACTAATTGATGAGACCAGAGGATGAGTCTAAGCAGAGAAAGGTGGAGAAAAGATTTAGAATCTAAGACTTTACTACTCGCATGAAAGATTTGGAACAATAGGTTATGAAACTTTAGCAACCTTATGAGAGCGGGAAAAATAGTTCACATTGATGGAAATTAATGTTTTTTTGACATACAGGATCATTTGCGAGAATGTGAGGCTGAGGATGTGATTCATAAAGCAAAACAGGATTATTGAGACACAGAAGTAATTCTGCAATACCATGTGAGCAAATATAGAGATAGCAATGTAGTCGGAGGGAAAATCCTAGAAGGTTCATAGGATCAGCATCAGCCATGTCTTATGGGCCAAGAATGTAAAGGAATTGAAAAAATGCTTTTTAGTCTAGATGAATGAGGATGTTGTGAGGAATGAGAAATAATATGTCAAAAGACAATGTAAGAAAATGAATGTGCTCCTGAGAAGTTATAATCTCAAATTTGAACAAGGAGAATCGTAAGAGGGGTATTGTGCATTAAATCTCTGCCATTTTGAAGCAATAAGGTCTAGGTGAGATAGGGCCATGGACTAGGGTAGATTGAGGCAGCAAAAAAGGATTGACAGTTGTTTTTACTAGAGATTACCACAAATGAAGTTAAATTAAAAACAAGGATTCATGTCGCCTATCAAAAAAAAATTGGGAAGAGAAATGGAAAAGAGACTTACGATTGCCAACAGAGCCTAACATGACCACTCGAGAAAGATAATATTACAATCCAGGTCTTGACAATGTTAATAATATATCACAAGCATAAAGGAAGTTAGAACCCAGACCTTCCGAGTATGAAGAAGATCATTAATGGTTTTCAGAGGCTCAGAAAGTGCAGCCAATGCCACTGGAGTGTGCAAGTCATCTGACATTGAATTCTCAAACTCTGAATGAAATCTAGCAATGCAATCGAGAGTCTCCTTAGGCACAGAATCCTCAAAATTTCTTTCACTGTTATGCCTCAAGATTTCTTCACAATCATGCAAAGTCTGCAATCGTTGAAAAGAAATGGTTGGGAAAAATAGGATACATTTAGTCCATAAAGGGCAAGTGCAATACATTACCTGAAAGATATAATACAATCGATCAGATGCAGTCTCAAGCTGCGCATTTGAGTAGTTGATTGGAGATCGATAGTGTGTACCAATTAAGAAAAGCCTCAAAGCCAGAGGATGGTAGAGATCTATGACCTGAGATGGATTATAATTTGAGAATGTTTTATGATTAACGTAAAGACATGCTTCATCAAAATAACAAAAATAAAATAAAGTCAGATAAAACAAATGGCTGCTCCTAATGACCCCAAAAAATATAGAGAGAGAACATAGTGCTCAGAAGAACCATGATACAAGCAAATGCCATAAAATTTGTTAACCATATCAAGAGTGGGTTACCAGCATATATAAATATTTATAAAGAGCTAATTATAAACTAATGAAATTTTCATTTAATGCTGACTTACATTGCAAATAAGTGAATTCTTGTCAACAGATGATTATAAACATCATCATCAGAAGTTCTGAAAAATCAAATTTCACACAATTATATACTGGATAACAGTAACAAGTTTCTGCCTTAGTAGCCTCAAAGAATCTGAAGTCATAATAAATGCAAAATTAATTACAGGTAGCTAAAAGTAGGGCAGGTGGGCTTATATATACCAAGTTACCAATGCTACTGAAATATGTGGTGACCCAGTTATCATATTTGTTGTTCTACACAGTTAAACTACTACTAAAATCTAGAAAATAAGGTTTGGATACAGATCATGCAAATTTATATAACCTACAGCAGCATAACATTTTAACATATCCACTTTCTAAAATTTACCTGGCGTATGGTAAAAAAGTTTCCCAGTGATTTTGACATTTTCTCAGAGTCCACGGTAACAAAGCCATTGTGGATCCAATAACCTATGCTGCTGCTTCTACAAGCGGCACAGCTCTGAGCAATTTCATTCTCATGATGCGGGAACACAAGGTCCATGCCTCCACCATGTATGTCAAAAGAGTGGCCCAGATAAGCTGCACTCATTGCACTGCACTCTATGTGCCATCCTGGCCTTCCTGGTCCCCATGGACTCTCCCAGTACGGCTCTCCAGGCTTAGCAGACTGTATCATTGAATATAAAATCAATGTCAGGTTTCAAATAGAAAAGTAGGAGCAATAACTTGGCCCCAAGGTTGAAAGTTCCGGCCTTTTCTAATACAGAGTATAATGCAGTCAACCTAGGGATCAAAAATAAGATTCCCACTAAAAAATGATTAGCAAACAAAATGAAATACCCACTACAGGCTACAGCATATGAAGACACAAACCAGCAAAACAGGAAAAGGGGGAAGGGGGAAAAGAAAGTCGGCACATCTTTTATCGCTTACCTTCCACAAAGCAAAATCAGCAGGATTTTGCTTTCTAGAATCCAAGGCAACCCGCTCTCCTGCCCGATTGTCCTCTAGTTTGCGACCAGACAATCGACCATAATCAGGAAAAGTATCAACTGAAAAGTAGACATCCCCATCTATTCTGTAGGCACAACCATTTTCAAGTATCTGTTTTAGGAGAAAATGAAATGTTAATTACAAGTGAACTCCTATGTTAAATTTGATACCATATACATCCATTAAAAAGTTCTAAATTTATAGCTGCATGCATTAAAGTAGGTAACAAGTTAAACATGCTTCAACCTAAAATCAAAAATAAATATAGAGTAATTTATTCCATATGATGCATGTCATAAATAAAAGTATCAAATTGAATACTGCATGTGGCTTACAGATTTGGATACCATAGCAGTTCCTGCACAACCTACGCCGGATCTATTTTAAACAACACTATGTCAGATAAACAAGCATCAAAAAAATCAAATATTGATTTGCTGATATTTACAATGGATCAGAGTGCACTAATCAAATTTTCAGAACCACAGAAAATAAGTTAGGCAATTATCTGTAGCCCCAGAAGACACATAGTGACATCTAGAGAAAAAGAATTTCTATAATATACTCATACACGGTATTTATAAATTCTACTGCAATCTGATATTATCTCAATGCATGCAGTATATTGGTACTGATAAACTGTACAAATCTATCATGGAATTAAATGCAAGAGCCCCATAATGAAGCTTTGGCAGAGAATTATTGAGCAATGGCTAAGAAAAGAAATAATAGTATCTGAAAATCAATTGGATTTGTGCTAGGGAGGTCTACTATGAAAACTATTTATTTGTGAGAAACTTAATCAAAGGATAAAGGACAGAGTGAGTAAAAAAGGAATTGCACATGGTTACATTAATTAAGAAAAAGCATATGATATGGTTTCCAGGAAGGTAAAGTGATGGGTTTTAGAAAAGAAAAGGTATCTAGTAGATAGTATATTGATGTTATTAAGCAACAGACAGAGTAATTACTTGGGTGATAACAATGGGAAGTGAAGCAGTACATTTTCCTATCAAACAAAGGTTTACATCTTTGAACAACTCTACACCCTTAATTCTTTGATTTGATTATGGACGAATTTACCAGGCATACAAAACAATAGTACTATGTTGTATTTTGTTTGCTCACAATAGGGATTAGCAAAGTTTGCTTAAAACTGAAAAAACCAACCAAAAAATGATCAGAATTAACAAAACCGACCGAAACCGAGCCGAATTAGCAAAACTTAATTGAACCGTAAGATTTCGGTTGGTTTTTGGGACTGAAATCAACCAAAACGAAATTAATTAAATTAAAAATTAAAAATATAGAACACTCTCAAGTCACAACTTCAACTTGGTTAAGTGACAAAATTTTTCCATTTTAAAGGAGCAAAATGCTAGTCTTTTTGGCTGGTCCACAATAGGCATTTTTCTGTTTTTCTAGCAATAGAAAGCTTCTTTTTTGGGCCAGACTATGGGCATTTTTATCCCTTTCAGAAGCAAAAGCCTTCTTTTTTTTCAGCCAGCCCACTGTAGGCCTAACCGACCAACCGATCGACCAGTCTATGATTTTGTTCAATTCGGTTTGGAAAATTGGCAAAAATTGACTGAGACTGAGCCGACTGATACTCACCAACCGCTCTACAATTTTGTTCGATTTGGTTTGAAAAATTGGCAAAAACTGATTAAGACCGAACGATACTCACCCCAAACTGACAATAATACATTAATGCAAGAGACAAGAGAAGGGATAACATCCAAATTTTGACATGCATCTTTAAACCATTCTCTTCTAGAAAAAAGGCCTAAATTTTGATATGGGTTTTCAAAACATCTAAACGCAACCAAGTTCCTACTTGGCTCTCCTTATTTGAAATTCAAGATAGCCTTTAGGGTCTTGTTAATCTCAATAGAGAGGTCATTGGTTTGTTGGTTCTTCATTACATCCTCAAAAATCTTACTACTATAGAACATGTAATAACCTAATCCATATGAATGCAAATACGAACTCAACCAAACAAATAAAAAAAATATGAGAGGTCCTATACACATTACTAAATGAATGATTATATAAACAAAATAAAATAAGTCACATCCTAACGACTAAGTTTTGCTAAATGCAAGAAAACGCACTACCTAGTTATGCAGTTATGCAGTTGAATGCTACACACAAAGAAAATCAACAGCCAACTAGAGATAACAATAAACATATCCAAAATTCATGCAACTAACTAGACAAGAATGTGAAATTCAATATATCAGAGTGTTGGTTCAACTAGAGCTTATCTCGAAAAGTAGAGAAGTTCAAATATTAACAAAAAAACCCTAAAGAGATTGAAATCACGGTGCGAAGGCTGAAGTCAAAAATTCATAACTCGATTTTGGCTCATGTCGACATAGTTGAGCTAATGGATTCTTATCGGCTCGAGGCTGGCTCGATTGAGCAAATGATATCAGTGTCGACTCAAATTGACTTTAGATCGACTTGGCTCAACCAATAATGTTAGCGTCAGTTTCGAATTGGCTCAATGGAAACCATACGAATCATATTCGACTCAACTGAGTTGATCCTTTCACATTCAGCTCTATCGACTCAGCAATGGCATCGTTAATCATCTCATATTCAGCTAGATCGAGTCAAAATCTCTCTCTAGCAGTCACACCAACATCGGAGATCATCAAGCTCAGTTATGAACTTGAAAAGACCTAGTAGTAATGTGGGCGCAAGCAATGAAAGTGATCAGTAATGAGTCAGGAAAGGCCAACGAAGGTCGGCGTGTCTCAGACTTAGCTGATGAAGGGCTAGTAAACGTGAGTTAGTGACAACAATAGAGATGAAGACTAAGTAATTATGGCGAGTTTGGACAAAGGTAGGCATCAACGCTGCTGATGATGGCCTTGGTAGAGTCAAGCGAAGTTAGATCATGGATGGGGAGCTCGGCTGTACTTCAACGACGACTTGAAAGCTTAAATCGACAACAGGAAGAGATGATGGAAGGCAATAGCGGCTTGAAGATGATACTAATTTTCTTTTCACTATTTTGTTTTTTGAAACTTCACAAATCAAGAAGATGGAGAAGATGCTCAGGATTTTTAGGCTCTAATACCAAACATGACTAACAAAAATAGGACATAATGTTTATAGTGGTAGGGATTTAGGAATTTAGGAAAGAACAAACTAGGATTATGGGAAAAATAATAAAAAAACAAAATCTAGACTCACACGGTGGCTCACCAACTCTCACATCACATAAGAAATTTCGTTTAGAACACAAATAAGTCCAAATCATTCACCAATTCCACAAGTCTCATACAACATTATTTATAAGAAAAACTACATGCACAACGCATGCAAGTGGCTAAAATTAAATTCTAAGAAGGATCCTCATCACCTTATATACCATATATGGAAAATACAACATTATTAAAAGTTTTCTACATGTTTTAAAGGTCTTCGACCAACATGGAAAGTGTTTCTTACCCTAGTAGTAACATCAATAATCCTAACCATCAACTAATTCAGAAGTTTATAAATCCTTGAGAACTTTATAGTTTCTAGTAGAAGACATTGTTAGATCACAAAGGAATATGTGCCTCTTATTCCATGTATTTTATAAAGGAACTGTAGCTTCTGAAGCACAAAAGCAATCTTCCCTTACTACATAAGAAGCGCCAGGTGCTTTACGGTTTGAAAAAAGTATTACATAGCCACTTCTTTCAAATTGTGTATGTTTACAAAAAGGTAGATGGCATAAATAGCTAAATCCACCAGAGGATGTATTCCTAAGTTGCATTAACACTCCTTAAGTTAATACCTGGTAATTCTCTACGGTTTGCGAACATGCATTAGAATGAGTTGCCACATTAAGTTATTTCTAGTGAATGTAAAAAGTTCATTTTTCAACAATTGCACATGTTCGACGTTCAAATCACCAAAACTTATGCTTCAGGAGAGGCTCTTGCTAGAAAGCAGAATGACGATATGTAAGAACTTTTTTATTATACTTGTAGCTCCCAAGCACCCAAAAATATGCCATTTTATGCCTCTTATACCAAAAACCCTCATACCCAATTTTTGTATCATAAGCTATTCCTGGTTAAATTCAATATTCTTTTGCCAACTTTTTCTCTCTCTCTATACCTAAAATTTTCTAATAAACAAACAACATCACCCAAATTATTTACAGAAAAACTAAATAACATGTTAATGTACCCATTGATGCTACAATGAGGAAGTAAAAACTCCTATATTAAAAGAGACGGTAAACATGAACTCCTAAACATTTGATACTATGTTGAGTTTCCAAAATGGGAACTAAATATCAGTGAACAAGTTTCCAACAAGTAGAGTAATTGAGCAAATTTTGAAGAATATGAAAGGTCATCTTACCTGCTTAATCATGTCTATAATCTGGTCAATGTGACTAGAGACACGTGGTTCAACAGAAGGAGGCAAGCAATGAAGAAAAGCCATGTCAACATGAAACTCATCACAAAAGCGACTGCTCAATCTTAAAGGATCCTCCCCCAATTCGTTTGCTCTGGCAATTATCTACAGAATCCAAAAGTGCAGAACTCAGGTTCCTGTCATACATACGTGAGAAGGCAGTTGGTATGCAGGCTTTGCAGTAAAATGATAAAAAAAAATTAATTGTTTCCGGTGATAAAACAAATACACTATTGATCCAACAGGGAAACTTTAATTAAAACTATTGTGTTACTGAAATAAACAAGGTCCGAAGAGGAAGAAAAAATTAACTGGACAAAAACTCAGTCAAAAGTTGTGAAACAAATTTCTCATTTCCTATGGGAAATGTACAAAATGAATGCTGAATACAGGCATACATCTGAGGAGCTCTTTGTGTTGTTTTTCTTTTAACAAATAATTGAGAAATATGGTTCTCACTGTCAACATGTCAGTACAATGTTCCCATGTGGTGTTCTGTTCATGAAATTCTTCTAGGTACAAAGCAGCCAACATCAATAATCAATTAGACTACTTTATTTGAACATTAGGAATTTCCTTTCATGGGAGACTTAAAAATCAAAAATCTGAATTGCCTATCAACTCTTTGTTAAATTGGTTTTTATATAGATTGTTTCGCTGCTAGAACTTAAGCTTTCAGTAAAGAAGGTTATGTACAGCACTATATTAGCAAGTGTCATGGTGATTTAGACCTCAACTGCCTCGTGGCCATAGTCACAGCCTCCCATAAGTGGTCTTTAGAGCTAAGTGGTAACTATTGCAACTCATATGCACACTTTGGCAGCTAGTGGCTTGCACGGAGCCAGTATGAGAATGTGTGTTGTTCTAGAAAAGAAACTCAAGTCAATGACATTTTTTTTATTCTGTAGATTGCAGGTCAATGAATAACGAGTTCATCCTAAACTTTTAGTAGGTCAAAATAAATTGTCCAACGCTCTTAAAGTGGTAACTGGTAAGAATGATAAGTTTCTAAAGTGAGGTGGAATCGTAATGAATGTAACGGTGTGTACTCCAAGTATTCTATTGCCATGATACTGTAAAAGTATTGGTTTCATGATCTTCCTATCTTAAAGAGTTCATTCAGGAATTTCTCATACTATTGCTCTATCTAGGATTGCAATGGGATGAACAAAAGGATTTTTTGCTTGCCCTCCAACTTCAGTTTTCCTTGTTTATTCCAAGAAGAATAACAAAAAAAATTAAGCATACTACAGGAATTTCTTACTGTACCTAATTTTTCATACTTCTACACCATGCACATTCAGATTTGTCATTGATCACAAAGCTTATAACCTAACTTCCTTGCGGAAGAACTGGGTGTCGATTACAGCTTATAAAGAAGACTTGGTTCTGATACCCTACTACAAAGGATGCAACAGGTTTCTACTTGTACCATGATGCCATCCATGACAGATAACATGCTACCACAATATCTATCAGTTTATAGTTTAGAATTGACTGATGAATTAGCAACTTATTTTGAGTTCCCTCTGGAGCCAACACTTAGTATCCCTTTGTAATCCCAACCACAAATTAACGATGCATTACAGTGATTCAAATTTATGCTTACAATTGAACATTACTGGAAGAGTTGCAGTGCTCCAAGTCATTAACCATAAGTCATCAAGTTCTCATGTCTCGTTCACCTTCCTGGATTGCGATATAACAGTAGTTTGAAATTGCAACCAAATGTGTAATAATTTCAGTCATGCCAGACAGACTTGTCACAAAGATAGATGCACGACATATTCACATGAAGGTCAAGAAGTATCCAACCGATGCTTTCCGTTATTACTACGTTGCCTCCAATTTTCTCAATAAAGTTTGTTTCTAACCTTTAAACTAGTTTTAAGCATTATAGTAGTTAATCCTATTCTTGAGATCGATGTCTGCAAGCTGTTGTTGTATATCATATTATCAAAGTTGTCTCCTCAAATCAATTCTATCATTTATATTCTCATATATCCTCTTAGAAGAAATCATCGAGTCAATTTGTGAAACTCATCTCATTCTTCAGAAGACATACTTTCTTAATTGCTTTACTATCTCTATACCAAAGAATGTCTAATTACAACTCTCCTTCATGGTGGCTAACTGTTCTTCCACATTTATAAAACTGCTCCACAGTGCTCACAGGCAAATATACAAGAGGGGAAATAACGATCAACTATTTTAAACTTCTCAAATTGGTAAATATTTAAACTATTTTATTTTGCTTGTTGATTGCGGCAAGGTATGTTAACCAACTTTACTTGAGTCGTCATAACTGATAGAAATTTTTTCTATTGGGAATATTTGGATTAACTACTTTGCCAAAAGAAGCCAAATACTATCCAACTACCATACACAGATCAATGTTTTGGATGTCCTGTGCTAATCATAGTTATATTTAGTTGACTATATATGTTTCCCATTCCTCATTCTTTTTTATATACTTGTTTCCTTCCTAGCTTTTCCGCAATTAAGAAGCAAAGATATTTTACATCCTCACATATAATGTGAACTACATTTGTAACACGTTTTATCTCCTTGCAGTAAAGAATCCCAAGAAATCACTTTTCACTCTCAAACACTATCATTTAACTAATAGTCTAATAGTGATAAAAAATGCTAGTGATTTGAGGTACATTCTTCTACTCATGCAAAGCTCCTACTTTCTACTTACTAGAAACATATAATCCTGGAAAAATGGTACAACTGGTAGGCTACCTTAAAGAGTTTCCCGATAAAGGTCAGCAATATTTAGTCAAGCTTAAAAGTATAGATGTTACCCCCAACAAAATTAAAACTATAATGCTCCTCTACGAAAAACAAGTAAATAAGATGATTAACTATTCAAGAAATTTTTTTATTCAACTAAGCAACTATTAATTATATCATTATACACGTATTCTACATAAATCTACTTAATATCAGGTGGTTTCAACTCTCAAAAGAAACACCAACATACACGGCATACCTACAATTCTTCAAAAATACAAATTTGAAACTTCAATTGAATTTTGTGCATTATCTAATTAAATAGATAGGTAGGAAGTATGCAAACAAACAATAGTTAATACCCTCACCTTGTCATCAACGTCAGTAAAATTGCGCACATAAAAGACATCATATTTTAAATGCCGTAGATACCTGTCAAAGAGACAAAATAGACAAAACAATAAGTTGTATTCTGATCTAATTAAATAGACTAATTTGTAATCAACTAGCACTGCCAAAGATGAAATTTATCTTATTCCCAAACTCTGATATGTTGTATGATACCATAAGCTCATGAAATAGTTAGCTTTTCATCAAAATGCAAAAATAACAGCAGCATGGTGGATGTTAACTATACTCTGAGCAAGCAAGAACATTATTTGAAGCAACAAATAAAGCAAAAGGAAATAGAAGCGAAACTAAATCAACAACATAATTACAACACTAGCCCAAAAAGAATTCAACACGAAACAAAAATGTTATCAACCGGATGATTAGAGACAATATAACTGAAAATTCTAATTCTAATGGTGTCCAAAAGCTAAGCATTTTGAGGCATGGCTAGAGCAACTCATACAGGATGTTTTATACTTACTTAATTGCTTGCATTTAAGTTGTAGTACTTTCGCAAATTTTAAGTCAAATTGTGTTAGTTTGCTCTAAATTTGTCATCTAGCTTGTTTCCAAGTTAGGCTCGAGAGCTAATACATGACGATAGAGTAATCAAAAGCCTCAAGTCACTTGATTATGTAGACCTAAAGGCTATACAAGCATTAAAATTAAGAACTTTTAAGTAGTGTGTACAGCCAAAGCCAAATATCAGCTAAATGCAGTGTTCTGGGTTAAGATTGATCAATAAAAAGCTTCGAAGTAAGTTGTTTTTATGTAACATTTCTGCATCAACACCTAAAGATTACTGCGCTCATATATTTAGTGCCAGAAATGTAAGTTCCTGCATAATATCATCTCAATATAAAGAACTCAACTTTTCCACATACCCTTGCATATTCTATAAAATTTCACAAACTTACTACCTCCCTCACATCCTTGGACCTCTGCTGAGCTCAATTTTATATTAAAACAAAAAAAAAAACGATTTTTTAGGAAAGCAACCACATAAATAACTCACCTACAAGCAATCAACAAATCAAGAAATGGGTGTAAAAAATCCTCCAAAAAAAATCAGTAAATCCAATACCCAAACTTGGAAACAAATAAATGGGTCCTCTTTTATTGAGCAAATAATTGGTCCTCTTGTTTCTACTGTTTTTATAACATTTCTGCATCAACTCCTTAGCTTAGTACAGAAAATACAATCATAGTCTCAGCATAAAAATCCTAACTTTTCCGCATAATCCATGCATGCTCTATAAAACTCATCATTTTACTACCTTAAACCTCTACATCCCTTCAATTTTCTGCCAAAAAAAAAAACCCAATATTTTCGAGAGCACAACCTTGGTACCAAAAATCGACCACTAAAATCACTAACCCCACACCCAAACCTCGAAAGATATGAAATTAGTCAACAAAACGATCAAAACTCTCCCAAAAACAAACAAATGGGCAAAACAATTCTTCAAAAATTGACCTGTAAAGAACGTCGAAGGTGACGTAAACCCTAGCGTGGCCAATATGGCTGAAATCGTAGGAAGTGATCCCGCAGACGTACATCCCAACCTTCCCTTGTACTCTGGGCCTAAAGACCTCCTTGGCTCGCGACATGGTGTTGTAGAGATAGAGATCAGGAGGAGGAGCTGATGGCAGCGTTCTTCCATTGGAATCGACATTGGATTCATTAGAATTAGCAGAGGTAGAGGAGGAGGAGGATAAGGGGGCAAAATTGTTGGGTTTTGTTCTTGATTTCGATTTGGGGAAGAGAGAGCGGAGAGTTGAACGAAGTTGGGGCCTTCTTGATGTTGCGGGTCGAGGGGAGAGAGAAGGATAGAGTGAGTGCCTCAGCAGCGCTGTCGCCATTCTCTCTCTCTCTCTCTCTCGCTCGCTCGCTCTATCTATGTTGATCGAAAGAGGCGGATGCTGAGGATGACGATGACGATGCTCTTTAATCTAGGGTTGGGAACTTGACAGCTGGCCCGAGTTAATTATAAAGGCACACCCCAAAATATCGAGGGCACACTCCTCTTAAGGGCACACCCATTTTTTCCCTAAAATGCCTCTTCTTCTCACAAAAAAACAAACTCCCTCCTCCATTTCATCTCCGGCCATCCTTCGCCAGTCGCCTCCTCCTCCATTTCATCTCTGGCCACCCTTCGGCCTTCACTGCCACTTTCTCCCTCTGTTCTGTCCCTCTCCTCTGATTTCCCTTTGGGCACACCTATTTGTTTTTTTAAATTTTAATAAATTCTAAAAGCACACCCAAATGTACATAAACTCGGTGCGTTTGGACGTTAGAGCTCTAGAAAGTATGGGAAAAAAAACTAAAAGTTGCGAAGAAGTAATATAATTCTAGTGTTTGTGTATTAAAAAGTAGACTAAGGAGTAAAAAATAGTAATATTTTGTTATTTAATAAAATATAATAATAATAATATTCTATTTATTTCATATACTAAATTTAAAAAATAATAATGAGAGTTAAAATAAATATATTATTTTATCTTATTCCAACATTTTCATAACTTCAGCTCCTTAAAAATAAAAAATAAAAATAAAATTGCTAAATAAAATCCCCATCTTCTATTCCAAATAATAATAGAAATAACTTTTAATTTTCTTTTTGATATAACTTTTAATTTTCTTTTCGGTCAAACACACACATGAAACGATAAAAGTAATTTTACTTCTGATTTACTTCCATATAAACACAGTAGAAGTTGAGGAATTATATTTCACCCAGAAAACTAACTAAATACAGCAAGCTATTCAAGATGAAATGGCAATTAACTTGCAACATTCTCCTGCATCAACTAAGAGTTTTCAAACATCAACATAGACCTCAACAACGTGGATCCAATATGAAAAATCCTCCCAAATTGGTAACCATAAAGAAACAAAAAGGACCACCGAGTTACTTTCCGACTCCTTGCCATCTTATCATCATCATTATCAACCTACCAAGCAACTTTGGGTAATCAACTAGAAGGGACTCCTACAACTCGAAGGACTCGGACAAAAGCAAAAAGATAGGAGCAGGAAGATGATATTGCTGCTCAAAACAATATAAGTGATAGGGATCGTGATTCTACGCTCTCAATCAACTAAAGATCTTGAAGAGGAGGCCTCCGTGGGTAGCGAAGAAGGGGGCAAATACGAGGGATTCAACGGCCATGAGCTTGATGAGGATGTTGAGAGATGGGCCTGAGGTGTCCTTCAAGGGGTCGCCAATGGTGTCACCGATAACTGCAGCCTTGTGGGGGTCCGACCCTTTTGGACCGAGAGTCCTTGCATGCTCTGAAGCTCCAGCCTGACCGAAATATTCAGAATGAATCAAATTAAAAAGACAATGTGATAATGATGTGCATATAAATATCAGATACATAAAATACAAAAATAACTAAAGATAACATTTTTTAATAAGTGAAAAATACTTTATAAAATATTGCAGGGCAGGAGAAAACAATATGATGATGCAAGGTTTATTTTTTAACAATCGCAGGTTACTGCTAGAGAACAGGGACTGCACCACAAATACTTGTATAATTTGACCTACCTCAATGTATTTCTTGGCATTATCCCAAGCACCCCCGGTGTTTGATGCAGAGATTGCAATCTGTAAAGTATCACATAGAGAGATTTTAATTATAGCCGATGAAAAAACATACAAAATTACGAATAAATAAATTCTGGAAATATGCACAAGTTAAAGAATCGATACACTTACCTGGACACCAGAAACAAGAGAACCAGCAAGGACGCCTGATAGAGTCTCAACACCAAAGAAAGTTCCGACGATGAGAGGAGTGAGCATGACGAGAGCACCAGGAGGGATCATCTCCTTGATAGAGGCATCAGTCGAGATCTTCACACAAGTTGCATAGTCAGGCTTGACAGTTCCCTCCATAAGACCAGGAATGGTATTGAACTGCCTTCTGACTTCCTCCACCATCTTGAGGGCTGCACTGCCGACGCTCTTCATGGTCATGGCAGAGAACCAGTAAGGAAGCATAGCTCCAACAAGCAGCCCAATGAAGACCTTCGGGGTCAAGACATCAACAGTTGAGATTGCTGCTCGGCTCACAAAGGCACCAAACAGAGCAAGGGACACTAGCGCAGCAGAACCAATGGCAAAGCCCTGCAGCAAAAAGAGAAGCATATATAATCAATTGAGATATCACAAGTGGTAAGATAAAACTGCGCTGCAAATAAGCGGGTATTAGTTTTGAGCATATGTTGAAAAAACCAACAACTTTGGAGAAGTTTTCAAAAAATCCAATAACAAACCACGCAGAGCAGACATGTATACACGCTCCCTCAAACAATCCAATAACGAACTAAAACTACTAAAACCAGCAAACATTGGTAGTTTGTTTATTGTATAATCAGCAACTGTTGACCAATTCACAAAATCTACTTATAGATTTAGATATAATATATTTAGATATTTCTTAATGCATTGGTAATATAATGATGTAAAATCTATATTCTATTATTACTCTATGAAAAGTTGACAAAATCAGTTAATAATTTAAGAGTTTGGATTGATCATAGGGCAGTTCATGAATGGTTTAACAGTTTAACTATTAAAAAAAGAGAACAATTTTTGTTACTGCAGAGATTATTGTGATTGTGCCTACAAAAAGACCAAGGATCAAACGTGTCTACCCTTTGCTACATATTTTACTGTATCAGATAGAGAATGCACTAGTATTACTACTAGGAAGTTGCTAACAAACTGAATAGAAAATATAAATGAATACTAAGTGCAAATAAACAACGTCAACGAAATTAATAAACAATAGCAAATAGTAATACCTTTCCAATGGCAGCAGTGGTGTTTCCTGCAGCATCCAGAGCATCAGTTCTCTCCCGGATCCTGTGGCTCATCCCTGCCATCTCTGCGATACCTCCAGCATTGTCGCTGATAGGACCATAAGCATCAATTGCCAAACCAGTAGCAATCGTGCTCAACATTCCAAGAGCAGCAACAGCAATACCATACATTGCAGCGAAACTAAAGCTAACAAAAATGCTGATGGCAATGGCAAAAATTGGAATAATAACAGACTTGTATCCCAAAGCAAGCCCAAAGATAACATTAGTAGCTGCACCAGTTCTGCAAGAGTCAGCAACATCTTGCACAGGGCTGCAAAAGAAAGATAGCCATGTTACAAAACACCAAACAAATGACACGGCAAGAAACGAAAAGGGGAAGAAAATTGATCACCTATATGCATTGCTAGTGTAGTATTCAGTAACAAAGCCAATAATCAGGCCAGCCCACAAACCAATAGCAACACAGAAGAAAAGTTCCCTGCCAATTCCAATTCAAGACATTAGACAATGGTCTATAAAATCAGACTCTCAAAATTTATTTGAAATATTGTTGACTTACCAGTTCTTCACTTCCTTCTGGACACCAAAATTGAAGATGGTGAAAGATGCAGGGAGGGCTATCCAGCTAACAGCCGCAATCCCAATGGTCATGAGAGCAGTAGAGATAATGAGTTGCCTCTTTAGTGCAGGCTCAATCTCCTTCACAGTCTTAATCTCAAAGAAATCAGTTGCAAAGAGAGTGGTGATCAAACAGACAATAATGCCCATGGAGCTAATAAGAAGGGGATATAGCATTGCAGTCAGTTCATGGTTGATTCCAAAGGAAGAGATTGAAGCAACAACGAGGGCAGCACAGGAAGACTCAGCGTATGAGCCAAAAAGATCTGAACCCATCCCAGCAATATCCCCAACATTGTCACCGACATTGTCAGCAATCACCTGTCAGCAATATTGTTGATTAAGCTAAGGAACTTGTCAAGAATAAAGAAGATTAAAAACATTAGGCCTATCAGCAAAAGTTGAAAGCTTCTATCCGAATTCCACCAATTGGTAAAAAGGACATAATAAACAGATAAATACAGCAGATCACGACCTGCTTGCCTTCCTTACCACACATGTCTACCTTCTTGCAAGTTGTACAGACATTTTATTTGATTCATTCAGTAGACTCATAATTTTTTAGTTGCTTTTCAGATAGCTATTGGATATGATTATGTGAAAACTAATCCAAAACTGGCATGGACTTTTCATCTCATCCCCAAATCAGATCTGAATGGTTAAAAGATTCACTATGGATAATTAATTTTGAAAGATATATGCTTTCACATTGGATCTAGATATAGATCGAACAAATACATATGGGAATGGTTGTTCACTTGGTGGTATCTTGGACAATCTTCTGTCTTCCAAGAAAAATTGTGAGTGATTATTACATTAATATTTGGACATGCTTTGAGGGAAAAAGAAAAAGAATAGAACAGCCTAAAAACGACGAGCACCATAAACTTGCTCAATTTACCTTTGCTTCCTAATAAGCATTTACGGTGTTTTGGACTTCAGACAAAAAACTGAATTTCTGCATCTGGAAAAAACCTGAAATCTGAAACAATGTGCAAGTTTGGGATCAATTTGTGGATCCTTAGATTCTCACTAGATTTCCAATTTGGAGTCACAAATGGATCCTATAAATTTTAGATGGACCAGCAAATGGATTTTGCAGGATCCAGCACATGGCAGCACCACGCTCCTTCGGTTTAATGAAATTTCTAAACAGCAGCATTTTTTAATGTTTATTGATTGTAAAATTATAGGGCAATAGGCAAAACAGCTAATGTAAGAAGAACCATAATACCCGAAGTTTTATAACCTTGCTAACTCCTAATAAATACAGTAATTAGCCAAATTGATTAGGGAGAATTAGCCACACACTTCAGATCCAGAATGTCTACTAATATCAAGTACGAGTCATAAAAAGAACATCATTGCAAATCAAAATGCACTTGCTGATTTAAATCAGTAAAAACTATAATAGTTATTAAAAGAAATAGCTGAAAGCTGAAAAGGAACACTAATGATTTTGACAGGATAACATATTCTTACAGCTGGGTTTCTGGGGTCATCTTCAGGAATATTCCTCTCGACCTTACCAACAAGATCAGCACCAACATCAGCTGCTTTAGTATAAATGCCTCCACCAACTCTTCCAAAAAGAGCCATGGACGACCCACCAAGACCATAACCAGTAATAGCCTCAAATAGACCTTCCCAATCCTCACCATAATAGATTTTGAATAGGTTAATGGCAATGTACAAGACAAGAAGCCCATTGGCAGCAAGTAAGAAGCCCATAACTGCACCAGATCGGAAAGCTGTGATAAAAGCCTTTCCAACACCTTTCCTTGCCTCTAACGTAGTCCTTGCATTAGCATAAGTGGCAATCTTCATGCCAAGGAAGCCAGAAACCAAAGAGGTGATAGCACCAAGCAAGAAGGATACAGTGCTGAAGATGGCATTAGCCAGGGCAGGCTTGCACATCTTGTACTTGTTATAGGTGCATGGCTGACTTTCGGTGCTGAAGCCCGCAACAGAGCCAAGGAAGAGGAAGATAAGCACCGCAAAAGCAACCATGAAGATTCCAACATACTGATACTCCGTGAAGAGGAAAGATGTAGCTCCTGTTCACACAAGTTAGATGTCGGGCGTAAATACTAACCACCAGAATAAGCAAAAATATAGATAAAAGTAACTCTCTAGAGGCCACATAGGCTTGGCTAATGGTGAAAGAGTTGTGATTGGATTATGGGAGGTCGCATGTTCAGCATGCATGCATGCACATAAAAGGGGTTCTACACAAGCGTTTAACAATTAATTGAAATAATAATAACAAATAAATGGGCTGACAAACAATGCAACGAAAAAAGACATCCATCAATCACAAAACCAACAACTATTTATATTAGCCAGGGAACTGTTTGGGGAAAAGAAATAGCAAAAACAATGAAACTTAATGATAAGTACCATGTATTGTATTTTTTTTATCATGCATGTTCTCTATTTTTTATGTAAATAATTACAGTTCAAGTATTTTTTTAGTTATTATACGGAAACTCATAGTTCGCAACAAGGATTACCGAAAACAAGCAAAAGTGTTGAAAAACCGGGGATCGAACTGTGTTGAAGAGCAAAGATACAAGAATCCAGACAATCCATCGCTCAAATCAAGATTTAGACTAGACTAGAATAAGTCTCAAGAGAAAACAAAGAAGCACCAGAAAGCGAAAATGGGCTAGAATAGCTGGTTTGACCATTGTACAGCAATCAATGCTACTACCTGGTAGTAAAAATAATCAACTTAAGATCAAATTTTCATAGAAGAAACAGGATCATATATGGATTCTCTTTGAGATCGGTGACCACCGTTACCCGGCAGTGTAACTGCCGCCACGTTAAAGATCAGAATTTTTTCTGAAGGCTACAAATTTATTTAGAATTTTTCTAAGCTAATCAGATCTTATCCAGGAAACTTGTAATAACCCTTCATCTTTTATAGCTAAAAATAATTTTAAAAAAATAAACAAATAATAAATATAACATTTCATTTTTTTTTTTTAACTCTTACACTTTTCATTTTCTTTAACCTCCTAAACCTTTCATCTTTTCCAACTCCAAACTCTTCATCTTCTTCATTATTTAAACCATGAAACTCCATATTTAATTCTCAAAATTAAACTTTTTAATTAACTAAAACTTTTCATCTTTTGTAACTCTCAATCCTTTCAACTCTTAAAACCTCCCAAACCTTTCACCTTCTAAACTTCCATCCTTAACTCTAAAATTAAAATCTCTAAATTAAATTAAAACCTTTCATATTCTCAACTCATTACTTATTCATTTCTCTAACTCCCATCCTTTCATCTTCTCCATAAATTATCTACATTAAATCTCCAATTTAATTTTATAACTCCTCAAACCTTTTAGATTCTATAACTCTCTAAACCCTTCACATTCTGTAACTCCTAAATCCAATCTTATATAAACCCCTAACTCAAAACACATTCCACTCATTCTAAAAATCATCCTCTAACATTCTCATCTCACTGGAGCCACCTTCAAAACCACTGCAGGAGCCGCCGCTGGAGCCGCCGCTGGAGCCGCCACCACTTCACCGGAGAAAAGCATCTCCTTCCATCTCTTTCCAAATTTTAGGTTCTCACCTTTTGACAAGAGGTTAGATATTATCTTTCTTTTTCTTTTGGTTAAAATATAAATCATAGATTAGCTCATTTACTATTCAATAATCCTAATAACCTAAAAATAGCATCCATCTTCTTATAAGCCCAATAAAATGAAGCCAAACCTATTTCCTAATTTCAGACCCGCTTAATACTAAAATCAATTTTTGAGTATGTTATAAATATTAGAAAATTCCCTAAAAATCATCTAAATTCATATTAATATGTTTTTAATATTCTTAGAATATTTTTAATGTGTAGATTACTCCATTGAGCGATATCGGGAAACAAAAATCCAGGTGAGTTCTTTTTGGACTCACTAAACATTCTAATTTTCCTTATAAAAATATTACTTCAATTATATCATCTAAATTTGTGATTACAAATACTATTTCTTTATATTGTTAGAATTTAATTTGTAGAAACTAAATGTGTTATTACAAATGCAATCATTGACATATCTGTTATTTCTTTATGATGTTAGAAATTAAATGATTACTTGTTAAATTACAGCATGTAGTTTGGTTTTTAATAAATCATGAAAAAGGCTATAATCATGGAAACATACTGTTTGTGATATCATTCTATATCGGTGTCTAAAAAAGTTTTGTATGCTGGTTCTCTAATTAAGGAACGTGCAATGCACGGAAAACCTCCCAGCATTCATACACTGGCCTGGTCGATATCTGTATGATATCTCAAATCAGTAAATCCTTAATATAACCAATTGTGATTTATTGAATAAAATATAAAACGGATTCTATAAATTATGTGATTAACAAATTAACAAAATCTAATTGAAATATTGTACCCGAAATTCAATATACAAGTTATGAAAACCAGAATTTAGACATGCATGTACTATACTTAAATGACACTGGGTTGGGGGAGAAACTGAGTGATGGAAATATACTCTGTTTCGGTTGTAAACTTGTTAAGTTGTACAACTGAATATTTCGCACACCATGGGTGCGTGATGATTTGTTGGATCATACCTGACTATAATTCCTGTTTGCCTGACGGCAGGTCCGATTCAGCACCGGACAATTCTGTGACCATTTCCTGGGTCTTACAGGAAACAATCGAAACAGTTGTATCCCATCAGTTAGCTTTTCCAATTACATGACATCTTAGACAAAAATACCCCTGTTATAGAATTGACTTTACTAAAATGACATTAAGATAACCTAAGTCAATTGACATCATTATTACAGACATTTTATTACATATTTTCTAAAACTTGTATTATTATTATGTTTGGACATAACCGTTATATTTCACATTTTTTCTGCGTTTTTATTTTGGTCGCAATCTGACGACCTGGGTGTGCATGCCCAGATTTACCAATGGACACGCCAAAACTGACGTAGGATCTGGTGTATTTTAAACATCATATTGAAGCTCCATAATGGATTAGAGATTCCCTTTTTTCTTTTGTTTAATTTTATTATATTTTGTTTCAATTGTATCTAAACTTCATTCCAATAAATGAAAAGTCAAGTTTTTATTGAATTTTTCTATCGTAATTACTGAGTATTATTGTGGCAAATTTATTAAGGCTTTAGCATATTCAAACTGAATATGTTGCCGGTACCTGTTACACGTGCTCGTATACCGTATATCGGGAGCGGGGCGTGACAAAACTCATGTGTATTAATAGGATGACAGTTACTTTGTAAATATAATTTTGAATAATTAATTGCTTTTGGTAGATTGGAACCGAGGGTTTTAGGCCGTCATTTTCAACCTTCGATGTTGTTATTTATTGTTTTATAGTATTGATTAATAAAAAAAAATTAATTTCTTCAAGTTATTATTAATGTCTAAATTTCATAATAGTTTTTTTTTTATTTCGTAATGTCTAGCTAATCTTCCAGATTTATGGTGTTAGATGAAATTAGGGTTTAGGGATTAAATAATATGATGTAATCCCTCTCTTTGATACTTCATTTTATTACGGATTATGAATTAGATTTAATTCATCTAACTATATTTAGAGACCTAAAAGGATTGACGGTTTATTGTTAGTAACCTTTAGGTGATAATTTGATAGGCCAAGTTTACTAATTTGGTGTGAAATTTATTATAGAATTATCTAAGAAATATCCAATAAAATATTCTAACTTAATTGATTGATGTTTTATTGATAATTTATTATTTGCTTGAATACCTTGATATTTTATGCTTTGAGATTGAAGTTTGTTATTTTAGAATTAAAAAAATCACAATTAATTATCCTACATAACCGTGCATTATTCATGATATGATCCTGATGGATTTGACACCCTCGCTTTTCTAAATAGTTTAATCCGATCTTCCAATCAAACAATATTTCTTATTGATTCAGTTAAATAGAATTAAGAGTAAGAATTGCATGCCACTTTAGATCTATATGGGAACGACTTGTTAAGAGCTACAACTACACTTACACTTACAGTAGATATTTTACATCAAACCTCAATAGGGTAAGTGTTTACTAATCACAATATACACCGAGAATGCAACAGTAAAAAGAAAAAGAAAATGAACAATGACTTAAATTCCCAAAATCAAAAGAACAAAATCTCTAGCACATAGATAATAAGAAACTCTATAAAAATGTCTTGCCTGCTTCATTTTAATAACCAAAATTTACAGCACCTTTTAAATACAAAATATATTGTTTTCGAAAAAGGACCATTAATTGCTTGGTCAGTACTTGCAATACCTCACATGCTAGAGTGTTAAAAAATTATCAGGAATTAACCAAACATACAGAAAAACTCTGATTGAGTGGCAATGCATCAAGTCAAAGTCATCATCTCATATTCCCGTTAGCACATCCAGTAAAATAATATATTTGTTTAGGCAGAAAAAATGGATAAATGACAAAGAACCAGCAATTGCAAGACAAACTTACCGGTTAGACCTAAACAATTCTTACAGTAAGCAAAATATTGGAAAGCACTAGCATCAATACAAGGGTTTGGGTATCCTGCTAGAAATTGAAGTTAGGATGAATTCAAAAATTTAAACATTTCCTATATAAACATGAAGATTAGAATCAAACAGTTTTATGTATACACACAAATAACAAACGCAAAGGACAAAAGGTTTAAAAGTTCAAATCAAACTCCTCAAATGAACAGCCTTTTCCTTATCAAGGCACTTGCTAAGTTAATTATAAAAGTTAGCGTCAGACAAAAACTTCAAAAAAACAAATTTAATACCAGTTACAAAACCACAAGGCGCAAAGAGAGTAAATAACTACTCACAATTCAAACTCCCAGAAACTCAAACTTTTACTCCTCTCCATGTTGGAATAAAATAAATATTTTGTTTTCTCGCAAAATGCATTATCATGACAATGACTAGAAGTCTAATTAACATCAAGATCTGCTCAGTAAATAGAACGATAAACCACCAAAAATGAAAACTGAACACATCAAAACTCAATTTTTTAAAAAAAGTTCGATTTTTTTATTTTTCGCAGTATAGTCCACAACCAAAGATTCTTTACGATAAGATCCAACACATCAAAATTATTTACCAAATAAAAGCACAAAACTCAATCAATCTCATAAACCCTACCATATCGAGATCCAACCCCCAAAAAAACCGAGCTTTAACTAAATCAATACCAGATCTACAACTCCAAAACCCTAGCCAACTCATCTCACCTTCGGAGATCGCGGTCTGAATCTCGGAGCACTTGACGACGACATTGTGGTCGTTAAGCCCCTCCTCCTCCTCGATAAGGTAGTCATTGTACCCGTTCTTCTTCCCCCCGTGCGCCGCCGGCGACTGCGCCTCCGGCGAGAGCTTCACCCTCGACACAAGCACCCACTGCACCAGCGAGAAAGCGATCCCAATTACCGCCGCCACCGGGATCAAGACCTCCGTCAAGAGATCGGACAGAATCGCCGCCCCCATTTCCACTCCAAAATTGATACCAAGTGCCCCAAGATCTCAGAAAAGAAAGAAAAGAAAAGAAAAAAAAAAAGGAGCTTGCTTTGGGGGCTCTACGAGGGTTTCTAGCGAGCTCGCCCTTTATATAAGTCCACTGGGTTCCGTTTAATCAAAGTAATTCAATTTCAGTTAGAGGGTTAATTCGGTATTCTACACCGCCAGCACATTTTGCTTAACCTGAACCGGTGCTGTTAATTTCGTGATAATGATGGATTTGGTGGAGGTAATTAAGGGATTAATTGGGGATTTTTGGGATTACGTAAGATTCGGAACAGGAAAAAGATCATTCGACGGTGGAAATGGGCTTGAGATTCCCCGTACGCCAAATGGACGGCTGCTGTTGACTTGATAATACGTTGGAGGATTTCGTGTTAATTAATCAGTAGATTTGGATAAGATTATTTGGTTACGTGTGTGCGCGATGTCTGCGGAAGGTACTTGCCACGTGGACGGTAATTTTGATGCCAGGATGTTGCACGACTATTAAAGAGAAATGGGAAGGACCGAAGGAGAGGGGAGATTCTAAATGCGCACCGTAGTTTACTTAGTGAGCTCCACATCCTATAGGGGAAAACGGTGCTCACTAAATCAAATGCGGTGCACATTTAGAATTTCCCAAAGAAGAGAGGGGGGGAAACAAATTCAAACAATTTGATTCGATAAATAGATATCTTTTATTTGCTCTGTTTAAAAAAATGTAAGTAGAGATAGTACTCAGGGATGGACTTAAGTAGAATAAAGTTATTCGGTGTTCAAACTGTCTAAAGTTTGCTCTGCGCATAGGATTTCTCCCCGACGAAGGCATAGGAGAGGAGCTCACAACCCAATATATATATATATATATATATATATATTATAGCATTATGAATTTGACGATAAAATTAGTTGTAATTTAATCACGGTCAAGACTTAATTAGACGAATAAAGAGATCTAAGGAGTGAGTTGAAAAAATATAATATCGAGGACCAAAAATGAATTTTAGTTTTATGCTTCGGACACGAGATAAAAGACTTGACATTTAATAGAAAGACAAACTCATAAAAATAGTAAATATCTAGATTTAAGAAAATTGAGAGAGGCGACTGTCCATCTTGTCACGAGGGTGTTTCAGACCGTGATAGTACTATTTATATTTTGAAACATTAGACATATAAATATCTAAATAAAGACAATATAAAAAATATAGATTTTTGTTGGATGGTAAAAATATAATTGTTTAGAAATGATAATTAATAATAGCCACTGAATATGCCTATACATTATAAATTCACAATCAGTAATTTCAAATATAATTGGTAATTTTATTATTCTAATAATGTCTATATACATATTTTCATCATGATTTAAAAATAAATATAAATATGATGATAACTGGGATGAGCAGAGTTCGGTTAAAGGTAAAATAACTTACCGAAATCGATCCGAATCAAATTGGGCAGATATAATTTGGTTGTTTTTCGGTTTTAAACTTTGAAAACAGAACTAAACCGACCAAATTATATATGTGTGTGTGTGTTGGGGGGGACACTGTAGGTTAGCCACCAGCTCAAGAAAAAAATAAGTGAGCTAGCGGCAAAAATATAAAAATCCAATGATTTTTCTTCTAATTTTTTCTAAAATTAGGATCTCTATTTTTTTAACTTTAATAATACCAAATTTCATTATATTTGGAGTTTATTTGTACTTTCGTTAAGTCTGTTAAAATTTTTATTAACTTGATGGATGATTAAATCAAAACTAAAACCCAAGAAACTAGGTATAAGTGATCCATAAAGGGTCGAGATCATAATCTAAAAAAAAATTGTTAAAAAAAATATTAGAGATAGTGGAAACGAGCTGCACTCAGGTAACTTACGTGAGTTGTCAACTCATTTCCATTTCTCTCTCAATCTCACAAATATATATATATATATATATATATATATATATATATATATATATATATATATATATATATATATATATATATATATATGAGTAAACGGGAAATACACCAGCGGTGAAGGGAGTTCCTTCACCGCCGCTTAGTTGGCCCAATAAAATTATTACATGTAGCACCACTCAAAGGGCGGTTAAGAGAATTCATTTATTTATTATCTTGAATGACGTCACGTGTAATAATTTTATTGGGCCACCTAACCGGCAGTGAAGGAACTCCCTTCACCGCCGGTGTATTTCCCGTTTCCTCATATATATATATATATATATATATATATATATATATATATATATATATATATATATATATATATATGAGTAATCCGGAAATTCACCGACGGTGAAGGGAGTTCCTTCACCGCCGCCTAGATCGCCCAATAAAAATTATTACAAGTAATGCCACTCAAAAGACGGTTAAGCAAATTCTTTTATTTGTTATTTGAGTAGCGCCACGTGTAATAATTTTATTGGGCCACCTAAGCGACGACAAAGAAACTCCTTTCCGTTTATTCATATATATATATATATATATATATATATATATATATATATATATATTGAGAGAGAGAGAGAGCGGGAAATTCACCGGCGGTGAAGGGAAAAGAGTTCCTTCACCGCTGCTTAAATGGCCCAATAAAATTATTACACGTTATGCTACTTAAGGTAATAAATAAAATAACTTTTTTAACCATCCTTTAAGTGACACTACGTATAATAATTTTATTAGGCTATCTAAGCAGCGGTGAAGGAACTTCCTTCGTCGCCGGTGAATTTTCCGTTTACTCATATATATATATATATATATTTAGAATATGAGAAAAATGGAAATGAGCTGACAGCTCACGCAAGTTCTTGAGCTACAGTTCATTTTCATTATCTCTAATAAATATTTTTTTAAAAATTCTTTTGGATTTTGATCTCGTTCTTATAAAGTTCACTCATATCCAATTTCTTGAATTTTAATTTTTATTTAATTGTGCATCAAATTAACACAAATTTCAATAATTTCTAATAAATAAGTATTTTGTACTTACTGAATAATAGTGTAAATAAACTCTAAAATTTATAAAATTTGATATTATTAAAATTAAAGAAGATAGAAATTTTAAGTTTAGAAATAATTTTAAAAAAATTATTAGATTTCTATATTTTTATCGCCAGCACTTATCCATCTATCTCCTTTCACGTCAATCAACTGTTGAGTGGTGACATTTCATGGCCTCATTATGATAAGATATTTTAATCTGGAAATATGGGCCCACATTAAGTAACATGAGAAATCAGGCGAAATGTGGGCCCCCAAGGATTGTAACCCATTGTTTCTCCGCCACGTCATCAATAAGTGTTGGGATAGCGTCACGTCGCTACGTGGATTAAGATCATCCGTTGGCTGCAATAGGCGGAGAAATTGACGGTCGACATCGCTCGATGGTGATGAAGAGTGACGTGTACGGCGGCGCGTGGAAGTAGTCGTATGTTCAACGGCGTGCTGCTGTGCACAAATGAAAATTCTAAATGCGCACAACATTTGACTTTGTGAGCACCATTTTCCCCCATGTTGTAAATCTCTTTACTGTGGTGCTCACTAAGTAGAACGTGGTGCGCAGTTAGAATTTCCCCTGCACAACTTTTCCCTGCCAATGAATTTTTTTAGAGATTTTATTCATTTTTTTTTATTTAAATCATATGAATATTCATTTGTTCTCGTTAAATAAGTCTTGACTTGAGACATGGATTCTGAATTGAGTCTATTTAAATAATACGATAAAAAATATATTGGAGTGAATTTCGTTAAGATTGAAAGAAAATTTTTATAAGACTGCTATTAGACTAGTTTTATTATATGGCACAGAATATTGGGTTATAAAGAAACGTCATTAATAGAAAATAAGTGTAGTAGAGATGTGCATGCTCCGTTGGATGTGCGAAAACATTAGGAGAGATAAAGTGAGAAATGAAAATATTCGTGCTAAAATAGGTGTAGCTCCCATCGATGAGAAGATGTGAGAAAATCGCTTACAATGATTTGATCATATACAACGTAGGCCTACAAGTGCACCAATTCGAAAAGAGGAGTTTATCAACGTAGGACAAGTTAAAAGAACGAAGGGAAGACCGAAAAAAATATGGATGGAGGTGATATGCAAAGATATGGAGTCTAGAGATTTAAATAAGGAGATATTACTTGATAGAAATGAATGGAGAAGGAATATCAAAGTGATCGATCCGGCGTGATTCTTTTTTTGGTTCATGTAGCCTACCCCAAATACTTTGAATAAAAGGCTCAGTAGTTGTTGTTGTTGTGAATTTGTGTAGCACTGACTTCAAACAAATCTTTAAAATGGATAAGAAAAAGGGAAAAAAAGCTTGTGAAAATTCTAGGATAATTTTAAAAGAAAAAGAAATCAAATCTCGAGCTTTATTTTTTTAAAAAAAAGATTAATTCAAATTTATTTTCATAAACAAAAATTAATTATTTTCATGAACTCGGAGTTTTGAAATCCTAATTCAAACCTTATTAAAATTCTTTTTGGTACTATTATAGATTTAGGGAGTCTAACAATAATCAAGTCTAATTCACGATTTTAAACCTAAATTATACATAATCAAGTTATAACTAAGCCTAATTTATGCAACATCTATACTGTAACTAAGCCTAATATATGTTGTTCGTTTCGTTAAAATCCTATTAATAAAATTTTTTTTAAAAAAAAGACTTATAATTTATCGCGGGCATTTCCAAACAAAACATCAAACAAAAATTGACAAAGTCTGGTATTATGGTCTGTTTGATTCTTTAAAAAAAAAAAAATAAATTAAAATTAAAATCATGATTAGATTCTAATTCCACTAATTAATTAAACCTTAAGATTGCGTGGCGTGCAAGTGCAACAACGTGTAGACATGACACCTTAAAATTATAATCCATAATTAATTAACTTAAAGCTAAGTAATTTTATTGATCACCAACTTAATTAACCACCCACCTTTCACAATTCTACTTGAATAAAATTATTCATTTAGGCCCCGTGATCTTCTCTTAAGAGATAAGAAGTTGATTAATAATATTATTAAGGGGTATTTACTGGTTTGTCCTTCAAATCTTTATATATTATGATTTTGCCTCCCAAATCTTCATATTTAGAATTTTGCCCTCCAAATCTCATAAGTTACAACAATTTTGCCCCTCTCTCTAACACAGTTAAATATTTGACCATTTTACCCCTTTTTTTCTCTTCTATTTTCCTCCTTTCTTCTTCTTCTCTCTTCCTCCTCTCTTCTCATTTTCTTCATTATTTATCCTCTCCTTTCTCCTCTTTTCTTTCAGTATTTAACTGTGTTAGGGAAGAGAGGAGAAGAGAGGAGAAAAAAGAGAGGAGAAATAATGAAGAAAGGAGAAGAGAGGAGGAAGAGAGAAGAAGAAGAGATGAGAAAAATAAAAGAGGAAAAGAGGGGTAAAATGGTCAAATATTTAACTGGGTTAGGGAAAGTTAGAGAAGAGGGCAAAATTGTTGTAACTTATGAGATTTGGGGGGCAAAATTCTAAATATGAAAATTTGGAGGGCAAAATCATAATATATAAAGATTTGAGGGACAAACCAGTAAATACCCTTATTATTAATTACTGCAAATTATATTTTACCTATTATAATGCACTTAGCGCAATAGTTTATAATGATTTCTATGACGTCATTAAATAATATAATAATAGCAAGTATTTTTTAAAGATAAATATATAACTAGTTATAAACTATTTTAATTTTATATTGTCGGTATTTCGCTATCTAATTTATGGGTGGAAGGGTATACCTGTTCTTATTTATTTTTAATAATATATTTTTATCAATAACAAATATGTCAAAGCTCCATTGGCACATACAGTTGTAATGATTGAAATATGTTTATAATTTTTTTTTTATGATATATTGCCAAAAGTTTTCCTTAAGCATCAAGAGTTTTTTATGGCAAATAATTAAATAGAATATATATCAGTAGATCATAGTAATATATTTTACATTTAAAATTATACAAATAATTAGCTATTAAGGAAAGTAGACAAGAAAGGTAGTACTCAATAATAGAAATTCTAGATTTGCGATTAAGTGTATAATTTTAAAATTAATTACTAATTTGCATCCCTTCATACTAGTCAGGTGCGTTGCTGTTGCGCTTGTAAATATCGTTTCATGGAACCGTACTTTCCCTTCAATGTGTACAAGGGTTCTGGTGTGCACGAAGGGATGAGAATAGACAGTGTACACCTCAATTTTAGGACATTTTAGCAGCGTGAGGTACTCCAAAAGAGCAAGATCGTATAAATGTAGGAGATGTTAGTATTTTACTCTAATAATCTATTAATTTTTCTAAAGGAATAAATTATTTTTTTATATCTCCGTCAGTATTGTGCTTAAAGTTTTTAATTTTTTTTTTACTACAAGTCTCAAATCAACATAAAAGGGGAAATGTTATGGTATAATTATGACAACCTGTGTAAAACTGTAACGCCCCTGTTTTTCAACTAGGGCTGAGCATAAAACCGAAAAAACCGAACCGAACCGCAAAACCGAACCGAACCGAACCGATCGCTTCGGTTTATTAGGTTTTCGGTTCGGTTTAAAAACCGAAATTATTTATGGGTTTCGGGTCGTGTTTCGGTGGCTTTAGCTCCAACCGAAACCGACCGAAAAAACGGAACTTTTTGGAATTATAGCTTTTTTTTTTCTTTGATTTATTTTCAATGTGTTTTTCTTTTAAATTTTTTATGAAAAACATGTAATTGTTATTTTAATAAGTAGAAAAAGAAAAAAATAGAAAGAAAATTATTATTTTTCCAATAAAAAACATGCGTTTATCACATAATTAGTTTCAAACCCTAAAATCCGATAACCGAATCGAACCGAACAGAAAATTCGGTTCGTTTTCGGTTTTCACTTTTTTCGGTCGGTTCGGTTTCGGTTTTATAACTTTAGTTCGGTTTTTGGTTGGGTTTTTTTTTCAAAAAATCGAACGGAACCGACCGATACTCACCCCTATTTTCAGCTGCTTCTCAAAACGGAGGACGTTATTTATTACTTGTACTAGACAACCCAACAGTCACAGGATCTTGGAATAACTGTAACTACTGCCACAATCAGATGAATAAATAACATATTTGAAACTGAAAAGATTTCATTTGAACAAAAAGTTCATTACATAAAATGGCACACTGTTTTAAATCTGAACATAAAAGAAGTAAAGGAGAAAATCAGTGTCCAGACAAAAGAAATACGAACAATATATATAAGATTCTTTGAAAAGTACTTCACTACTTAATATTGCTCGGTCCGATCGATGAAGTATGAATCCTTAGTTGGGGCTGGTTCTCCTTCTTGGTCCTCTAAACCTAGGTACGAAACATAGGGGATTAAACCCAGCAAGTAACACAAGGAAAATATATATGTACTATTACAGTACTAAAGATAAAAGTATGCAAATGAATAAAATACTTTCATTGGGAGTATTCCTTAATAAAGAGATAAAATGCAATTAAATCGTGATAGTATTGAACAGTCATGTGAATAATGAAAAATATAACAGCAAGATTATATATGTCATTTGCAAATAACATATGTCATTTGCAAATAACATGTAAATATCATGTAAAGATGAATATTTTGTAAAGATGTCAAGTCTAAGTCAAATCTTTATTAGCATTTAAAACAAATAATGGATATGATAGCGCGCAGTTTCCGTTATGTACAAGTGCCCGTGCATACCCGGGACCTGGCCTCAAACCCATGGCACTGAAGTATGACACACCGCTAGGTATTCAAGTCAAACCCTGTACTGTGAAACAGTAACGGACATCACCTTTATAGGGACTCATGTATCAGATAGTGACCCAGTACCACCCAGTGCTGCTGCAGTAAAAATCCTCAGCACCTCAATCAAGAAGTTGGCCAACAAAATCCTTGTACAATACAGTTCTTATCCATCATATAGTTTCTCCCATCTCCTTATTCATAATGAATTATGCACATAAAAAATTTATTTTACATTTATTTGTTTACTTTTTCTTTTTCCTCTTTAATTGGTTTTCAATTCATGATAACATGCTTACATTTTTTCATGAATGTACATGACATATAGTATCATAACACATGGCTTGTAATATTAAAGCACATGGCTTGTAATATTAAAGCACATGACTTGTAGCATGATAAATTAACACATGATATATTAGTACAATTATATCACAATGCATATCATTAAAATTATTTTAATAATCTGGTTTCATTCTCAATGTCAATCAATAATCTAATTTGGAAACCAAATACATCATGTAATAATAATTTCTACCTATCAATTATTCTCAATTAATCTAAATTAAGCCCAAGTCCAATCTCTCAATCATTTAATCCATCAAATACAAACCTATTAAATTCCCAACTTTTTTCATATATTTATTTTAATTTTATTTTTCCTTTTTTTTTCTGTCTAGCCCAGGCCCAAACCCAATCCCACTAAATTCTCACTTATTTTTATTTTATTTTTTTTTCTTTTCTGTCAGGCCTAGATCCAATAATTTGCTTTAGTTCTCAATATCAATTAATAATCCAAAATATGCATTTTCAAAAATAAGTTACGTATACAAATGTAAATTAAATAATGAAACGAACGAAAATAGATATAAATAAAATAATGAAATGAACGAAAATAACAGTATTACTTGCCTCGGCTTGATCTCGAATATTCGGTTCGAATTCTCGGTTCAATTTGATTTTTTTTCTTTATCTTTCTCTTTTTTTTTCCTCTGCTACTAGGTTTGGCCGAGAGGAGAAGAGGAGGTGAGAATCAAGTGGTGAAAGAGAGAGAGTGTGTTTTCTTTTTCTTATTCTTTTCTCCCTCTCCCCTTCACACCTCAGCACCAAATATTCTCCCATGTGACACCTCATGAAATCCTATGCCACCCCCTTCTCAATCACAACAACACAGCACACTCATTCACCGTCACATTTATTTTAATTAATTAATTAATTAATTAATTAATAATTTAATAATTTCGATTTCGTTGTAACGTTCTCCAAATACTATCAAATTTATGTAGGACGTAGTGCTCGACGAGGGGAACTCTACAAAATTATCCGTTTGTCATTTCGATGACCAGAATAAATGAACCGAAATTCCGAAGTAATTAGAATGATAATTTTAATATTATTATATTAGGAATTTTGGAATTATTTTTCGGCCTCGTAAGAAAAATATCTAAAATTCCTAAATATTACAAAACTAATAATCGCGAAGACCGAATATCATTTGGATTTGTGAATTTACAGTTATGTTAACCGAAAGTTATTTTGGTGTCCAAAATTGACTCCGGTGGACTTATTCAACACGATTGGTCTCAAGAGCAATACAGATAGCTAGAATTTTGGGATATTACAAAAACATTATCACATATTATTATAACATGAGCAAAAAAGAAAAGGTTATGTGGGACTTGGTTTGTTAAAGGAAAGATACAAGGCTGGCTAATGTCACACTGCTTGCATGTGAGTTAGATTCAAGGGCTCTTTCAAAAAGGTTGGCTCCTCAACAAGTTTCCAATTTGATGTGGATGGCTATCCTACTACTTAAGCTAAACCAAATAAATAAATAAATTAAAATACAAAACAATCTTTCTTAACCCTTCCTTAACCCGAGCAAGAGATTTCAAAATGGTATCAGAGCAATCCAGATTCAATTCTTATCGGGCGCGAAGCGCAAATTTAATTATGGATTTTTTGAAAGAAAATAAATACAGTTGCGTGAAATCCAGATTTCGGTCCAAGTCCAACTTTCGATCACAGTTTCGAAATTTTGATACAGTAAAAGGATTTCACAGAAATGAATCTACATACATAAATAAATTAGTTAATCACCTACAAGTTGCTAAGACAATTTATAATATTCCAACTTCCAAGGTATCTTTCTATCCATCTATCTATCATGCTTTGTCAGTACAGCTCACATAGCATGGGGCTTGCAGGGTTGGTTGCCTCAAGATCCCTCAAATGAGATGAGATCCCTAATTGGCATGTGAAGGGGATATGCTTTTATTTTTATAGGAAGATCCATGAGGGATCTTGATCTTATAATAATTTACTCACCATAGTTACAAGAGTAAACCCTAATTAGGATATGCTCATAGTTTATTCCTATGGAGTCAACATTGTTAACAATACTTTAATGTTTAGCACAGTTTGGGAGATGTTCCACCAAAACTTAGATAGTACAGGTGTTGTGACAAATTCAATACAATAACAGAAGATAATCATGCGGGATCGATCGCATAGTTGATCCTTCCAGAATTGTCTCCTGCTTTAGACCACTAAGATATTGGGTTTAAATCTCATTTGTTAGTAAAGTTCCAAATTATTTTATTTCTTTAATTTTTTCAAGTCCAGCCATTTATAATTTTTATTGTTTTTTATTTTAATTTTATTTTTTTTCCCAATTATTATATTTATTTTTCTCCTTCCTTATTTGCTCTCAAAAAATTTCTTCCTCATTATGAAAACTCAATTTTTTTCTCACTTCAAAATTATCAAATCAATTTTCAAGATTTACTCTCGTTAGATCTTCTCAATTCTCAAATCTCAGATTTCTCTCCTTCACCCCCTCCCATACTCTCCATCTCATTAATAAGTAACTTTCCTGCTCAAAAAGTTAGAAAAACCAAATGAGATTTCTAGTGAAAACAATATTTACAAAAATTAGATTTCATTTGAAGTTTTATCTCAGGCCCCATCCTCTCTCACGTTACGGTCTCTACTCATTCCTTTCGAGTAATATGTCTTTGTTTAAACTTTTAACATTTATATATTTTCGTATCACCTCCATCCATATTTTCTTCGGTTGTCTCTTGCTTTTTAAACTTGTTTTACATTGATAAACTCTACTCGTTGAACTACTACATTTATAGCAAATTCAATAGTGTAAAAAGATTACGCTGTAGATTTTCAGATACTGTGAATGTAAATTTCTGTTAGTTTTAATATCTGTTAGGCTTTTCACCAACCTCTATAATCCATGGAGGTTTTGTTTAGGTTAGGGATAGGGTTTACTAATAAAACTAGCAAATAGTCTAATTTCAATGATTACACAAATACCTTTAACATTTTTTTTTTATCAAGACAGTTAATCCCTTGTATAATTACTTCAAAAAATTTCTCCTACACTATATTAAATGTGAATATAATCTTTTTTCAACTAATAAAACTAGCAAATAGTCTAATTCACTACCTAAGACATAGTACATTTTGTTTGTTTTTTTTAGCATAAACAATGGATGGGTTGCGATTTTCATTTTGTTCTTATAGTAGATAAAGTGAGAAATGAAAATATTCGTGCTAAGATAGGTGTAGCTCACACCAATGAGAAGATGCGAGAAAATCGCTTACGATGGTTTGGTCATGTGCAACGTAGGCCTATAAATACACCAGTTCGAACGACGTAAGCTTATCAATGTAGGACAAGTTAAAAGAACGAAAAGAATACCGAAGAAAATATGGATGAAGGTGATACGAAAAAATATGGATTCTAGAGATCTAAATGGGGAGATATTACTTGATAGAAATGAATGAAGAAGGACTATCAAAGTGATCGATCTGGCGTGATTATGTTTTTGGTGTAGTTTACTCCAAATACTTGGGATAAAAAGCTTAGTTGTAATAGTAGTAGATTTCACATCCTCATAGTTTACATCTATTCTGATCAGAAGACCAGAGTTCAACTGATACTGCCATTAACTCCACCTCATTAAGAAAATGGAAGAAAAAAAGATTAAAAAAAAGGGAAACGAAAAGGAAAAAGAAAAAAGAGATGAAATTTGATATTTGGCTAATAAGAAAATATTTTCTTTTCTTTTAAATTTTCTCCCAAGCCAAATAATAGAAAACAAAGCCTTACGGTTTTCTAACTTGCCTAAGTTTGATTCTAGTCCCTTAAATCATTTTAGCTACTATAAATCTATCTGGTCCTTTTTTTTTTTTTTGAAGAATATATAAAATTTGTCTAGATTTCAAATTCGATTCCTATGAAAGTCATTAGAAATTTAACTTGGATAGTTTATCAAGATACGTTCTCATTAGTATTTTTTTTTTTTTTTGAATTGGATTACATTAGGCTAACTATTTTATAATCTTCAAACTTTTTGTTTAATTAATTTTCGTCTTTTCAGAAGGGATTGCATTTTATAGCTTGGGCTCACTGATATTGGGCCCAAAATCATGCCTCAGAGAAAAAATAATTGCTAGATGGGGATGAATGGGACATTATAAAGGCACACCCACTCTCTGCTGGCACCCCCAGTCCTAATAGATATGTCCATATTCAAGAGGCTTAGGGCACATGTTGCAGTTATTATATTGAAAAAAGTGATAAAATTGTTGTACTTTAGAAATCTAAATAATTAATTAGAAATGAAGATGAGATGTGATCATATATGATATGTATAATATTTTCATGTTGTAATGCAGGAACAAGAGCCCCTCATGTGCTTGAATGACACTCAAAAGGATTGAAGATTGGCTGGCTACTGAAAGTCCTCGCATCCGAACACAAGTTTCATGGAGCTCATTTGGCAGTCATGTATGTCGGTGGCAAGCAGAAATCCCTTCCACGTATCTTTTGGGGAAATGACAATCATACTTGACGAAGTGATCATCCTTCGTGGTCTACCCGTGACGGCCGTACTGTAAACCCCTCGACAATGCATAGATGACTGATGCAGAATTTACAAGTGAGATCACTTGAAGTATAGTAGAGATGAGAACGAGTGGGTTCAAGAATCAATACTTGGTCCATTCTATTCAAAATTTTGAAATTAAAAAAAATAAAATTTTAATTTTTTCTTTGAAAATTTTTAATAGAGCAGGCCAAGAGCCTGTCTTTGGATCTATCTATTTTCATCCTACAGTTCATATTTAGTCATTACGGTGAGCATAGAACCTTTATGTTTAGAGTTCAAAATTTTCAATCATTTATGCAATGACGATATGCCCACCAATGCCTTCAGCACCTTTTACATTCTAAATATATTATCTATATATCATATTTTGAACCCATCTGATTTTGAGTCCAGGAAAAAGTACAGTCTTCGTAGTGAAAATTCAAGTGCAAGTTGTGTGATATATTGTTCTTTATCATTTGATGTCCTAATTGAAGTTGCATGAGATGTCCTAATTGAATTTGCATGATCTACTCATGCGGAGGAGGTTAGTTCTAATATAGATTTCACAACTTGCATAACCATCATCCATCGACTGAAATTAATTCCATTCTAAATTCGGAAGGTTTGTTCTTGTCAAGCAGTGAGAGAATCAATTTTTATATTTTACCAAGTTGATTATCAATTCTTCTCAATTTCCATTATATTGATTTGGATTATGGAAAATACTTCTATATTTGTTATTTAGTTGTACATTTCTATTATGATGTTACGTGGTGATAGGATATTAGAGAAAACCAAAGTAAGCATAATGCTATCTAATATTAATTATTGAGACTGGTTACGGAATGGTTGCTCGTGCTAAAATCATGTTGTTTCGGTATATTAATGAGATCAAAGAAAAAAGAACTAAAAGTACATGGCCTTGTAAAAATAACTTCACGAGTAAGAGGAGAATCCACTAATGTATCGGTTGCTTGTGATGTAATGTTTTTCATTTACTCATCAAAGGAACAATATAAATTTTTAAGGGGTATTTACAGATTAGTCCCTTACTTTATAAATTATAATTTAGTCCCCAAATTTTCATATTTAGGATTTAGTCCCTCAAATCCTCTAAGTTACTACAATTTAGTCATCTCCCTAACTTCCGTTAGTCCAGTTTATTTTTTGACCTAATTTTCCTATTTTATCCCTCTTTAATTCCTTCTTCCCTCTTCCTCCTCATTTCTTCTTTTCTCTTCCTCCTCATTTCTTCTTTTCTCTTCCTCCTCTCTTCCCTTCTTCCTCCTCTCTTCTCCTTTTCTTCATTCTTCCTCCTCTCTTCTCCTTCTTTCTCCCTCCTCTCTTCTCATTTTCTTTATTAGATTCATTGGTTTTCCCCTTTCTTCTTCTCTTCTATCTCTCAGTCTTCCCTCCTTTTTCTTCATAGGGATATTTAAGTCATTTTATTATTTAGAAAAAAAAGTAAAAATTAAATTATACTGTTTATTTGGACGAAAAAACTAAAGGAGAGACTAAATTGTAGTAACTTAGAGAATTTGAGCGACTAAATCATAAATATGAAGATTTGGAGGATTAAATCATAATTTACAAAATGTAAGGGACAAACCTGTAAAAATCCCAATTTTTAAATTTTAGATCCAAAAAAGTACCACATTCTAATGGTCACAAATTTGTTCTAATTCACTTACAATAGTTCATGTATTAAAGATTGAAAACTCATGAATGTTAGACCAATTTTTTGAAAAATTTGTAAGACGCTTCTACAAACAATGATCGGATGCAAAATGAGAAACTCTCATATTCATCTAGCAGTTCGAGAAGTAAATTGAACTTGTCTGCACACAGAATAAATGATTCCCTTCTCCGCTACTGTGGAAATTTCTTACCCAGGGTTGATATACATCTACGAGCACAACATCTCCAATAACCAAAATTCTCCAAACTAAATAATTTGACCACACAATTTGCCCTCATCTATTGTAATAAAATTTGAGATATTACAAACTTTAAAGAATGATGATCTCAATAATTTGAACTTGATGTGCATCAAGCTGAGCATTACCCGCAGCAGCATAACATGTTTCTAAAAGAACAGTGCAAAATATGAATGGTCAAGTAACACAACAAGAACAAGAAAAAGAATCATATTTATAACTCTGATATTTACAATAAAAGTATGCATGCTATATAGTTATCATCACGAACTTCTGATATTTACCTACTGTCATCATCGCCATGTATCATGACACTCCATTTACATAGTTAATATACATCTATTCGTTCCTAAATATCACTCATAAGTTCCTTTAATGATTTATCTAAAAAAAAAAAAAAATTACTCGATGCACAAAAAAACATGTCAAATCAGGTATATTTTTTTTCTGGGATAAGAAATCCCTCCCTATTTATATGAAATCCCTCCCTATTTATATGCTCTTTACTTCTAAACCGTCCACTTCCATCAATTTATTTATAGTTAAAATCTATTTCATCCACCTCACCTCCCACCTACACCCAATATAACTAACAGACTTTCCCTCCTCCCCTTCACTTTTCTTCCTCCCCAACAACTTTTTTTTTTCTTTCCCTTCAAAACACAAAATAAACAAAACAAAATAAAAGCTCTCCTTCTTCCTCCCCCTCTCTCCACCATGGACCTATCACTGCTGTCCCCTCGGCGATCGACAGGGCACGCCCTTCTCCAGTCCCTCATCGCCTACCACAAGAGCCAAGAAGAGCAGCAGCAGAGCCACCCGCAGGGCCAGAAGAGGAACTGCAGCCTGGCTTCGGACGACGAGGATGAGGGGATGGTGGCGTGGGGTGAGGAAGATGAAGGGGCCATGGAACTGGTCCAGCTCGGGGCCGAGGGGAGGCCCAAGAATGTGCTCATCTTGATGAGCGACACCGGTGGAGGGCACCGTGCTTCGGCTGAGGCCATCAGGAATGCGTTTCGGCTCGAATTTGGGGACAAGTACAAGGTGGGTGAGATGAGCAATCTGTTTCTTGATTGAATTTTCATTTATATGTTTATATTCTAATTTTATGCTTTGCCTAATTTTATGCCATGAAAAATGATTGCGAGGGATTTCTTGTTTTGATCAATGTTTCTACATGTTGTTCCTCAAATCTCTTATTAGGATGATAAGTCTCTCTTCTATTTATCCAATTTATGGATTGCTTAAATTTATTGATGAATTAATGAGTTTTGGTTTTTAGTCTTTGTATATCAAAATCTTTGTTTGATTAATGGATTTTCTGAAATTTTTACTTGTCAATTACTAATCCCTTTCTTGTTAATTTATTTTTATTTTTGTTGGATTTCTTTATTCTCTTTGATGGATACATTTAGTCATGACTTTTAGATTATTTGTGGACAATTCACGCTAGTTTGACTATAGTTTCTGAATTCTGAAGACGTTTTCTAATTTATATCCCCGTACTCAATCAGAATTAAAAATTTCTATTAATTCTTTGAATCTTTAGGTGTTTGTAAATGACTTGAGCCATTTTTTTTATAATAATTTTAATCGTTTTAATATATGATATCTCTTCGAGATATTCAATTAGTATTAAATTTATTATTATAATATATGTATGAATATATGTATGTATTTATTTTTGTGTATGTCCCTGTGTGTAGATATGTTTATAAATATAATTATTAAATAATTCGGACGGTTCAGTTTTGTTTCAAATTTTAAAGCTTGAAATTTAAAACCGACCAAATTATTTTAGTTTAGTTTGGTTTTTACTTATTAAGATCGCTTTCGATAAGTTATTTGGACTTTAACTAAATTATTTTGATTTTAACTAAATTCCGTTGACCCCTAACCTTTGGCAACGACTTTTTAGATTATTTGTGGTCAATTATGACTAGCTTGTCTATAGTTTCTGAATGTTCAAGACATTTTCTAACTTACATCCCAGTATTCAATAAGAATTAGAGATTTTCAATTGTTATTTGTGGTCAATTATGACTAGCTTGTCTATAGTTTCTGAATGTTCAAGACATTTTCTAACTTACATCCCAGTATTCAATAAGAATTAGAGATTTTCAATTGATCCGTTGAATCTTTAGGTGTTTGTAAAGGATTTATGCAAGAAAATAATAATAATATTAATAATTTAATCGTTTTAATATGAATATCTCTTCGAGGTTATCCCCTTGGTATTCAATTGATTATCTATAATATATGTATAAATATATGTATGTATTTATTTATGTATACACATATATTTATATGTATATATAACTTACATGTGTCTATGTTTGTGTAAATTTATAATTTTTAAATACTTATGTCGGTTCAGTTCGATTTGGGATTTCTAAGCTCGAAATCAAAATTGACCGAAATATTTTGGTTTGGTTTAGATTTGCATATTCGGATCGGTTTCGATATGTTATTTCGGTTTTAACCTATCTCTGTTCACCCCTAACCCTTAGTAATGACTTTTAGATTATTTGTGGTCAATTATGGCTATAGTTTCTGAATCCTCAAGACATTTTCTAACTTATACCCCAGTACTTGATTAGAACTAGAAATTTCTGTTGATCCTCTGAATCTTTAGGTGTTTGTAAAGGACTTGTGCAAGGAATATGCAGGATGGCCTCTAAACAACATGGAGAGCTCCTACAAGTTCATGGTGAAGCATGTCCAGCTCTGGAAGGTTGCCTTCCACAGCACCTCTCCCCGATGGGTCCATTGCGTCTATCTCGCTGCCATCGCAGCATTCTACGCTAAGTATTTGCTCTTCCCTTTACATTCATTCAAATTCGTTGACACCCTCTGCAACTCTTTTTAACTTGTTTTGCTACTACCGGCTACTGAAGAAAGGTGGAGGCAGGGTTCATGAAGTACAAGCCCGACATCATTATCAGCGTTCATCCGCTCATGCAGCACATCCCTCTATGGGTACTCAAATGGCAGAATCTCCAGAAGAGAGTGATCTTTACGACTGTCATCACTGATCTCAACACTTGCCACCCTACATGGTACTTGTACAAGTCATCACCTCGAAAACCTTAGTTGAGAGTTTCCTATAGGACTCATGACTTGTTTGGTTTCGGCTCAGGTTCCACACTGGGGTGAATAGATGTTACTGCCCCTCGGATGAGGTTTCAAAGAGGGCTCTGCTCGATGGGCTCCAGCCCTCGCAGGTTCGGGTGTTTGGGTTGCCTATCAGGCCATCCTTTTGTCGAGCAGTCCTCAACAAGGTCAGTGCCTTCAGGTATCTAAGCTCGACTATAAACTGAAGGATGATTTTGACAATCGATTTCGACTGAAATGTGATGATCAGGATGATCTGAGGAAAGAACTAGAGATGGATCTACAGTTGCCTGCAGTGCTGCTCATGGGAGGGGGCGAAGGAATGGGTCCGGTCAGAAAAACTGCAAAAGCCCTTGGAGAAGCGCTCTATGATAAACAGCTCGACAAACAGATAGGTCAGATCGTTATCATCTGTGGCCGGAACAAGAAGCTAAGCTCCACACTAGAAGCAATGCAGTGGAAAGTTCCAGTCAAGGTACCAAACTTTCAGTTTTCACACTGCAAATACCAATATTTCTCTTTCTAGACCATTTCTTGAATCTATCTCCAATAGCAGATTGTTCTCCTAAACTTCAAATTACTCCTGAATCCTAAACTAGCGACTCTGTTTACAGATTAGAGGATTTGAAACTCAGATGGAGAAGTGGATGGGAGCTTGTGATTGCATAATAACAAAGGTATGCAGGTTTCTTTAATGTCCGTAGACAAGGACTTTGCTTCAGTTCATGATGGTTCTGTTCAAATTTTAGGCAGGTCCTGGTACAATTGCTGAGGCTTTGATAAGGGGACTTCCGATTATCCTAAATGACTTCATCCCTGGACAGGTTGGTGCTTCTACCGATTTTTTCATCATTAACATTCCGAATGGAATCAGAAAAAAAGAATTCCGAACTCATGAATGTTGTGTGCAGGAAGTTGGGAATGTCCCTTATGTAGTAAACAATGGAGCTGGTGTGTATTCGAAAAGCCCAAAGGAAACAGCAAATCTAGTCGCGAAATGGTTTGGTCCTGAGAAAGAGGAGCTGAAGAGGCTATCTGAGAATGCACGGAAACTGGCTCAACCTGATGCAGTGTTTGACATAGTCAACGACATACACGAACTAGTCGAGGAGCAAGGACCCATGGTCCAGATCTCCTACTCAATGACTTCGTCTTTCTACAACCCATCATAGAAGAAGCCACTAACTATCACAGCTTCAAGCTAGAGAAGTTCAAAAGTGTACAGATACAGATACTCCCATTTCTGCTCTTATACATGCTGCTACTATGGTAGCAGCAGGAATTTTTCTTATAGCTCGGCTTCCTCCTCCTATTTATATAGTTGTATCCTTCATGTCAGTGGCTCCTAACCAATAATGATGTCTATAGGTTTTTAGCTCAGCTTGGACCATCCAAGGATCATCCACGTGATGATCCAAGATTATCTTCTGATCCGAGATTATCTTCTGATTCATGTAGCCTGTCCCAAATACTTGGGGGGACAAAAGGTTTAGTTGTTGCTATTGTGTAGGTTTTAGGCCTTCAGTGCATTCTTGTCCCAGGTCCTATGTTTGTTGAATTGTGAAAATTGAAATAACATTGTATATCTTTCATGTACGCATACGGATTCTTTTGGCAGATTATCATATAAATATACCACCAAACTTGTAAATGTTTAGTTATGTTTTCTTCTACGGAGAAAAGCTTATTAATTATACTAACTTCTAAATTTGTCCTTTCTCCTAGTTTATACACTTGTATTTTAGTTGGCAAACAACTATAACAGGACAGCAACTGATTACCTAAAAAGTCAGAAAGATAATATAGAAAAATATTGACAGAAGAAGATATCACACATGCTGAAGAGTTCAAGGGATGAGATAAAACCAAAAGTAGCACGCAACTGAAACATTAACGTCAACTTTAGAAATCGTGAGGGTTCATGTCCATCTATCCCCAATAAAAGACCCATTTTACTTTTAACTATTTTGAAATCTTTTGAACATATTCTAATTTGGTTTGAATATATACGATCTTAGCACAGGTAATAATCACGCACATTAGATAATTTTAAGTACAAGCGAGTTATCATGAGAAGCTAACAAGACAAAGACCTATGATGTTAGTAATATTCCAAATTAAAACATGTAGGTTACAACCACAAGGGAAAATTTACTATCACACTATTCTCATTCAAAGGTTCAACAAAAAAGTAATAGAAGAGAAAGCAATGGCTACATTAATCAACCAAAGATCAAAATCAGACATGTCAAAAAATATTCCTGTAATACGAAAGGCTCCTTTTGTGAAGCCCAGTGGCATTCAGCAACAACTGTAAAATCTTTTTTAAATTTTGTCATATAAATAATAAATTGTGTCTATTTCAAGTCAATTTACCAGATCTAGTATCATTACTAGAGTGGACTAATTCTGAAATTGAATAAAGAAGTTATACCGTGGAAGTTAGTGGAGCTACCGTCGGTGACAAGGGGCATGGTTTGTCAAGGATTTATTATTCTCAGAGTTAGCTGAAAGAAATGGCAGGAAAACTTTCTTCATAATCATCACTTGCTGACATTCTCAATATATATGGGCTGCTTGGTAAACTTTCGAAGTTGGAAAATGGAAATGAAACTCTTGCAGCTTTTTTTCAGCATTTGGCCGCAGTTTTGCAGCAAACGCAGCATTTTGCTGCAAGTTTGCAGCAAAACAAACATTGCAACAGATTCTATTTCCATCTCCCAAATTTAAAACCCAGACAAACTGTTAAATGCTTTTCTACAGAAAGCATGACACATTAAAATTACTATTTTCTCTATAGCAACCTATTACATAATCTAATAGTCCACAGGATTAAAGGTCTAGAGGCTTTGGTAGTGTAAACTACAATTATGGGACCACACATAGTGTTATCAGAATGGAATAAGAGCCCAACAAGTTTAATCACGAATGAGACAGATATAAACTTAGGATGCAAATTACATTTCAAATTATAAATGTACAGGAAATATCAATTGCGAATGGTAATAACAAAACTTGATTCATGCGGCTATCTGCTATTTGCAATTAGTAGGAAGCATGCCCTGATTAGTAATGTGATCATGTTCCCACAAAAAAATCAACTAAATGCCGGCGATATAACTTGCTTCCCAGGACTTAAAACTACACTTTCCAAGCTTGTGATACCTAACCTGTGGCTCGCTAGTGGCTGTGTTTGCAATAAATTTCTGTTATTTAATTGCTCCTCGTAGCAGCTCCAGTCAACATACCAGCGAGGCCTCCTTGGCTCCTCATCTCTTCTTGGGCTCTCCTTATTTCTTCAGGATCTGAAAATCACAAAGAAAAGGGTCAAACGCCTTGGTGAAACAACAGACAAATGGAACAAATCATCTTGCTGATTGTACATCTTTTTCACCTCCTATTGCAGGCAAAACCACAAACATAAATGAGTACTAGGATGTTTAGATGACATTGTCATGGGTGATGCAGATAGTTCAGGCGAAATTTATTTAAACAAAGAATATGCAGTCAATTCTGTTGCTCTAAATGTTTAAGCACTACAATTTCAAGAGCTCAGTGCTTTCCCATAAATTGATGACCTTATAATATATGTCAAGAAGATGGTCAAGCTATTCAGTATCCAGTATCAGTTTGTTGAGGTGGCATAGTTTGGCTGTACACGAGGACAACATTAAGTACGAATCAGTTGAGACGGATTGTTCTGGGCATTTTGAGTCAGACTGATCAAATTGATGGTATTAATATCATTATAATAATTTCTCAACATATTTGCACTCTCTCCATATACTCTTGTCAGTAGTCCGACTTTATACAAGAGAAATGAACTGTAAATCAGTTCAGGGAATCAAAATACTTGAAGAAAATATTGGAAAGTCAACTACCCCCAAGTTGAATCATGTATGTGCCTCCATTTGTCAGGAAAGATAACTCACTAGTTACATATTATCTTGTAATGGCAGAGGCTAACGAAGAATCACATTTTAATTGAAAAGATTCCTAGATATATCAAGCGAAGGTGAGCTTCTCCAAGCCACATTCTGCTAAACCAGACATTATTATAATATGATTCAGTCAAGTGATATACCTAATCTTGGAGCATGACAAAATCAGATTCTAACTCACATTAGAGAAGAGGAGAGGGCCTAAGATAATGGGTGATTCAAGACTGAATCAACAAAATGTCAACCACGTAAAATGAAAATAAAACGTATTAGTTATGCATACTAGAAAGTTTATGACAGTTCCAAGTTATATTATTTCAAGTATCTCTCGACACATTAACTTACTAAAGAGCAGAAACTGATAAGTTGTTGAAATATTTATAAGGTTAATCTAGGGAGAGCTTCAAAGGTATACAAAAAGCACAATTCATAGTCAATTGGTCATACATGAATTACAGTTGTTGATGTCAGTGAGATAAAAAGAGAGCAGAGCAGAAACAATGTTCGGTGGGCTTAAGCGAATAAAAAGAATCCAGGGGCAAATGGTTCTCTTAGCAACGTAGAGTGGTGTTTTCCCATAGCCTATAGGTGGGACGACATAAGCAGAAAGCGTGAGAAAATATAAGCTGGCATATCACTATAACTTTAAAGCCGTATCCCCAAACCAATTTGGGCAAAGTAAGAACTGAAATGCAAAGAACTTATCCATAATATTGGAGCAATCCTCTCTAGTAGCTTATTTACTATACACGCAAGCAAACAAATGGTACCCAGACGGAATATGGTTGTAAATGGCACAAATATGGAGCTGATTAAGGTATTACCATATCCATATTTGTTTATTCTTGTAGATACACATACCAATACGGATATTGAAATAGCTATCTGTTTTCAATATCTCTGGATTTGGATCAGATCCAGATAATAACTGGATATTATTGACCACGACTTGAGTTAAAGGGCAAGATGAGTTCACTAATCAACTTTAATGTATATGCATTAGAATAATCTACATCTCTACTACTTATAAAAATAGCAGTTAGCAAAAAGATTTCATCTGCCAATTTTGTCCAAATTGGAGTATTAGTTATCTCTCATTATAAACCTAGGAAACATTAAAAATATATGGATAATATCGTAATTTGAAGAACTTCTCTTTCAATCTTCATACATCCAGATTTGAAATTTTTTTGATCTTGTCCATATTTAAACTTAAAATTTAAGATGTCATCTTATATTCTTTTGAGAATTATTTTTCTTATCTATATTTAAATTTAGATTAAAAGATCATATAATTCCAATAAAAATTAGAATTTTTAATTTTAGTTTTTCTAACTATGTTAACTGAGAAAAATATAATTTTATACATTATCCTCTTTTTAGATAAGCACTTGATAATTTGCTAAGCATCTAATTTACAATAAGTATATTTATATTATCCCTTTCTCAAGAGGAAATATACTTTAGACTTTAGAAAATTATTAGTTTAAATTCTATCTTACTCTATTTTGTCTATCATTTTTTCAACATATAGTTCTATATAATTGACATTAGAAACTTCAGAAATGTGAGATAAATACAAGATAATTTTTAATAGTATACACCATTTTTTTATAGCCTAAATTCTATCTTTAAGAAATCACTAGGATAAATAAATGGCCATCGATTTATTTATAAATTTTAGTTTTCTCTCTCTGTTTTTTTTTAAAAGAGAAACCTTTTCATACTCAAGTTTATATAAGGATTAACTTAGCCTAAACTTTCTAAGTTCCTCCCCTTCCTTAATCAATAAAGTGGCGTTCTTATCGTAGTTTTTTTTTTAATATTTCATTTTTAGATAAATAGTACAAAATACTTAAATGAACATTAATTTAATCTGAGTATTCTAATTTATACTCTAAACAAGCTGAGTGATCTAGGGTTACATTATTATAGGCTTTAATCGTGTGAAAGCAAGTTACCCAGCTAGTAATACCTCTTGCACTCAAGGAGGACGTTCCATGTTTGATTCGTACCAATGTCGATTAGCAAATTCCACTTGGGTAATTAATAATCAGGTTATGATCCTATTCTAAGAAAAAGAAGTAGATTTTAATCTATATGGATGCATACATATCCTTGTGGAATCATACATATATCTAATTTTTAATCTGATATTTCAGATAGTTTAACACAAACAATATTCATATTTATAACTGTACTTTAAACGAACATATTATAGTTCTCAAATCCGAATATTATAATGTACTTTTATCCCTAAGTCTCGTAACACATATCATACCGCATATCGTATCATAATATACCTTAACAATTGTGTCGTAGGTAGCGTGTACCACAAAAATATGAGCAAATTTAAAGCAAAAGTCAACATGCAACCATGGCCAAATGCTAAAGTCAAAAAAAGTACAGAATATACGTCAACAGCTTTATATGACTAGATAACTGACATCCGAAGCGTACAAATACTATATAGCATAATAGTAAAACCTTTAAACAATTGTACAAGAGATAAGAGGTTCAAACCACACTTGCATTAGATTACAACCTCTAAAGGGGAATCAAGATTACTACAGCTTTTATTCCCAAAAAAAAAAGGAAAAAGAAAAAAGAAAAAGAAAAACTAAAAGTTTAATGACCATAAGGTGACTAAGGTACTAAACAAAATCAACATTAAAAAACATAATCAATCGTTAGCTTATCTTGAAGCTGAAAAATATTTTCCTTGCCTTCATCTCCTTCATCCCACACAAACTTCTCCATCTCCACTAACTCCTTTTCTTTTCTTTGCATCCATTCTCATCTAAAATTCCACTCAAGTTACAAGGTATACCTAATAATTATTTATTATATACTAATTTTCAGAAATAAACAAGTAATTCATTAAAATTTTAATATTATCGTTTTCCTTTCCTTTTTCTTTGGTAGATCTACTTGTTCTTCCTTCAACTTCAAAACACAAATAAACATCCATCTAAGCACTATCTTCCAATAAACAAGATCCTTTCTCCGTAATCCAATCATAATTAGACTCTACATCTGATAGATGAATTGGATCATATGTTTTCCTTGTCTCTTTCCTCTTTTGATGCCTCAATTATAATTGTATATTGTATTTACCAAAAATTAAAGCAATAAGCCCAAATTCTTCCCTATCATATTATATCATATCTTAAACATGTACCAATTTTCTTGTATATTGTATCGTAAGATATGTATCATATATCGTAAGATATTGACAACTATGAACCATATATACATACGTGTGTGAAAAATCAAAATATGGATACACATAATTCAGATCAGATTATCTTTATCCATTTACATCCCTAAGAGGAAACATTGTAAGTTTCAAAATGTCAGGTATACTGTTTCAGATTAACCGTTTCTAAGTTTATGCTCTCGTTTATCAACATCCACCTATTCATGCATTCCTCTAGATATTAAGCAAATGATATAAAATATCGTTCTTTTTTATGTTAATTCCTCTCTTAATTTGATATTAATCGCTCTATCACTTAAAATCCTAAAACTTTCATTAATTAATGGCATAACAGGGCTTTCTGTCCAATTAGTTACCTACCGTAGGTCAACCTAATGCTTAAACCATGGTTAGGTTATGCCTGACTCTACTGTGTTTGATGAAGCAACCACAACTTAACCTACACACTTTGAAAAATAACAATTTTAAGGACAATATAAAACTCACTTGTTTCCATGTCATGGAATTAATCTGTTCAACTTAAAATTCTCCCTCTGTACCGAACCACGTTTTGCTTAAACTCATTTACTCTAATAAAAACGTCTTTAAAAGGAGATTAAAAATAGATAACTGTAAACCTATTTATAAGTCATAAACCCATCACACTTGACAACTCCATCAACACTACTTATGCTCTCCCTTTCTCCCTAATCGTGTTTTAAATACCAGATATCGGCGACATACTAGTTGGCAAAGCTATATATCAGATACAAGATACCTGAAGATAAATCATGATATTGCATTAAATACTGAATGTCATACTTGAAGATAAATCACGATATTGCACTAAAAATTTACATATTATTACATAAATAAAATATATTAAACTACTTAAAACAAATTTAGGATTTTTAAAAAAATTACCTTGACCAATTTGCTCGAAATAGGTAATCTGCTTGAGAGTCGAGAGTGGAGGGGGTCTGCTCGAGGAAGGGAAGGGAAAATCTACTTCAAAGAGGGATGAAGAGCTGAACTATCTATGAGCGAGAGAGAGAGAGAGAGGGATCACTGTTCGGGTCGAAACTCTCGGTAGTTGGTGCTAAGAGTTGAGAGAAAGGTGTGAGGCTTTCTGCCTTCGCCTGTTCGATGCGATCGCTCAAACGAAAGAGTGAGATCAGAGAGAAAGAGGAAAAAGTGAGGCGTCGAATTGCCGATTAACTTATAGGTTGTCGGGGTCATCATCGGGGCTCACGAGGTCATCGGGATCAGCTCTCAATAGTCGGTATTAGGAGCGGAGAGTGACAGGTGCAAGGCTCTGTGAGGCCTTTTCCATATGATCGTTTGATCGAGCGAGAAAGAGGAAGAGGAAGAAGCGAAACATTGAATAACCGATCAATCAGATTTAAGCGGGAATGCGAAATTGGAGATTTGACCATTTTTATATGAACGGGTTTGGGTATTAATGAATTTGGGTTAATGGCTCTAAATAAAAAACGAAAAAAACCAATAACACGTTAATCTTGCAAATATTTTCTATCTCGTTTACCAGGGGATACATTACCACGTGGCCAATATATCGCCCAATATCGAGTCAAAATAACAACCAGAAAAATTAGCCTTATCGTATGTTTTAGTCCCAAAATCGGTCGGATACTTAAAAACATTGTTCCAAATTCAATTGTATGTGATGAAAAGCACCTCTTCTAGTTTACAGTTACCTGTTAGCCCTGCTCCCCAAACATGACTTGAAGGCAAGCATTTTCTTCAAGTGTTACCCTTTTGGGGGCAAGATCTACCTCAAGGCATTTTACACTTGTATATCTCTCTCCTCCCTTCTCTTCTGTAAATTGTTATTTTTATTTAGTCCAGTCCAATCCAATATCAATTTTGATGAGCCCCTCAAAAACCTGCAATTTGTAGTACGTACTGCGCCGACCTATTAAGAATCCTTTTGTTGTATTCCTACCCAAAACGCCTTTTGTTAAAGACCAACCATGGTTGTAAGATTATCTTTTATCCTTGCCCATCATCACTCATCTATTTCCTTGCACCCTCACCTATATTCGAACACCTCATCTCCTCACTCATCTATCAACCACGTTGGCTTATCGTTGCAGATTAACCACAATTGTAAAGATATCTTCTATCCTTACCCGAATCCTCTCCCTTCTCATCCTGAATGATTATATCTAATTTCTGACCTAAAATCTTATAATTCATAGTACTAGTGCATCCTAAACATTGGCACCAGTTCAATAAACGTGGGGCAAGTTAAACCTTCTAATATTTGATTAATTCTTTTGTGAAGTTTTTTAGATTACCAGCCATTTCAAACTGATCTAGTTTACTGAGAATGTCTGGATGAACACTTCCCTCATTAACAAAACTCCATGAACATGGCCAAATCAAAAATGTCTCACCAAGACATTTATCCACACATGGGATTACCAAATGTTTTTTAGCGCATGTTTTGCCCCACATATCTGGGGTTATCTTTTCGAAGCTCCAGTTCTAATCAGATTCAGCACTTGATCTAGTAGAGGAAAATAAGAATTCCAGAACCAGCACTACATAGCATAACCCAAATGTAGGATGAGATGAATGGAATTCAAGAAATACTAAATGGTCAACTAAGTCAGACAAAAGTAAAGAAATGTGTTCATGACCTAACGGGTTGTCTAACAAACACAATTTACGTCACATCAACTGAAATAGATGCACCCTAAGAATCGCCTGAAAAAGGGATTTGTATTGGTAGGTGACAACATTCTGATCTTCGAATAAGTTCATTAATTATTTATATTTGAGAATCCTCGTAACGAGTGTCTCCCCTCAAATGTACAAGGGATACTCCCTTGACACTCAAGTTTAAGTTAATACATGATTTAGGTACAGAAGATAACTACGTTACGTAAAGAAAACGGATGATTAATATTCTGTTAGGAATATTACAAAATTGTAATGACTGACTGGTAACTAGTTTGTCAAGCCTATTGTAACTTCTAGAGTTTTATGTGTGAAACCGAATTAAGAAGAGGAAGAAAACAACAATCCCAAGGACAGGTACAATACGAAAGTATTACCTAGAACGGAAAAAAAAAACATTGGATTAGATTTAAATTACATGATCATAGTAAAAATAGCTAGAGGTTATTGAGCCTGGTGTCATGATAATGCAGACAAAACGCAAGGGATCACGAAAATGAAAGCTTTATGTTCAATCAGTTATTCATATGGATAGCACAAAAGGAAAACTATAATGCAATGGCAGTTTGGGTGGGGTTGGGTGGCATAGTTGTCAATATTATAGAAAAATTGCATTAGATGGTTAAATTGACTAACTCCTACATCGAGCCTTTACATTATGGAACAAACTAAAATGTTAGAATCAGAATCTTACCCATATTCTCCATTAATTTTGGCATGGCAAACACCATAATCAGCATGAAACCCATCATCAGCCCCATAGGACTTTTCAAAAGAGACATTATCGAAAAAGGCTCCCTTATCTACAAACGGAACAGGTAAAAGAGATTAAACTTCTAGTAAAATCATTCATAAGGCAAGAATCATGGATTCCAATTCAAATCTAGAATGCACTGCTTACCTCATAATACTGTTCTTCTTTTAAAGGTTCCAAAACCAGTTCTTGCAAAGACCTTTTATTTTCTGTCAATCCTGCCTGTAAATTACCAGGGTTTCTTGCACTGATATCAACACGAACCTGAGCATAACAAAGAGGCAGGAAAATCAGGTTGTATGCTTTACCAGCTCCAAACTGCACATGCACAAATGCATGCCACACATACAAACACACAGAGGATAGGAGGAAGAAAGTCACCGGTGAAAAGAAATAACCAAGTGCAGCCACTTCAATCAAATGAGTGCCCGCTGGAACATTGTAGCTTAGGCAACATGAAGTCAAAGAATTCCAAAAGAACAGCTGGCACATTCTAAATAGTTTAAATTGTAAAAGCCATCAACAAACTCATTCCAAGTTGTTCAGAAATCTCTACATAGATCTTAAAGTTACAAAAAACCAAATTTGCTTCATGTTGCAACTCTAAGACTATTCTAAAACTAGAAATCATCAACAATAAACCAGACAGCTATTTAGAATCTTAAAAGCCAAAATCAGTAGTTGCAGGAGATCAGAGAATGATCTATGTTACTTATAGTTAAAAAATAGGAAGGAGAATGGGGGCAAAGGTATAGAAAAGTGACTACAGTCTAAGGATAAGATCAGGAGAATAACTTAATTGTCCTTCAGACGTTCCAAAGCAAGTTTAAAGCAGTTATCCAAATATAACAATTTAAATGTACCGGAAAAAATCTCATACCATGATAACGACATTTGACAAGATATAGAGGCACGAGGCAGGAAATTATGCTCAAAGCAAACAAGTTATCTTAAGATAAAGACAGTCTGCTACTAGGCCCTCATCTAACGATAAATTGATAATATTACATTAAGAACTTTTTACAGTGTCCAGCATACTGCAGGAAAAACAATCAAGAAAAGCATAGCAAGCAGTGTGGTGAGTTAAGCATAGGGAGTATGTTATGTTATATAGATAATTAATGCCAATTCAGAAGACTAAAGCAAATAGTTTATGTAAAATCAATTGCTCGAGGGGATCCGAAAATGGATCATTATCAAGAATGATGGAAGAATTACAGAAATATAGCTAAATGACACGTCTCCAAGCATAGCTGGTGTAGAAGACTCTTAAGTACTGGGGGTAATCAGAATAAGTGGAATTCTTGTGAATATGCAACTCAGACCACCTTCTACTGCAAGGTTTTTAAATTCCAAGGCAGGAAAAATGTCATAGAAGTTGAGCCTCAATATATAAGGGATTTAGTGAATCAACAGACTCACGAATTTATTCTTGTCTGACGCAGCTTATCTTAGATTGATTATTGGATCAATCTAGTTCCCTAGCTTTGTCCTGTGCTTTCCCCCTCTTTAAAATTCTTGCAGCAATGCAACTCAGCAGCCCCTTCAACTGCACGTTCTTATAAATGTTTTAGTGAGCTCCAAGTGACAGAAAGAAATGGTGCCATAATCACTAACTCTCACTAAACAAGGTATTTAGTGGATCAATAGAAACATAAGTTATGAATTTATTCAAGCGCAAGGCTGCTTAGCTTAGATTGATTATATGAAGAAATTCAATCTAGTTCCTTGCAATCATGTGTTTTCTCTCTTCATTTTTTGTCCAAAATTTCACTCTCACAAAAACATGCATGATGAAGCAGTGGCTAATATCAGAACTTGTGGTCTAACAAATGATTTTTCAAGCACAATTGCATTGCATTAAGGATCTGCATTGAGTTCATTCTTATTTACAATAGTAATAGATGAGCTCACTAGAGCTATTTAGAATGAGATACTTTAGTGTATGTTATTTGCTGATGATATTGTCTTAGTTGATGAGACAAAAGTAGAGGTGATTGCCAAATTAGAGTTATAAAAGTAAATATTAGAATCTAGAGATTTTAAATTGAGTAGGTCCAAAACAAAATATATGGAGTATAGATTTAGTAAACAACTGACCTAAGACTATAGTGCTATGACACTGAACGAGCAAGAGATACAAATAAGTAGTCAATTTAGATATTTAGATTCTATTATTCAAAATGATGGAGAAATCGATAGTGATGTCAATCATAGGATCTAAGTTGGCTGGTTGAAATGGAGGAGTGCAATAAGAGTTATATACGATCGTAACATTCTGTTAAGGCTGAAGGAAAAATTTTATAGGACAATTATTAAGCTAGCTTTATTATATGACACAGAATGCTGGGTTATAAAGAAACATCAATCACAAAAGATAAGTATAACAGAAATGCGCATGCTTCGTTGGATGTGTAGCAACACTAAGAGAGAGAGTGAGAAATGCAGATATTCGTGCTAGGTAGGTGTAGCCTCCACCAAAAAGAAGATGTGAGAAAATCGCTTACGATGGTTTAGCCATGTGCAACGTAGACCTACAAATGCACCACTTTGACGAGGAGAGCTTATCAACATATGACAAGTTAAAAGAGGAAAGGTAAGACCAAGAAAATATGGATGGAGGTAATACGAAAAGATATAGATTGTAGAGCTTTAAATGAGGCCATATTACTCAATATGAATGAATGAAGAAGGATTATCAGTGTGAGCGATCCGGCGTGATTCTCTTTTGGTTCAAGCAGCCTACCCCAAGTACTTGGGATAAAAGGCTTAGTTGTTATTGTTGCTGTAAAATTTCACTCACCTTATGTTCCTATTCTATTTCAATCCCATCCATTGCTAAAGATGATAACGATTTTTCAGTTTTTGAATCCAAAGACTCCTGCATCAGTTGAAACCCATGTTAATGCAAGCCAAGCTAGATCAAGCTACAAGCGCTAAAGCAAGGACTTGGAAGCATATCTAGAGATGGTGATCTTCATGGTGATATTCATTGGCTTTTCTCTACGTAAATATATAAAGTAAGAAGAGTAGTATTTAATTGGTACTTCAGGAATTCCCATTTTTATCCCTGAATCGAGTTCCAAGTTAATCCCATATTCCTATTTGAGATTCATTATTGGCGAGTGAAACTATCACTCGACTGTTATACTTGTAGGCATAATGGACTAATACCTTCGCCTGATATTTGTTGTCAATAACCGAGCTTCATTTCAGTCATGATCACTTCATTGACAAGCAATTTTTTGATTGACTGGTCAAATTATCTAATCAAATTTGAATTGATCATATTCCTATCAATTACCCAATTCATGACAGAATGTTTCTTGTTGTCTTAGCTACGAATTTCAGTTACCATTTAAGCTAAGCTTCCATCTCTGTTTGACCAATGTTCAGCTGCACCAATGTGATGGTTTGTCCTCAGAAAGCCTTTTCGAGGTATCTTTGCTAGACAAGGTCAGCTAACATTCTTTGAGTAATCTTATGGACTGCCCATCTTTTTTGTCCCTTAGCAAGCCCACTTGCTCAGTCTCGAACCTCATTGAATCTATTACATAGCTGGACCGTTGACAGTTTGAAGGGAAAGAGGCTGTTTTCCTTGTTGCCTAGTGCATGTGCTTGACAACACTTATCTGTAACGGCTGAACTTGATTCCCTTGGTATGTACCATCACTTGGATCCATCTGCACAAGTTAACCAAGTGAACTTCAAAGCTTTCATCTTTTAGATCTGAAATGAAACTCTTGATTGTGCTAAACTTTCAAATCCAAAGTTCTTCATGAGATTCTCTCACCTTGGTACAATCTTACTGCCACTCCTCAAGTGATTCAATCATCTCTACAGAACCATCCACACTTTCTATCTCTATCCTATAGATTTTAGATTTTACAAGAGCTAAATATTGTAATTATATTGAGAAGTTTGATAGTGGAAATTGGGAGAGAAGCATCCTAGAGTGCACTACCCTAGGAGATCTTGGGGAACCACTATAGAGTTTGGTGTTTGCATTTGGATCAACCCTCTGTCTCTTTTACTCTTAACTTATTTACTTCCATACTGAATTTACTTTCTGCAATCACTTTCTATTTTTCACAACACAAATTAACTGCATTAGATTATACCTGTCCACTGATAGGCTATATCTGAAATCAGCATACTAATCTTTTCACTCCTCTGTTACACAAATGTCTGGTAATGTATACTTTTAGCAAACTTGTTACTCTATTATTTTAAGTTTAATCGGCTCATTTCTAAATACCTTGAACAAGGATCAAGATGTTTCAACTGAGATAGCAACATTTACAAAAGGTTCCAAAAATCAATTATCCAATACATCAGTTTAAAGTTTAAAAACAAGTAGAAATATCACAGGTTCAAATGAAGATTAAGATATGCATAATGTTCAGAGTAATAAAGCCACAGGCATGTAGGATACAATGAAAAGTAACCATCTGGTCGAACAAAAGAAACGCTTTGACCACCATTAAGTATGACTTTGAAGTTCGAGAACTTTGCAGGAAGACCAATTCCTTTTGAACCCATGCCTGCTAGGAAATGGCAGACATTAACTTCAGGAATATATACTTTTCACATTTTAATCACTAATGTACAGACCAGCAGAGCTAGTCATTCCCTCTACCAACAGTAATAATTTTACAAAGACATCTATAACAGAGTTCACAAGAACCACAATATGAGATTCAACTTAAAACGAATAATCCTGGAAAAAATAGTTGTCTGATCAAACAATTACATGTATTGCATAATGATCAAATGAAGATGTTCTCTTTTGAAAGGTAAAATGAAATAGGAAACTAAGTTCTCCCTTTACAGATATTGAAATCATAGGATGCTGTAGAAGCATATTCAAATCATAGCATGTCATAGAAGCATGTCAAAAATATTTTCTGGAACACATATCGCGATAACTACCCTTAGAATAGTTAAAAGTAGAATCAAGCCAGCCAACAATGTGTAAGAATTTACAAAAAAAAAAAGCAATAGCATAAAAAAAATTATGATGAGTGATTTTATTTTCTTTAGAGACATGCTTATTTAGTTCTTTCAATATCTTAGATTTCCTACTTTGAATAATTCAGATAAAAGGTCATACTGCCATAGAACGCCCCGCCAAAATGGAAGTAGTGAGCACCGATTCAGTAAATTAGAGTATAGCAGCCTAGGATACAACATAAGGAATCTAGTTCTTTTGAAGATCTTAAAGCAGAAAGTAGATAAAACTTTTAAAGGAATTGTCTAGCATAATTAAAGAGGTAAGAAGATTAAGTGTGCCTACAGTGATAATAGAGATGGCAGCATACTCTCCCGCAAACATGGCACACAATATATACATAAATCAATCAATTAATCCATAAATAAACAAATAAAGCCACCACACAAAATCCACTTATTTCGTCAAAGAATTCCATAATCCACACATGCTCACACTGACATAGCAACACAAATCTGTAATATGTCTAGAGACTCTAGACGTCATCACCAGCCACAACATTCACTTTAGATGATTTATTTTGGTTAGTTTCATATCCCTCTACTTAAATGTGGTGTCATCATTATCTACTTGAATGATGCCTGATCTAATTTAACAGAAAGATAAATCTGTTCCACAAAAAGAGAAGTAGAAAAATTACATCCAACATATTTTCTTATACACATACATACAACAAGTTTCCTATGAATATAAGTTTGGAAATTGGAAAATTTGTCCTTACGTCTCAAGATATTTTAACCATATGCTTTCACCATGGCAAAAAAAACACGTGAAAACCCTTCTGAATAGTCAAAAGATGAGACCATCCCTTTTTGTAAATGTTCTAAAAATTGTTCTAAATATTGACAGCTATTAAAATACAAAATAATTTCCCTCAATTCTCACCACAATTTCGGAGTTTTGGTGCAGTGGAAGGAATTTCAATATGGTATTAGAGTAACCCAGCTTCAATTCTTACCGGGCGCGCATTTAATTGCAGGCTTTAAAAAAAATTATACCGCTGCGTAAAATCCAGATTTCTACCCAAAAATGAATCTTCAACTTGCAGGGGCGTGTTAAAATACAGAATAATTTCCCTCAACCCTCACCACAACTTCAGAGTTTTGGTGAGGATTAAGGAAAATTATTTTTTCAACAACAGCTATGAAAGATATCTCTGTCGACAAATCATTCTTAAGGCCTGCTCACATGACACAAAAGTCCGATGTTGACTCACCCTGATATATCGTCTAATATCATGCTATTCGAAATGAAAACCACCACCAGATATGAAGTTGATATTCGATATTTCTATCCTTATTTAATTTTGAAAGTGATATTCACTACATTGTATTTTTAGTATACTACCGTCATGTCTCTCTCCTGTCTTTTCCACAAATGTAGCAAAGAGACATGTGTCCGTTGCATTAGTTGTCTATTTCTACTTAAAAGTATCAACGTTGTATATACTTTCAGTAAGTACAATTTTAACCTCATTGTCTCTTTTATTGATTGCTTTTTAAAAGTTAAACAAGTGCAATTAATGCAGTTAATTTGTCCATCTTTTGTTAAAACTGTATTTTCCATATGAATCCTCTTTATCTTTATTTCTCATTTTGCTAATTATAAGATTTTTTTTCGGCAATCTTTGTTGAGTATGAAAATTTCTGCCTAAAAAGGATAGAGGGAGTAAGGATTAGAACCATTCTCATTCCTGTGAAGGAAGGAGTAGCAACAAGAAAAACAGTGGTCGCAAACAACAATGGTGGTGAGATCATTTAAGGGTGATGACAGTAGAGAAGTGTCATGAGACGAAGACTATCTACTAAAATAAGTAATCTTTTTTTTTTAATTTTACTTTCTCCTCTGAATCTATCATTCCCTTTTTCCTTCTTTTTTATGTTTTTGTCTAGATGGCACCTAGGAAGAGCTAGGCAGCCACCTAGGCCATGGCAACTTGGTATAATGCTCAACACTAGCCTCGAACTCCATCTCAAACATGCTAAGTTCACCTTAAGAATGGTAAAGAGATAAGGATCAAGGTTGATCCATAATTTAAATAATTGTGATAGCTAAAGGAAAATTATAATGTCAAGGAACCTACACATTTTTTTCATGCTAGTTACAAATCCATCACCATATTCTTCTTTCTCACTCCATACCTGTCCAACAACTGCCATGGTATGTAAATCCTAAATTAAATCTTCCCTAGCCAACTTCCCATGCACTAAATGAAATTAATTTCGAATGCCATCATTTCCTCCCTCAATCACAATTCAATTTCTTTCCAAAAAATTTATTCTTCCTCATTTTATAAATAGGTGTAAAGGAGCGTCAGCTTCCATCCATTAGACATTTTCTTAGTTTGTACAACTTTGCTGAATAACAAACACTTTCCTCAAACCTCAGTAAGAATGTTATTAGGTTCGACAGTTCTCCCATACTTTGTTTTCTTTAGAACATTTTAATTGCATTCTACCTAGAAATTGAAAATAAAAGAAATATATAAGGGACTAAGTCCTCTAGAAACCCCTTTTAAGAGACTTAGATACAAATTCGGGCTTGTTACTCTATGATTCATATTAATAGCTACGTAATTTTGAGTCTCTCAAGTTATTATAAGTTTAAATAGTTCAATTTTGTTTAGGTATATCTTTGCCTTCTCATGTTAAGTTTTGAGCTATATTAGTTTGGAATTTTAATGGATGAAGTTTTGTTTGAAGCTGATTGGGTTTATCCCTAATGCTTATCTACTTTGTTATGCTTCCCCTTTCTGTTGTAGACAACAAACACTAATTCCTCAAAGCTCCCACTTTATCTCCACAAAAGACCTTGACCTTCCTTAATTGATACCCTATTTTTATATATCTCATTCGTGATCAGAGCAAGAGTTATGATTCTCAGGGTGAAAAACATACAACATGATTTCTCACCCTTCATTTTCAACAATCCATATTTCATGGTAAAATTTGAGAGATTATTACAACCTTCCCATCTCATGCTAGGTGATAGACCAAAGAGCAACCATTATTCCCTATATTTTCAGTTAACCTCCAATAAAGGACCCAATTTTCATCACTCATCGCCACTCTACCATTTGAAGCGCATTAACACGGCCCTCCTACAAAGAAGATGAATTTCCTCAAAGCATGTCACGCTTGAGTTGAAGCTCTAACTTCACCGATTAGAACAAAGCATCTGAACAACCACTCGAGGTTCTTCTCCTTGATTCCCATTTATCTTAAACTCTTCCTAATTCCAAACAGAGTCCACTCTGATTTTCTCCCCAAAAATCGGACTTCAGTCCATAAATTACAATTTCAACAGAAGACAATCAAACTATATCAAGTCAAACACATCAATCTGAATCAAAAATCAAATTTTTTGTCTAAACCAACTGAATCACATGAACTGATCAAAAATCGAAATACTGAAATAGAGATCAGAATCAGACCTTCTATCTTCACGCGACCGGTAATTGTGTATCCATCGCCAGATCTGAGAATTTTTACTCAAATTAAACCCTCCAGATTTCAAAATTATCGAGATTGCTAGGGTTTTGGCGAGAAACAAGAAGAAGAGGGAGAAGAGTGGATCCCGTTACCTCGCGGTGACAGCGAGAGATGGAGAGACGACGCAAGAGAGGAGGAGGAGAAGCGCGGCGGCGATCACCCCGGAGTTCTCCATCGCTTTAGACTTGAAGAGAAAAAGGATAGGGAGAGAGAGGAGAGAGAGAGGGAGAGATAGAGGGTCGTAATGATCGCGGTATTTACGACTTCGCCCTTGAGGTTTGGAGATTGGGTAGGTTCAGCTGAGAGGTGTAGATCACAGCACATCAGATACATCCTTTCACTCTTTGCCATCTGTAGCCTGACTGGGCCGGGTTCGAACTCAGCTTTCGGCCCGTAATCTATTCCGACGGAAACCACAACTAAATTTTTTATTTCAAGAAGAAAATTACATTGGTTGAGTCCCATATTTTATCCTTCTTTACTCAGTTTTATCGAACATGTATCTTCATTTAAGCCTCTAACATTTATATCTATTCGTATTCATAATTAATTTATAAATGGAAGCTCGGTGCAAGCAACGGAAGGTATTCAAATTGGGTCAACAAACCTAGTCGATCAAATTTGACATCAACACCATACTATGAAAAGACTCTCTCAAATCCTTTCGTGAGCCATTGGCGACGTCAAGAGACAACCATCTGAATATGATCCATTTGCAACTTCAACAGAAACAAAGTAAATATCCAACAGTAGATGAACACAAAAAGAAAATAATAAACCATAGAATGAACAATAATAAAGATATGAGTTGCATTGTCAAGGAGCATAATCTGCAATGAAAAATAAATTCTACTGCCAGTTTGCACTTACACATTCCAAATCGCGTAATTACACATTCCAAATCGCGTAACTACCAACTACCAAGGCTGAGCGTAAAACCAAAAAAACCGAATCGAACCGCAAAACCAAATCAAACCGAACCATCGGTTCGGTTTATTCGATTTTCGGTTCAGTTTAAAAACCGAAATTAATTACGAATTTTGGATCGGATTTCGGTGGCTTTAGTTCCAACCAAAACCGACCGAACAAACTGAACTTTTGGAATTGTAACTTATTTTTTTTCTTTGATTTATTTTCAATGTGTTTTTCTTTTAAATTTTTAATGAAAAACTTGTGATTGTTATTTTAATAGGTAGAAAAAGAAAAAAATAGAAAGAAAATTATTATTTTTCCTATAAAATACACTCATTTATCACATAATTAGTTTCAAACCCTAAAAACTGAACCGAACAGAAAATTCGGTTCGGTTTTCGATTTTCACTCTTATTTGGTCGGTTCGGTTTCGGTTTTATATATCCAGTTCGGTTTTTGGTTAGTTTTTTTTTTTCAAGAAACCGAACCGAACTGACCGATACTCACCCCTACCAACTAGTTTGCACATTCATCGTCTTACATACATAATATATAAATCTTGGTCAATGTATATGTCAGTATGGACATAGACCGTCATAGAATAAACCTCGTACCATAGGATGCCATCAAAGTATATGGGTACACAAGCAAATGATGTAAATGGAAATTTCTGCAAACTAGCCACTCGTTTATGTGGGATGCTGACAAAATATCCTTCGCATGCTAGCTAGCTAGTGATGCCAATCTTCTTTCTTTTACATACAGAACAATTCTTCAACATGAGATTGATAATCCGAACCTTTACGCAGTTGCTCCTAACAGTACCAGTAACAAGTCCTTCATTGAGGCACGGTTGTCAATCATGCCATTCTTCTTCAATTTCATGTTTCAACGAGAACAAGGTAACCCACTGCTTTAGCATTATACAAGAATCCTGCAGAAATTGCAATATCAAAGAAAATTCAGATGAGACGAAAAAAGTCTAAGTAAACATGTTGAAAACAGACTATTATTTACGTTTGAGAATCGTTTAGAGGGACTAATGTAATAGCTAAAACCTTTCTACCAAGGAAGAAGAAGACAGGCAGAGGCTTGCTTTGCTAAAGGAAAGATTAGAAGATGTCTGATTGAATTTACTCTTCAGTTCAACACAAATTATTTGCTTCAAATCATCTTATTGTCCATGTAATTTGAAAGAAAGCACAACCACACAAGCTCAACAGGACAGAGATATTATCTCCTTATCGTAATCCCTTGTGTGCAGATTGAAAAGTTTATGGCTTTCATATACACGTTTAAGAATGTCAGTCACTGTACAATATGAGAAATTACCATATTTCATGCTGCAAATGACACACAGGCCACACAAGCTCAAATCAATCGCGTCAAATCATCTTGTTGTCCATGTAATTTGGAAGAAAGCACAACCACACAAGCTCAACATGCTCCTTATCGTAATCCCTTGTGTGCAGAATGAAAAGTTTATGGCTTTCATATACACGTTTGAGAATGTCACAGTCACTATACAATACGAGAAATTAATCCATATTTCATGCTGCAAATGACACACAAGCCACACAAGCTCAAATCAATCGCGTCAAATCATCTTGTTGTCCATGTAATTTGGAAGAAAGCACAACCACACAAGCTCAACATGCTCCTTATCGTAATCCCTTGTGTGCAGAATGAAAAGTTTATGGCTTTCATATACACGTTTGAGAATGTCACAGTCACTATACAATACGAGAAATTAATCCATATTTCATGCTGCAAATGACACACAAGCAACACAAGCTCAAATCAATCGCGTCAAATCATCTTGTTGTCCATGTAATTTGGAAGAAAGCACAACCACACAAGCTCAACATGCTCCTTATCGTAATCCCTTGTGTGCAGAATGAAAAGTTTATGGCTTTCATATACACGTTTGAGAATGTCACAGTCACTATACAATACGAGAAATTAATCCATATTTCATGCTGCAAACGACACACAAGCCACACAAGCTCAAATCAATCGCGTCAAATCATCTTGTTGTCCATGTAATTTGGAAGAAAGCACAACCACACAAGCTCAACATGCTCCTTATCGTAATCCCTTGTGTGCAGAATGAAAAGTTTATGGCTTTCATATACACGTTTGAGAATGTCACAGTCACTATACAATACGAGAAATTAATCCATATTTCATGCTGCAAATGACACACAAGCCACACAAGCTCAAATCAATTGCGTCAAATCATCTTGTTGTCCATGTAATTTGGAAGAAAGCACAACCACACAAGCTCAACAGTACAGAGATATTTTCTCCTTATCGTAATCCCGTGTGTGCAGAACGAAAAGTTTATGAATTTCATTATGCAGGTTTGAGTAGGTCAAAGTCACAATACAATATGAGAAATTAGTCCATCTTTCATGCTGCAAATGACCGAAATGAAACAAAATCTATGTGTAAGGCATAGTTCTTGTTCAAACTCACAAATGTTATGGAAACAAGTTCTCTTCTAAGTTTTCCTATTTATAAATGATTGAGAAATATGAAACACATAAATCGTGAGTCTCTCCCCTTTTACTATCCTCTGTTCATTAGATCCATGAATCAACAGCAGTTCTAATATTTCCAGCAAACGTCAGGCTGAAATCTTTTTGGTGGATTCAGTAAGATTATGGCCAAAAGCTTACAGATATAACAATTTTTAGAATTTGAAGAACAAAGACGATAAAATTGACGATGTATGCACATTACATAGGAAACCGCAAGCAAGAACACACTAGATATGGAGCTGCATACAACAATGAACAGATTAGCATCTTCCTCTGACATCCTGTTAGCTCTCTTTCTTCCCTGAAACTCTAGAACTCCCAAGAACTTTTCCCACACAATTTCCTTTCTCCCAAATGTCTTTGCAACATGTCGTATCTAATTTCTATGAAGGGATTTGAATGTTCATCATTTTGAGATACCGGTCTAGACCTCCACTACTAAAGATTCCAAGGAAACTAATCTTGCTTGCGCCATACCGGTATAACTGCATTTACACAACTCTATCCATTTATACTGCTGAAATAGCATTGTACACAACTTTCAGCATCAAGCATACTATCCGTCACCTGAACAAGGTACTGAATCACGCACCATAACTTAGTTGTCAACTTCTTTCTCACATCAATATGCCAAATGTTAACCTGCTCAGTCCAACAAACATAAATCTATATCTATACTTACTTATAGAAGCAACGGTTTCAGGATGCCAAAACAATTCAAAATCTCAATTTTGCGCAAACAGAAATCATTTAATCATCAAAACAAAAACTTTAGAATATAATTTTTTAAACACTAGTATTTTGACAAAACAATACGACAAAGTGAAAAAGAAAGTATGGTTAAATAATATATTTTTACATCTCTCTTTTTTGGACACACACTTTCATCCTCACGCTTGCATTTTCCGATAATTCTTATCAGAAAAATTTTCAGAATTACTCTTATTCATAAACTATCTCTCACGACCTTATCTATCTATTTTGTATTTTATTCAAATTCAAATAGAATTATCATCTTCTTATAACTAACTCTCCCTAACTTTACTCTTCTGCTTCTTAGATCCTTGTTCCATCCTAGGTTTTATTTCAAATCTAAAAAGAATTCTACTCCTATTAGAAACACAATATTCATAAACTTTTTTTGTGTGTGTGTGTGTGTGTGTGTGTGTGTATATATATATATATATATATATATATATATATATATATATATATTTAAAAAAAATTTCCTTTCCTTTTCTCTTAAAAATTGGAAAATGACATACTAATATTAATCTTCTTTTGAGTCATTGTAACCTAAAAAAATTAGACAAGTTCATCCATATCCATGGGCCTTTGCATGTCCCAATTTGTAACACCATGGATACTTCATTCATGAAGCCATATTATGCCAACACATATCCTATGCATTTCCAGAATTTGCAGCATGTTCTTATGCTATTTATATATTGGAGTTGTTGTGTCTTTGCAACATAACTTTGAGAAATACTCTGTTCTATGTCTTTAATGACAAACTTAAATCGTTTTCTTTGATCCACTAAAAACGTTTCATGAGTTACACCTTCATTGTTTCTAAGGCAAAATGGAGTATAAAGTCTCAACTAAAACTAAACAAGATCATATAAAAATATTTCCACATTTTTCTAGCATAAACGGTGTGTAAATCCACCTACATCAATAAAATTAGAGCTTAATGAAAAATATAGAGCATATAGAAAAGTACTAAGCAAGTACATCCGTCACTACGAAGTGGAAAATATATTACAACACAACATACAAATAATAAGAACAGTCAACCGATGATAAACCTCCCACGGCAACGGTAGCGCATCCATAATAGATCAGTCAACCTTTAAAGTATTCCCACATTTAGACACCAAGCAATTGTAGATAGCATAACTTAGAAAAAAGAAACTTAACAAGGTTGCTCTAGATTTTCTAGTCCTATATTCACCACCACAAATAGCAACCTAGTTAACCACTGGTTTAGTAGTTGCCTTATTCATATGGAAGCATCCATGACATGCAAACCTGTTATTATAATTGTAATAAAAGACCTAGCAAGGGATGTCAAAAGTGTCCGCACTAGCATAAAACTAAGTTCTCTCAACATAAGCTCACAAAACCTTAAACTCAACCAATTGAAATGTAAGGAAAAAGGTCTCAAGATGTTACCAAATCTTGCATGATCAACATAAGCACCGCACAAACATGCGATGGGTACGAAGAATGGGAGGACACGGAAGCGACGATTCCGTCCGCTTCCCAAAAGCCAAGTTGAATACCCTCCACGGTTCAGCCACATAAGAATTTCTCCAATAGATGCAGTTCCCTTCAACTCCGACATCAGCTGCCAACAAAGAGCAAACAGACATATAATAGATGAACAACACTCGATCACCGAGGCTCTCCCACCCACCTCCTATTACACAAGTCGGCCTCAAACACTTGGAAGCCAAAGCTCTCACTAAATCCAAGAGCCCCCACAACCAGCAACAACTTCCCATTGCACTCCAACATAAACAGTTGTATCGAGTGGAACACATGATCTACCCATCCCACCGACAGTTGGCTCTCCACAATCGGGTTGCTAGTGCCCGGGTCGATAACCATCAAACCCCTGCGCAGATACATGTAGTAAACCTTCCCCCTCCAAACAATTGCACATGTCTCGTCCACAGGAACACCATTCCATGCCATGTTCAGGTCAGGGAACTGCAGCTCGGTCCAGCGATCGTCCCCTTCTAGGAACAGATGAACACCTGTTGTACGCCATTAGGAAAGCGACGCAGCCCGGCGGCGGAGAACGTACGAAAAGCCTTCTTCAGGGAGTTCAATTTGCGAACCGGGGATAGGGTTAAGTAGAGTAAACGCCATAGACGGACTTGTCGAGCACCAGCCATCCGTTAGGCAAGAGAAGCGCCATATTCGGCCTTCGAATTCGGGCTCCCGCTTGAGGCAGCGCCGCGAGAGGGGGATGCGTAGGCGGTGGGATCACTGCTCCGTCGAAGGGAAGGGGGCGTAGCAGGCTGCGGGCTCCTGCCGAGGCTCGATGGGGATGAACCATGGGAGGGTGAGCATGGGAGGGGAGAGCGGAGCGTGGCGGCGGCGGCGGAGGTCTTGGATCGCGCGCCATTGACTGCAGACGGCGGCGAAGCGGACATGGTCGGAGATCGGGAGGCGCTCCAAGATCTTTTCTGCGAGATGATCTGGTAGCTGCGGCCATGAACTAACTTGATTGTTGGTTTCCGATGTCGATGATTCCAATTTCAATGGGGAGAGTTGGCTGCAATGACGCGAAGGAAAACAATGGGAGTTTCTAAACGCGCACACTATTTTTTCTTAGTGAGCCCACTTTAAAGCTTTCGCTTTACGACAAATTGCCCTAAATTTAGACTATTTTACTCTCTCCTTCAATTCTCTCTCCTTCAACTTCAACTTGTAGAAGCGGCGACAGCAGGCGACTTGAGTGGATCTTGAACGGCATCGGCGACACCCAGAGAGCACTGTGTTGGGAGGGAGGCCTGCAGTGACCAGTCCTAGAGAGGAAAAGAAAAAAATTTAGGGAGGGAGAGTTGGATTTTAGGAAAACTGGGAGAGAGAATAGGAGAGAGAATAAAAGATAATTTGGCCATTTTTTATGTGCCTAATAAGAAAAGTCTTCTCTTTTAAAAAAAGAGGGAGGGGCTCACTCGGAAAACTGAGCTCACTAGGAAAAATTGTGTGCCGCTTTGGAAACTCCCAAAACATTTGAACATTCCTTAGATCTTTATCCTTCTCAAGCGAAAAAGACACCATGCTGGATCTGCACGGACCCCCTTATATCCGGGAAATTCTAAATGCGCACCACATTTTACTAGTGAGCACCACACACTATATAGTAGAGTGATTTACAACAAAGAGGAAAATGGTGCTCACTTGTAAAATATGGTGCGCAATTAGAATCTCCTCTTATATCCATGTATGACTTGTTTTTGGTAATAAACGGTCATTACTAAAATGTATATTCGGGTGCATAGTAGACATTAATACTCCAGTGTAATTTTCCCTCTAATTCAAAATAAATATATTTTTGAACTCTCGCTTTAAAAGGAAAAGAGCATAACAGATTTGGAATCTCAAGCAAATCCACGCACACTCTCAATAAATCTCTCAAAATTTAATTCTTTATTCAATCATTAATTTTCAAATCTGATATACAAGGGGAAATTCTATTTACGCACGACAATTTACTGGTGCACAGATTTGAAACTTGTAAATAATTACAAGTTTGCCATATTTTTTTTGACTAAGTTATCATTTTTAATTTTCAAATTTCTAAATTTTTTAAAAAATTTAAAAACTAGCATCGTCTCCCTCCTCTGTTCTCTCTAAAATCCAAAAAAAAAAAAATTGTGTGTTATTTAAATCTTAAGAAAAACACATTCCCACAAATTCATTAATTTCTTGACTCTCTAAAATTTTTACATTCGCGTTCCTCAAAAAATTAGGAAGAATTTAAATTCTTTGAATTCACCATTACTAATTAAATTAAGGTTTAGAGTTTGAGTTTTTTAAAGCGAATGGAAAAAATGCAGCATGCAATTGGTGTCGGAGGACAAATCTCATTTACGGATAAAGGTTATTTTTAATTTTTTATACGCTTTTGTTTGCAAGTGATTGTTGCTAATTTTTTTTTTTGTTGGTATAACGGTTAACTCTAGTCGGATATTAACACTCAACCAAATTTAATTTTGGTTGTGTATTAATACCTGACCACGAAATTTTAGCTTGAATATGGATATCAAACTCAGACAAAGGCTGTGAGTGGTGACAGAGTTGTGGGTGACGATGGAGGCGAGCAGACAGCGGAGCAAGGCTCAGAGGAAAGTTTGAAAATTTTAGAGCTCAGTCGTAATAGACGAAAGCAGGAGAGAGAGAGAGGGAGAGGTTAAATTTGGGGAAAAAATTAGACTTAGAAAGTAAATTGGTGATGTTTCAAAATGAGAGGTTGTTTAGGCGCGTTGAGAAGGGCGCGGGTCTCCTGGGGGAAAATTCTATTTGCGCACAGAAATTCACTCTTAACGCCCTGGTTATTCTTTACACAAAACTCCTACTTTGAAATACTACCATTTTACTTTTTACGTCCATATTTTTTTCCAACTTTAACCCTCCCTCTTAAAGAGGGAGAAGCACATCACGTTGAGCAGCAGCACCAGCACCATTCTATTGGCCGCCAGCCCGACCGCCAGCCCTACCACCAGCAACACCGAGGGAGACGACGACGACGAGTGCAAAGAACGTTCGTCAGTTGGCAGAGGGGTCAGCTTCCCCGACGAAAACAGAGGGGTCTTCTGCTGGGATCCACCGTCATTATTAAAGAAGGGCGTTGGCGAAGAAGGGGGAGGCGGCGATGGGGAGTTCGATGGGGTTGTGGGAGAGGGCGCCACCTCGCCTTTCGTAGGGGTACCCTTCTCTGCTCTTCAATCCCCACCGCCAATTTATCACTTAACCCCTCCTCGTCCCAATTATTAATTTCCACGCTCACGCTCTCCTCTCTTCTCTCCTCTCTCTTTCGTCGGCCGAGTAAGTGGGCAAAAATGCTCACTCACCGGGAAAAACCGGCGCAGCTTCCAAGAACGCAGGAAAATAATTTATAAAGAAAGGAGGGGGCTAAAATAAAATTACTGCGAGTCCAGAGAGGCGCGAGAGAGAGAGAGAGATTGAGAGAGAGTGGAGGTTGCTTTTCTCTCTCCTTGCATGGCACGGATTTTGATTTGATACGTTCGCTGAAACCCTCCCGCGCTCTCGGCCTCTTTCTTGTCGTGAGCCGCAACCTACTGATTGAAAAGCGAGCCCTTGCTTTTATTCACCGTATATAGGATTTGCTTCGAGTTAAAAATATATGAGAATGAGAGTTAATTTAGTCAAAAAATAAGTGATAAATTTGTAATTATTTACAAGTTTTAAAATAGTGCGTGAAGATCAAATTTTCGTGTGCAAATAGAATTTCTCATCTCCCGGGTGCGCACAGGTCCCTTGTGCATGGGCTGCTTTTTTTTTTTTTTTTTGTTTATAGAGGTTGGTGTAAAAAGTACGTTGGGCGTCAAATGTAATTTGTCATGTTTAAATAGAATTTTCCACGTACAAGGCATATTTATAGAAAATCCTAACATTGATAAGAGTAAATCTCTATTATAAATCTAAATTTAAAACAAATTATAACCAAACTTAAATTCTATCTAAAAACAATATTTAAATCAAACTATATCTACTGATCTTATCCGATTTTTATAGGAGGTGAGAGAAAGAGATTAGAAATTAGAAGATTTCAACACATGATGCTATTCGAATCCAACTTTTATACTAAGCTTGCATAATTTCATAATTGCAGTGAGACCCCTAACTATAGAGAAAGAGTAATCTTGTCTTCAAAACTCTCAGTTTAGTCTCTGAATTTTTAATGATATTAATCAATAATTTGTTATTTTCAGACTGTTTAAATTGAGTTAAATATTTTTTATGAAAAACCAAAATACCCTTTTCTCCCTCACTTAGGATGAGTGTTTAAAAGAGAAGAGGGTATTTTGGAGTTTTTCATAAAAGAAGTGCAATCTAATTTAAACTGATGTGATAATGATAAAATGTTGACTAACACTGGTAGAATCCAGAGAGGAAACTAAGAGTTTTAAAGTTAAGAAATAATAAGTTACATTACTCTTATATTATAAGGAGTCTCACTGTAATTAACCCATCAAAATTCTGTATTATTTACAATTATATCAGTAATGTAATTTGATAAAAAAAAAAAAAAGATACTAACTTGAGAGATTACCTATATATAGCAAGGTGAGATCTAGAATGATATAGCAAGGTAATCTCTCAATTTGCAAGATGTAGCTCTCTGTTTCAAAAAAAAAAAAGAAAGGAAAAAAAAAAAAAACTATCAATCAGCAATTTTAAATAAAATATAAAAGTAGAAAGCAACAATATGCACATGGATGCACAAGCAGAGAGATAACAAGAGCAAATACAAGAATCATGAAACAAACAGCCTATACGAACCATTGTTTTGAATATATGTTGCGTACAATATCGCCCAATATATCGCTTGGAGGATCTACTGATACAAAAGTCCGATATTAATCTATATCCCTGATACATTGTATGGTATCATATTATTCGATATGAAAACTGTCCGTCCGATATGATTTCAATATCCTATATTTAGAACCTTGATGGAGTTGTTCTTTGGGAGAGAGATCGAGATTAGGGCGTTGGATTTGGAAATTTGGTTCCGAAATAGGGCTCGATGCTTATGTAGGCCATGGTCTTAAAAATAAATCCGATCCCAAGCCCAAATCCAATTCGAACCTGAACTCAACAAAACAAAGAACTTGTGAGCCACATTGAATCTTAAAGTGAACGATACATATTGTATTTAAAAAAAAAAATGAATGGTATTATAGATAGGAATGGTAACAGATGCATCTACGAGTTAATTTTTAGCGCTTCTTATATAAAATTTTGAATAAGAAAAATAAATTTTTTATTTTTAATTCAAAAAATTATATGTAACAGGCCAAAAATTTACTTGTGAATGCGTCTATTATCATTCCTAATTATAAAGTACCAATTTGCTTAGCCAAGCTATATTTATTTGCATGGGAATTAATTGCATCGTATCTTATAATACAAATCACATATTGTCTGACTTTAACAACTATGCTCCAGTGTTTTTAAATATCAGTTGATATACTGATATGTTGGCTGAAATCTTAGATCCTTAGTCAATACGATAAACTGGTATTTTTTTTTTTTACTAATTTTCTTTATATCGTCTCCTGCTACATATTTCCATTTATCTAAAAGAACGGCGATAAACTGTATTTACTCATTATAGTAGGATGATGTCTACGGTTTACAGAGTAATATCGTTATCGATGCCATTGAAACTGCACAAGGTGCACATTATCGGATAAAACCAGCAATTAAATACGCGTCCGGTAGGAATTGAATCTGAGTTGCTCTGATACCATATAAAAAGATCCTTCCACTGCACCAAAACTCCGAAGTTGTAGTGAAGGTTGAGGGAAATTATTTTGTATTTTAACATGGACAAAATAGCGAGTGCTTTTTGAAGTTAGATGATCCAGACAAAGTATTGTTTGGACTCATGGACAACTTTCACATTGAGATTTGATGAGACAATTATATGGGATTGGACGAGAAAATTTTCAAGGTGATTTGATTTGAACCATCGATAGTTTATATGTAAAAATATGTTTGGAAATACGTTCCAGAGAGTCATTATGTAGAAGTATGTTTTGAAACGATGGAAATAATTATGAAAATAGTAAATATTATAGGCATATATGTTATTAGGAAGTTCATATGTGAATATAGCATTTTCATATCGGATAAAATAAGAAAAATTCATGATATTTAAAATACAAAATTGAAGAATCTATCTATCAGTTTAAGTATTAAATTAAATTGGTACTCAGCTTTATATTTTATCATTTTGGGTCGTATCATAAAAAATTGAAATACTTGTTAAAGAAAAAAATGGATAAAAAACAGCCACATGCCTGAATAAAAAATACCATCGTTCGAAATGGAATAAAAAAACAACCGCATGCCTGAATAAACGAGGCTCGTGGCTGAATAAAAAAAAAAAAAGAAGAGTATTTACAGATTTGTCCCTTAAATTTTTATAAATTATGATTTAGTTTTCATATTTAGTATTTATTTTCCCAAATCTTCTAAATTACTACAGTTTAGTTCCTCCGTTAGTTTTTCCGTCCAAATAAACGACAGAATTTAATTTTTATTTTTTTAAAATAATGAAATGACTTAAATACCCCTATTCCTCTCATATGCATTTCAGAAGCCCTAAATCGAACTAATTGGTTAGAGAGAGATAAGAATAAATTTTCTTCGCTATATGATAATGAATAGAGAGAAAGAAGAGAAGAAAAAGAGGGGAAGCTAATGAACCCAATGAAGAAAAGGAGAAGAGAGGAGGAAGAGAGAAGGAGAAGAAAGGAGGAAGATGGAAGAAGGAATTAAGGAAGGGTAAAATGAGAAAATCAGGTCAAAAAAACTGGCTAACGGAAGTTAGTGAGGAGATTAAATTGTAGTAAATTTGGGGACTAAATCCTAAATATAAAGATTTGAGGACTAAATTATAATTTGGTTAATTACAGTTATACCCTCTGTAGTATTTGGGATGTGTAATTTAACACCCTGAAGTTTGAAACTCTCAAAAAACCCTCTGAATTTAGTTATTTTCACTCTTTTTTTTTTTTTTTTACTAAAGTGCACTCTTGTCCCTCAAATTCCTATTCTACCCCAATCCTTCCTTTTAACCAGCACACTCATTAAAGAGAGGGATGAGAATAGAATATGAATTTGAGGGACAAGAGTGCACTTTAATAAAAAAAGGATGGTGAAAATAACTAAGTGTAGAGGGTTTTTTAAGAGTTTCAAAATTCAGGAGTGTTAAATTAGACACTTTCAATACTACAAGGGTCTGACTGTAATTAACCCATTATAATTTATAAAGATTTAAGGGACAAATCTGTCCTAAAAAGGAAACAAACCAGGGGAAATTCTAAATGCGCATCTCATTTTACCAGTGAGCACCATAAACTATACAGTAAAATGGTGCTTACTAGTAAATTATGGTGAGCATTTAGAATTTCCCACCAGAGCCATCGTTGTCATAATTATTTGTTGAACGTGTTTCGTGTCCCCGCTTATAATATTTTTTTGGGTTACAGTCACTACCGGTGATCAGTAACCTCCATCGGTTCATCACTCTCTTTAAGTGTCTCAGGCTTCTCCTCTGACGGAGCTTGACGAGGTAATCTGTCCCGCGAGTAAGGAGACTCTGAACGTCGTCATCTATTATTAGATCCACAGAAAATTGCTGATATTTCTGAGGAGGGTATTTTATCCGTACCAGGGGCAAATCTGAAATTAATCGTAGTTCGCAAGATTCTTTTTTCGTCTATAAGAATGGCGGAGATTAGCTATCGATCTCAGAGACTTCAGTATACTCCGAGGTACTGAATTGCAACTCGATTATTTAAAATTCCCAATTTTTTTTTTTTTTTATGAATTAGCTGATAGAACGAAAAGATGGGTTACAGGTTCCTTTGATTTGGGGATTTTTGGCCTTTTTTTTTTGGGCATTGCATCACTTAGTTTTAATCGTAAAGTTGCACAATTTTCTGTAAAATTTCTTTTTTTTTTTAATTGAAATTTAGGATTTGATCGAAAGCAAACAGGGCTGAAGCAAGTTTGAGTTTTGATTATTAATTTCTATTTTTATTTTGAATTTTTTCTCAATACTTTGTTTTGCATTAGTTATTAATCAGATGGTAATTGTTAACGAAACTATATATATGAGGAAATGGTGGAGTTTTTTCACTGCCGCTTAGGTGATCCAATAAAATTATTACATGTGGCGCCACTCAAAAGCTGCTTAAGAAAGTTCTTTTATTTGTTATTTTAAATGGCGCCACGTGTAATAATTTTATTGGACCACCTATTCCTTCACCGCCGGTGAATTTTCTGTTTTCTCTCTATATATATATAGAAAACGGGAAAAACTAGGAGGGCTCCCCCTCTTTTGAATGGACCAATAGAATATTTACATATGGAGGGGTTTTTCGAAAAAGAACATTAGGTTTTCTTTAAAAACAATCTATTGGTCCACCTAAACGTCATAGGAGGTATAGTTTTTTCCGTTTCCTCGTATATATATAGAGTACCTTATTTGTGAGTGAACATTACGAATAAAAAAGCGAAGAGCCACATAAACAAAATAAAATACACAAAAACAAAAGAAAATACAGAAATATTGGATCTACAGACACACAATTGCTATGATACTTGTCCTGATGCTAAGGGTTTTGGTTATACCGTCCAGCTTTTACCCCGATCCGGCTGTAAATTAGTCTTTCTTTGAATTAATTATTTAGCATCGAAGTTCTTGGATGTTGTGTTCATTGGGTTGTATGCATTTTGCTTGATGAGGGAAGTGAAATGGTCTACTGATCTTTGATTCTGATGGGAATTTGAATTATTATCATTACTATTATTTGTTGCCATGCTTGATATTGTTTTAAACTTTATTTGATGTCATATCAAATCAGTAACGTGATTATTTTGTTAAGTTTATTGGGTGATCAAGAATAGAAATGAAATGGTGTATTAAACTTTGATTCTGATGGGGCATTTGATTTATTATATTATTATTATGGGGTATTTACTGGTTTGTCCCTCAAATCTTTATATATTATGATTTTGCCCCTAAAATCTTCATATTTAGGATTTTGCCCCCTAAATCTCATAAGTTACAACAATTTTGTCCCTCTCTCTAGCACAGTTAAATATTTGACCATTTTACCCCTCTTTTCCACTTCTATTTTCCTCCTCTCTTCTTCTTTTCTCTTCCTCCTCTCTTCTCCTTTTCTTCATTATTTCTCCTCTCTTCTTTCTCCTTAACTTCAATTGGTATTTGTTATGGATTGTGTGTATGATCTCCCTAGGTGATACCAATTGAAGTTAAAGAGAAAGAAGAGAGAAGAAATAATGAAGAAAAAGAGAAGAGAAGAGAAAGAGAGAAGAAGAAGAGAGGAGGAAAATAGAAGTGGAAAAGAGGGGTAAAATGGTCAAATATTTAACTGTGTTAGAGAGGGGGACAAAATTGTTGTAACTTATGAGATTTGGGGGGCAAAATCCTAAATATGAAGATTTGGGGGGCAAAATCATAATATATAAAGATTTGAGGGACAAACCAGTAAATACCCCTATTATTATTTGTTGCCAAGCTTGATTTTTGTAAAACTGCGTTTGATGTCTTGTTAAACCACGAGTAGCATTAAATGGTAATCAAGAATAGTCTCCCATTGGAAAAAACCGGTTACGGTGATGGACATAAATAGAATTTGGATCTTTGACGGCCAACTAAAGCTTCGGGTCAGAATAAGTCTCAACCAATATCGAATCAATGCTAGTTTGTCTCTCTGAAGTGCCAACATATCAATTTTTAGATGGTTTTGAGCTATATTCGTTGCTATTTTTACTACACTATTCGAAAATATTCTTATCTAGCTGTGGTACTATACTACCTCCAGTTTATTATTCTGATCCTAATGTGATTTATTGGTGTTTCGAGCTTAACAGGGAACCAGTATGTCAAACGTTTCGTGGAACTCTAGTTTCCATCTTCTATTCATCTCTGTTATCCTTCTATGTGTTGTTGATCGAGTATATTCAGGAGTCACAAGTTCTTATGTCCGTTCTGAGTGGCCAGCTGTCGACATCCCAATTGACAGTGAAGAGTTTGCAGTTCCAAAAGATCAGAATGCACCGCAACAGGTAATTATATAAAACAGTGGTTCTTAGCTCTTAAGAAGTCAGAGACGAATAAGTCATGCCTGAAGACATGCAAAAAGTGAGCTTAAGAGTTGATTTACGCTTACATATATATTCATATATTGCTTTGTGTAGTGAGTATGAAATCTCTGGACATTTTCCAAATCATCCTTTCTTTATTACTTTTCAAGGCAGAAATAAGCATCAGACATCTACTTGGTCATCATCTGGCACAAAGGTTAGGGTGCATTTGGTTACATGTAGCCAGAAAAAGGAAAATATTCTATTTGTTAATGTATGTTATCCAAATTCACAATTGAAACTTTGACTTGGAATTGAAGTTTACATAACATGTTATTTTGCTGCAATCCTGGTTTCATAAATCTGGATTTTGTCTCCTTGACAGATTTTCTTGATTTTAGATTTAAAATGTCTCAAAATATCTGTGAACTTCATGATAATCCTGGTCTTCGAAATAGAGCATTGTGGTATTGCTTAGCTTGAGTCTGTACAGTATTCTTTTCCATGATTGCTGTACTGTCAGCTTTAGGGTCCATCTTTTTCCTATTGGAAGGAAAATGCACATTTTTTGTATTAAGCAACATTTTTGCTCCAAAGTGAACTATATTTTAGCGTTTTTGGATATGCAAAACAGTTCCACCGTGAACTTAATGATGGAACCCTAGGACTTCTAAAATTATCTTTAGAGAACCTCATCTGATTGTACCCTCCTAATAATAGTTATAAAGATTCTATTATCCAAAAAGAATTACATCCGATGAAAATGAATCTTCTATGTATTGAAATTTCTTTACTATGTCCAATGCATACCTTTGCTGTTGCAATTCAATTTAATTTGCCTTAAGCTCAGCAACTGGCATCCAACACAAAAACATAAAGTCATGTTGTTGACAAGTAAATTGAATTAACTAATTAATAAAAATTGGATACCTTCATATTTTCTAATAAGATGCCATTGTGCAAACAGAAATAAATTAAAAGGTTCAAATTTTGTATTATCATCTCTATTTTTCATTTGCATTTGCACTTGTCACCAAATGTAGCAATGGTAATGGTGTAAGTTGATAACTATTTTTTGTAGTAACAACTGCTGTTAGTATGAACATGACCTGCAAGCAAAATCAGATAAAGAACTTATTTTAATATTTATAGTTTCTATTTATTTCTCTGTCTAAATTTCAAGGTGCTATGGAATATATTCAATAATTTTTAATTACTGAATTCGTTGGTCATATCTTATCATTGCTAGACCACTAGCTATATTATGATATATTGCTAATGATTTTTCACACACTGATGGAGTTTCTTTTGGTATCTCCTGCTTTGACTAACTTACTACATTGACTTCATTCATTAAAACTCTACTACCTAGTAAATGACCTTATATGGACTGGTTTAAATGTTGTTTAGGTGCATATTACTCAAGGTGACTATGATGGAAAAGCAGTTATAGTCTCATGGGTGACAATTACGGTCCCAGGAAGTAATGAAGTGTTATATGGGAAATCTCAGAATAAATATGATCATAGTGCTCAAGGAAAAACTACCAATTATACGTTCTACGATTATAAATCTGGATACATTCATCACTGCCTGCTGGATGGCCTTGAGGTAATACCATTAATGATGTACAGCGTAAACACAGTTATCTCACATGGTTTTTCTCATTAACTTAATATCATTTACCTTTAATTTTTCTAGCCATTCGCTTTGTTTTTGGTCAATAATTATTCCATCAATACCGTACTTATGTTTTAAGTGGCAATTTGTATGATAAGTGGCTGCGTCATCAATACTACATTGTAAAAGAATGCGTAATTTTAAGCAAATATTATAGAATTTTGGAAGTTGCTTGCTATTATGAAGATATGGAACTGTAGACAGCACATGAATATCTATCTCCACAATGTCAGACCCCTAAACTCAGGACTCAAAGTAAGCATATGGTTTCTGAGATCGCTTTAGTTCAATGCTTGCACCTTTCTCAGCTCCGTGAAATATATGGACCACTAAAATCTGCAGATTTCATATTATCCATAATTTTGACTTGAGCAGTAATGGTGTCAAAACCTTTCACGTCTCATGTGCATGGGATGCTTAGAAGCTACAAAATATAGCATGTTGATATGGTTCATACCAATGTTTAAAATAGCGATAACGATAACGTAACGTTTTGTTTTTGTTAGGTTATACCGCATATAGCGTAACACATAATGTAAGTTATGCAATTTTCTATTTATTTAATTAAAAATAAATATAAAACTATATAAAATAATTTTTATAAATTCAAAAATAAATTTAAATTATAAAAAAAAATATAAAACTATTTTGTAATATATAATCTATTCTAATTTTATATTAAGTTTTACAATAATTTTCACATTTATCTTCATAAATTATATTAAATCTTCAACCATAATTCCAGTCATCATTTAAACAAGATAACAAGATTTCAATTTTTTATTTCAATTCCAGTTATTAGCATTGTTGTAATTTATATTCTGTAATGTTCAATTTATCTTATTTATAATTATTGATTTTAGTTCAGTTAAAAATTCAATAAAATCAACTAGTAAGATATTTCAGCAACTGGAGAGGAATTATAACAAGCGAATAAGAAAACAATCGCAAATTAACAAGTTAGCAATTCCACAAGTAATTAAACAAGCCAACAACTAATCAAGAAAATTACAACAATTTGCTAATAAACAAAATAATAATCAACAACAATATAGAAATTACTAAAAAAATAATTGTAAATAACGTAATTTAACGTAACGTTACGTAATATAACATAAAATAACATAAAAAACGTACTGTTACAGTGTATTGAGTTATTTTCAGTTGTTACGTAGCGTTGGGGTCCCGTTAGGTTACGTAACGCAATATAACGGGTTTCATAACGTGTTTTTTTCAACATTGGTTCATACCTATTTAGTTTTGAGACATTTGGTCATAAAATGTGTGTGTGTGAAAAATAGAAATGAGCTTACAGCTCACGCAAGTTATCTGAGCTGGAGTTCATTTCAACTATCTCTAATATATATTTTTAAAATTTTCTTGTAGATTATGATCTCGACTCCCTAGGGTTCACTTATACCCAATTTCTTGGGTTGTAGTTTTGATTTGGTTCTCGATCAAGTTGATACAAAATTAACGGTTTTTAATAAATAAAACATTTTTGTATTCATTGATGAAAGGGTAAATAAACTCCAAAATTTATGAAATTCGATATTAAAAAAGTTAAGGAGGTAGAGATACTAATTCTAGAAAAAATTTGAAGTAAAATTATTGGATTATTATAGTTTTGCCACTAGCTCACTTAACTTTTTCTGATCTGGCGGCTCACCTACAATAATCCATATATATATATATATATATATATATATATATATATATATATATATATATATTTATATATATCACAACTTGATGGCTGTAGAACATACACCTTCTAGATGAATATATGAAATTATATGTGGAAAATACTTCCACACCCAACTTTTTAATTGGAAGAACTATAATGAATTGGTTTTTGTGGCTTTGGTTTTAATAGAGTGACTTATTCGTTCTTTCATTAATTATATTTTCCTAATATATGCAAGTAATTGCTTTCATTTACCTACTTTACTTATTTATTTTTTAGGAGAAAGAGTAGCCTTAAAAAAAAATCAATAAGTAAATATAACGTAGGTAAACAAAAACATGTATGACCAAATATTAGGATTACATACTTTTCTTATGTAATGCTTCCTAAATAAATGTATTCCTATAGGAAGACCACCTTCTCTTCTAATAGTCCTTCCAAGTTGAGCAGAATTTTTGAGTGCTTCTCCTTAGGTTGTATCAAGTTTAAGTTACACAATAAAGGGTAATTTTCATATGCCAAGTTGCCTAGGAGCAAGCCCCTTGTCGTTTTGTTTTCCTCAAAAGTGGCTGTAGATTTTATCAAATTTCTCTCTGAGCTATCAAGGTTTAAAGTATCTGAATAGGTAACAATATTGACTGATGATTTATGCTATCAGAATCGGTCATATTTGACAATATCATACCAACAATAACGGAAATACCGACAATATTAGACTGATTTATACGGTATATTGCTACCTACCAAAGTTTAGAATCTTGATTCTAACTAGGAAATGCTCCACCAGATATTTTACTTTTTCCTACTTAGAACATGTGGTTATAATCCTCACTATAATTTCGGTGTTATGGTGTAGTGAAGGGGACTTTAAGATGGTGTCCTAGCAACCCATGTTCCTAGCAACCCATGTTCAGATCCCACCGAGCGCACATTTAATTATGGTTTTGTAATAATGAAGACCACCGTGCAAAAGCTTGGGTTTCAGCATATGAAAAGGGTGCTCAATTTCTGGAGACGTGTTTGAATATAATTTTTTTGAGCAAATCCTGTAGTCCCCCTATGTTTCATTAAATAGGATTTAACGAAACATGCTAATACATAGATAGCTCAAATATATAGATAGTACTATATCTACAGTAGTTCTAATATGTCTTATTATCAAGGCTACATATTTGATGATCAGAAAATTTTCAGTGCCCCCTTCTTCCCCTCCTCTTGTGATGCTAGGGTCAGTAAGTCTAATCTCCTCTTTGCGTCTCTTCTTGGTTGAGTACTCATGCTTGTCTACTGCTTCCCTCCTTGTTGCTGTCCTATCCAAAGATCAATAGCGTTGTTAATTCTATAAAACATACATGCAATAGATATATCTTTTTCTGCAAATATACTATTATTTCTTTCAAGCCAGATATGCCAATACAAGGCTGCTATGACTACCCCCCTGGTCTTATTCCTACACAATCCCATATGTCATCCCAACCCATTTCCTCTACTCCCCATGTCCCCCTATCATACTTATCCTTAAGTTTAGAAAATATTTTCTCGATATGTGCACATTTCATAAACAAATGTTGTGTATCTTTGTTTTCTTGTTGGCATATTGCACATCTCCCGGTCCTATCTATCCTCTTTTTTATATATTATCGCAAGTAAGTATAGCATCTCTAGACATTAGCCATAGAAAAGCTTGGACCTTAGTCTGAATTTTCAACTTCCATATTATAGTTTCTACTACTGGTTTAATCCCCCTGTAGGTAATTGTTTTGTAAGATGATGAGAGTAATGAGACTATGTCTGAAAATAATTATGACTCTCATCTCTCGTCACAGATTTAGAGGACAAGGAGTTCCCTTTTTCGTTATTGATGTGATGGAGTTTGATCAATCTTTTTTGAAGAGTAAATGGATCCTGTTGTGTCATCATGGAGCTTATTTGCTTTTTCTTGATTGTTAAACCTGTGTTCTTGTGAGTAACATAAATATGATATTCTACATGTGCAATGTTCACATGTTCACTGATCTTAAGTGATTTTGATACTTAAGATGCATCCAAATATGCTTACTGACCAACTTTATTCTGAAGTGGATGCTCATATGTGGATTTAAGAGAATATGAATGAGAAATATGAATAAAAGTCATCCTGATATTGATATATTCTTTTCTTTTCTTGTTAGTACGACACCAAGTACTACTATAAGATTGGGACAGGTGATTCTGCTCGGGAGTTTTGGTTTCGAACTCCTCCAAGGATCGATCCAGATGCTCCGTACACTTTTGGTATCATAGGTTAGTTTTTGTTCTTTGTCTTCCTTATGTTCACCAGGATATTAGATTTATCACGAAAGATTTATGTAAAGTCTTGCATCTGCTGCATATTCAGTTAAAAGTTTTTTGACTACTTTTGTATCATTTGTCATACAAATATTCGTATGGATAGTTATTTTTTGATACAAATAGAGGTTTCTGAATAAACTTACCTTGCTAGTGTTACAAAAAAAAAAAAAATGCAACAACCAGCGGAATATAATAGTTAATCGAAGGAAAAAGAAATAAAAACAATGAATACACAGATTTAACGAGGTTCGGCTGTTCCTACTCCTCGGGACACGATCGAAATCTTCTACTGTATCAAAAAAGATTACAACCCTTTTTCTCTCAATCACAAGAGAAATCATAATAAAATCACACAGAATACAAGATCAAACCCTCTCACAAAGTAATACAATAATCTCGCTCTCCTGTGCTTCAGTCGCCTCTCTAATTAGGTCATGCAATACATAAGAAAACATAATTAGGCTTTAAATCCCGTCCAAAACTGATTCTGGGCCGATTTGGACCGTCTGGGTGGGTTGGACCCGACTGGACCTGCGTATGCGCGCGGGTTAAATAACCCACATAGGACACATGCGTGACACGTGCGCATGTGTGTGCACAGGCGCGCGGGCACCCGCGTCTTCTCCCTCAGCACGCGCAGGGTCGTTGCTGCACCGACCACCTTGCGCCCTGTCGCCTCTCGCCGTCACCTCGCTGCCGGCATCTCCATCTTCGGCGTCTTCTCCGGTGGCAATTAGGGTTCCAATAACAATAATCTTCCATTTGGAGACCTATTATAAAAACTGTAATTTCTATACATGATAATCCTAACGTTCCAAAATTTTACCTCGATCGTTCAAAGTCCCAATTCCAACATTCAACAAAAATTGCACCAAAATTGAGTAATAGCTCAACTTTTTTCTATCAATCGGTTTTGTCAATATATATGCATGATTTTTACTGCTCTCAATTTTCTCCAACTTCAATTGACCATCATTCAATAAGGATCTAATAAAGTGATATCTCAAATTAATATATTTAGTCCGTGAATTATATACCGAGTTCTTAGTAAGATGAATTGCACTCTGATTGTCATTGAACAATCTGCAATCTACTCCATTAAAACCCAATTACTCATCAATCGCTGCACCCAAATAAACTCCTTACTTGTTTCTGCAGCTGCCACATACTCAGTTTCTGTCAAAAATAAAGCAGCAATTGATTGTAATTTTAAAATCTAGCTTACTACTGTCTCTCCTACAGTAAAGACATAATCTATAGTGCTCCTACCATTATCTCTATTACCCGCATGGTCCGAATCCACAAAACCTTGCACATCAATGTTATCACTTCCAAAATACAAATAATAATTTGAAATACTTTTCAAATATCTGAAAATTCACTTCATTGCTTGCCAATGTTTCTTTCTGGGGTTCTTCATGAATCTACTCACAACTCCCACTGTATGTGCAATATCTGATTTTGTACTCACCATTATATACATGAGACTCCCAATGGTCGACGAATAAGGCACATTCTCCATGCGTCTCATCTCCTCATCTATCTTAGCACCTTGCTCCTTTGATATCTTAAACTGACTACCAAGAGCTGTAGTTACTGGTTTTGCTTTTGCTATGTTGAATCTCTCAAACACTTTCTTGATGTACCCTTCTGAGATAACCACTTCTTACTTTTCTTATTTCGGATAATTTGTATTCCAAGAAGTTGTTTTGCCTTACCCAAGTTCTTAATAGATAATCTTCCTGCCAACTTTCTCTTCAGATTATTGAAGCATATCATCTATATACAAAATAAGAATTATAAAGTTATCATCTTTGGACTTTTGTAGATATACATAATGATCTGAATTGCATCTAGCAAAATTCGAATTCAATATAAACTTGTCGAACTTCAAGTATCATTGTCTCGGTGCCAGTTTCAATCCATACAAGTTCCTTTTCAGTCGACATGTCCAATTCTTCTTTCCTTTAACTTCATATTTCCTCCAGCTGTTCCATGTATATTTTCTTCTTCAAATCACCATGAAGGAAAACAATTTTCACATCAAAATTCTCTAAATACAATTTTTTTACAGCCACAATACTAAATATTGTTTTGATAGAAGTCATATTAACAACTGGTGCAAATATTTTATTAAAGTCAATACCTTTCCTCTGACCGAATCCCTTCACCATACGTCTAGCCTTGTATTTTTGTGTCCCTTCTGTCTCATGTTTCACCTTGTATACCCACTTGTTATGCAACACTTTCATTTTTACCGGTCGCTTCACCAATTCCCATGTGTGATTCTCCTCAAAAAAAACATCTCATCACTCATAACTTATAGCTTGCTCCCACTTAAGACAAAACTTATCATGCATAGCTTTTTGGTAACTCTCTGGTTCACCTGTATCAGTACACAAAATATAATATAAACGAAGACAAAGATTTTGAGTTGGTTTCCTTATCCTAGTGCTCCTCCTCAACTTGGGAACACTTTCTTTCTCTGATAAAGAATTGGAACCATCTAATTCAGCCAGTGGCTCTCTCTCCTGTTCGGACTCATCTGAAGTTTGTTTATTCTCTGGTGTAGTCATTTCTTCTCCTTCAAATATAGGTATTTTTTCCTTTCTTATATCCTCCTTATCCTAGTGCTCCTTCTCAACTTGGGAACACTCTCTTTCTCTGATGAAGAACTGGAACCATCTAATTCAGTCATTGGCTCCCTTTCCTGTTCAGTCTCATATGAAGTTTGTTTATTCTTAGGTGTAGTAATTTCTTCTGCTGCTGCAGATATAGGTATTTCTTCCTTTCTTTTATCCATGGGATCCATCCCATCCTGTAGTTCATCCAGCTCTAAGTGCTTTTTCTCAATTGTTTTCTCACTCTATCTCTCCATTCGGTCTTTATACATACAACCCTCATTGAATACTACATATCTGCTACGAAGCATCTTGCTATGCTCATAATCCCACAAGCGATAACTATATTTATCGGTACCGTATCCAATGAATGCACACTTCTGAGATTTAGAATCAAACTTCTTTCTTATCTCATGATCCATATGTGCATATGCTATACAACCCAAATACTTTTAAGAATGAATAATTCACAGTCTTACCAGACCACACCTCCTCTGGAATTCCTCCATCTAAACTACTAGCTGGGCTTCTATTGATCAGATAGACTGCCGTTTCTACAACGGCTCCCCAAAGTTGCAAAGGCAAGCCTGCATGTACTCTCATACTCCGAGCTCACTCCAAAATGGTTCTATTTATCCTCGCAGCTACGCCATTCTGCTGCGGTATTCTCAGTACAGTCTTCACTTTTCTGATCCCGTAGGTAGAGCAATAGTCATCAAACTCTTTATTGCAAAATTCTCCACTATTGTCTGACAATAGACATTTCACCTTCAAGCCTATTTCATTTTCAACAAGTGTTTTTCATACCTTGAAAATTTTGAAGATATCGGATTTCTGCTTGAGTATAAACACCCATGTCTTCCTGCTTGCATTATCTATGAAAGTAACAAAATAAGAATTATCTCTAAAAGACTTCACCGAAGAAGACCCCCATACATCTGTATGCACCAACTCCAATCGCTCGGGTTTTTTCTCCTTGCCAACCTTTATAAAACTAACTCTTTTCTGTTTTTCAAATACAGTTCTCATAGAAATCAAAATTAGCATGTTTCATATCTGTCAACATACCTCTGGATTACAACACCCTCATATCGCTCTCACTCAAGTGATCGAGCATCTGATGCTATAGGGTAGCCTTCTCATTCTTTACAGTGGCCAAAGAAACAACGTGATCTACCGAGCTTGAGAGTATACATAGCGTTCTCACTCTCTCACTGTTGACCACTACCAATCCTCCTTTGCTAATCTTCCACTGTTTCCTCTCAAATAAGATTTGATAACTCTCACCATTTAGCTTTCTAACAGATATCAAATTCTTCTTTAAATATGGTATGTGCCTTACCTCTTGTAAAAATAGCATTCTACCATTGTGCAACTTCAACTGAATTGTCTCTTTACCGACAATCTTGCATTCCTACCCATTACCAACAATCAAATACCCAAATTCGCCTTGGACATAATTATCAAACCATTCTTTGTGAGCAGTGCAATGGACCGAACCCCCTGAATCCGCAAACTACAAATCTGACCTCGATTCTATATGAGCAGACAAGCACGAATCATCATACTCCTTACTTGGATTCACCACATTCGCTCCCTCCTTGTCTTTATTTGGACAATCTCTCTTCATATGACTCTTTGCCTGACATTTCCAACACACTATTTTATTTTGAACTTCTCCTTAGATTTTGATCTCCATCTTTACTTCGACCCCCTGTTTGAACTTCTACCCCTTTCCTTTCTTCTGTCATTATCAACAGACAGAGCAAAACTTGTAGAAACTGTGCTCTCACACATACTCTTTTTCATCAATTTATCATTTATGATAGTGCTCACAACATAATCAAATTTAAGAGTAGTATTGGAAGTATTGTTAATAGACATAACAATATTACTCCAACTATCCGGTAACGAACACATAAATATCAAAGTTTTAATGTCATCAGTAAAGACAAATTATAAGGATTCAAGTTGTGCCCATAATGTGTTAAATTCGTTTAAATGATTAATAACTGAACTATCAGTAGGCATCCTCAAATTAAACAACTTTTTCATTAAAAATAATTTATTTGAAGCAGACGGCTTCTCATAAAATTTAACTAATGTTGATATCAAATCTGAAGTGGTCTTCTCTTTAGAGACGTTGAATACAATCTACTTTGTCAGGTACAATCAAATCTACGCCAAAACCCTCTTGTCCAACAATTCTCATTTCTCATCTTTTCTGGTTCAGTAGTTGATGTAATTTTTTCTGATATAAATAATCTTCCATCTGTAACTTCCACTATTGAAAGTCTGTCCCATCAAAATTTTTAATTTTTTCCTTCCTGTCTTCTTCCATAACTTCCACTCAAAATCAATACCGATCTGAGCGAAATTCTGATGCGAACCTGGCTCTGATACCAACTGTTACAAAAAAAATGCAACAACTAGAGGAATATAATAGTTAACCGAAGCAAAAAGAAATAAAAACAATGAACACACAAATTTAATGAGGTTCGGCTGTTCCTACTCCTCGGAGACACGATTGAAAGCTTCCACTATATCAAAAGAGATTACAACCCTCTTCCTCTCAATCACAAGAGAAATCACAATGAAATCATACAGAATACAAAATCAAACTCTCTCACAAAGGAATACAATGATCTCGCTCTCCTATGCTTCAGCCGCTTCTCTAATTAAGTCATTCGATACATAAGAGAACATAATTAGACTTTAAATCCCGTCCAAAACCGATTCTAGGCCGATTCAAACCCGTTTGGGTGGGCTGGACCCGTACGCGCTATTTTACCTGCGTACACACACGGGTTAAATAACCCACGCGCGGCACGCTCGCAGGTGCGCGCGACCGGGCGCGCATGTCTTCTCCCGCCGCACGCAGGGTCGTCACCACATCAACCACCTTGCACCCTGTCGCCTCTCGTCGTCACCTCGCTACCGGCGTCTCCATCTATGACGTCTTCTCCGGCAGCAATTAGGGCTCCAACAACAGCAGCTAGTTGAAATTGGTCTTCAGTCAGTCATGTTGAAGTTCATAAATTGTTAGAAACTAAGTTTTATGACAAATATCGAGATGTTCAATTACTTGTATCTTGGCAACTGTTGCCAGATTTTTGACTGGTATATCCTAGTGGTTGGTTGTTGTATGTTGCAAGCATAGTAGATTTATTAACACAAATTCTATTTGTATTATTAGTATTCCAGCTAAAATGCATTCCTCGTAGCTATTGGAAGAGGTGAACCTTTTATGTGAGGGCATGAGGGTAGTCAAGCAACCTGCCATAAATGGAAGTGCCACAAGAAACTCATTTGTAGAATGGTTTCATAACTCTATTACTATGTTCAAGGTGCAAATAATTTCTCAATGACATTGCTGTACTTGTATGAAACTAAATTGGAGGTGGAAGATATATCGCCGGGGGTTGGTTTTGCCTTTTGACTGTTGTTATTATCAAATTATTATATAATATGTTAGGAGGATGTTTTTCGCCATGTGTCGCCCCTGCAGTTTGGCTATTTTTTGAGTTTTTTGTAAGTATAGAGATTTTTTTGAAGTCTAAGATTTCTCTCATTGTGCCATCTCATTACTCTAGAGTTCGTCTTTCATAAGAAAACATAGACTTTAAGGCTGATACATCATTATCATAGATATTTACATTAAAAAAGAATACTATGTCAATTGTCAAACAAATTGCAACTCAAGTTGGAATGCTCAATAATTAATTTGGGGTCTAATTAGAATTAGAATTCTTAACTAATTGGGATTGGCTAATTATTTTCAATGTTTCCAATAAAAATTAAAATATCAAATTAAATTAGTTTATGAATCCTTGATTGAATAGGATTTGATTAATTAAATCAAAATTTTCTCACTAAAAAACTCCGTCAGTTATAATTCAATTCATCTTACACTAAATCCATGTGAGTGGACCAAGTTAAACTTTTAAGTTTTCTTTTTACTAAATATTATGAAATTTGAGGCAAATTAAATCTCACACTTTGTGAACCAAAATATATTTCTATTTGTTTTATAATTCTCTATCTCACAGTAGTTGAACTTGAAAATGCAAGCTAAGTAGCAAACTAATTTTCTTTTTGTATGGTTAATATAAAAAAAACCATTACAAATATCACCAGAAGCGAACCAAGTAAGTTTAATCTTATTTCTAGAATATTTCTTTTGTTAAATCTCACGGGGGATGAACCAAATTAATTAATTTAAAAAATCCCTTTTTCTATTATATTTCATACATTATATTAATGTTTTTATATTACCCTTTACATTTAACCTTTGCCTCACATGCACTATTGCTAATGGTATGATGCTGGAGCTTGCTGATTCGTTCATAGTTTAATACAGACATTAAGCTGGGCTGATGAGGTTAATTTATGGTTCTAAAATATGATAGTAGAAATTGGAATTGAAGTTACAGGTTGCTGTGAAATAAATAGAATTTCTTGATAGTTCTGCAATGGTATTTTGTGGTAAAAGAGGTTTCCAATTTGACTCGTCTATTATTATTATTATTATTGTTATTTTTTTTTTTTTTTGTTTTAGTTGGCCTTAGGTTATGCATCCATTGGCACTGAACTTAATTCGGATAGAAGGACTCGGAGAATGACACAATCAACACTATCACACTCCTACACTTTCTTGAGAGATTGAAGATCTTAAAGTCTAGCTTTCCAGATTGCACTTGTCATATATGTTGCAATTTAATTTTCAGTCAAACCTTCTGTCATAGATATCCTTCGAAATCACCAAAATAAGAAAAATTGTGAAATTCTTAAGGTATTTGAGACAGATGCGAACTGTGCATTGGTAGTGTCATAAGTTTATGTCCTACACTTTTGAATGCTCTCAACTTGACAAAATTTACATGCATACTAAGATGCAAAAGAATACTATTGGTCTTAAACACCTAAATTTCTTTGTTCTAACTGATGATACAACAACAACAAAGCCTTTATCCCAAATTTTTTGTGCGGTTACGTGAACCCTTTCCTTCCATTCATCTATTTTTAGTCCTCAAGGTTCATCTCCTTGGTTAAATTATCGTATATTTTTAGTTGCCTCCATCTCTTATGCCTGCCTTTGGCCTTAATTGCTCCATCTCTATGATTATATCACTTGCACTTATTGGCCTCTGTTACACATGCCTAAACCCTATCAACTGGTTCCCTAATTTTATCTTATCCAAATACCTCCGACTAATATAAGTGTAGAAAATTATAGATTATTCTTTAATAGTCCACTGAACCATGTGTATTGTTCCTTTAGTGTACAGAATCGTAAACCATGTTCTATGAGGAACAATATGCCCATACTATTTTTAGTCTACATAGTGCTTTTTTTGCACTTCCTCATGCTTCCCAGTCTGGATAGAACTTTGGACAACGGCCATTAACCTTGAATCACATTGAATTACATGACCTCGGAATCCAGCTGGCCTAGAATATCTGTTTACCCCGAAGAGGCTGCAAGTGGCATATTCAATGTTTACGGTGAATCTTTATTCTGTTAGATTGTGTCTCTAAAATGCATAATAAAATGAGATTACCATCTTTCAGTTTTTTCCCCCCTCCTATTGGTGAGAAACCATACTTTGTTTTTGTCTTGGTCCTTGGATCCTAATATAGAACACTGTAGAGTTGTGTGTATGATAAGATTAGAGTTAAATCCATGAAAGTGATTGCCTGACTGTTGTCCTTTACGAATTAGTTAGTGTTATGTGAGGAAATAGCATGTATTTTTTTTTTTCTTACAAAAAAAGTCTTTCCTGAAAGAAATTTAGTCAAGAAAGATGACAATCTTATGTTGTGATAGCAACATGTCAGTTTAATTTTACAGTTTTCTTCCGAAGGGAAAAAGAATTAAATATGTATACTTGCTTTTTCAATTGTTAAATCATGCATGTCTGCATGATCAAATTTAATGTCTTTTACATAGTTCATTAAAGTTCAAGTTGCTAATTGGTATAGCTGTTTACAAATAAACTTGCAGCAGAATCTTTACCAGTATACTTTTTGTACACATGTATTCTAGAAAGTTAATCCATCTTATGTGGAGGATCAGTGATATTCATTTTTTTGCTATAAGTCGTTTCTCTCTCTCTTTTTAATCAATCATTTGAATGCTAGGTGATTTGGGGCAAACATATAATTCTCTTTCTACCCTTGAGCATTACATGCAAAGCGAAGGACAGACTGTCTTGTTTGTTGGCGATCTCTCTTATGCTGACCAATATATATGCATCAATGGTACTCGATGGGATTCCTGGGGCCGACTTGTTGAGCGTAGCGTTGCATATCAGCCATGGATTTGGACTACTGGAAACCATGAAATAGAATACAGACCTAATCTGGTAATCCTTATTTTGGAGATAATTTACATATTTCCTTATTAATGCTATTCGTATCTAAAAAACTTTCTTAAGAAGTTTTGTTTGACTGACTTAAAATGGAAGCATTCTTCAGAGGAGGCTGATTGCTGTCTGGATGTTCTTTGTTCATTTTTTTCAGTTCTGTTTACTGAAAACTTCTGGCTAGAAATTTATCCCCATCTTTATTCTAAACACTAACAGAACAGATATAACAACAGTTGACAGTTAGCACAAGGTTAGTTGGATGTGGCCATGATTTTATTTTATTCTTTGTTAAAAATTGAGATCTATCTGTCACAAGGTTTTTTTTTGTTTTTTTTTTTTTTTTTTTGTTTTTTTAATTCTGATCTCATGGGTCATGTATATGGATCATAAGATTCGGTTGTGCGATTCCATTCGGCTCGGGTCAGTGCGTATATCTTTACTCCTCTGTCTAGGCTTTTAGTCTAGGAGAATTCGAAGCTTTTCTCTCTAGTTGCATTAGCTTAAATTATATGACCAAAAAGGGGAAAGTAAAATCTACGTACTTGCCAAGTAACCTTTAAAGTTTTAGGGAATACGAGTTTCTGATGCTTATAGTTAACTTCTCCTGGTACCTGGCAGTTGTCAACAACAAACAGGAACGATGTCAGGTTAACAGCAGATTGTGGTGAATTCTTTCATGGAGTTTTCTCGACTTCGAACTGTGCTCCATAGCAGAACCCATTTTGATGGCAGGCTTAGATAATGTGATAATGTGCATAGATTATAAGATTTGGCCATTTTAGTTCTATATCTGAGAGAGTCCCTAGGTTGATAGTTTATGGTGTAATTGTGGGAGGTTTCCTTCTGTTCATGTAATATTCCCTTATTTCATATAAAACCGTAGGAACTTGCTACCAGGCTATTACCAAGACAGAGCGGTAGTGGAGCCCGATAACCTGATGGTTCCAACCAAAATCCAACTTATACCCAATAGCTAATTTGGTAGGGTATGGATCATAGAAATAAATTTGACTTCATTATTGGACTTTGATATCATCCTCAAGGATCCAGATAACCCAATCTTTTGTTATAAGCAGTAAATAGGTTTGTTTTAAATAACTTGTCTATATTCTTCTTAACCACAATTTTACACAAGTTTGTTTGATCAAATTTAAACATTATCAATATTTCTAAATAATATATAAAATAAAATTAGAGTTTGGAACAAGAAGATTTGTAATTTATATTAAATACTTAACAAAAATTGGTATATTTGGTTAGAAAAAATGGGTATTGAATTCTCCAAAATCCTAGACCAAATTAGATATGCTATTGGGTTTGAATCCTGAACTGGATCTTAGCTTTCTCAGTGGTTTTGGATCTCAATTGGATTTTATAAATTTTTAGTGGATATCCAAGTAGATCTTATTGTATCTGACCCGAATCCCCTTCATTACCACCTCTAGTAGGCAGTATAAACTTTGTCCCACTGCAAACAAATAACCAAGTTGTTTTGAATCAGAAATAGGCGAACATTCCAAAAAAAAATTGTAATTTAATAAAGGATGTCGCTTTAGCTCCAACCAATGGGCATGCAAGGAGAGATGTCGCAGTGAATAGCAGAAAAGAGACGCTGGGGGTGTTAGAGAGTAGAAGAAACATGACGATAGAGTCAATGCGTGAGATGGCTCAATAAAGTTTGTTGCATTTGGTAAACAAAATGATGATTTCGTCTTTTGATGCATTTGTCATGTTCTTCGAGCATGACAGCTTTAGTGGGGAGAGAGATTTTTTTCTGTGCTGTTCTCAATTCTCATAAGAAACTTTTAGATTTTGCATGTATTTGTGCACAAACCAACTCCTTGGAAGGAGATGTTCCATGTTATGCACTTGATATTTGGAAGTTAATCTCTCTATGATTCAGACAAAACCTTATGGTAGTTGATGTTGATGGGGCTTATTTCTTGCTTACAGGGAGAAGTTGTTACTTTCAAAGCTTTTCTACATAGATATCCAACCCCTTATGAAGCTTCGAGGAGCAACTCTCCACTTTATTATGCAATCAGGCGTGCATCTGCCCATATCATTGTGCTGTCCAGTTATTCTCCATTTGGTAATATGCAAATCATTTGTTCATTTCTATGTATCTGCAAATACTTGTGCTGTCCAGTTATTCTCCATTGGGTAATATGCAAGTCACTTGTTCATTTTTATGCATCTATAAATATTTGTCCTGTATAATTCTATAAATAAATGGTTAAAGAAAAAGAGAGGTCTAAACAGGGTTTTTGCTTATATCCAGAGTTTATTTAGCGTCTTTAATTCCTGGATGACATGTATCTTTGATTGGAAAGCTATAATAATGGGTATATTTCATCAGTTCTCAGAAGTAGCCCAGCCTGTGCCCAAATAAACCAGGCCATGCTTGGGCCTGTGCAGGGGCCAAGATTTGAGCTCTATGAAGTTTGTTCATAGCTGCTGCTTATGACCTAAACTACTGGCCAGACCTGAGCTTGAAAATTGGGTATTGTTGGTAGTGAAAATTTCTAAGTAAAAGGGAATTTTCCACAATAGAACGCGGAGCTAACTCTGTAGCTCCGCGTATGGCTGTCTTAGCCCCGCGTTTGAGTAAAATGCGGAGCTAATCAATAGCTCCGCGTTCTAATGCAATTAGCTCCGCGTAAGCAGATTTAATCAGAATTCTAACTTGATTAAGATTAAGATTTGGGCTTATCCAATATCCAAATTGAGTCCAATCAGAATTCCAAATCAAGAGATTTAAATCAAAACTAAGATATTTGATTAGAATTCTTGATGAATACAAATTCTATTTAAATAGAAACTCTCATATTGGTCCAAGGCTATAAATACCCTCTTAAAGAAGCCCTGAGGGATCTTTTTTCGAGCATTAAGAGAGTTCAAGTTACGCGTGAGAGTTTTGAACGAATCAAGATCAGCAGAGAAAGATCAAGTAGGCCGTCATCTTCGCTAAGTAAGAAGATTATCGACGTTAGATCGTCCAAAAGAGTTACTTGATAGATCTCATCGCCACGAGAACCCACTTTTCATTGTAAAAAAGAGCGATAAATTATAAATCCTCTCGTTTGTTCTTTTCTTATTCACTTTCGTTGTAATCCAAGTTGTATTCAATGGAAGGAAGAAACAATTTTGCTACGAACAAACTGGCGACCACAGTGTGAGAAGTCTCTTTTACTGAAAAATAGATCATGGCACAATCTGATATCGAGAGGATTAGATCCGACGTTAATATGCTAGTCGTTGAGATCGACCAACAGAAGTACGAGGAGTATCTCTCCTCTGAGTCAGGTAACCTGACCGAAACACGGCGCTATCGTCGCGTGCGCTCCAATATCCGTAAATCGGGAATCCACCGTTAATCGGGGACCTTTGGAGACCGCGGCCATAGAGCCATCGTTTGGGCAGGAAACCCTAGCAGAGGATGACCTCTCTACTGTCGAAGAAAGTTTGGGAACTGGATTGACCAGAACCCAACTCCGCAACCAAAATCGGAGAGCTAGGCGAAAAGCCCTTAAAACCAGCGTTAAACGCGAGGCTAATCAGGCAGCAGAACGTGAGGATACAGTGCCTCGCGAACTGGTTTGCGTTAATCGCATGACCAGTCAGTATCGCGTTAAACGCGAAGCTGCAACTTGCGTTAATCGCAAGGATGAGCCAGCGTATGATTCTCTATGCGAGGCTATTTTATCTGGACTTAAAACCAGAGAAACTCGCGTTAATCGCGGGGATAAAATCCTGATAGAGCCAGCGTGCGATGGTGATTCTCCACGCGAGGTTAAAACTGAGCCTAGCGTTAAACGCGAAGCCAGTGAGACTTGCGTTAATCGCAGAACTCCTTACCTTCGCGTAAATCGCGAAAATGATTTTCAAGATCGCATTAATCGCAAGAATCGCGTTAAACACGAAATTATAACTTGCGTGAATCGCAAGAATAAGCCAACGTGCCAGAATTTTCTTCCACGCGAAGCTAATATTTCAGAAGTAAACTTCTGCAGAAACGCCAAGCCAGCGTGAAACGCGAGGCTAGCGTATCAAAACGCGAAGCTAATTCTCAGCTCCGCGGATCAAAACGCGAAGCTACTTCTCAGCTCTGCATATCAGAATGCGAAGCTACTTCTCAGCTCCGCATAAATCAACCTGAATACAAAATCAGGGTTGATAATTGTCCTATTAGACCAGAACTTGACACTAGTGATTCCAAAGAAGTTCAGTGGGCCTCTCACTGTTCTAAAAAACGCCCTATGCGGGCGCATATGCGCCCGCATAGGCGTTTGCGCCCCAAAAACGCAGAGAAAAAGAAGAATGCGCCCAATTATAAGGACAAACGGGTTATTGGGTTTCGAACGTTAAAAATTCGCCCGACCCGCACCCAAAACCCGACCCATACCCGCAACCCATTACTTATTTCCCTTTCTCGAATCGATGGTTCCCGAATTCTCTTGAATCGTTCTCGAGCCCAGCGGAAAAGAAAAAAACCCCTAAATCTCTGATCGCCCATTCCCTCCTCCAATCTCACCGGCAACCCGACGACATCTTCTCCGGCGGCTGCGGTCTTCAAGGCGAGCTCTCCGGCGACGGCAACAGCGAAGGTAATTTTTCTTTTTTCAGTTAAGAGAATTTTAGATTTCTTGAGGGTTTTGATTTTTTTTTTTTTTTTTTGATTATTCCTCTTGAACACTATCGTTGATTATTTTCTCTTTTTCGAATCGAAACTCTCGAACTCCCGAGTCCCGAATCCAGCGAAAAAAATCTCTAATTTTCCGATCACCCCTTCCCCCCTCGGATCTCACCGGTGACCCGACGACAACTCCTCCGGCGACTGCGGTCCTCAAGGCGGGCTCTTCGGCGGCAACGACAGCGTAGGTAATTTTTTCCTTTTTTTCTCAGTTACGATTTTGGATTATTTTAGGGTTTTGATTTTGTTTTTTTTGGGTATTATTCCTCTTGAACATTTTTAATAATTTTTTTGAGTAAAATGAGTTGATTTTAGAGTTGAATTTTTTGGTGAAAGAAAATACTCGGAAAATTTAGGGCTAGGGTTTTATTTGGAAAATTAGGACTGGTTGCAGGTTGCTGCAGAGTTTTGTCTATGGGTGAAGTGTTATATTTTACTGGTTACTAAAAAATTAGGAGTTACTTGTAGATTTTCTTTGTTAGTATTTTTACTGGTTGCTGGCTCACCGCAGAGTTCTGATAAAGAATATAAAATAATTAAGCACTGGTTGCTAAAGATTTCTTTGTTACTATTTGATTTGTAGAGTTTTTTTGTTACTATTTTTTGTTACTATTTGTAGAGTTTTTTGTTACTATTTTATTATTATTTTTACTGATAGCTGCAGAGTTCTTCATTTTACAAATTAAGAACTTATTTGTGGAGTTTAAACTCCTCTTTTGTTTTTAATAAAATCTGCAGAGTTATTCATACTACATAATTTCTTATGTAGAGCAAAGTTATATTCATTTTACATGCTTACGGTTATTATTTATAATTTTTTAGAGTTTTATAGCACTTAATCAATGTTGAAAATAACGCGTTATGAAACCCGTTATATTGCGTTACGTAACCTCAACGCTACGTAACAACTGGAAATAACTCAGTGCACCGTAACAATACGTTTTTTACGTTATTTTACGTTATATTACATAACGTTACGTAAAATTTCGTTATGCTACGTTATTTACAATTATTTTTTTTAGTAATTTATTTATTGTTGTTGATTATTATTTTGATTATTAGTAAATTGCTGTAATTTTTTTACTTAATTAGTTGTTGGTTTGTTTGATTGCTTGTGAAATTACTAATTTAAGTTTGTTTCCTTATTCATTTGTTGTATTTCTCATTCGGTTGCTGAAAATTACTCATTGATTCTATTGAATTTTTAACTGAACTGAAATAAATAATTATAAATAAGATAAATTGAACATTACAAAATATAAATTACAACAATGATTATAACTAGAATTGAAATAAAAAATTTGAATCTTGCTTTCTTGTTTAAATGATAAATGGAATTACAATTGCAGACTTGATATAATTTATGAAGATATGTTAAAAAAACTTAATATAATATTTGAATAGATTATGTATAACAAAATGGTTTTATATTCTTTTTTTGATATTTTAAATTTATTTTTTAATTTATAAAAATTATTTTATATTGTTTCATATTTATTTTTATTAAATAAATAGGAAATTGCATAAGCTACGTTAAGCGTTACGTTATGTGCGACATAACCTAACAAAGGCAAAACGTTACGTTACCGTTATCGCTATTTTAAACATTGCACTTAATATATCCATTTTTTATAATTATTATATTAATATATATTAAAATATTATTATTCCGCATAATTCCGCGTAATCCGCATAATCGGCGCGTAATCCGATTATGCATTATGCGGTCCTGAGCCGCACGCATACTGAAAATGCATTTTAGAAAATTGGGGCCTCTGTACCCGCTCAACAGCTGAGTGGACCCCACGACTCCATATCTAAAACCACTGACCTCAGAGAGTACTTAACCAAGAAAAGGAGTATAACTCAAGTTCAGTCGGAGATTACTTGTCATTGCGAGCAGCTTATGACAACAGTATCTTCTGTAATGAATAATTGTTGTTGCAGAAAGAACAGGGTATCGGTGTTCGACCGATTAACTGAGTCGGACAAAAACCCTGCTAAAAAGACAAAAACTACTCCCCGAGAAAAAGAATGGAGAATTGTAACTTCTAATATATAGTCGGAAAGGAGAAGAAAATCATAGAAAGGAATGATGATTCGGAATCAAGTGATGATGAACCTCATCATTTTACCCGACTTAAGTCAGGCGTTGTCCTGGCTCGAAATTATAAAAAACTTGTTAAAGGATCTTATGACGACGACAGCGACAATTCGGCCACAGCTTCTCCTCGTTTTTCGGCGTCATCTAAATTGCAGAAATCAGCATCACATATGATGGACAGATATGACGATATCGATTAAAGATTTGAGGCCCAAGAACAGATGATCTGAGATCAACAAAAAACGATCGAGGATCTCAAAACGATGCTTTTAAAGGTGGTCGAAAACACCCAAAAAATAGTCGAAAATAAGGTCAAAAGTTTTTTAGAATCACCACTAAAGAAAGAAAAGGAAAAGATAAATGAAGAAGATAAGGATGAAAAGGCGTACTCGGCACATGAGGACGAGAATAAATATTCTTTCCATGGCCCTCATGAAGAAAAAATTGAGAAGTTACAAAGCCAACTTGATGCCTTGATGCACAAAAAGGAACTGAAGGAATCAGGAGTTTCAAAACCGTACCCGCCTGAATGGGATCTGACACCGTACCCTGAAAAGTACAAACCGCCAAGTTGGAGCCATACGATGGGAAAGGATCTTCCAGTCAACATATCTACTATCTGCCTTCACATCGTTTATGCAGTTGCCCCCAGGTACTATTAGTACCTGGTATGACATTGAGAGACACTTTCTCGTACATTTGTTTGAGAATGATACCAAAATATCGGTTCATTCCCTCCTTGCAACAAAACAAGGGGAATAAGAAACGGTGAAGGACTTTATAGAAAGGTTCCGGGAGAAGTCCGTACATTGCAAGTACGGAATGGTCCAGGAAACTCTGGTGGAAACTTGCCGGCATAATCTTAAGACCAATATGCTCTTAAAAATGGGAGCCGTAGAATCCAAAACTTGGAAGGATTTGCTTAATTAAGGAGAGCAAGCTGAAGACTTGATCCCCGAGTTGAAGAATCTCGTGGAACAAGAAATCTTGGAAATAATAGGCCGTATACGCAAAACAACAATAAGAATAAAGAGAAAGCGGTAATGGCATCAGAGGTCGCTCCACAGAAGACAAATCCTCCAAGCCCGAAGCCTCAAAATAAGAGAGGGATGAGACAGAATAGGCTCCAACAAGAAATAACCTATACTTTTAAGGCGGAACAAACACCTACACTCTTACACCTGCTCCTCAGGAAGGGAATGTTGAAACTTCTAAAAAATAAAAAACCGAAGGACGCTGGTAAAACCAACGACCCCAATTATTGTTTATATCACATGAATGTTAGACACCCTACCAAGGACTGTTACCCTCTGAAGAACAGGATCCAGGTATTGATAGAAACTGAGGTCTTGACGCTGAAAGAGGAACAGAAGAAAGTTACTGCTAATATGATAACCCTAGTGATAGGGACCCATGAGTTTCCTACAGGAGTAACTCTGATACAAGAAGGAAAACTTATTATGAAGAATCATGACCCACATGAAAGAGCACAGAAATGACTTATCCCTGTAACCATGCAAAGAGAGAAAGTCATGTGGGTCCACCCTGATCTATTACAGGATGAACAATGGACCACCCCAGGTAATCAGAGGAGAAAGCGGACTAGTAATACTATTTCCGCAAGAATAAAGGAAGAATATATAATTATAAAAGCATTCACTGACTCTGAAGAGGAGGCCGAAACTATGGCCACTCATCAAGAGGGGGCAGGACCTTCTGGCACTCGATCTGGTAAAGCCTACCTCAAAGACTATATCAGAGTAGACTCGAAGAATATATACGGGGAACTCGCGAAACCTGCAAAGCAAAAGGAGCTCCGTTTCTAGAAAAATCCTGGAAAAGACGAAGAGAGCAAGGATGCTCCGTTTAAATTTGACATGATAGCTCAGCTGGTAAATATCCCAGTTCGAGTCACACTTTACGAGTTGCTACGATTATCAAAATCAACTCGTAAAATATTAAGAGAGGTCTTGGCAGACTCTGAATTATTTCTAGCACAGATCGTCGAGCCAGCCGATGAAGAACAAGATTCCTGCCCCCGCTGTCATTAAGTGAGGAGGCAGGTCCCACAGATTATCTTTTCCCCAGAAGATATGCAAGTGAGGAATATAAAGTATAATAAGCCTTTATATTTTACCGGATATGTCTGATCCACAAAGGTGGACCGTATTCAAATTGATCCGAGGTCTGTATTAAGCGTCATCCCTAGAAGATTGATGCAGTTATTGGGAATTTATCCCTATCGTCTGACACCAACGAATACCATGATATACGGGTTCAACGCTAACGATAGCTGTCCGCTTGGGAAAATCCGACTTCGATGTCAAATCGGAGATTTGAGGACAGAAGTCATGTGCTACGTTATAAACGCAGACACGTCTTACAACATCTTACTGGGGCAACCATGGATCCACGCATATATGATAGTCCCATCAACTCTCCATCAATGTATGAAATACTGCGATGAATAAGGAGAAGTCCGGACGCTAGTTGTAAATAGGCAACCATTCAAAGGGCTAGAAAATTATTTCACTGATGCCATGCTCTACAAGCCAGCCCATGAGGTTCCTAATAATAACCATAAAGAGCCTCAAACACCCGACGACAGCGGCAATGAGGCGGACACTGAATATGAATCTCTGGAAGAGGATGATGGGGGTGACTACGAGATAAACCCTCGCATAAATTTTAAGAGGAATTTTGATAATAATGTAACTGATGTAGCAGAGGGTGAGTGAGTAATTAATGAAAATATAAAATTAGTCTACGAGCCTGCTGTTGCTACAGAATCTGAGCCTTCTTGTACTTCTATCGAGGCGGATGGTTTGTCCGAACTCGAAGTTCTGGCGGCATATCATTTGCCAATCAAGTCATCCCTCATCTCTCGGCCTAAAGTAGCAAAGGGACGAGATCATTTCTTTGAAGTACCTCTACGACAGGTATCTCAGAAACCAATTGTCTTTGGTAAAGTGATTACATCGCCTAACCAAAGACAAAGTAGTGAAAGTGATGAACAAACATCACCACAATTTCATTTATACGAGCAGAAATCCCGGCGAATGATGGAAAAGATGGGTTATAATTTTACCCAAAAATCGGGATTAAACTTTGGGAAAGGGTGATGAAATTTCATACCCTCGTTTAGATCAAGAGGGAATAGCCCAGATTATTATCAGAAAACTCGAACGGGGTTGGGCTATGTATCTACTCCTTCCTCGCCACTATACAAATACGAAGATAGCTCTTCGGTCAATGAAGATTTATATCTGCTTCACCATGATTCAGATCTAAGTACTGGCACCTGGTTTCAGTCTTTAACAGCAAATATGGTTTCAGCCGCACCTGAAAGCGACGAGGAACTAATTGATGTTCAGGACGATTCCTGGGCTAAACAATGGATACCCTATGGGAAAGTAGCAAATTTATTAAATATTATTAATGTATATATTTTTAAAGTGAACATGGATTAGCATAAAGAAATCATGACCTAATGTAATAGATTGCATAAAAGAAATATTTTAGTAAATTTAGTGTAAAACTTATATGAAACTCTCTCTTTAAAACATGATAATGAATAAATAAATAAATATATAAATATTTTCTAATGTCAAGTGGAAAGTAATTTAAAATTATTGCATTATATATGAACTTATATGGAAAATTCAAATGTATATCCAAATATTAGCATTCATAAAGGTAGTATTTTTATAATTTAAAAATAAAGCATATGTTTAACTTTACAACTTGTAGTTTAAGAATGAGAGATTATAAATAAAATAATAAATTTGATACGTAAACATAGAGTAAAGTGTAAAAATCATATTTTTATTTTTCTACAATAATCATAGAGATTTTTGTATAGAGATATTATTTTTTTAAGTCTTAACAAATCAAGATTCTAAGTTAATCATAAGCAATTAGAGTTAGAAAAAATATAAGAGTAGATATGATTTTACTTGGCTTGATGGGTGGGAAGATAAGCCTATTTTGAGGCTAAAGAATTTCTTCTCCTTTTCTTCTTCTTCTCTTCTCTTATTCTTCTTCTCTTTTCTTCTTCTTCTCTTGAGTTGGAGTAAAAAAAAAAAATAAAAGGAAGAGAGGAATAAAAAATAAAGGAAAGAAAATAAATGAAAAGAAGGGAAGAAAAAGATATAGACAAAAGAGAGATATGGGGGTAACATGATGGTTTGTCATGCTTGGCCAAAGGACAAGCATGGTGAAGGAGGTATGGATGAATAAAAACAAAATAGGAATAGAACAAATGACTAATAATAATATGTTATTAAAGTTGTTTAAAGCTATAATTTCAAATTAAACTAACCCAAATAAATTCAAACTTCATCTTTACAAGTCAAAAGAAGAGAGACTAGTAAAAATATATGTAGGACCCACCGGTGATTAAAATAATATTATTTTAAGTGACTATCTTAAAATTTTCAAGAAAATCACAAAAATATAGAAAAATGAGACAAACACAACACATTCATTTTGGGATTAATCTGATATCAAGAATGTAAGTTATGATGAAATTAGGTTGTTACAAATACAATTGGTTTAAGTTAAAATAGGTGGCATAAGTAAGAGTATGAGAGAAGTTGTTAGGTGGAGTTAAGTTGATTTGAAGTGTTAGGAGTTAAGTTGAGGAGAAGGAAGATGAAAGTGAAAATTAAGGGTATAATGGATGTATAATGGATAGGTCATGTTAAAAAATTAAATATAAACGAAATATTCTATAACAACTAGGTGGAGGGCAACTGCAGGAATTGATTTGGAGTGACTTAAATGGTTTTATGGACTAATATCGAAATATAAAGATTAGAGGAACCAATATTAAAATACAAAATATTTAAGGGACAACTATAAAAAAAACCTTTTTAAAAATATAATAATAAATAGTGCCACATATCGAAAGTTTAAAAGTTATTTTTATTGCTTACTATGTTAGTAATTGAATTAGTTAATAATTATAATTACTTAATATTATATGAGATAATATCATTTAACATTATGAAGTAGGGCTTATTACTAGAAACTACATTATTTAACATTGTAATATAATATTATTGTACATTTTAAAAGTTAAAAAATGAAAGTCTCATCAAAAGTCCAGCAAATTCGTCGTCCACGTTTTAGTACAACTAGTCTTGGTAAGTTCAACCAAATAGTTCGGATTCTAATGTAAATCCAGAAAGAAATCTGAATAGGAAAATAATCCTAGTTCAAGTTATAAAGTCCAGAAGAATAACACCCCCAAGTAGATTTACTTGGGTCTTAGATCCAATTTGACCTAATTAGACTCAATTCGACTGTGACTCGAACTGGAGTTTGTGATCCAATTGTTAAGTAGTGCTAATTTGATTAGTTTAGACTCAATTGAGTCCTGAATAGATTCAATTAATTGGATCCAAAAAAGCCTGGTTGGATCCAACAATTTCAATTGAACCCTACGCATTTGGACTTGATTAAAACCAATTACAACCTAAGTTTGGAACCTAGCTAATATCACCTAATTGGACTTGGATAAATTTAATTGGACTTAGTGAAATCTTGAGACCTAGCTAATAACATATCCAGATTCCAAATAAAATCAGTGAGAAGAGTAAACACTAGGGGTGGTAATGGCCTAGACTGGAGCAGAACTCATATTAGCCCAAATTTGAACTCGCGTATTTTTCTTGACTCCAAATCCGGTCCATTTAATAATGGGTTTGATGAGTAAGGCTCGGCCCATAATCTGGTCTGGCTCTTAACCTACTATCATGCTATATGACGAAAATAAAATAAATTTTCTCATCAATTGTGTAAATGCCTAACAAGTGAAAAGGTTTGTATTGATATATTTTGTATAAATTATTGATCATCACAAGAAGTAGAACATATTTATTGAAAAATATTTTTTATTTCACAGGAGAAGAAGGATCTAATTCTTCATTAATATAACCGAATCCGTTATTTCAAAAATCCTTTTGGATATATATATATATTCTATTCTATGTCACTCACATATTATGGTTAAAAATTTCATAAATATTTGATTATCCAGGTCTATGAGCTACAACCCTTAGGCCCAAGCCCTGCCCAATTAGTCCTAAAATCTACACTCTAGTCCGCCTCTCTCTCTCTCTCTCTCTCTCTATATATATATATATATATTCTATTCTATGTCACTCATAGATTATGGTTAAAAATTTCATAAATATTTGATTATTCAGGCCCATGAGCTACAACCCTTAGGCCCAAGCCCTACCCGATTAGTCCTAAAATCTACACTCTAGTCCGCCTCTAAGCGGGCTGGACTGGATCAGACTCGGGTCAGGCTTGGCCCGATTCCCAGTCCTGAATAACAACAACGACAACAACAATAATAATTTTGTAATAATTACTATTAGTACTACTAAACTACTACTGATATGATGTAAAGGATAAAAAACATAAATGTTATTGTAGTTAGCCATTTTAATTAATTTAATTAACTGGTCTTTTTAATGATAATGGTATTTTCAACTGACTGGTACAATACTCCTCCTTACTACATGCTATTGTTGCAGCAGCTCTTGTTGTTGCTGCTACATTACTTGTTGATTGGTCCACAATTTTTCTTTTAAAAGCAAAAAATAAGAAAGTATACAAATTCTTGAACCCTTAACCTCTTCTCAAAAATAGAAGCAACACTTGAGGTGAAAAAGCAGCTGAAACTAAGATTGATAACAATAATAAAAAATTAAATAAAGTCAAACTTTATAGAATCATGATCTTATCAAAATATCATATATTTAAATTTTTATTCAGAGTAAAAGAAAATTTACTTATGAGACTTGAAATAATAAAAGTCTGCAACGTAAATTTTTGGGATTAAAGGTAGCCTTTGTCTCTCGAAAAGAAATGTCAAGTAACAATGCCAACCATTTCTTGTTTTTCATTTGGGATCATGCTAGACATAGTAAAAATTCTGAGTAGTTTTTTTAATTTTATTTTATTAATGTACTGAGATTAGTATGTTTGTACCTCTCGCAGTTAAATACAGTCCCCAGTGGTTTTGGTTAAAGGATGAGCTAGAACGAGTGGACAGGGAGAAAACACCTTGGCTCATTGTTCTCGTGCACACGCCACTATACAGCAGCAATGAGGTACATTTTATGGAGGGTGAAAGTATGAGGGCTGCTTATGAGAGTTGGTTTGTACATTATAAAGTGGATCTCGTCTTTGCTGGACATGTCCATGCCTATGAAAGATCGGTATATTTCCACCACCAACTTTATTCGTAACATAATATCTTGAGATACTCAACTTAGCGATTAGAATCAGCTAACTGCATGGTGTTTTAATTTCTAGATGGAGTAAGGAGTAATACAGTATTCCATGATACATTTGGTATCAGTTGCTACTATATATATGACTTGACAATTATTTTTCATAAGAAGTCATTTTGAAAAAAATAATCCTAATAATATAACAAGCCAGATCTAAACTCTATAAATTCTTCCAGACGACTTCCTCTGGTATTTTGGACATTGCATCAACTTTCATGTAAGACTGCATGCAAGCTTGTCAATTCAGATATATACTACTTAATAGAGGGTTGTCAAAATTTTTATGGTCAAATTTACTTGATGATTCAGTTTTTGCCAACAAAGACTTTCCCCTATACACATGTGCACATGCATAATATAGGCGGGTCCACGTTTTGGACCATTGATTACTATGGAAATTAGGTATTGAGGGGGCAGCTGGATAGTGAAGGAAAAAAAGATATTTTTAAACAAAGTCCTCTATCTTGATTATTCGTCAGAGGAGTTGGAAGTGACTTGTGCTTAGGGTGTGTTTGACTGCTTGAAGTAGTAGAAGTATGGAAGAAATTAAGAAGTAATTTTTAAGATGGAAGTAGAAGAAAAGATTACTTATTGTGTTTGTTTGTTTGCTAACTTTTGGAAGAAAGAATGTATTAGGAAATGGGATGTGATCATACTTATATTATTTTATTTATTTTGTATGTATAAAAATACAAATTTTGAATGGTAATGATGGCATGCAAATAAAAAATTATTTTATTTGTCTTGATACTCTACTTCCTAGAGATCTTCCAAGCCAAAACGAGAGGAATAAATTTTTGAAAGTAAGGTACCACATAGGTACCACCTCAACATATAAAAAGTAACTTTCAACTTTTTTTTTATCCAAACAAACACTTGAAGTAGTAGAAATAGACTTATTTCCGCTACTTCTATCCTACTTCCATGCAAACAAACACACCCATAGAGACTGCATTTTTGACATGAACTAGAGTAGGAAGTAGTAGAGTAGACTACTTCCGCTACTTTATTTGTTTGTTTGGCAAAGGAGGGACTTGGAAGTTACTTGCTTCTAATAGGATGATGTAGATTTTATATGGCACTCGTACTTCTAATTTTTTGTTTCACATGGAAGAACTCTTGAAGCTCTAGGAACAAGATAGAATATTATCATTTTGTTTGAATCTCATGATTAGTGTGCACGTCTAGTCTAGTATATGAAACAAATAAAATATTATTATTTATTGTTTTATTTAACAATAAAACAATGCTTTCTCTATTTCCTAGTATATTTCTTCCAGAAACTAGCACACAAAGGATTAAAGCTCTAAGCCTTTTTCTTAACTTTCATTTTGAAAATTACTTCTTACTTCTTCCCTACTTCTACTTCTAGATAGCCACAGACACCCGTAATGCATAATTCCTCCAAACATTTCTTCCCCTTCAAGCTTCAAGAAATGGATGTGCAAACCCTAGGTTGGGAAAACTGTGTGGGGTTTAACATTATTCTTTATCCATTAGTTTCCGTACTACTTTTACATAACAAACCTCTATTGGCTAGCTAGCTTGGTAGAGAAATATACCTTCATCATATTATTGCATGCATTGTCTTTGTGTATATATATGGATAACTGTTAATGAGTTGTCAGTGCTGGAAACTTACATTGTCTGTGAAAAAATAGTAGCTCTATTATTTTTTTTAAAACTATTTTTTGGATCTTGATCTCCACCTCCTTAGCTTTTTTAAGATCAAATTTTATAAATTTTGGAGTTCATTTTTCCTTCTATCAAGTGGATACAATACGTTGTACTCACTGAAAACCGTTACTTTTATGTATACTTGATAGAATATCAAATTAAAACCAAAATTTCAGAAATTGGGTATGCATGGGCCGTAGGGGGTTGAGATCATAATCCAAAAAAGTGTTTTAACAAATATTGGAGATAATAGAATAGACTTGCTAGCACAGGCAACTTACATTAGCTGTGCTTGTTGCTTAGGCTTCAGTACAAGTGCATTTCGACCACCTCTCTAGAGCTCACCTAGGCGCAAGAGACTCGAGAACTTTGAAGGCCTGGATGGGCGCCTGTACAGCACTGACTTGACTATTTCTCTTCTGTGTTCATTCCTTTTTAATGGGGGTCTTCTACTTTTATGTTTTTTGATGTTTTGAATTAAAATGCCATGTTTCAATAAGTTATCATAATCATAGATCTAGGCCTCTTCAGTCAAAATAGGTTTGTTTATGAAGATTATGGCCAAGTTCTGTTACAAGCTTTTCAGTTTGACAACACTTTTTGCAAAATCCTTTGGAAGTCTTCCATGCATTATTTCTTACGACTTAGCAAATGCAATAGGCTTTGGCTTTCTATAAAGTAGCTAAGTGTATCCCACTTCTTAGATAATCATATCTAAACTCATCAGAGTTTTATACAAGTTAGTATTATGACTATCGTTATTCACTACAGTATTGTCTGTGATACTTGAATGGAAACGAATTAATATCTTAAACATGCAATATAATTAAGGGTTAATTACACTCAGACCCCCTGTAGTATGGGGCATGTAACACTTAAACCCCCTGAAATTTAAAACTCTCACTTAGACCCCCTGAAGTATCTAAATCACCGTGTTTTAATTACATTCAGACCCCTGGTCCATGGGGTCTAAGTGAGAGTTTTAAACTTCAGAGGGTCTAAGTGTTACATGCCCCATACTACAGGGGGTCTGAGTGTAATTAACCCTATAATTAAACAAATATCTCAATGAGAAATGTCCGCATGTTTCTGAAAAGCGTCTGATGGATGTTCTAAATTAAAATAGATTACTTAATTGAGCACAACATGTCTAGTTGTATCAAGAAGGAGACAAATTCATTCATTTTACGCATCGAATAATAAAAGGAGGTAATTAGAACATAGAATATGAGACTAATATGATATGGCACATGTCTGGTTGTGTCAAGAAAGTAGCCAAAAAAATTCTTGGAGTAGCCAAAGATAATAGTTATCTCTTGAAGGAGAGTTGGTGGTGGAGTGATGAAGTCCAAAAGATAATTAGGGAAAGACAATCACTTACAATGATTAACAAAAAGTGTAGAAATGAAAACTTTTAAAAATATAAGTTAGCAAAGGAGGAAGCTAAATGCAGTTCGTGAGGCTAGATTTAAGCTTATGATAACTTATATAAGAAGTTAGAAACTAAGGAAGGACAGAGATAATATATAAACTTCTAAGATGAAAGAAAGAGTAGAGACCGGAGTAATGGTAAATGTATTAAGAATGAAGATCAATGAGTAATAGTTAATGACAATGAAAATTAATCAGAGATTGAGGAGTTATTTTCATAAGTATTTTGAGAATACATTAGAAAGCAAGGTTGAATTAATGGTAAACCTCATGGTAGGAGCTATTAATATTGTTGAAAAATTAAAAGTCAGTGATGCTTTAAAGAAGATGAAAAGTAGGAGAACAATAAGACCTTCTTGGTGATATCCTTATTGAATTTTGGAAGTTTATAAGAGATCTGGGCGTAGGATTGTTAATTAAATTAATCAACAAGATTACGGATACTAGGAAATAACCCGATAAATGGAAGATCAGCATTTTAGTACCTTTATTCTCGTGATTTATAAAGTTTTTTAGACTATCACGGAATTAAGCTTATGAATCACACAGAGAAATTTGGGAAGATTTATTGAGAGAAATAAAGAACATTTGTGTCAAAAAAACAACTTGGTTTTATTATGGGGAGGCCAACGATGAAAGCTATTTATTTATTGAGAAGATTGATTAAAGGATATAAAGAGAGTATAAGAGATTATTTGTATGGCTTTCATTAAATTGAGAAACATGATAGGATCCATAGTGAGATAATATGGTTGATTTCGTAAATGAAAGGAGCGTTTGGTAGATGCATTGATGTGATTAAACATATATACGATGATGCAGTTACTTGGGTGAGAACAATAGGAGGTTCAATATCACTATAAGTTTACACCAACATTCTCGGTTTTAAGCCTTTATCTCTTTGCTTTTGTTGCAGAAGAACTTGCTAGGTATCTACAGGATGTAGTATGGTGCATGTTATTTGCTTGCTGACCATATTGTACTAATGGATAAGACTATAAGAATAATATTCAAAGTAAAAAGGTGGAGAGAAATTTTAGAATCTTGAGGATTTAGAGTCAACATAGTACAAACAATGTATGCATGGTGACTTTGAAAAATGTGAGGAATGAGCGCATGGTTCAAATTGATGTTCAACATATACCGCAAACCAACCATATTTTATATTTAGGATCAGTCATTTGTGAAGATTGTGAGATCGAGAATGATATGATGTATAGAATCAAAGCAGGATAGTTAATGGAGAAATGCTAGAGGAATTAATTCTCTGTGACTACAAAACACTGATGAAGCTGAAGTAAAATTTCGTAAGACTTCTAGCTATAATGACTAGTGATACTTTATGATTTAAAATGTTGGACAATTGAGGAGCATGTTCAAATGGTGCATATATAGCAGAAATGAGGATGTTAAAATGGATGAGGAGGGTGTTTGCTAAGAGATAGGGTAAAAATAGTGCATGCAATGGAGGATAAAATGAAAGGATTGATTGCAGTGATTTTAGCATATGCAATGGAGGCTTATAAATGCACCTGCTGTTATGTTATGAGAAGTGATAGAATTGAAGTTAATACAGTTAGGATGACTAGTCATACATAGGCTTAAATGAATACTTGGATGGAAACAATTGAGAAGGATGTTAGCAAATGACCCTTAATTTAATTAACCAGGCAGAACAAAAGAAAAGGATTCATGTAGCCCACCCTATTTTTTTGTTTTGGGATGACGGCTTTGTTTATACTCATGACTTGTTTGAGTAATCTGACATGTGTCTCGACGTGTGAGTATGGGTCCATGATATATAGTAGTGCTCGTGGTAAAATAATCAACTTAACGGATGAGCAGCTATGATTGCTGGAACTTGTTGCATTTTCATCTATCTTTCTAGATTCATGCTTCTTGTTTGTTGAATTTCACTTGTTGCGTTGTTCCCATTGCAAAGAATACTCATGACATAATAAGATTACGACATCACTATAATATCTATGGTCCATACTACATTATTTATACTTCTTCATATGCTCCTCTATAAAAAATTTCTGTAACCACCTTTACCAGGAACTTGTTTAAGCATTTCTTGTTGTTATCCATTGCATTGCATGCAGCACCGAGTCTCCAACTTAGACTACAAAGTAACATCTGGCCGCTGCTATCCTGTGCCTGACAAATCTGCCCCAGTATATATAACTGTTGGTGATGGAGGAAATCAAGAAGGACTTGCTTTAGGGTAACATCAGAAGACATAGAAATCACTTTGCCATAATATTTCAGTTAAGCTCTTCAGTGAGCAAATATCTTCAGGCATATTAACAACCATATTCTTTTGAATTTTTAATGCGTAGGTTTCCTGAAATTCAACCAGATTATTCTGCATTCAGGGAGGCTAGCTATGGCCATTCAATATTGAAGCTGGAGAACAGAACCCATGCTTTCTACTGGTGGAACCGAAATGATGATGGCAAGCGTGTTCCAACGGATCATGTTGCTTTCCATAACCAATACTGGTGAGTGAAACATGAATCTTTTACGCCTTGTCTTGGATGGGGTTAATCCTACAGAATTTCACCCTAGATTCCCTATTCCAAAGGACTAGGTCAAACCTTTTTAATGTTGATCCATGATTTATAGCAGGGTTCACATAAATGGTGTAGTATTGAATTTTGGATAGGGATGATTAGGCTCCAAGTCCTTTCGGAAGGATTCAGATCATTTCAATTGACCAAAAAACATAACTTTTTAAAAAACTTTTTGCCAATACATCAAGTAGGTACAGAATGAACAATTGTGGAGGGTGAGTGAGTTTAATGGTGTAGAATGTTGAGAATCTAATAAAAATTTGCATCAAATTTTTAAGTACTTGGATCTTAATCAATATTGAGATCAACAGTGACACAAAATATTGTTTTTGAACGTTTTTTAGTGCCTAAATGCATAAACAAAAAATTTTAAAAATTAATTTTTGATTCCAAATCCTTCCCAAATGACACAAGTTTTATCCTGATAATGGGTGGGAGAGTATATTCAGAGCATCATAGCACTAGCAATGTGAGTTACCAAATGAATGTTTCCAACATGTTTATAGAATATTGTAGAATTTCATATTAATGTATGTAATATTGTAAAAATTAAGTCTTTATTTTAGACTTATATCAGTCTGCAGTTTATCAACTAGCACAAGTCTCAAATAGCTCGGACATATTAATAGATCTTCTCCTTTGATCTTGACTAATCCTAGGGACTATTTAGGTTGACTGTAAAAGATATATTTATACTTTGCTCTCAGATCAACAGATATCAGCTTTTTACTGAACATGATATGCACCTTCAGTCTAAAGAAAACATGAAAACTGCTCATATATTTAAAGATGGGGGTATTTACTGGTTTGTCCCTCAAAACTTTATATATTATGATTTTGTCCCCCAAATCTTCATATTTAGGATTTTGTCCCAAAAATCTCATAAGTTACAACAATTTAGTCTCCCTCTCTAACTTTCCTTAACATAGTTGAATATTTGACCATTTTACCCTTCTTTTCCTCTTCTCTCTTCCTCCTCTTTTCTTTTTCTCTCTTCCTCCTATCTTCTCATTTTCTTCATTATTTCTTCTCTCTTCCTCCTCTCTTCTCCTTTTCTTCATTATTTTTCCTCTCTTCCTCCTCTCTTCTCCTTCTTTTTTCCTCCTCTCTTCTCTTTTTATAACTTAAGAGCGGAGGAAGAGAGGAGAAATAATAAAGAAAAGGAGAAGAGAGGAGGAAGAGAGAAAAAGAAGAGAGGAGGAAAATAAAAAAGGAAGAGAGGGGTAAAATGGTCAAATATTTAACTGTGTTATGTAAAGTTAGAGAGGGGGACTAAATTGTTGTAACTTATGAGATTTGAGAGGCAAAATCCTAAATATGAAGATTTGGGGGACAAAATCATAATATATAAAGATTTGAGGGACAAACCAGTAAATACCCCTTAGATGTTAGGTGTAGTTAAGGGACTTGGAGTGTTGGCACCAAGATTTTTTTTTTAAATGTCAGTCATATACTGCTACCAATCATGAGTATCATCATATTTTGAGATATCCAATACCGCTGAAATATTGTCAGTATATCTGATATTTTCATATAATATGTTTGATATTACCATTTTTCGATCCGATACTGGTCCAGTTTTTGAGTTGTAAAATCATGATAGTCACTCTTGCTTTTGATGCTAGTCTTGTTTGCAGGAATTTCCTCCTATCTGCCTTGTTTTATACAAAAAGAATAAGCTAAGATCTGTGATAATATCAGACAAGCTACCGATTGATTCATGTGCTAATATGGGTCAATAACAATGCAGGGCCAGCAGTACCCAAGGCAGGGGACTGAAGAAAGATCGTCGATCTCCAGTTTGGGACAGATTAATTACTACATATTGATAAGCCTTGAGCAAAGTAGTGCATCATAGTAGAGCCTTGTGCACTACTTATTATATATAATGAAGGAGCAGCAGCTGAGTTTGTATCTGTTCTTTTGATTCACATGTTAGACTGCTGAAACTACTATCTTAGCATGTAATGTAACTGATGATACTTTTGATTCAGTTGCCGTACTAAATCAATAATATCTACTATTCCTGCTAAGAAGCTATAGCTTATGCCAAAAATTTATAACTGCCTTCTTTCTACCCAAAACCACGATTCGATTTGATAATATTGTCCTCAAAATACTGTTAGTTAAAATGCTGCAGCAATGTCAATATGTCGATAACTATTCATATATGGAAGCAGTAAATCTTTCTTTCTCAAAGTATTGAGGCTTATTCCATATCTTAACGAATATGTCGAACGTCACAATTGATATTATTCGGGTTTCATTTGCAACATATTGTCGTAATAAACCTCTTCTTCAAATATGCATTATGAGTGCAATCTCTTACATGAGAACTGGCAACTGTTTCAGCTTTTGAACCATAAATTCTTTCGAAGCTTTGCTTGCTGACTGACAGCATAGCAAAATTTCATTCCCAAGAAATCAGCATTATCATCATCTTCTCCATGATATGGCATTGAATATGAAGTTCAACAATTCTAATAACGTCAATCTTAAAACCAAACAATCTACTGCTCTAAAAGTCGCGAACAAACTGATTACCCTGAAACTGAAAATTTTCCAGTACTAAACATATGAAAGTCTGGCAATATCCTCCAGTTGGGGAAAAAAAAAAGGTGTGAATAATGATCTTACGGGTAATGAAACATCATCGAATAATCATCAAATTTCAGATAATTTTACACTAGAAAGTGCATAAAAACTCATTCACCTTGTCACGTAGGAAAATGAGCTGGAGCTGCTTCACCCTCCTCTGTGCTTTTTTCCATACTCTTTTCTTATCTCCCAAAGCCGCTCACTAACTTCTTTCATCTCCGGTCGCTCAGCCCTTATCGGAGCAGCGCAATCAAATGCCAGATTGAGCATTTTCATCACTACCTCCCCATCTACTGCTTCATTCAACAATGGATCCAATATTGCCATCACATTGCCTTCCCTATATTTGTTGAAAGCCTATGGCAGTGTATTGTACATAATCTTTAATCAGCTAGTTAAGATATTTTGGTAAAAAATTGTTCAGATAAAGGGGGCCATGAAGCTTACCCATCGGACGGTGATTCTTTCATCGATTCTCCTCTTCAGCTCTACAGGACGGCGTGCAGAAAGGATTTCTATAAGCAGTATACCAAAGGAGAACACATCACTCTTGGGTGTCAGCTTGTAAGTCTTGAGGTATTCTGGGTCCAGGTACCCAGCCGTTCCTTTCACTTTGGTCAAGATATGAGTTTGCTCTGCTTCTGTTGGACCGATTCTAGCAAACCCAAAGTCGGATACCTTGCCACGAAAGTTTTCTGTGAGCATGATGTTTGACGATTTCACGTCTCGGTGGATTATCGGCTTTTCTGTCAAAACATCATGTTTAAGTATTTTTGCACATAAGATGTGCACGGTAAGCATAAGTTGCAATGAATAACAAAACCCGGCACAATAAACATAAGCTACAGCAAAAAAGTGTTTACTTATGCATGAATATGATTTTCTTTTTGCTCTCTTCACTTCTGAGCTTGAGAAATAAATATGGTCCCCTTGAACAAGCTAAGATCTCTGTCTAGTCTAGAAGAATTTAGAAAAAATTGCTTCTCAGTTGTTTTTTAAACTGCATGGCAAAGAATAGCTAGTCAACTCACAAATTATGATTTTTAGGCAGAACTGTGGCCATGGTCGACACTGGTTAATTGAATGGTGACATCAGACTAGTTAAGCAAATTTGGGGTGTAAATTGAGGGGAGAGAACAGATACCATGATATCTGTGTATCTGCATCTCTCTGATATTATCTGGAGTCGGGTAACATCAGAATATCCAAATACTAATAAAAGAGTTTTAAAACAAGGATTTGAATATGAACTCATCAAAATCGACACTTACAGGACCAGCTTCAGATAATATTTTCATTAATCTATACCATCTATATATATTATTTATATTATAGTTTGATTTTATATATAATAGGGATGATATGAAACTCTACTTAGTAATTATAAGCTTAACTATAAGAAACTAATTATAAGAGGACGGATATAAACAGAGCACATACCCATGTTCACGTAACTGAATGTGAATCAAAAGCGGATTTGGACATTATGAATATTCATTTATATCCCTATAACCAATGAAACAAACATGGTCACATACTTTATTGAACTTTACTTTCTAGTCATGCACTGTAGCGATTTTGATGAGAAAAACCTTAGATAACAGTGGATACAACAATGAGAAGGATTTAGTTTCCTACATACATGGCGTGCCTGAACCTTATCATCAACAAGCCCTTTTCTTAATGAATCCATGGGGCATCATCACTGCAAGTTGGCTAACAAGAGCTTTTTGCTCTCCATTGTCAGCAGATATGGATTTGAACAACGAAATTTAGCAAGTGAGATTAATACCGAATATTGGTGCTTGGTAGGTTTATAAAGGAGAGTATTTTCATCCATTAAACTTGCCTTCAACACTATTTGGGGATCTTCATAAAATTTATAAGTTTGTGTGGATTTAGATAATATAAAATCGGTCATGGGGGCTTATGAGAAAAACAAGATAGTTCACAAGGATTTCTATCATATTAGCTTTTTTCAGTAACAATTTAGGAAATACTCGTCCGAGTACTTGGGATCAAAGTGAAAAGGGGTACAAGTTGAAGAAATCGCTCCAAAACTCGAACAAAATGAGTACTCGGAGTACTCACCAAGTTATAAAAATTGGATATCAGTTATTTTAGGTTTTTAACCGAAACCTAAAGCCAAACTCTATCCCTTTAAGGTAGAGTCGTGTTAAGATTTTTCGCACTCTTTCGTTACTTCGCTCTACTCTCCCCTCAGTCCTAACCTCTGATTTCCTTGGCGATCGGGCGCTCCCCTCGGTCGGGGATCTTCTCTGGTGAATTTTGGATCTCTCTTAGCCTCAGCAACGATCCAAATCAAGCTCTCTCTCACCCTCTCTAAGCTTCTTTCTCATCGACCATTTAGGTCATGGCGCTTTATAAATTGGAGTTAAAATTTTTCTTGAAATTTACTTCAATTTTAGTCCATTTGTGCATTAGATTTGCCCTTGCCTTTTGATTGTGGTTTCGCTTAGGTAGTGGCTTTCGATTGTGCATACGGTTTGACTTTGGTTTTCAGTTGTGGGTTTCGATTTGGCTTTGCCTTTCGGTTGTGGATTTTGCTTTGGCTTTCGGTTGTGGGTTTCGCTTTGGCCTTTGGCTTTCAGTTGTGAGTGTCGCTATGGCTTTGACTGTTGGTTTGGATCTCTCTATGAGATTGTGCCACTATGCGACTGTGTTAACTCTGTAGACTCTTGATACTTTACTCTGTATGACTATGTTAACTCTGTGGACTTTTAATACTTGACTCTGTATGACTGTGTTAACTCTGTGTGACTATGTAAATTTTAACTCTGTGCTAATGTGTCACGGCGTGATTGTGTCTCTCTGGCTTTGGATTTTTATGTGACTGCATACAAAGGGCTGCAGCACAGAGTTAGGCATACGAGGGCTTGAGGACATTCAGACGAACAGCTACAATAGCTAGGTAGGGAGAAGACTCCTCACGTGCGGTCATAGTTGAAGCTCGTCCGGAATTGAGCGGAGAAAAGGATGCATGCGAAGATAGAGAAATTGATTATGATGCTCCTTTGACAAGGAACTGGATAATGAGAATGTCCAATATAAGGATGATAAGATTAGGTATATTTATGATTCCAGAAACTTGTTTAATATATTATATGATGTTTGATTTTGAGTTCTTAAATTACATATTTCTCTATTATATATTTTCTGTATGCATAACTATTAAAATATTATTATTCTTAGAGTTCTGTACGAGTGCTCCCGAGTACTCTGAGTGCTTACTACTTGCTCTCGGACCGAGCAAGTACTGAAACTGGGTTTTAGAACACTAGCATAAGCCCACTAAATTACATGCTAGAAACCCAACATGTGAACCCCATGTAATCATCATGTTGAAGCATCTCCCTTCACACTTTCTCAAATTAACAAAGATAAGTGTTCCATCAGTAAAATATGTAATGTGCTAAAATCCTCCAATACGCATTTAAAACAAAATTTGAAAGGCACCAGCTAAGCGGACACAATCTGGCATTGGATTCAGTGATTCATAGATCATCCTGTTGAAACATCTCCCAGAGCCTTCGCACATTAAACAAAGAAAAATGCCCCATTATTAAAGTGACAAGTTCTAGGATGTACACACATTAAAAGTAGTGGCTCATAAGCATCAATTCAGCGAACAAAATATGAGCCCCACTTGATAAGATTAAATCAAAGCCGAAGAAAACAGCACTATAACTTGAAATTTCAACTTAGTAGCTCACCTCTCATCTACAAAACTATTAAGCTGTTCTCTCTTGTCTTCCTTATCTACAGAACTACTGAAACTGTCCCTCTCATCTTCCTTTTCCACAAAACTTTAATTGGAAGGAAGAGGAGATGACAGAAAACCCCTCTTACAAAAGGAAGACCAGCAATGAAGAGCATCCATTTAAATACCACAAAAGAAAAAGATAAGAAAAAAGAAAATGAAAGAATAAAGGGACAGAGCTCATAGGTACCTGGCCACCAGGGTATCAGGATTTGAACTCCAAGGATGCAGAACCTTTTTGGTTTGGTAAAGAAAAAAAAGAAAAGTGCTACTGCTAATATTCATTTAACTGAATAGAAGAAAGCAGCAATGGTTTCATGTTTAGAGAACTTGTTGCAGGAAATTAAGCAGATACCATTTTAAAAAAGATGAATATCCAACTTTTAGGGCATTCATGACTAATCATAGTAGGTAATAAAAGAAACCTCTTATTAGAAGATTTTCCTCTAAAAAATGCTATAGGTGCCTTACCAGCATACAGATGGAGATAAGTTAAGGCATGAGCAACATCTATAGATATTTCAATTCGTTGATTAAAATCCAGAATCTCCCCATGCTGACCTGACAATGGAAATAAGAACTAACGTAAGTCTTCACAAGACACAAAGTTCAGACTTACTAACATCTGAATGGAACACTTACCATCCAGGTGCTCTCTAAGAGTGCCATTTGGAACATATTCTGTGATGATTACACGCTCATTTCCCTTCTCAGTATATCCAAGTAACTTCACTAAATTTCTGTGATCAATTTTGGTCAAGAGTTCAACTTCATTGCTAAATTCATCTCGTAGAGATGAAAATTGTTCCTGTTCAATAATTGCTGTTAATAAAGAATCATCCAATGTCATTTAAAGAAAGAAAATAGAACTCGCAGAATGTAGGAACACACTTTCTGTTCAATTTGTAAATTGGACAGAATGAAGGATTAGGACATATATTTCAGAAGTCATAAAGAAGCATGAATGGGGTCTGAACAAGTTTACGCTAGATAATGGATCGCATATATCACGTGCATAATCACATAGCAAACCACATGGTATTGGACGGTTAACATGGCAAAATCTCTACATACCGGTTCGCTACATAGGACAGCAAAGATCTATGGTACACCAATTGACATGGATAATGATGTCACCTCTGAAAGCTCTGAGTCATAATGGTTGGCAGTTGCTATACCCCTCTCTAAACCATGGCTTAGCAAACTCTCTCTTCAAGCAATGAGATCTCTAGGAAGATGGAGGAGATTTGAAAGCTATGGAGGCACTCTAACACATGGTGGTTTTCTTACCTTAAATCTGAATGAAGAGATAATATATACTCTTCACCTAGGATTAGATGGGCTCCTAGTCAATCTCCGTATCAGATCAGAGCAACCCACATCGAGCAGTCTCCAATTGGCCCGGTGAGGGTTCAGCTTGAGCCCTAGCCCGACTAGGGTTAGGCTCGGCCAGCCCTCTGCCCTTGTGAGTGTCAGGTCCACTGGCTAGCCGATGTATGCAAAAACTCAGGCAGGCAGACTCCTGGACCTGCAGCCACTAGGGTGAGGCCCGAACTCAGTCCATGTACAAGAGGGTCTACAAAAATGCTTAGTTAATTTCAGCCTTGGCATGAAAAAATATTTACTTTTAAGTACTTATAAGTCTATATGTTGACTCAATGGTTTCAACAGCTTACTGCTATAGGAACCAAGCAAAATATAATGCAGAAATAATGTAGATGGAGACAGGCTTTCGCAAGTTTGCAGACACTTGTCAATTCAAGAGACAAACCATCATCTCTGAAGGTGGTTAAAACAATTTTGTTCAAAAATTGTGATGAGTCCTAAGCTTGGGAGGAAAAGTTTTCGTGTGAATGGACAAGTGGAGGTTGAAATCAATACACGGTACTGGAATGTCGACTAACCAGTTTAGAATGTAGAGATAATGGCTCAAATATAACACTCACGTTAAGAATGACAACAAAGACGCAAAGGAAAAGGATGGAAATTTAGTCTCAAATTCAAAACAATAAGAGATGGATGTGAGTTTATATATAATTGGATCAAGACTCCTAAGAAGTTTCCCTTTTAATCATATTGGTTTGAAGAATATTTATATCATGTACTATGTACTTTTCCCCCATTATTGTGTCTACATTTAGCTTTTACATGGCTATAGGTTTTGCTAAAACAGAGTGTAGCTTAAAAACTATAAATTAATCTAGAAATACTACTGTATTAAGCACTTCATTCAATTTGGAATAAGGGACCTCACTGTATAAAGCAGTTTTTGAAGACATATAGGGTTATTGATGAGTGATATATTAATAGACAACTTAAAATGGAAGTACCATAATAGTAGAAAGTTTTGACATCTAGAAAATTTTGTTAAAAATTCCTACAATATGAATTTTATAACACTCCCTTTCAAGTTGTATCATATACTGCCAGCTTGTTAAAACTTACAAAGGCATTCTCTCTAAACCCTTCAAATTGAGACAGCACCACCACTGAACAATTACCATGTAGTATAACTGCATGATCCAATTACCACAATACCCACTCATTTATCTTCATAACTAAACCACATGACCAACTACCAACAACTGCTCAAACATATTTTTTAGATTCTCCTTCCGAGATCCATTAAAACATACAACTTCAACAAACACATATTCAAACTTCTCTACATACCCTCTTGGAACCAATCATCTCAAATGTACCATAGTAATCCTTCATAGGGATCCTATACATCAACCTATCTGAGACCTCACAAGGGATCCATCCAAAAACACTCCACATGATCCCACCTTGGGATATAATCATCATTTAACGCATCTAACATACTCAACACATCAACCTCAGCAAACCGACCAAAAAACTACAAAGAAATTCTCTCTTTATGTTTACTTTCATTTCTTTTCATCTTTCTTTTTTGTTGCTCTCTAAATAAGATTAGATCTGATATGATCATGGAGGAAGAAAATATTGCATAAGAAGAAAACAGAGGTAAATACAGACTACAGAGATTGTGACAAAGATAGCGGGGGAGGCTGCTTCTATTTTCGATAGGTTGTTGGCTTGTTGCCATTGTTTCTGCTTATCGCCGTGGTGATTGCCGGATTTTATTTTTGTCGGAGAAAAGAGGAAAAAGAAGATAGCGACCCGAGAAGATGGCAGTGAAGAGGCGAATGTTCGGGTTGGGCTGGGTTGTTAGGGTTAGGAATGAGAACCCTGGACTCTAATGCCATATCAATCAACACAATAATCATAAAATCAAAGCTATATAGTTCTTCTTTATGTTAGTGATAAGGGCAATACCCCAATATGTATATAGCAAGGTTTCAAAAATTGGCTGGTACCTATACTTATTGGGAATGTCATATTGGATTTTAAGTTATCTTGATCCTACTATATCAGTATTTGTCAGGATTTTTTGTGAGACCATTGTGGTTTCACTTTGTCCAAAATTGAGGGGTACGGGCCTTCAAATATTAAAGGAAAAAAGATACTAAGTCAATACAACCCAGAACTAGAATTGATTGATAAATTTTTAAGAAGAAATACTCCCCAAAAAGAATAACTCAATCTAATTACAATCCATATATATTAATCTAAAATAAGCATGAAATTAGTATTTCCATTTCGAAGAACTAATCAACTTAAAAATACTAATTAACGGACAAATATTTTATAGTGGGTTATTTGTATCTATCATATCAATTTTTCAAAAAAGATTTTTTGTATTTAATTATTAAACCATGTTCTACAAATTTTTTTATCCAAATGTGATCAAAACTCAATCAATTTTATTCCACGGTGAATTATGTTAGCAAGATTTTAATATTGTTTTTTTTAAAGATCAAGTAGCCATTGATACATCCAGACGAAATGGCTGATATTGCTGATATTAATTTTATAAACCTTCAGGCAATAACGATAACAAGATTTGAAATTTTGATATATACATAAAATAGATAGCTTGGTTAAAGCACCTAAATAAGAGAGAGTCCTATATATGGAAACTCTTATAGTATGAAAACTCTTAAAATATGTTAATATTCCTCAACTGTTGTAAACTTCCATAGAATCCAAGATTAAATATCTGCAATTGTCTTCATATACAACGTATGAAGTAAGGGGCATACATAACTTTGCTTTCTGACTATATTTATGAAGTATTATAAACCTAAAATACAAGCAACTTATTTTCATTAACTACGATTAGGACTATTATCTAGGTTATGCTCCCAATGGCCTATGCATATTTCATATCTTCAAATCTCATAAGATTTTGCCATGATCACATATTCAAAATTGTTGCTTCAAGTTGACAGCATTGCTCCATTTCCACCACGTGTCTAATATTTGGCCCCTGCTACTCAGTTTCCACCATAGGTCTAATATTTGGCCATTGTGTCAAATATTTGGCAACCTTGCATCTTCTGCTGTTTCGCAACTATTCACTAGTATGGTTCTGTTGAGCAATTTTTCTGCTATCAAGCAATTATTCATGGTAGCCATCTAAAGTTTGCCCTGTGGTGAATAAATATTGGCTTCCAGCATATGATTCCAGATGAATTTAGGTTCCAACTCTCAATAGTTAATTTTGATAGTGCTTTTCTATCGATTGATGGAATTAAATAGATGGGTTGACCACATGGAACCTGAAGATTCACTCAAAAGTAAAAAATTATACAGAGTATGCACCCATGCATCCAAATGTCTAAACACACATTTCTATAAATATAACATAAAATGTTTTATCTGTGTGTGTGCACGTGCTAAAAATATAATTTAAAGTACGCTTTTGACTTTGCAAAAGAATAGGAATGCAACTCATTTATTCTGTAGAAACATAATTAAAGTTATCATAGTTCTCATATGGGTCAATATTTTGAAGGCATTTTTTCTGCTAAACTACAGCCACTGATATATAAATGAAAGTAAATATCTCAAACTTGTAAGTAGTAATTAAGTGTGAGGAATGTAGAACATGGGTTAAAGAACTGACCTAACATAAAAATATTATAAAGTTTAGGACACAGCTAAGACATGTCTTGACATGTGTAAGAAGAAATTTTCACAATAAAAAACTGAGGCAACCCACTATGCCTGACAGCCAATTGCATGCATCCATAAAATAAAGCACACAGCAGTAGTACCACATGTTTATCTTTCACATCAATTGAATCTATATTTCTAAAACTACCAATCCCTCCGGACTTGAAACTATCAAATTTTTCAGTAGTATAAAGATAACTGATTGCGATAACTAACTTCATATTTGGTACAAAATGAAGGTAACAGCTGTCAAGAAACCAAGTGATATGGAAACTTTACCTTCCCATCTCATAAATAGACTATAAACATACTAATATTTATGAATATGTATATTTAACCCTAGTTAAAGAAATGAAGGTCTACCTTCTTTGCTCGCTTGACTGCAACAATCTGACCATCTGGCAAAATCGCCTTGTATACAGTGCCAAATCCACCTTCGCCAAGCTTTAATGAAGGTGAAAAGTTACGTGTGGCTCTCATAATCTGATTAACACTGAGATGCATTGATCCAATTCGATTCAGTTGTGGTGACATTGAAAACCGGGACGGGCTTGCAGGTACTCTGAGTGGAGTGGCTGGGGTCTTTTCCACGTGTGTGCTTATGTCCGAAGCCGAAATTGAATCCACTATTAGCAAGCAAAATTCTCTGCTTAGAAAGTCACTTTAAACAAAATGAACCAGAAACAACATGCTTAAATATAATAACATATAAAAGCTTGGTCTTAAAGGTCAGTTCGTCTCTTCAAGTTTCGGACTCTCCATAGCCTTTACTACATTTTATAGTATAAGTTATTTTGTGTTAGCAAAAAAGAAAACCCTCTGAGGGAAAATAGGACCTCTTTCATCTAGAAACATTAAGTCCCAAAGGTGATACCACAAGGATGAGACTTTTAATGCTATTGGATAAAAGTATAAGCCACTTTAACACATCAGAGTGCTTTTAGAAATATGGATAAAGCAGCGATATTATAAAAAAATAGGGTAAGGCCATAAGGGAGTGCTATAAACGATAGAGGTAGCTTCTATCGAAAATAAGACAGGATTGTTTGACATGGTAGGGGTATGCACAACAAAAGGCAGTGAGACACCAGTGGCGACAGTGATAGGATCATGGTTGAAGGAGCAAGAAGAATTACGAAAACCAATAAAAACATGGCCTCAAGCTTAGGAAGCATCTAGCTACATTGAAAATCCTGGTCTCAAAGGCCATGAAAGGATATGTAGTTTCTAAATTAACAAACGAGCTAACCCTCAAAAGCGCCCAACATAGGAAAAGTATTGTTGTTGATGACCCAAAAGGAAAAGAACAGGCAAAATGCCTCGCTCTTTTATGCTCTGAAGAAACTAAGGCATCAGATCAAAATAATCTATTCCTCCAAAAGATAATTAGTGAATTGTAAATTATCTTCTAAAATACTTACATCTTAGGTTTAGCGTTTCTCATCCGGCTGAGTGACTAAATTCATAGCGTAAAGGAATTAGAGAGTGGGTTTTCTTCCTACAACGAGTAATAGATGGATTAAGTGATTAAATAGGTTTGGAGCCAAGCCTCTAATAGAAGTTCCCGTTAGAGGTATTATGGGTTCCAACTTCCAAGCTTTCAGCCAATTCATATCAGGCATAGTTGCTTCTATTAGGCCTATTGCTCCTACATTATAGAAAAGCGCATCTCTTTAAGAACATTTTTCTCTTTTAATAGCAATTCTCAAAAACCTAGTAGTACATCAACTTATTATTGAGGCATGGAAACTCAAAGAAACATAATGAAGAAATCTGAGTGGTAAGCTATTTAATACTCTACATTTTGAGCATGAGAATGTGTATCTAGTCTTCCTAGTATTTAAATATATTGTAAGAAATGAACTCTTGAGTGCAACAGTTATCATTCAATCCAAAACTATCCATTTACTGAAGACAAGTCAGTGTTTATTTTCTCCTACAGTTGTTTGGATATCAGTTGTTTGGATATCATAGAAGCTGCAGTTGTTATGTACTTAACGTGGATCCTTTCGGAGATTCTGACCATCACATTGCTCATGGCATTAAAAAAAGTGCTAAAGCAGTGAAACCCCAACTCATACTATAAGGCATATATTAGGCTTTACAATTTTACATGGATATCTAGCATGTCACAATGGCCAATGAAGGATCCACTGAGAAATATTCGTACTTAAGTGCCTTCTTGAGGCAGGGAGCTATCGCTCATAAACAACAACAACAACTAAGCATTTTATCCCAAGTACTTGGGGTAGGCTATATGAACCAAAAGGTTATTAGCCGAATCGATCACGTTGATAATCCGTCTTTAATCATTCCTATCCAGTAATATCTCCATATTTAAATCTCTAAAATCCATATATTTTCATATCACCTCCATCCATATTTTCTTCGGTTTTCCCTTTACTCTTTTAACTTGTCCTACGTTGATAAACTCCCCTCGTTGAACTGGTGCATTTATAAATCTACATTGTACATGATCAAACCATCGTAAGCAATTTTCTCTATCTTTTCATCGATGGGGGCTACACCTAGCTAAGCACGAATATCTTCATTTCTCATTTTATCTCTCATATTATTACCACACATCTAACGAAGCATGAGCATCTCTGTTACTCTTATCTTTTATGAATTACGTTTTTTTATAGCCTAACATTTCGTGCCATATAATAAACCTGACCTAATAGCAATCTTATAAAGTTTTCCCTTCAGCATTAACGAAATATTACGGTCATATAAAACTCTCGTTGCACTCCTCCATTTCAACCAGCCAGCTTGTATTTTATGATTGACATCATTATTAATCTCTCCATCATTCTTAATAATAGAACCCAAATAACTAAACTAGCTGTTCATTTGTATCTCTTACCCGTCCAGTGTTACTGCACTATAGTTTAGGATCCGTCGTTTACTAAATTTACACTTCATATACTCTGTTTTAGAGCTACTCAATCTGAAATCTCTAGATTCTAATGTCTGCCTCCATAACTCTAAATTGGCATTCACCCCTACTTTTGTCTCATCAATTAAGACAATATCATTAGCAAATAGTATACACCAAGATATCTCATTCTGTATAGTATTGAAAGCTCATCCATCACGATAGCAGAAAAGAACGGGGTCAATGCAGATTCTTGATGCAATCCAATTGTGATAGAAAAATTACTTTTTAGACCACAACATGCTCTGACATTGGCCACTACCCCATTATACATGTCCTTAATTATGTCAACACACTTGATGGAGACTACCAATGTCCACCAAAACATCTCTCGTGGTACCTTATCATAAACTTTCTCTAGATCAATAAATATTATATACAAATCTCTAATTATCTCAAAATCGTTTTATAAATTGACGACGTAAATGAATAGCTTTTGTTGTCGATCGCTCTAACATGAATCCAAACTAGTTCTCTGATATTTTAACAGTTTGTCTCAATTTATGTTCAATTACTCTTTTCCAAAGCTTTATAGTGTGATACATAAGTTTTATTCCATGATAGTTAAAATAACTTTGAATATCACGCTTATTATTATATAGAGGTATTAGGGTACTCTTCATTTATTTGACATTTTCTTAATTTACCAAATCTTATTAAAAAGATATGTCAGTCACCTCACACCTATCTCTCCTAAGTATCTCCATACCTCTATAGGAATCTCATCTGTAGCAATAGATTTTCTTAATTTCATCCTCTTCAAAACCTCTTTTACTTCAGATTCTTTAATTCTGCACATAAAACTACGATTCATATTCTCACACTGAATAGTAAGGTCTCCCAGATTTTGAGTAAAACTACCATTACATAGTCTATCAAAATAATCTTTCCATCTTTCATTACTCTCTTCGTTTCAAACTAGAATTTTCTGATCCTCATCTTTCTTAATCTCTTTTGTGAGATATCGCTCACAAAGGAGGATTATATTAAGACTGAAGTAGAGACGAAAAACCAACAATCTTTGAATATTTCTCTCCTCCCAATTTGTGTTATTGGACCCTAGATAATGACGTGGTAAATCAATGAGCATTGTGGCTTTTTATCAGCTCCTCTAGGTTCTGTAAAATCAGAAGATTATTACAAATGTTATTGGTATTTTTGCTCACCTGACAACAACTTTCCTTTTGCATTCTAGTCTTTTTTCATGAATGCCCAATAATTTTTTTTAGCTGTTGGCAAAGTCACAAAATGTTCATGTTAGATAACCATCCTCTTCCACAATTTGCATCTTTCATAGGAGATCATTAGTGGATGAATGAGCAATTGAGGACTTCATCAACAAGCAAATAGAAAGATTATTTTTCTATTCTTGCCCCCTTTAAAAGTCGTACACTAATCAAACTGAGTATCTAGAAGTTCTTTCTAAGGCTGAAATTTTATGCAAAATGTCACAAGTCACATAGCATCAGCCTAGTGCATTTCCTGTGTGTGCGTTTGGGGTGAGATTGGACTTGGTTACTTCCAGAAGGATTGTGGTGCAAATCCTCTCCATTCAAACTCAATGATAGGGTTCAAATTAAAAATCCACTGTTCAAATTAATATGCTTCATTTAGAGTGATTATAAAATGAAATCAAGTGATTTTAAGTCTTCTAGCAAATATAGATCTGCAGATTATAGTGTTTACAACCCCAAAAAAATTGATGCCAAAGGGCTTTAAAGTGTATATAGATCCTAATCAATGATTTGCACAACAATTTGTATGTTCCAAACTATAGATCAAGCAACATGCTAATTTTGGCCATCCACCTTGTGCTACTCAATAAATAGGCAGAAAAGCTCAAACTCATTTTGATTTTGGCTTTACTACTTAGGCACCCTAAATGATCTCAATCAACTAGTGCAGAGTGGATTTTTAATTTGAATGTCATGGCTCATATCACTCAGTTTGAATGGGAGGGACTCCTCTGGTTAATTTATTTTTATTCCATTTAATTCCTCACAGTTTTATCGGGAGTGTATTTAAGTAGATCAAAAAATAAAGAATGCTAGAAGACTGATGAGTAGATTGAAGAATGCTGCTAAATCCCTCTAACTGAAGTTCCATACTTATTTGTATAGTTTATGGATTTCATATTCTTACAATCAGCAAAGAATGATGTGTGTAAGCATTGTTGGTGGAGAGGGGTAGATCAAATGTGCCATCAACAATGTACTAGCAAATGGTCGAGAAACCATGGAAAGGGACCATGCAGACTGTAACACTGTTCAAAAACTTCATGGCAGTGTTACCAAGACACTATTTTTACAAAATTTTGTAGTATCGGACAATCAGACATGACACAACACTCAGGCACCCATGTCGTATTACTTGCACAATTATCATGAAAAAGAAAAAGAAACAATGCATCATTGTACTAAAGAAGGGGAATTTGTAGAAAGGATAAAATGAATTCACATGGGAAAAAGAAACAAGAAGTTTTAGAAGTGTTATATTTTCTTATTTGCACTGATATCCACATCCCATTTACTGTAGATACCACATCCTAAAAGTTGCTTTTTATCGGTCCAAATACGACATTTTATCATGTTACTTCTCTAACTGTACCAATACCTAACAAGTCTAATAGTAGTGCTTAGTATAGCTTGTTGGTCCTCTAAATATGGGATCTAAATATCCTTGTCCCTTTTTTTAGTATTTAAAAGGTGCCTTGTCATGACACCCGTCATGTTCTTTTTTGTCCATGTAACATTGTTTCGTGGTAGTCAAACTTCTTTTAAACTAAATATAGTGACTCCTAATCAATTTTTTCTCATCTTTTGGACCATAATTTATGTTTGTATTTAGTTTAAAAGTTGGCTTACCAAGAGCTAAGGTAGACTTAAAGTCCATAAATATGGGATATTATCATACTCAAAGAACAAGATGTTTTACTATATGAGAGTACATATTTTGTGTTCCATAATCATTTTAATTCTCCACTCGATATGAATATTTTGACAAGATCCTAACTAAAATTGAAAGGAAAAATAGTATCTATTTTCTTATCCTGCATAATGAATTTGCTAAGTATATGAAAGCTATTGGCTCCTATACTGCTTTTTGTTAATACGTGAACCCCTATTCCAAAACCAATGAAGATGTTGTATACTGTGATTACATATTTGATGTTCCTATAATCAATTTTATTCTCCATTATTAGCCAAAAAAAAATATTATTCTCCATTCTATATGAATAGATTGAAAAGATCCTACATGAAATTGAAAGGACACATAGTAGCTATTTTCTTACTCTGCATACTGCATCTGCTAGCATATGAAAGCCGTTAGCTCCTATACTGTGATTTATTAATAGGTAAACCCCCTATTCCTAAAGCAGGTAAGGTGTAAACCTATGCAATGTGAGAATAATTACTTAATGCCTGAAAATACTATTTCCGAAAGAATGGGAGTTTAAAGGGGCAGATTTTTTTTGTTATTGTATTAACTGTTGTGCTACTACGACAGGGCATAGTTAGTAGCTTGCCTATCTGCAAGATTAACAATGAGATGCACAAATCAGTAATGCATGCCATTGATTATTAATCGAAAATGCATGAAAACAAACAGCAAACAGTATAGATCTAGGTATAAAACTGTCACAAGGTGCAGATATTAGGAATAACAAGATTAAAGACTTTCTGATACATGATTGACAGGTTTAGATTAATAGTACCATGATCCACATGCTTAAAATCAAAATATCCATTAAATATCATGGGAACTTCTAGCCTGCAATGATGCAACAAGGGCAAGCTCAAGCATTAATAGGTTAACTGGTTTTTTTCCCTCCATGCTTCTGAAATTTAGTCAACATGGTTATGTTTTATATCATGATGGAGTCATAGAATTTCAAATTGGGCAGCTCTGCAGGGGCATATCCTTGTCAACCATGCCTTGTCATATCAAATCATCCCATGAATTGTCGAATACATGATCAGTAAACAGTGAAGCATGATTCATCTTTTTATTGCATGGAGAAAAAAAAAAAAAAAGAACATGAGTTGGTTTTTTTATGGTTATCATCAAACTTACTGAAAAATATCATCTAATGAGATCATGAAAATATATTTTAGTGAGAGTAGCATGCAACCTATTTCATTGTTCATGTCTAAAAAATGGAGAATAGGTGAATTATGCTGCTTAACTGTAATTAAACCAGATTATGTGTCAATAAATCACAAATTGTTCCACCGACGAGTACAAGTAAAGAAGCTGATACAAGAAATTCAAGCAAGCAAACAGTACTTCACCTAGCAACCGTTTATCTCTTTACTTTTAAGGTAATCAAATATTAGACAGTAAACAGTGAATGTAAAGAGATGAAATGGTTCTTCACAAATTCTTAATGACTCACGTGATTCCATCTCTCTAGATATTATGTTCTGCTGGGGGGATTCTTTCTTCTTGGCATAGAAGCATGGACACATCAGGGCACAACACAAGAGAAAAACTCCTGGTATAGCCAGGAACATTTTCGTCGGAACCAAGGTCTTCTTTTCCCGTTGAATCTTGTCACTTAACTTGTCCGGACTGGAGATATTTGTCGATAGTTGAAGCAACAGTTTTCTCCCAGCACTTTGAAGAAAGTCTGTTACAACGTAAAGGATAAAGAGACAAACATTATTCTGAGTTAAGATTATCTTGTGGTTATATCAGTAAAGACCCTTAAACTAAAATCAAGCGAAGACCACTCATTCAAAGTGTTACCTCACTAAAATGTTTTAATGTTTTGCAAATCAATCCACCAAAAATAAATTGACAGGTTTTCTTCTACTTTGAAACGTCCTTTGTCATTATGAACTTTTGTCAAATCTTTTGTGGAGCCTTGCTCCATAACTGACCCCATTATGATGGGAGAAGGCCTCGATGTGATGATAACAGCTTTGTCATCATGCACATAAGAAAGGCAGGTGACTAATCTATAGACAATAAAGATGGTACAAACTAAAAGGGAAGTCAATTAATGAATTAAATAGAATAGTCGTTGTATCTTGGGTTTTGGGCTGTATACTGAATGATTTCAACACTTAACACTCTGCATGTGAGCTTTTGGGCCAACATGGAAATGCCTCCACTATACATGACCCCTTGGATAGGTAAATTAAACAAGGTAAATAAGCATATCTAAACTGAAATTGACGAAGTCAAAAACCAAGACTTCATGAAACTGAGTATTCAGATCCTACATCGGGTAAACACTTACCCAAAAGTTTAAGCAATTGGGCTGTAGACCTACATATGTATCATACTGTCATAGCAATTTCGAAAAACCAAAAAATATTGTAGCTTTGTATAATTTTTCCAATTTTAAATAGATTAGGACATGTATCCACTTACACTAACATAACCTTAATTTAGCTATCAACAGTAACACAAACAAGTTATAAAATAAATAAATAAAATATAAGAAGGCCTTGGATAATCAACTATATCCTAAAATCTCGCATTTACTTATAAAAAAGAAATCGTATATTTTTATATTTATTTCAAATTATGCGACTTGATCAGTCAGCATCAAATATCAACTAATGACTATGGAAGAAGATCACATCATTAACAAACATATACTAAAGCAAAATTATAATCCAACCTACAAAAGTTACCAGAATTCGAACTCTTGTGGCGGCTGAATCCCCGATCGCAGTACTTCTCCTCAATCCTCCCCCATTCCTGATCATCAAGCAAGCACTCATTCCCAAAATACAAATCCAAGGCCTCACAAATCAAGACCCGGTCATCAACCCTCCTCCCATTAACAAACAGCTCATACCCATCTGACGCTTTCACATACCCAACTCGATCCAATCCACAATCCCTCGTCTCAGCAGCAGCCGAAGATTGTACCAAAACCAGCAGAGCCAACAAAATTAGAGCCATCAGTGGGGCAATTGACCGCTCAAAACCCTAAAAGGTCTCATCTTGAGCTCGATTTCGAGCCCTAGAGGTCAGATTAGAAACTGTAATGAAGAGGGGGAGATTTTTCTATTCTATGGTTTTGTTCTTGCCAAACGGAGGGGAAATTCTAAGTGCCCACCTTATTTTACTAGTGAGCACCACACTCTATGGTAAAGTGATTTGCAACATAGGGGAAAATGGTGCTCACTGAGTCAAGTCCGGTTAGAATTTCCCCAAATTGAGTGTGGGGTCAAAGGAGGCTCAGCTGTGATAAGCTTCCTTGAGTTGACCGGTTAACCGGCGGCTGACCCGTAACTTTACGGGAAAAAGTCTTGAGAGCGCCATTATTCTATTATCGTGCTTATTAGGTATGAAATTATGTCAAATTTGGTCATATTAGACTCTTATTTTGGAGTTTAATGGAGTTTTCATTGTCAAATAATAGAGTTTCGAAACTTTATTTATTTTAAGTAATTAAATGAGATTTAGTTTTAAGTTTAATATTGAAACTATTCAAAACTCTAGTTTCACTAAAGGAAACCTTGTATTCATGTACCAGTCGGTTGTACAAAAAAGCAACCATTAAACGAAATGGAAATAATTAAACCTATAAATGGTCAAAGATTATAAGATGAGAAATCCTCATAATAAAATTAGTTGATCAAAGTTTAAAAATCTGTCCAAGCTTCCTTAAATTACAAAATTATTTGAGTCATTACGTGAACACATTTAAGTATTCTGCATATAAACAAGATTTCATCAAACAGTAAATTTTTTTCTGATTTCTCAGTTCTCATCAGGATATAAAATTCATATCGAAAAAGTGTCTTCATAGATTATTTATTTTGGATGAGCTCCTAAATTTTAACATAAACAATTTATATAGACAAATCTAAATCATCAGTTATGATGTCATTGTCTTTAAAAAACAGCCTATAAAAGATTAGATATTTTCAACATACTTTTTTTTGTACATCCATAGTAGCAAAATTAATGATTTTTCAATAAATAAAAGATTAATTACACTCAAATCCCCTGTAGTATGAGAGCTGTATAACTTATTATCCCTAAATTTTAAAACTCTCACTTACAAGTAGCAATGTAAGTTGCAACTTGTATTAGTACAGCAATTAATTTTTATTGCCACTTGTATTACTATATTTAGATTAAGACTTACAAGCGATAAATAGAGTTCTAAAAATTTTCAAGTTTTAGTTTTTTTTAACTTTCGAGAGTTATAAAAAGTATCACATATATCAACAATACAATAACTCATAACAAAAGGAAGAGTAAAAATATCATAAGCATATTTTTTTCTCAAGTGCAGTAACTGCAAGTGCATAATTGATTTCATTTGTAGTTATAAATTTTTACAACTGCAATTACAATCAAAATAGTGAAAAAAACCTCATTTGCAACAACTATAGTTTCAAACCACTCTACTTAGAAGTTGTTTAGTAACTTATATTACTCCAATTAAAGTTACACTAGCCGAAGTTGATGCAAACGTGCGTAATTGTGTTTCGCTTGGTTCAACTCAAAATTTGCTCGGATTCAAAATTAACTTATTCAGAGGAACATGATCACTATGTTTGGATTCTTTGCTCTCTTTTTTTCACTCTTGTAACACTTAGTTTGTTAAGTTGATGAATAAGAATTTAGAAATCATTTTGTTATATTTATGGCTTTATTATACTAATAGTGGAAAACTAATAAAATAAAAGTCTCATTGGTCACTCGAGAAAAAGTTTATTAATGTTATAAGTTTGCCATTATCTTTTAAACGATCTTATTCTCATTCTCTAAGTTTATTGATGTTATAAGTTAGCCATTATATTTTAAATGATCTTATTCTCATTCTCTCTTTTGTATGTTTATTTGTTCGGCATATAATCGTCAAATAGGTTACATAGCATTGGCATTTAAATGTCGAATAATATGTTTTTTGTCGTTTTGTTTTGTTTGGTATTACGGGATTCAGATAATTCGACGTTTAAATATCAAATTGTATGAATTTCATTCGACATTAAACACCAAACAAAATGAAAGAGACAATTAAACGGATTGTAATATTTGTGAACTTTTTATAGATGCCCTCGATCCTCCCCCGTATATCTTGTAGGCTCGATCTAAATCTGATGCGTTGCCACCCCTATAAACAAGTTATACTTTTTGAGAATTACTGTCACAAAATCCCAATTTACATAATTTTAGAGGATATAACTGCAAAAGCAATGCCCCAATACTCTGAGAAGTTATGAAGGAGCACACAATTTTCGAGTGAGCACACTTAAGAACTTAGTTAATATAAAAAGTTTGTTACTATTTTTTTTACATTAAAGCTCTTATCTTCAACATCTCTTCTCCCTCTCTCTCACTCCCTCTCACCTAATGAAGTTGTTAACTTTCCTTCAAAAAAATTTGAATTCTTAAACCTATATCCACTTCATCTAAGATTTCTCTATGCTAGATCAAATTAAGTTAGGATTTATGGTAAAAAAAAGCACAAAAAAACGATTGAAAGAGAAGAGAAAGTGGGTTTTTTAGTGTTCGAGGCTTGAGAACAGTCGTTCAGGTTTTGTGTCTAGACAGACTGCTGACTGTCCAGATGTCATGACTTAGACAGTAGACCACATAGTAGTTAAAAATTCATTGTCCGGAGTTTAATCCTGGCTAGTAGAAATTCTATCCGGGATTATATCCGGACATGAATTTAACTATCTGGGGTTAAACCCCGGACAGTGAATTTTGGAGAGTGCGGTAGCGGTGTTTGAAGAATGTGACAACGAGCCTAGTACATAGGGTTAGGGTGCGGGGCAACGAGCTTATAGCACGAGGCTAGGTTGTGGGGGCTAGGACACGGAGGAGATGGGGAGATTGACTGGTGGAGAGACAGTTTTGAAAATGTGGATGCTTACTGGAAAAACCCTTAATTTTCAAATGAGAGGCTGTGCCCATAAAGAAAGCTGGCTCAAAAGTGGTGTGCTTCTTTAGAAACTCCCAAATACTCCCCCTTATCTTGGGAATGTCTAGAGGGGCACAACTTTTTTCCTAGTGAGCCTATTTTTCCTAGTGAGCACACCATCTCTTTTGAAAAGAGAGGGTTTTTCCTAGTAAGCACATTAATATTTACAAAATACACTTCCATCTCATTCTCTCTCTCATGTTTTTGATCCGGACTAACAGTCCCGGATCAATTTGAAGTGATCAAGAATGTTAGTCCGGATCACATTGGTTGATCCGACCTATCTAGCCCAAATAAAAAATGACTTATTCGGGACTGTTAACCTAAAAAATTCCAATTTTTTGCCTTCTTTCATTTCTCTTCCCATTAAACAGTTTCTTCTCTCCCCCTTCTCAACTCTTCTCTTTCAAAAAATCTTCTCTAATCTAAATACTCAATTCCTCCTTCTTCTTTTTCTTCTCTTCTCTAAATCCAATACTAACCAACCTTTCTTCTCTCCCCTTTGCCCGCCGTTACCGTCTTCGCTATCACCGGTTCAAGTACCGCTGTTGCTGATCCTCTTCCTCCATTTTTTGTGAGTTTTAGGATTTTTTTTTTTGGATTAATTGTTCGTTTGAGAAGAGAAGAAGAAGGGAAAAAGAAGACATGAAATATTTTGATCCAAAAAATTCGATGGCAAAATTATAATTTGATATGAGTTTTTAAGTGGGCTCACTAGTAAAAATGCTGTGCCCATCTACAAACTCCCCCCTTTCTTGCAGCCGAGGCATCTCAATTTCAACCAGTGTCTCTCTCGCTCCTCTCTTTCCCAGACCTCAAGGCTAGGGTTTCTCAAATTACTTTCCCTCTACTCTCTCTCTCTCTCTCTCTCTCTCTCTCTTAATAGAAATTAACCATGGAAGATCTCAACGCCGATCTCAACGCCCCCCACTCGATGGGAACGACGATCATCGGCGTCACCTACGACGGCGGCGTCGTCCTCGGTGCCGATTCCAGAACCAGCACAGGTATCTCACCCCCACACGAATCTCTCGGTCTACATTAGCAAATCTTTTGTTACTTCCCAAATCCTAGGGTTTTATTGCTTGAATTGGATTGTTCGATGTATTATTAGAGGCTTAAATAATTTTAGGTCAGATACACTTCATAGATATCTAAATCTGGCCCTCAAACTTATTGTGAATATAATGTACAGTCACATTCTCACCAATTAAAAGAAAGATTGTACCTTTTTTAGATACGTTAATAGGAATAATCTTTTCTAAATTTTAAAAACTATGTTCTTGCAGGCATGTATGTTGCTAATCGGGCCTCCGACAAGATAACTCAGCTGACGGATAATGTTTACGTGTGCCGATCTGGTTCTGTAAGATTCTTTTTTTAACTTTGTACTGCGTTGCTCTATAATAAAGATTGGTTTTTAGTTATATGGACCATGGTTTGTGGATGGGCATTTGTGATGCAAAGTCTGCATATGGTTTGATCGGTCGGTTAAGGATTTTTTTGCTTGTTTTTCAGTGTTTTCGTGCCTCAAAATTTAAGACTGATGTCCCCTATTTGAATTTTTATTGATTTATGTTTCTCATTAGGTTCATGTTGCATTGCACGTCCTAATTCTTGGTGTGATCTCTAAGATAGATCTTGCTGTAAATATGGACGTAAATCAATTGGTGGGTTTTAGGTTGGCCTTTAAGGAGTGTTGAGGGTTGACAAAGGACCACCATATATAAAATTACCTATAATATTGTTTGATACCTCAAGTATTTGATTGCTAATATTAATTATTACTGATAAAGGACCTTTTCCTTTTGATTTCATGGTGGAATTTTACTTCTAGGTTTGTTTGTGACCCACTTTCCAAGTATTCCACTACAACCACCTATTTCATTCTATCTTTCATTATGTCCATAATTCGCCGTTCTTGTTTGCGTGTTTCAACCAACTTAATTTCAATGTAATGGTGCTGTGTAATGATTAAGTATAGATTATATCAGTCAAACATAGAGCAGCCGAGTCTAGAACAGTAATATTTGCACTTTGGAATGAATGTTTGCATATTGTTAGTTGCAAGGTTCCTTTGTGTCACCTTAATCTACTTTATTTGCTTGATTTCAATGACATGCTATTATAGAGATAAAGGCTGTTGGCTCATTTTTGTATTCTATCTTCATGTTTCTGTTTAGTTTAAATCGGCATGTCCTAATTCTTGGTGGGATCATTAAGATAGATTCTTGCTGTAAATACGGACGCAAAACAATTGATGGATTGAAGGTTGGCCTTCTATAAGTGTTGTAGGCCAACAAAGGACCACCATACAAAAAATCAACCTTACACTTTTTGTGCGTATTTGTCAATTATTTGAAAGTTCTTTTTAGTAGTTACGTGATGCTTGGGTACTAATGATAATTATCACTGTCAGTAGATCTTTTATTTTTGGGTTAATTACAGTCAGACCCCCTGTAGTATTTAGGGTGTGTCACTTAATACCCCTGAAGTTTGAAACTCTCAAAAAGCTCCCTGGACTTAGTTATTTTCACTCTCGTTTTTTTATTAAAGTATACTCATATCACTCAAATTCCTATTCTACTCTCATCCCTCCCTTTAATCAGCACACTTCCTCTCTTTCTCTCTCTCTCCTATCCCTCTCTCTCCCTCTCTATCCCGCTCTCTTAGTCACTCTCTTTCTATCCCTCTTTTTCAGTCAGAGAGGGAGCATGAGTAGCTGAGAGAGAGGGATAGAGAGAGAGAGATAGGAGAGAGCAAGTGTGCTGGTTAAAGAGAAGGGTGATGGTAGAATAGGAATTTGAGGAACAAGAGTGCACTTTAATAAAAAAGGAGAGTGAAAATAATTAAGTTCAAGGGGTTTTTTGAGAGTTTCAAACTTCAGGGGTGTTAAGTGACACTTCCAATACTACAGGGGGTCTGACTGTAATTAACCCTTTATTTTGTTTTAGCATGATGGTGAATTTTAGCTTTTGCTTTGGATTCTCCTGATAAAAATTATCAGTTAAAATGTTAAATAATCTCTTATTTAGTCAAAGTACTCTATTTCATTCATCTTTTCAAGTATTGCAGTTCATCCCCCAAGTACTTGGGATAAAAGGCTTAGTTGTTGTTGTTGTTGTTGTATGTTTTAACATATTTTTGATTATTCGATGTTCTTGTTTGTAGCCATCCTCTCTGCTAGATAATAAAATAGATCATCTTGAGAGTTCTTCTTTTAATTTGAAATTTTGTTTGTTATGAATTTAACTTGAAGTGAAATCAAACATCTACTTGCAGAATTTCATATACATGTAGGTATTGAGATAATGTCTACCACTTTCTTCTTTGCATGGTGTTATTGCATAAAGTTGTAATCTGAAACATCCTTATTCCAGGGGCTGCAGTGTTCGGTTCTGTTTGGTTCCATTTGCTTGAATGTTATGGCTGTATCTTATCTTTCATATCCCAATTCTGCTATGTTTTCTGTACCCTTCTTTTCTGTTCTCCATTTCCTCTTACTCACCTTCTTGTTTTGTAATAATAGTAGTTTCTCTTAAATTGTAGTGGTCCTAATTCTTGGCTAGGTACCCGAGGTGTGCTCTGCTGTTAATATGGACATTAACCAATTGGCAGGCTGATGGCTACTTGAGGTCTGCTTTGCTATAAATATGGACAAAAAACAATTGGCAGGGTGAAGGTTGGTTTTATGAGTATGGAGTGCCGTTAAATAACTGCCATGCAAAACCATTGTACACGTACAAGAGTGTTCTATTTTACCAGATGAGACTGCATATAGTAAAAAGCTATTTTTCCAATCAGTTTGTAAGCGTGGCAAAGCTGTCTTAGGTTTCTGTGGTCTCTGAGACATTTTTTGGATACGTTTCACTGTCGTTGGTATCAGGAAAACGTTAACCTATCTACCAAAATCTTCTGTTTTTCCTATGTCATACCTTGAAATGCTAACCATACTTTGGTGTAGGTCAGGCTAACTTTCTTTGGCGTTTCATGCTACATACATTTAAATTCTTATAATTGAAGCTATAATTTGAATTTGACCCTTGATGGGTGTAATAATCTTTAATTTTTTTATCATAACTAAATGAATAAACAAATAAACATAATAATTTAAACTATTCATCTACCCTCATCCATAACATTCAAAATTCATTCATTCTTCTAACCTTTTAAAATCCATAACCTTCAAAACCTTTTAAATTCTATAACCCCTCAAATCCTTTGAATTCCACAACTCCCTAAACCCTTCACATTCTATAACTTCTAAATCCAACACTATATAAACCCAACCTCTTTTCTAAATTCAATCTTACACTTATTCTCTAAAAATTTCTCTCTCTCTCACTTTGTTGGAGTGTCTCGTTGGATCGCTGTCGTTGGCCTCACCGAAGTTTTGACAAAGGAACTTTTATATTCTTCCTTGCCTTGCTCTGCTATTTGAGCTTGATATTACTTTCTTAAATTCCTATTGCATTTATTTAATTGGACCCTAGGATTAGCTCACACACTATCTAACGACCCTAATAAAAAATATCCACCATCTTATAGACCTAATAAAATGGATTCAAACCCATTTATTGATTTCAAATAGAATTTAGGGTGATCCTACAATTTTAGGCCAAAATATTATCTATAAATCAACTAGGAGACTCTTCTCAAAAATAAATATAAAATAAAATAAAATAGGAGGAAAATAATTTATCATTTAAATGAAATCTTTATATGCTAGACTTATCCAATAAATCCAACAAATATAAAATCAAACAAAAACATAACCACATAAGAGTTGAATTATATTAATAATTCTTTGTTAACAGACTTCAAGATTAGTATTAATACAACATATGTCCAGCTGAGCCCACCTTACACCTCCTATAAGCCTCTCTTGCCAAGCAAATAAGATTGTAGTTCGATGAGAATTAACCAATTCAAATATTTACAAAATATGTAACTAACAGCTTATTAGGACAATATTAGAAGTTAATTTTCTACACTAATATTATTTAACTTTAAAATCAATACTAAGTGCTTTATAAAAATTAGAAATTCCCTAAAAATCACCTAAATTTATGATGAATAATTTTTAACAAATATATTATAAGTTTATGTGTAGATTGCTTCGTGTGATTGCCAATTGGTAGACCTTCGCAAATCGATGTGAGTTCTTTTTGACTCACTAAACATCCTAGTTTTTCTTATAAAAATATTACTTCAATTATATCATCTAAATTTGTTATTACAAATACTATTTCTTTATATTGTTAGAATTTAATTTGTAGAAACTAAATGTGTTATTACAAGTGCAATCATTGACATTTCTGTTATTTCTTTATGATGTTAGAAATTAAATGAATACTTGTTAAATTACAGAATATAGTTAGGTTTTTAATAAATCATGAAAAAGGCTATAATCGTGGAAACATACTGTTTGCGATATTATTTTATATCGGTGTCTAGAAAAGTTATTTTGTATGCTGGTTCTCTAATTAAGGAACGTGCAATGCACGGAAAATCTCCCAGCATTCATACACTGGCCTGGCCGATATCTGTAACGTCCCCCTCGCGCTCTGATACCAGGACGATAAGGAACGTCCCCCCTACCGCCCAAAAAAGTGGATAATATTCGAAAAGGAACTATACGCTATAAAAATAGTCCTGCAAAAATTTCAAATATTCCTTGCACCCTAATATTTTATTATTAGAACAGATAACAAGGCCGTCAGGGATTTCCTAGTAAATACAAGAAAAACCTCAAGGAAACGCATGTTATGGTATAATGAGATAGCCCAATATTCCTTCGAAATCGAGCATGTTAAAGGAAAGGATAATTTTATCGCAGATTACCTAAGCCGACCTAACAAGTAAAGAAAAAGTAATTACTAAGTAAATATATTAGTAACTTATTAATTTATTTTGCAGAAAAACGATAAAGGGAAGGCTATAGCAAATAGTGTTCCTGCTCCAGCAGCGTTTGTCGTATTCGTGGGATACCAGCTAGGTATCTACACAAACTGGGAGAAATGCTACGACCAGGTATTCGATTTCAACGGATCCTGTTGCAGACATTACTACTCAAAGAGGACGCTATCCTAGCCTGGGAGATATCATGACAGAACCCATACTTAGCAGAAGAGCTTCGTGATCTTGCCTATCACATGCTCGAGCCAAAAATATGAAGCTTTCCCAAGTTAGAGATTCCACCCGCATTTTACTCCGAAATAAATGGAGCCTGAAGAGCTCACCAGAAGGCAAATCTGGGAATCAGAACTCGTCGTGCTTTTCGCAGGCACATGGGGAATTTAGCAAATCTTGTAATAAAATAAGAATCAGAACTAAAGACCTTGAAAAAGGTTTGCTCAGATTATATAACAGCCCTAAGTGAAGGAATTATTAGGGAAGCAACCCCTAAACAAGTTGATCTCTTAGAAGACATGGGTAAACTTTTAGAAAAAGAGTTACCTAGCCTCACTACATCAAACAAACCAGAGGAGGTATCACAGTTCGGGAATGTTGTACCAGAAGGATCGCAAGCTTGTAACAGCTCTACACAGCAGGCCGAAGAAGAGATGGACACAGAGGTCGAGGTCGAGGTGGAAGTCGACATAACCGAAGAAGCCTTCAGCAAGGGAGTCTCTGTACAAAGGCTGCTAAAACAACTACACGAAGAAGGCAACCCGGTGGTTGGATTACTTGGAGAATAATCTGAAAAATTCGAATACTATGTTCTATATGGGAAACCAAAAATGAAAAAATTAAGCCCAAGATCACAGCTGAACCAACAAATAACGCTAGAGCCGGCAATCGTGTCTACAGGATGGGACGACCCTGACCTATCTACAAATGGATGGATAGATCTTACATCTCCAGAAACTTCAGTATCCGATAATTTTATCAATTTCTTGTAAATATAAATATTGTAAATATATATATATATACTAAAAAAATTAGTTTGGCATATAAGCCAAATAAAATTCTTGACAACTCATCATGCCGAGGGGAATGACATGGCTAGCCCAACTCAAACGATAGTTGGTAAAGACAAGTCAAATCCGTTGATAGCTGGGTGTTTGCTAAAAATCCCATTAAAAAAAGGGGCAACAAAATAATCTACAAGAGAATATGATAGCAATTTCATCATGACTCACTACAACAAAGAATGCCTAATACAGACAGAGGCATGCTTCATCATCTACAGAGAAGATTCTTATAATTTCATCTCTACAAAATGACGAAGAGCCTAATAATCCAAGAGATGCACAGGCCCAACAAAAATTTTCATCAAGAGAAAAGCTCTTTGCAGGATTCCTGACAGAGACAAGACGTCAACAGTGGAGATTCCTGTCAGAGATAAAACGTAAACAGTGAAGGCTCGTGACGAGGCTTCCACAGAAAGATTCTTCAAATGGCTTCTCGTGCAAGGGAGACATCTATAAAAGGGGTCTCGGAGGGAAGTGAAACACAGAGGAGAAAATTGGCAAGAAAGAGAAGAAAAAAGGAGAGAAAATCAGCAATCCAACAAAAACATCAGCAAGCTTCTCCAACACCTTAAACTCCTCTGCACCTTCTTCTCCTCATCACCATCCTCTCTCACCCTCTCATCCTCTTCCACCTGTTTCGCCTGGTTTATGCCTTCCGATCAACCTACCAACCACTTGTAGTTCTGCACCACCTATATGTATAATTAAGTGTGCCTGAGTGTATTTCCCTTTGTATTTTCTTTTTCTTCTGCTTCAGCTGTGTGATAGTAGTAGTAGTGTGTAGTTTTTTTCCCTAGTATCAGAGCATGCTTAGACAAGAGGGCTATAAACCGTCGAAAATGTGATTCAGGGTTCTCATAGAGTGATCTGTGGCGAAGCTTTGGCTCTTACCTGAACACGTCCTTCCTGGCTAGCCACCGGAAGGGTCTATTAAGTCATTTTGGATATAAGCCTAATCAAGAAAAAATTGAACCCAATATCATAAATAACACTAAAGAGGACAAAAAAGTAAATAGTGAAGACATCCCGGTAAGAAAGGAAGAAGGTAGTGAAGAAGAAACAACAGAAGTAGAAAAAAGTACAACTAAGAATAAAGAAAGAGTAAAGGGAGATCTCTTGCAAATAGAGAATAGTTACCAGGGAAAAAATTCATGACAGAGACAAGACGTCAACAGTAGTAGTAGTGGCTATAACGGGGGCCGTGCATAAACGATAAAGGGACGTTCCTTTTTTGGGCGGTAGGGGTCTGCAGTCTGTACACAGAGTCTCCGGTGTGATGGCTACTGTTCCTGTATGTACTGTATGTTGGATATATCTGGCTCTCATTGTTTTTCGTGTGAAGCTTTGATGAAAGTTTTTGATGGGAGCCCACATATTTGATTATATTAGGCTACTCCTGTCTTTATCAGGCATTCACTTGGTTTTTCTTGGAAGGAATCTTCAACATTTGTTATGATATCTTTGTGAAACTGATGCTTAGAGAGAATTTCTGTAGAACTTTTTGTCTGGCTTCTTTTGTCAATGTTGTTGCAGAGATTATGATATGAGATTTTTAGCAAACCTCCAGCTATCAACGGATTTGACTTGCTTTTATCAACTTCCGTTTGAGTTGGGCTAGCCATGCCATTCCCCTCGGCATGATGAGTTTGTCAAGGATTTCATTTGGGCTATATGCCAAACTAATCCTTTTAGTATTATATATATGTATATACCCCTTTTTTTTTATTTGACTAGTCGCTCATGTTGTCAAGATTTTGTATGCTTTCATCTCCCATGTTTCTTAGTAGATCCGATGGTGTATATTTTTCTGCCCATTCTGCCATGTCTTGCTGAAGTAATCTGTATTCTCCCCTTTTCCTTTGTCTATAGTACTGAATTAATTCCTCATGGGCTGACCTGATAAATTTTGGGACCTTACAAACAATTTCTTTGTCTACATAGACTCTGTAAATTTTAGTTCCTGTGGCTAGTCTGAATCTATTTCCACTGTATTTTTGCCAGTTGAATTCATATGCTGTGGTTTTTGCTCTCCAGTGCCTGATTTGCCTTGGGATCTCTCTGTCAAAAACTACTTCTCTTTCTTCTCTATCTGGATGCAGGGGATGGGCTAGTCTGTGTGTAATCCATGCACTGTGCTTTGTGGGATGCCACACTCCTTTTATGTATTCTGCTATTATGGAATCGAATTCTATCTTGAGCTGTGGTTCTTTTCCTATAAAAGCTTCTGAAACTGGAATTGCTAGTGAATCAGAGAGTAATTCTACATGATCTGGATGACTAATGATTATTTGTGAAACAAATTCCATATCCAAGAAGTCTTTCCAGCTATGAATATTTAGTCTGTAGATGCCATAAGCTAACTCACATTGGCATTTTGGTTGTGAGGGGTCCATGACGCTGCAGCTTGTATTGTTATTGACGCACCTATCGGTGTTGGCATAATGTATCACTTGCTCTACAGTTACTCCTCTGCATCTTCTTTCTCTTTTTTGGATTTCTCTGAGTATCTGTTGCATGTTTTCGGCTTTCTTATATAAATTGTTTTGAACTTTCTGGTGAATGTTTTGCCTGATATCTTCTGGAAGAAAAAATAGCTCATCATTTGTTTTAAAGAATAATCTGGCTTGCATGGGTTCTGTATCTCTCGTATTTTGGGGGCTCTCTTTTCCTTCTTTTTCTCTCATATTTTTGAGGCCCTCATTTTCTTTCTGCAAGCTTACTGTTAACTGTGTTTGTTCACAGAGTTCTTCAACTAATCTTTCCTTATGTATTTTTAGATTTTTAAAGTGTTTCATAATAACTTGACAATTTCTACACTCTGTTGACAATTCTATATTACTTATACTCTGTTGACTCTTTTGTGGCATAAATTCTTTAAGGCTTTCATCGAAATGCCAGGGGGTTGGAATACTATTTTTTGCACATTCTATGGCTTCTTTAACATTATAAAAACCTCTAAACACTGGGTTATTAAAATTTGAAACTAATTTCTTAACTGTATTCCAATTTTTGTAAATTCCTACTTGATGACCTCTAAGTATGACGTAGCAAGTAAAACTTCGTGACTGAGGTGTCTGAATAATTCCTTTGAAATAATAAGCTAATGCTTTTATTACTTTAACCTTATCTTTTGGCTGATCTAGTCTTAGATTCCATAAATTATCTAATAGACATTGTTGTACTAAATCTACCTGAAATTCAGTGATTCTGAATGTCTCTTTACTCTGAGTGGCATACTGCTTGAGATATATATCTCCAAATCTCATGAACTCTCTGGAAATCATCTGCAAATTTAAACACCAAAGAATTAGTCTAGATAATTTCTTTGTAATTTTATGCTCAAACTTTGATCTGTATTTATGTCCTATAAATTTTGTCTGTCCACATAATTTCCTTCTTTCTAACTTGAATATTAATTTAATAATTGCTATACAGTATAGTCCACATGCATATGTTATTTCTGGAATTTTACGATCGAATCTTTTGCTTGCACATCTATTTATTCTTTTTACTCTTCCTTTGTTGGAAGGCTCTATTCTATGACCTAAGGATTCCGTACCGTTTTTGTTTGATATTATTATTCTTTCATCTATTAATCTCCTTAGCTTTTGATGGAAAAAATGTTTATTATCTGTCTTTGTGTATAAATTTCCTTTTACGATTCTTCTAAGGTAAAAAATATGTTTTGTCCTTTGTAGTATATTTCCTTGAAGAATTCCTCTCATGTGATTTACAAATCTTTTTTCATCCTGTGTCTTTTTGTGTTTTGTGAGTACTACGATCTTCTGCCCTATCTTAAGGTATTTATTAAATAGTTTTAGATTATTCCACGTATTTCTCTTTATTTGTAAACTATTTGAATTACTTAATGTTTTAAATATTTTCAACTTTTTATTAGATCTGGTATTCTCTTTAGATACTGTTTTGTACTCATTACCTGTAGTCATTCTACAATTTTTGACGGATGAATTTATGATTCTTATTTGATTTTCAACTAAGTTGTTTATTCCAGGGTCAAAATTAAAATACCGTAACAAATCTTTATATTGGAGATATGTCTCATGTATCCTATTCACCAGATAGTTTTTCTCTTGAGTGGTGCTATTTTGATCCTTATACAACTCTTTGCAGCAATTAATTATCTCAAGTATCGAGTCGTATTCCTGTCTGGAGTATGTCATATTAACTTGTTGACTTGGACTCTTTTGTTTTGAATTAGTTCCTAATCTGTCAATGTGATCTAATTTTCCTACAGAAAGTACTTTATCATATCCTATCATACACTCTTCTACTCTATCAGAACTCAAGATGAATTCTTCATTTGTTCTCTCTATCTTATACCTACTTTCTTGGTAACTATTTTCTATTTGACTTTGTGATAGGTTATTACATTCATTTTCCTTATCTTTGTTAGGGGGTTCTTCGCAATTTAAGATAATCTCTTCAACTGTTCTTTCTACATCATTAATATCATTTTGGTAACTATTATCTTCTGATTTAGATTGCAAAAGTTTTTCCTTCACTTTTTCTTTATCCTTAGTTATACTGTTTACTGTTTTTGTTGTTTCTTCTTCACTACCTTCTTCCTTTCTTACTAGAATATTATTATTATTTTCTTTTTTCGTCCTCTTTAGTTTTGTCTAGGATACTGGGTTCAAATTTTACTTGATTAGGCTTGTATCCAAAATGACTTAATAGACCCCTAAATTTTTTATAGATTTCCTTGAGTTGTTGGGTCAGATCTTCTTTGACTTCTAGACTTAGGTTGGGACTTTTATCCTGGTCTTTTAATCTTTCCATTCGGAGAACTACATCATCAAATTTTTTTTTGGAATATTTTGGGGTGTTCATCATATCATATATATCATTATACATGGTGTTGTATTTACTACAATTTGCCTTACATATCTCGCAATTGCACAACATGCCGGTAGCCATCTAAGATATCAGTGGATAACTAGCTCTGAGTAGCCTATGGTGCCTAAAACCGTCTCCTAACGTTCACCCTACAAACGCCTAACTGCGGCAATAAAGGGATTATTTTAGGAATCTGGGCTTTTAGGATACTCAATTCTAGTAAGGAACACTTAGAGTGTAACTAGAATAGTATTGATACAGGTTGTGAGAAAATATAGGTCAGAGTTGTAGTCAATTTGATACCATGTAAGTGCTATAGATGCTATAAATCCTTCCCCAAATTTTTCTGATTTTTTATTTGATTTTTTCGGATTTGCTACAGTTGCATTTTTTTATTTTTGCTACAGTAACTTTTTTGATTTTTTTCGGGTTTTTTTGAAATTTTTTCTACGAATTTTTCTACACAAAACAAAATCACTTAATAAAAATTTAGAAATATACAATACATACCGGAACAGTAGCCATCACACCGGAGACTCTGTGTACAAACTGCAGACCCCTACCGCCCAAGAAAGGAACGTCCCCCCGGGCTCTGATACCAGGATATATCTTTTTGTGTTTTTTCTTCAGCTTCAGCTGTGTGACAGTAGTAGTAGTGTGTAGCTTTTGTGTTTTGTCCTGGTATCAGAGCCCGGGGGACGTTCCTTTTTTGGGCGGTAGGGGTCTGCAGTCTGTACACAGAGTCTCCGGTGTGATGGCTACTGTTCCGGTATGTACTGTATGTTTATGAATTTTTATTAAGTGATTTTGATTTGTGTGTTAGATAAGTATCTATGTTTAGATAAGTCTCTAAATTTGTAGAAAAATTCGTAGAAAAAATTTCAAAAAATTCCGAAAAACTAAAAAAGTTACTGTATAAAATTACTGTAGCAAAAATCCCACTAAAAATAGAAAATGTCACTGTAGCAAAATCCGAAAAAATCAGAAAAATTTGAAGGAATTTTTAGCATAACGATTGACTATAATACCGATCTATACTATCTCACAACTTGCATGATTACTGTCCTAGTTTCATTCTAAGTATCCCCTGCTAGATTTGAGTAACCTTAAAGCCCAGATTCCTAAAGTGATCCCTTTGTTGCCACGGATAGGCGTTTGTAGGGTGACCATCAGGAGACGGTTTTAAGCACCATAAGCTACTCAGAACTAGCTACCAAACGATATCCTAGATGGCTAGTGATATACCATGCATATTTGAGAGTTGTAGAAGGGATTATAGTCACTTAGAATATTTTTCAATAGCGACAGATAAAAACTTAACAGATATTACAAGTTTTCTCAACACCCTTTTTGATTATGTAGTTTGTAGGTTTAGTAGGGTGGAAAAACGACGAGATGAGGTAATAGAACAAAATGAAATATATATTACTAAGCTTTGTAAAACCGTTCGAGACAATCCCGCAGAACAATTCGATAAAGAAATAACAAAATTCGATAAGGAAGTAAGAGAAATATTAGGAAGATTAGATAGAATTGACGGTTTAGGAACAAGCTTAAGACAAAAGAAACTAAGTGAACAGATAAACATGATGCAAAGTAGATAGAAAATACTCCAGAAAAGAGTATGACTCGATTGTGGAGCTAATTAACTGTTGGAAAGAGCTATATAAAGACCCATGCAATACTGTTCAGAAAAGAGACCATCTAGTAAGTAGAATGCAAGAGACCTACCTACAAAATAAAGAGTTACTACATCATTTTAATTTTGATCCCAAAATATATAACCTAGAAAGTGAAGAACCAGAAAGCATCATAGATTCAGATAACGAAGACTACGGGATGACTATACACGATGAATACGAGTCTGAATATGAAAAAGGAACTGAATCTGACAGTGAGGTGATACATGTCAGAGAAGATAGTAAAACTGCAATAGATTTAAACAACCCACAGATAGGAGGGAGTATGAGGATCGACGAGTTAATAAAAAGAAGTGTATCCCAAGGAGGAACCTATTTAGATCTATCCAACGTACATTTCAAGGATAAACAAAAAGTTATAGATGACTGGGCGCAATCTCTAGCCGTTGTAATCACAAATCACGAAGGATCATGGGACAATGAAAGATTTGTCGATTACATTACGGGAACTTTACAAGGATATGTCTTACAATGGATGAAACAATGGATAAACTCAGAAGAAGGAAAAAATAAACGGAAAGAGTGAGGAGAAAGCAATAGGTTCTTTGACAAAATCCTCAATGATTTCATAAAGATCATCTAAGAAAATTTATGTGGGTATATAGATGAGAAATCTCAAGAAGAAGAAGTTTTGTATGCGCTGTCCAAAATTGAATTGTGCGAGATATGTGAATTCGAAGAATACTGCAAAACATTCTCAAAATACTTTTACAAATTAGAATACGATAAGGCACAGAATTGGCTTGATCCTTTCTTCCATAAACTTTCTAGTCCATGGGATACCAAGACAAGAAACGGATACCTAGACTACTTAAAGCGAATTGAAAAGAAGGATAATTTGGGGCACCGTATACACTATGCACTTAAAATTATACAGGACGACTGTCTCAATATAAAATCTTACAAAAAAATGAAGAACATAATAAATAACTCTGCTAAAGGAAGAAGGTGTTGCGAAAAAATAATTGGCAAAAAATGAAAAATAGGAAGTGAGAAAAAACCAAAACCAACATTTAGAAAAAGATTTCGGTGGAAACCGTGGATAAGGAGTAGAGGATTTGTCAGAAACAATAAATATGTTAGAAAGAAAGACGAGTCATCTACACAAAGAGAATCCCCTGCACAAAAAGACAAAAAGTTGCAGATGCTTTGTATGCGACGAAGAGGGACATTTTGCTAGAGACTGTCCTAAAAGAGGAAAAAGTGCTCAAAAAATGATAAAATATATAGAAGAACAAGAACTTGAAGTATGTTTGGGTGAAGAAATCTCGCCAACAGATATAATACTATATGAGCTTGAGGTTGAGGACGATTCAGACGCCGAATTAGTTTTCATGATGAACGAAGAATTAGATCCAATTACACCCTGGGTATCAGAACTAGATAGTATAACATTAGGAGACGTAGTCGGAAGAGAAACAATTTTTAGTTCAGAAGACATTGATAGAATGAAAAAGCATCAACTGATAAAGAAAACAGAAATTTACAAAATTTCACGGTTCAATTTCTTTTCCAGAAGAATAATCGAAAATTTTAACGGAAACACAACAGCAAATCTATCAGCCGGAGGAAGAGTAGACATTCCCATCTTTAATCGTGAAAAAGTACGAAGATGGAAAAAGAAATACCCAGAAATTCGCTATATACACGTTGGCCTAATTCAAATTAAAATTAACGCGCTATTCAGAGCTGGCATAGATATCCCTATAATAACACTCGTAATGGACAATCGATTCACCAATTGCCACCAGGCCCTAATAGGGGGCTTCCAATCCAATCTAGTAAATCAAACCGTATGGTTCAACATCCGACCCAACTATTTTATCTCTATATCTGACCCAAACATAATAGATACTGTACGCCTAAAAATTAAGACTCAAGTAATGAACATGAAAACCAACGCACACGATCTAGCCATAGAATATACGACGATTCATGAATTGACTCAGACCACAGAAGTAAGAACAGTTTCAAATCAACGGGAAATAATCGAAATATTTGAACCAAAACCTTTTGAGGAAGAAATCAAACCTCGACTAATGAATATAAAGGATCTCACGGTACCTAGATAGTGGTTCCTTGAAGATTTAATTCAAACCGAAAAACCAAAACACTTTGGAGGGGTAGAAATACAAAGTTCTGGGAACAGTCTATATATTAAAAATAATTCAAAGCAACCTTTATTAACAAGAAGTAATAGTGAAAGAGACTAGAGAAGTGGCTAGGAGATCTATTACTAGGGAAGAAATAAGAGAGCCAGTGCTGACACGATTACTAGGAGAAGATAAAAAATTAAGCCCAAATATTAAAAAAATAAGCCAAAAGCTAAGTATACCACTAATGCCAGGGTCAACGTCTCGGCAAGAAGTCGTCGAGGGAGCTGCTGAGTTCAGTTATTAATTTTTATATAAGTAAATAATCATGTACTAACCATCTTACAGGAAAAATCGAAGAAAGGAAAAGAAGTGATCGTGTCAGAAAAGACAAAAAGAATACAAATTCTGGAGGAAACTAGATAAGCATTTCCCGAAGAAATCTTTTCGAGTATCAAAACAATGACGCTCGATCACAGAGAAAATATAAGAACAATTTTGTCAAAAAATAGAACAGATATTATCCTGGCCAGAAACAACTGTCCAAAGCTATTTAAATTCATGAAAGAGGAAATGTGGGATATCCAAGGAGTAGAGTGGGGGCTTTTAAGACAACTGTGCTTCAGACTACGGGGGGGACAAGAATAGCGCAAACTACCAGCGATGTTAAGATTTTTTAGCCGCAAGCTAACTACAAGCATTAGTTATAATCATCTGTTCACCTTCCAAATATTCAGCATGCTTGGATGGAGGGAAGAAACAAAATTTTTCCAGCCATATCAGATATGAATATTCGGCTACCCTGAGCAATGGCAGAAATTCGACCCCGAACACAACATCAAAAAAATCAATTATAATTATAAAAAAAGGAACGTAGTAGTGTGTAGCACACTACTACTGTCACACAGCTGAAGCAGAAGAAAAAGAAAATACAAAGGGAAATACACTCAGGCACACTTAATTATACATATAGGTGGTGGAGAACTACAAGTAGTTGGTGGGTTGATCGGAAGGCATAAACCAGGCGAAACAGGTGGAAGAGGATGAGAGGGTGAGAGAGGATGGTGATGAGGAGAAGGTGTAGAGGAGTTTAAGGTGTTGGAGAAGCTTGCTGATGTTTTTGTTGGATTGCTGATTTTCTCTCCTTTTTTCTTCTCTTTCTTGCCAATTTTCTCCTCTGTCTTTCACTTCCCTCGGAGGCTCCTTTTATAGATGTCTCCCTTGCACAAGAAGCCATTTGAAGAATCTTTCTGTGGAAGTCTCGTCACACGTCTTCACTGTAGTGTGTAGCTTTTGTGTTTTTGTCTGGCTTAGCTTTTGTGTTTGTAGGGTCCCAAAATTTATCAGGTCAGTCCATGAGGAATTAATTCAGTACTATAGACAAAAGAAAAGGGGAGAAGACAGATTATTTCAACAAGACATGGCAGAATGGGCGGAAGAATATACACCATCGGATCTACTAAGAAACATGGGAGATGTAGGCATACAAAATCTTGACAACATGAGCGACTAGTCAGGTAAAAAAAGGGGGTATATACATATATATAATACTAAAAGGATTAGTTTGGCATATAGCCCAAATGAAATCCTTGACAAACTCATCATGCCGAGGGGAATGGCATGGTTAGCCCAACTCAAACGGTAGTTGGTAAAGGCAAGTCAAATCCGTTGATAGCTGGAGGTTTGCTAAAAATCTCATATCATAATCTCTGCAATAACATTGACAAAAAAGCCTGACAAAATAGTTCTACAGAAATTCTCTCTAAGCATCAGTTTCACAAAGATTTCATAACAAATGTTGAAGATTCCTTCCAAGAAAAACCAAGTGAATGCCTGATAAAGACAAGAGTAGCCTAATATAATCAAATATGTGGGCTCCCATCAAAAACTTTCATCAAAGCTTCACACGAAAGACAATGAGAGCCAGATATATCCAAAAAAGAAACAAGACGTGAACAGTAAAGATTTCTGACAGAGACAAGACGTCAACAGTAAAGATTCCTGACAGAGACAAGACGTTAACAGTAAAGATTCCTGACAGAGACAATACGTCAACAGTGAAGGCTCGTGACGAGGCTTCCACAGAAAGATTTTTTAAATGGCTTCTCGTGCAAGGGAGACATCTATAAAAGGAGCCTCCGAGGGAAGTGAAAGACAGAGGAGAAAAATTGGCAAGAAGGAGAAGAAAAAAGAGATAAAATCAGTAATCCAACAAAAACATCAGCAAGTTTCTCAAACACTTTAAACTCCTCTACACCTTCTCCTCATCACCATCCTCTCTCACCCTCTCATCCTCTTCCATCTGTTTCGCCTGCTTTATGCTTGCCGATCAACCCACCAACCACTTGTAGTTCTCCACCACCTATATGTATAATTAAGTGTGCCTGAGTGTATTTCCCTTTGTATTTTCTTTTTCTTCAGCTTCAGCTGTGTGACAGTAGTAGTAGTGTGAAGTTTTTGTCCTGGTATAGATTATTCCACGTATTTCTCTTTATTTGTAAACTATTTGAATTACTTAATGTTTTAAATATTTCCAACTTTTTATTAGATCTGGTATTCTCTTTAAATTCTGTTTTGTACTCATTACCTGCAGTCATTCTACAATTTTTGATGGATGAATTTGTGATTCTTATTTGATTTTCAACTAAGTTGTTTATTCCAGGGTCAAAATTAAAATACCGTAACAAATCTTTATATTGGAGGTATGTCTCATGTATCCTATTCACCAGATAGTTTTTCTCTTGAGTGGTGCTATTTTGATCCTTATACAACTCTTTGCAGCAATTAATTATCTCAAGTATCGAGTCGTATTCCTGTCTTGAGTATGTCATATTAACTTGTTGACTTGGACTCTTTTGTTTTGAATTAGTTCCAAATCTGTCAATGTGATCTAATTTTCCTACAGAAAGTACTTTATCATATCCTATCATACACTCTTCTACTCTATCAGAACTCAGGATGAATTCTTCATTTGTTCTCTCTATCTTATATCTACTTTCTTGGTAACTATTTTCTATTTGACTTTGTGATAGGTTATTACATTCATTTTCCTTATCTTTGTTAGGGGGTTCTTCGCAATTTAAGATAATCTCTTCAACTGTTCTTTCTACATCATTAATATCATTTTGGTAACTATTATCTTCTGGTTTAGATTGCAAAAGATCTTCCTTCACTTTTTCTTTATCCTTAGTTATACTGTTTACTGTTTTTGTTGTTTCTTCTTCACTACCTTCTTCTTTTCTTACTAGAATATTATTATTATTTTCTTTTTCGTCCTCTTTAATTTTGTCTATGATACTAGGTTCAAATTTTTCTTGATTAGGCTTGTATCCAAAATGACTTAATAGACCCCTAAATTTTTTATAGATCTCCTTAAGTTGTTGGGTCAGATCTTGCTCTGATACCAGGGAAAAAAACTATACACTACTACTACTGTCACACAGCTGAAGCTGAAGAAAAAGAAAATACAAAGGGAAATACACTCAGGCACACTTAATTATACATATAGGTTATGGAGAACTACAAATGGTTGGTGGGTTGATCGGCAGGCATAAAGCAGGCGAAACAGGTGGAAGAGGATGAGAGGGTGAGAGAGGATGGTGATAGAGGAGTTTAAGGTGTTGGAGAAGCTTGCTGATGTTTTTGTTGGATTGCTGATTTTCTCTCTTTTTTCTTCTTTTTCTTGCCAATTTTTCTCCTCTGTCTTTCACTTCCCTCGGAGGCTCCTTTTATAGTTGTCTCCCTTGCACGAGAAGCCATTTGAAGAATCTTTCTGTGGAAGACTCGTCACGAGCCTTCACTGTTGACGTCTTGTCTCTGTCAGGAATTTTTACTGTTGACGTTTTATCTCTGTCAGGAATCTTTACTGTTGACGTTTTGTCTCTGTCAGAAATCTTTACTGTTGACGTCTTGTTTCTTTTTTGGATATATGTGGCTCTCATTGTCTTTCGCGTGAAGCTTTGATGAAAGTTTTTGATGGGAGCCCACATATTTGATTATATTATGCTACTCCTGTCTTTATCAGGTATTCACTTGGTTTTTCTTGGAAGGAATCTTCAACATTTGTTATGATATCTTTGTGAAACTGATGCTTAGAGAGAATTTCTATAGAACTTTTTGTCAGGCTTTTTTTGTCAATATTGTTGCAGAGATTATGATATGAGATTTTTAGCAAACCTCCAGCTATCAACGGATTTGACTTGCCTTTACCAACTACCGTTTGAGTTGGGCTAGCCATACCATTCCCCTCGGCATGATGAGTTTGTCAAGGATTTCATTTGGGCTATATGCCAAACTAATCCTTTTAGTATTATATATATGTATATACCCCCTTTTTTTTTATCTGACTAGTCGCTCATGTTGTCAAGATTTTGTATGCCTTCATCTCCCATGTTTCTTAGTAGATCCGATGTTGTATATTCTTCTGCCCATTCTGCCATGTCTTGCTGAAGTAATCTGTCTTCTCCCTTTTTCCTTTGTCTATAGTACTGAATTAATTCCTCATGGGCTGACCTGATAAATTTTGGGACCCTGCAAACAATTTCTTTGTCTACATAGACTCTGTAAATTTCAGTTCCTGTGGCTAGTCTGAATCTATTTCCACTGTATTTTTGCCAGTTGAATTCATATGCTGTGGTTTTTGCTCTCTAGTGCCTGATTTGTCTTGGGATCTCTCTGTCACAAACTACTTCTCTTTCTTCTCTATCTGGATGCAGGGGATGGGCTAGTCTGTGTGTAATCCATGCACTGTGCTTTGTGAGATGCCACACTCCTTTTATGTATTCTGCTATTATGGAATCGAATTCTATCTTGAGCTGTGGTTCTTTTCCTATAAAAGCTTCTGAAACTGGAATTGCTAGTGAATCAGGGAGTAATTCTACATGATCTGGATGACTAATGATTATTTGTGAAACAAATCTCATATCCAAGAAGTCTTTCCAGCTATGAATATTTAGTCTGTAGATGCCATAAGCTAACTCACATTGGCATTTTGGTTGTGAGGGGTCCATGATGCTGCAGTTTGTATTGTTGTTGACGCACCTATCGGTGTTGGCATAATGTATCACTTGCTCTACAGTTACTCCTCTGCATCTTCTTTCTCTTTTTTGGATTTCTCTGAGTATCTGTTGCATGTTTTCGGCTTTCTTATAGAAATTGTCTTGAACTTTCTGGTGAATGTTTTGCCTGATATCTTCTGGAAGAAAAGATAGGTCATCATTTGTTTTAAAGAATAATCTGGCTTGCATGGGTTCTGTATCTCTCGTATTTTTGGGGCTCTCTTTTCTTTCTTTTTCTCTCATATTTTTGAGGTCCTCATTTTCTTTCTGCAAGCTTACTGTTAACTGTGTTTGTTCACAGAGTTCTTCAACTAATCTTTCCTTCTGTATTTTTAGATTTTTAAAGTGTTTCATAATAACTTGACAATCTCTACACTCTATTGACAATTCTATATTACTTATACTCTGTTGACTCTTTTGTGGCATAAATTCTTTAAGGCTTTCATCGAAATGCCAGGGGGTTGGAATACTATTTTTTGCACATTCTATGGCTTCTTTAACATTATAAAAACCTCTAAACACTGGGTTATTAAAATTTGAAACTAATTTCTTAACTGTATTCCAATTTTTGTAAATTCCTACTTGATGACCTCTAAGTATGACGTAGCAAGTAAAACTTCGTGACTGAGGTGTCTGAATAATTCCTTTGAAATAATAAGCTAATGCTTTTATTACTTTAACCTTATCTTTTGGCTGATCTAGTCTTAGATTCCATAAATTATCTAATAGACATTGTTGTACTAAATCTACCTGAAATTCAGTGATTCTGAATGTCTCTTTACTCTGAGTGGCATACTGCTTGAGATATATATCTCCAAATCTCATGAACTCTCTGGAAATCATTTGCAAATTTAAACACCAAAGAATTAGTCTAGATAATTTCTTTGTAATTTTATGCTCAAACTTTGATCTGTATTTATGTCCTATAAATTTTGTCTGTCCACATAATTTCCTTCTTTCTAACTTGAATATTAATTTAATAATTGCTATACAGTATAGTCGATATGCATAGGTTATTTCTGGAATTTTACGATCGAATCTTTTGCTTGCACATCTATTTATTCTTTTTACTCTTCCTTTGTTGGAAGGCTCTATTCTATGACCTAAGGATTCCGTACCGTTTTTGTTTGATATTATTATTCTTTCATCTATTAATTTCCTTAGCTTTTGATGGAAAAAATGTTTATTATCTGCCTTTGTGTATAAATTTCCTTTTACGATTCTTCTAAGGTAAAAAATATGTTTTGTCCTTTGTAGTATATTTCCTTGAAGAATTCCTCTCATGTGATTTACAAATCTTTTTTCATCCTGTGTCTTTTTGTGTTTTGTGAGTACTACGATCTTCTGCCCTATCTTAAGGTATTTATTAAATAGTTTTAGATTATTCCACGTATTTCTCTTTATTTGTAAACTATTTGAATTACTTAATGTTTTAAATATTTTCAACTTTTTATTAGAACTGGTATTCTCTTTAGATTCTGTTTTGTACTCATTACCTGTAGTCATTCTACAATTTTTGACGGATGAATTTATGATTCTTATTTGATTTTCAACTAAGTTGTTTATTCCAGGGTCAAAATTAAAATACCGTAACAAATATTTATATTGGAGATATGTCTCATGTATCCTATTCACCAGATAGTTTTTCTCTTGAGTGGTGCTATTTTGATCCTTATACAACTCTTTGCAGCAATTAATTATCTCAAGTATCGAGTCGTATTCTTGTCTGGAGTATGTCATATTAACTTGTTGACTTGGACTCTTTTGTTTTGAATTAGTTCATAATCTGTCAATGTGATCTAATTTTCCTACAGAAAGTACTTTATCATATCCTATCATACACTCTTCTACTCTATCAGAACTCAAGATGAATTCTTCATTTGTTCTCTCTATCTTATATCTACTTTCTTGGTAACTATTTTCTATTTGACTTTGTGATAGGTTATTACATTCATTTTCCTTATCTTTGTTAGGGGGTTCTTCGCAATTTAAGATAATCTCTTCAACTGTTCTTTCTACATCATTAATATCATTTTGGTAACTATTATCTTCTGGTTTAGATTGCAAAAAATCTTCCTTCACTTTTTCTTTATCCTTAGTTATACTGTTTACTGTTTTTGTTGTTTCTTCTTCACTACCTTCTTCCTTTCTTACTAGAATATTATTATTATTTTCTTTTTCGTCCTCTTTAGTTTTGTCTATGATACTGGGTTCAAATTTTTCTTGATTAGGGTTGTATCCAAAATGACTTAATAGACCCCTAAATTTTTTATAGATTTACTTGAGTTGTTGGGTCAGATCTTCTTTGACTTCTAGACTTAGGTTGGGATTTTTATCCTGGTCTTTTAATCTTTCTATTCAGAGAACTACATCATCAATTTTTTTTTTGGAATATTTTGGGGTGTTCATGTTATCATATATATCATTATACATGGTGTCGTATTTACTACAATTTGCCCTACATATCTCGCAATTGCACAATATGCCGGTAGCCATCTAATATGTCAGTGGATAACTAGCTCTGAGTAGCCTATGGTGCCTAAAACCGTCTCCTAACGTTCACCCTACAAATGCCTAACCGCGGCAACAAAGGGATTATTTTAGGAATCTGGGTTTTCAGGATACTCAATTCTAGTAAGGAACACTTAGAGTGTAACTAGGACAGTATTGATACAGGTTGTGAGAAAATATAGGTAAGAGTTATAGTCAATTTGATACCATGTAAGTGTTATAGATGCTATAAATCCTTCCCCAAGTTTTTTCCTAATTTTTCTGATTTTTTATTTGATTTTTTCGGACTTGCTACAGTGACATTTTTTTTATTTTTAGGGTGATTTTTGCTACAGTAACTTTTTTGATTTTTTCGTTAATTTTTGAAATTTTTTCTACGAATTTTTCTACACAAAACAAAATCACTTAATAAAAATTTAGAAACATACAATACATACCGGAACAGTAGCCATCACACCGGAGACTGTGTACAGATTGCAGACCCCTACCGCCCAAAAAAGGAACGTCCCCCGGGCTCTGATACCAGGGAAAATGTAGAGGTCTCGCCAAGCATTCGGGGGCCACCGGGCAAGCCACAGAAGGTCGAGGTCAGAAAAGCTACGTAAAAAAGGAAGGAAATCTAAAATACACAAGTGTTTCATCTGTGGAATCGAGTTTATGAACGGGAATGCACATGAGGACACAGAGCTAGAGAAAATGAAGAAGATCCTAGTGCCAAGATCTTAGCTTGGGATCTTCCAGCTATGACAACAAGGTAAGATGACCTTACGTCTCCAGGTTTGGCAAAAATCTCAGCCTCTGGTAAATTTTACAATTATTAAAAATTCCATATAAATATAGTCTAACAAAAAATGATTCTGTAAAAACCCAAAAACTATTAAAAAAGGACTAGTTTGGCATATAAGTCTAAATGAAATTCTTGACAGCTCTGATACCAGGGAAAAAAACTACACACTACTACTACTGTCACACAGCTGAAGCTGAAGAAAAAGAAAATACAAAGGGAAATACACTCGGGCACACTTAATTATTCATATAGGTGGTGGAGAACTACAAGTGGTTGGTGGGTTGATCGGCAGCATAAAGCAGGCAAAACAGGTGGAAGAGGATGAGAGGGTGAGAGAGGATGGTGATGAGGAGAAGGTGTAGAGGAGTTTAAGGTGTTGGAGAAGCTTGCTGATGTTTTTGTTGGATTGCTGATTTTCTCTCTTTTTTCTTCTCTTTCTTGCCAATTTTTCTCCTCTGTCTTTCACTTCCCTCGGAGGCTCCTTTTATAGATGTCTCCCTTGCACGAGAAGCCATTTGAAGAATCTTTCTGTGGAAGCCTCGTCACGAGCCTTCACTGTTGACGTCTTGTCTCTGTCAGGAATCTCCACTGTTGATGTCTTGTCTCTGTCAGGAATCCTACAAAGGGCTTTTCTCTTGATGAAAATTTTTGTTGGGCCTGTGCATCTCTTGGATTATTAGGCTCTTCGTCATTTTGTAGAGATGAAATTATAAGAATCTTCTCTGTAGATGATGAAGCATGCCTCTTTGTCTGTATTAGGCATTCTTTGTTGTAGTGAGGCATGATGAAATTGCTATCATATTCTCTTGTAAATTATTTTGTTGCCCCCCCTTTTTTTTTAGTGGGATTTTTAGCAAACCCCTAGCTATCAACAGATTTGACTTTTCTTTACCAACTACCATTTGAGTTGGGCTAGCCATGCCATTCCCCTAGGCATGATGAGTTGTCAAGAATTTCATTTGGCTTATATGCCAAACTAATTCTTTTAGTATATATATATATATATATATATTTTTTTAAAGATAACTTAATAAAAATTCAGGAACATACAGTACATACCAGAACAGTAGCCATCATACCGGAGACTCTTTGTACAGACTGCAGACCTCTACCGCCCAAAAAAGGAATATCCCCCCCCGGGGCTCTGATACCAGGAACGTCCCCCCGGGCTCTGATACCAGGAACGTCCCCCTGGTATCAGAGCCCGGGGGGGACGTTCCTTTTTTGGGCGGTAGGGGTCTGCAGTTTGTACAAAGAGTCTCCGGTGTGATGGCTACTGTTCCGGTATGTACTGTATGTTCCTGAATTTTTATTAAGTTATCTGTATTTGTTCTGTTTTTAGATAAGTCTTTATGTTTGTAGAAAATTCATAAAAATTTCCGAAAAAATCAAAAAAGTTACTGTAGCAAAAATCACTCGAAAAATAAAAAATATCACGGTAGCAAATCCGAAAAAATCAAATAAAAATCAGAAAAATTAGGAAAAATTTGGGGAAGGATTTATAGTATCTATAGCACTTACATGGTATCAAATTGACTATAACTGTGACCTATATTTTTTCACAATCTGTATCAATACTGTCCTAGTTACACTTTAAGTGTCGCTTACTAGAATTGAGTATCCTAAAAGCCCAGATTCCTAAAATAATCTCTTTGTTGCCGCGGTTAGGCGTTTGTAGGGTGAACGTTAGGAGATGGTTTTAGGCACCATAGACTACTCAGAGCTAGTTATCCATTGACATTTTAGATGGCTATCGGCATGTTGTGCAATTGTGAGATATGTAGAGCAAAGTGTAGTAAATACGACATCATGTATAATGATATATATGATATGATGAACACTCCAAAATATTCCAAAAAAAAATTTTGATGAGCTAGTTCTCCGAATAGAAAGATTAAAAGAACAGGATAAAAGTCCCAATTTAACTCCAGAAGGCAAAGAAGATCTGACCCAACAACTCAAAGAAATTTATAAAAAATTTAAGGGTCTATTAAGTCATTTTGGATATAAGCCTAATCAAGAAAAAGTTGAACCAAATATCATAAATAACACTAAAGAGGACAAAAAAGTAAATAGTGAAGACATCCCGGTAAGAAAGGAAGAAGGTAGTCAAGAAGAAACAACAGAAGTAGAAAAAAGTACAACTAAGAATAAAGAAAGAGTAAAGGGAGATCTCTTGCAAATAGAGAATAGTTACCAAAGTGATGATGTAGAAAGAACAGTTGAAGATGTTATCTTAAATTCCGAAGAACCTCTTAACAGAGAAGAGGAATACACGATAAGATTCGATGAGATAATCTTTGCTCCAAAACAAGGGAGAAGATTTAATTATGTTAAAGGAACATTTAGATTTAAAGATTATAAACAGTATTCGTTACATGCACTACTAGTTACAGGAGCTACTGTCTCTTCTTGTCGAGAGAATGCCATACCACTAGAAAAATGGGAACCAATGAAATATCCAATTAAAATAACAGGGATTAGTGGACATTAAACAACTATTCAAAGCAAAGCCAAGAACGTGGAAATTTGGCTTAATGAGAAAAAATTCATTATACCAAAACTCTTATGCTTTCCACATATGAATGGGGATATGGTTTTAGGAAACAATTTTATTGGAGAATATTTACTTATGATTGTAGAAAAACAAATGGTGTCTTTACATCAACAAGAGGGTAACCAATCCCTAAGAGTTGATATGCCACTCTTAGAGGGGCCTAGGTGTAAGTGTACAAAAGATTTTTTCCCACCAAAAAGTACCCCAGACAGTGAAAACCCATCAAAGAGATGTGAGGCAATTTACGAGCTAGATCAAACCCACTGGCTTTATAAAGCACTCAGTGAAAATTTTAGTGAAAATCCATTAAAGCTATGGGATCGAAGCCCAAGATTTTGTAAAATTCAGTTAAGAGACGACAATATAATCATTAGAGTAAAACCCATGCTCTATACTAGGCAAGACTTAGACGAATTCGATAATTAGATAAATGAACTTTTAAGTACATGCCTAATAGAGAAAACCACTGGCCCTCACTCTAGCCTAACATTCATGGTTAGAAATCTTAATGAAATAAAAAGGAAAAAGCCACGAATGGTAATTAATGATATCTCAAATCAGTAAATCCTTGATATAACTAATTGTGATTTATTGAATAAAATATAAAACATACTCTATAAATTATATTGTTAACAAATTAACTAAATCTAATTGATATATTGTATCCGAAATTCAATATACAAGTTATGAAAACCAAAATTTAGACCTGCATATACTATACTTAAATGACACTGGATTGGGGGATAAACTGAATGATGGAAATATATTCTGTTTCGGCTGTAAACTTGTTAAGTTGTACAACTGAATATTTCGCACACCATGGATGCGTGATGATTTACTGGATCATATCTGATTATAATTCTTGTTTGCCTGACGGCAGGTCCGATTCAGCACCGGACAATCCATGTGACCATTTCCTGGGTCTGTACAGGAAACAATCAGTGCAGTGGTATCCTATCAGTTAGGTTTTCCAATTATATGACATCCTAAATAAACTTCCTATAATTGTGACCATACTAAAAAATATTTGCTTTAACCTATGTCACTTAATATTATCGTTAATTATGAATTTAATATTTTTCTAAGATTTGAATTATTATCATGTTAGACATAATTATTACATCACATATTTTTTTCTGTATTTATTGTTTTTGTCGCTATCTGACGACCTGGATATGCATGTCCAGTGACTGAGTTGAACCCTGTTGATCCTACTGCGGAAGACATGGAGTACTTTGCTGAAGTGACCGAAAATCAGTAGTTATTATGTACTTAGTTTGTATTAAATGCAGTCTTTTCATATTTTTGAACCTATCATTCCTTAATGGATGTTATTTTAAGTTATCCAGTATCGTTCTTTTGTTTTTTCTTTATGTAATAAACTTTATGGCTTAATGAACGTCAGTTTATTTATCTACGTGTATTTGTTCTTTGGGCTGTGATATTATAATTAAGACTTTAGCATATTCAAATCGAATATGTTGCCGATACCTGCTACACGTGCTCATATACCGTATAGCAGGAGCGGGGTGTGATATGTATTTTAGTGGAATCAGAGCCAGGTTCAAAAATGAGTTGACCCAATGAGGTTGAGTTAACTTAGAATTGATCCTAAGCTTGATATCACAACCATATGAATAAATGTAGATATTGAAGACTTCATTACCATATCTTTTGATTCAAACTTTCTTTGATTCCATTTTTCCTTATCTTCTTCAGTACGATGACACAAAATAATGAATTAGGATCGAACTCGAACGCTAGTTCAATTAATGTCGAAGAGATGTTGGGAGTAATTCGTGGAATGATGGAAGCACAACAACAACAAACTCAGATGATGCGTACTGGAATTACGGCAATATTAGAACAAATCAATGCGCCTCGACCACAACGAGTTGGGAGCATTTCTGATTTTCGACGCCTTCATCCTACAACTTTCTCTGGAACAGTTGGACCACTTGAAGCTGAACAGTGGTTAGCCGAGATGGAGGATCTTCTTACAGCTGCACGAATTCCTAAGGAGGAGAAGGTTGATGTTGTGAAGATCCAGCTGACGGATGTATTTTAAAAAAAATCAAATTTATATTAATCATGAACTTGATAAATTTATATCTTTGCATTGAAATTTTGTTATTTGAAAAAAAATAAGGAAATTATTGATCACAATACAACGAGCACATCCCAACTAGTTTGGCATGTACTCATTTATTTTCAATATTTCCTAAAGAAACAAAATACAAATCTAATTCTACTTTGCCAAAATCAACATCTAAGTCTTCGAGTGTTTTGTGCAATATCTATGATATTTAATCCTTACTGATATTTTTTCTACTATCTACTAATCCTTTTGGCACATAAGCACTTGCACCGTCTCTATATCTAAGCTAGAGCTATAATCGTCAATAACTTGACATCCTATGCTAAATGTATTCTCAGAAGTTACAGTTAAAACTTGAATGCTGAGTAAATTTCGGTTTATGTGGAAGACAACTAGATATATTGGTGACCCAATTTGACTTGTACCATCCTAAAATATCAAAATCATTTTTATTACTATGCACTTCTACTAATACAACAACAACAACAATTAAGCCTTTTATCCCAAGTATTTGGGGTAGGCTACATGAACCAAAAAAAAGAATCATGCCGGATCGATCACTTTGATAGTCCTTCTCCATTCATTTTTATCAAGTAATATCTCCTCATTTAAATTTTTAGAATCCATATCTTTTCATATCACTTCTACTAATAGAGTAAATAATTATCTATTAAATTTTGAAGTCTCTCTCAATGTTTAAAATAACGATAACGGTAACGTAACGTTTTGTCTCTGTTAGGTTATATAGCATATAACGTAACGCATAACGTAGGTTACGTGATTTTCTATTTATTTAATTAAAAATAAATAAAACTATATAAAATAAATTTTATAAATTGAAAATTGAATTAAAAACTCTGAAAGAAAATATAAAAAATTATATTTCAGTATTAATTCTAAATTTCTAACAGTTTCATAGTAATTCTCATATTTATCTTCATAAATTAAATTACATTCACACCCATAATTTCAGTCATAATCTAAATAAAAAAATAAGATTTCAAATTTATTTTCAATTATTATCAATATTATAATTTATATTTTGTAATGCTTAATTTATGTTATTTTTAATTATTTATTTTAGATTAGCTGAGAATTCAATTTAATCAGCAAGTAAGAAATTTCAATAATTGAAAAGGAATTATAATAAAAAAAATTCGGTAATTGGAAAGAAATTATAACAAGTAAATAATGATGTACAATTTAATAATGCCACAAGCAATCAAATAAGCAAACAGCAAGCCATCAAATAAAAAAACTACAGCAATTCGCTAACAATCAAAATAAATAATCGAAATTAATATGAAAACTATTTAAAAATTATTGTAAATAACGTAGTATAACGTAATTTAACGTAACGTAACGTAAAATAACGTAATGTTGATGAGATAAGAGAAGGGGTAAATGCAAAGTTAGAGTTATGAAGGCATACATTAGAATCTAGAGGTTTTAGATTGAGTAGGTCTAAAACAGAGTATATGGAGTGTAAATTTAGTAAACGATGGACCATAGACTATAATGCTGTAAAACTGGATAGGCAAGAGATACAAATGAACAGTCAGTTTAGATATTTGGGTTCTATTATTTAGAATGATAGAGAGATCGATAATTATGTTAACCATATGATACAAGCTGGCTGGTTGAAATGGAGGAGCGCAATGGGAGTTTTATGCGACCGTAACATTCCGTTAAAATTGAAAGGAAAATTTTATAGGACTGCTATTAGGCCAACTTTATTATATGACACGGAATGTTGGGTTATAAAGAAACGTCATTCACAGAAAATAAGTGTAGCAGAGATGCGTATGCTCCATTGGATGTGCGACAACACTAAGAGAGATAAAGTGAGAAATGAAGATATTTGTACTAAGCTAGGTGTAACTCCCATCGATGAGAAGATGCGAGAAAATCGCTTACGATGGTTTGGTCATGTGCAACGTAGGTTTACAAGTGCACCAGTTCGAAGAGGGGAGTTTATCAATGTAGGACAAGTTAAAAGAACGAAGGGAAAACCGAAGAAAATATGGATGAAGGTGATACGCAAAGATATGGAGTCTAGATGTTTAAATAAGGAGATATTACTTGATAGAAATGAATGGAGAAGGAATATCAAAGTGATCGATCCGGCGTGATTCTTTTTTTGGTTCATGTAGCCTACCCCAAATACTTGGGATAAAAGGCTTAGTTGTTGTTGTTGTTGTAACGTAAAATAATGTAACATAACATAAAAAACGCTTTGTTACAGTGCATTGAGTTATTTTTTACTGTTAAATAACGTTGGCTTTCTGTTAGGTTTCATAACGCAACATAACGGGTTTCATAACGCGTTATTTTCAACATTGCTCTCTTACTGATAATAATTATGAGGCACTATCTTGACCAATAATAAAATTAATAAGAGTTTTTGGAATAAAACTTTTATCTTTGCTTAGACTAGAACTTATTGAGGTTGTGGCTGTCGACTTCCAAATTTGGTGTTATAATTTTCAAATAATAATCTAAAATTCCAATAAATAAATTTAAAAAAATGAAATTGAGAGACTTTTAGAGATTAGAGAGAAATTAGAGAGATTAGAGTTTTTTTTTTTTTCCCTTAGAGAGATTGGAGAGAGATTAGAGAATTTTAGGTGGAGAAGAAATGAAAATGAGATGCATCTATTTATTGATGCATCCCCATATCAAAAAGATCAAAATACTTCCAATTAACTGTTTTATGCTTGTTGGGGGTATTTTTGTAGAATACCCAAGAATAGCCAAAGCCCTAACTAGCCACTGGGCCATTATCCTCGAATCGGGCCGGATGGGCTTGGCTTCAGCCTGTGTAACGGAATGGGCCCGCCGTCAATGTTGGTACAGTGGTCTTCCCATCGCAGACACACGACGAATTGTCTCCGATTCATCTTCCATCAAGATTTATAAATCATTTCCAGCCTCTCACTACGCTTTGACCGGTCCAGCTCGAGCCAGATCCTATCAACGGGCCGGTAGACCTTTTCAAATTACTCAGGCTCGGTGCCTAGCTCGATTATGCCCAATTGGGCTGGGTTTCTACCTGGTTAGCTTGAAACTCGGCCCGGGCTTATTGATCAGGTCTGCTGGTGAGCCACATTGGCCGAAGCCTGGGTTGACTAGACCTGACATAGGGACAAAGGTCAAAAAAATCCGTGCCAAGACCGTCATCCTTGGTCCAGTTCACGCTAGACCTAATTGGGGTTTTGGTTATTTTTAGAGGGGTTTTACCAAAATACTTCCCAATAGTCATAACACGAGTAGTTGGGGGATATTTTGATCTTTTAATATGGAAATGCGTATATGAATTTGCACTCGATTTTCATCCTTTTCCCATCCAAAACTCTCTAATCTCTCTCTAGGAAAAGAAGCTCTATTCTCTCTGCTTTGTATAAATTTCTCTCATTTTAGTTTTTTTAAATTTGTTTATCCCTATTTTAGATTATTATCTGAAAAGTATAACACCAGATTTGGAAGGCCACTAAAGCCTCATCAACGCTGCAGTCCAACAGAAACTCTCAAATTATATCCATTATCAGTTGAGTTAGTGGCTTGAGATCGTCATCAGTAGAAGATAATTCAAAACTTGATGTATATTTATCTTCTCAATTAGTAGACGTGTTGAGTAAGGAAGATGATTTTGATATTTTAAGATGGTGAAGCAAATTAGATTACCAATTATCCAGTTATTTTCCGCATATTCTGAGATTTTCGCAGTATGAGATTTTCTTATTGTTCAAGTTTTAACTATAACTTCTGATAGCGTATTTAATATAGGAGGCTGAATTATTGACGACGATAGGTTTAGTTTGGAGGAAGAGACGGTGCAAGCGCTTATGTGCGCTTAAAGGATTGGTGGACGACGAAGAAGCGACAATAAGGATTGGATGCTGTAGATATCACACAGAGCGTGCTGGAAGGCTTAAACCTTGTTTTGGTAATGTAGAATTAGAGTTTTCTTGGAAAATATTTGCAAATGCTTGAAAATAGATGAGTAGGTGCCAACCTAGTTAGCATACTACTGTGATGCAATAATTTCTTCTTTTTTTCCCCTCAAATCACAAATTCAATGTGATGTTGTAAAATTATCAAGTTTGTGACCAATAATATTTTTTTTAAATACCATATTCTTGTTATATTTTAAGCTATTTCACCATTTTTCTCCAATTTTTTTAGGCTTGTATTTTTTTTTTTGAATTTTTCTTTTTGCCTTATCCACTGTATTCAGGCTTGTGCCCAACCTACTCCCTTCGGGTTTGGGCCCGGGTAGGGGGTAAAGCCAGGTTCGTTTGGATACAACTACGGGCTGGTTAATGGGCTCAGACTGGGCTTCGTCCGGGCTTGAGTTGAGCACTGGATCTGGGTAATTTGAATGTGTCTATCAATGTCTATTTTGCTAATTTAGACCTTAACTTTGGTCTTTGAGAATTGTCCTCAAGGAACTTGCTTCCGATATATTAGGTGCAAGTTTTACTGTGCAATCTGGAACATCTGTAGCACCTCACTCAAGTACATACTGGTGCTTGCCTTGGTGCCTTCTTTGCTTGAGGAGTATGCCTGGCAGTTTTGTTTGAGGTGATCAAATCTATGACCTTTGGTGCCTGGCGAATATATCAGCCACCTAGAGATTTGATGATTTCACAAATCATTGGTCCATTTCTCGGAAAGGGATTAATATGCATATTTGGTAGAGTTATTGTGGAGAAGAACTACATTATTGAGCAATTGCAACGGCTTAACGTGATTGAATCTTTTGAGGGATGAATATATAAAATTAATTTTAATGTTCTATGCATTGAGGGGATGTGCGCTAAGCTTGTGATTTATCAGATGTTGCATGGAGAATTCTAAACTAATATGGGTTTTAAGTTAAACAAATAGTTTTGAAGATGGACCATATCTGTCAGAACTGTATATAAACTACAAAGTGATGTGAACATTTGGAACACTTATATTTGCTTAGATCCCTACGATCAAGGAATCTGTAGCCATCTCGATGTATATGCTAGGTCGAAAGCTGGTTGTGAAGTTGTATCCTTGGACATTGTGTTTTGCTCCGTTGACATACCTAGTTTATGGTAACTTTTGACATTTACTAATTGAAGGTGTAATTTTAGCTGCAAATAAAGGCAAATTTTTTATTCTGTGTGGAAAGTTTATTTTGGGATGAAAGTATACATTTTAAAGTGTTGAATAGCATTGATTGGATAGCTTTATAATTGTTTATTTTTTTTAAAGTTTTGGTTAATTATATAGAGATAGTCAATGTGTTGAATCATTAATTGATGAATGTCTTTATGCTTTACTACAGTTATGACGTTGGGGGCTTTTGGTTATGAGCATATTCTGCCTTGTTATCACATCCTTGTTTACATGTTCCTAGTCTTGTTGCAGGCTGCTGATTCGCAAATTGTCTCTGATTATGTTCGCTACTTTCTTCATCAACATACGTGAGTGAAAATTACCCTTTTCAGTCTTGCTGGTTTTTCATGTTGTTTTATTTATAAATTATTACCATATCATACAAATATATTATCTATGTTGCAAGGATTGGCTATACCATGCTACTGGTAGTTCAATTGTTTGCGTCTGTTTTTGTAAAACTTAGTTCATTTTATACTGCAACCCATGTGTAACTTGACTAAGGTTTGATCCTTAGTTTTAAATATGAATCTTATTATTTCTTGTTTAGATTTGTTAATCGTCAGCAATTTTTGGAGTTTTTAAGAACAGCATTTTGATACTGCTTAGTTTCTTAGAAATAGCATTTTAATGTCTACTGCTTAGTTTCTTAAAAACAGCATTTTGATGTCTGCTGCATAGTATCTTATAATAACATCTATAGGATTGAGTTTTGTGTCTATGGTTGTTGTTGCTGTCTCAATTACTTTTGTGTTGTTGGTTGTGAGAGGAAGGCAAGTCATAATCTTTAATTAGTTGTTTTGAGAATAAAAAAGGATTATGACTCTGTGTTTTGCACTAATTACTTTTGTTGAAACCTTGAAGATAATTATCCTTGATCTTTATCGAGCTCCATGTTATTTTTCTTTGGTGTTATGTTGATGACTTTTATAAGAACGACATCCTTATCTGGGAGTGCTTTCTTATTCATGATTACTAGTATCTTTACTTTGTTGCAATGAATTATACAATATGAAAAATGTGACTAATTTACCACTCATTTCGGTTTATACTCACTATTATATTAATTTCTCTCCTTTTTTTTCAACATTGTTTTTAATGGATTTCTAGTATCTGTTTGGCCCTTCATCATAAGTAATCAGTATACGTATACAGGTTTTTTCAAGTTGGGTGATTAAACTTGTCGATAAATCAATTAAGCTGAAACGAGGAGTTTGAGATGTATTCGTGGAAAAACTGTAGAAATAAGCAGTTAATTGGTTTAATTGAGGGGAAGATGAGAGAGCTTCTTTAGTTGTTTGGACTTTTCAAAAAATGACTACTGCGTTTGCCTGTTATGTCCTGGTATGAATCTAGTTGAGGGTGCAACCAGGACGAGGGTTCACCAAATGCACATTGATAGAGCCAATTCAAAAAGGACCTAGTAGTTGCTAATTTAACAGAGAATCCACACCCATTAACTAAATTATATGGGAAAAAATTCCATCAAACCGCAGGCAAAAGTTTGAAAATGGTCTGTTGAGGTGTTGATTTATATTTACATTTTGAATGCTCTGTTGCGGTATTGATTTATATTTGCACTGTGCATTGTGATGCCTACATGGCTGCAACCATCACTTTAGAATGGATCATCATATTTATTCATATCTTGGTTTTTTATTCTGTAGATTTTTCATTATCATTATGCTTTAAAACTTGATTACCTTGCCCTGTAATCATTAATGAAAACAAGGATGTGTTTCTTTGTTGAGTAATGTGCACATCTAAGGGGAATGTGAAGGTGGTATTAACACTGATGAGAAAAGTTTAACCCTTTTTTTAGAAAATATACAGAAAATATATATTATTTCACTTTTATTTTGTTACTTAATTTACTCTACATGTTCAATTTTCTCCTTATGAACTTACCATTTCATTTCATGCCACTGTATAGCCCAAGAAGTTCTTTGTTCTAATTTAAAGTTTAACTCATTGGTGTAATATGAAAAATGAGAAAATTAATAAAAGAAAGTTGCATAACCCATCCTTAGCAATATGATTACTGTAAGTTATAGTATATGATAAAACTAATGATACTTATCTGTTAGTTTGATTCCTTAATGCTTATTTTAACCAAAAAGGTGTTGCCAAGATGCAAAATTTTTAATGGGATTGGTCTCTCGGCGGGAATGGGATAGCTATCAAATTGTACGCTAGTAGATGCCACCTAATAACATGTCCATCATGAGAATGTTGGTGCTGCTTATGATCATCTCTCCATTCAAAATATAATGTATGCCTATGTTTGGCGTTTGGCACTAGAGAGAGGGAGGAGCAAAGACATTCTAATTGATCAAAATGTGATATTCATAATTCCAAATCAAAGCTCCTCCTAAGTTTAATGGATTGTTTGCCCTCCAGACCAGATCACGTCAATTGTTATTATCTTGCCATTATTAGTGCATTGGATTAATATATCAATTAAACTGCATTAGAGTCACAATATTTGGAGCTGAGGCAGCATGTTGTGGTACTGGAAATCCTAAGATCCAACATTCTCCGACTATGAGTTACTTCAACAAGATGTATCACAATTTTTTCTTCCTTTTCCCTTTTCTCTTATTTCTTTTTGTTTGTTTGTTGGTGGGTGGGTTTGGTGGATGAGGTGCGTCAGCCCCCTCTCTTTCTTAAGTGTGTGCATGTGATATGTAAAATTTGTAATGCTAGGGGTAATTTTGTATTCTCAGGGAACTGCTTTCTAAGAAGTTTTGCTTATGCATTATATGACTGAACGTATGTTCTCTTTCTGTTTCTGGGCTGTGTGAATGAAGTAATTTGTGAATATATCATAAAGGATATAAACCAAAGTTTTAAATATCGGCTGATACTGTTGCACATCGCATGTCATTTCTGATTTTGAACTATCAATTTTGGTACCAATATTGATATTTCCAATATTTGCCAATATCTGGTACTGTAAACCATTGCTGGTATCCATTCTGAAATTTAAAACCTACTGTAAATAAAAGTTTCAACTGAGATAACCTGAACATCAATTCTTCTTTATTTCAAGGAGCTGGGTGCCACCAAATGATTGAACTATTGGGTTTCTTGGTGGTGTACACAGATTGATATAGGCATGTGATTCCTAGTATCTGTTACACATATGCCTGCATTGTAACAATGCAACCTGCACTATGACCCTCTCTATGTTAAAAAGCTGGGTAGGTAAGATACAAGGCTCAACAAAAATTATTAAGCTGAGTTTTGTTTGAACTTAATTTTGTATGATGTATAGCAAACTGACAGTAAGCAAATTTTATGTGTCCACGGCAGTGCCAACAATGGTATTGCTTATTCATCTGCTTCCAACACGTATAAACATGTAACCGTTAATCACCTGATGATTTTATAAGGTGAATTGCATTATGCTTTTGGTTGGCAAAAGCTAATTGGTCTGTATCTCATTTTACTATTTTACATTTCTTTATAAATAAAAACAACCTAATACATACGTTTAAGACTTAATATGCAGATGGTCCAAAACTAAACATACATGGCCGTACCATGGTGTGTGAACTCTGGAGGAGTTCTGAATGTGGCATACCATGTTCTTGTCCAGTACAATGCTGATGTCCCTATTCCCAAATGTAGTTATTTTTACTGAAATCAACCCTAGGGTGACCTGTGTCACTGACACCCATTTTATTTGATCCAACTCTGGTTGTGTATATAATCAGTGTTTTTGCTGATTCTAACATCAGTCTTAGAGCAAAATTTTCATGCCTCTAAATATGTATGGTTTAAATTATTCCTCCATATGCAAGAAGACATGCATCCCTAGTTCTGGCGCCTTCATATTTGTTGCTTTATACGGCCACTGGCCTGCATCATCTAAACTTGTTTTTTACTTCTTCTAGTATGTTTCTAGAACATAGAGCTTGTACTCAGTCCTTTATACCAGTAATGGAAAGCAGTTGTGGCAATTGACTACTAATTTGTAAGCTCTCCATCAGTTGTTTTTAAGAGGTAAAATCAGTAGTTCTAAATCATCTGCCATTTCCTTTTATGTTTGATAAAGTTAATTTCAGCTTACCTTGTTGGTAAGGTTTATTGTAGTATATTTTAGCATGCTAAATTTATATCTAGTAATTGAATACCTATAAGAAGTCCACAGGAATGTTTCTTACAAAATACTTTATTTACATTTGACCAAGAGACTCTTGGAAAGTGTGGTAAATAACTTGATGAACTAGTAAAGCTCATGTTATCAAAGTGCAGAAACTAATCGAGGATACTGCTTCTTAATATTTTTCGCTATGCTTTTACTTTTAGAATATGTGTTTAACAAATTGTTTCCATTGTTTATGCCTTAGTTTAACCTTAAATTAGTTATTTCCTCTTAAGTGGGCATAATACTGTTCTATGATGTAGTTTTACAAAGTTTAACTTTTTTGGGTGCAGAATTCAACTTGGTCAACCTGCAACTGTCAAAGTGTCGGCCAATTTAGTCAGATTGCTCTCATACCAAAACAAGGTAGTCTCAAGCTCATTGCTGTCTTTCTATTGAGATTTTGTCTTATACATTATACTGAACCTTGATAAAGATAATGGACAATCATCTTCTACAGTTGATCTGTAGGTTAATGTAGATTATGTATTTCTAGCTAACATTGACAAGGGTGTCTAGTTCATTCAGAAGACCTGCCTAGACTCTTGGGCATGTGGTGCCCCTCTCCGCTACATGTCTCTGTTTCCAAGCTGGTTTTTCAGCAAATTGCATGTTGAGCAGTCCTAAATCTTAATTCGCTCATTGGTTTATGGCTTTGGCTGGTTATTTGTAGCTGAACTTTTGGCATCCTTGTAACTCATGCAACTGAGAATGATTGAATTGCAAATCAACACATGCTATTGAATTACGTGTTCTTGAGATTTAACTCTGATTTTCTCTGGTTTGTTGGATCACATGGCGCTGTACCAGCTAGCTTTACTTTCTACTGCTGGGAGTTTTAAAAAACATCATACTTTAAGTTGTAGTTGGATTCTGATTGTTGCTGATTGTTACATGTTATGGTAGTACTTGGTTCATTTTTAGCAAATTTGCTTCTATATGGTCATTCATAAATTCTTAAAACGTTTACATATTATTTTAAATATCAGGTATAGGTGCTGTATCACTTAGAAAAATTCTATATCGGAGATCCTGTATCATGTTGTACATCATGATATTTATCGAATGTCATATTGGAAAATAAATATAAATGCCATGCCATTGCCTATATAAATTATGTAAAATTGCTTCAACTATATTAAGGACTTTATCCCTTAAGGGATGCTTATCTTGACACCAGTGGCGTCGTTGCTTGCCATGCCTTCGCGGCTTTTGCTCATGAAGTCTATTTGGGAGGAAAGGAGCTTGAGAAAATTGAGCTTACATCCGCTCTTTCATTATATAAGTCTGGTTTGGGTGCATGAGTTAACAGGTTGGGTTGCGGGTTTCTTTAGTCCGGAAAAAATGGTTTCTTTAGTCAGAAAAAGAGGTCCCAATGTTGGTTGATATTTGCTGGTATTCGGAATGTGAGATGTTACCCAATATATTGGTTTTGAGCATTTTGGGGCATGGTCGAAAATGAGATCTAGTTTTAAAGTGACGGATATTTTATCCGCTGAGAGTATTCGGCCGAGATATTGGCTGTTATACTAGTATATCGGATGATATTTAAGACACTGGCTTTGTACTTGTAGTTGAGGTGTATGACCTCATTGAATTCTGATACTTGCTAGTTGGTTGGATGATATTGGAATTCCGAAAGTTCTTGGGTCCATGTGCTTTATTGCATATTTCTGTCGGAAATGCTACACATGTTGAATTTAATCATTAAAATTTCGAGTGCCATTAAACATTAATCAACCTGGTATTTTCTACTTTTAATTGATCTAGTTAATCATGTCCTCTGCAGAACTTGCTCCAGACAGGAATGATTGTTGGTGGCTGGGATAAGTACGAGGGAGGCCAAATATATTCAGTGCCCCTTGGAGGAACAATATTGAGACAGCCATTCGCAATTGGAGGTTTGTATTATAACATGCTATTTCAGTTACAAGCAAAAAGAAAAGAGTATGGAAGACACACAGTCCTGTTAAGGCTTTAATTCCCAAGTTTCTTCTTTTATCACATTCTTATCATTTTGTCCATCTTTTCGTCCTTTTAGCATATTTTCAATTTCCCCTTACTTTCTTCCTTCCAGTATATTTTCATCCTATTTGTTCAATAGTGTGGCCTGCAGGAGTCAGTTCTATCTGTTCTCTAGTACATTTGGGGTTTTTGTTCTCCTCTGTGTTTTCAAATTTTCAATTGTTTATAGTCCTAATAACTATCCAGCGAGGGGACTGGTGTCCTATTTGAGGGTACCACTATATCCTTTTATCCTCTTTCCTTGCTTGTATCATGTGTATATTCATCTTAAGCAGAATTTGAATGTGTGCTTGATTTGATTACCTAGCCTTTCTCACAGGATAGGATTGAACATGTGCCTCGTGTCTATGCAAATACATACATAAACCTGGGCCCTGTGAAAGTAAAATTTGCTTTCGCAATTGCACTTGATTTCAGAAACTTGAATTTCTAGGATAATATATCATGTTGATTATCAAGAGGATAAACTAGATGCAACCTTCCCCATTCAGATTGGAAGTCAAAATACAATTTTTCAGAAACTTTTAAGTTAAATGGGTTAAATCTTTTTCCTCTGAATCAAATTATATTGTGCTTTCATGTATAAATTCCATCTGTTGGTTCCTTCAATAATAACTTTTAATTTTCAGGCTCTGGATCTAGCTATCTCTATGGGTTTTTTGACCAGGCCTGGAAGGAAGGCATGACCAGAGAGGAGGCAGAGGTATGCGAAGTGGCAACCTATGTGTTATTGTTAGATTACTTCAATCTTTTAGCTATGAACACCTGCTTTCATGAAACCCCATTCCAGAGTAGTAGGCCTAGCTGGTCATTTTTGTGCATTATGCACTGAATATCGGGGCAGTCAGACCTAAATGCTCATTGATACTTAAATTTATCATAACTTGATTAGATCTTTCCATGCCTTGTTCATGCAATATGTTTTAATGTTTAATAAGGGTGTTACTGTCTTGCTTAGTTATCCTAAATTGTTTGTTTATTAGGAAAAGAGGTAGACATGGGTTGAGACAGGTGGATATGATGACCCTTAATTAAAGACAAGGGCATCCTTAAAAGAGCTGATTGTAGTAATAAAGATCATATAGGTGAAGCCAAATATATGGGAAGAGAGCCTCTGTTATTACTGTTATTTAATAATTTATTCATATCTGGACTTTGTGCTCAGGCTGCAAACGCACCTGCATCATTTTTGATGGTTTAGGTTTTAGTTACTCCTCAGTGTCCTCGTACTCTTGATCTTCTTTAGCTGTATAACTACAGTTAGTTTTGAGCCTTTGTTGCAAGTTCAAATTTAGCTAATCCTTCCAACGCCCAAAGATGTATTCAATGTTATGGCTAGCCTCATCGATCTGTGCTCGTTAGATCTTGAAATTTTGCTTGGAAGAGCACTAGTTTGCAAGTTGTTTTAACTACAAAATGTAGCTTGGTTACAGAGTCTGATCCAATTGGTTCAAACTCTATTATCAATGCAGAAATTGGTCGTGAAGGCTGTGTCCCTGGCCATTGCTCGTGATGGAGCTAGCGGCGGAGTTGTTCGTACTGTCACTGTAAGCATTGCAATGTTGTCATCTATGCAATATACTATGGGGACGCGGTATTTAAATTTTAAAACTCATGAGAATAATACCAGCCTGAACTCATAAAGATCTTCATAAAACAAGCAACTTCTATGGTGGCTTCACAATTTGTTTTTTTATTTATATAAAAAAAAAGATAATGTACTCACTTTTAGTTTGTTTTCCAATTGCCCAGATCATGCAAGTTTTTGATTGTCAATCTCTCATGTTACATTTGTCTTCTGCAGATAAATAGCGAAGGAGTAGCGAGGCAGTTCTACCCTGGCGATTCTTTGCCCTTGTGGCACGAGGAGCTGGAGCCTGTTAATTCCCTATTGGAGATGGGCGACAGGATGATGGAGTAGAGATGTGATGGGCCTTTGTTGCTTGCCATGTAAAACCTTAAAACCTCCTTCGGCAGTTAAAAATCGTGAAGTTTAGTATTATTTAATTTGCACTGTAGGTTTTTGTTGTTTGATACATGGCAATTGGATTTATGTTTAATGTATGTTGCATTATGTTTACTATATGTTTACATATTTGAGTATGAATACCGAGGAAGCTGCCCTGAATCACTGCAGGCACGGAACTGGGGTTAGTTGCATGAATACGCTGAGAACGATCGCTGCAAGCTGATCTTTGATGACCAACTGATCCGTAACTATTCTGCATTACAACTGCTTGCATTGAGCTTTTAGTTAGATATTCTTGTACTACTGCTCTTTCTTGCTTGTACCGTTACTGGCTTTTAAATAGATTGCAAAGGATTATTCATTGTCAAAGAAAGAAAAACCTTAAAATAAATAAGAACAGTGTGAGGTTATTTGTTTGTTTGTTATTTTTTTTCCTTCCTCTCTTGCTTTGAGAAATATTTCTACGAAAATTATCCGCATATTTAATAGCAGTCATCAGTAAAGAGTAAGTGGCACCCTTAATTCAATCCCATGGGTCGATGTGAACCACTCTGTTGGTGACTCTTTTTTCAACATTGCAAAGTATGGTCTTGAATACATCCCATTATCCATATGATAAACTGCTGATGAAGCCCAAAGTTCACAAAAACCATCTCAACAAAATCCAAGCTCACAGGGTTGTAAGTGTTCTTCGCAAAATTCTTGTTTCTTCTATTGTCTTTGATTTTTAAGATTACAATATTTTTTTAAAGATTACAATGAAAGGAAAATAAAAGAAAACAATTAAGAGGACTTATTTATGTCTCTCTCGTGGGATTCTTGATGCGGTGATGGAATCCATCAAGTCTGTAGACTCTGTTGACGATCCGATATTGATGAGAACTTAAAAATAGTATGAGGTTGTCCTATTCGCCTGATTTCTGGAATGCACGTAGGCATGCTAAATTTACCAGATTGACCAATTTATACGCATTCAAGAGCTCGTCAAGTACGCGCTCAAAAGTACATAACCCGGGGTCTTTCCAGAGTTGACTTCTACAATGTCTCATGGCATCTATTTATAGACATGAGGTGGTTAAATCACTTGCCTTGTAGATAAAAATAGAATTATATTGTAATCAAATCAAAGATTTAATCCAATCTGATTTGTTCAATAAATCTGGTCTCGATTTGATCAAGGAATTCAATTAATGGAAGATTTAGGAGAATCTCTGATATTTCCAACTTGATTAGATTATATTTAATTTAGATTTGATTAGATCGGAGATCTCCATCCACTTTAAGATTTTTGTTGGATTCTATGAAATATTGGCAGATGTAGGCTCACTCCTCACCAATGCCAACAGGATGAGCCCAGAAGAGATCCGTTACTGATTCTGTTTGATCATTGCTTCGATATCATTCGATATACTTGAATTCAGAAATTTTTAATAACAACTGTTGTATCTGCGTTCGCCCGCCTTGTTCATTGATTTTGAACTTATGTCGTGCATTATATATTGTTTTCATTGTCGAAGCATTCTTTGGATCCTTTTGCTTCAATAATGTCAGTATATCTTTTGGCTTTACATGACACTTCGACATTTCGATCACAACATTAGTCTCGCTTTCAGACAATCTTCCCGCGTACGAGTATCCTTCGAAATAATCTACTGGAGGATGATTATGCACACCAGACAAAACCGTTAGTTTATATTTGGGCCTCTCAGTTGATATCTGTTGACCCTTTAATCGAAAGAGACATCCACATTTTTTATTGTTCCTGTGGTCCTCATTATTCTTTAATTTCTTGAATCATACTTGTCTACCCCGTTCACATCCAAACTATATTCTTCCCTTCTTAAATTGACCTCTAGTATCAGATTTTGAAACCTTGATGATAAATCCTGATTTCTTTTCCAATCACGCACCCACTAGAAAAGTTCATCTCGATTTGTTAAAACCTATAGTTAAAATAGAGAAGATATGTTTTTAGTGGAAATATTCTGATTTCAATATGAATAGTTTTTCCAAATGTTATCATACTTGATTTGTTGTGAAGTTCATACCATAATAAAAAACTAATTCATTCTTGACTTGGCTACTTTGTATCAAAACATTACCCTGCGTGCCAATATTTTAACAGTATTAATACTTATTAATTGATAAGAAACAATCGAAAAAAACCGTTTGTCCGGACTTATAGTTCGGACTGAATGTCTGGACTTTTAGTCCGCACAAAAAAAGTTTGTTTGGACTTTCAGTCCGAGCAAACACTGTTTGTCCGGACTTTCTTTGTTTGGACTGAATGTCCGGACAAAGCATCTATGTCCGGACTGTTAGTCCGAACCGAGGAATTGTGTCCGGACTGGAAGTCCGGACAGCGACGTTCTCTCACGGGTTTTTCCACCGGATCAAACTGAAAACCCAACCAAAAAACCCTAATATCATTCTATTCAATTTAAATTAAAATCCTAAGTTATATTTGGAATAATTTATATGGGATGAAGAGGATTTTGATCATCGAATGGAACCAACGACATAATTGTATTCTCCATTTACGTCTCGTTCGACCCAACTCAAAAATTTCTCTTTTGTTTGGATTTCTAATGAAATAATATACGAAAATGAAGAAATGATTCAGTTTTAAAATAGCAAATGATATAAAGAAAATATAGATCAACTCAAATGAAATGGATTTTATACTTAAAAAAAAAAAAAAAGGAAAAACCTCAACGGTCGTGGGGGAGAATGTGTGGGAATGTTACGTTGGAGGAGAGGGCAAAAACGTATATTTTTTTGGAGGAAAGTTGATATATATGTAAGTTGGATCACTAGGAAAAATGGTGTGCCCCTTTAGAAACTCCCGACTTCCAAAGTAGCACACTATTGTTCCTAGTGAGCCCACTTCAGCCCGTGCCAAAACTACACTATTAAGTGGGCTCACTAGGAAAAGTGGTGTGCACCTTTAGAAACTCCTCTCGCTGTCTCCAGATCCTCCCTCCCTCTAAACTATAAATACTACCAATTTACAGTGGAAGATCAAAGAACAGAGAGGAAGCAACAATCTATTCAAAAAAAGGAAGGATAAGGGAAAAAAAAAAGAACCAATTTTTATCTTTCTCTCTAACTCTACTATCTAATGGCGGGCAACGATTGGATCAACAGCTATCTCGAGGCGATCCTCGACTCCGGCCCAGCAATCGACGGCTCCAAATCGTCGCTCCTGCTGCGAGAGCGAGGCCGCTTCAGCCCGACCCGATACTTTGTCGAGGAGGTCATCACCGGATTCGATGAGACGGATCTCTACAAATCATGGGTTCGGGTGAGTTCTCTAAGCTAATGGTGTTGATTTGATTTAAGGGATTTTCTTTATTTTTTATTTATTATTATTATTATTATTATTATTTAAAGGCGTCGTCGACGAGAGGTCCTCAAGAGAGGAACACGAGGCTGGAGAACATGTCCTGGAGAATTTGGAATTTAGCGAGGAAGAAGAAGCAGGTTTGATCTTTTTGCTATTTTTGGGTCCGGGTTCGATTTAGATTTGTGATTTTTTTTTTTTTTGATGATTATTTTGGCATGCTTTGTTTTTTTTTTTTTTTTTGGACTTTGATTGACCAGAATAATTTTAACTTTTGTTAGAAAATAATTTTTTCCCAATTTAAAAAAAAAAAGATTTATTGGAGTGTGCCAGGTGGTTTTCTGTTTTTATTAAATAATAATTTGTGGATACAGAATTTTTATCCTATGGGTATATGAAATTTGTCTGATGAATTTTTTCCTTAAATTCTAGGGAAGATTTGAGTACAGCTGTATTGTAGATAAGTTGTTTGTAAATAATGCATCTTTTTGCTTGATTCTAGGGTCAGCAAAGTCTCAGTCTTGGAATCATAGTTGACTAGTTATCAAGTTGTGGGCTTGAATCAAGCTTGATCTTGCTTGGTGTTCATTTGTTTACGACAAATTGGTTCCTAATGAAGAAATCATTTTCTTGTTATTAATTGTAATTTACTCATAAAACAAGAGAAATTCCAATCCAGGGACCTGTAGAGTCTCATTATCGCCTTTTATTAGGATGTATTACATCTTTTATTTTTAATTGAAATTCCATGAATTTTAACCTTTAACCAAATAACATAATTGGGAATTTGCAATTTTGTAATTTACAAACGCATGAATTGGTAGAAATCACAGAATTTGTAGTTTATATCAGTGTTTAAAATAGCGATAATGGTAACGTAACGTTTTGCCTTTGTTAGGTTATGTAGCATATAGTGTAACGCATAACGTAGTTTATGTAATTTTCTATTTATTTAATAAAAATAAATATAAAACTATATAAAATAATTTTTATAAATTGAAAAAAATTTAAAATTTCTAAAAATTACAATTATTTTGTAGTATATAATCTATTATAGTTTTATATTAAGTTTTATAATAACTTTCACATTTTTCATAAATTATATTAAGTTTGCAGTCGTAATCCCAGTCATCATCTAAATAAGAAAACAAGATTCCAATTTTTTATTTCAATTTAGTTATTATCATTATTGTAATTTATATTTTATAATGTTCAATTTATTTTATTTGTAATTGTTGATTTCAGTTCAGTTAAAAATTCAATAAAATTAACAAATAAGATATTTCAGCAACCGAAGATAAATTACAATAAGCGAATAAAGAAATAAACACAAATTAGTAAGTTAGCCATAAACAATCAAATAAATCAACAACTAATCAAATAAGAAAATTTAAGCAATTCGCTAATAATTTAAATAATAATCAACAACAATATAGAATTACTAAGAAAATAATTGTAAATAACATAGCATAACGTAATTTAACGTAACATTACGTAACATAACATAAAAAAACGTATTGTTACGGTGCATTGAGTTATTTTCAGTTATTACGTAGCACTGAAATTCTGTTAGGTTTCATAATGCAACATAACGGGTTTCATAACGCATTATTTACAACATTGGTTTATATATTCTCCTTTAGTGTTCCTTTTTTGTTGTAGGGACTTGAGTAAGCTAGGTGGTTGAGCTGACATAGTCAATTTTTTTTTTCCCTTAGCATGCTGATAACTTATAGTAGCCATGAATTCTGATAATATGGTAGGTGTTAGACTTGATATGTAGCAATTGCAATTGAAGAACAAAATTGTGAAAAAAAAAACAATGTTTAGCTTAATTTCTTTATAAGATGTCGTGTTTCGAATTGTGAAAGCTTAGAATTAGCCGGTAGGAAGTCCTGGGGAGGAGTCCATCCTCTGGCCTTTGAAAAAAAAGAATAGTTTTATAAATTGCTTGCGCACATTGCTCATATGAGAAGGTAAAACTTGTAAGGTGCCACAATTTTGCTCCTTCAATTAAGATGCTTTTGACGGTTAGGGATGATAATGGACATGTCTACGGGCCAATTTTTATCTCTCTCTATATAAAATTTTGAATTAGAAAAATAAAATTTTCATTTCCAATTCAAATTTTATATGGACAGGCCAAAAATTAATTCATGGACACGTCTATTACCACCTCTATTGACAGTTGTGAAGTCTCACTTGGATATGATCATGACCATAAACGATACTCACATTTTCCATATGGCCCCAGTTGAGAAGTCTCACTTGGACCAGATCATGAACATGGACGACAATCGAATAATCCATAACATGCTATATCTTCTCATTTCGGCTATTATTTTTTCCGTTCCTCTTACATGCTACAACTTACCACTTTTATCTTTATCAAGATAGTAGAATAATCAGGACTGACTGCATAGGGCATCATTTTGATTAGTTTCTTCTCCTTCTTTCCATTTTTGTAAAAGATATATAACCTTTTCAACTTTTCCATGTTTCAATCTATTTGGAATCAGCCCACATTGCATTGCATAGAATTTGTCATTTTCTTTTTGAGTGCTCCCCCTCTTCTTTAACTGATTCATGTTATCTTTAGTTTTACAGATGCATGTATGCTCAATCAGTTATTTGTCGTCTGGTGGTCATTATGTTACTATCATTAATCACATGTCAAATCACAAAGTAGTAACTGCATCTAATTCCATAGCTTTGTCCAACAAAATGTTTTGCAATGTATTCTTTATACTTTATTGCAACATCCTGCTGGTTGTTAGACGACAAGTACGTAGGAAGAACAATCAAATTTGGTTTTAATCTAATATTGTCAACTTGAAATTTAGAACGTCATTGAATGGCATCTTGTACTAAAATGAACCAGATTTGCTCTTTCGTAGGTCTGTCATTGTGTCTTCGTTTGGTTTAAGTGACAGTGATCTTTGTTTATCATCATCTGGTTTGGTCTCCTGTAGATTGAGGGAGAAGAAGCCCAACGAATGTCGAGACGTCGCCTTGAACGTGAAAGAGGCCGACGAGATGCAACTGCTGATATGTCCGAAGACCTATCTGAAGGAGAGAAAGGAGAATTTATTAGCGATCTGTCTTCTCATGGCGGTGATAGTGTGAGAGGCAGAATGCCCAGGATCAGCTCTATGGAAGCTATCGAGTCTTGGGCTAGTCACTACAAGGATAAGAAGCTATACATAGTATTGATAAGGCATATACCTCAAACTTTTTAGCTATTGATTTTTTTTCCCTTTGTTTTCTCCTTTCTTTCTTTCTTCTTCCTTCTTAATGATTGCTTAAAGCTTCTGTAGTGACATAAGCAATTGCTAATCAAATTTTGGCAGTTTCTTCTATCACACAGCTTCTTGAATAATACCATGGTTTGCACATTATGGAAATTCAAGCCGTTCCATATCATTCTGTTTGTTTTTAACAAACCTATGGTGATATCTGTTGTTTTCTCATAGTCATTTGTGTGCAGACTCTTACGCCTTTCTATTAGTGCAAATCCATGATGATTCAAGAAAAAATTGTTCTGGTAATATTCTGAGAAATGTTATCATCATCATAATAGAAGCCTTTACCTTATGAAGTTGGTTGTTTGTGAAGTGCAACTTTAGATGAAAAGGCTCTGTATAGATGTAGGCTTAAATTTACATCTAGAATAAACCAAATGTTAAATACACTCCTTGCCAGTTCCTGTCTTACAAAAGTGTGTAGCAAAGAGGAGACTTCCACTGAACCAAGAAGGCCAGCTGGTTCCGGGAAACCTACCTTGTCATGCATCTTAATCATGATAACTTTCAGAGGTCTCCTAGACTAAGAAAATTCTATGAGGGGATAAGATGCATTGATATTTTATTTTTGAGTTTTGATGCCAGATGGTGAGGAAGTGGGAAAAAACATGGAAATATAATTTATTTTTATTTTTATTTTATTTTGTTGTATAACCTTGACTGTTTATAGGGGTGCATTGTTGCAGATTCTTGTAAATAAGATGTAAAATTGTTGGCATCATTAGTTTTCTGCATATAGTTCTTTAGGTCTTATTGGCTTGCAGAATTGTTATAAACATGCACAAATTTCAATATCAGTGCCAGTGTTTCCTAACCTGCATGTTAAACCCTGCAGCATTCATGGTTTGATACGTGGTGAAAACATGGAGCTAGGACGTGATTCAGATACAGGTGGTCAGGTAACTTTGTGCACGATTATTTTTAAGGCAAAGCAGATTTCCTTTTCTATTTCTCTAGGAAAAAGTTGTTGCAAATAAAAGGCGCACAAGATAATACCAAATTGCTTTAATACCTGCATTGATATTTTATTTTTGAGTTTTGATGCCAGATGGTGAGGAAGTGGGAAAAAACATGGAAATATAATTTATTTTTATTTTTATTTTATTTTGTTGTATAACCTTGACTGTTTATAGGGGTGCATTGTTGCAGATTCTTGTAAATAAGATGTAAAATTGTTGGCATCATTAGTTTTCTGCATATAGTTCTTTAGGTCTTATTGGCTTGCAGAATTGTTATAAACATGCACAAATTTCAATATCAGTGCCAGTGTTTCCTAACCTGCATGTTAAACCCTGCAGCATTCATGGTTTGATACGTGGTGAAAACATGGAGCTAGGACGTGATTCAGATACAGGTGGTCAGGTAACTTTGTGCACGATTATTTTTAAGGCAAAGCAGATTTCCTTTTCTATTTCTCTAGGAAAAAGTTGTTGCAAATAAAAGGCGCACAAGATAATACCAAATTGCTTTAATACCTGTAATGATCCTTCATCTTTTATAGCTATAAATAAATAAAAAAATAAACAAATAATAAATATAACATTTTATTTTTTTTCTTTAACACCTTTCAATTTCTTTAACCTCCTATACTTTTCATCTTCTCCAACCTCCAAACTCTTTATCTTCTCCATTATTTCAAAAATGAAACTCCCATCTTTAATTCTCAAAATTAAATTCTCTAATTAAACTAAAATCTTTCATATTCTAAATCCTTCAAATTAATGTAAGACCTTTCAAATTCCATAATCTCTTAAACTCTTGAAATTCCATAACAATTTAAACCTTTTAAATTCTATAACTCTCAAAACCATTCACATTCTGTAACTCCTAAATCCAATCCTATATAAACCCCTAAATCAAAATACATTCTACTCATTCTAAAAATTATTCTCTAACATTCTAATCTCTCTCTCTCATCTCGCCCGAGCCACCTTCAAAACTACCGCAGGAGCCACCGCCAGAGCTGCCACCACTTCACCGGAGAAGGGTATCTACTTCTATCTCTTTCCATATTTTAAGTTCTCACCTTTTAATAAGAGATTAGATATTATTTTTCTTTTTCTTCTTAGATTAAATTATTTTAATGAATCATAGGTTAGCTCCTTTACTACTCAATAATCCTAATAATCTAAAAAAAATATCCATCATCTTATAAGCCCAATAAAATGGAGCCAAACATACTGTACAACTGAATATTTCGCAAATCATGGGTGCGTGATGATTTGCTGGATCATACCTAATTATAATTCATGTTTGCCTTACGGCAGGTCCAATTCAGCACCGGACAATCATGTGACCATTTCCTGGGTCTGTACAGGAAACAATTGAAACAGTGGTATCCCATCAGTTAGGTTTTCCAATTACATGACATCTTAGACAAAAATACCCCTGTTATAGAGTTGACTTTACTAAAATGACATTAAAATAACCTAAATTAATTGACATTATTATTACAGACATCTCATTTCATATTTTCTAAAATTTGCATTATTATTATGTTTGGACTTAACCATTATATTTCACATTCTTTTATTATGTTTGGACATAACAGTAATATTTCACATTCTTTCTGCGTATTTTATTTTGGTCGCAATCTGACGATCTGGGTGTGCATGCTCAGATTTATCGATAGACACGCTAAAACTGACGCAGGATCTGGTGTACTTTAAAGATCAGATTGAAACTCAATAACGGATTAGAGATTCCCTGCTTCCTTTTGTTTAATTTTATTAAATTTTGTTTCAATTGTATCTAAACTTCGTTCCAATAAATGAAAAGTCAAAGTTTTGTGGAATTTTTCTATCGTAATTACTGAGTATTATTGTGGCAAATTTATTGAGGCTTTATGTCACGCCCCGCTCCCAATATATGGTATACGAGCACGTGTAGCAGGTACCGGCAACATATTCAGTTTGAATATGCTAAAATCTCAATTATAATATCACAGCCACAAAGAATAAATACACGTAGATAAATAAACTGACATTCATTGATCCATGAAGTCTATTATATAAAGAAAACAGAAGGACGATACTGGATAACTTTAGATAACATCCATTAAGGAATGATATGTTCAAAAACATGAAAAGACTGCATTTAATACAAACTAAGTACATGATAACTACTGATCTTCGGTCACTTCAGCAAAATACTCCATGTCTTCTGCGGTAGGATCAACAGGGTTCAATTTAGTCACTGGACATGCATATCCAGGTCGTCAGATAGCGACCAACACAATAAATACAGAAAAATGTGATGTAATAATTATGTCTAATATGGTAATAATGCAAGTCTTAGAAAAATATTAAATCCATAATTAACGATAATATTAAGTGACAGGTTAAAGCAAATATCTTTTAGTATGGTCACAATCATAGCAAGTTTATTTAGGATGTCATATAATTGGAAAAACTAACTGATGGGATACAACTGTTTCGATTGTTTCCTGTACAGACCCAGGAAATGGTCACAGGATTGTCCGGTGCTGAGTCGGACCTGCCGTCAGGCAAACAGGAATTATAGTTAGGTATGATCCAGCAAATCATCACGCATCCATGGTGTGCGAAATATTCAGTTGTACAACTTAACAGGTTTACAGTCGAAATAGAGTATATTTCCATCATTCAGTTTCTCCCCAATCCAGTGTCATTTAAGTATAGTACATGCATGTCTAAATTATGGTTTTCATAACTTGTGTATTGAATTTCGGGTACAATATTTCAATTAGATTTTGTTAATTTGTTAACAACATAATTTATAGAATCCGTTTTATATTTTATTCAATAAATCACAATTGGTTATATCAAGGATTTACTGATTTGAGATATCATACAGATATCGGCCAGGCCAGTATATGAATGCTGGGAGGTTTTTTGTGCATTGCACGTTCTTTAATTAGAGAACCAGCATACAATATTTTTCTAGACACCGATATAGAATGATATCACAAACAATATATTTCCATGATTATAACCTTTTTCATGATTTATTAAAAACCTAACTACATGCTGTAATTTAACAAGTAATCATTTAATTTCTAACATCATAAAGAAATAACAGATATGTCAGTGATTGTACTTGTAATAACACATTTAGCTTCTACAAATTAAATTCTAACAATATAAAGTAGTATTTGTAATAACAAATTTAGATGATATAATTAAGATAATATTTCTCTAAGGAAAATTAGCATGTTTAGTGAGTCCAAAAAGAACTCACCTCGATTTGCGAAGGTCTACCAATTGGCAATCACACGAAACAATCTACACATAAAATTATAATATATTTGTTAAAAATTATTCATCATAAATTCAGGTGATTTTTAGTGCATTTCTAATTTTCATAAAGCACTTAGTATTAATTTTAAAGTTAAATAATATTAGTGTAGAAAATTAACTTATAATGTTGTCATAATAAGTTGTTAGTTGCATATTTTGTAAACATTTGAATTGGTTAATTCTCATCGAACTATAATCTTATTTGTTTGGTAAGAGAGGCTTATAAGATGTGTAAGGTGGGCTCAGTTGGACATATGCTGTATTAATACTAATCTTGAAGTCTATGTTAACAAAAATATTAATATAATTCAACTCTTATGTGGTTATGTTTTTGTTTGTTTGTTGGATTTATTGGATAAGTTTAGCATATAAAGATTTCATTTAAATGATAAATTATTTCCTTCCTATTTTATTTTATATTTATTTTTGAGAAGAATCTCTTAATTGATTTATAGATAATGTTTAGGCCTAAAATTGTAGGATCACCCTAAATTCTATTTGAAATCAATAAATGGGTTTGAATCCATCTTATTGGGTCTATAAAATGGTGGATATCTTTTATTAGGGTCGTTAGATAGGGTGTGAGCTAATCTCAGGGTCCAATTAAATAAATGCAATAGAAATTTAAGAAATTAATACCAACCTCAAATAGTAGAGTAAGAGAAGAAAGAAACAGGAGTTTCTTTGTCAAAATTTCGGCGAGGCTAACGACAGCGGTCCGACGAGACGCTCCAACAAAGTCAGAGAGAGAATTTTTTTTTTAAGAGGATGAGTGTAAGATTGAATTTAGAAAAGAGGTTGGGTTTATATAGTGTTAGATTTAGGAGTTATAGAATGTGAAGGGTTTAGGGAGTTATGGAATTCAAATGATTTGAGGAGTCATGGAATTTAAAAGGTTTTGAGGGTTATAGAATTTAAAAGGTTAGAAAAATGAATGAATTTGGGATGTTATAAAAGAGGGAAGATGAATAGTTTAAATTATTATGTTTATTTGTTATTCATTTAATTATGAAAAAAAAAATAAGGATTATTACATTCTATCCCCCTTAGAAAAATAATTTCGTCATCGAAATTAAATAAGAGATAGAACAATATCAGAAGTCTTAATCAAAAAGGTGCGGATACTGTTCACGAATATCGTTTTCCCGTTCCCAGGTTGCTTCTTTAGGTGATCGATGATTCCACCAAACTAGAACGAGGGGAATGACTTTACTCTTCAAAACTTTCTCTCGTTACTCGATGATAGCTACTGGTTGTTCTTGATAGGAGAGGTCTGGTCTGAGCTCTAACTCTGAATAATCTAATATATGATTCTCGTCCCGAACATAGCGTTTGAGTTGGGATATATGAAACACATTATGAACACCTTCTAAGGATGGGGGAAGTGCTAGACAATATGATACTTTTCCAACTCTCTCCACAATGTCAAAAGGACCAATAAATCTTGGGCTAAGCTTTCCTCGTGAACCGAATCGAATAATACTTTTAGATGGTGATATTTTCAAGAATACTAAATCTCCAACTTGAAATTCCAAAAATCTTCGATGAGTATCCGCCCATTTCTTCTGCCTGTCTTGAGCAGCCTTTAGATGTTTACGAATCAGATTGATCTTAACCACTGTTTGAGTAATCATCTATGGTCCCAAAAGTTTTCTTTCTCCAATATCGACCCAATAAACCGGTGATCGATATTTTTTTCCATATAATGCTTCAAATGACGTCATCTTGATACTTATTTGATAGTTGTTGTTGTAAAAAAATTCAACAAGATGAAGGTGATCTTCCCAAGACCTACCAAAATCTAGCATACATGCTCTAAGCATATCCTCTAAAGTTTGGATAGTTCTCTCTGATTGTCCGTCAGTTTGAGGATGATAAGCACTGCTAAATTTAAGTTTAGATCCCAAACTTTCTTGCAAACTCTTCTAAAAATGAGATCTAAATCTAGTATCTCTATCTGATACAATACTGATTGGAACACCATGAAGTCGTACAATCTCATGCATGTATTTCTCTGCTAATATTTCCGTCGACTGTCCAACACGAAATGGGATAAAATGAGCCGATTTTGTGAGACGATCCACGATAACCCATATAGCATTATTACCATTAGGACTATGCGGCAAGGCCGTAACGAAATCCATAGTAATTTCCTCCCATTTCCATTTGGGTATTGGCAAAGGTTGCAAAAGTCCCGGTGACCTCTGATGTTCCGCCTTTACCTGTTGGCATACCAAACATTTGGATACAAATCGAGCAATTTCTCTCTTCATTCCGTGCCACCAAAAGTGTTGCTTCAAGTCTTGGTACATCTTCGTGCCTCCCGGATGTACTGAATATGTTGAACTATGAGCTTCCGAAAGAATTTCTTCTCGAACATTTCCCTTTGGCACACAAAGTCTGTTCTTAAATCGAAGTGATCCATCAGCATGAATGTTTAAGTCTGATCTTCGTCCAGATTCAACTTCACTTCGAAATTTCTGTAGTTTGGGTCGTCTTTCTGGCATTCTTTGATCTTCTCAACTAATGATGATTGGAGTTGTAAGGCCATAAATTGTACTTTTGATTCTGGCAAGATGACTTCTAAGTCTAGCCTCCTCATCTCTTCGAGCAACTTCTTTTGCTGGGTAAGATACATCGCCATTGGTTTTCTACTTAAAATATCAGGAACTACATTAATCTTACCGGGATGGTATTGTAAGTTGATATCATAGTCTGCCATTAGTTCTAACCATCTTCTTTGCCTCATGTTGAGCTCCTTCTGAGTAAAAACATATTTAAGGCTCTTATGATCAGTATAAATATCCACACGATCTCCAAGTAAGTAGTATCTCCAAATCTTTAAAGCAAAAATTACTGCTGCTAACTCCAAATCATGCGTTGGGTAGTTCTTCTCATGAGACTTCAATTGACGAGATGCATAAGCAATCACTCGCCCATGTTGCATTAACACACATCCTAGTCCTCTTCCAGATGCGTCACTAAATACAACCATTCCACTTGTTCCATCTGGAATCGCCAAAATTGGTGCAGAAGTAAGTCGAATTTTCAACTCTTCGAAAGCTTCATTACATTCACTTGACCACACAAACTTCTCATCCTTTTTTATTAACTTGGTCAAGGGTCCTGCGATCTTCGAGAAATCTTGAACAAATTTTCGATAGTAACCAGCGAATCCAAGAAAGCTCCTAACTTCGGACACATTCTTCGGGACAGCCCGGTTTTTCACTGCTTCGATCTTACGCGAATCAACTGAGATTCCTTCTCCAGAGATGATATGTCCCAGAAAAGATATACTTTTCTGCCAAAACTCGCACTTACTAAGTTTGCCGTAGAGTTTCTCTTTTCGAAGAGTCTCCAACACAATTCTCAAATGTTTGACATGTTCTTCATCATTTTTGGAGTATACTAAAATATCATCGATGAACACAACTACGAATTTGTCCAGGTATAGAGCAAACACTTGGTTCATCAAATTCATAAATACAGCCGGTGCGTTTGTCACTCCAAATGGCATTACTAGAAATTCATAATGGCCATATCGAGTTCGAAAAGCAGTCTTCTGTATATCTTCCTTCTTGACTCTTATTTGATGATATCCTGACTTGAGATCCAACTTAGAAAAAACTTTAGCTCCCCCGAGTTGATCGAACAAGTCATCTATTCTAGGCAAAGGATATTTGTTCTTGATCGTGACTTGATTCAATCCTCGGTAGTCAATGCAAAGCCTCTTACTCCCATCTTTCTTTCCCGTAAGTAAGATTGGTGCTCCCCACGGCGAGGTGCTGGGTCTAATGAATTCTTGATCTTCAAGCTCCGTCAATTGACGTTTCACTTCTGCCAATTCTACTAGTCCCATTCGGTATGGTGCTTTAGATATAGGCGCCGTACCGAGAATAAGATCAATAGAAAATTCTACTGCTCTCTCAGGTGGTAATCCAGTAAACTTATCTGCAAATACATCAAGATATTCTGACACCACCGGAATATCTTTATCTTTTTCGTCCATCATGATGAAGATTTCACTTGTTGATCTAGCTCTAAATTTTGCTGACTCTAGTGTCTTACTACCTCCAAGAAATTCAAATTCCGGGTGATTCGGAATTCGAAATATGACACTTTTTTTTCGACAATCAATCACTGCATGGAAAGTACTAAGCCAGTCCATTCCAAGTATAACATCGAATCTACTAGGTTCGATTATAAGAAAATTGGCATAGAACTCCCTTCGACATACTACCACAGGACATAGTCTACACACTTTACTAGATATTATAGCTCCATTACCCTTATTAATGTTCCAATTAGATGTCAAAGTATCACATGGAATGTCATGAAGGGATACGAAAGTATATGAAATGAAACAATGTGAAGCAGGGATACGAAAGTAGATGAAATGAAACAATGTGAAGCTCCAGAATCAAATAGTGTAAAGCTGGTGTACCATGTACTAAAATTGTACCTGTCACCACATCATTGGAATTTTCAGCCTGTTCCGCAGTGAGATTGAAAGCTTGACTCTGATCATGGTCCACTCCCTTATTTTTCAGAGCTTGCTAGAATATTTTCTTTTGAGAAGTAAGAGGTTGTCTGCCTTGATTGAGCCCTGCATTCCTTTGTTGTAGGGGAATAGCAGGTCGAGACATTTCTTCATTAATTCTTCTCTTCGGACAATTCATCAAAGTATGTTCAGCCGATCCACAGGCCAAACATAGTCCATTAGCAGCTCTGCAGTCCTTGAGATGACCAGGTTTCTGACAGAAGTTGCATATGAGCTTTTGAGGATGAGGGATGGAAGGTCGCTTCTCGGTAGGACCCATTTTGGAAATAGATTCTCCAGATACTTGATTGAAAGACCTCTTCGATATTGTTTGAACTCGCTTCTCTTTATTAATGACTTGCTCTACACCTCTTGCGGCATCAATCACATCAGCATAAGTCTCAAGTTTGGAAGACACCAAATATTTCTGAATGTCCAATCTTAAACCTTGCTGGAATCGATGAGCTCGATCTTCTTCATCAACAACCATGTATGGTGCAAATCGGCTCAAACGGACAAATTCAGCTGCATACTCTTCTACAGACTTTCCTCCTTGTTTCAGGTTGATGAACTGTTGTTCCATCTCCCTTCGAGCTGCCTTTGGAAAGAACCTTTACCTTATATAAAAACTCTTAGTAAAATCTTCCCATACGATTGGTTGTTCCAGTCGGTCTCTTTCAGCTTGCCACCAGGTTCTAGCTACATCCGTCAGCTGGATTTTCACAGCATTAATCTTATCCTCCTTAGGAATTCGTGCAGATGTAAGAAGATCCTCCATCTCGGCTAACCACTGTTCAGCTTCAAGTGGTCCAACTGTTCCAGAGAAAGTTGCAGGATGAAGGCGTCGAAAATCAGAAATGCTCCAACTAGTTGTGGTCGAGGCGCATTGATTTGTTCTAATGCTGCCGTAATTCCAGTACGCATCATCTGAGTTTGTTTTTGTTGTGCTTCCATCATTCCACGAAGTACTCCCAACATCTCTGCGGCATTAATTGAGCTAGTGTTCGAGTTCAATTCAGATTCATTATTTTGTGCCATCGTACTGAAGAAGATAAGGAAAAATGGAATCAAAGGAAGTTTGAATCAAGAGATATGGTAATGAAGTCTTCAATATCTACATTTATTCATATGGCTGTGATCTCAAGCTTAGCATCAATTCCAAGTTAACTCAACCTCGTTGGGTCAACTCATTTTTGAACCTGGCTCTGATACCACTAAAATACCTGTCACGACCCGCTCCCAATATACGGTATACGAGCACGTGTAGCAGGTACCGGCAACATATTCAGTTTGAATATGCTAAAGCCTCAATTATAATATCACAGCCACAAAGAATAAATACACGTAGATAAATAAACTGACATTCATTGATCCATGAAGTCTATTATATAAAGAAAACAGAAAGACGATACTGGATAACTTTAGATAACATCCATTAAGGAATGATATGTTCAAAAATATGAAAAGACTGCATTTAATACAAACTGAGTACATGATAACTACTGATCTTCGGTCACTTCAGCAAAATACTCCATGTCTTCCGCGGTAGGATTAACAGGGTTCAATTTAGTCACTGGACATGCATATCCAGGTCGTCAGATAGCGACCAATACAATAAATACAGAAAAATGTGATGTAATAATTATGTCTAACATGATAATAATGCAAGTCTTAGAAAAATATTAAATCCATAATTAACGATAAGGTTAAAGCAAATATCTTTTAGTATGGTCACAATCATAGCAAGTTTATTTAGGATGTCATATAATTGGAAAAACTAACGATGGGATACAACTGTTTCGATTGTTTCCTGTACTGGTCACAGGATTGTCCGATGCTGAGTCGGACCTGCCGTCAGGCAAACAAGAATTATAGTCAGGTATGATCCAGCAAATCATCACGCACCCATGGTGTGCGAAATATTCAGTTGTACAACTTAACAGGTTTACAGTCGAAACAGAGTATATTTCCATCATTCAGTTTCTCTCCTAACCCAGTGTCATTTAAGTATAGTACATGCATGTCTAAATTCTGGTTTTCATAACTTGTGTATTGAATTTCGGGTACAATATTTCAATTAGATTTTGTTAATTTATTAACAACATAATTTATAGAATCCGTTTTATATTTTATTCAATAAATCACAATTGGTTATATCAAGGATTTACTGATTTGAGATATCATACAGATATCGGTCAGGCCAGTATATGAATACTGGGAGATTTTCTGTGCATTGCACGTTCCTTAATTAGAGAACCAGCATACAAAACTTTTCTAGACACCGATATAGAATGATATCACAAACAATATGTTTCCATGATTATAACATTTTTCATGATTTATTAAAAACCTAACTACATGCTGTAATTTAACAAGTAATCATTTAATTTCTAATATCATAAAGAAATAACAGATATGTCAATGATTGCACTTGTAATAACACATTTAGTTTCTACAAATTAAATTCTAACAATATAAAGAAGTAGTATTTGTAATAACAAATTTAGATGATATAATTGAAATAATATTTCTATAAGGAAAATTAGCATGTTTAGTGAGTTCAAAAAGAACTCACCTCGATTTGCGAAGGTCTACCAATTGGCAATCACACGAAACAATCTACACATAAAATTATAATATATTTGTTAAAAATTATTCATCATAAATTCAGGTGATTTTTAGGGAATTTCTAATTTTCATAAAGCACTTAGTATTAATTTTAAAGTTAAATAATATTAGTGTAGAAAATTAACTTCTAATGTTGTCCTAATAAGTTGTTAGTTACATATTTTGTAAACATTTGAATTGGTTAATTCTCATCGAACTATAATCTTATTTGTTTGGTAAGAGAGGCTTATAGGATGTGTAAGGTGGGCTCAGCTGGACATATGCTGTATTAATACTAATCTTGAAGTTTATGTTAACAAAAATATTAATATAATTCAACTCTTATGTGGTTATGTTTTTGTTTGTTTGTTGGATTTATTGGATAAGTTTAGTATATAAAGATTTCATTTAAATGATAAATTATTTCCTTCCTATTTTATTTTATATTTATTTTTTAGAGGAATCTCCTAATTGATTTATAGATAATGTTTAGGCCTAAAATTGTAGAATCACCCTAAATTCTATTTGAAATCAATAAATGGGTTTGAATCCATCTTATTGGGTGTATAAGATGGTGGATATTTTTTATTAGGGTCGTTAGATAGGGTGTGAGCTAATCCTAGGGTCCAATTAAATAAATGCAATAGAAATTTAAGAAATTAATACCAATCTCAAATAGTAGAGTAAGGGAAGAAAGAAATAGGAGTTTCTTTGTCAAAACTTCGGCGAGGCTAACGACAGCGGTCCGACGAGATGCTACAACAAAGTGAGAGAGAGAATTTTTTTTTTAAGAGGATGAGTGTAAGATTGAATTTAGAAAAGAGGTTGGGTTTATATAGTATTAGATTTAGGAGTTATAGAATGTGAAGGGTTTAGGGAGTTATGGAATTCAAATGATTTGAGGAGTTATGGAATTTAAAAGGTTTTGAGGGTTATATAATTTAAAAGGTTAGAAAAATGAATGAATTTGGGATGTTATAAAAGAGGGAAGATGAATAGTTTAAATTATTATGTTTATTTGTTATTCATTTAATTATGAAAAAAAAAATAAGGATTATTACACTTTAGCATATTCAAACTGAATATGTTGCCGGTACCTGTTACACGTGCTCGTATACCGTATATCGGGAGCGGGGCGTGACAGGTATTTTAATGGTATCAGAACCCAGGTTTCTCAAATTAGTTCATGTGACTTGAATTGATTTGGATCCTGATATAAAATTTTGTCACATTTATATAATAATTTTCTTTGAAATTTCTAATGTCCCAATCTATTGTCCATTTCGGCATCTTTTATTTATCCTAATTGATGACCCACTTATTTTAAATCCATATCAAAAATTTTCAGTGTCTAAAATGAATTACATCCTAAATAGGGATTAAATATTTACCCTTTATTTTATAATTATATTTTTCATAACTCTTCATTTATTTCCATTTTTTTCTAAAAAATGATTCGCCTATTCCGTAAATCAACCTCAAACTTAATTAACAAGATTGTTGAGCTGTCGTCATTAGAAAAAAAAGACAAAGTGGCTTGTTGATCATGAGTAAAAAAGAAATTTTTTAATATGAGTTCAAAAATACATAGACAATATTTTTCTACTTTACCTTATTTAATTTCGAGGACGAAATTATTTTTCTAAGGGGGTAGAATGTAATGACCCTTCATCTTTTATAGCTATAAATAAATAAAAAAAGAAAACAAATAATAAATATAACATTTTATTTTTTTTCTTTAATACCTTTCAATTTCTTTAATCTCCTAAACCTTTCATTTTCTCCAACCTCCAAACTCTTCATCTTTTCCATTATTTCAAAAATGAAACTCCCATCTTTAATTCTCAAAATTAAATTCTCTAATTAAACTAAAACCTTTCGTATTCTAAATCCTCCAAATTAATGTAAGACCTTTCAAATTCCATAACCTCTCAAACTCTTGAAATTCCATAACAATTTAAACCTTTTAAATTCTATAACTCTCAAAACCATTCACATTCTGTAACTGCTAAATCCAATCCTATATAAACCCCTAAATCAAAATACATTCTACTCATTCTAAAAATCATTCTCTAACATTTTAATCTCTCTCTCATCTCGTCCGAGCCACCTTCAAAACCACCGCAGGAGCCACCGACAGAGTTGCCACCACTTCACCGGAGAAGAGTATCTCCTTCCATCTCTTTCCATATTTTAGGTTCTCACCTTTTAACAAGAGATTAGATATTATTTTTCTTTTTCTTCTTAAATTAAATTATTTTAATGAATCATAGGTTAGCTCCTTTACTACTCAATAATCCTAATAACCTAAAAAAAACATCCATCATCTTATAAACCCAATAAAATGGAGCCAAACCTATTTCCTAATTTTAGACCCGCTTAATACTAAAATCAATTTAGAGTATGTTATAAATATTAGAAAAATCCCTAAAAATCATCTAAATTCATATTAATTTGTTTTTAATATTCTTAGAATATTTTTAATGTGTAGATTACTCCATTGAGCGACATCGGGAAACAAAATCCAGGTGAGTTCATTTTTGGACTCACTAATCATGCTATTTTATATACCTGTTGTTTCAATCATTTTATTTATTTTGTATAAATTGATTTGTTATTTTGTAGGAATTTATCAATTACTTATTATGTTTCTTGTCATCGAATTGTAAATTGCCATTAAATTTAAATTACATAGTATAGTTAGATTTTAGAATAATCATATATACAAATTTGATAAATCACATAAAAGTTATATTCACAGAAAAATATTGTTTGTGATATCATTTTGTATCGGTGTCTAGAAAAATTATCTTGTATACTGGTTCTCTAATTAAGGAATGTGCAACGCACGGAAAACCTTCCAGCATCCATATAATTGCCTGGCCGATATCTCTATGATGTCTCAAATCAGTGACTCTTAAATATAGCTAATTGTGATTTATTAAATAAAGTATAAAGTGAACATACTCTATAAATCATATTGTTAACAAATTAAGAAAAATCCAATTGAAATATTGTACATGAATATACTGTACTATATCTAAATGACAATGGGTTAGGGGAGAAACTGAATGATGGAAATATACTCTGTTTCGGCTGTAAACTTGTTAAGTTATACAACTGAATATTTCGCACACCATGGGTGCGTGATTATTTGCTGGATCATACCTGATTATAATTCCCGTTTGCCTGACGGCAAGTCCGATTCAGCACTGGACAATCCTGTGATCATTTCTTGGGTCTGTACAGGAAACAATTGAAACAGTGGTATCCCATCAATTAGTTTTTCCAATTACATGACATCTTAGACAAAAATACTCCTGTTATAGAGTTGACTTTACTAAAATGACATTAAGATAACTTAAATTAATTGACATTATTATTACAAACATCTCATTTCATATTTTCTAAAATTTGCATTATTATTATGTTTGGACTTAACCATTATATTTCACATTCTTTTATTATGTTTGGATATAACAGTTATATTTCACATTCTTTCTGTGTATTTTATTTTGGTCGCAATCTGACGATCTGGGTGTGCATGCCCAGATTTATCGATGGACACGCTAAAACTGACGTAGAATCTGGTGTACTTTAAAGATCAGATTGAAGCTCAATAACGGACTAGAGATTCCCTGCTACCTTTTGTTTAGTTTTATTAAATTTTGTTTCAATTGTATCTAAACTTCGTTCCAATAAATGAAAAGTCAAAGTTTTGTGGAATTTTTTTATCGTAATTACTGAATATTATTGTGGCAAATTTATTGAGGTTTTAGCATATTCAAACTGAATATGTTGCCGGTACCTGTTACACGTGTTCGTATACCGTATATCGGGAGCGGGGCGTGACAATACCACTTGTTATGCAGTGCAGAAGCAAATAGATTAGGATTAAGATCCACTTTAGTGATTAGGGTAATCAAATAAGTCACAAAAATAAAGAAAAAACACAAATAGAGAGATCTCACTAAAGAATACTAAGATTTAATCATGGTTTTGAGCAAATCCTACGTCCATCTGTGGCTAACCAATCAAATTTTCACTATTTGAGCTTATAAATTTTTGGATCTCACAAGTTGAAACTCTTACAAAGATGGTTCTCAAATCTCTCCAGAATAATTCATTTTGCATTTTCAATGAAAAAGCACTTTCAATGTCATGCCAATATGCAAATTGCAATGACGGGTTACAAATAACACATGCCGTGAAGCCGCACGTGTGCACGCGCACGCACGTACACGCATGCACACACACAAATATACATACATACATATGTATATACACACATACACACACTGTATGTATGTATATAAATATACATACATACATATGTATAACATATATATATTTATAGCCTCAAATCCAAATATTAATTTCTATAGGAATCTAATTGGAGATATAATTAAACAAAACTAATTTGAATCCTATTAGGAGTCATTAACTAATCTTAATTTCAATCATGATTTTAATACCACATGGATTCTAAAATGAGTCAAAACTTCAATATTTCTCCACCGAAGAGAGTTCTAACTTCAGACATCTCTGAACGCCTTCCAATATACGACAAATCATCTTTATCATCACCAAAGAATGTGAAAGAAGTTGCGGAAGCATGAAATGCAATTTATGAAAGAGCATTGCTATCTGATTCCTGCAAAAAATATACAGGAAGCTCATTTTTGTCAAATGGAGCTATGGTGAAAGCATATAACCCTGTCTTAAATTAACCAATAAATCTGGGATAAAAGTGAGGAGAACATGATATGTTATGAGAATAGTGATGTGGGAATTTCTTTCATTTCAAAAGGAAAATATACAATACAAGATATTGGTCAAGTCTCTACAATATTGGAACTTGACGTCTGTCACTGTCTTGGTCAATATATCTATTGGATTATATGCAGTATAAATTTTTCCAAAAAAATTTACCCTCATCCAATATCTCACTTGTGAAATTAAACCAAACATCAATATTCTACGTCCTCAGGTATCGATCTCCATTTTACTGGACCTCAAAGTAAACATATATGTTGTCGTAAATTGGCACTTATCCAAATCACCTGCAAAACCAGAATCTACATAACCTATCAAATGACTAGTCTCCTAATCCTTTCAATTCCAAACTAGTATCCACATACGTTGAGTATACCATAGAATCCATTTCACAATCTGCCAATATCCTTTTTCAGGATTGTGCATGTACATACCTTGCAGACCACATGTGAGATATCGAACCTTGTGCATATCATAGCGTATATCACTCCTAACAGTATAAATATACGTGACTCGAGCTATTACTCTCGCTTCGCATTGGTGCACAGAAATAAGTTCGAACTTAAAGTGGGGCCAATGACATAGTAACTAGCTTAGCTAACTTATCAATGCAAAACTTACTAAGCACATATTTCAAATACAGTTTTTGAGAAAAGCAAATTGTGCCCTTTACTCTATCCAGCTTGATTTTCATAGCTAGAATCTTCTTAGCCTCTCCAACATCATTTCATATTCGCTTTTCGGCTATACCTTCACCAATCTCCACCTTACTCTAAGATTCAATCAACATATTATCTACCTATAGAAGCAAATAAATAAAGGACCCATCATTGCATTTCTTGAAGTAAATATAATGATTGTAATGGCTTCTTGTATATTTATTAGTGGTCATAAACTGATCACGCTTCTTATATCAATGCCTCAGAGACTATTTCAATCTGTACAAGGATTTCATTAACTTATAAATCAGGTTCTTTTTTCTAGCAACTTCATAACTATTCAGTTAGGTCATATAGATATTCTTTTTCAACTCACCATGCACGAAAGCAATTTTCATATCTAGCAGAACTAGATCTAAATCATATTGAGCAACCAAAGCTAGCAAAAATTTAATAGAACTATGTTTTATTACTAGAGAGAATACGTCATTGTAATCAGTTCATTTTTTTTAATATTGAACATAGCATTTCGCCACCAACCTAGCATTGTATCTCACATTTTGTAATAGAAGATTTTCCTTTTCAGTACACATCCATTTGCGTCCATGGTCTTCTTTTTTCCTTTGGAAGTTGTAGCAAGTCCCAAGTAGTATTCTTGTGAAGAAATTGATCTCCTTATCAATTGCACCCTTCCAATCTTTAGATTCACGACTCTTCGTGGCTTCTTTATAGGTAGTAGGAATATCTTCTTCAATAATCGGAAGTGCATGTTCCAACCAAATCAATAAAGTTGTACAGGTTTTTTAATCTCTCTTCTGGTTATTTTTACTATAATGGAATCCTGTTGTTGTACTTCATCCTGTGTCTCCATACCACTTGTACCTTTTTTCCCTATCTAGCAACTATATTACTATTCTGCTCCGTCAAAACTGGATTTTCAAACTTCACCTGTTGTGGGTACTTCTGTGGTTGCTACCGCCTTAAGATGGTTCTTGTTGGTTCTCCCTTCACATAGAAGACTCATCAAATGTCATATCTCTACTATAAATTATCTTCTTAACTCGTAGCAATAGAGTTTGCATTCCTTCAAAGTTGTGCTAAAGCCCAAAAGTACGACTTTCTTGGTCTTGGGATCTAGCTTACTTTCCTTAATATGGTAATATTGAAGATAACCAAATATATATAAGCGATCTTAACTAGTAGTAGTGTCTAGACCATATCTCAAGTGGAGTCTTCACTTCAATTGTAGCGGCTAACAATCTATTAGTAAGATGGCTCGCATAAGAGAACGTCTCAACCCAAAGCTCCTTGCACAAACTGGTACTGGACAACATCCATTGGAGTTTCTCTAGCAAATGACAATTCATGCGGTCAGCCACCCCATTCTATTGCATGTTTCTCTTATGCTACTTCAAGAATGGATCCAATTTGTATTTAGCGCCATTTTCTGATCTAAGTCACTTGATTTTCATGTCACTCTGTCTACTATTTTCTTCATTTCATATTCACATCTATCACTTAATGTTTGTGATGTATTGGGTACACTCAAACTTTCATAGAGTAGTCATCTACAAACAATATAAACCAATACGAACCTCCAATAGATGTTGTCTTTGTCGGTCCCCAAGTATCAATGTGTTATATAATCCAAAATCCCTTCCTTTTGATGAACTGTAGTACAAAAGTTGACTCTAGTTTGATTTCTAATTATGCAGTGCTCACAAAACTCCAATTTTTTTTTGTTTTTGCTTCCTTCGATAAGCCTTGCTTCACCAAGCCTTGTAAAGCATTGTCACCAGCATGTCCAAATCTCATGTGCCATAATCTGGAGGTGTCTTCATCTGTACTCGATATATAGGAAGTTACATATACTTAGTTACTCTTCTCTCTATAGATAGAATAAATTTTTCTTTTGGGTACCGTTTATCACCACCAATGCATCCTTAGTAGTCCTTAGACCTATCTCTATCATAGTAATTTATAAGTGCATGCCTACTTGTAACTCCTATTGACTTCTTTTTCAAGTCTGGATTACCAAACTTCTATCAAACCTTTAACTGTTCTATCATGCATTTGCAATCGATTTTCACATATTCCCTTAATTTGACAATCGAGTTTCACATATTCCTTTAATTTTACGAGTATCATGACCTATGTAAACAACTCCACCTTCTAACTCTTCTAATCTAGGAAAGAGTTTCCTATTGGGACACATGTAGTAGGTGCAAACTGAATTCAGAATCCACTTATCTTTGTAGCCAATTGCTTATGAACCAATCAAAACAATATCATAATCTTCTTCACCTATGGTTGCCACATTTGCATTTGAGCTATGTTTTACCTTACCTTTGACCAAGTCAATTTTTCTTTCAATGCCCTTTCTTGCGACAATAAGAGTATTCATCATTTTCAGGATATTTTTTTTTTACGACTTGGAGTGTGACCTTCCACTTCTACTTTATTATTCTCTTCAAATCTACCCTTACCATCAAAACATATGAACCTTTCTCTTTATGAGCATAGAATTATCTAATTTTTTTCTTTATTCATTATTCGTCAAGGCATTAGTAATATTTTCATATATGGTTTCAGATTTTCCATAAAGTAAGGTAGTAGTGAGGTGGTCATAAGAATCGGATAGCAACAACAAAAGTGTTTTTTCTTTATCCACAATTGTAACTTCTAAATTTTGTGTACAGGTAAGTATTTATAATATTCATTGAGGTGTTCAGACAGAATTATCTGACTTGTGGTGGAATCGAAATAGCTTCTTTTTTAAATAGAAATGATTCTTTATACTCTTTGTCATATACTTATTTTCCAACCTTTACCGAAGGTCCTTCGCTTCACAAGACAAAGCCTTGTTGTGCCACAAACGACACGATTTATCCTTTGTCAATCATCTTCGGACAAAATTTTGGGCTTATTCTTCTCTAACGCTATATGCAAATCTTGTTATTCCGAAACATCCAGCATCTCATACTGCCACATGTCGAAGTTGTCTGTACCATCAAATTTCTCCAACTCGAACTTTGTATTCGTAATTATGGACCTTACCATTGATGAAGTCGGTGCAGCCTTCGCTAGCCCCAAGTACTCGAAGATGAATCTCCAGATACCTTTTTCAATTAAAGAACTTTATTTATAAATTTTTTCATACTCTGGTCTCATAACAACTTACGATTTAAAACCTAGGCTCTAATACAATTTGTTGCAAACAAAAGGCACACGATAATACCAAATTGTTCTGCTATCACTTATTGTGCAGTGAAGAAGTAAATAGATACAATCTAGGATTAAGATCCACCAAATTAGAGAATAGGATAATCAAATAAATCACAAAAATAGAGAAAAATACACTAAGATTAATGTGGTTCAGAGCAAGTCATATGTTGCTTACCAATTAGATCTTCACTATTTGTTGTTGATTTCAAAAATTACAAACTCTTTGATTTCACAAATAGAAGTTCTCGCAAAAATGACTCTTAAATCTTCCTAGAATAGTCTCTCTTGTGTTTTTAATGCATAAGCACTCTCAATATCATGCCAATTGCCATGTCTTGGGGCTACAAGAAACATATAGTTATAGCCGTAAATCCACATGCTTATTTCTATAGAAATCCAATTAGAGATCTAATTAAACTCGTGTTTTTATCTTAATCTAAATATGATTTGGATTGATCTTGGGTTCTAATTAAACCAAACTAATATGAATCCTATTAGGAGTCACCAAATAATCCTAATTCCAATCATGAGTTTAATACTATATGGAACTTCTAAAACAATCCAAACTTCAACAAAAGCTTCTATGATAAATATTTCTTCCTTCAATTAGGAGTTATCATTCTTGTTTCTTTGCTTGGTTTCTATATTAAGATAAATTTCCACTTATGATTTATTTTTCTTTTTCCAATTTTATGTAGGTCAAGTATGTCGTAGAACTTGCCAGAGCTCTAGGTGGAATGCCCGGAGTTTACCGGGTTGATTTGCTAACCAGGCAAATATCAGCACCAGATGTAGATTGGAGTTATGGGGAACCAACAGAGATGTTAGCTCCAAGGAGCTCGGATGTGCATGAGATGGGAGAGAGCAGTGGTGCCTATATTGTCCGCATACCATTTGGTCCAAGAGATAAATATATCCCTAAAGAGCTCCTCTGGCCGCATATTCAAGAATTTGTTGATGGTGCACTCAGCCACATCATGCAGATGTCTAAAATTTTAGGAGAACAAGTTGGTGGAGGCCAGCCTGTATGGCCTGTTGCTATACATGGACACTATGCTGATGCTGGTGATTCTGCTGCTCTGTTATCAGGGGCTCTGAATGTCCCTATGATATTCACGGGTCATTCTCTTGGAAGGGATAAGTTAGAACAACTTCTGAAACAAGGCCGCCAAACAAGAGATGAAATCAATGCGATGTACAAAATCATGAGAAGGATTGAAGCTGAGGAACTAGCTCTTGATTCTTCTGAAATTGTCATCACAAGCACTAGACAGGAGATTGAAGAGCAGTGGCGTTTATACAATGGCTTTGATGTTATACTTGAGCGGAAAATGCGAGCTAGAATCAAGCGTGGTGTTAGCTGTTATGGCCGATTTATGCCTCGCATGGTTGTGAGTATCTCATCTATTACTTATTTGTTTCCAACCTGGTGTTTGATCGTATAATTATTTATAGGAGTTCTTCATGCTGTTATATTTATGTGCGCTTCTCAGAGAGGCAGTGCTGAAGAGTGTTTTTTGCGTCTCGTTTGTCTGTTTTTCCTTTCCACTTTGTGATTGTTCTACAGGTAATTCCCCCGGGAATGGAGTTCGACCATATTGTTGTACATGATGGTGAAGTGGATGGTGATCTAGAAGAAAATGAAGATAATCCAGCTTCTCCAGATCCGCCTATTTGGTCTGAGGTATGGATAATATTTTCCTGTACAATGTATGACCTGCTCCTTTCATTTTACATTTTCTAATCTTGCTGCTTTTGATAATATTCTACTATGCAAAACAGCAAGTTAAATTGTGAAATTGCTTTTTCTTAACCCTAACCCCCACCCCCCCCCCCCCAAAAAAAAAAAAAAAAAAAAACCACACACAAAAACAAAAAAACGAAACGGTAGAAGAAAAAGTATAGCTGTGCCTTTTGTCAAAAGCAGAAGAATATTGTGCTATAACTTCAGAGCACATAAAGATTACAAATTTTCTGATCTTGCAACTTGGTCCTTTGTTTTTACATTTCGCAGATAATGAGGTTCTTTACCAACCCTCGCAAGCCTATGATTCTTGCTCTTGCTCGACCAGACCCCAAAAAGAACATTTTGACGCTTGTGAAGGCATTTGGTGAATGTCGTCCTTTACGGGAGCTTGCAAATCTTGTATGTCATAGCTGAACTGTGTGATATAACGCGTACTTCAATATGGCTTTTCAGTTGTCTTCATTTCATGTGATCAATCCTTGTTTCATGTGTAGCAGTATTTCTCATCATGTCACCTTTTTTTTTTCCACATTACTTGTTTGATTAGGCATATCCTAATCCAAGGCTTTTTCTAATGCATCAATCTTCAGATTTCCACAATAACTGCACATTGAAATATCACCAGAGCTATTTGATTATACTTGCAGTTTCTAGTATCTTATAGGCACAAGTGTCCTTTTAGACTGGGGGTAGCCAAGTGCCAGTTAATGCTTTTACTATTTCTTTCTGAACTTTTGTTTTTGGGGTTAAATCTTATTGCAGACATTGATATTGGGAAATCGCGAGGATATTGATGAAATGTCAAGTACAAATGCAGCTGTTCTTACTCAAATACTTAAATTAATTGACAAGTATGACCTATATGGTCAAGTGGCATACCCCAAGCACCACAAGCAGTCTGATGTTCCTGACATCTACCGTTTGGCGGCAAAGACAAAGGTATGTACTGTTAGTCAAATCAAAAGTTAGCTTGATCGAAGTACCATATATAATTCCACATTATTCATGTTGCCATTGAATGTTTCTAGATTGAGAAGAAATAGCTGGATAATCAAACTAAAATATGATTAATGGATAGCTGAAATGAAAGAAAGGATTGGGCTCATTTGGTATCCAATGAATCCATTATTTTGTTTCATAATACAGGCCTCTTCGGTCAAGAAGCTGCAACTAAGAACTAGGTATAGTCCTTCAGATTAAGTCTAGCACAACCATTAAATTCCCATTCTTGATTTAAAGGGGCATCTTCACGCGTATTTGCCCCACAGCCACTCGGTATGTTCTTCACTATGTCAATCATGAAGGCACCGAGTATTGCAATAAGAGGCAATCCATAACCTGTATCTCGTTGATACATGAGATTTTATGAGCATTTAATAGATTATGTACATAATCTAATGCATTTTCTTGAACATAATTTGGTTTTGATAGATATGGAGTTTGACTAGGCTACTTTCAAATACATGTTCCGTTCACAGTCATGTTGACTATTTCAAAATGCCTTTCAACAGTAAACATTTCAAATGTTTGTGAGACTGACTTGTTTACATGCAGATTTATAATGAATGTTCTTCTTAGCTGTTAGATCTGTTCTCTAGAGCATTTTTGACTCATTGGTGCAACTATTTATCAAGATCAATGGGCTTGATTCTCCAACTTACAGGTGTCAAACCATTAGTTTCGTCCAATATTCTATATAAAACCAGTCATTGTGTAAGGTGGAATATATGAGTAGATTTCAGCCTGGTGTAAATCCTCTCATGAAAGCACTGATATTGTTAGGCTTGTTAGTATAGTTGGGGATCCTTTCTCTCTCCACCGAACTGAGCTTTGAGAAAGAATAAGATTCTAAAAGAATTGGATATGTAAGCAGTATTAAGGCTTAAAAATAATAGATTTCTGAATTTATAACCTTGCATTATGCAAAAGTTTTTCATGGTATTCAACAACAACAACTAAGCCTTTTATCCCAAGTACTTGGGGTGGGCTACATGAACCAAAAGAGAATCATGTTGGGTTGATCACTTGGATGATCCTTCTTCTCTCATCCTATCGAAAAATATGTCCTCATTTAAACCTCCAGCATCTATATCTTTTTGTATTGCCTCAATCTATGTTTTCTTCGTTCTTTTAACTTTGTCCTATACTAATAAACTACCTTTGTTGAATTGGTACATTTGTAGGTTTACGTTGCAGATGACCAAACCATCGTAAGCGATTTTCTCGCATCATTTTTTCGATGGGGGTCACGCCTATGTTAGCACGTATATCCTCATTTCTCTTTAAACCTCCTAGTGTTGCTGCACGTCTAACGAAGCATGCACATTTATGCTATATTTATCTCTTATGAATGACGCTGGTTTATAGCCCAATATTCTGTGTCATATAATAAAGCTGATTAATAACAGTCCTATAAAATTTTCCTTCCAGCCTCAACGGGATGTTACGGCCTCATAAAACTCCCGTTTTGCTGCTCCATTTCATCTAGCCAGCTTGGATTTTATAGTTAACATACTATTAACCTCTCCATCATTTTGAATAATAAAATCTAAATATCTAAACTGATTACTAATTTTATCTTTTCTCCGTATAGCATCACAGCGTAAAAGCTTTCCGTGGTATTCATATAGACAAAATTTGGAAGTCGTCATGTTCTAAAACTGAACAGTAGACAAGCATTTCACAGTGACATATGGGTATCCCAAATCATTACCTTATGCTGCATTTTTTTTGGGTATAAAAGGCAGTTCCATGTTACATCGAATTGTTGCTTTGAAATAAATCTCCTTTCACTGTTAGCAGCAAGCAAGCGTAAAGCCTAATTGACCTCATAATTTATCTTTTGTGCAGGGTGTTTTCATCAATCCAGCATTCATCGAACCATTTGGCCTCACATTGATAGAGGTTTCCACTTCTTTCATTTCTCCTGAATTGGTTTACACTTACAAATATTTTTCTAATAAGAAATAGTGCTTAATCGAGCAGGCTGCAGCTCATGGGCTCCCTATTGTGGCTACAAAAAATGGAGGCCCTGTTGATATCCATCGGGTTCGTTTACCATGAGTCCTTTTCCTATCAAATGTTCCATTGTTAGTCATCTGAGTTGGTGTAATAGTTGTTGTCTAAAGTGTTTACTTTTCTATTTATCTTGAATTTTGTTCAGGTTCTTGACAATGGTCTCCTAGTTGATCCTCATGACCAGAATGTTATTGCTGATGCACTCTATAAGCTTGTATCTGATAAGCAGCTTTGGGCACGATGTCGGCAGAATGGATTAAAAAATGTCCACCTTTTCTCTTGGCCTGAGCATTGTAAGACATACTTATCTCGAATAGCTGGTTGCAGACCAAGACATCCTCAATGGCAGAGGAATGATGATGGATTTGAAACGGAATCAGAGTCACCAGGTGACTCTTTAAGGGATATTCAAGATATATCTTTGAACCTAAAGCTTTCATTAGATGGTGAAAAATCTGGAGAAAATGGCTCTCTCGATGTCTTAGATTTGGACGATAATACGGCTGATCAAAAGAGTAATCTGGAGACAGCTGTTTCAAAATTTTCAAAGGGTTTAAGGGTCACTCAGAAGGTTGATTTCAAGGACAAGCTTGATCAGAGCAGCAACGCTGGCAAGCTGCCAGTGTTGAGGAGGAGGAAACACATTTTTGTTATTGCTGTCGACACAGACGTGGATACAGATTTTATTACCATAATTAAGAATATATTTGAAGCTGCATCTAGGGATAGGATGTCAGGTTCCATAGGGTTCATAATATCAACATCGCTAGCTATATCCGAAGTACATGCAGTTATTGTCTCCGGAGGCATGCTTCCTACTGATTTTGATGCATTTATATGTAACAGTGGCAGTGACCTATATTATCCGTCTCCAACTTCTGACCCTTCTGAGCTTCCTTATGCAATTGATCTTGATTATCACTCACAAATTGAGTATCGTTGGGGCGGGGAATGGTTAAGGAAGACTTTGGTTCGCTGGGCTTCTTCACTTGTGGACAAGAAGGGAGAAAGTGAAGAACTGGTAGTTGTTGAAGACGAAGAAGGGTCGTCTAATTATTGTCATGCATTCAAAGTGCTGAATCCAACACTGGTAATTCTTTCTTATTTTTTTGCATAATAAAACTTTTTCCACATTCCTGTTTATGCAAGGAGCAAGGCTTTCAACTCAATGATTTTCTGTCTATGAATCTCAATTTTTTTTTTTTTTTTTCTGGGTGCACTTCTTGCTGTGATGTTTGCTACATTACCTGACCGAATTATGTTCCTTTTTTATGTAGATCCCTCCTGTTAAAGAGCTCCGGAAGTTGATGAGAATCCAGGCTCTCCGTTGTCATGTTATATATAGCCATGATGGGACCAAGCTACACGCCATTCCTGTACTAGCTTCTCGCTCGCAGGCACTCAGGTACTCTTTAGGTTTTAAAGATACTGTTTTGTTGGTTAATTTTGTCTGTAAGATGGAAATATCGTTGTCTAATTCATGTCAATACCATGCATTTTTGCTAGTTTGTTCTATTGTTTCTAAATCAAGGTTTTAAGTGTCGTCCGATATTGTTGTACATCACATATAGTATCATATTCTGAGGTACCCGTGTATTATATATTGTATAGCAAATATGTTATATCAGTCCAATATTGTCGATATTTCAGATATTCGCAGATATGATATGCCTAGTTTTACTGATTTTGATACCATAAATGATTGAACAATAGCAATAGTGGTTCCGATATTTTAAACCTTGTTTTAACATTACATTAGAATTAGAATTAGGAATGGTACAACATCATAAATCTATAAAACCATGTGGATAAGCATTAGCATGCATCATTCTTTAACTGTTTAATAGGAGTCGGATGTAAGAAAATATTTAAGAACAGTCATTATATGTGATGATGACATCAAGAACAGAACCCACCCAACCTTTGTGTTTCTCTCTTGATGAAGTTTTACTGTTCAGACATTAAATATATCTTTTAATCTCTCTTTTATTATTCTGCTGCCTTAAGGTGATTGGTCATGTAATCGATCCGACAACTTGGTAATGGTACTAGTGGGGAATGATGGAAGGTACAAGAATGGGAAGGATGGATAAATGTGAGGTGTGAGAGTTATCAAAGAAGAGCAAGAGGGATGAGAGGAGAAGAAGCAATGTAGGGAGATGGAAATAAGTCGTATGTAGAAGCAATTCTGTTAGTTTAGAGTGGTGGTGGCCATGATTAGAACAATGTTTGGTCGTGTCGCTGGTTCCATGTGCAGATCCTTGTCCGAACCTAACCCTTGGTTGCCCATGACACCATCATCTGTGGGCTAACGAAAACTTGATCACCTTTCAACAAACCAGGCTATACATGCGCAATCATATCATGGTAGGCACCAGTTTACGAGCTGGTTTGTTAGATATGAAGAAAACCCAAAAGTTGCTCATGTTGGATTTTCCTATCCTGGTTGGTTGTTTACAAAAATAGAGCCAGTACAAATTTAGGTAAATTTAGTGCTGACAACAGAGATATCAAGGCTGTGTGCTAACTTAAAGTGTATGTATAGCCACACCATGCATGATCATTCTATATCTATTGACAAACTAAGTCCATCGACTGACACATACAAGCATCTCTGATTGTAGTATTGTTTTACATGGAGTTAAATGTCAGAGGATTTAGAAACCAATGGGACAGGTGGTTTTCACTATATCATCATGTAGTGTAGCTTGATTAGGCCAGGAAAATTGTTGTGCACCTGAAGTTTGCTGGCTTTTCCTATCAAGTTTACCAAGAAACCTATATGGACAACTTGGGTGCTTAATTTATGAGCATGTCTTGATTGGTTTGAGCTTGAATTGTGAGGGATTAGTTCTGGGCCCTTAATATCCAATTCAAATGGGTAGTGCTTTTTCCCATCTACTTCCTTACCAAAAAAGGCCATTTCATTGGGCCCCATTTGGCAGGTCGAGTTGGGAGGATTTAGCGCCTTAATCCTTCCAACTCCAGCCAAACAGCAAAAAAGGAGTGAAGTATCGGGGATTTAAGTCCAAGGGTAGATTTGACATTTTTTTTGAAAAAAACGCAATTACCCCCACGTCACCCGTTCGGAGACCTAAATCTTACACCTCCTCAAGATGAGTTGGGGATTTAGCCCACCTTTTTGAACATGACTAGCATACACCTCTCTGCTGCTCTGTTTAAACTCTTGCTACTATACCCTAAATCCAGTTGCCAAACAGGGCATTCTAGTTTTATTCAACATCATTATCAAAAGAAAATTCGGATCATTTCATTTAGTTGTTTATTTGTTTGTCAGAATCTGTTGTGCGGACCAAGCCTTTATCATAGACATCTCAAGATGTTGTCATTATTTTCTTTCAGGTACTTATACGTAAGGTGGGGTACAGAAATGTCAAACATGGTAGTGTTTGTTGGCGAAAGTGGTGATACTGATTACGAAGGAATGCTAGGTGGGTTGCACAAGACTGTAATACTGAAGGGTGCATGTGATACCTCACCCAAGCAATTCCAAACCAAGAACTATTCGCTACAAGACGTCGTGGCTTTTGACAGCCCCAGTATTGTTAAAACTGAAGATGGGTACAGCACTGGTGACGTACAATCTGCTCTGAGACAGCTTGGTGTACTGAAAGACTAGGGTGGATCAATTTCACTGAAGCTATCTTTGAAAGAGAAAAATTCAGAAATATGTCATGTAAGTTGCATGAATAGGTTTACTTTTATTTGACTTGTTTTAAGTGCTGGGATATGTTATTCCTTATCAAATTCAATCTGCAGTTCGGGATGATAGATAATGGATGTGTCCGTAGTTTAATTTTTGGTCCACTGCTATTCAAAATATTGAATTAGAAAAATAAATTTTTTTATTTTTAATTCAGAATTTTGAATAGAGCGGGCCAAACCAAAAATTGGTCCGTAGACGCGTCCATTCCCATCCCTACCTGCAGTCTTGTACATCCAAATTATAAACCTATCATTTTCTGTTGTGCAACCCAGGAAACAATGTCTAGGCTCCTGCTGTTTTGTTGACCATGCTGTTGACCTTGATTGCCCTAGTACAAGATCTTTCTGCTGAGATAACTCGTACTTTCACCCAGTTTGCTTTCAAATGAAAAGCTTCTCTGCTTGAGAACTTTCATTGACAATTTTGTATCGGAGGTGCAAAGCTACCACCTCTCCCGGAGACCATTCAGTATATTTGCTAATTTCATATGCAATCAAGCTCATTAGGAGCAGCCAGAAGGCCAAGTATGTTTTGCTTTCGTTGTAAATAATGTGGTTACTATGAAGATAAATTGCAAAGTCTCACATTTGAACACTTTTTGTCATTTTTACTCCATTCGCAGCAATAACGATTGCAGCATGTGGCTATTTCAATTCTATGTTGATGAGGCTGTTGTGTTCTCGCCACTCATGTTGTAATATTCCAGTTAGCGTTATAGAATGGAGTAAGGTGTCCATGATCTGGGTCGTGAATCTCATGGGGTGTACCCTCATGATTCCTTTGCCAAATTACTGGTGACTTTTATAGAAAGAGATCAGAATCTGTGTGTATGTATATCTACATTGTGTCATGGCATGTGCTCTATTGCTACTTTCAGGAATCATGAATGAGAAATGAATGTCTATAGTTTGATATAGGAATGTGTTCTATTGCGAACACGTTTTACCAGTTTACATTTAAACGTGTGTTTCACGAGTAATGAAAAATTACAAGACAAGTTGAGGAGTGCAATGAGTTGATGAGAAAGTTGGCTCCTTTCTCCAAAATATTGGTGAATGGTGATGTATCACTCTTTGTTTTCTGCATCCTTGCTTCTCGCTTTGCTTCAGCTTGAATTTTGTCCAAATGGGGGAAATTTATTAACCTTTTATGCTAGAAGGATATTGTTTGTGCAATGATCTACCACTCTTTGTTTCTATTTTTATTTTTACTGGGTGATATAGATTTATTAGATTTGAGTAGAATTTAGTCTGAATCAACTGTCAACTTGCGAAACTGCGAAGGCTCACCCAATACATCTGAAATTAGTTGAACTTTCGTCAACTTTGGAGACGAAAAGCAGCAGAATTTTGTAACTTGACCTGGTTGCATTTCTGAGTATAACTTGTCAACATCGTTGTAGATATCAGCTGAATCCTAAATTGCAACTCGGCTCTTGAGAGCAACAGGAATCGGTAGAAGGACGGGTTAACGGGTCTCAATACAAGCATGATGCGGAAAATGAAATGGATGCAACTAAACAAATTCAGTGCAAGCACAATATAATACCAGTTCAAGTGAAAAAGAGATCAGTGAGTGTCGCTTGTATTCTAGTTTTCAAGTGAATCACAACTGCAATTCTAACGTTATCTAACAATCATCCTTCTAGTTTATAGCATGATACATACCCTACAGAATCAGGGCTGGGAATAGGTGGCCCCCAAAAGAATAAATTTCACATGGAAAAAAATACAAGATGTTACATGGTAAAGGAACTTTTTAAATTATGTTTTTATTACTGAATCCTAACCTAGAAAATTAAAATTTAAAAAAATAAAAATAAAAAAAAATAAAAAAAAATAAAAAGAAACCAGCAAAATCTAACGACGAACATCACTGAGGAGCTCGCTAAAGGCATTGGCTCCTCTTCTATTTCACTCCCAATATTGCAGCTCTTCTTCCCCTGTCAATTCTAGTCCTACTCTCGAAAAATTAGTAGCCCACGCAATTGCCTTCTGGTCCTTTTAGACAGTGTTTGCACATCTTTTGGCATCATGTACCTAAATCAACAGCAGCCTCAAATGTCGATGAATTTGTAAAACAGAAAATAACACAGTACAGTAGACAAGAAAGAATCAGCATTGTAAGGCTTATATTTTTCTTTAGTATAGGTAAAGCTTTATTACATTTTGTACCATTTTCAATCAAGCACGCAGCACGTTTCTTTTTTATTCTTTTCCTTTTCTTTTTTTCTTTTTCCTTTTTTTGTTGGCCTCAGGAGTAATCACGCACAGTTAAAAATACAGACCTGAAGGTTTGTTTTGCCAGGACAACTCTTGTGCAGCCTGCATCCCCTATGCAATCGAACACAGATGAGGGATAAAATTCAGAAACTTCATCGAATACAGACGAGGGATAAAATTCAGAAATTTCATTGAAGACAGTAAGAAGCATGAATAGAGAAGCCTAGCATATGAATCAATACCTGTTGGGCTCTGGCAGCATCAGGAACAGAATTAGCTGACTGTAGTTGTGCATAATTGAAATCCTGAAAAGAGAAACGTTTGCATTATCATGCACCCTGCAAAGTATGCATGTAGCAACTTCTTCATATACAAAAATTAAGGATAAACAGCTTAATAAAAAAAGCTCACTAGGTTTTCCTGACAGCATGCTATTTCTATCCAAAAAAAAAAAAGAAAATTGTGGTGTATTTATTAGAAGTTTATAGAAGTAAATTAACAAATGCTGAGAAACCATAAACATGTTCAATCACAAAATTATATCAGAAACAATGGGGGACTTGCAGTTTTAGCCTATAGCCATTAGTGTAATGCCAATGAATAACTGTTGGTCGCTATTTATTTTAACAATAAATTCCTCCCTGAAAAATGCTAGCTACAATTATTTTTTAAACTCATGAGACTCACTATAAAATATAGTATTTCATATCTTATATCAGATTTTGGACTATCCTTATCTGGAGGTGTTACAAACTCCCATCACTTGGAATATATCGTCCTCCCCAAACTAACACACTAACATTTCATCTGGCAATATGGAATTATAGAGATGGCTCCAACAAATTGAAGAGAAGACCCTCACCACATCCCGGTATGGTGTGACATTATTCTATATAGTTCTTAGTTCCATGTGACATTTAGTCATGCACAATTTCAGATGTTCAGCTCTGATACCATTGCTTGACGCCCATGAGTAACTACTAGTTTTTATTGATTTTTAACGGCAGATGCCTAAAAAGAAGTTAGCTATAATAACTTTTTGAGTCCATGAGAAACATTGTAAAGATATACTACTTCTTAATCTCATATATGAAGTATCTAGAGGTGTAACAATTAAAGTACACATATAACTTATACTACTTCTTAATCTCATATAACTTACACCGCTTGTTAATATCATATAACATACAAAGATATAACTTGCACTGCTTAATCTCATATAACTTATCTGCTTGTTTACGCTTACCTCTAGTCATCATTGTTCTTGAACTACAATCACATTGCTCTTCCTAATTGGCGTACTCATAGACCCCACATGCCAAACTGTCTCAATCCATTCTTCCTCTTTTGTCCTAAACATGAGTTGCCTCCAATGTCTTACATACATGTACTCATCTATCATCTTGTTTTGCCACTCATCCGCCTCAACATTCTCACTTCTGCTACATTCACCTTTTGGCCATGTTGAGCTACAAAGCATTGGCGGTAACGGGCATATACCCATCTTGCATAGTTTTGTCTCTTCTCTCATAAAATTGCCATAAATCCATCTCAATCCTCTCATTTCTTCTAAATTCATTTCTGGACATGTTACTTAATTGCTAGACATTCTGACTCATAGTGTGTTGCTAGTCTTATAGTCATCTTATTAGAAGCTTCCCTTTAATCAATAAACCTATGATCACGTACTACTGCAGAACTACACCTCTACTTTATCCATCAGGTTTTGATCCTCAGACCTAATCCTCCTTGACGTCACTATCATGATGAAATACTGATCCCACATAGTGAGAATGGCCATTCCTCGTACTCCTTGGTGTTTGTTAACCTATGCACCATTGCGTCTAGAAAAAGTCTTGCTAAAGTCAAAATCCATATATTCTATTTTCATTCTGCTTTTTAAAATATTAAGGGAGAAATGAGAATATTCTTGCTAAGGTAGGCAAAGCCCCCATAAAAAGAAAATGCAATAAAACTGCTTACAATGGTTAGATGAGTGGAGCTTGTTAATATAACATCCAAAAAGAGCAAATGAACAACCTAAGAAAATGTGGATGGAGGTGATACAAAAAGATATAAATGTTAAAGGCTTAAATGAAAACATATTACTCGATAGGAATGAATGGAGAAGGACCATCCATATGATCTATCCAGCATAATTGTCTTTTGGTTCATGTAACTTATCTCAAGTACTTAGGATAAAAGGCTTAGTTGTTGTTGTATTCTGCATTCTAAATTCTTTAGACTCGGCCTCTCTCAACCTTTCTACTTCCAACACTATGCATTCAACATACTCAACTACCAACATATGCCTAATAAGTTTATCCCCCACAGGCTTGTACTTTCGCGTCTCTAAAATTGCAGCCATGGTAAAATCTTAGTTTATTAAACTTGTAATCACAGAATCGACTCGACCATCAGATGAGAAGTTCATTCAAATAATCAATACAATGAGATAAGGACTAAATAATTATTTTTCGTATAGGCCAATAGTTATTTAGGAAATGGTCAATCTCGTCTCTATTGTTCTCACCCTATTTAGTCCTTCCTCATCAATATATTTTAATCATATGAATGTAACTTACTACTGGATGCTTATGTCTTCTCTGAAACCCATCGTAATATCTTCTAGGGATTCCATCTTAATTTTTGCCCAGTCAATAAAAACTGTATTCTCTATTTTCCCCTCCACATTTACCTTCATCAATCTTCTTAGAAAATTAATAGCTCCTAATGTCAATAGTTGATCTTCCTGGCATAAAACTAAATTAGTTTTCAACACCAAGCTTCATTTTTAATTTCTCTCTCTCTCTCTCTCTCTCTCTCTCACACACACACACACACACACAAGTTTTATTATAATCACCTTAATTATGACATAGTTTGCACAGGTTCATATATTTCACGCATCATTACAACCATCAAACTCCTCTATTTAATCATTTGATAGTACCTCTAGCTTTTTTTTAACAATTTCAAAAATTTCCTTTGTTTTTATAAGCTTGAATACCCAAGCACTTCCAGGAACTTCAATATGAATAAGGTTTGGTCCTAAGCTCTTCTTAGATATTATTTTCTTTAAATTTTAATGCACATTTTTACTTTAATGCACATTTTAAACTATAAGCTTTAATGCACATGTTAACTCCACAAAGTTAAATTTTCAATAATACCAGAGTTGTTATGGATTGATTTTGAGTTTAAGTGCTCTGTGATTCACATTGAATAATTTATGAAAGTAACTCTCTTTTATCCTCCTTTACTCACACTCTCTAACTCAAGGTTTGAAATATCGGCTATAACGAATTATATAGGATTGAGCGGATTATATCAGAATGGAAAATTTTATAGCAGTTATCGTTATCGGAAAAATATCAGGAATATTTTTCAAATATCGTATGTTAATATCGGAATGTAAATATCCATGCATATATCATAGAAAATAAATATGAATAAAGTAATTCATGTATACATCATAAAAAACTACATAAAGTATCATATATATATATATATATATATATATATATATCAATGTTTAAAATAGCGTAACGCATAACATAGGTTATGCAATTTTCTATTTATTTAATAAAAATAAATATAAAACTATATAAAATAATTTTAATAAATTGAAAAATAAATTTAAAATATCTAAAAAATATAAAACTATTTTGTAATACATAATCTATACAAATATTATATTAAGTTTTACAATAATTTTCATATATCTTCATAAATTATATTAAGTCTGCAATCGTAATTCCAATCATCATTTAAATAAAAAAGCAAGACTCCTTTTTTTATTTCGATTCAAATTATTATCATTATTGTAATTTATATTTTGTAATATTCAATTTATCTTATTTTAGATTGTTGATTTCAGTTCAATTAAAAATTCAATAAAATCAACAAGTAAAATATTTCAGCAACCAAATGAGAAATACAACAAGTGAACAAGAAAACAAACTTAAATTATCAAGTTAGAAATTTCAAAAGCAATCAAACAAGCCAACAGCTAATTAAGTAAGAAAATTGCAGCAATTCGCTAATAATCAAAATAATAATCAACGATAATATATAAATTACTAAAAAAATAATTGTAAATAACGTAGCATAACGTAATTTAACGTAACGTTATATAATATAACGTAAAATAACGTAAAAAACGTATTGTTACGGTGCACTAAGTTATTTCCAGTTGTTACGTAGCGTTGGGATTCCGTTAAGTTACATAACGCAATATAACGAGTTTCATAACGCGTTATTTTCAATAATGATATATATATATATATACCTACCTCCACAACTTCGCATCATATTTTGATTTTGGTGTCTTATTGGAAGAAAAAGTAATTTTTGAATAAAGTTATAACAATAATTTCAAAGTGAATCAAAAACATCTCACTTTTATCCATAACATAAAAAAAACAAAGCAAAAGAAAAGAATATAGCGGCCGCTATTTTGCATCCGATATTGCGGCCGCAATATTATGTCCAAGTCGATGTTGTGCCATTATTTTCTAAAAATGCTAAATGCTATGAAACTATTTATATCATTGCGTTTTGTGTTCCAAAATGCAATATTGGCCGCAACATCGATTTTGCCGCCGTTATTTAAAACACTGCTCCAACTTCACTCTTATAGATGTAAGATATCTATTCTTTCTTTCTTTCTTAGAAAGTCTTACATATTCTCCTCTCACTCCTTTTATTTGAACACCTATAAATTCTTATAAGCTTGGGACTTACCCTCACCAAGCACTTACATAGCCTCCTTTCTTGGGAATTACCCTCACCAAGCACTGAATAACCTCCTTGTATGCCAACTTATATGTTTCAAAATGTCGCTCATATGTCTTTGAACACGAAAATTGATAATGAGATCGCTTTGCTAAGCTTCTTGCAAAAACAAGATAAATCATTCAAGATCGGATGACTTTTACACATTTTTGAAAGTTCTGGTAAAGGACAGATTTTCTAAGAACAGGAACAGTTATTCACTTATTTGGATGCTCATGGTCTCTATGTTCTAAATCACCATGCTATCTCCAGCCAGGCACCATGGATGGGATATTCGATATAGACCATTATTTTAAATACCGGCCGATATACCGGTATATCGTTAAAAAGGAAGAAACGAGACGATAAGGAGTTTTTTTTATCGTTTATCGTTTGGACCGGTATGGGCCGATATATCGGCCAATTGGCGATATATCGGCCGGTATCGAGATGAGAAATACCGGCCGGTATTAGGTAATATCGGTTAATGGAGTTTTGGATTTTAGTTGTGGGTTAAACTCGTTAAAATCCGACCCGTTAAGAAATAAAACGGGTCGGGAGGGGAGAGAGAGGGTAAAATCCTTCGTTTTCTCTCTCTTTCTCTCCCAGCAATCCGAGTGATCGATCTCTCCCCCGCAACCCAAACCCTAACCCTAATTTCCCAATCCAGCCCTAAATCTCTCTCTGATTCTTCTTCTCCCACTCTTTGGCTCTCTCTCTCTCTCTCGTTCTCTCCCCGCGAACGTCGGCCGATCGAGCCGAACCCTAACCCTAATTTCCCAATCGAACCATAAATCTCTCTCGTTTTCTCTCTCTCTCTTTCTTCGTCGCTCTCCGATTGCTCTTCTCCCAGTCTGGGATTCTTCGAAAGGTGCTTGCCGTTCTCCGCCGATGCTGCCACCTCAAGTTCGTCGGCAGAAAGTCCAGTGGGGCAGTGGCTGCCGGCCGGGTAAGTCAAGTTTGATTTTTTCATGTTAATTTGATTTAGAGTTACAAATTTCTTCAATTTCTTTTATAATTGTGCTATTTAGCTTTAATTGATTGCGATTTATGTTAGAATCTTTTTTTTTTTGTGTAATTTGAGGCGAAATGTTTTGATTCAAACTATGACTGTTCCAACAGTATAATTTCGAAAGAAAATCCAGGTCTAGGCTATAATTGGACTACTTAAGCCACGTGATGAGTCCATACAAGCTATAATTGGATTACTTAACCTTTATTGATGACTGTAATCCAGGTCTAGGCTACCTTTTTTGCTTGGCCTGCTTAGAACAGAACAAAAACAACAAATAAATAGCATGGGATGCTATGGAGTCTGGATAACTACTTGCACACTGTACTACACTACTACTATACATTTTATTCTACAAATACTTGCATATTATACTTATCTACTTTAGACTTTTATAGTAGCCACATATGCATACCTCCTGTACTTAGATTTTTATATTCGTCGCACATACAAGATAGTTTAAAAAAAATTGAATGGTACTTGAATATGAATTTTGTCCAGAACTATTGTAATGCCTTTTCCTGTGGGTGTGATATGGATACGGGATGCGCTATTGGCGGGCTCTCAAACAGAGTATTTATTTGATATAGAATATTTTAATTGCAGGACATTGTAATTTGTTGTATTTGTTGGATATGTTAGGGTTTGTAATTTTGAATTATAGTACAATGTAGTTTGGATTATGTAGTACAATGTAATCATATAATGAGCAAGGCATGCCATCAAATGAACCAGTAGACTCTGAATCTAACAAGAAAATATATTGTAAAGACTTATATTTAAAGTTTTTAGCATGTTTCAAATAAACTTATTTAAAAGACAATATTGTAATTTTATAAATTATATCACTTATGTATTATAGAAATACTTTTCTTTTATCTTGAAAACTTATTTTTCTTAATTTTATGATTATATGTGGCTTTGTGCATATGCGAACGTTCTAAACGGTATCTGCAAATTCGTAAGTTGAATGTAAATAAGCAAATGTAAGTACTATAAACTTGTTTTATATATTTTATTATATTCTATATAGCCAATTATATGATTTTTTTTTAACCGGTATGACACCGATATGACACTCCGGTATTTAGGATCATATCGCGATATCTCGCCCAGTAACCGGTATGTAATTTGGCTGACCGGTATGGGACCGGTATTCGATATTTAGAACACTGATATAGGCCAACATAAAGAGGAACATGCCAGATAAATCCTATTAATCAAACAATCACCCATGATGTTCATTAAGATACGAAACTATATTTCTGCAGCATATACATGGCAGTTAACTGTTAGAGTGACATGTCAGCTAGACACAGGAACATCTAAAGTTTAACATGCATCAAGAAAGGATTTATTCTTCAAAAAGTTTTATTTTCAACAGATGTCTTACAGGTATGTGCATTGTCCTAGAAACTCTAAAAAGTATCTGTGTAGAAATCATTTTATAGTATCAAGTGGTAACAACTATCTAGAACCGGTTGAGCTTCGAATAACAGATTATGTAAAAATTAAATGCTCAAAAGACTATAAACCACCTTATGAATGATCTTCTCTGTTCATCTGGATCTATCCACCTTATTTAGTCATGCATCATATGACAACGATTTCTTACTCCAAATAGAGTGTCTTTTAGTACTATACAAAAGTCATTGATCTAATATGATAACTCAAAAGAATAAAATATGAATATAAGAACCAAGATTTCAGAACTTAGTTTTAGTACTGGTTTCACTCTGTCAAAAAATTCTCCACATCGGTCAGGTTCAATTGTTCCGCAAATTTCAATACAAGCTTCAGTTTCAATGTGTATAAATTTCAATTTCCATCCCATAGAAACTAAACAGATGACGGATAAAATATAATTTTGTAGGTTATATGTAAACTCATAAAAAAAGGGGATTGTATGATAGTTTCATATGATATTAACATATGCAACAATAACAACTAAGCATTTTACTGCACGTACTTGGAACATGCTTATGCCGGATCAATCGCATGGATGATCCTTATCCACTCAATCCTATCGAATAATATCTTCATTTAGGCCTTTAACATCTACATCCTTTCATATGATCTCCATCTATATTTTCTTTAGTTATCCCTTGGCTCTTCTTAACTAGTATTATGTTGATAAATTGTGCTCGTCAAACTAGTGCATCCATATGCCTACGATCACATGATTAAACATCATAAGCAATTTCTTGCATTTTCTCTTCTGTAAGAGCTATACCTACACTAGTAAGAATATCCTCATTTCTCACTCTCTCTTCCAATGTTACGACACATCTAGCGAAACACGTGCATTTTTGCTACAATCATTTCTGGCGAATAATGTCTCATTATAGCCCAACAATCTAAGCATTTAACAAAGTTGGCCAAGCAGTAGTCTTATAAAATCTTTCCTTCAGTCTCGAACGAAATGTTATGGTAGTATAAAACTCCCATGCGCTCCTCCGCTTCAACCAACCAACTTGGATCCTATAGTTCACATCACTATCGATCTCCTTCCCCTTGGATAATTATACCCAAGTACCTAATATAATTGCTCATTTATATACCTCACCTGTATAGTATCACAATACTATAATTTTGGATCCTCCTTTTACTAAGTTTACACTTCATATGCTCCGCTTCAATCCTACTTAATCTAAAACCTTTAACTTCTACGCCTTTGATTCAGTATCTCCAACTTGGCATTTACACATATTCTCATCTCATCAATGACAATATCATCAACATATGAAAGTTATATGCATATGATGCTAAATAGAGAGGTCTTAAAAATAATTGTGTATAAGGGTAGTTGCTAACTGTAGAAGTTGGTATAAGTTGATTAGATTTAGGTGATGTTACTTGATCATATTCAACGCTGATCCAAAAACCACTATAAATATAAATTACTAGACTGGGCCTGGTTACATACCAGTAACCCAAATCCAAATCGTCAAGACACGGAAATATATGATTTCCCCTATTAATTCCAGCCCCAGGAGTTGAAGCCAGCGGCTGGAGACAGAGATCAAAATTGAAGCAACCACTGCTCGAGATCAAAGATAAGTTATTTCCAGTCATCGTGATTTCACTCTCTTCCACTTTTCATTTTTATTTTTTTCACATATTATTTCCGTCGAAATACGCGATTCCTTTCATTGCCATGAATTTATAAAAATTACAACAAAAATATCTAAATTACAATGATAAAGAAAACAAAAAAACAAACAAGAGAGACTTATAAATCACGTATTTCTCTTTTACAAAATTTCGTGGGTTCCAAAGTGGCTATGGAGCGTCGCCCTTATACTCCGATGATGATCTAGCACCCAAAATCGGTCTTGAACGTGGAGAATCGCTTCTGGATGAGGGCTCTTGCTGCTGGACGGCGGCTCTCTGATCTCCAAATCCCTCTCCTTTCCAAAAGATCCCCCCCCCAAAAAATCCCCTCTTGGATCATATTTTATAAATTTCAAGGTTTCCTTCGATATAAGGATGGAATCCCAATCAAATCCATCTCTGAATTCATATTTAGATACGAAATCTTTGATTCCAAGTGATTGGATATGATTAGAATCGAAATTTGGATTGAAATCTAAAAAAAAACACAGTCTAGAAATTGAAATAGCCCCGCGTGGGCGAGGCTGTCATCCCCGCGCGAGGCTATTAGCGCGCGCGGGGCAACTAGCCTCTCGTGCGCGAGGCTATTTTGTCCCGTGTGGCTTTTTCTTTCTTTTCAATTTTTCCCGCCTACACATATTATTCAATTAGCACATATTCAATCCATTTTTTCTTGTTCTCCTACAGACTTGGTAATGAATTTTTTTTTACTGTTTCTTTTTATTTTCCCATGATTTTCATAGGCTATCGGATGTTTTTTTATAGGTTCGTAACTGAAACTGTTTTTTCTATAAAGCTTCGGCTCAATCAGCTCCAAAACATCCAAAACCAAGTCATTTCGGATGATACCTCAAACCCTGATGAGAATCAACTGTATAAGTACAGTACTAATTTGTATACTGAGGAAGAGCATCAAAATTTACTTGAGAGAACCGTGTTGTATCAAAGTTTTACAAGTTTACTAGCAAATAGCTATATCAGATTTAACAAGGTCACTAGGAAATACTATAAAAACACTTGAAAGAGTTGCATAATGTAAGTTCCTACCACATTACACCCAATGCCCCCAACACCTGAGAAGACGCCAAACAGTATTCACTATGACAAATTAAAAACATTCAATGTCTTGTATGGACAAAAATTTTACCTGAATGTTTTGCTGACTACCTGCACCACCAGGGGCCTGATACTGTGAAGACAAGTCAGACGAATGTTAATTAGAGATTCCAAATTGTGAAATTGAGACAAATATGTGATACTGACCCCTAAAGGCGGTTGAAGGAGCTGCATTTGTTGTGGCTGCTGCCTAAGCTGCATAGGATTCTGTACTTGTTGTGCTTGAGGAATTTGTTGATTAGGCTGAATTTGTGTTTGAGACTGAGCCTGAGCCGGTGACTGAAGCTGCTGGGTAGCAAGTTTCTGTTGTTGCTGCTGATATAGTAGCAGTTTCTGTTGTTGCTGCTGCTGCTGCTGCTGCTGCTCAAAAACTGAAAATTCTTCGGGCTTTTCCCACTGTAGGAGAAAGGGTACAGCATTAGTCTACTTTGACAATAAAAGAGAAATCATATGGCAAAAAATGATCAGGTGACTCACCTTGCTTTCTCCAGTAACGCTGTTATAGTAGTATTTAAATCCTTGAGGGGATGTGTGCTCTGTCCAGTTGCACGTTAACGGAGGCATAGGTATAGTAATAGTAGCTCCTAGCAAAGAAGTTACTGGTACAGCTGAAGGCATAACTGCAGCTGACGCGCTAGCAGGAGCAGTGGAGGTTGGCTGTGGTCCATTCCATGGAGTCTGCTGCATGCATTTCAGACAAGTGAAAGCAATTAAGTAGGAACTTACTGGGATAATCAATTTAAAGCTTGCACATAGAAAAATTTGCAAAAGTAAGCATAAAATATCGCATACAGACCCTCATACACAAGCAAGAAGTTGTAGAAAGATCATTAGGAAGGACAGCCCTTATACACAACCATAAAGTTACAGAAAAACATTAGAAATGAGAGATTTTTACTGAATCACCTGCTGCTTAGCATTCTGGGACATGTGCTGCTGTTGCATCATTTGCAACTGCTGTTGGAGCTGAAATATTGCCTGCTGTGATGATTGGTAGCTTGTCTGTAGAGCTTGAGCCTGCTGTTGAAGAAGCACCTGAGGGAGTTGAGCTGGCATCTGTTGGGGGGGCCTCTGAAGTAGCTGCTGTGAAATGGTAGACGAAGGGAGTTGCTGCTGATTAGTAGTAGCTGCCACCCCTTGCTGTGGTAAGCCTAAAGGAATTTGCAAACCAGTGGCAGAAGCATTTGGCTGAATTAAAGGCCCCTGTGGATATGAACCTGACATCTGCTGGTTTTGAAGCGGTAATAGTGAAGGTGGCATATGTTGTGGGGTCATCAGTGGCTTCTGTAATGGTGGCATTTGCTGACCAAGAACAGGATGGATTTGTGGCATGGAGGAGTTAAAACCCTAAAATGGTGAAACCCACTGTTTAAGACAACTTACTAGAAACTTCGGAAGTTTCACAAATAGGTTGGACAAGCTTTGCGGGCGGCGCCGCAGGGTTGGGGGGTGTGGGGGGATACCTGTTGAGATGCTGTTGCTGCAAAATTTGATTGATGTCCACCAGCCAGCCCAACAGTTTCTCCCATAAGACCAGTCTAAACAGGCGCAGAATGAGTAAGTAATAGTATATTAGCCATAGTGCTCATGATCTCATTCATTATTAGGTATGTAATTTGCATGGGATTAGAGGAGAATTACTGCAGTGGAAGATGCTTCCATTGTGCCATCTTTGGCAGATGGCTTGTTGCCAAAACCTTGACCTGCGCTTTGTGATGATGGTGCACGAGACTGTGGACTAACTTGCCCCCAGGCATTAGGTGGCATGCGGCCACCTATTGGCTCATCAAATTTGGCATTTGGCCTGTAAGAAACATCTCGCATGAATATGAAGTATAACAAAACTGCGAGCAATATTATCAAAAAGAAAGGCAATTTGAACAGCTGTGTTAGCTTGTAAAGAGTGTGTTAGCCTTTGGCGTCTGTGAAACAAGACTCCAAGAGTTTAAATGCAACGGTGAAGGATTACTAACGGAAGAACAGAGAGCGGATGATTAAGCATAAAAATAGTTATTATGTTGGGTCAAAGTAATAAAAAAGGAAAAAAAAAAAAAAGAATGAGTTTAAAGAATAAATGTACCAAAAGAAGTGGAAAGGAGAAGGAACAAAAAAAGGATCTAAATTAACTATTAAGAAAAGAATATGCAGGTGCACACTGTAAGAAGGGCTGATGTTGGCATTTCCAATCTAAGAGTCGAGAGAAATCAGATGACACACTAGGGTGGGAGTGAGTTTTGACAGTTCAAGAAACAGGTTATCCAGTCTCGCCTAATCAACGGACTCCTCAAAAAGTTGTCAATTACAGTTGAAAATCGCTGCAGTGAATTATTCTGGAGAATCTTGATGATAGAGAGAAGGCATTTCTTAAATACTAAATTTCAAAGAGCCCTGCCAAGTGGAAACCTCTGCTCATGACAAAATTGGTAAACAACCGCAAACATGAAACTAGAGAAATCAAATTTGGCACCTAATAGTATATCTGCAAAATGCAATGGCAGCAAAAGCTTGTACAAATTAATGTCATATAATTCCATATCCAAGCTGACATACATCACGATTATTATTTGCTCTACTTTACCACTAATTTACTTTTATTTCTCTTTACTGTATGATAACTAATGCTAGGTAACAAACTCAACATCATTATCTTTATTTTTTTAAAAATACAACACTTATCTCTTGCTTTGTTTTATAAGTTAATCTACTAGTCAATTCTCTTTATCCTTATCAACTTATCGTTGTTAAGACGGAAAGTAGGACAGGAGCTGTAAATTTGCAAATTCATAATATTAAGGTACTATAGTAAAGTTGAAAGATACCCAATTATGGTTGTTGTTTCGGAACGATAACCAAAACCAGGACCACCAAATGCAGGACCGCCCCTGTAACAAAATTATACAATAAAGTGTTACCAATATGATGACAGTGGAAGCTATTTGAGATTCAATTCCGAATCATAGACCTCTAGGAAATATAAGCTAATTTTTCCAGTATAAAAAGCAAGATATAAAAAAGATTTAAGAAGATCCTCTCAAACCTTGGTTCAGGCCTGGGCCTCTTAGGATCAGCAAACCGAACAATCAATGGTTGGTCACATCCCTGAAAGCAAAGAAGGGCAAATTATCGCTCAAAGTAGATCAAAGGAAGCACACAGTTTAAGCAATATAGCAATTTTTACCCTCATGATGTAAGTTCCATGCAAGGCATTCATAGCTGCTGCAGCCATCTCTCTATTTGAGAATTTCACAAAGCCACACCCTACACAATTTATTTGAACAAGAATATTAGACAAATGAAGGTAAGGCAAAACTGAAGTTTATAGAAGATGTAGAAAGACAGACCTCGACTTTGCTTCAAATCATCTCGCATAAGATACACATCTTCAACATGACCATAAGAAGCAAAGATCTGCCACAAGATTTAACAACACTTAAAACAGACTTTCATATGATAACATGATTGCAAGAGCAAAAATAATTGGCCAGGCCGGGTTATAAGAGAATGTTCTCAATTTAGCAATATTCCTAGTAATGTTTTTATTTCCATCCATCAAATGCATCTCCAGCACATGCTTTAAGAAAAAAGTCCAAACCAACAAAGATGATGCAAAGAGAATCAGAAACAGATTACGAAAGTTGGCATATCAGTTGCTGTGAACCACGCAACTGATGCCAGGATAAAGTAATTTTACTTTAAATAAACTCCATATGAACTTATGCTTACTTCTGCAATTTCCTGTTCGGTGGCACGCTTATTGAGTGAGGCAACAAACAACTTGTCTTCTGCACACACATATCGCACATATATCAAAACAAAGAAAAGTAGCAATTAAATTAGATAATGCTTTAAACATAACACACTTAAGTAAACATAAATAATTGGGTGCATGAATCTAGATGGTTTTAAATCTCCTACTGCCACATTGCAGACATCTATTACTGTGTATTCAAACATATAATCCACAAGTCCAAACCACTATTGATAAAATGCAAACATATTTTGAGAGATTGCCTTATGGTTTATATCTATGGTTTATATCACAGACTTGCAGCATGTTACTTTAACCAAATTGCCACAAAAAAGGATTTGCCTAGGGGACAGTGAGTAGCAGAATCTTAGATAACACCTTCCAAAATGCACACATGGAAATTTTATATAACTCTTTCCAAATCATCATTTATGCACTCTTTCACGGAGTTGAAAATGTCTCTTATCACACATGCACACCTTACAAATGCAGTTTCTTATGAATACACCTCCATAGACCATTCTCATTAGTAAATTCAAAAACAACTCTACAAAGTTGAGGTTGCTTTACGTATTTAACATGACAGCTTGCCATGCATTTCAGTAAGCTATTTTGCATGTCCACATATCTAGTTATATAATGCAATATGAACAGATTGAGGCTTCTTTTCAGCAAAAAGAATGCACCGCCTGTAACATCCTTTTCTTTCCATATTCGCTATAGATGTGATCGATCCGGCGTGATTCTCTTTTGGTTCATGTAGCCTACCCCAAATACTTGGGATAAAAGGCTTAGTTGTTGTTGCTGTTGCTGCTGTATTCGCCACAGATGTACAGTGAGCAGACCAGTAATTTTTTGTTGAGGCCAACATGCATAAAATCACTTCAGTAACATTGTAATTTTACATCAGCCCTTTGGAATTTATTTGCTTCTAGTTTGAACTCTGAAAATGACCATTCCCATGGCATATTTTCTCATAGTTGTGTTTCATGCCATAAGAGCAGCAATCATTTAATTGCCTCAAAATGTAACTACAAGTAATCAACAAAGTTTCAAGCTAAGTAGCACGACACGCCAATGGGGATGCCGTGTCCGAAGCAAACAAACTATTGACACGCCAAAAATCGTATCGGATATGCCACGCAGCGTGTCTAATAAAAATAAAGAAAAAAAATTGTGTCATTGCCGTGTCCGAGCTTCTTGTACGTGGCTGTGAAAAGAAGAGTTTAAATGGTCCAAAAAATCAAAAATAAATATTACTAAATTGGTAATATTTATCTATAACTAGTTAGTTTTAGGATATACTTTAATGTTTTCTTGTGGGCATGAGTTTTATTTGATTTCTATGTTTCATGCAATGATTTTATATATTCACATTTTATACTGATCTATGACCGATATCACCGTTATCTTTTCTTTTTATCTCTGTCTATAGATGATAAGAAATGCATAGTTGATGGCGAAGCTTGTCTTATGTAAAGGAATGAAGAGACAAATTCACACATAACTTGCAACGTGTTACTTTAACCAAATTGCCACAAAAAAGGATTTGCCTAGGGGCCAGTGAGTAGCAGAATCTTAGATAACACCTTCCAAAATGCACACATGGAAATTTTATATAACTCTTTCCAAATCACCATTTATGCACTCTTTCACGGAGTTGAAAATATCTCTTATTGCACATGCACACCTTACAAATGCAGTTTCCTATGAATACACCTTCATAGACCATTCTAACTAGTAAATTCAAAAACAACTCTACAAAGTTGAGGTTGCTTTACGTATTTAACATGACAGCTTGCCATGCATTTCAGTAAGCTATTTTGCATGCCCACATATCTAGTTATATAATGCAATATGAACAGATTGAGGCTTCTTTTCAGCAAAAAAGAATGCATCGCCTGTAACATCCTTTTCTTTCCATATTCGCTATAGATGTGATCGATCTGGCGTGATTCTCTTTTGGTTCATGTAGCCTACCCCAAATACTTGGAATAAAAGGCTTAGTTGTTGTTGCTGTTGCTGCTGTATTCGCCACAGATGTACAGTGAGCAGACCAGTAATTTTTTGTTGAGGCCAACATGCATAAAATCACTTCAGTAACATTGTAATTTTACATCAGCCCTTCGGAGTTTATTTGCCTCTAGTTTGAACTCTGAAAATGACCATTCCCATGGCATATTTTCTCATAGTTGTGTTTCATGCCATAAGAGCAGTAATCATATAATTGCCTCAAAGTGTAACTACAAGTAATCAACAAAGTTTCAAGCTAAGCAGCACGACACGCCAATGGGGATACCGTGTCCGAAGCAAACATGCTATTGACACGCCAAAAATCGTATCGGACATGCCTAAAAATAAAGGGAAAAAATTGTGTCATTGCCGTGTCCGAGCTTCTTGTACGTGGCTGTGAAAAGAAGAGTTAAAATGGTCCAAAAAATCAAAAATAAATATTACTAAATTGGTAATATTTATCTATAACTAGTTAGTTTTAGGATATACTTTAATGTTTTCTTGTGGGCATGAGTTTTATTTGATTTCTATGTTTCATGCAATGATTTTATATATTCACATTTTATGTTGATCTATGACCGATATCACCATTATTTTTTCTTTTTATCTCTTTGCCTATAGATGATAAGAGATGCATGGTTGATGGCGAAACTTGTCTTTTGTAAAGAAATGAAGAGACAAATTCACACATTACTAGTGCTTTCATTTTGGATATTTTAATAAAATCATTATGTTAACAATAAATGAATATATACTTTAATTTATATTTTTCTCGTGTCCTTGCCATGTTTGTGTCCTCATATTTTCACTAATGCCGTGTCCCATGTCCGTATTTGAGTCTATGTCTGAATCCATGTATGTATCCGCACTTCCTAGGTTTCATGTTATAATTACCGACAAGTCTATATGAAGCCAACATAGTATTGTTGGTCTAATTTGAAATAATATAATGAAGTTAATAAAATAATAAAAACCATTTAACAGGTACAAAAATTTCCTCCTAGAAGTTCAGGCCTTTTATCTTCATCCAGTGACATTTTCTACTGCTTCATTAGAACTTACAGGAATATCCAACAATATTATGATTTTGCATTTAATAGCATTAATATTAGCAGAAAGAGTTGCTGCTTCCCTAAGAAACAGATGTTACAGAAATGATACGCTTCCACCAATACTAATCATGTTAATAGTGCTGCCATATTGCCTCCAATGATGTGAATTAGGCCATCATATTGCCTAAATATTGCTGACTTGTCTACAAAATCCTAACCTGTAGAAGCATCTATATTCTCAAGCACAAAGGCAACGGTCGTTCAGCCAAACTTTACTGAGATCCTAAATCTCTGAAAATAAGGTCAGAAGTTAATATAATTGGCCAAAAGGACAAAGTCATTTGCCTGTTTAATAAACTCAATCGCAATGGCCAAACTCATACAGTTCTAAAAGAGAACACAAACTCTTCTACATGACGTCATACAAACAACAACTAAGCCTTTTGTCCCAAGTACTTGGGGTAGGCTATATGAACCAAAAGAGAATCACGTCATACAAACACAAACTCTTTTCTACATGACATCATCTAAGGTCCAAAATAAAACAGAAATTATATAACCAGCCACGTTAACATCTAAAAAACAATAGCATAATAGCCATATGTAACCAAAGGCAGTTATCAGACGACTCAGACAGAGTGCGTGAGAGAACTTAAATATATGCACAACATACCGCAAGAAGCCAATCTAGCAATCCCATGAATAGGTTTATACTTAAAACATTGGAGAGCAATAGGTCTGTCACAAAATGTCATAACCTTTTCAAAATTTTTAAAGCTTATATTTCCTTGTGCTTGACCAATTATTTTATATTATTGTGTTCATGGCCTTAATCACCCATTAGGTAAGAACACAAGGATTCAAGTGATCGTATAATTACTATATTATTCTTTTATCTTTTCCCCAAGTCAAGGAGAAAGAAATAATAAATAATTCTATACCCATTAAAGATAATTAGCTAAGGTCAACTGTTAGCAAATATCTTTACAAAAGAAATATTATCGTAGTTTATGAACTCGTTGAAGCCAGCTATACATACAAACATTATGCACCATCATCCAAGACATTACATAATGATAAGCAACTGCCCATTCATATATCGAATACATTGTACAAGTGTGGAATTCAAACACATAACAAAGTGGCTTGAAGACTTACCATGACGTTCCCGATCACTGTCAGCATATCTAACTTGTAGAGGGGCTAATGCCTGTGAAAAAACAAAAGGTACATTCTTAAGAATGTGATAAATACACTAACAAAACAGTGCACACGACATAAAGGAACAATTTGCTTACCCCAGGCAAAGTATGCTGGTTATGCAAGGCTGCAATAGCTCTGTCAGCTTCCCCTGATGTTGCATATTTTACGAAACAAAATCCTGTACATGTAAAGGTTCTATCTTTTGATCCCATCGGATTACCAAAATCTTTTATATGATCAGAAGCTATAAATAAGTATATTATAGCAAATAACCAAAAGAAGACTGGATATTCACAAATATTACTAGAGAACATGATGCAAGAAATAAGTAAATTTTTATTTCAGAAGGCTTTATGAATTATAAGAACATACATTGTAATTTAACAATCCAAACAACTTCACTTGTTGAACAATGCACATTACAATGACTCACAGATGCAGAGTATATCCAATGAATGAAATTAAAATATTACAGCACCAAAAAAGTTCCTTGAAATATGATATCTTGCAAAAGTAAGACAATCCAAGAGGTCAGTTCAACAATTAAACCAACACTGTGAGCCAAAAGATCATTCCATAGGCTTGCTTCGAATTTAACCTCAGCCATTACACTGGGGTATTAAATGATGCCTTCAAAATAACAAGGATGATGGTATCCATTCACATGTTCAGATCTGGATGACATTAAAATCGGGCAACTGTGAACCAACTTGACTGTGAGCAACTTTAGATATGCATGTCGTCTCTTCTATAGAACTTTGTGGTCTTCTCTCATCACCTACTACTTGTCAGAGCCTAAAGGAGATGTTCCTTGGTTGTACAAGCTAAAACTCCAATTCATTGAATTATATGCATTTTCTAGCAGCCACTAAAGCCTTTTGTGATTGTGATCGAGGATCTATATCTGAAAGGAATCATGCAACAACCTAGCATCAAGCAGGCACGCTGTAAAACCATGTGCACTGAACATTGACATTTCACAACTTAAAATCAAGTATGGAACCACCAAAAGCTACCAACTACCAAAAGGTTAAGACATCATTAAGCATTAAAAAAAGGAATTTATAACTCAAACATGTTATCAGAGCATCTTGAAGTATCTAAAGATGAGATGTGTAGTACATATATGGACCTGCAACCCAAATTTGCCTTATGTCTTGAGCTCTATAGAACTTCGAAGTAATAAAAACCCGTGACTGAAATGCTAACGCACTAGCAAAAAAGCCAACCTTCAGTGCATCACATGCAACTGCACTCCACAAAAAGGATGAAGTGAGGCACACAGTGAAGAAGTTTATATAAGAAGCCTGTGACTTGATAAGTCAATTTACTCTATGATAGCAGTGATCGGCCTTGGAGGGAAACAATACATGCTTTTTTTCTGTATATTCAGACATTACACTACAAATTACGATTGAAACTGATAGACTTGAGGCACAAATTGACTATTTTAAATATCTGCTGAATGCATTGTTCTCAACATCCCTGATTTAATCGATATGTCCCCTGAGATATAGTTTTTCGGGGTCAACCATGACGATACGTTAAAAGAACAGATTATACAGTTTTGTCTACAACGGCCAATATTTGTAATATCACATGATATATAGCTGCGATCTATCATCCCAATATATCAAGCCGATATGTTCCTTCTTCTTCAAACTTAGAAATGGGTTTGATTCATCATATCTAATATTATTCCTATGTATAAAAAAATGACAAATACTTTCACCTCTGCCTAAATCAAGCTGATTTTTAATTTTTTGCCATAAAAAAATTGAAGGGAAAGAATCTCTTTCACACGTCAAGAGCAAAAAACCCTAGAAACATACATTGTGAATCTTCTTTGCGTATTACTCAAGACTTAAAACCTTTTTCAATTCTCCTTGTGCTTCTTCCTCTTCACTCTATTGCTTTCCTAATACTATTGTCATTAGTTACTACTATTGTCGTTCTTGCCGCTACTATTGCTACTAGCATGCTTCAGCCACCATGATTGATATACCTTAACCTTAATTATTACTGTAATCTATGCTTTCAACTCTAAATTGAACCTGTTATATGGTTTATCTTATTGTGTTAAACTTGTCTATATGTATATTTCTTGAATACCTTCATGTTATGTCATACATGTTAGGTAGATGACATTAAATCATCTCTAAAGTATCAAAATAACATATTTGACATATATGTATAATGTTCAATATGAATACCCAATATGAGCTCGAATTCCCGATATGTCGATTGATATCCGTTGCTCGATATGAAAAACTCCTGTCTGATACGGTCCTAATATTTGATAGTTAGAATCTTGGTCGAAAGTCAAGAGCAATACAGTATAAACCTTCTAAGCTGCAAGGGCCACACTTCCAACCAAGTCCATATGAGACCTCAAGCATTTAGCCAATGCTATAAGCTTAAAAGTTATGAATTAATTCCCATGAAGATATAATGATAAAACATTAAAACCATGAGAAAGTTGCTTAGTGAAAACATTAAATCTGTATGCACCACGAAGCTCGGCAAGGCTCGCAATTAAAGACAAGGCTACTCCTGGACCAAGGATTTATATAACGAAAATCATGTAACGCTGTATATCTATTGTTTGAACAATCTGCAGAGACATTATGATGAAAAGATGCATGTAGAACATCGGAAACGAGTCCAGACTATCAGAACAACCAAAACAAAGAAATGGAGTTTGCAGGCAACTCTCACCACAAAGATAAACTTTTAAAAAAGATGGCCATATAACTCTCAAGAATCTTAAAGTAGGTACCAGATTACCAAACACGGAGGATCAGAGTGTGCATGGAAAGAATCTCAGATAAGTAAAATGATAAAACCAGTCAATGTAATCTATCAAAAAAGAACTCTAAATTAGATTTCCCTTACAATCACTTCTGCCAACCTCTTCATATCATCAAATTGAAAAATTTAGGCTCTGTGAATAATTAAATCAGAGCGTGAAATTCATCTCGGTATGAATGGGACCATGGAGGCACTGCTGGCTGCACATCCATCAGTAAAATTAATTACTTCAGAACCACACCGATGAAAACGCTGATGAAAAACAGCCTTTTGCCAATAAAAAGGGTATGCACAACATGCCAAGAGAAAACATTTCCTACTCCAAAATTTAAGGACACAACGATAACAAAATTTCCAAGACATCAGGTACAAGAATCAGAATCGCTAAAGAGCTCCCCAGCGCTCATCCAAATTTTGGGATTACTCCAGAAATATCATGTTATGTCCATTAGAAATAGATATGAATTTAAAATCCACACAAAAAAAAAAAAAAAAAAACCAATGCAGATCCACTCATCTTGCTGACTTGCTCAAAATATAAAAAACAGATCCACTCATAAACCCAGATGCATGGACATTGTTTATAAGAAAATGAAGAAGCGCACTAAGTCAACAAGATACATCATGCCTTTCAAATTCTAATAAATCAATATTCTAAAGATAGTGAAATAGAACATGATAACTTGCAAATGAACAAAGCTGAAATAACAAGCAATATAGAATGCAGTTACAGATAATAAGAAATAACTAAGCAACAATCCGGATCATCATGTCAGCAACCTTCATATGCATGAACATATTCAACATCTACTAAGTAGGCACTATAATCATCAAAACAAATAGGAAGATAACAAATGAAATCTATTATAACATGATCATCACAGTTAAACAGATAGTATAGATATGACACCCATGAAATTAGGACATTGTCGCATATGAGGAGTTCTTAGAAAATTCTGGAATTTCAAAACTGCCAGCATTCCTTAAAGAGAATTAGGGCAATCAATGATAAATGAGAACACCAAAGGTCTTCAATACCAAGCTTCCAATAGTAATTAATTTTCAAAGTTATCAGGTAAAGCGATCATCCAAATCAATCAAACAAATTCGTAAGCCTAAGAAGTGCACCCAATTCAACATAAAGAAGCTTAATACATAGTAGAGTACGAGGTTTCCTGTAACAGTTGGTAGCATGGTAATAGCTAGCAGTATGGGTCATAGCTAGTAGTACAAATGGCTCAGAGAACCCCAGTCTAGCATCAAACGTCAATTACCAGCCTCATAATAAGTTTCTCCTCCAATAAAAGATCACAGACATGAAGTCTATTTCGTTGCCCACAAGGCTCCAGCATCAAAATATAGTAGCAGCACAAAAAACACAATCCATCAGGATCCAACAAAAAAGAGAATGCACACTACCACCCATCACTGACATCTAAGGTGAAAAAGGAACAGTGCATGTAGCTAAGCAATCATATCTGGTTTGTGCATATCCAGTCTACAGAAAATCACTAGGTTGTTGTACTAACCTGCTAGCCACAATGAAACACAAACCACCACCATCATGCACAGCATACAATCATCTACATCCAATCCAGAGCGAGGAATAATATGAACATCACACATTTGTCTAATTCAAAATGGATAATGTAGAGTCAGATGACATCATCTATCCACGCAGGCTCCCAAAACCAATGGTCCAAGTTCAATCTAAGATGATCAATATTTAATGCAACTCAGATAAAATAAAAAGAATTAAAGAACTGAGGAACAAAGCATGAGAAAATGGTATGCATGCTTTGTGATGTTCACAAGAAGTCTTAACCTAACAAGCTCACAAGAAAAGAAAAGAGCGTCGAATAATTGAACTCCATTCCCTTCAGACAATGAGAAGAACAAACACAGCAAAATCATCCAACAGCACTAGAGACAAAGCAGATTAAACCCAAGTAACTGGATAAAGAGGTACCAAGCAATTCATGGCATAATAAAAACTTCAATCCAAGTTTGGTGACAAAGACTGGTCATCCAGAACTACAAATGTTTCACTGTGATGACCAACATCTATTAAGAGCATGATATTGTCTGCCATTTGCAGTACAACAATTGCATAGAACTAAGCATCACAACATACAAATGCAACAACACTATAGGGACCAGTCCACTCCCAAAACTTGCTCGGCAAAACTGGTGAATTCTGCACTGGCTGGTGGTAGAGCAGAACTTACCTGCATTCCAGTTATTTACTGATTGATTGGTATATATCTAACTTTTAGTAGTTCAGATAACCATGTCTTCTTCTGGATGCATAGAAAGGAGACAATGGAACGGTTTCAACTGAGACAAACAACCACTTGCTAATATTTCCCAAAAATTAATTGAAAGGCCTTATTTCTCCCCCTTTAACTCTCACAGCACCTGAAAAGGAAAAAAAGGTACAGATCATAAAAACATAGAGGAGGAATTAGAAATTACCTTGTTGTTGTCCACTTCTTCTATCCCTTATCAGGGCCACTTCAATAACCTTCCCATGTTCCTCAAACAAGGGTCGGATCTGCACAAAATGGAAATAATTTAGCAGCAACCACTCAGACAGTTAAAGTTGATGAATAATGATTGAAAAATTCAGAAAAGCAGAAATGCAAAGAACCAGTACAGAAGGCAGGCAACATGGCACAAACTTATAGCAACTCCTGCATCCCCAGTAGATATCACAAATTGAAACTTTTCTTTTGCAGATCAGTATAATAAATTATGCAAGTAAAAGTTGAAAACATAGGATGATGCATAAGTATTGAAAGAAAAATAGAATTAGCTTTTATAAAAGTGCACCAAAATTAATAAGGAAATTAACATCTCACAGTAAAGGAGCACGAAATTGACCTATGCAATTTTTATGTCACTTGCAATAATCAGTTCCCAAGTTACTAGTCCCAGACTTGTGGGAAAACAGTGACACCCTTCTTGCATCCCGGTAAAGTGAATCCAAGCAATGCTCAAGAGTTTGTTGCAAGTTAACTTCTGTTCAACTTTTATATTTGTAAATGATTGGAAAAATCATTATGACTTGAAACCTAATGATTGATGACAAAGCTGCTATGGTTTTCACAAATAGCTTCAGAATTTCTAATTACATATATCATCGAAATATTGAGTGGAAACTTTTATCGTCCTGCATGCAAGTTTAGCCAATATCTGGGCAAATACAGCTCATAGGCTCAATATTACCAGATAATGGAATACAATACGATAATCAAAGACTGAGGCAAAAAGTAGAATACGTAAGTACCAAAATTCTTCAAGCTCAAAGTTGAGAGACTGTTAGAATAATCATTACGATCAAAGATGCTGAGAGTCCAGGAGTAATCAGGTGGCACTCTCATGACTCCCTGAGAAGTGTACACTGATATTCAGAATTTAGCAAGTGGAAATGTACTCCTTAGAGGTAACCCTGAATATGTATAGTATATGAGTACATATAATCTGTCACTGGAGATCCACCATGTTTAGATACTGCGATACATGATTCTATAAGATAGCTTAGTTGTATATGCAAGATTTAGTAAGTGGAAGTATACTCCTTAGGTAACCTTGAACTTGTGACACAGGCTTGCATATGATAGCATAGTTGTAAAGATTTAGCAAGTGGACGCATACTCCTGAGAGGTAACCCAGAACCTATAGAGTATATTCTTAGAATCACTTTAATCAAAGATCCACCACCATATAAGATACAGCGATACATGATTGTATATGATTGCTTAGCTGTGCGGGAGGGTATCATTGTGCCTATTCTTTTTCCTTATTCAACAAAATACTATTTGTCACTCAAAAAGAACATCAAATTTCAATAGCTACCTGCAATTTCCTTAATGTGATAAATACTTTCCAGTCAAAAATGCTCGAAAACAGAAATAATTTTTAAATATTGAAAAAAGCAATATAGAAAAGTGGGAACACTCAAATAAAAAAAAGGTGTGATTGACTCCAATGCAGTAAATCTAACATGATAAAAACAACAAACCAAAACAAAGAAGAGCTATAGATAATAGTAACTATATTGATATATGATCAAGACATCTTATGCTAGAAGGATCTTGCAAACCCAAACTATAGGTTATCATTAGGTCCAAGGCCTCGTTTGGATACAAAAACTGTGAAACCATGGTGCATTTACGTCAAAACAAAACCATGTTTGCAATTAAGTAAAAACTTCAGTTTGCATATAGGCAACAAACTCCAATTAGTGAAACTCTAGTTTGGCTAAATTTTAGGAATAAAGTTTAACTTAAGTTGGGATGGGCCCAACAAAAAGAACTAATCAAATGAGAATGGAGTTGGCAAAAAAGAGGTCAGGCTGGATTTTACGAAATGGCCACATTGAAGTTTGGACAACTCTATTTATTATCCAACAAGAGCCATAAATGGAACAACATAAGTATCAACTATACTGCAGGTTGTAACCAAATCTACCTACTCTTACACATCAAGAAATTGCACATTATAGAAAATGGAAGGTCGAAGCAAATTCCCTAAAAGAAAAGTACAACTGTTAAATTTAAACTGGAAATGATTGTAGCAAAAGATACTGGAAATGAGCTTCAGTTAGAAGGACCAGAAATGTGAATACTATAACTTACATCCTCTTCTGTGACTGTCCTCGGAACAGATCCAACAAAAAGCTTAACAAACTTGTTCCCATCTGTGTATTCTGGAGGGGAAAAAACAAAGATCAATTTCCAAATGGAAAGGCAGCAGTGTGAAGCTAAAATGTTTGTGCATTCAATGCATTGCAATGTATTTTAGCAAGGCATGAAACTCATCTAATATAAATTATTGTTCCCATGCAGGTAGAATGATAAAACCAAGGAAAATACTCATATGACTAAATTCACTTGAAGCATGTTGTATAGCTTGAAAAGGTTTTGGTATTAGAGATAATCTTCTTTCTATAGTTATATTAAATTTATCATAGTCGTACCACATACATTCTATAAACACATGCAGTACATACACAAAAACATGCATAGAGAGCATAACCGACTCGTAACCCTAAGTGGATAGTCCCAAATGGCATATGTGCTAAGATATTTAGCAGACGATAGTTGCAAATTCACAATGAACCCAAGGATGAAGCTTAGAAAGAATCTAGATGTTTCTTGCATATGCCTCAGCCAGCAGGATGGTTGTCAACTGTTAATTAGATCTAGACAAAGTGGATTTTGGAAAATGTACACCTAGCCATAAAATGAATATCCCCAGTAGGCTAGTACTAGGCTAGTACCCCTAATTTGATCCTAGTAGAATGAAGGCTTATCACCAATCTGCACCATAAATAATCTAGAATGGCTTCTTGTCACCTTGACGTGGTGGAAACCATAAGTACAAGCCTTCTCATCCCTAAACCTAATGTGAATTTTTCTATTATTACTCCCCTACAACAATCGAATGAGAATGACCAGCCCAGAGGGTCTGACATCCCTCTCTAACGTTATAGAAAAGCAGCAATGAAACAAACATCCATTATGGATTCATAAATGATGATGATGAAGATGTAAAGAAGGAAATCCTACATACCTATTTACCTAGAACGTCACTAGAGGAAAAGGTTACTTAACTAGGATGAACCATAAAACAATTAGTTGAATGACAGATAAATGATGTTATAGTTATAAGGAGGAATTCAAAGAACACGTCCTTCCAGTCCATTGCCCCATAATAAAGCATTGAGGACAGGGGTCCTGGTTCTCTTCTAAATCTTTGGACCCTAAAGGATTTGATATCAATTTCTGAAGGGTACCTCAGTCTGGTGTATCAGAACAAGAATGCTCTTCAAATACACCACTGTCACTAAAAACACATAAAAAACAATCTAGGACTTTCTGTTCCCAAACTTATCCCCATTATAGGACAAATGAGAAGTTTTAAGAGATGCAATGCACTCATCTACATTTTAGAAACATAATACTAGAATCCACATCACTTAGCTTAACAGTACCACCGCAAATACAATTGTCTGTTACATTTGCCATGACAAATATGCACAATATTCATGCCTGCAAAGTTCTCTAGAGATTTTTATGTAATTCATTAAACACTCAGATGAATGAAATACAATTACATGCTAATCTTTTTGTTTATCTGAGTTTGCAAGTTCAGAGCTCAAGATAGGTAACAATGATAGAATATATACATTTTTCCCAAACCAAATATCGCCAACCCTGTAGAACAGAAAGTAATATACAAGGCTAGTTAGAGTCTAAAGATTAAATCATCTTGATCAGGCCTACCATTCAAAGAAATGTATACCAATATACTTGAATACGAGATTAATTATGCATAATTCACTATAGTCAGATGTAATTAGTACTTTGCTGGGAAAATTTTCAAGGAAATGGCATGTTTATTATTACATATCATCCTTACTTCCACCAATACCATCCTAAATGTTTCACATATTTAAAAACACATGTTGAGTCCCAGGAGTTTGCTGAAAGAAACTCCCATTCCACATGTACTTTATGTCCAAACAATTTTGGTCCTTTAATTCTAACCATAAACCTTTCCTCATCAAAGTACAACAAACTAATAGGTAAAACTAACATGGTACTTTTCAGTATTTCCCTGTTACTTGAGTACAAATGTAGTTGTCTTTACTTATCCACATTCAAAAGAATATGACAGAGTGACATAGCACCTCATCATGATCTCTTAAACTCCTCTAGGATATGTAGTCTTCAAGGAACTTAAAAATGGAGGGAAAATGTGTATATATCCATTAAGATATAACTCTTGCCCTTCTTAGGTATGACTTCAAGTGAGTATTCTTCTACAAGACTACAACTTATGGAGAATACATCAAGTATTGATGCCTCAACACTAAAACCCTTAAATATAACATGATAAATCCATCAAATTGAAGCAAAATCCCTTATTCACTTTCCAGTCTAAGGAAATACTTAAGAATCCAACGTTATTCTTCTAAATTCTTTCTAACTAGCAATTCTACTATATTCCTATCCTACACTACCACATTTATTAACAACTTATAAAAGCCAAAAGCAAGTTAAAGAGATTAAAAGATAGCTAAGTGAAGAAACGTTGAAGGTGACTTGCACGTTGTGTCCACTTTATCTAGTAATAAAATATAACAAATATTTCCTACTGGTCCAAGAACTTCAAGTTCAAGCATCAAGTGTACCACATTTACACAAATCACGCGGATTCCACAGATTGAGGAGCTTTTTCCTCAAAAACATAACGGCATTGACGACACATTAAAGTGGACGAACCTCCACAAAATGATTAAGGAAACTACAAACAAGAGGGAACTAGGCATGGAACCTACCGTGTTAATTGATCACTTAAGACTACGGAACAATTTAGACAAAAACCCAAAATGGATAAACTCCCAATTTGCAGATCAACTGACATCAAAATAGCTAACCTGATAAATTCTCAAAAGATGTAGATTCACAAACCCTATACATTTCAATATCAGAGGCCTGTTCAACCCTGAAGGATCCTTCTGAGGTTGCCCACTAAACATAAACTAAATTTCTCAAGATGATTAATGAATTCACACTGCAATGAAACCCAATTTAACTTCGCTGTTTCAATATCCAAATAAGAAAATTTATTAAAAAAAGAGGAAAAAAATTATACACACATGCGCACCCGCACACATGAGAAGTCAACACAAAGCACAATTCCAGTAAACCCTAACTTTAAAACAAAAAACAAATAAAAAAAATAAACCAACAAACCCTAGCTAGGGCAAGAAAGATAACTACCTGGCGAGCCACCGCCTCTACCAAAAGACCCTCGCTTGGGGCCTCCCATCGGCATCTGAAACCCACCACCCCCGGGCCCACCACGAAACCCCGGCCCGCCGCCGGCAGCGAAGTCCTGGCCAGTCCGATAAGGATGAAACCGGCCTCCGCCTCCTCCACCGCCGCCACCGAACCCTCCGCCGCCGCGGTTGAAGCCGTGGTGGTCATTGGTAGGGCTTCCGCTGCCCCCGGCGGACCAGCGGGAGGACGGCATTCTGCGAGGAGGCAGGTCGCCGTCTCCGGCAACGCGGTCGCCTCCTCCGCTGCATGGCCGGTCGCCTCCTCCGCTGCCGGGCCGGTCGCCGCCTCTGTGCCGTTCCATCTTGGCGTTTGGAGAGAGAGAGAGAGACAGACACCCTAGATTTCGAACTCGACCGTCGAGAGAAGGTTAGATAAATAGAGAGAGACCTGTCAGAGAGTTGCTATATGCGCCCATGTTTTTCTCAGTGGGACTCAAAAAGTGAGAGCAAAAATAATTTCCCTTCATAACGTTTGGGACGGAGTGAGAAAAACATGGGGCCCATCTAGTAACTCTCGACCTGTTAATGCCAACTTCTAAAAATTCACAAGTTTGCCATCAAAACTTAAATAATTCGCTGTAAATCTATCTAAAAATTTCTAAAAATCTATACAATAATTAATAAATAACAAAATCCTTCTCTCTTTCATGCAAAAAAAATTCAAGAGTTCTGAAAAAATATCTGACAATCGAGAGCATAACATAAATTAAAAATAATTAATTTTTTGTAAAAAAAATAATAAATAATAATGATTTATAAAAAGCATATTTTAGTGTTTTAATTTAAATTTTTGTTTAGGGATAGATTAAAATCTTTATAGGTGTCGTGTTTAGTAGATTGCAATTCGAATCATCGTAAAAATTGACGACTCTTTACTTTTTAAATTTCCTCTTTTGCAATCATTTTTATCATTTATCTTTTTCAAAGTATTTAATGATACATGGATTGTTTGAAAATATAAAAATAATTACTAATATTTTTATGAGAGTTTAGAATGATAAACTTGTAAAAATGATAGTAAAAGGTTTGACAGAAATTGAATAACGTTAAAATGCTGGAGATTGAAAATGAGAATCATTTTGAATGGAAAAAACACATCAAGATTATATAAGAAAAGCACTGTATTTATAATAAGAATGGGGTTTTTAAGTATTTGTCTCTAAAATCTTTAAAAAATTAGAACTTAGTTTACTAAATCTTCATATTTATAATTTAGTTTTTCAAATTCTTTAAGTTACCATAATTTAGTCACAATCATATTTTTGGTCCGAATTTTCCATTATATCCTGAGTTACTTCATTTTAGTCTTCTCTTTCCCCTTCTTCATCTCTTTCTCTTCTTATTGGGCTCGTCTCTCCATTATTCTTCTCTCTCTCTGTCTTCCCTCATAGTTAATCTCTAAAGTGAAGTAGCTAAAAAAAAAAAAACTTAATAGGAAAAAGAAAGAGAGAAAAACCCAATAAGAAGATGAAGAGGAAAGCGAGCATTAAAGTGAAGTAACTAAGGGGTATACGGGAATTTCGGGCCAAAAATATGATTGGGGGCTAAATTGTGGTAATTTAAAGGATCTGGGGATTAAATTATAAATATGAAGACTTTTGGGACTAGATTCTAATTTTAAAGATGTAAGGGGCAGATATATAAAAATACCAATAAAAAAAATATAATTATCATCCATTAAAAGAGTAATATAGCCGCTTTCTAATGAGTAAGGTATATAAAAAAGCATAGATGCATTATTATGAAATAATAAATTATTATCAATTAATTATCTTGTTATATACTTTTGTGCTATAACAAATTAATATTTAGAAAAGTAATAAATATACGTTATAAAATAGCAACCATATAATTGCTACACTAATTAAAATTAGTTTTTATATACTTAACTTATTTTAAGATATTATTAATAAACAACTAACATATCCAAAAGTTCAACACATTACTATGTTACTTGTGTAATAGTTGCTTTAGTTGGTAGTTATATTTTATTAATATTATGCATTTAATATAAACTTTTTTTTTCTACAATTAAATTAAATAGTATTATAAGAAAATATTATAGCATATTTATTTTAAAGATGACATTATTAAAAAGTTTAAAATATTATTATGTGCGAGGAGTTTCTAAAGTAGCACACCATTTTTTCTAGTGAGTCACTGGATGGTTTATTTTTCGTCCGGACTTTAATCTATAAATAACAAATATTTTTTTATTTAAAGATTTGAACAGCACGGCTAAGAATTGATTTTTATCTAATGGTGTTAGTAAAATCCAACCAATTTACTTTGATTTTCTTATTGACTAGCAGGCTAGCAATGAAAAGAAACAAAGCCAAAAAAAAAAAAAAAATACTAATAGCTTATATTGAAAAAAAAGGAATTTTTCGAAATCGATTTCTTAATTCTTTTCTACTTAGGTATCAGATCAATTCTTCATATTTATAAATTAATCACTCAAAATCTTTAAACTATTTCAATTTAAAAATATTAAGATTTAAAAGAGTGATATTTAATTATGGAATAAATAAGAAAGAATTAGGGGATTGATGTGGAAACAAACCTAAAATAAAGTTAGGAAGTTTCCAAAGGAGCACACTACTTTTACTGGTCTAGTCATATTTTTGGCTAGACTAGACTCCTTCAGTCTAAATTCAAAATAAAAAGATTTGGAAAACTAGATTCAAAATTTCTAAGATTTAAGTTACTGACATGTAAAAGCCCCTAAAATAGCAGGGCGCTTGCCAAATGCCCAACTTCCCATTTCTCCTCCAAAAGCAAAATTAAAGATGCCGGAGCTCCCAGAAGTCGAAGCAGCCAGGCGAGCGATCCAAGACAACTGCGTCGGCAAAAGGATAAAAAATTCCACCGTCGCCGACGACCCCAAGGTCATCGACGGCGTCTCTCCGTCGGTGTTCGAGTCGTCCGTCAACGGCAAGACGATCATCGCCGCTCACCGCAAGGGCAAGAACCTATGGCTCCTGCTCGACTCCCCACCATTCCCCTCGTTTCAATTTGGTTGGTAAAACCACAGCTTGATTGTTAGCCTACTGTCAAAATCGCAGCATTTGAGGGTTTGTGTGCTAAATTTACGATCTTTTGGGTTGGTCTTTTGGGTTGGGACAGGAATGACTGGTGCTGTTTATATCAAGGGCGTGGCTGTTACGCAGTATAAGAGGTGAGTGATTGGGTTTTGGTGTAAACTTTTGGGGGTTTTTGTGATAAGTTTCTGGGGTTTTGTACAGGTCGGCCGTGAGCTCAGACGATGAATGGCCTTCGAAGTACTCGAAAGTGTTCATTGAAGTATGTTTGCTTTGATGATGTAGAATTTTTATATATGTCGTTTATGTGAAGTGAAGATCACTTCTTTAATTTTGTGATTGAGGACTCCTGCACAAGCATGCACGCACACACTGTGCAAAAGGAAAATCAACAGAGAATGCCCTTATAAGTTGCAATCCTATTATGTGAAATTTGTCGTTGCAACCCTAATCTTTTATCAACTTTACTTTATTTAAGCCTCACATTACAATGCCCTCTAGTTTGGGTCTTATCATGTACTACTAGGGACATGAGAAATTCTTTAGGAAGGATGAAAGCCTCCTTTGGCTAGATGTAAGGGTCAGCAGAATTCGGTTAAAAACGAACTAACCAACCAAAACCTGCCCGAATAAGTAAAACCAAACCGTACTGAAACAATTCAAATAGTTTTCGTTTTCAAGTTTTGAAACCCACCGAACATAACCAATCAGATTATTTAAAAATTACATATATACACAAACATATATATATATATATATATATATATATATATATATATATATATATATATATATATATATATATATATATATATATAACATATAAACATATATGTGCATATATATAAATTAGTACATAATTTGATACCAACTGTATATTTTGAAGATACATGCTTACTAAAACCAGTACTTTAAAACTTAGTTTCAATACTCGCTCGGTCCGAGAGCGAGTAGTGAGTTCTTGGAGTACTAGGTGAATACTTGTTTAAAATTTGAAATAATAATATTTTAATAATTATACATATAAAAATCTGTAATAAAGAAACATTTAATTTCAGAACTCAAAATCGAAACGTAAAATATATTTAAGAAAGTTTCTTGAATCTTAAATATACCTACTCATTATTGTCCTCATATTGGACATTTTCATCATCCAATTTCTCGTACGAATGAGCATTATAGTCAGAGAGACACAGTCACACATATCGCATCGAGTCCACATAGTCGCACAAAAAGTCGAAACCAGAGTCACACAGTGACACAGTAGCTCAAAATTAACACTTAATACAATCACACAGAGTTAAGCATCAAGAGTCCACAGAGTTGCACAATCACACAGTGACAAGGTCGCACTGAGAGACCCAAACCAAGAACCAAAGCCATAGCGACACCCACAACCGAAAGTCAAAGGACCAAAACCAAAGTGAAACCCACAACCGAAAATCAAAGCCAAATCGAATCCCCAATTGAAAGCCAAAGCCAAAGCGAATGCACAATCGAAAGCCATAGCCTAAACGAAACCCATAATTGAAAGCCATAGGCAAATCCAATACACAAATTGACTAAAATTGAAGTAAATTTCAAGAAAAAATTTAACTCCAACTTACAGAGTACCATGACCTAAGTGGAAGTGGTCGATGAGAAAGAAGCTAACATAGATTGAGAAAGGGCTTGATTTGGATCATCACTGAGAGCCGAGGCTGATAATGACTCAAAAATTACCGGAGAAGATTACCGATAGAGGGGAGCACCGATCGCCGAGGGAAAAAGGAGGTTAGGGTTGAGGGGACAGTAAAGCAAAGCAACGAAAGAGTGTGAAAAATCCTAATCCGATTTTGCCTTAAAGGGGTAGAGATTGGGTTTAGGTTTCGGTTGAAAACCCAAAAAAACCCGAATCCAATTTTTATAACTCTACGAGTACTCTGAGTATTCATTTTGTCCGAGTTTGGAGGCCATTTCTTCAACTCGTACACATTTTTAGGACGAGTACTCGTACGAATTTTTCGGATTTTAGAATACTGACTCAATGATTAAAATTATAATTTTTAAGAAAGTTTTATTAAAAAAGTTGGAACCAAATAATCTACCGAACCAAACCAAATTAGTTCAGTTCGGTTTCAGTTCTTATTCCTTATTTCTGCGGTTTGATTTTGTAAAAATTGGTAAAAACCAAATTGAAACCGACCGATACTCACCCTTAGTTAGTTTTCTATATTGTTGTCTTTCTATACTGTTGTCAGGTTGTGTGCGCTTAAAGGGGCAAGTCAATTTTCATCCATTCATGTCAGCATACATTTTTGCACCATGTTGTTTAATATACTTCTCAGACTTGAAGTTTATTTGGTTTTTCTGTTAATTCAGACTAATGGGTAGGATTATAGACGGTGTATGTGTATTATTCATGCATAGTTGCATACTCCACAGATTTTTAGGAGCCAGATAGCTGACCTGGCATGTTGGGGTTGATGGAAAATGCTACAGGATACATTCAGTATCTCCCTCAGCAAACAAATAAAACATTTTGTTGTGCGCACACAGCTTAAGTGAATATTAAACCGCACAATTGATTGGCACACAGTTGTGATATTAAGTTTTGAGAATTCTATTGGCATGTGAATGCGTTTTAGTTTGGGTCTTAGGCTTATAGTTAATTGATGGCAGGGAGATAAATGTACTCAATACCAGATCTCCTGCTAATTTTTCTAAGAAACTTTTTAATTGCTTTTGTCACTATTGCTTATATTTCTGGACATGGTTTCATTCTGGAGGCAACTTATTATTTTCTCTTTTCCTAAGGCTTTATCTGATTCCATGCTTGCATCATGTTGTTTTGTTTTTTGAATTCTAACTGATCTTCCTCTTATGCAGCTTGATGACGGTTTGGAATTTTCTTTCACCGATAAAAGGAGACTTGCCAAAGTCCACTTGCTTCAAGATGTATTAGTCTTCCCCTCACATTCCGATCGGTTGTATAAATTTATTCTTGCTTTGTTTGATCAATTTTCACATACTTGTTGATGCAGCCAGCGGCTGTGCCTCCAATATCTGAGCTTGGTCCTGATGCCTTGTTTGAGCCTATGGAGATAAATGAATTTGTGGACGCTCTGAGCAAAAAGAAGATTGCAATTAAGGCTTTACTACTTGATCAGGTGGGTTTAAACTCTCTCTCATATGTCAAATGTTAATATTTGAGAAGGGCTCATGTTCTAATTTGTAGTTCTAAGAGAACTTGACTCTTCTATCATTTATTGTTGACTTTGCACAATTAGATATCACAATGATGATATATTTAGTGGCACTGCTACAGATTTTCTCACTTTTGTTCTATTCTTAACGGCATTCACATGAGCCCTTGAAAGGACCAAATTTCATGGCAGATGGTATATTAGCATTGGTAAATTTGTAAACTACTCTAAAATTTGGCGTAATCACGACTTTAACACGTACATAAACATCAATTAATTGCATAGTTCTTGAAACAATGCATGTCTGACATGTGCTTGATACGACATGGCTTCATGCTAGAAGTGTCCGTACTTGAGATATAAGGTTAGTGCTTCCCATCTCCTAATGTTGGGGAGAAAACTCCTCTCACCGTGTTGGTGGTGGCATATTCCTTGGAACTTGTGACTCCCATGTGACAAATTACACCATCTAAGTTGTCGAGTTTTCTTGCACCTATTTGCATAGTTTAGATTAAAATAGAAACTTTATGTATGCTAGTCCCATAAAAACAAGGCCAATTAAAGCAATTTAGAGGGCCCTATGGAAGCATCTATTAAATTCTTATCACTGGTTGTGTGCTAAATGCAACCTCTGTTGTTATAAATTCTTGAACAAAATAATTATAAGCTAGAGAGAGCCAACTGTAGTATTAAAATGTTGAAATGGAGAAGCGCAACGGGAGTTTTACGCAACAGTTACGTTCCATTAAGGCTGAAGGAAATATTTTATCAGGTTATAATTAACAATAATATGGCATTTTGGACTATGAAGAGATATTATGCACATAAGATGAGTGCAACAGAGATATGTATGTTTCATTAGATGTGTGATAATACTAGAAGAGATAAGGTTAGAAATGAGAATATTCTTTCTAAGGTAGGCATAGCCCCAATAGAAGAGAAGATGCGGTACTATGCTTTGGTCATTTGCGACTTAGACCTACGAATGCACTAGATTAGCAGAGCTTATCAACTTAGGATAAGTTAAAAGAATGAAAAGATGACCGAAGAAAATATGGATGATGGTGGTATGAAAGGATATGGATGTTTATGGCTGTAATGAAGTCATATTGCTTGATAGGAATGAGTGAAGGATGTTCAAGTTACTCAATCCGGTATAATTCTCTTTTGCTTCATGTAGCCTACCTCAAATACTTGGATAAAAGGCTTAGTAGTTGTAGAGAGCCAACCATAGATTGGATTCTTGCTGTACAGGTAGAGGCATCATAGAATTAAGGAAATATGGGTTCATGCATCCAGTAAGCAACCTTCAAAATACCTCCTAAACTAGGACGTTTGCTAGATGAAGAGGGAATATAGGTTTGCTAGTGACATAGAAATTATAAATGAAATAGCAGCAATATAGAGTTTTATGGGTTTAGATAATTCTACAACTTATATCCCTTTTTCTGACTTTCTAGTTATTTTCCTCTGCATATCCATCAATTTTTACATAATCACAATGCATATATGTCTTTATACTTTGATTAATATTCATCTTAAAACATTTTGGATATTTTTGAGTCTTGGCAAATCGGGATACTTATACTTTATCATTATCCCTATGTACCATATCGTATATCCTATAGTCCTGAGAAAGAATAATCAATGTATAATAGGTAAGTAATAAGTACATAACAGTTTATAATATAACAAACATACGAGTAAATTTAAAGTATAAGCAAGCAAATAGCCAAAAACAAATACTAAAGTCAGTAATATGTTAAATATAAGTTAATAGCTATCTATATACTAACATTCGAAGTGTTATGACTGAATCAATCAAAATTATACTACATTAGCAAATACATTGCTAAATTCACATAAAGTTGAAAATAACATTTATTTTTCTCATCTTTGCTTCTTTTGCTCTGCACAAACTTCTCCTCAATATATTCTTTCTTTTCCCTCATTTATTATTTACAACTGCATTCGAGTTAAGAGATCTTACGAATAATGATATAATAATCTATTAGAGACTAAATATTATGAGTAAACAACGTATTGATAAAATTACACAATTACATATTCTCTCTCTTTTATTTTTAGTAGATCTATTATTTCTCTTTCAACTTAAAGAACACATTGAGATCCATCCAATATACATCTTTCACTATGTAAAGTTTTTATTTTTCATTAATTCATTCATAATCGAATTTTATATCCAACGGTCAAATTAGATTACATATTTTTCCAATCTCTTCCCTTTTTTTTTGGTGCCTCAATTTCGGTTATATGTTATTTCACAAAAACCAAAATATTGAGCAAAAGTTCATTATCCTTCAAAAAAATACAAAAATGTAGTATCAATTAATCATCCCTTATAGTTATATCACTATGATCCTTAAAATTTTTTATTTTAACTTCATCTTTTCTAATCTATATAAAATCTTTCTTTTATCGTGATTTTAATATATAATAAATAAGCTCTTTAGATACTTGAATTGAGAATTAGTAATTAAATAATATATATTGACTATAAATTAATAATATAGCTCTTTTGATGATTTGGTTAAATGCTTTTATCAACTAAAATAAGTATGTTAAACTTTGATGTTCTTTTTTGTGAAACGACCATACTTGTTCGAAATTTGTATTTCGTATTTAACTCAAAAAGTTTGTACAAATGTTTGAAATCCATTTATAAACCAAGTCAGCGTATTTAACGTATTGCATATCGTGGGATACGCTTATCGTATCATAAGATACATAACCCAATAGTATCACAGATAAGATACGTATTGATTTTCTTATTAATTGCATCGTAAAATACGTATCGCATGTCGTAGGATATTGATAACTACGTAATTTCGATTATTAATTAGGAGATGTGTTCTAAGCAGACACTGGGACTGTTAATGAAACAATTAAAACATTATTATATCATTCCTATTAGCTTATCAGAGTGATAACACATGGCCTTATATGTTATTTGTCACAATGGTATTCAGTATCTATTATTATTAAATTAATTCACAATTCTTACTAGTTTTGAAACTAATACGAGTACAACTATATGGATCAATGTTGAAGAATAGTATGGTAAATTGAGTATGCCAATTGGAGACTCCTATAAAAGGTTACACATAAATCGTACACACATAAAACCTAACAACAACAACAACTAAGCCTTTTATTCCAAGTACTTGGGGTAGGTTACATAAACCAAAAAAGAATCACGCTGAATCGATCACGTTGATAGTCCTTCTCCATTCATTTCTATTAAGTAATATCTCATCATTTAGACCTCTAAAATCCATACCTTTTCGTATCACCTCCATTCATTTTTTCTTTGGTCTTCCATTCGTTCTTTTAACTTGTCCTATATTGATAAACTCACTTCGTCGAACTTGTGCATTTTTAGACCTACGTTGCACATGACCAAAGCATCGTAAGCGATTTTCTCGCATCTTCTCATCGATAGGAGATACACCGACTTTAGCACGAATATCTTCATTTCTCACTTTATCTCTCCTAATATTGCCACATCTCCAGCAGAGCATGTGCATTTCTGTTACACTTATTTTTTGTGAAAGACGTTTCTTTAAAACCTAACATTCCATGCCATATAATAAAGCTGGTCTACTAGTAGTCCTATAAAAAATTTTCTTCAGTTTTAACAGAATGTTACGGTTGCATAAAACTCCCATTGCACTCCTTCATTTCAACCATCCAGCTTATATCTTATGGTTAATATTATTATCAATCTCTCTATCATTCTGAATAATAGAACCAAAATATCTAAACTGACTGTTCATTTGTATCTCTTGCCCATCCAGTATTACAACATTATAGTTTACGGTCCGTCGTTTACTAAATTTACACTCCATATACTCTGTTTTAGACCTACTCAATATAAAATCTCTAGATTCTAATGTGTACCTCCATAACTCTAACTTGACATTCATCCCTGCTCTTGTCTCATCAACTAAGATAATATCATCAGCAAATAGTATACACCAAGGTATCTCATCCTGAATAGTTCTGATAAGTTCATCCAGCACTATAGCAAATAAGAACGGGCTCAATGTAGATTCTTGATGTAATCCAATTGTGATAGAAAAATCACTTGTTAGACCACCACATGTTCTGACATTGTCCACAACTCCATCATACATGTTCCTAATTATGTCAATATACTTGATAGGGACTCTTTTCTTCATTAATGTCCACCAAAGTACCTCTCGTGATATGTTATCATAGCTTTTCTCCAGGTCAATAAATACCATATGCAAATCTTTATTTCTCTCTCAGAATCGCTCTATAAGTTGATGAAGTAAATGAATAGTTTCTGTCGTCGATCGCCCCAGCATAAATCCAAACGGGTTCTTCGATATTTTAACAGTTTGCCTCAATTTATGTTCAATTACTTTTTTTCAAAGCTTCATAGTGTGACATATAAGTTTTATTTCACGATAATTAGAACAACTCTAAATATCACCCTTATTTTTATACAGACGTATTAGGGTACTCTTTCTCCTTTCATTTGACATTTTCTTATTTTGCCAAATCTTATTAAAAAAATATGTCAGCCACCTCACACCAATCTCTCCTAAGTATCTCTATATCTGTATAGGAATATCATCTGGAGCAATATTTTTTCTTGATTTCATCCTCTTCAAAACCTCTTTTACTTTAAATTATTTAATTTTGCACATAAAAATACGACTCACACTGAATAGTAAGATCTCTCAAATTTCGAGTAAAAGTACCTTATATAATCTATCAAAATAATTTTTCCATCTTTCTTTACATAAAACTTTAACATGTTCCCTAAATTGTATTTTGTTACCTAACTTATCGTCAGTACAATTTTTGTTTGATAGGCACTAATAGCATATGTAGTGGTGGAGCCCGAAAATTTTCAAAAGGGTTCAGAAATTTTGCTTTAGAAAAGGCATGAATCATACATGGACATCTTGTGTTATATAAAAAAATACATTCATCGCCATAATGAAAAAACTAATACAAATTGCATGATAAATTTAAAAAACTTAGAAAAGATATCCTTGAAACTAAGAATTTCTTTGTAATAGTTCCCCCTCCCCCAATGGTTATTCTGTTTAAATCTTGTTTTATTCTTTCGTGATCAGATACTGACTTTTGGACTCAATTTATTATATAGAGTTTTATTTCAGGCATTGGCAACTGGATTGCAGACGAGGTGCTTTATCAGGTTAATCTACACTGCATCCCTATTGAAATGCCTTCTATTTTTAATCATGTCATCACTTTAATAATAGGATTGTTTACACTGTTTTCTTCTCATTTTTAAGGTGAATTCTAGACATTGTTATATGGTGGACTAATAATAATAGTCCACACCAGGAAGCACAAGGCTTAAGGGTGTGCATCTCAAACTACAAGATGGTAAAACCTCCTGAAGCTTTAAGGCCCGGTTTGGTAACAGGTTAAAGCAGGGTTTAAGTGGCTTTGACCAAGGTTATGTTGTCAAACAGTTTTTGGGCCAATGGAGTTTAACTGACCCGAGTTAACATAATAAAGAAGTTAAGCTGGGTTAAAAGGGGGATTACTTGCATATATAGGTGGATTAAAAAAGAACCCAGTTTTTCATGGAGTTAGTTGGTATGTAAATAAAAGCAACAAAAATCTGTTGACTGTATCTCAACAACCCTCTTAACCATTCTTATCTTACCAAACATGAAAGCTTGGCAATTTTTCTTTTTAAACAACTTAAACGAATGCTCAAGAAATATACGTGATTAGGTTAATGGAGTTAAGCCACTTAAGCACTTTTATTATAACCTGGCTTGCTTTTGCTGTAACTCTTAACGAAACGGGCCTAAAAAGTATTTGTTTTATGGGGTTTCAGGAAATCCCACTGAACTTGTGCTTGTAGTTTCAACACTCCTTCGGACTTGTTAAATCTAAATAGCTGAAGTGTCCGATTATGAAGCCTCAATAAATACTTTTGGAGAAATCTCAAAATAGGCAACTGGTTGATGTTGCAATGCAGGGCCTGCCATTTTTGAAGCATACTGGAATTAGGTCATAGAGTTTCACATGATCAAATACCCCAACCCTCAAAGGGAGACTTGTGTTCGTGAGTTCAGCTTGGATTTCATGTATGTAGCCTAGCACACCCTTATAGGCTGCTTCAGGCATTAACCAATTTCAATCTATTTAGATCTTGAGAATTCAAAAATTCCATTTTAGCATTCTGCCTGTTAAAGGTAAATTGCTATACATCCTCTTTGTATTTTAGGTATGCTTTCTTGTCATCGGTTGAAACATTAGAATCCTATTTTGAGTCTCTCTAAACTCTAGTGTAGTTAGATTAGAAAACTATCTTGTATTTGAGTCATCGCTTGTTGGATTATTTGTATGGTATTGTGACACTTATAAATATTTATATCTGTTGACTTATAATAAATAGATTAGTTAATGCTGATTATTTCATAATATGGTATTAGAACATGTTACAAAATAAATCTCAGCCATCAGACTCAAACCATCCTAATCGATGACCGACTTCAATTCCAACTTCGATTCCGACGCAAACTCCTGTTGCAACTCCAACTCCGCATCGTGTCACCAATTCGATAGTGACACTGATTCCAACTCCGACTCCGCAATCGCATTGCCAATTCGATTATGCATCTGCTTCTGTTTCTACTTCTTTGCTTTGTGACTGCAGGGATTCTAATTGGTCTCTCCTCGACTGCAAGGGTGTAATCCAGTCTTGATGTTGCCCTTTTCTCCTTTTGCCTACAACTACTACTTTTAAGAAAGAAGTTTATCTGTTGCCTATTACTACTTTTAAAAAAGAAGTTTATCAGTTACTTACTATTGTTTTTAAGAAAAAAGTTTATTTGCTGTCTAAGAAAAAAGTTTATCTATTATCTATTACTGTTTCTAAGAAAAAAGTTTATTTGCTGCTACTGCTGCTGCTCGAATATGGGTGTGCTCTGATAATTCAAGTAATCCGTCTGCTACTGCTACTGCTACTACTATTACTATCATCTACTGCTGCTATTGATGTTGTTCATCAACTTCAAGTTAATCTGTACTATTGAAGAGGGATACAGTTTTTTCTAATCTACGTAACAAATTGGATATAATTGATATTTATACTCTAACTTGAGAGAGAGTGTTAGATTAGAAAACTATTTTGTATTTGGATTTAGTTTGTGTTTAGTCCCACATTGCCTGTTGGATTATTTGTATGGTGTTGAGACACCTATAAGTATATGTATCTCTTGACTCATAACAAATAGATTGGTAGATTGGTTGGTCTTAATGGACTCTAGAAAGGATCTGAAAACATTCTCTCCTAGTACAAGATTTGTAGTACCATGCTTTTTAAGTTTCCATCGTGACTCATCTTAGAGACACCATGATAATAAATGGATGGCCAATTTTTAATATGAAAATGTGAGGATGATATGGCTTTAATTGGAGTGGTAAATCCGTTCTAGTGAAAAATAAACCTTCAATCCTTGCAGGATGCTTATACAATTTCTGTTCTTGCTCTTGGACCTGAAATTCGTACGGCTAATTAATAGAGATATGATCATAATCTTAACTGTGGTTTGCCTTACTGTTGCATATTTTCTACTACGCTAGACGGCTACCATTCTTTGTCGTTCTTTATTTAGGTAGGCCACCTCTGCCCTATTTTTCCCCTTGATTGTCTTATGAACTTTTTTAGCGTGTATCACTACTGGCGATTATTGATATCTCTTAATAATTATCATTTTGGGATGGTTCAATATATTGGTAACCTAATTTAGAAAGCAAGTACAGAAGTTGTTACCTTACGACTTTGGCACAACCATCAGTTGGATTAGGGATTTTTTAAATTTTTTTTGTTATGCTTGTTGTCTTAGCAATTTGATAGCTTCTTCATAGATATTGTGCATGGTTGATTAGGTACTTAAAGAGCCAAGGTATGTAGTATAAGCCTAGAATCAGATAGTGTTCTAGGGTTGTCTGCACATGCTATTTGGAGGTCTGTAAGTGACAATGCATATCGTAGATTCAACATTTGCCAATGTTTATTCTCAATAGGTGAATAACACATGTTATCATTGGAAAATTTCATCCGACTTACATCCAAAATGAGCTATCAACTTCTCTGGATGTGACAGTAGATTGGGAGTTAGGCACTTGATTTGTTTAACGTGAACCTGAGAACAGGTCTGCAGTCCTAGCAGCGATTCACATGCCATATATGGCATCTGATGTAGCACATAAGCTAAATTAGGGTTAATAATTTAGAAATTAGGGATTCATGGAAGATTTGGAGAAGAACAAAGGGTTCGGTCGTCGCCTCCTAGGCGAATCCACGCCCTCTCTCAACAAATTCACAAGAAAGATTTTAAAATAATTCTCACACAGGGAGTAATTTGCAGCAAATTTTCATTAATTCTTCAATTCCGACATACAAGGCGTATTTATAGAAAATTCTAGCAATAATTATAAGAATAAAATTCAATCCTAAATTAAAATCTAAATCCCTAGCAATCAAAATCTAAGACCTCAAACTCTATTTAAAACCTATCTAAATCAAACTCTATCTAATCATCTTATCTTATTTCCATCAGCATCTCAAACAAGCAAAACATATTTAGTAATAAACATGTCTGACCTGTCCATAAATGAGTGTCTGAGCTGTCCGTAAATGGGTATTTTGAACCTTCCTTCCCACAATCAGTGAACACCAAGTACGCTATGTACTGATCACTATGGAAGCAAATGTGCTTCGTATGATGCCGGATATTCTGTACAATTGGGTTATTTTTTGTCAAACCAGTCAAAAGGATCGTGCCTGAGGCCCTGACTCTGACCTGCCCATTATTGTGGGTAACTTAGAACCAGCTTACCCCATTTACCAAACAGGCCAGGCTAGTTACTTTTGAATGATCAAAGTTAAAACTTTTGCAAGGAATAGGAATCCAGCCCACTGTCAGTGAACACCGACTCAGCACAACGGTGCTACATACAATCATATTTGTTAGATTGTTATTCTGTACTATTGGATTGATTTAGGTCTGGAAATCAAATGTTCGCACCTCCATATGACCTCTTTGTTAAGCACTTTCGTCTCATCCACATATTTGGTATGCGAGTTGGTCGCAGTTGTCCTTCTTTTTCCCTTCACTCTCAGTTTCTTCAATACAATTATCCAGCCATCTCACTTTAAAGCATGTGAAGCTAAAAAATAATTAGGCTGCTCAAGTAAATACGCCACAACTTGTATACTTGATGTATACGAGAGATGAACTGCTAGCTAAAAGATAAGTAGTCCCAGTTTCCTTATAATCCAAGTACCAATGACACGAGTGGAGAGATCTGGAATGGAAGTAACAATTTAGTTAACTAGTCAATTCTGCCTTTTACTTGATGTTGCAATACTTAATGGAGGTGACAATTGAAGGATAGATCGTGACTGAAAGTAAAAAAATTTAATCAACCTGTCAATTCTGACTCTTAATTAACATTGCAATTCTAAACTAGATAAGTAGGAAGTTATAATAAATAAGTAAAATAATTAATGTAAACTTATCTTCAAACCCTTCATTTAAAGTCTCGTACTGCTTGATTCACTATGCATTCTAAATTTCTAACCAATTTTTTTAAGCAAACCATTGGCAACCAAGGGTTGTGGCAAATGAAGATCCAGTTTCTTACTTGCTCATATTGTTCAGGCACGAATTCATCCTCTGCAACCTGCTGCAAGTTTGTCGAAGGAGAGCTGTGAATCATTGCACCGATGCATTAAACAGGTCAGTCATATCTCAAGTTTTTCTTATAGCAATGGGGAATAATTTTTTGAGGACCAATAAAGCATTTAGAAAAGATGATAACTTGAAAGTTATTCAACACTCCGTTGATGTTGGATTGAGTGGTTGTTTCATTTTGACGGGGAAAAATTCTGGAAAAGTGAATGGTACATATTGAACACGAGTCCTTTATCCTGCAGGTTATCGAAAAAGCAGTGGAGGTCGGAGCAGACAGTAGCCAATATCCTAGTAATTGGATATTTCATTACCGCGAAAAAAAGCCTGGGAAGGCGTTTGTGGATGGTTTGGCTCTTTGCTTACTGTAGCTGGCTATAATTATTTTTATGACCGTTAATACTGTTATAGTGCATTTGAATATTTCCCTTCTTTCATGCTGACACCTGAAATCTCCCATTCCCGAAACATCTAAAATCTTCAAATTTTCACATTCACATCTAAAATTATACGAGACTGTACACCCCCCACCCGGCCCCAAACTTAGAACTCTGAAGAGTTTGGGTAATGAGTTTGAGGATATACTGGAATATTGTCCAACTTTCCGTTTAAAAATGAAATGTTACACAGTATTCATAGTATATCGTCATACTTACTAGGGATGATAATGGGTACGTGAGCCAATTTTGAAAAAATAAAAATTTTATTTTAATAATTCAAAATTTTGAATAACACGGGCCAGAAATTTGACCCGTGGACCTATCTATTCTCATCCCTATTAATAGTAACACATCCCTATTAGTAACACAGTTACTCAAGGAATTTTTTTTCCTTGTCCAATCTTGTAGTAATCAAGGTGTGAAAATGGAAATAGAAATATTTTACTTATATTATGAGAATTAGGGATGACAAGTTAAAACAGTAAAGGGATGACTGAAGAAATCATGGATGATGGTGTTATGAAAAGATATCGATGCTAGAGTCTTATGTGAATGCATATTGCTCGATGTGACCGATCTAGCGTGATTTTTATTTGGTTCATGTAGCCTACCCAAATACTTGTGGGGTAAAAGGCTTAGTTGTTGTGGATGATTTGAGGTGTTCATATGGAAAAGATCCTAAAATATAATCAAATAGAGCCTCATTAAAGATTTTTAAGACACTATATCTCTTGCGAATAATATAGATATTATGCATTTAAAATTTGACAATGAAGCTATACCAACTTAAACTTAGACAGACACAGAAATGCGCATAGAATGAGATATCAGTCTCTAGGTCAGAAAATTGTTGCCATATTATAAATGTTGATTGCAATGAGACCCTACTTACTACCCCTACAGGGGTAGAGTAATTTATTACCCCTTAACTTCAGAACTCCCAGTTTAGTCCTTGAAATTCTAACGGTGTTAGTCAACAATTTATTTTAAATTGAATTGTATTTTTTTTTTTTATGAAAATCCCAAAATACTCTCTTCTCCCTCAGTTAAGGATGAGTGTTTAAGCGAGGGAAAAGAGGATATTTTGTGTTTTTCATTAAAAAAAAATGCAATTCAATTTAAACATGAGTGAGAATAACAAATTGTTGATTAATTCTAGAATCTAAACTGACAGTTTTGAAGTTAAGGGGTAATAAGTTACGCTACTCTCTTATAGTACAGGAGTCTCACTGACTGCAATTAACCCTATTCTAAAATGCAGGTTGTCGAACTTAATTTTTTTGAGCAGTTAAAATTACTTCCTGCAGCAGCTTCCAACGTTCTTGCTGATATCATCTCATCTTTTCTTGGCAGGGAAGAAAATCGAGTTCATCACCGCAGGCGGCAGAGTGAGTTACTCCTCATCAAACCATCTGCTTCCATTGTTGTAATCACATCGCATCCTTAAGTTACTCACCGCTATCCTGTTTGTTCAGACTTCCGCCTTCGTTCCAGAGTTGCAAGAATTAAAAGGAGCGAGCGTTGAGAAGAAAGCGAAAAAGAAAGAGTCGGGTGAAGATAGCGTCAACAAGGAAGAAGCTGACTCTGAAGAAGAACATGATGGGAATTCCAAGTCCAAGAGAAGCAAGACGGGTTCTGGAGGTACCAAGAAGCGGCACGAGGAAGCTAGTCCAGGTGATAGCAGCAGCAGGGGGGAACGGAGATCCAAATCTGCAACTAAAGCACAGACGAAGAGAGAGAGATTGGTTCCTTCAGGAGAAGAAATCGCGGAAGCAGTAGGTAACAGGAGCCCAGCTAGTGGTGGAAGAAGAAGAAGAAGAAGGTTCTAGTCTAGCGTACTTCGTGCCTTGCCACTGACTCTGCAGCATGGGGAGGGATATAATCTTGTGCAACTCTTTGTCAACAAAGCTAGGGTCCAGAATTTTGTGTTATTAATAGGGCCCAAGCATCATTGTGCAGCAACTGTCATGCACGTTGATTGACAATCAAGCAAGCAGCATCGCACCGTCCTATTCTAATAATGGTTCTTGAACGAACAAAGCATAAGAAAGCAAGCACAAGCTATTATTACCTGTAGACGAGTAGAGATAACTAAACCAAAGCAGCAGCTACTGATTGCCAATTGATCATTATAAATAATGAAACATATAAATGGCTGAATCTAAACAATCATGCTTAAATATTAAACTGTAGAGCATCAAACCCCCAACAATTATTTGCAAACTTAAACCAACATTTATCACCAGCCTAAGATTTTTGACAAGTTTCGGAGAATAACAAACCAAACCAATGACTTTGTCGGTGCATGCAAGTCGCAAATCACAAACATAACCAACAACGAACGAACGAAAATTACTAGTACTCGATACCAAGACTAACATTGCCATCTCTCTACGACGAAGAGGCATTATTCACCATGTTTCCTTCAAGTTTTAAACTAAGATAGCTATTAAGGATGTACCATCACCCAGCTGCATCCCTGAAGCCAAACCGGGCAGCTAGATTTTAGCTCAGCGAAACCGTGAGGGTAATGACAGGAGATGAAGTGAACTGCAGCAAGGCTACATCATATTCCGAGGCTTCGTAAGTACATTGCAGTAGAATAAGATAGGAACTGCCTCTACTTCTCAACTACATTCAGGGTATAAGCCCATTATAATTAAACCCTGAGAAACCAAGCAGGGGGGATTTTTACTAGCTTGAGGTTTTCCGCCACAATCACTGACTGATCTTGCAGTCTCACAAACAATCTAGGAGGCTCCGCAAACCCTGGAAAGACAAGAAAAATGAGTATGCACATTAGTTAATTTAATTCATGGAGAATTTACAAAGGCAAGTCAAGAGGAAGATATATAACTTGAACACAAACTACTTGTTCTCCATATGCCATAAAAAAAAAAAAAAAAAAAAAAAAAAAAAAAAAATCAATAATCAAGATTTCTGAACCTTGATTTTCCAAATGATATGAATACTTGCATAGTCATTTATACTCCATTAACAGGCCAGCACATGAAAGCCAAGTATTTCAAATAACCGTACACAAAGTAGTTAGAATTAACTTTGCCATCTCTCTATAATCTTTCCAGGTATGTTTAAGTGTACATATTGCAAGAAATGAAATAAACCTAGGTTGCTTGAATAGATGCAAGTGAAATACTTGATAATGGAAAGGTCATTTAAGCATCCAAATAAATGAATATTACAAAACTCAAATAACTGTGTAATGATAAACAGAGAAGACGAATTCATGGTACGAGGCCACGATATACAACAACATGGCATGGCTGATCAAAACCATTTACTTTTACAAGAGATCATGCTAGAATGGTTTGTCTCCATCAGAAAATTCATCTAGCTCCAAATTAAGAAACTATAATATATAAAATGTACTGATGAGACATCCACAAGTTAACCAAATTACGAGTTCAGCAACCTAGGAGATCAAGATAAAAGAATCTTGCACAACATTGTCTTGCTAGTATGCACAGCAATGCAAAATTTTGACATATATTGACAAATAACTTGAGTATGAAATACCCAACTAATATCTGATAATCATGTTACGAGAAATAGGGTTATTCCAATACATCAATCCACAGAGGACACCAGCTTGAAAGCAAGGTGAAATTCAGAATTCAAAGCCCTAGAAAGACATAATGTGGTCCAAATCTTCTTTTAAAGAACTTCCACTTAAGCAAATGTCAACCCAAATCAACATGAACACCCTACATACTACCATATATTTAATGCTAGAAGCATAAGGGACACCATCAAATGTACTAATCTAGAGGAAATGTATTCATCTAGGCATTACAAAAACAAAATGGAAACTAAATATTTTTCAATGAAATCTCACCCAACCAAACCCAATTCATAAGGGATCCTTCTCAGGTAAAAGAATCTTACACAACATTGTCTTGCTAATATGCATGGCAATGCAAAATTTTGACATCTATTGACAAATAACTTTACGAAATACCCAAGTAATATCTGATATTCAAGAAATAGGGTTTTTCCAATACATCAATCCACAGAGGTCACCGGCTTGAAAGCAAGGTGAAATTCAGAATTCAAAGCCCTAGAAAGACATAATGTGGTCCAAATCTTCTTTTAAAGAACTTCCACCTAAGCATATGTCAATCCGAATCAATGACAACCTACTATATATTTAATACTAGAAGATTAAGGGACACCTTCATCAAATGCATTAATCTATAGAGGAAATGCATTCATCTAGACACACTACCAAAACATAATGGAAACAAAATCTTCTTTTCAATAAAGAAATCTCACCCAGCCAAACCCCAATTCATAAGGGATCCCCCCTCATCAATGACCATGCATGCATGATTGTGTGAAGTATCAAGGCTTACCAGTTTCAGGGTCAAACACCTGCAATGCTTCCCAGAATTTCCATGCTCCAAACAGAAATTTAATGACACTGCAGGGACTGAGAGTGGATGCCAGAATCGACAGCACCAGGCTGCAGGCCAGTTGCTGCAACATATTCTCGTCCTTGCATGCAAAAAGAGCAAGACCAAACAGTTCAGTGATAGGACTGACATGTCAATACCTTTCAAAGGCATAATATACAACTTTAAGAAACAGAAGCAAGACAAATCATTACCATTTATCATCGACATGCCAAGGTTCACACAAAGTAACCGGACCACAGAGATTGGTTTGCGATGGATTGTGCCTGACGCTGCTCTGGCATCATAGGAGGCTGAAAACTAGCTTGCTGAAACTGCTGTTCTGAGTTTGACTTGCGCTGGTCAAAAAGTTGAAAATCTTGCCACTTGTCATTGACAACTTGGGTTTGCACAGTAGAAACTTGTTTCCCAGGGAAAGGAAAGCTCATTGCATCATTTAACATAGTACTATTATCCACAGCAGGATGTTGATACACCTGTGCAGCATGATTAACTGAGCTTTCCATTCCCAAAGTTTTGGTAGACGAAGAATGATATCCATCTAACCAGCTGTAGTCATCGATCTGAGGATTCTGTCCACTTATAGACGACCCCAAGCTGGAGACATCCAGTTGCTTAGGGGGAATATTACTAAATCCAGGAGGAGGGCCCAAGTGTCTAACAGGTCGACTTACAGGAGCTTTTCTTGATGCTGTATGCAATGGTCCTGAGGGTTTCAAAGGCAGGCCATCAGACGCCAGTCCTGAAGGCATTATGGAATCCAGAGTAGATGGTTTAAAAGCTTCTGCAACTTCTGTCTGGCCAGATGACCTTGTAATGTGATCTATTGGTGACGAAGAAACCAAAGGTGAGAACGGAAATGCTGGAGCCTGCAGAGAGCTTAAGCCTTCCTGTGATCCATGATTAGCTAAAAAGCCATTTCCATTGATGTTAAAATTCCTCATTCCATTAGACAAAAGCACTGCTTGTTCCATTAGCCATTTTGAAGTATTCAGATTCATGTGTGGTAATGGTTGCTGGGAAAAATTTACAGCAGTAGCATCCAACGTACTGGTATGTGGACCAGTTGAAATCTGGAAATTACCGAGGGGGGCGGAATGTTGTTGACCATAGTTTGCCCATTCACCTTTTAAAGACATTGGTGTTGGCTGAATTATTTCATAAGCACTCGTCATGGGAACAGTAGGCCACTCTCCTTTGGTATAAATTTGTTCAGGCTGAATTATTTCATAAGCAGTCGATACAGAAATGGGAACACTTGCATTAGGACATTTCTCCCCTATCGTAGGTTTGAAGACAATCTCTTCTTCTTCATCTTCTCCATCCACATATTCCTGTACTTTGGGCTGTGTCACAACTGGACTTGCTTGTTTACTGACATTCAGATTAGATGCATCAGGCAAACCACCACATATGTCATCCTCCAATACCGGAGGCACTATACCAATGATGAATCTCTTAAGCCTAGGATCGAAGTATATTGCCTTCTGATCAATCCTAACCACATTAATAAGAGCCCTACCTGCAGCAAGAATCCTCTGGACACGGGCTTGCCTTTCCTTTTCACTCCCATCACTCCCATATGTATGCTTCCTTGAAAAATCCAAGATCAGCTGTGCTTGCACTAGGGGTAAAAATCCTCTCAATTCAAAATCTTCCCATAATGCCAGTCTATTGCCAGTTTCTCCTTCATCATACCGACTCATATCAAAGAAACAAGTTTCATCCTCATCCCCATCTCCAGAGACATGCCCACTAGATATAAGTTTATTTGTGAAGGTCACATATTGATTCCAGAAGAATGATCTCGCACCGGCTTGTTTTTCCTCAACATCAGAACCTGCTGCAATATCTGGATGACAAGCCAACCACTCCATGAAAACTAAAATTGCTGGTGAAAGAAAGCTTGATGCAGTGTCATGCAACTGTGCACACCTCTTAACAATATGTCCAGCAAATTCAAAAGCAGCTGTAAATGCATTCTGAAGAAGTACAGTGCGCTGCAAGATCTCAGCATATGACTGGCCTTCTGACTCCCTATTGACATTATGGACTGTGAATATGAGAATGGCAATGAGCCTCACAAAAAAAAGTCCATTTTCAGTAGCATCCTGGCCAAAATTTAACTCCTCCTCAGGCCCAGAACACAGAAGGTCAAGGAGATCAGTCTTTACAGAAGAAAAAATTTCCCCAAAAGTCTCCAAGCTGTTGAATAACACAAAATAAAAAGTTAGTATTTTGAATCTTGTAGCTTTGGGGGAAACCCCATCGCATTGGCTATAGAGCATAACTGTTATAAACTGAGAAGACTCGAAAATATGATTTGAACAATTTCTGTGGATCATTTCAACAAGATGACCACCCTACTAGTGGCTGTCAAATACCAAGACAATGAGATAAAATGATCAAGACAGTAACTTTTCATAATACTTTGAAGGCAAATTAACAACGAATTACAGTCACAGGACAAACTAATTCAAAGCAAAACTCGAACTGCAGCTTCTAGATTAAGAAAGAGTCTGAACATGGGAAGATAACCAAGACTCTATTGGGAATTGTATTTATCTAAAAGTGAAAAAAATACTATTACAGCCATCGCTTGAAAATCAATTATTACCCACAATGATAAAAAATTCCACACAGAAATGCACACAAGACATTCATTTTAATGTAAATACTGTAACAGAGTATACAACATAGTTTAGCAGACTAGCATTTCTAACCAGAAATATAAGGTAGTCAAGGAAAAAACTATAAACTTGTCCTAGACATGTTATAGTTGACTGAAAATGTTATTGTTGACATCTGAGTTATAAGAAAGCCATCTGTGTCATTTGGATTCTCTGGTGATTTTGAGTCTTTGCAGGTTTAAAAATATTTCAAATTAAAGCTTTACAAAAAAAAAGTTCCTTATCTAAGAGATAACCCAAGGCTGAAAAACCTATGATTAAAGGAAAAAAATGATATCATACAATTACCTTGTCCTAGTGAAAAGGATTCCATTAACCCGTACAAATCGTGTGGAAAAAGCCTTCAAAACTTCAGGGATGCTGAACTCACGTTCTTTCACAGGAGTCACATCTGGTTTGGAATCTTTTGACAACAGCCTAGCATCCCCCCTACCCCTGCCTCTCCCAGTAGTTCGTGCAGCTGTTGTCTTTGCTGCCACAACTTTGGAATTACCAGGTAGCTCAGAGAAACTTTGACGATTCTGCAATATGTAAATAAGTTCAAAAGAAAACATTAAAATAGATCAGTAGAGTAATAAAATATGAGAAACCCAAAAAAGTTAGCAAATCTATAGCAAGGTCATAAAAATCACAGCATCCATAAGAAGAGAATCAATCAACCTGTACAAATATTTATTTCTTTTTTGTGTGAGTTTTGTCTTGTGTCGCTTACCAATTATCTAGAATGATACTAAAAAGCTACAAATACAGAACACAGCTAAAATCTGAATAAGTTCAAGAAATGACTTCCATCAGTTCAGCTGTCCTTCAAATGTACAGTATGACAAACAGCAGTTCTTAAATACTAGAGCATCACCTTGAGGTAGTTGACTGATTTTTGAGAGAACTCACAGTATATTAATAGACATATGGATCACAGACCATTAGGAAGCAAAATGAGCAAACATAGTACACATTACAAGCTGACATGTAGATAGATCCACGTTCTCCCCTTATTAATGATACCATTGCTATTTCGGAAAGTTCACCCACATTCATCCCATCCACTTAGGAATCTTGATTGCCCCAGACACAACCTTCTTAGAGCTTTGGATTAAGATGCCTAATGCTTTGAAGTTTAAATTTCCCAAATAAGATTAACCTTAATTGATCAACATAATTTATAAGAACACTGCCATAAGAATGTGTGGAAGCATGTGCACAAATTAACCTTACAAGTTGATAAGGAAATCATGTCAGTTGGTTAGAGTACAAGAGTCTCTTAAACCCAAGCTTGATATAATTCCCATATTTAATCACATAGGGCATTTCAAACTTCACAATCATTGATCCCGAGGGTCAATGCCCATAATAAGTCGCTTGATTTTGTAACTGAGAAATTTAATCTAGCCAAAATTTTGAAATATACTTGATTTCGAACCTGCAATCAATCACTATGGTCATCATCAGAAAGCATCAACATCAGATTCACTTATTATACCAACTCTTACTTCCTCTCTATTTAAAAAAAACAAAACACTAATAAGGGCTGTTTTTATATGTATAAGAAACTAAACTGTTGGTCAAAAATCATATAGGATGCAAATTGTTCTCCTTTACCCTATAATTATCACTCAAATTCCATATAATATAACCGCTAACTTCGTACAAGTAGTTAACCCATAACTTTCAGAGAATTAACTAGTGCTTATAATATTCAATACAATGCTTAATATAAAAATCAAACATGAGAAATTGATAATACAACCAGGTTAAAAATAATACAATTATCAACATACACAAAGCAGAAATATAGTAATTTCATGTTAAAAATATACAATTAGCAACATGCACAAAGCAGAAACAAAGTTGTAATTTCATGTTAAATACTTCTCTGATTGTTTAATAATATCAATCAGACATGGTTATTCATGCAACTTATATTAATTGTATTAGGCAGCAAAATTTTTTTCTGTGATTCAACAGGACTGTTCAAACAGAATTTTGATGCCCTAACATATTTATACTAGTACTCTAATAGATGCTTAAGTATGAGTAAGCTTAACCGCACTCGTTCCAAATCCAATGTTATAATCAATATAGGAAGGAATATAACATTGCATAAACAAAAGAATAGAGTTATTCCTTGGGCATAAAAGAAAGATCATCAGCATTCAATCAAAATAAAGTGAATACAGTGAAGCTAGTGACTTTTATTTTGTTTTTGTTAGGAGTCAAGAGGGGGCACCTTCTCAAAAGCAATAATCAAATTGTCCCTTGCTGTTGAGAAAGGAAGATCTGCTGCTAAGCTTCGAAAATACCGGTATATAGACACTAGTTCATCACCCGAGTAGGATGCCAATATTGCAAGCTGGAAAAGAAAATATTTCAAAAATTAATCATATACGAAAGTGGCAAAGATGTTTGAATATAGGAAAATTACACCAAAAAAATAGTATAACAGTGAAAGATATTCAGAACCTGATGGTGTGGATTGCCACTTGAGGGGCAAAGGGAAGCTGCTTGATTATAGTAACTGGAAGCTGCAGCATACTCACGAGCGACAGAGTCCCCCTCACCATATAATCCTTTATAGCGAGCAAGATCACCCAGGTATATAAGAGATCGGTGACAAGACATCAGTCCTTTCTTCATTACAGCTGATTTATTTTCATCTTTTGTCATACTACTTTGGTTCTCATTAACATCAGAAAAGAAACCGAGTGGCAAGCCGAACTTGGATCTGATTTTTAGTATAAGATCATGATAAAAGCCAGTTGATTCTGAAAGGAAGGTTTTAAAACCAGAACGGATTTTCTTAATAGAATCAGGCTTGGGAGGAGTTCTTCCTCCTTGGGCTGTAGCTGATCCAGCAGATTTTGCAGCATTGAGGAGTGCACGGAACTCTTCAATTCTCCTGTAATGCAGTTGCCAAAGGGCCAACTCGACATCATGCTTTTGAGAAAAGTCATGATCTTCAAGGATTATAGCCTCATAGTTCTCACGAATTTGAAACCATGTATTGGGATCTGAAGGAACTCTCAACTTGGCAAACTTCCGCAGAGTTGTCTCCAATTCAATATTCTGAGAAAATAAAAAGAATAACATCATGAGTTATAAATCACGTAAAGTACCAAGATACAGAAATTAGAAAAGAGATGACTAAATAAGTGACAATAATTATCATATCAAATGAAAATTCAGCTTAAGAAATAAAAAAATTGCATTTTTCCTATGTAATAACTGTGATTACTATTCTAGAATGGAAAATAAGAACAACATTGTCATTTAAAGAACAACATTGTCATTTAAAGAAGAGAAAATTGATAGGAAGGTTAGACATGCAGATCAAAGACCAAAACAATAAAAGGAAACATTAAGCACGAAATATTCAGCTTATAGAATCCATAAAGTTGGTAAGGCATTACATCACTAGCATCACTAATATCTACCCAGGAATTCAGCTTCAATTTGAAGCAGGGATCATGATACAACAGTTTCAGCAGAGTATCAGTACTTCCAAACACTAGTTATGACAGTTATGCTTTTAATAATTGGTTATCTAAACTAACTTCGGTGTTGCCTACACATACCCAATAATAAAAAAAAAAGAGGAGAGAAAAACAACAACAAAAAGCCAAATAAATAATAAATAAATAAACAGTAACAAAGACCACTCTCCAGTATCAGGAGACAGTCATCTGCAACTAGGTGAAAAACAGGCTGTAATCAATTTTGATTTGAACCTGTCTTCTATTGAAGCCAGTGTGATCAGAATGAATCAACAGGCCAAAGCCTCCTATTCCCTCTTAAATGTAAGCTAATGCAGTGCTGCCAACAACAATCATGACTGTTATGATATGGTATCACGCTGGTAAAAAGAAAGGAAAATAGAAAAATGAGCCAATACCATGATGCTACAATAATGCATTGCTAACTATAGATCTGCAATAAAATTGCTATCCGAAAATTCTTTAAGAGGTTGCTTGTGCAATATGAAATTCAACTGAACTGAAACGGCAACCAACTTTAATCAATGCAGTAATGAAAAGCAGCAGGGAAAAAAAAGGAGCAGGAGAAACTTCCAACAAAGGCAGTAGAAAGCTTTAAAGTCAGAAAACCAAACTAAAAAAACAAATTCCAGTTCCATTACGGATAGATATGCAGATAGTTTTGGCCTTTAATAGAAAAAGTTATATTTATCTCTAAGAACAAAAATTGAAGCCAAATATCCAAACTGAGAAACAGATACAGAGGTGGAGAAAATACATCACAGAATAGCTTCTATGCTCATAGACACATCAATAGTTGTTAGTTTTCAGCCAAGCAATCTTTTTATTTTTTGGGACATTTCAATAGAACATATTAGTTGCTCTTATAAACATAGGGGTAAAAAACACATAGTCAAGTTTTGATAACTCAAGCCAATAAGGCAGTCGTATCATGCCCACTTGCCCAGTCTACTGCTACCCATGACAAAAAAATGACCACTTAAACCCTGCACACACAAAAAGGCCCTAATCGGCACAAAATGATAATAAATTAATCAACAATAATGATTTTATAAATCTGGATAATACACCCACAATCTTCTGCAATAGTGGAATTCCTAGAATTACAAGTATACATAATGGGAAGGGTTACAGATTAGACTGTAAGCTACTGAAGTCTATCAAAAAAAAAAAAAAAATTTGAGCCACTTAATCAAGAATACATAGTTATCTCCTAATCTAGCAAATACAAATTTGGACGACCACAGTAAAAAAAACTTCTCTTCCATACCTGTGTAGAACAACTATTTCAGTTATTGCTTATCAGATTAGTCAAAAAAATTTCATCGCTCAATGGCAAAGGTGTGAGACTGCTTGTAGTAGCGGTCCTTATATCTCATATTAATAATCAGATGGTCAAAATAAAAAATCTCAATTTGACGGGGCTTCTTCCTGTATCTATGAATTCCATTCTGAAATAAAAAATCTCTATTTGATAGGGCATCTTCCTATATCTATGAATTCCATTGAACACAGGTTTGAGACATTGGAAGAATCTTTTTGGGTTTCACTGTTGTACGATCCAAAAGAGAAAATAATTCTGAGAATTGTTTAATGGATCCGCAAGAGAGTACTTTGATTCTCCCAATAAACTAAAAGTGTATCATGCCTAAATCTAACCGAGGTTCGCGGTGGTGGAGGACCGGATCGAAAAGCATATAAACGTAGCCCTTTAATCATAAAACCTACAAATGCATCTACACATATCAAGCAGCACATGAAGAATACCTTCTTGTAGAGACGCTCTGCAAGCTCCCGCGATGAGGGAGCTGATGAGTTATCCATTGGAACAGTCATCATCCATCATACGTGCTACTCGAATACCTCACCTACAAAAAAGAAAATCAACCTTTCTACCATACATCCATAGATGAATGTTGACGAAGAGTACTCAAAACCAAATAAGTTTTAGACTGGGTATTTAATCACCAACCACGAAAAACTTAATAAAAAATCTTTAAACCTAAAATATTTCAAGTGCCTTCATAACAACTAAAAAAAAGGAAAAAGAAAAAAAAAATCAATTTTTATTAAGCCTAACACGATTACTAATCATCCCCTACCAAAAGAACGTCAAAGATTACATCTTTAATCCCATGCAACTAACAATAACCAAAAGGATTCACAAACAGATCTACTAAATAACCCTAATTCCAACCAACCTCCCCAAACCTATAAAAAGAAAAAAACCCTAACCTAATCCAAATCATTAACAAAAAACAATAAAAAACACGAAATTAATCTAGGCAAAACACAACTCCGACCTCGATCAACACCAAAACCAACGAATCCGACCAAAGAAACCACGAATTCACAAGATTCAACAGATCTTGGCCAATTCAACCGGGATAAAGTTAGGTCAACAGATAGATTGCAGCAAAACAAGAATCAATCGTACCTGTTCTCGAGGTGAGAGAGAGATAGAGAATCGAGAAGGTCGTGGCCCTCTTAGTCTTCGAGAGAAAGGGGTTTTTTTTTTTTTTTTTTTTATTTGTTTTTTTTTCTCTTTTCAAGTTGCCTTCAAAATTGGGGCGGTGAGAATAAGAGACCGCCGCTTATATAGCTTCGTGGAAATTTCGTTTCTATTTTTATATATATTGTGGGCCTTTTGATATTGTCACCCCTTTCGTCTGAGAGTTGCACAAGATGGACTTGAGGATGAGGTCCTATTTCTAAAGGTGCACACCACTTTTCCTAGTGTATGTCTACTAGTGTAAGTGTATGTCTACTGGTGTATTTTTTATGTGAGGGCGGTTATTAAGTGGGCTCACTAAGTAAAATAGTGTGCTCCTTTGGAAACTCCCAAAACTAAACAACAGGAGAATTTGCACTTTAATCCCTATAATTTTGTAATTAGTGTATAATGATGTTTAAACAGGCAAAACTTACCTATTGTAGAGTACAACACCGATCTGAATAAGTAAAATTAAATCGAACCAATATAATTCAGTTAGTTTATCGTATTAAGCTTTGAAATTCGAAACCAAACTGTATCGATCAAATAATTTTAAAATTACAAATATATTATAGATAATAAATTCAACATCAAATAAATACATAGATTAAAACTATACATTTTTAAACAAGTTTTGTTTAAAATTCGATTCATAACCGAACGAATTAGTTCGGCTTGGCTTCCGTGTCTAATTAGCTCGGTTTAGTTTTGTCAAAATTGACAACAAAAAAAAAAGTCTGGTGTACTTTATAATTTCTTCACTTTGTTAATTTTTTTTTTTTAAATTATCATTTGATTACGTTGTATAATTCAATATCGTATCGAATCCAAGAGTATTATGCTATTATCCATCAAAAAAATACAAGGCATTTATAATTTGTCTATTACTCCTAATAAATATTAACGCTAATATTTTGTGAATATTATTTTGATTGAATTATGTTTAAATAATCTCATTACTTAAATGCGAGTAGAAAAAAAGATAGTGTTGTGTTAAATTTAAAAACGTAAAAATATGAATTTTGTTTAATAGTAAAATATTTATCATTAGGGATTACTGTAGGTGAACCGCGATACGTGAGCTAACGAAAAAACTATAATGGTCCAATGATTTTTCTTCAATTTTTTTTTTAAATTACTATCTCTATCTCCTTAACTTCTTTTGGATTAAATTTCATAAATTTTGGAATTCATTTACTCTTCCATCAAGTGCATATAAAATATTTTATTCATTGAAAACCGTTAATTTTGTGTTAACTTGATGGAAGACCAAATCAAAACTAATCCAAGAAATTGGATATGAGCGAACCCTAAGGAGTCGAGATCACAATCCAAAAGAAAATTTTTAAAAAAGATTATTGGAGATAGTGGAAAAGAACTGTAACTCAGCTAACTTGCGTGAGCTGTCAGCTCTTTTCCATTTTTCTCGTCATTTCAATAACATGAATTGATGTGAAAGCAACAGATAGACCCTACTTTTTTTCCCCTAAATTGATTTTGAAAATTCCTTAATTTCATATTTGATAGCTCCTTAATTTTCAAGTAATATTTTAGCTCAAAGTTAAATACATCCAATATGGAAATAAACGATCATTTAAAGAAAATTTTACAAGAGAAGATCGTAAACAAAAGAAGAGGACGAGGAAAAATGCAATAGGTTCAAAGATTCTTACACGTTAGAGTTCTCGTTATTTGTTTTGTTTTCTTTACTATGTATTCCACTTTAAAATTATTTTCCATTCATCTAATTCATTTATTTTTGAACAAGTAAATTGGTTCAAAGATTTAATATTCAAACATACATAAATTCAACACTCTCTGCAAAAAAAAAAAAAAATCTTAATACGACATTAGGTAATACTTAATGGTAGGGAAATAGTTTTTGCAATTAACTCTAAAACTTATCATCCACATTACCGGCATCATCCAAAAGTCGATATTAATTACTCATTTGAAAAAAATCTTTATCTCTAGTTTATCTTCTTCAGTGCTCTAAAAACAACTAAACCTTTTATTTCAAGAAGTAGTCCATATAAACCAAAAGAGAATCACGCCAGGTCGATTATATTGATAATCTTTTTTCATTATCTCCATCTAGTAATGCATTCTCATTTAAACCTCCAGCATCCATATATTTTCGTATCAATTCTATGCATATTTTATTCGGTCTTTCCTTCATCTTTTAACTTGTCTTACGTTGATAAGTTTCTTTCGTCAAACTGCTAAATTTATAGGTTTACAATGCACATGATCATCGTAAGCGATTTTCTAGTATTTTCTCTTTGATGGGAGCTACGGCTAATTTATTACGAACATCTTATTTCTCACTTTATCTCTCCTAGTATTACTGCACATCCAATAAAGTATACGCATATCTGCTATACTCATCTTTTTGTGATATCCCAGCATTTTATACTGGGTTAATAATAGTCCTATAAAATTTACTCTTTATCCTTAATGGAACCGTTGCACTTTTTCATTTCAACCAGTCAGCTTGGATTTTATAATTAACATCACTGTTACTATCGATTTCTCCATCATTTTAAATAATAGAATCCAAATAGCTAAACTGATTGCTCATTATATCTCTTCTCCATCTATTGTCACAGCACTATAGGTTAGGGTACTTCGTATGCTGTTTAAGTCAATAGATCTACAATCTAAATATCAAAACTTAATAAGCAAAGTAAATTTGGAGTTCAAAAGCCATAAGTTTTCTAAATTCGAGTAAAATTCATTAACTATGAATAGTTTTTTTTTTTTTTTTTTTTTTTTTTTTTTTTTTTTTTTTTTTTTTTTTTAAGCCCAGTGGAATTCTATAGATTTATCATGTTTCATTGCTATTTTGTCAAGTTTGAGAAAATGATGGGAATAGTGAAAAGCCACTAATTATTCCCAAGTACAATCTAGCCTTTGTTGATTTCAGAAGCAACAATAAAAAAAAAAAAAAAAAAACTTTATTTAGTTACTTTATTTTGTTGGGGATGTTTTATCTTAATCATACTTAATTATCTGAACATATTATATTTATATCAATCATATATCAGATTATAAATTCTTATTAAAAGTCCCTTTCCAAATAATTTTTTTTTCAATATTTCCTTCAATTTCAAGGAAAATGCCTCTCTTTGTGAAAAGAAAGGGCAAAAATGGGACCCACAATATGATTCAAGCTTTATACCTTGCTCTTAAAAATCAGCTAAAACTTTTCAATCTGGCGACATCAAAGGAGAAAATTTTCAAGTACAAATATATATATATTTTTTAAATAAATCTTTTGGATTATGATCCGGAGCCCATAGAGTTTACTCATACACAATTTAGTAAATGTAACATATAAATAAACTGTCAACTCAGATAAATTATATAAGTCAGCACGAAAAAATTGATAATCCCATTATTTTTTATCAAAATTATTTTGGAATCATAATCTCCACCTCAATTCTCAAATTTTTTTTATAGATCAAATTTCGCAGAAAAATTGATAATCCCATTATTTTGGAATCATAACCTCCACCTCAATTCTCAATTTTTTTTTATAGATCAAATTTCATAGATTTTAAAGTTCACTTACCACTCCATCAAAAAATCACTAAAAACCACAAAAAAATTGAGAATGAGTGAACTCTAGAAGGTTAAAATAATAACGATTTTTTTTTTGAATTTTTTAATTAAAAATAGTAAAAACAAATTGCAGCTCGTGAACTGCCAGCTAATTTCAATTATTCTCATGTAACGATACCATTTTCATCTCTATCAAGAACACAGTCTAATAAATATTTTGTTCTGAACGGCAACAAAATATTTATTTTCACAGAAAAAACTACAACATTACTACAGTGACAAATGACAAATTGCTGCAAGAGAGACTCTGTAGCATGCTATTCTTACAGTAGCAGCAGCAGCCGCCAGAGAGAAGAGAGGACAACGCAAATTTCACCTAAAAACAATTAGATTGCACAAACTGAGAAATCAAAAGATATACAACATCTATTCAGCGTGAACGTGCCTCATCAGTAAGTAGTCAATAGAGAACAAGAAACAGCTGAGGATGCTATGAATGGACCGTCTTTGTATTAACTTTTTCCTAAATAAATGAAATTATCAAACCTGAAGCGACTGCTGCGCTTATCTCTTTTCCTTGGTCCTGAACTACATCTTCGATGAAAATGTGGGCATCTGCAGATCAAAGCACCATGCCGTGCCGTGCCACCTATCTCGACGTACCATGATAACAAAAATTGAACTTGTAACTGTTGTTGTTTCTTTGTTATATTGTACATAAATCTAAAATCCTCATCGATCCAGCTAAAAACTCACTGGGGGCAGGCATCACAGAACAAATACAGAGTTCATACAATGACCTTTACCATCATCATCGTCTTCATCAAGATTAGTTGCCTACTGTTACATCGGTTGAAATGTAACTCACATGGTTAAACCGCCTCAACTTCGAAAGGGCCTCTTGTGTCTTGTCTTGTAATAGATCTACATATACAGTTGCAAGCAAAGCTTTTGGATGCTGGGGGCACAAGGATAGAGCTTTGGAAGCAAATCTGCTTGCTTTCTCAAGATCACCTTGCATCGCAAATATAGCTGAAAAATTAACGAACGCAACCCCACGAGCCTCTTCAGGCTTCAAGAACATCGTGCACTGTGACTCCTCGGTGGCAACTTTGGAAGGTAACGAATTGTTTGAATCTTCAAAATCGCCGGGCCTGTTCTTTATGATCAATTTCTCTCTATCCTCATTGCTGTAAGGCAATTCAACATTGCTCCCATCTGTGAGGTAAATTGACAAATGTTCTGCTGCTTCTTTAGATCGGTTCAGCAAACAAAGTGCTTCAGCAGCATATATGTGACCCAGAAAAATGTAGATTTTGGAACATTCTGGAAGATCAAGGAGTGATTTTGAAGAAGAAAGGGCTTTTAAAGGGCTTTCCAGGCATAATTCAACATATGCTAGGGCTCCGAGAACTGCCTGCCTAATCATGTGGTTCTCCTCCCTTTGCATATCTTCATATGCAGCAACAGAGCTCTGCAAGGTGGAGTATGAGCTCAAATTTCCCTTATTTTCTTTAGAATCGCCATTCAAACTGACTGATGATGTTGCATTTGGTGCCTTGGAATCTCCTGTCAATGTGTTTTTGTGATTTGAGTTTTTCACTGATTTTGTCTGGTTGGAATCTTCCTCGTCCAAGGCAGTGACTGGAGCACCAGACTTTGTTATTTTCTGCTCAATTTTGTTCAACAAGAGCAGCGCATTTTGAAGACAATAACAAGTAAATGGAAGTGAGAGTTTGCACTCATCACCGCTTTCTGCTCTAGCGTACCCATTTCTTGACTTCAAGTCATCGACAACTAGCTGTCGCCATCTGCCTGAACCCGATACATTAACTTTTATCTCTTCGCTGCCTGATCCCAAAAGTCCCTTCTCCATAGCCGAAAGGCAACATTCAGCAAGACGAAGCCACAAGAGTGGACAGTTGTAGAAAATTAGACTGGCTTTACTGAAACACTGAGCTGCAACCAATGGTTTCCCACAGGCCAGATTTTGGATGCCACAGTTGTACATGATGAGAAGCGATTTATCCTGCGAAAATGTAGAAAGCTTTAGGGGTTTCTCTGAACGAATTGACGAGCTGCTTTTCAATGCCTTCGAGAAGAAAAGGCCTGAAGTGTGGTGGCTCCTTAGCTGGTAATGAATGCAGCCAAAGTTGTTGTTGAAGATACTGAGCATTCCTGGTTCTGTCCCGTTACTGGACATCATCAGAAGTTTAACAGCCTTCCTATGATTGCCACGGGCGAATTCTAGCTGTGATTTCAAAAGCAGCTCTGACGAAGAATCTCTCCCTCTCGCCATGTTCATAGCAAGCTTAACTTCACGCTTTGCAGCCTTCAAATTCCTAGTGAAAAGAAGTAGTCGAACCTTGTAAAGGTGCATTTTCAGTTTCAGATCTGTGGCAGGAGCAGCACGGTCAGCAGATGCTTTTGTGTGATCATTTGAGGGTCTCCCCAAGTTCTGAATACTACCATCCAGTGTCGAATACAAATTCTCATACTCAAGGGCATCATCTGATAATGTTCCTGATATAGAGTTCTCGTTGATGTTGGAACTGGCACTTGAATCAGAACCAGAGGCATCTGGCAAGGAGGTATTGCTCATCATGGATGCCTTCGGACCCTGATTCATAGATTGATGTTGGGTGCTATTTCCATTATCACTCGGGTTTGTCATGTAGCTAATGCAGAAACATTTTTCCAAGTAGTGGATCACATCCTGAAAACCAAGCATTAACATACTATAGCATCAAAACGGAGAAACTAGCCAATCAGAAAAGAATTAAAATAAGACCAGCATACTGTATTTCCATTATCATGAAAACATTGAAAAAGGACCAAATCCAGTAACTGTTAAGCAGAATATTATCATGAACTCGTATGGTTGCAGAGTAAACAATAAAATATAACCAGTAAATGGTCTAGACTTACTGAGTCAGAATATAGAAAGCTGGTCCCTGATGGGCGAACAGAAAGCATAAGAAGCCAAATGAGAGAACCAACAGCATCTATTTGATGCATCAGACAGCCTGGTTGATTTCACATTCCAAAAAAGTTACTTGGCGGCTGCTAGCAGCTTCTGCAAATTCTTATTTAACCACACAATTATTGGCACTGGCCATCTCTCCATTCCTTAAACCTTCTCCACAAGCCACGGTTGTTTTAAAATTTTAGCATTAATTTACAACCATCAACATGACTGCAAAGTAAAGGACAGGGGAAACTATCAAGTAAAACAGGAATTTTCTACAAGCTGGCATTTGACAATGATGCCATAAATGGACCTGGTTATGTGGTAGCCAGGGACCCGTCCTAAAATTGGTTCCTGAATATTGCACAGTCAATTCCTTTGATTTTTTTTCAAAACTATGTTTTTCCAATCTAAAAACTCTTCCTGACTCTAAACCGCATGAACAATATTCCATCTAATCATCGTTTTCCAATTAACCCAAATCCCACGAGCTTTATGGTCTACTACTATCCGAGTATATGAAAATTTGAAATTAAAAGCTAGTCAACAGGAATTTCAGAAGACTATAAGCCTTTTGAAAGGACCCCCTTCCCACTGCCTACCACAAATAAAGGACTATACTTTCTAAGCTTCTTTTTTAGCTTCTAATGGAACTGTTGCATTTGACTGTAGGTCCTAAGACTTCTAAACTCCAAACCAATCATGAGTCCATTAGAAATTGAACTTGCCGATTAACGATCTGTAAGTTCAATTTCCATTCTCCTAAATGACTATTAATTACGAGTTCTTTTAAAATAATTTTTTTTTTTTTGGAAACTACCAACATATAGCTTCAGAACAGAGTGACCTTAATAGATCTCAACCATAACTAAGGGTGAGTTTCGTGTTGCTCTTGGCTATAGATAAGTCATTAAAAAGAGGAGTTATCAAAGAGAAACTTCTAAAAATAACCTTACATGGTTAAAACTAAAAGTATTTTTAAATTTTAAAAGCTTGAAAAAATGATATATATTTAAAATGAAATTGTAACAAGATTGGATAAAATAAAGGTGTGATGGGAAGTTTAGATAAGATTCATGAAAGAGAATTTAGAAATGGAGAGTAGAGATAATACTTACAGGAAGATTACTGTGAGAGAGAGAGAGAGAGAGAGAGAGAGAGAGAGAGAGAGAGGCAAGCTTCTGCTTATGTGATTGACTCAAGAGCAGCTAGAAATCTAGGCTATCTAGCTTTGCGAACCACAATTTTATGGCTTGTCTAGCTGTTACTCTTTTAAAAGTACTTTTCAAACTGACTGCCAAACATCTAATTTTCCCAGAAAAACACTAATTTGCTTTAAAAGAAGTGAAAGCACATCTCATGAGCAACACCATAAACAGCCTAAACATTGTGAACTATGGACAAAGAATCACCACCTAGGAAGCACGTACACTTCTATTGGGAAGCCGTGCCATGTTAGACAACACTTCTTGTCATGTCGTTGTTTTCCACGTATTTTTTTTTCCAGATGGAAACAACAATAAACACATACAAAATCTCGTGAACTACGAACAAAAAGTCATCATCTAGGAATCACGATCACTTCTATTGCGAAGCCATGTCATATCAGCCACAACATTTATGATTATGTCATTGCTACTTTGCATGTATTTTTTCAAATGGTTATGTGATGGAATACACTTTGTGATGGAATGTGCCTTGTCATGTCTCTCATCTGTGTCAGTATGTCTCACATCCATGTCAATATATCCATGTCGTTGCAACCTAGATCACCATTCAAAAGGCTCATAGTGATCCCAACTTATAAAGTAATATTGTGTTGTGTTTCACTTAACATTTTAGTTGTTTTTCTAAAACAAACAGTAAATATAAGACGTTTATAAGTGAAAAGTGCTTAAGACAAACGGTGAACAAGTACAAGGCGCTGAAGAAAGATGTACTCATACAAGGAACTTCAAACTGAGTCTCATGTTCTTGCCATGCACATTTAGGCCACTGACTTAACTGACATGTCACACGCAGCAGAGCCTTGGGAACTTGGAATACCAAATAACCAAATTAATGTAGGCTTTACCAGTTCAACATGTGAGTAGGACTGTATTCCGATATGATTGTAATCCCATAAAGAAATGAAGAAGAAGAAGAAATAATAATAATAATAAAAATCAACATGTATGTGTGCTGCGCCCAGCTTAAGTAAATATAAAAAAAGGCGCTGTGACCTCCGCCAGATATTGTCGCAACCTCAACTAGCTACATATGTAACTTGCATGAACTGTGACAAATATTTTAGGAAGTAATACTTCGGAGAACTGTACAGAATAAGCTTTAGGATATTGTGCCAATATAATTTCCTGCCTAGCAAGCTGGCAAGATGTACAAAATAAGCTGTTGGATATTGTACTAACATAATTTCCTGCCTAGTAGGTAAGCTGGTAAGATGCTTTCCACGCACAAGAAGAGGCCGAAAGAAAATTACCCAAGGAAACAGTTCATCATGGCTAGAAGCTATAGGGGCATATAAAATAAATACAAACTGTAATATAAGGGTGACGAAGAAAAAACACATCTGTAGGACATGTATTGCAACTGTGAAGAATAAAACACAATGTCAGACCTGGGACTGGCATGAATAAACCTCACAAGGGTGTTTTCAAAGTAAATAACGAAAGTTCATATTGCATAATGTACTGGAGACGCTGCATAATTTCAAATTCATTAAATGCTATGTGTTCATCCGGTTGTTTTAGAATGTGGAAAGAGATCTTCTTGGTGTGTTTCTCTCTAGGTCTTCTGAATTGGGTTCAATTAAGTTTAAAAAAAAAAAACTCTCTCCATGAATATGAACAAAGAACACAATTTCCTGTCTCTCCCTAGCGTATTGAGCCTTAAAATTCAGATTTTAGCTAGTTCCAGTAGATCGAAGTCTATATATATCCAAAATAAATTGGTAGCGGACAAGCAGCCCAATTTTGAGTGCATGATGAGTAGACTTCGCGGTTTTTCTTCATCATTGACTTCAACCAACTGAGATGTTCACCACTGACTTCCTTAAGATTAGAGAAAGCACTTGCCCATAGCCTTGTGGCATAGTTCAATCCTCAATGGCAATAAAACATGCATATTAATTAGTGTATAGTCTATCTATTACCAAATACATTGTGGATCAAACATAGATGCATCTCTCAATGAAATATTTCCTCTAATAACCATTTTGCTACTTTTCACCATTAGAACAATAATGTATTCCTCCCTGTAAGCACATAATTTTAGTCATGTGTAAGTCATGTGTAAGGCAGGAATAAATTGCATTCCAGTTACCATTACTGGCCCCTCTGTGGCTAGGAATTTACCCCCATGTCAAATGGATAAATTATGATTAAGATAGTAAAAGACAATCTGAAATTTAACTGATTCATAACAAAAAAAATTGAGCCAAGTAAAAATGGATAGGACTACTTGGCTATTTATGAAGTGACAATACAATATAGATGCCAGCTTATTGGACATGGCATGCGCATGAGACTATCAAAGAAGCTGTCATATTGGTAAAGAAAGATATTTAAGATGGATCTAGAAGTCAACAAGAAAGTTAGAGCTAACAAAAAAACATCGACTTTAGGGAGAGAGAGGAGGAGGGGAGAGAGGGGGGGGGGGGGGGTGTGGAGTTGGTGAAATGATTCTCAATCAGCTACTTCTTGGAAATGACGGAGATTCATAAGAAAGTTCATGCATTTCAAGTGCAGGAATGTGAGGATGGATGAGTGGGTTTTTCAACAGACCTGCTGTGAAATTTTTTTTTTTTAACCAAATAGAGGTAAATGTCGAGTAATGAAAAGTTCCCATATGGAAAAAAGAATGTAGAGGCAACAGAAGGAGATAACAATAATAATTGAATCAGGCAAATGAACATACTTAAAGATAATTACGGAATTACGGAACTAAAATGATTTTTAGTTCCCAGAAATATAATTATGGAGGAACTATAAGTTGTACCATGCATCATAAACCAATAGTTTATGATGAGGCTAGAATGACTGATATAACATTACCAGGTTAAAATAGTTAGAAAATGAAGACAATCAAAAGATAAGATTGGCTAGGAATTAGTTTTAGTCTCTTATTTTATTTAAATCTCTAAGTTAAGAGTTAGATTAGGATTTATTTTCTAGATAGAGTCTGATTGTGATTTATAATTTTATTAAGTTTTAGTTTCTTTGAGACTTATGGCTTGTAAGCTTTTTTTAAAATAGCGATATCACATTAAAATTTTAAGAAAACACTAGCAGGCTGATTTACTAAAACTCAACAATTCTTCATCAAGTCATTGAGAGAGCATGAATTTACTTGGGTGTCGAGGCTTGAACCTTTTTTTTCTTCCTCAATTTTACATGTTGCATCATATTAGTATCAGAGATAAGATTTTTCATCTCTTTCGAAACCGTAATCCAAATCCCCCTTCCTTCATCGTCCACCTTTTTGTTGATCTTTTTAAAATCAAAACAGAGAGAAAAATAAACATTTAAAAAAAAAAGATGGATAAAAGAGAAAAAAGAAGAAAAAAATTATTAAAAAAACATCTCTAATCAGGTCAAGCTATTGTTCCAGAACATCTGCACATGATTTTTATCTTTAAGTTATGAGTAATCTTATGAGGAATTTTAAAAGATCCTACATTGAGCATGAACTACTCATCTCTCATGTAAAATCTGACTTGACCTGAAATTTCAATTGCTAAATTCTTTACAAATATTATTCAACTTCAATAATTTGTTAGCAACATTTTGATTTGCTTCTCTCATGATTTATATCTTTTATTTGTCATTTTTAACACTTTAGTATTGCATATCATTAAATTTAGTGAATGAGCCATTTGGAATTTTATTTATTTAGTGCACGCATCTAGTATCATTTGACTCTAGGATTTTGCACCATCTATTTATTGGGTTACTTTGCATTGCATTATCAGATTTAGGCTATGTCGTAATTCGTAAACATATCTGACTTTAGCACATGATTTATCCGTCATCTAAAGTCAGATAGGTATAGATATACCTATAATTGGCATGCTACTAAAGAGAAAATAACAAGTAAATTTAGACTAGAACATCCCAGATTTGATGGTTACCCTGAACCTTGTGTGTTTAGTAATTAGCTAGTCAATATGAAGTGTTATTTCGACTGTTTTGAGATGTTTAATAGTATAAATTTTGATTTGCTAGAATGAGACTACTGGGAGATAACTTTATTGGACTTCAATAAAGATAAATTGGGAGGAACATTATAATAATCCGTAAGAGTCGTGAGAAGAGATAAAAGACAAGCTTATGGAGTACATTCATGCGTATTATAAGACTCGTCTCATAGATAAGTTGCATAGGAGATTCATTCTTGAAGCTAAAAAACAATGCTCTAAGTGTGAGGAATACAAACGCTTTGCCTACAGGCAATGTTTAAAATAGCGATAACGATAACGTAACGCTTTATCTTTGTTAGGTTATGTCGCATATAGCGTAACACATAACGTAAATTATACAATTTTCTATTTATTTAATTAAAAATAAATATAAAACTATATAAAATAATTTTTATAAATTCAAAAATAAATTTAAAATATCTAAAAAAGAATTTTCACATAATCTTATATTAAATTTTACAATAATTTTCATATTTATCTTCATAAATTATATTAAGTCTTCAACCGTAATTCCAGTCATCATTTAAATAAGATAACAATATTTCAATTTTTTATTTTAATTCCAGTTATTATTATTGTTGTAATTTATATTTTTGTAATGTTCAATTTATCATATTTATAATTGTTGATTTCAGTTCAGTTAAAAATTCAATAAAAACAACAAGTAAGATATTTCAGCAATCGGAGAGAAATTATAACAAGCGAATAAGAAAACAATCACAAATTAAAACATTAACAATTCCACAAGCAATCAAATAAGCCAACAATTAATCAAGAAAATTACAGCAATTCGCTAATAAACAAAATAATAATCAACAACAATATAGAAATTACTAAAAAAATAATTGTAAATAATGTAACATAACGTAAGTTAACATAACGTTATGTAATATAACGTAAAATAACATAAAAAACGTATTGTTACGGTGTACCGAGTTATTTTCAGTTGTTACGTAGCGTTGGGGTCCCGTTAGGTTACGTAACGCAATATAACGGGTTTCATAACGTGTTATTTTCAACATTGCCTAGAGGTATACCTCGATCAAGTGTTCTCAATGTGGAGGATTATGATTACGAGTAGACATATGAATAACATGTCAAATGATCATGTTGATGATTCACGAATTGTTGAGTGTTTATGTTATCAAGAAAGCACTAGCATCGTCGATTATGCTTTATTAGAATCTAATACACTCATGCGCGTTTAGGACTCTGCAATTACCACAGATATTGTTGATGAGTTAGTAGAGTCCAATACACCTGCACTTGCTGAGATCCCTGTCCATGTGGCTAGCGGTGTTCTATATGCTATAGTAAAATCTCGTACACCCCCACATGACGTTTTCTTCATTTTCTAGACCTAGATAGAGGATGAGACTAAATGTCAGATAATTGATAGTTGTGTTACAACTAGTAAGCCTCTAGAGTTCCTATGCTTTCCCCTCCTAATTTTTCTTTCAGACAGTTTTTAAAGTTCCTTTCTGAGGTTCATTAGATTCACCAAATTCAGTAATGTTACGTAGTTAGCGGTGTATGATGTACGTCCTCCTTAAAAACCCATATATCTCTATTTAGGAGTTATACCTCGTGGGTATGTTGAATCACATTTGCCTATTATACACAATGAGATCCCTAGATATAAGAATTTGCAATGATGACTATAAATCTGCTGTAAATCCACATAATATTTTGTAAGAATTTATTGTTAATAACAATGTGATGGCTTTGGCTCCCTTGAAAAGTTCCTTCTAGGAATAGTGGGAAAATTGCACGCTCAATGTCCAGGTTCATATAGAGTTTCGAGGAGGATTACTTCCACCATCTCTAGTCTAAATATTCATGGAATCCTAGCAAACGTCTGACTTTCAGTGAGGATGATTGAGGATGATTCGATTATCTCTATTACATATGTCTTTTTAGATCTACCAACTGATCGTCACAGAGGTCAGTTCTATATCCACTATCTTAGTTCAGACTTGATGTACGAGCGTCAGTTCCTCGACTACTATCATGACCCGACTGAGATGCTTCACGCAATGATATTAATCCATTCAACACGGATATGCTTGACATCTATTATCGCCACATGCAATAAAGATAAATGCTTTAAAGTTTTGAGTCAATGAAATGATAAGATCGATTGGGGATTAATGTTTAGTCTTTTATTTTATTTGTAACTCTAAGTTAAGAGTTTGACTAGGTTTGTTTTTAAGATAAAATTTGATTGGAATATATAATTTTACTATATTTTAGTTTCTTTAAAATTTCTATAAATATGGCATGTAAACTTTTTCCTAGCTGTTGAGGCCCAAATGCCTTATTCTTCCTCAATTTCCCAATATCAAACCCTCATTTGCTTCCATGTTGCACTTGCACCAGAAAAGGTAAACAGTTTTTCTAGAAAAAAATTAAGGTTAACAGATATTAAACATGTGATGGTCTGGTTAAGTACGAGAACAAACAAGGAGAGTCAAAATGAGGATGAGGGGTATAGATGGAAAAAAAAACCTATGACATGTAGTTCACTTCCCCCCTAAAAAAAGCCATGTCCAACATGCGTCAAACATGACAGTTGAGTCCAGACATGTCCAACAATTACAATTGTATATCCTTTATTAAGCTCAAAGTATGTATAGAATGATGCATGGTACACCACCCTTCAATAAAAAAAAATTATTCTATACATCATCTTGCATTTTAGTGTCTCTCATACATGAGCACCCCCATACATATATTTATATGATGAAGATACGCATATATTTAGTAATTGCATATATACAGCCACGATCCTTCTATCTAGATATCAGAGGGGCCAATAACCCCCCCCCCCCCCAAAAAAAAAAAAAAACCATACACACACACACACAAAATCCCAAACTCGGCATGTCACTTAAGAGTAAAAAAACTTGTCTCCATATGTACAAAATCATAGCCAAAAAGACTTCATGCAAGGTCAGATTTGCTATCTAAGAAAACTTTGAGGAAAAGTAAATTCATAACCATAGCACTAAATGAACACGAGAAAGCATTGATGACTATATGTTAAATTTGGCATATTTTATGTTACACTAACATCTATGGGAATGGCATTACATGGGAAAGGCAATAGCACTATAGCAAATATCATAAAAGGCCATCACGATATCCATCAAGCATCTATTAATCAGTAAAAAGAAGTGTAATGCATTAAAGGTTTGAACTTACAGCAGCTTTCGATGCATCATGGGAAGCTAATGCAATATCCAGTAAGAGAAGGCAGACGTGAAGAGCTGTTGTCTGTAAATGCACAGCTAAGGTATGAGAGAAAAGATTAAAAAGCTTACATCTACGAAATAAATACAAATGATTTGTGCATAATACCTCATCTATGGGATCAATATTTTGGTACAAGGGTTCCAAGATCGATAATGCATGTGCATATTCACGAAGATGATACAATACAATCGCCTGTAAAAGAACCATATTAATTAACAAAGACGTCAGCAATCAAACAACCTATAGTTTCCTTTAACTATAAGGGAAATGTATTCAAAAAATTGCATGAAGGAAACATACAGTGTTCAGTGTGATGATAGAAGTGTCAAACTCGTCAGCATATGCAATACTATTGGTATCTGTAGCAGATAACTGATGTACATTATTACCACTGCCTTTAGATCCAGAGTTATTGTTACCAAGATTGCCGGCATTGTCCACTTGGTCACCCAATGAATGAGCAAGCTCTTCGCTTCTCTTCTGCATTTTAGTAATGTCCAATAACATATTAGCATTTTTCAGAACCAATAAGCAGTGAAGTAATAGCATGCAGAAAATATTAACATATTGAGAAGTTGACCTGAAATACAAGATCAACCAACTAGAAAGTACAGGCATGATTATACAGAAAACTAGGATTGGTGGTTTTAAAAAATTGCAAAAGGAACACGGCTCAGTCATATTCATGATTTATTGAAATGACAAGGGCAAGAATGAATTGATTGGTTCAGTGTACAACGTCACATGCAAACTTAATTTTACCTGATAAACGCATTTAAGCAGAAAAGGATAGTGGTATATTATTCTACCATTTTAATGCGGCAAAAATATAGGTAACTATCTTTAAAGATACTGAAAGCGAAAATTTATCAGCAAAAGGTATAATAATACAACTGAAAAGATAGGCTGTTTTAAGCGTGTATGCTACAACAGTGGATGGTTTTGTGCACGACTGCATGATTGTACCAGTGCACAGCTACCTAGTGCAGTAATAAATGATTATAGGGTGATTTAGCGTACTGGAGTGACTATCATACTCCCTAAGTTTGGAAGTCACAACAGAGGACAGTGTGGTGTGTGACTGAATGGATGTACGAAAGCAAAGCTAATGCAGTAATAAGTAAGCATAGGGTGATTTAGTACTCTGGTGACTATCATATGGCCTGAGATCAAGCATGAGGCATTCCATGCAGAAGCTTTAATGGAATCTCAATAATTTCTGCGCTGATAGCTTGCTAGATCCTAGAAGATGCAGTAGCAGCGAATTTTTTATCACTTAAACAGTCAAATGAACATGGTTATTGATGCATTGCAGTCAAATGATTTACATAAGTATAAAGATCAGGAAAAAAACCATTGAACTGAAAAGTAGTTTGCAAAACTCCAGCAAACCCACAAAAACATAAATCTGTCTATATGTATTAATGTGTAGGCTCCTTCATTAAGCATATGGGAAAAAACTACAGTTTTATGAAATTAAAAAAGGAATTTGTAACAATACTTATCTCACTTTGAAAGGCATCCATATTCTGCAGTTGTCCCTTAGTGAGGTCAGCTTCGATCTGAATAGGTAACATCTATATGACTAATATTCCTTAGAATACCTCCAAGCAAAACCACAGACTGAGATGACTGTGAAGGGTCCCTAACCTGTTTTGCTATCAGACCTCCCCAGCTCACCACTTCGAATTAAATTCTCAGCCCAGCAACACAAATTATCTCCCTAATAAGTTCAAGCCAGTGACATGGGTCTTTGCATGTTATAAACATCAAGACCACACTAATGGACAGCCTCCATATATGCCTTAAAATTAAACGCATTTCAGCCCTTCTAGTTTCAAGCCTTGGCCCATGCATGTTCTAAACCACAACAAATCAGGCCAAAGATAATTATGTGCAAATTACATCGCATATTATGTGCAAATTACATCGCATATTATATGCATATTCTGACTCACAAATCGCTATAATTTATAAAAGACTAGCCTCATAGAAATGGGATCAGTTGTAGATCATTAGGCTGCATGGAAAGATTGCTCAAATTTACCGGTAGTCATAAACCTAATGTCAGCAATCTAAATCTAAAATGATGATAAATTGATTTTTTATTAGTCTTCAAAGGACAACTAGCAGGGGGAATAACCTTCCTACCGATCATTGATCACACAGTTTAACCTCACAAGCATAACCTTCAAACTCTCCTGAACTATGAAAATTACTATAACAAGAAGAAAGATCCCAACTTTTGCCTGGAGAGAAAGCAGGAAATAAAAACAACTATCAAAGCTTTCTTATGTAAGGCATTATTATGCTCTTCTTCTTTGCTTTACTAAAGGAAGGCATAGTTCTCTCCTTTCTCCCGCTTTGTTTAGCATGCTCAAGCTGGTTTAAGCATGTCCTTCCAATCTCTTCCCTTCCATCAGTTGATGATTATTGGATGAACACACAAGAGTTGATTAGTTTGCAAATTTGGACAAGTCATATTCTACTATTCACTGTCAAAAATCCAACAAATCCACAAAATTTGTTGATTGTTACAAGGATTTTGGTCAAGAATTTGGTGCTGACATGGCACTGATTTTGGCCCAATTTGGAATCCCTCTTTTTGCAGGGAAACCAACTGAAATGAGGGTTTTGGATTTTTTTTTTATTTTTTATTAATTAAAGCGGAGAGTGTATATTTTTTCTTTTTTAATTAATTTGAGTCATTATTATCCTCAAATTCATATCCCTTATCCATGATCCCTTTTTTCTCAAACCAATCCACAGAAAGCAAGAAAACCTCTTTTTATCACCAAATCCTTGCCTCTTTTCCATGGAATAAACAAGAATTTAGTAATCAAGGATTTGGTTAATACTATTTGCCATCAGAAATTCATTTTCCAGCTCCATAAACCAATCAACACCAGAGTCTAAAAGTAACAAACCAAACCATAGATATGTGTGTTTACTGTTAAAATACACTGAAAGCAGACACTCCATCATGAGATAATGAACCTAGTCAAAACAGTCATGTCCGGTACCTCATGGGAATTGTCCTATCACCAATTCACCAATTCCTAGGCATAAGAAAAATTCAAAATTTCAGAAAATAAACACCTTTAATTCTATGTTCCTCAAAAACTAAAGGTCACTTCAGGCTTGGACTCAAATCCCACCTCCAGATTTCCAACATCTTTCACTCAGAGAATTGTGAGGCAAACAAAATTAGCAAGCAGAGTCTAGAAATCTACCAATAAATTTGTTGAGAATGCTGAATCACAGAACTCTATTCCTCTCTATACCTCTGCAAGTGTTCAACAATTAGCCTTCCATCAGAGATCCATTTAAAAATCTCCAGACTAATGACCCTTCACTGAAAGTACTCCCAACCTTCTAAATTTTCTCCAGCAATTGAAAGATTCTCCAAACCACAGATGAGATTTTTCTATACCTCCAACAAGCTACATTGAAAGATATTGGATGGGAACAAGGTTCCAAAGTATACATGTACTAGGCATATGTGACAAACATCACCAACATCAACTCGCAGACAAAAGCTTGACATCACACCACAAATATGATCAATTACACTCTGCTTTCATCCATCAAGCTATCAAAGCCAACAAGAAGGGAAAAGAAAAAAAAAATATGGATGTTAACTACAGTGTATTAAAAAAGTATTGGACAAATGGAATCACAGGCCTTGTTAGGAGAATCTGATTAGCCACTGTAGACTAAAGCATTTATGTTCATAACCTATATGAACATTGAATAGCATATAGATATAATCATTTAAAGATATCCATTGAGAAAAGGCTCCTCAGGCTCATAACAACAACATTCACAAATACACAAGTACCTAATAATATATTAACAGCATGAAGCTCAGAATCACACTGTCAGCCATAAGTTTCTCTTTTAAGAGTATTACAATGAAAGCATTTGTTATCAAGAACCAAAATTCAAACACAAGTTGTGGAACAACAGGGGACCATTACAGCCTCCATAAGGGAGATGTACTCCCTTTCGTGCCACACATGGTAGAAACTATAAACTAAATTGATAGCAAGGCTTCCAATTGCAAAAATATCATTCACCATTATCATGAGACTGAGAAGATGTTGCTCATAGAATCAATGTGGGATAATCAACGCAGTCAAAAGCTTTATAGCCATGAAGTTGAAGCAGAGATACTTTATGGATCTGAATGCTCTAGAATTAATAATCAGCACATCCAAAAAATGAATGTTGCGACTATAGTTGTCAAAATCATACGATTCGCGATACGAATCTAATGATACGACACAATTTGCATAAAAAAAGACATGAATCGTGTCTTTGACTAGGAGGGAATGAGAATCGTACGATATTTGCTTTGTATCATATGATACTATATGTATTGTACAATACACATATCGTCACTCGCTCGAGCCAATATAACAAGTTCAGGTGGGGCCTCAATTAGGTTTCGGATTGAAAATAACTTAATTGATTCTATAAAAGGAATCTGCAAACGCAATCGCTTCTCAAACAATTCCTCAATGGAACGCCCCCACCCCCCACCCCCGGATCAGAAACCCTCGATAGTCGATTAAAAATCTTCAATTCTTCGACCAAAAATCCTCAATTCTTCAAAAAAAAAATCCCCCTCAACTAAACTAACCCAACTCCTCAATTGATAAATCCCAATTTTTAGATTGAAAATCCCTATTCGATCAAAAATCCCCTTGTTTGCGCTTTGTCGTCGGGGCCTTCAACGAAGTTTCTATGACACTTATTCAAGCCTCATCGAGCCTTGCCAAGGCTTACTAAAGCCTCAACAAGCCTTTGTTAATTTCAATTGAACTTCAAAAACCTTGCAGGCATGCGGCTCTACTTATCTTTCTTTTTTGCTATGCTCCTATTCTGTTCTCTGCACATTACAAGAACCCCGCAATCATTCTCTTATCTTTCTCATCTACAATGGAACTAGTCTGGTCTAAGGAAACAAATAACTGATATTCATATGTAGGAATATTGTCATAATAAATAATGAAAAAAATTAAGTTTTTTTTTCTGCATTAGTGACTGTCAATTAGATGAGAATCATCATTGACATTTGTTTATTAATATTTTTTTTGGCTATGTTAATGTTTGAATGGAAGTTTCTGAGCATCTACTAAATTCATCATTTAATGAATAAGAAAATCTTGAATTATCATTAAAAAAAAGCGCAAATCAATTATCAAAATTTAGAAAACAATTTTCGTTGGCACTGAGGCTGGGCCTTTGACATCATCTACAATATTAATGATATTGGAGATTGTAAAAGGCTTGGCTTACCATTCTGCTAATTGATATGTTTTTATCAGCTTCCATTGAATTGAATATCAAATTTTTGAGAATTTCTAACTGAAAATTGCCAGTAGAGTTTGTAAGCTTGTGGTGGATTTATAAACTTAAAGACTTAAATATCTTAGGAAATTTGTATTCTGTATTTGAGAAGAGAACCTTCTTCCATATAAGAAAATTTTCTTAGCATCCTACTTTTTTCTTTAAATAACAGCTCATTCTTGTCATATATATTATGAAATTTTTCTCTACAGCCTATTGCCTTCTTTTGTTTATAAAAAACTGCTCATTGTTGTCCAGTGATAATAAAATCAGAGAGGATGTCTAGTTTTATTTTAAATATTTGCATGTTTTGAAAGGTTAACTGTGACATATCATAGAGCAGTGAAAGAAATGATAAAATCAGGATGGCTGTCCAGTTATTTTAAATATATGCTTGTTTTGAAAGGTTAAGTGTGATAAAAGATCATAGAGCAGTGAAAGAAATTATTTTGAGGATTAAAAATAAATATAAAATAATCAGGAGAAATCACTTAAAATAACTAATCCAGTCTATAAAAGGCTATAAATATACGGTACAGTATCAAGTACTTATTTCTCTCATACCACAAGTATGAAACTTGAAAACTGTTTATAGATTTTCTATTTAGTTTTTATCAAGAAATCTCTATCTGCTAGTTTTTTTATTCCCTATAGATGGGAAAAAGTAAATCAAAGGCTTTCAATAATCCAACTTGGAAGTATTGTCAACATGTTGGCAAGAGCCACATAAATATGAAATAAAATTATTGTTATAAGATGTGGGGTGGAGTTAGCCGAATGAAGCATCATTTGCCCCAAACATGACAAAAAATTGACAGAATATCGCCCATGTCTGGATGATGTCAAAGAAGCATTCTTGAGCTTGTTGAAGCAAAATTTAATGGATCCAAATAAGGATTCTACTCATAGAAGCGGGAGCAGAAAAGCGAACAAGAATAAGAGAAATTTGGATTCCTTCGTCATCAAGGGAAAAGCTCCATCGAGGGGAAAGATAAGGCAAAAAAAATCTCAATGAGATCACAAAGGACCTGGATGCCATTTGTATGGATATTTATCACTTTTGGTATGAATCGGGCCTCTCATTCAATGCAATTAAAAATCCTTTCCGAAATAATAGAATCAACAACAAATTTCAGAAAAGGATTTAAACCTCCTTTCTATCATGAAGTTCGGGTCACTTTCTTGAAAAAGGAAGTTGACAGAATTAATGTTGAAGATCTAGAAAAATAAAAGAAAGAATGGAGTGAGACGGGATATACATTGATGTCTGATGGCCCGATATTTTCGAAAATGATAGATTGATAGCAAATTTCAGAAAAGGATTTAAATCTCCTTATCAAGTTCGGGTCATTTCTGGTAAAAGAATGTTGATATAATTAATGTTGAAGATTTAGAAAATAATATAAAGAATGGTGCGGAACGGGATACACATTGATGTCTAATGGTTAAACGGATAGAAAATCTAGATCCATAACTAATTTTCTTGTGATCAGTCTGAGTAGTACGGTTTTTCTTGAATCAATAGACACTTCTGCCATATACAAGAGGTAATGATTGATTCCAATTGCTTAACACGAAGGTGGAAGAAATCAACGAACATAATATCGTTCCAGTTGTCACCTAGGGTGCTTCACCTTATGTTGTCAAAGGTGAAAAGTTAATAGAGACAAGGAAGAAACTCTTTTTGCCACTATGTACTACAAATTACATCAACAATATGCTAAGAATATTGGTGACTTCAAGAGATAATAGAGAAGTCAAAAAAAGTTAATGCTTTTATCTATCGGCATTGTTAGATTCTTAATCTAATGACAGATTTTATGGACAGAAAATAATTGATAAGGCCCACAGTCACCCGATTTGCAACTAATTATCTCATTTTGAAGAATATGATAGAGCAAAGAATTGCGCTACAGCATAGGCTGGTATTGATCGCATGGCAAACAAGTATATTTGGCAGCAAAAGTAATGCCAACGATGTTGAACACATTCTAGTTGGCAGTGAATTTTGGAAAGCAATCAAATATCGCTTTTAGTGTATGTTATGTGATGAAGGTTTTAAAACTAGTCACTAGTTTGACAATCAAATTTGAACAATGATCTGATATTTTAGAATATCAAACCTCACCTTTGAGGTAAGGATGTCAACTAACACTAAGGATGATAAATCTGAATAAAAGATGGAAGAGTCAAATAACCACAGTAACCACATGAATGATAAAGTTAAGGGCCATGGACCAACATATCAACTACACAAGGAAAATAGAAGAAGGAAGACAAACCAAAATAAAAGATGTAAGAGTTAAATGGCCACATGAATAGTAAATTAAGGACCATGAAACCAACTTACCCCCTCAGGACCCATCAAAGAGCAGCATGAATGGTTAAATTGGTGATCAAGCTTCAAAAAATATCAACAACAATACTTTTACCCAAGGGGGAAGTAGGGATGGCCAAGGCATTGCTATCCCAGGTAAGTCATCTTGAGTCTGCTTTCCACCATCCAAAACGGAGCACCCCAAAGAATTTCCCCCAAATAACTAATCGGTGCATGGTGGAGAGGGGTGCCACACATAAACATGTGGCTAGGAAGGATGCTTTTAAGAGGTCTGGACACCCTTGTTAGCCCAAACAAGAAGAAAAATCTCAAGAAAGAGGAGGAACAAGAAAATTTTTACATTCTGAAGTGAAAAGCATCCTTCACATAATAGAATTTTATTAAAAGATAACATCTTGGATGAATATTCTGAACCTAACAATACGAGTAATAGGAACCTAATACATCTACAATGAACATATTGAAGAAGGTGAACTGACATCTAAATGACGAGCAATACACAGTAAACTCTAAAACATACCGATGATATGTTCTGAGGTGTCTACACGATAGAAGGGATTGGGCTACATAGGCAACAAAATGATAAACAAAGGAAAAACTATCATCAGTTTGTACCCTATGCAAGGGGAAAGAAGAGTCTTATGCCAACTATTCTGAATGATGTTCTTGAGTCTTTCACGTAGACATAATTAAACCTAAATTTTTTATTGTCAAACACAAAAATCTGATTATCATATAGAAAATGCACATACATATATAAGTTTTTGGCCAAACCAAAAAAAAAACATGTCTGTATTACATGTGGAAAATGCACGTGGGTACAAGTTCTTGTGAGTGTTGCTATCTTCAAATGATGAGCTAAGATCAAGCTCAAGCATCCAGCTTCTTGCTTTCTTTGTATACCTTTGGTTGTCATAGGTCTATTCATCAAAGCTGTAACAATGCCATATTCATCCAGAGACACGTGCTTTAAAAAACAGAAGTGGATGATAAAAGAAATACCTCTACGTATCTCAAACAACACCTCAAATCTACAAGCAAATTGGATGCCCATGATCAAAACAAGATTACCACAATTGAAAAGGATCTAAGCAACTATTTAAATATAAAAAACATAAGCTGGAGTGATCAATAAGTGCATCTTACCTTAACCTTATTAAGAACATCAAGAAGCTTCCTCGGATCAGGACAACCATCACGGAAATATTCTGCTACAGCAATGTTATGGAGAACCTGAACAGACACAACAGCTAATCAACCCAAGGAATATGTCAGAAAAGTATCTGAAAGTAAAACAGATTATTTTACTTCAGACAGCTCATATCACAGATGTAAGAGGGCACCCCAAGATAAATAGTAAGTATTGATGAAGCACAAAAGATTATATTTATTGCAAGATTGATGACTTGATGTGATTGGGAATCATTGCCTGAAAATTAGCTACTTTAGCAGTATATGGGTTCTTTAATAACATCAAATTTGGTAGACAACAGACCTTTACTACGGAGATCTCAACTACGAAATATGGCCAGTTCAGATATAAAAGGAATGACGCTGTGAAAGAAAGTATACCATAAAATGAATTAAGTGCAAACAATGAGGTGCCATCAAATATGAAACTGTTCGCATGGCATTGAATGTGGGAACAATATAGGGTTGGTAAATCAGTATCACTCATTGTTCGCATAATGCAAGCATGACAATTCATTGGGATGAACCTTAAATACAAAAATTCACAACTATGTTTAACATGAGCAGTTGGTAAGAAAAGGGAAGATAAAGTAACAAAATAAAAGAAAGGAACCATCGACAGCTATGTTAAGTAAAACGGAAAAAGGTCGATTGATAAAACAAGAGATTTGTTATGGTCTAAAAAATTTAAAAAAAAAAATCGAACAAATGGATCTTATCTGTTGACTGATTTGTTTCTTTCTCCAGACTCTCTCCTGTTTCCAAGTACAGTAATGAAATACAATAAAATAAACAAGAGAGAATGTTAAAACATTAACGGTCCTGGCACTGTACGTGACATAAGACAATATAATACTTACAATATGATTGCATTTAGTCACCCTATAATGAAAGGAGTAACGTATCCATTGTTGTCAATATCTTACGACATGCGGTACATATCCTACGATACGATAATACGTATCTTAACTATGATACTATTAAGTTTTTATTATAGGATAAAATCTTAATAAAAGGAAGAATTTGTATAGATTTGAGAAGATGAAAATGAAGAAATCATAACAAAAGTTCTTTAGGATGATGATAGCGATATATCCATAAGGGATGATTAATTGATATTATACTTATTTTGTAATTTCTCAGATAGATAATGAACTTACACTTGATGCATTGGTTTTGGTGAAAAATAATATATAACCAAAACTGAGGCAGCACAAGGGAAGAGATTAGTGAAACATATATTTAATTTAATTGTTATTATGAATAAATTTTTTAGAAATAAGAACTTTACACAGTGAAAGATGTTATTTCAAAGTATGTTTTAAGTTGAGAGGGGAATGGAATTAATAAAAATAAAAGGAAGAGAAGATGTAATGGTAAATTTTATCTAGTAGTTGTTTATTTCTAAAATTTGGAATCTAATATATTATTTTATAATTATTAGTAAAACCTCTTAATTTAAATGCAATTGTAAACAATAAATAAAAAAATAAAAATAAAAGTATATTAAAAGTTGAGTTTGCAAGGAGCAAAAGAGACAGACATGAAAAAATTAATGTCATTTTCAATTTCAAGTAAATTTAGCTATGTATTTGATAATGTCGTATAATTTTAATTAATGGCCTCACAGGCATCCTACTTTGAATGTTAGTTACCTATTTATATATAGTTATTGACTTATATTTAACATATTATGGACTTTAGTATTCGTCTTTAATTATTTATTTACTTATGTTTTAAATTTGCTCATTATATTGTTATGTGCTTGATTACTTACCTATTATCCCGATTTGACAACTTCAAGCATAGCTGTAAGATAGTAGAGAAGTTTTACGAAGATCATCTAGCTTAAGAATATACCTAATATGGGTGTTCGACGTATGAGATGGAATCAGTTGTGTGAACTACTACGTAGGAGAACACTAAATACTATCACTATCATGACAATGGTAATGGAAAAATGGATCTACCACATAATTCAGTCTAAAGAGTGATGTTGTCTATGAGATATAAAAGGAATATTGACATGAGAGAGTGGCTTTGCAAATTGCAAGTTGATATTCTTGACAGCACTAAGATCAGGTATAAAGAAAATGATCATTGTACTAATGGAAACAAAAATGGTGGCATTGTGCTATGTCATTCAACCTCGAGATTGGCATGCCAAGTTCAAATCCAGTAGAAGATATATCTAAGAGACCAGAACGTGGTGAATGGCTATTGGCAGACACAGCTCAAAACATTATCACTGTACAAACCATTCTATCATAAAGAAATCAAATTTATATACTTACTAACAGCTACCTATAGATATTGGTAAACACATCTCAAGACACTCAAGAACTGATGATGACCATCTAATGAGCCATCATATAATAGTAAAGTTAATATGGAACTTCTATAGTTTGATAGTTCTGACTTAATACAAATTCAGTCTATATCACCAGGTACTAACTTATTGTATTTCATTTGTAGTAATTTGCATCTAAAATTGTCTTCAACTTTCACAACTAATTATCCGTCCGACGTTCAAACGTAATCTGCCTACTTATTAGAAGCTACTTGCACTCCCCTCCAACTCTCACGAGAAACCAATAGTGATACACTAGTCTAGATGAATAATCTAGATTTCCTCTTGTACTTCCTTGAATTTAATCAGTTAATATGTAGATAACAATAAGCAACCCCTTGGGCCTTGTATAAGTAATACTCAGAAGTTAGGAAAAGCTCCATATTGTCATGTGCGTATATCTGTTCACTATCCACTCATTCATTAACCAAAATGTATCCAAAGTGCATCTTCCTTAGAAAATGAAAATGGCTAAATACATTGATTACATTAGGAAAAGAAAGCGATAATTCCTTTAGGATCACCATTAGTTGGCACGAGAAATGGACATAAATACTATTAACCAAAACAGTTCTCGTGTCTATTCGTATATTCTTATTTAACCAGTAAGTGTGTCAGCAAAATGGCATCGGGAAGTCCTATTTTGGTGATTTGCAGTGAACTACAAGTGTCAGCACAATGGCATCCAGAAGTCATATTTTGTTGTCTCGCAGGGCTCCCACTAAGAAATATCTTTTCCAAATACATATAACCAAGCTTATTAGCAAAAGAATAAAATTGTTTTAATTTGCAGGGAGAAATCTACAATTTGACTTCATTTTATACAATTATGATGTGAGAAAAGCAAAAAGCACCGCAAAGGCACAAACTACAATTTGACTTCATTTTATACAATTATGTGTGACTAAAACAACAAGCACCGCAAAGGCACAAAACAGTGAAAGAAAAGAAAAATCAACACCAATAAAGATTCATGTTTTGCAACTAAACTCAGCAACAAATCTTGAACCCAGCACTACCACATAAAAAAATAATAAATAAATAAACTTACCTTTGGATCTCCCTCTTTCTTCGCAAGCAACTGATTCAAAACATCAATGCACTCCGAAAACCTCCCGCCCGAGAACAGCGCCTCCGCCTCCTTCGCCAGCCCGTCCGTCACCGGCGGAATCTGATCGTCCTCCCCCGCCGCCGCCAGCGATAAATCCCGGCCATCCATCTTCAGATCGAGCACTTCCCCCGATCCAATCCCCAACCCGCAACAACTCGCGCAGCACGCCGACACCAGTGAGACGAGCCCTATCGCCTTCGCGTCCTCCTCCTCCTCCCCTCTCGCCGTCGGGGAATCAAATCCGGATCCGCGAGCAACGGTGGATCTCTAGGGTTTCCTCCTCCATAACCTTGGACCGAGAAATGGTTGGGGCTAGGGTTAGGGTTTTGACCTAGGGTTTTGGGGGTTGGCTAAAATTGGGAACCAATCGGGATATTTTAGAAGAGAGATGGTTTAGAGAGAGAGAGTGGGGATTTGTTTGGAGTATTTATATTGGTTGAGATTTTTGAGCAGAGAGTTTTGGAAGGGGAATTGGGAAGGAGATAGACAGAGAGAGAGAGAGAGAGAGAGGAGAGGAGTCTTCTCTTTTCGCTTTGTTTTCTTTATTTTTTTTTTGTTTTTTCTTGTTCATGGGTTCGGATCTAAATCTACTGGTAGTGAAGGGGAGTTTCTAAAGTAGCACACTTTTTTCCTTAGTGAGCCCACTTTATAACTGTTCACTGTCAGGACTTCACACTATAAAGTGTGCTCACTAGGAAAAGTGATGTGCTACTTTCAAAACTCTCGTGTCTCTTGAGGGCACACCATTTTAGTTAGAGGGCACACCATTTTAGTTAGTGAGCCCACTTAAGAACTTCTTTTATATTATAAGTTTGCTATCGAATTTTTTGGGTTGCAATATTCCTATATTCAATCTTTGTTCTCCTTCTCTTCTCAAATTGCAGTTCAGTTAACAAAAAAAAAACCTAAAATTCACAACTATTCCATCAAATCTTTTACTATATTAAAGTATCTCACAAATTAAATTTAAAAATTGACTTTATTAGGCATTTGCTTACTCAAAAATTCTAGAAACAGTGCAGATTAATAAAAATTATGAACTCAAAAAAAAGCTCACAGTCCAAAATGACAGTCCGGATGACTCTCCATTATCCGGACTGACAGTCTTGATGGTCTAATATCCATCCGGACTGGAAGTTTGGAAAGTGGACTGCTATTCGGTCTTCCAGTCCGGACGAAATTTTTTTGTCCGAACTACCAGTCCAGACAGCAGTCCACTATCCGGACTTCCAATCCAAATAGTTGGAAATTTGTCCGGGGTGTACACGTCGGACAGGAGATAAAGGTCAAAAATATACTAATACATAGAAATGCATCCTCTTTGAGAACATAAAACTCTAGGTCCTGTTTCAGGATTAACATTTCTTATTATAGTATTGTTTAAATAGTCTTAAGCAGTCAAAATTTCTATAAAACTGATTGCATTTAAGAAAAAAAAAAGGTACAAATGTACTAATACATCATAAGACAAAAAAAAAATAAAGAAGTAAACTGTTGGATAGGACGGGAATTAAAGTAGCAAATATGACTAACAACTTTTGTTAATTATAACACCATGAACCAAAGAAATAAATTCATATTTTTTAATAATAAAATGAAAATGAAAGGTCAATTTGTCAGTATCCAGTGTGTGGGAACAATTACAACATAGTGCAACAAACACAAAAAATTAATTCATCTCTCAAATTTATACACAAAGTTTAGCTCTCTCAAATTACATATTTCATTAATAACACATAAATATAAAATTCAAATTCAAACAACAATGTGAATTCACATGTGAACAAATCAGCCCATAATTAGAAACAATATTACATATGTGTGTATGTGTGTATAGACATACACACACAAAGTTTCGTTTGCAGCAAATAGTTCCCGAACAACCATATAAAACACATTGTTTTCAAGTACAACCCTCTCAAATTACGATCCAAAACAAAAAATAATTAAATCTAGCATCTCCAAGTCTTGAAACTCTTGAAGAGTATGAATCGTTACTCGTATCTGATCTGTTGCAATTGCAGTAGTATCAAATCTTCCATTGGAGCCGTTGAGTTTGTGCACCTGCACCTTGATGAACCATTACTATCTACTCAGTTCCTGAGCTTCAAAGAACATAAAATGGCAGAGAAAGATGACTTGTGTTACTGAATTCAAGTTACCTTGAGGAAATTTCAGTATCATCATTTGATGAACAAGTAAAACTCTTAGGAAATTTTCGAATTTAGATTGAGAAAATTACATTGCATCAAAACCCAACAATGAACACATCAATCCAATCTCAAATTCTTAATGCATTCTTATTTGAGCGTTAGAATCTTAACAAGCATGCAAATCATTATCAAATCAACAACATTTACATCAACCAATATTCTCCATGGAGAGAGACAGACAGACAAATAAACAAACAAACAATTATCATTACCGTAACTTCCTACTCAACAATAAAAAACTCAAGTTTTTTCCCAGAGAGCTCTCAAGTGTAGATATCCGAATCTTGCCAAGACGCCACCTTTGCATCATTCCCAACATCTGCAATCTCGATCCCCAAACCCGTCATTACCGCTTGAAAACCCTAGCCACCCCTCTCCCCTCCTTCCCCGCCACCGCTGCAACAAGCGCACCCTTCCTCTGCCTCATCTCGCACTCCTCTATCACTGCAAAGACGATGTCAGCAGCTCACGCGAAGGTCGGACATTGTTGATCTCTCTCGAGCTCGGGAGAGCTCGCTCTGATCTTGTAGTTTGGGAGAAATAGAAAAGGGTAGTGGAAATTTTTTGAGTGTGTTCACTAGGAAAAAAAAAATCCTCTCTTTTCAGAAGAAATGGTGGGCTCACTAGAAAAACTGGGCTCACTAGGAAAGATGGTGTGCCCCTCTAGACTCCCATAGCGAAGGGGAGTTTCTAAAGGAGCACACCAATTTTCTTAGTAAGCCCACTTCTTAGCATTTTTTTGTCTGGACTCAAAGTCCGGACTGTTATAAAGTGGTCTGATCGGCATCGAGATTGTTTAATTTCATGTTTATTAACTTCATGCCTGTGTAAAAAATAGTCTATAAAGTTTTTGGAACATTTATCATACTCGAGAATTCCAAAATACTCAAACTGTATGTTTATCAGTGGACAACTATGACATACATTGTCAAAGGTTTTATCTACAATGAGAGGGATAAGTCGTTACTATAGCAATCTCTGTTGGTTATAAGTTTGCAGAATGTCTTTTAATATATTATGACAGTATATGTAAAGTGGAGGTTACTAATTCTGTGGTTGCAGATTGAAGCATACAGAATTGTTTTAGATTAACACAATCAACACAAGAGGGCAGATTTTGTAGTTACACTGAATTGCTACTGTTGTCTTATAGGAAATTAATTCTGTAATTATGTTTATGTCTATATTTTTTCCAGTTTCGAAGTAGAAGAAAACTGGTTAAAGAAAAACCATCAAACTGTTCTTCTTTATCTAGTATATTATCCTAATCAGAAAATTATGAAACTGGATTAAGAAAAACCTGGTTGCAGGAAGACTGAAGAAGACTTTACTGACAGGAAGTAGAGGAAGCAGATAGGATGAAGATCGAGGCTAGTGTTGGACACTATCTCCTTAAAATCGATTCGTCCTCCACTGTTCGCTTCTGGATTTCTTGGACGTCGATCTCCCAGGATACAACGATCGATCTGCAGAGGGAAGGAAGCTGCAATCCCTCTGCTCTGGCGAATCTGATAAAGGTTCTCTCTGGTATATGTTATGCAGGACTGGACTTATGAAAATGATGAACAGATTTCTTCTGTAGACAGAAATTCTGGAACTTCTGTCTGCAGAAGAACAAAGAGAAGAGAAAAGAAAAAACTTGTAGTTTTCACTGACCCAGACCCTACCCTATTTATAGGTTTTCAACAGTCGCAACGGTTGAGATTTCAACAGTCGCAACAGTTGGCCGTTTCAACAGTTGTGACCGTTTAACGGCAACCGTTGACGGCACCAAAAATCAAAGGCTCCTCAGCTCCTCGCGACGTTCGCGACGTTGCGTACGTGCGAAGTGCAAAGTGCGCCTCTAAAGCGCCCAATGCGCCCTAAACGCCCATTCGCCCTCGCACACGCGCGTGCGCGTGCGCGTGCGCGTGCGGTGCGTAGCACCACCCGTGGTGCTCAAGGTTTTCCTCTTCTTACATAAGCAAAGTAAAGGAGCAAGCTATCATATTTAAACCCACATCCTTACATTCCCCTATCCCATGTGGGACTATCTTTTCATCTTCCCTTTTTGTTCCTTTGCTATGTACTCAACTTTTGAAGCCTATTTCTATTCACTTAATTCATTTAATTTGAACTAGTGAATTGGCTCAATTTAAGGTTCAAATTAGTGAATGAATTCAACAATCCCCCACATGAATGAAATGGCTTAGACTCTAATGCAAATAACCAGAGAGTGTGATAGAAAGTTACCGCATCGGGAGAGGTGGCTTTTGGCTTTGAACCTTCCCTAGTGAAATATTATCGAGTTTACTCGCTAACCAGTGAACACGATGTTTTTGAACTGTTCAGCTTTTGATGTAAACTAAGACAATAATATTCACACGATTTCTTTCAACTTTATCAGATTCTATGTTGTGTCCATTTTGGCCTTGGACAACCTGGTAATTCTGTGAGTGCTCTTAGAGAACTTAGCCTTTCTCATTCTCATAGAAGCGGCCCCTTCTCACTCACATAGGTGATCTCTTATCAAGAGTATCCTGCCATACTCCACTTAGATTTCTAAGATATAAGGATCATTAAAAGCTTAGCTTATCCTAACACATTGCAGGTAATCACTATTTTACCATAGAAATGAGATAGGAAATATTTTCCTCAGTGATTCTTTCGAGTTCCCCCACAATTCGGTTGTCCCTTTGAACCTAGATCTTGGGATCTTCAGTCAGCTAGGTTGGGTTGCCATTATGGAGTTACTCTTTAGTAGGCTGTAATCCCATTCCCCTTGACAACTTATATACTTGATCTCTAGTCAAGCCTTTTGTTAATGGATCTGCAATATTATCTTTTGATTTTATATAATCAAGAGATATTATTCCGTTTGTAAGCAGCTGTCTTACAGTTTCATGCCTACGACGTATATGTCGTGACTTTCCATTATATAATCCATTTTGTGCCCTTCCAATTGCTGATTGATTATCGCAATGGATGCATATTGCTGACACAGGTTTAGGCCACATTGGAATATCTTCTAAAAAGTTCCGAAGCCATTCTGCTTCTTCTCCAGCTTTATCTAAAGCTATAAACTCAGATTCCATAGTGGATCTGGCTATACATGTTTGTTTAGAAGATTTCCAAGAGATGGCTGCACCTCCAATAGTAAAGATATATCCACTTGTGGATTTGATATCTTTTGAATCGGTAATCCAGTTAGCATCAGTGTATCCTTCAATCACTGCTGGATATCTAGTATAGTGCAATCCATAGTTAGTAGTGTACCTCAAATATTTGAGTACTCTAACTATTGCTTTCCAGTGGTTCTCCCCTGGATTACTTGTAAACCTACTCAGTTTGCTTACTGAGTATGCAATATCAGGTCTTGTGCAGTTCATTAAATACATAAGACTGCCAATGATCTGAGAATATTCTAACTGTGATATACTAGCACCTATATTCTTTGTAAGATGTAGACTCATATCTACAGGTGTCTTAGCTATATCAGTATTTCCCTTGTCAAATTTTTCGAGTATCTTCTCGATATAATGTGACTGGGATAAGGTATATCCATCAGATGTCTTGGTGATTTTAACACCAAGAATAATATCTGCAATACCTAAGTCTTTCATATCAAATTTCCGTGTTAACATGATTTTTACTTCCTTAATTAGAGCCACCGTGCTACCGGTGATAATCATGTCATCCACATATAAACATACAATGACATAGTTGTGCATATCCCCTTTTACATATACACATTTATCGCATTCATTATAGCGAAATCCGTTTGACAATATAACTTGGTCAAACTTCTCATGCCATTGTTTAGGTGCTTGTTTAAGTCCATAAAGAGACTTAACAAGTTTACACACCTTCTTTTCTTTACCTGGAACTACAAACCCTTCAGGTTGTTCCATGTAGATTTCTTCATCTAATTCACCATTTAAAAATGCTGTTTTAACATCCATTTGATGAAGCTCAAGATTATATAATGCAGCAAAAGCAATTATTAATCTTATGGATGTTATTCTTGTTACAGGTGAATATGTATCAAAATAGTCAATACCTTCCTTTTGTCTATAGCCTTTTATTACAAGTCTAGCTTTGTATTTATCTATAGACCCATCAGGTTTTATCTTTCTTTTAAAGATCCATTTATATCCTAATGGTTTACTTCCTGGAGGAAGATCCACAAGTTCCCAGGTGTGATTTTGAATAATTGATTCAATTTCACTATTTACAGCTTCTTTCCAAAAAGGAGCTTCAGGAGTAGACATAGCCTCTTTATAAGTTTGAGGTTCTTTTTCTAATATATATGTTAGAAAATCCGGACCAAATGATTTATTAATCCTGGCCCTTTTGCTCCGTCTACATTCATCCTCATTGGTTTTATTTCCAGAATCAGACTCTGTTTCTCTTATTATATCATCACAAGTCCTTTTAGAGGAACTTGATTCATGTTCTTTACTAGGAAATACATTCTCAAAGAATACAGCATTCCTAGATTCAATAATAGAATACTTATGTATCTCTGGATGATCAGAGTTAAAGACAAAGAAACGATAAGCACTGCTATTATGCGCATATCCAATGAATATACAATCAATAGTTTTAGGTCCAATTTTAGTCCTTTTCGGAGTAGGAATTGCAACCTTAGCTAGACACCCCCACACTCTTAAGAATTTATAACTAGGTGCTCGACCTGTCCATAATTCATAAGGTGTTTTCTCAAGTTTCTTTTGGGGTATCTTGTTGAGAATATAATTGGCAGAAAGCAAAGCTTCCCCCCACATGTTCTGGGGTAAACCAGAACTTATTAACATGGCATTCATCATTTCTTTTAAAGTTCTGTTCTTACGCTCAGCAATTCCATTTTGCTGTGGAGTGTAAGGAGCAGTTGTTTGATGTATAATACCATGTTCTGCACAAATTTGTGCAAATGGTGACTCATATTCACCACCTCTATCACTTCTTAGCATTTTTATCTTTTTGCTAAGTTGATTCTCAACTTCATTTTTGTATTGTATAAACATTTCAATTGCCTCATCTTTCGTTCTAAGTAGATATACATAACAATATCTAGTACAATCATCTATAAACGTAATAAAGTACTTCTTTCCACCTCTAGTTTGAATAGATTTTAAATCACATACATCTGTATGAATTAATTCTAAAGGTTCAGTACTACGTTCTATAGAGTGAAATGGAAGCTTAGTCATTTTTGATTCAACACATATTTCACATTTATTTTCAAAGTTTATATTGAAATTAGGCAACATATTCAAATTTATTAATCTTTGTAAAGTATAATAATTAACATGTCCTAATCTACCATGCCAAATAAAAGGTGACTCAGTCATATAAACAGAAGAATCAATTTTATTGATAACCTTAGGGGCAATGGTCATTACATTTATTTTGAACAGACCATTGGTCATATACCCCTTACCTACATATACAACATTCTTTGTGAGTATAAACTTATCAGACTCAAACACAAGCCTAAAGCCTTTCTTACTCAAGACTGAACCAGAGACCAGATTCTTGCGGACATCTGGTACATGAAGTACATCAGTAAGAGTAAGTTCTTTCCCCGAAGTCATCTTCAGTACAATATTGCCTCGTCCTTCAACCTTGGAGGTTGCAGAGTTACCCATGTAGAGTAGTTCTCCTTCCACAGATTCATATGTGGAGAACATCCACTTGTTGGCGCAGATGTGGCGAGTGGCCCCAGTGTCCACCCACCATTCCTTAGAGTTGCCACCAACTAGGTTAACCTCTGAGACAACAGATGTACAATCTACATTTGCACAAAGATTTTCTTCTTCGGCCAAATGTGCATTAGGATGCTTCTTCTTCTTCTTCGAAGAATCTGGTGCCTTTCGCACACGGCAGTCCTTTGCACGATGTCCAGGCTTGTCACAGTTGTAGCACTTGCCATTGAATCTCTTCGAGTTACCACTCTTAGAGTCTTCACCATTGTGCTTTCTCTTCCTGTCATTAGACTTATTGGAATTTTCCATAACATTAGCTTTAGAAACATTGTATGGATTTCCAATTTTCTTTTCAGAAAGGCGGTTATCTTCTTCAATCCTCAATCGTACAATTAGATCTTCAAGTGTCATTTCTTTTCGTTTATGCTTTAGGTAATATCTAAATTCTTTCCAAGATGGTGGCAATTTTTCAATTATTGCAGCCACTTGAAAAGATTCACTGATAGTCATACCTTCAGCATGAATTTCATGAATGATCACTTGAAGATCCTGTACTTGGTTGATTACATTTTTAGAATCAACCATTTTATAATCCAGAAACTTACCGACTACATATTTCTTAGAGCCGGCATCTTCTGTATTATATTTCTTGTCTAAGAACTCCCAGAGTTCCTTAGCAGTAGCAACTGAACTATATACATTATACAGTATATTGTCCAAACCATTGAGGATATAGTTCTTACTCAAGAAGTCCGCATGTTTCCATGCTTCAACCGCCTTCACTGATTGTTGATCATCTTCAACAAGAGTAGGCACAGTCTCCTTCAAGTACTTGGCCAGATTCATTGTAGTGAGATAGAACAACATTTTCTGTTGCCATCTCTTAAAATCTGAGCCACTGAACTTCTCTGGTTTCTCGTACTGGCTTGAAGGCACAGTTGGAGTAACCATGACAGGAGTTATCACAGTGGACATATCAGATGTAGAAGCCATCTACAAATATTAAAATTTATCTATCTTAATGTCTTGTAGTAAATTTTAACTTTCTAATAAAACAACACTCCAAATCACAAAACAGAAATTAACTAGTCTTCTCTAAAAGCAATTAAAATTACTAGTGATTGATTACTAGTATGACAGTATTTTAATCTAAAACAAAATATCAGTTTAAAGATTAAATACTATTATAACAGAGTTCTAATTGATAACAGTATTCTTAATTTATGGTATTGTGACAGAATTCCAAAACTCAGTTTTAAGAATGTTGGTTCTAAACAAAATGTTTAAACTGTATTCTTAAAAAAGTTAATTTAAAACATGCAAGATTCGATTTTAAGAATGTAGGTTCAAACTAAAATTGTTTAAACTGTATTCTTAAAAAGTTAATCTAAAACATGCAATAATCGATTTTAAGATTGTTGGTTATAAGTTTGCAGAATGTCTTTTAATATATTATGACAGTATATGTAAAGTGGAGGTTACTAATTCTGTGGTTGCAGATTGAAGCATACAGAATTGTTTTAGATTAACACAATCAACACAAGAGGGCAGATTTTGTAGTTACACTGAATTGCTACTGTTGTCTTATAGGAAATTAATTCTGTAATTATGTTTATGTCTATATTTTTTCCAGTTTCGAAGTAGAAGAAAACTGGTTAAAGAAAAACCATCAAACTGTTCTTCTTTATCTAGTATATTATCCTAATCAGAAAATTATGAAACTGGATTAAGAAAAACCTGGTTGCAGGAAGACTGAAGAAGACTTTACTGACAGGAAGTAGAGGAAGCAGATAGGATGAAGATCGAGGCTAGTGTTGGACACTATCTCCTTAAAATCGATTCGTCCTCCACTGTTCGCTTCTGGATTTCTTGGACGTCGATCTCCCAGGATACAACGATCGATCTGCAGAGGGAAGGAAGCTGCAATCCCTCTGCTCTGGCGAATCTGATAAAGGTTCTCTCTGGTATATGTTATGCAGGACTGGACTTATGAAAATGATGAACAGATTTCTTCTGTAGACAGAAATTCTGGAACTTCTGTCTGCAGAAGAACAAAGAGAAGAGAAAAGAAAAAACTTGTAGTTTTCACTGACCCAGACCCTACCCTATTTATAGGTTTTCAACAGTCGCAACGGTTGAGATTTCAACAGTCGCAACAGTTGGCCGTTTCAACAGTTGTGACCGTTTAACGGCAACGTTGACGGCACCAAAAATCAAAGGCTCCTCACGACGTTGCGTACGTGCGAAGTGCAAAGTGCGCCTCTAAAGCGCCCAATGCGCCCTAAACGCCCATTCGCCCTCGCACACGCGCGTGCGCGTGCGCGTGCGGGTGCGGGCGGTGCGTAGCACCACCCGTGGTGCTCAAGGTTTTCCTCTTCTTACATAAGCAAAGTAAAGGAGCAAGCTATCATATTTAAACCCACATCCTTACATTCCCCTATCCCATGTGGGACTATCTTTTCATCTTCCCTTTTTGTTCCTTTGCTATGTACTCAACTTTTGAAGCCTATTTCTATTCACTTAATTCATTTAATTTGAACTAGTGAATTGGCTCAATTTAAGGTTCAAATTAGTGAATGAATTCAACAATCTCCACTGTTTTTATATTGTTGATCTTGAAAATTAGTATTATCGACAAAATAAATTAGCGTGTTGCTTGTTTTTCCTTAGTTTCATTTGGTTTTTTGCGTCTAGATATATACTCTATTATATATAAGTACATATCCAGGTAGTGAACTCTTGATGACACTTATCAGATATAGGAGTAAGTTATCAAGTTTTGTCCTCTCGATAGGCAAATCCTCCTTTTTCACCGTGCCATCACTTCCTTCTCCATTGTTGTCACCTACATCATTGTTAGGATTTTCGATCCTATTTTAATTCATGTGTGGTAAATCATGACAAAAACACATGAAGATAAGGCCAAACAATTGAACGAATCATGCAAGATGGTGATCGATAACAATCGATACTACTGATTTGGTGGAGGTATAGCTTGAATCTCGTGATGGAAACAACTACAAAGTTGTAGAGCTTGGAATTCTCTTCTAATGATACCAAATTCAGCTAAAATAAAGTTCGGATAGTAAAAATATCATCGTATAAGTGAAGAGTAGAATTGTTGGAAGGTTATGTAAACCCATGCCCACAGGTAACCCCTCAACCTGGGAGCAGTTGTTGGTATATCCACCGTTGCTTAACGTGACTGAGCCAATCTATAGCCAGCCACCAATAAAGTCATCAGTGATCCCACTTATGGTTCAAAATACCAGCCGAGAGATATGGCATTTTTATTTGCCAATATTTAGATTCCATATTTGATTTTCACTTGTATTTTAAGCATTTGAGTTGATTTCAAATTGTTATTTGATCTCTTGGAATAAGGATGAATGAATGAAACTAAGGAGTTTATTATTTGGAGAGGAGCTTATATAGAAAGAGAAAAATTTATATATACTATATTCTCAAAGATAGAAAACACTTATCAGACTTAAGTAAGGCAAATTAAAGATAGATTTTGCAAGGTTAACAATATCTATGGATGGTAATGGATGTGCCCACGGGCCAATATTTAACTCGTACTATATAAAATTTTGAATTAAAAATAAAAAATTCATTTTTCTAATTCAAAAATTTGTATATGGGAGCCCAAATTTGGTCCATGGATGCGTCCATTACCATCAATATCTAAGCTTGAGAGGCTCATGATGTTTCGTATTGGAGATCAACTCAGTGTCTATGTCTTTGTTGCTAGATAACTGTCTTCTCATTATTATAGTAATCCGTGGATGTTTAGGTTTACTATTTGATTCTCAATTTGTAACTGTAATTTTGAATGAGGCTACATCTCTTGATGATTGAAAGTTGGATCTACTTTATGTTGTCTATTGACTTAGATAGTGAAACTTATAGATCCATGCGAGTAATAGTGGTTGTTTAGAAGTTGTAGGACAAATAATTCTAAAAATCAAAATTCATATTGCAGTTCTTCTATGATTTTTTCACCCAGTTTGGATTTCCATATTAAAATTTATGTATTAATCTAATTGATTATTTGAGATTGCTTACTGTGCTCAATCGATTAATAATTTATTTATTAATTTGTTATCCATCGAATACTCAGTACTCTTGCAAATTTGTCCATAAAAATAAATGATAAACTTATAATATTTCTAAAGTCATTTAGTGGGGGCTCGTAGAAATTTGGTGTGCGCTTCCAGAAGCACTCAACCCGTCGGGTTTTATCATCAAATACCCCAATTGAGCTCCCCTTGAGAATTTCTAAACGAGCACACCACAGGTCTTGGTAAGTCTACCTCCTCCTAAAATTGTAAAAAAAAAAATACAAAATTGCCATTTCTTTTTGTAAACTTGTCTTGTGCGCTGATCGGGAATTAGTTACTAAATGATATACGATATTAAACTCTATTTGGGTATGATCCCCGAACGGTTTGCGTTCAGAGAAGGTGCGCTCACTAACGGTATGTTTTGTTCACTAGAAACAGTAGAGGTAGAGAAGAAATTAAGAAGTAGTTTAAGAAATGGAAGTAGAAAAAAGAAACTTCTTCATGTATTTATTTGTTAATTATTAAAAGAAAAAAGTGATTAAGAAGTGAAGAAATATTATATAATTGATTAAATGAACTATCCTTATATTATTATTTTTTAGTTTTCATGTATAAATATACAACTTTTGAATAATAATGATTGCATTTAAATAAAATATTATTTTTATTTTTATCTTCTACTTTCTAGATATCTTCCAAGTCAAAAATATGAGAAAGAAAAGTTTGGAAGTAAAATGCTACGCAGGTGCTACATCACCATTTAAGAAGTAACTTTTTACTTGTTTTTTGGCCAAACAAATATTTGAAATAGTGAAAGTAGGTTTACTTCAACTACTTATATTTTTTTTATTCTACTTCCATGCAAACAAACACACCCAAAAAACAGTGGCGTGCTCATTTAGAAATTCCCGCTCGCCTTCATTTTCTCTCATAATGGTCAGCCGTAATAAGCCACTTTCAAGGTTTCAACTTGATCTTTCCCTCTTTCTCTCTCTAGAATCTAGAGAGAGTTCTAAAGAGAGAAAGCAAAGGAGGGGGAGGAGGAAGAAGAAGATGCATTCGTTCAGTTATCATGGGAACGCACTGGTGGCGTTCGCATCGACGATTGACACCAGCCATCTCCAAGATTGCTGGTGTTGTGGTCTCGAGTTGATGATTCTGCAAGATTAGTAAACTAAAGAATAAGAATGGAGGTTGAAGAATAAGAGTTTCAGACAAGAGAGAAGAAGGGAAAAACAAGGAAGAATTGAGAAGAACAGAATTTGGAGAGATGGAAGATATCAATTCATTCATTAGGTTCTCAGCATTGAATTACAGTATTTATATAAACAATTCTCTCCTCAAAAACTTGACAGCCATCGGATTCATTCTCTTGATCTTCGATCTTGACCGTTGGATCAAATGAGTGGATATTTGGTTCCTTCGGGTCTCGAATTGATCTTAAGCCCGCATCCATAACCCGACCCGCAACTAAGTCCTCTAACTGAATTAATGGCCATATCCGCCCGTATCCGTTCCTTCAACGCTCCCACGCCCACGGCCCAGGTCGAGGTACTCTCTCAAACCCTGGATTTGCTCCGATTTAGGGTTTCGTTTTGTTTCTTCCTAATCTGATAGATTCGTGGCGTTTTGATGTGGTTGGACTGTAAAAGTCACGATTTTTTTTTATTTTTTTTTTATTTTGTGAGTTCGGTCTAATTCTATTGATTTGGGGCTTTACAATTTATGAATCTCTAACGTCTGTTTTTTTTTTTTCAAAATTTTTAATCTTGATGGTAACGGTTGGATAACTTATATTGTTGTAATTCTAAAGATAGGGCTTTGCTGACTGTGGTCGAAGAATTTGATTGGCTTACCTGTGAGCTTCATGGAGATTATGCATTTGTTTATATTGTGGTTACAAGAAAAGAGCATTTTTTTTTTCTCCCTCTTAATGCCGAGTTCTGTCGTGAAAAAGATTCCAGAGGTTAGACGTCAAGCTTTTCCAATTAGTTCAGTTGAGAATATGTGCATATGAAACTTTAAATTGCTCTAGATTGGTGTAACATTGATGCTAATTTTTTTTTATGACATAGTGTGAAATCTTAGATCATTCTTATTTGTGTGACATGGGATTCTTGCAGTTATTGGGGATTTGGGTTGCTCCTTCTGTGAGCTTTAGTTAGAAAATGAGGATAGTTTCTTGGATTCCTGATTTGCTAGTATACAGTTTGGATGTGTAATTCCCAACTTTCTTGTGAATAGGTAAAGAGGACGAAATCTTAAATTGCTCAAAAACTAAAGTTACATGTCTCGTAACATATGTCGGCTAATGGGAATGGCTAATATGTGAGCTTTAGGAAGATTGTGGATCAGCTTGTTGGCCACTAGGCTTGCTATTATGTGAAAGCAAAATTCATTTATCTTTAAACTTGGAAAAAATATTTCTGAAATGAAGATAGATAGTGTTAAAAGCTTAAAGTCATAGGATTTCAAAAGGTTTTAGGGCTTCAATTCTTTGAATTTGTTCATTTGAGGGGTTGAGTTTCTTGTTGTGCGATCTCTATAATTTATGTTGGCAGATGACTTTGAGAAGGAATTTGGTATCATGTCTAGGTTATTTTGATTCCCATGAGTTGGCTTTTGTTTTTCATCATTCATTTTGGTTTTAGAATTATTCATATTTTACTGTTTTTTAATATCTTGGTAACTTTTCCACTATATAAAATTGCAGTTGTCTTTGAAACCCGTGAAATTATACTTGTTGATGGTTGATTGTCTCATAAAATGGCGATTGCATGTGGAACCTGGGAAATATAGTTATTACCTAATGACCATTTTGTCACAAGCACTGAATGAGTTGCTAGAGATTTGTATATGGCATGCACGGAACAAATATTCACTTGTAATTACCGTGACCTTACCAAGTAAAGTGATATAAGTTATACTTGAAATTTACCAAGTTAAATCAGTGGACACGGTTTTGCTTTTGTTATATAGTTTTAGTTCTTATGTCACTGCTCTAGTTCTTTTCCACAATACAGTTTTATGCTGCTGATCTTTGTTTATTTGTGTTATTTAGAAAGTTTTATTTATTGATTTCTATTGTCGTGTTAAATTTATGATGTTATGGATGTTTTTACTTCTACATAATTGTTGTACTAAAATGGGTTTTGTCTCAGCTAAGTCCAGATTAAAATTTTGTTCACATTTCCCTGATAAGAAATGCACGGGGTTCTAACAACCGCAGGTGTCAGCTTAGCGACCATGACTTGTCAGTTGGGCAAATGCATGGGTTTCCAAACTCCTTTTTACCTTGTTTTTTGCTCCAAAAGCATATATAAACATGCATACCCACTTATTAAACATAAATTTCAACTTAAGTTGCCAATTTGAAGTAGAAATATAATATATCATGAAAATCATAGAATTAACACTCAAAAGTGGATTATGAATACATACAACAACTATAAATTGTACACTTTTCACTCGTAATCATAAATCACATCAAGTAGATCAAATTTATGCAGTCTGTGCAAATTTCAGTTAAGGTGTTTGGATAATTGGGATATTTGGATAGAATCAATTGCAAGGAATCTAATCTTAGATTCCTTTTCTGCAAATAAGTTAGTTTTTGGCTGTCACTTTTTTGACTAAAGTCGTAGAGGTTTTAATCCAAAAAATGTTTCCAACCTTTGGATTAGAAAAAGGGAGGTCTTGACCTCTTTTTTCCAATACAATGGATTTCTTTTGGCTGATGAACTACTCTTTGACCGTAAATAGTAACTGTGGTGGAGTTAATGTGGCATCAACAAATTCTTTGGATAATAATTCTAAGGAGGCTTCTCACAGGAAAATCGGTGCATCTCAGTGAATTCTCATATCGAATAAAATCCAAAGGATATTTTTCTCAACCGTCCAAACAAGGCATGAACCTTTTTGGATTGTAACTATGTTCCTTTAAGAGAGAATCCCAGGGATTATGGTCGAAAGAGTTTGTTTGGAATATGAATGCCATATTAATTCCTCCATTAGTGATTAATTTCGTATTACTAGTATACATGGAATGAGATGTTCGACATAAGTGATTAATTCCTCCAAATCGGCAATCATTTAGCATCAAGTTAGAAGGATTCAACCATAAATTTATATTTCATCTTAATTGATGTATATTCAACTCATAAATAAGTAAGTGTATTGTTTGCTATTTGTGTATAAAAGAATCTATTTTGGTAAATTGATATATAGAATAATTAGCCTTTGTAAAAGGAGCACAGCATACTCTCATGATCCCATCTTATATAATTCTCTAGGTAATAACTGTTGAGGCATTTGTTGTTGTCGGACATGGGTGGACACACGTCTTCTGTTCAGGTGTGTTGGACACACCAATTTTTTCCTAGGGTGAGTGTCATATGTTCCATGGTTAAATTCTGTCTGAAAAGTAATTATGTAGCCACGACAAATCCTTTGAATTGGAAAAAGGAGATCAGGGCCTTCTTTTTCCCAAGTCTAAAAGATTGAACTGTTTTTTAAATAATCCTTAGGATTTACGTATAAATTGACAACTAAACAACTATTCCTTTGCACTTCTCAAATCAAATGAAGAAATGAATTCTAGTATTGAAATCTTTAATATTTGATCTATTAAAACATGCCCTAAAAAGTTTCAATAAATGATCAATCTACATGCAAGAAGAAACATGCTAATAACCGGATGCTACAATGGTCAGTGTGACTGAATCTGAAACTTGTCAATGGTGGGCTTTTGCCATGATGGAACTGATTAAAATATCAAGCATATCCCGTGCACCATCTATAAATCCGTCTTCTATATCTCAAGTCAGTATTCCTTAATTGCAAATAAGGATATTCAAGACGTATATTTATGGAGGTCTCCCCAGAAGGGTTCATTGGAATTGATCTGCTACAGGTTTACATTAAACACTAATGAAGCACCTGAAGTACTCAATTGAACAGGTGCTTGCTTTTTTAATATGCTGTTTGGCTAAAGCTAGTGAAGCTTGACAGTCTTCACTACAAAGTTATTTGTGTTCATACTTTCAATAATGAAAGTGAGAACATCCATGGTCAGCATGATCAATTCCAAATTGTCATCTGTATAGATTCTAACGAGTCTTTTAGCCTTCTACTTTCTTTCCTGACATGCTAAGTTCCAACCTCCCTCCTAAGGATGACTGCTGGCACTCCCCGCATATGGACAAGCCTGATCAATCAACTAAGATTATCTTACAATTTTGTACTGATTTCAGAGTCCATCCTGTTTAGTTTCCTGTTTTTTAATTTTATTTTTAATTTTAACTTTCCAGTAAGTTCTAAAAGCCCAGTTGTGAAATTGGTCTTTGTCATACGTGCTATTTTCTTCGTGTGCCTCCAGATGAGGGTGGCCTAACTGGCTGCAACTAATGCTTGTGCATTTGCAATATTAAACTTTACCTACTATTCCATATAATGGGCTATCATTAAATAGTTGGAACCTGGAATCTTTATCTGTTGGATTTGTATCCTCTGCCTTCCCTTGGTGAACAAATTCAGTTTTAAGGTTGTGTTGCTGTGTCATGACCTCAAAAACTAATAAACATGAAATAGGATTGGATAGCATATGGCACACCTGTAACAATGGAGCATCTTATATAGTATATTTCTTAGTTATTCAGTCCCTGTGACCCTACAATCTCAAATTGCATCTTCCCAAATTTGTCATATGGTAAGTGGTAAGTTGCCATGTTTTAAAACATGAATTGTAGCACATAATCCCTTATGTAATAGTCCTTCCATTCTCTTTCTGATTCTCACATACAATTTATTAATCCGAGTGCGAACTGCAGCAACCATCTACAAGGAATGAGTCCCCTTTCCTTTCTTCATTAACTTAAATCCAGCCCCTTTAAAATATCCATGTTTATCTTTTGAAACAAAATAGCCACCATAATCCAATTATAATTGTTAAATGCTTATCTTGTTTTGATACTCAATCTCAACATTATCAGCTACAAACTAATAATAAGAACACTCAACATTTTCAGATTCTTGTTATGAATATCCAACGGATGGTTTTAATAAGGAATTTACTTCCTTATCCAAATACAAAGGGAGTTCCTTAAGGTAAAATAGCTCTTTCCAAATCCCAGAAAATTTCTAAAATTGCAACTTATCGTTTCTTTTACCACTCAAATTCTTGTACATTTTTCTTCCTTTTTCCTGAATAGTTCATTGGTCTCCTCCTTTTATTATATAATGTACTTAGTCCTTTGAAACTTTTTTATCCCAATGAAATTTTACATTCTTGTCTCTCTTTTTAAAATCATATTATTGTTTCTTTCAACTAAGTGTTGTGTGCTACTATGAGATGATAGTTTTTATATTATTTTTGCCTCTTTTGATATAAGAAATTGGCTAGGCTTTGTGTATATACTTTATCGTCTCTTGTGATTCTTCAACTTAAAAGATTTCAATAAACAATGGTTTGAGCAAAATATTGGGAATTGATAAATCACTACTTCTTAATTTAAGAGGATATAATCATCTTTAAGAATGGTCATCATAATGAGCAGTTTGCATGTTTGTCTCCCCCATTGTCCATATTTTACCTGAATGCCCCAACACCTCTATGTGGAGTGTGAACCCAATCAACCTATGGACCCAATTTCTGGATTTGGATCTGGTGGTTCTCCAGAACCGCCGGCATGCACCATCAAAATTGGCTGAAGAAGAGTAATTGTGTTAGGTTTGTTTTCCTTTATAGTTTCTTATTGTGGTCGGAGGAGGAAGAAGCAAGGATAAATATTGAAGCGTTGGGTTGTTAGAATCTGATAGGAAGAGCAAACTTACCCTTTTTAATCATTTCAGGGAAATGTTGGAAAAAACGATGATTTGAGGAACATGCAGTAAATATTTAAAGTAACCCTCTTATAATTTTGCATACCTAAGGATCGTCTACCGTTAAATTGCTAAATTAGAAGATAGTCATGCAAATTTATGTGCTTATATAAACAACCACATCCACGAAAAGACTAGGATCCTATCTCTGTTCCAACAAGTGGTTAACTTATGAGGGAAGAAGTGTGGTGAGAACCTATAATTTTGAAACTCCATGTTAAATGCTATGTTCTTATTTTTCTTATTTTGTCCCCCATTTTAATATTTCTTCTATCTCGTTTATGTGACTAAAGGAGTGCGAGATTGTTTAAATTCTGAGATTTCCTACTAATGTTGCTCTTTGAATAGTTGTGACTTTGGTATCTTGATATTTTGTTTGTTCTTCCTCTGATATGTTTTTTGTCAATCTACAGGTCTTTGCCTTTGTTGCTGCTGAGTATGAGACTCCAGAAAATGCCTTGATTCAGGTTAGCTTTCATATAATCTTTTCCTGGAGTTATTATTGGTGACTGAGCAGCGTTACATGGATGCAATACACCTTTATCTGAGTGTCCTGAGGCATAGAATAGAAGAATATTTCTAAATTTTTACATGGAGACATAGCTAGTTTCTTAAGCATGCATGCAAATGTGCAGTTGTGCATGTCTTGGATAATTAATTTCAAAAAATTACGTCAGAATTTTGCAAAATAACCTTTTAAGTTTATATATTTCAGTATGTAATGTCCAAACTCATATTGCAACAAACTATTGATAGAATAATAGTATTATTATATGCGACCGTAACAGTTCTGTTAATTCTGTTGGGAAAATTTTGTAGGACTTCTAGTAGGCTTGAGTTTTTATATGGCATGGAATGCTGGACTATAAAGAGACATCGTTCACGTAAGATGAGTGTAGAAGCGATGCATATTCTTCGTTAGCTGTGTGGTAATACTAAAAGAAATAATGTGAAAAAGGAGAATACTCTTGCTAAAATAGATGTAATCCCTATGGAGGAGAAGATCCGAGAAAATCGCTTGTGATGGTTTAGTTGTGTGCGACAAAAATCTATAAATGCTTCGGTTCGATAAGTGGAGTTTATCAATATAAAACAAGTTAAAAGAGTGAAGGACGACCAAAGAAAATATGGACGGATGCTAAAACGTTTAAATGAACACATTTCTTTTTATACAGAAATGTGTCCAACCTGCCAAGGACGGTGATCAACTGTTAATAGTCACGCCATTTGTTGACAAAATAGATGGGAATGGTTGTGGAAGCTATGCAGATACTGGCAGTTCCCATGGGAACACCATATGAAAGAGAAGATCGGTCAGCTTGGTTTTTCATAAATCATAGCGAAAGGTGCAGGTTGTGGTTTGAAGTAACTGTAGTTCATGTAGATGTATCATCATCATCTTCTCTCATGAGTCTAGTCGAGTCAATCGGAGCATACTAGAGATGAATATCCCCTAGTTGTACATCATGTTTCGGGTGTATGCATCTACAATCAATTGATCAAAAGTAACTTCGACTGGTCAAGCAAACTCCACTTGAAAATATAAATGCATATATTCACATCTGTAGCTTCTGATAATATACTTCCCGTCTTTCAATTTGGTAAAAATTCCTGGAGAAGTTTATCATGATCGCTACACAAGACCTATCTGTCATTTGCTGTGCATTTTAAAGCTGTCATCAGGTTGCCAAAATTTATTTGTCAGAAAATTCTTTTTTTTTTCTCCATACGCTGTTAGGTATTGGTTCTGGACTACTGCTGTAGAAGATGTTTGTTCAGACTGTTCTTATGTATGCCAGTTGAGAGATTTGGAAGGGAAGAAATGCATTATTATTTGAGTATGAAGTATTTGTGCTTGAAAAGGTTGCTCGGGGAGCTGTCTTGGTAGCCACAAAAATTTGGCTAACTAATGGTGATCTTACAATTCCATTATCTTTAGTGGATCTATGGAACCATTAGGGTCTGTCTGGTATAACATCAATATTTCAGGAACCGAGATAAGTATCATGAGAGCTTTCACCTAAGGGTTGGTTTAAACTTAACTTTGATGGTTTGGTTGACGGTGATAAGACTGGTGGGGTTTTTTACAAGAGCTGATGTTGGTGTTTTAATTTGCGTTGGATGCTTTCCGGCGGCTATGAACTCTGTACCTGAAGCGGAGATTATGGGTCTTTGGAAGGCACTTATATTGACATACGTTACGATCCCAAGATAGCGGATTGTTCTAGAAGGAGTTGCGCAAGGGGTTCTTACAACTTTTTTGAATGGTGAAGGAATTGGCTACCCACTTCTTTGAGATGCCAGACTGCTTGGTAGCTATTTCTCCCATATTCAAGTTCAACATATCTAGAGGGAAGGTAATATGTATGCTGATTATACTGCAAATAAAGGTACCAAATTGATCTCAAAGGTAATTTGGGAAGGAAATTTTTCTCAACATTTACAGGATATAGCACGAAAATATGTTACGGGTGTTAGTATGAGAAGCTGTAGTCCTTGAGGACATGACTTAGCCCATAAAAAAGAACCCAAGAAAGTTGGTAACAAGAATCAATTTGGAGACATGTTTGCACCTTAAGTTGATACTTGTTCTTGGTTTTACAAAGATATATGTCTCGTGTTTCCTTTCTTCCTCATTAGATCTAGCACTTTATTAGATCTGGTCTCGTGATATTAGTTACTAGTATTAATAAAAATCAAAAAGTGTTATTTGATGCATTAAAAGATATAGGAATACTGAGATTTGCAAGTCTAATTATTTCATACCAAATTGTGGGAGGTTTCACTTTGGGATGGTATCATACTATCAAAAGAGCATGCGAAGTTTCGGATTCACACAACTAACAAGTTTCTCTTGATTGACCAGCCACACCTCTCAACTTACTACTTTAAATCTTTTTACATCTTAAAACACAGTAGATATAAGTTTTCTTCTACTATTAGACTGCATCCAAGTTAAAAGGCTAAACTTATTCATTTATTTCACCTTTTAGATTTTCCCATGTGGTTCAGTTTTTCTTTTTTATTTCTAAAATTCTTGGGTATATACTATATCACAATGCAGTTATATGTAATGTTAAACAAAACTCCTAGAAGATCCTTTTCAAACAAATGCAGTCTCTTGTACCGTTTTCCCTTATTAGAGAATTGAGTCAGCATCTTTGCAAAGTCAAACCCGATCATTTTGAGTTTCACACCGACTTTATCTCCCCTGATTCACAACTTGCGCTCTGTTATTGGGGAAAAACGTCAGACATCTCCTGGGAACATGATGTGATTCAAACACATCAGGGGCCTAATGTGTAATGGTGTTTGAGAGTAACATGTTAATGAGAGAGAGAGGTTTGTTTGTAGTATTTACACCTCAAAACTGTTTACTGTTTTCTTTGGGAAATTTTATGTACTCTTTCAGTTTCTAAATGTCTCTACTTAAGTACACTCCATATTAAATTCATAAGTATGAATAATTTTTAAAGTATCACTTTATATTTCTAATTTATCCCTTCTCCTTCTAACTGTGCCAGGTCTTGGCCCATCCCCCTCTTGCTAAATTTTTTTCTTTTTAATTTATGTTGTCTACAAAATACTTTTTAAAAAAGTTAATCTACTTTTGAATGAAAATAAAATATTGTGATGTGTAAATTTTTTTTTTTAATAAAGTATTTTATTTATTTATTAATTTTTATTTTATTTTTGTTGCAAAAGTTATTTCTTCTTGTTTTTTCAAATTTTTTAATTTATTTTTGCTACATACCCAATAAACATTTAGTCCCTAACTTGTAATAAAAGTAAGGGATATTTACAGATTTGTCCCTTATAAATTATAATTTAGTCCCCCAAATCTTCATATTTAGGATTTAGTTCCCCAAATTCTCTAAGTTACTACAATTCAGTCCCCATTCCTAACTTCCGTTAGCTTGGTTTATTTTTTGACCTGATTTTTCTATTTTACCCCTCCTTAATTCCTTCTTCACTCTTCCTCTTCTCTTATCCTTCCCTCTTCCTATTCTTTTCTCCTTTTCTTCATTCTTCCTCCTCTCTTCTTCTTCTCTCTTCCTCCTCTCTTCTCATTTTCTTCATTGGGTTCATTTTCTTCTTCTCTTCTATCTATCTATTCTTTCCCTTTTTTCTTCATAGGGGCATTTAAGTAATTTCATTATTTAAAAAAGTAAAAATTAAATTCTGTCGTTTATTTGGACGGAAAAACTAATGGAGAGACTAAATTGTAGTAACTTAGAGGATTTGGGGGACTAAATCCTAAATATAAAGATATGGGGGACTAAATCATAATTTATAAAGATTTAAGGGACAAATCTGTAAATACCCCTAAAAGTAAACTTTTCGGAGGTAAAAAAAAAAAAAAATAAGGAATGTATGTAGAAGTTGAATTTGGAAACAAAGAGATATTCTTAACCTTGATAATTAGAGCTTTTAAATAGCTGCAAACGACAGTCCAAATCTTCATCCTTGTGCAACTGGAAAAAAAAAAAAAAGTAATATTTTTCTTTTTCTTATTTGAAGTAAAGTAATTTTATTGCACTATAAAAAAACATAAAAGTATAAAATAAGAATAAATAGTAACTCCATAAGAGATTGTATAATATCTTCCTAGAATCATAAATAGGCACGGATTAAAGAAAAACTAAAACTCCAAAACCAAATTTCTTTTCACCTCCTCAACAAGCACGACATTTTGTACCTATTCAATATACACGTGTTGTCTTCTTCCTATTGTAAAAATAAATTAAAATAAAATGTGTTTAAGTTTCTAAAATATTATGGCATATATGGATGCTATATATTAAAAAAAAATCCTTTAATATTTGGTGGCCACTTCATGAAAAAGCAAAGCAATAAACTTTACAACCCAACATGATTTGTAAGTGGAAATTAAAATTGTAAGTCCGTTTTCAGATTGAATCTTATTTTTTGATATCACATATTTTGTTAAAATGCAAAACAATTTTCTCAACTCTCACCACATTTTTGGAGTTTTGGTGCTCTCAAGCTTCATCACAATTTCGAAGTTTCGATGCAGTAGAAGGGACTCCAATATATTTGGAGCTTAATTAAGCACTTAATTTCTTCTTTCTTAATGCAATCAACTTCCAAATGCAATGAAACAGCTCGACACACATTGATTGCAAACTTCATAAAACTTGTGCAACTGGAATCTCAAATTAAACTTCAATCCAACAAATTTTTATCACAAAATTAATGAAATACAACAAAACAAATTAATGAATTTCTTTTCTTGAATTGAGACGATTTACTCTACTAATAACATATTTTTACGTATTGTTACATACTAAACTTTGAATTTATTTGATCTGAGACAGAACTCAACTCATTAAAAAAAACAAATAATAACAAACAACTGAAGATAGTAAAGAAATGTTCAATTCAATTTTGTTGTTGTTTAACTGATGATCCGGAAGTTTTTTTTTTTTTTTTTTAATGAAAAATAATAATAATGGTGAGTCTATACAAATTTGTAATTATTATTATTATATGAGGAGAGAAATTGTATTATTAGATTTGATTTGTTACTATATTTGAATTTTTAGGACAGGCCTCCTTAAAAAGAGTTGCACCAGAAGCTCTAATCAATTAACAATTATATAGAACAAGACACATGATTTTTAAAAGAATATATAATGAAAGAATGAAAAGATCTTGATGGTAAAATGATATTGATGAAGAGAGAGAGACACATTATTTCCCATAAAACAATAATATAAGGGAATTTTTTCTTTATTTTTTGGAATAAATTTTTTTTTGGGGGGGGTGTATCACAAAATTAATTTTTAAAAATCACTTAGTTTCTAAAGAAAAATAAAATTAGATAGAGTTTGGTTGCTTCTCTCACAAAACAAAAGACTAGTTAGAGCTAGCCTCAAAATTTGAAGATTGTTCAGAAAGTATTTGAGGCAATTGAAAACTTTCTAAATTATGTCTTTGAAGAAAGAACTTTCTGAATCTTGCTGTTTTATGTAGAAATATTGAGAGAGATCTATGGAAGTTGGAATTATATTTTTAAATATGAAGAGTGGGACTTAGAATTTTGCTTAGAGAGAGAGTGAGAGATTTACTGAAGTTTGGAACTATATTTCAAAACATGAATAGTGAACTTAGAATTTTGCTTGGAGAGAGAGATCTACAGAAGTTGGAATTATATTTCAAACCGTGAAGAGTGAGACTTAGAATTTTGCTTAGAGAGAGAGATGTACTAAAGTTGGAATTATATTTTAAAACATAAAGAGTGAGACTTAGAATTTTGCACAGAGAGAAATCTACTGAAGTTGGAATTATATTTCATACTGTGAAGAGTGAGACTTAGAATTTTGTTTAGAGAGAGAGAGAGAGAGACAGAGAGAAAGAGAGAGAGATCTACTAAAGTTGGAATTATATTTTAAAACATAAAGAGTGAGACTTAGAATTTTGCACAGAAAGAGATCTACTGAAGTTGGAATTATATTTCAAATCGTAAAGAGTGAGATTTAGAATGTTTCTTAAAGAAAGAGAGACAAAGAGAGAAAAAGATCTACTAAAGTTAGAATTATATTTTAAAACATAAAGAGTGAGACTTAGAATTTTGTATAGAGAGATCTACTGGAGTTGAAATTATATCAAAACATGGAAAGTGAGAAATAGAATTTTGCTTGGAGAAATAGATAGAGAGAGAGAGAGAGAGAGAGAGAGAGGTATATACTTAATTAACAAGAAATTTAGGTATGTTTCCAAGAGGCATGACATTTAGTAAAGATGTTGACTGAAAAATTCAAGTTACTAATTAAACATAGAATTGAATTTCATTTCATTGACATTAAGTAAAAATTACTCACCAACAACAAGATACAAAGGCAACAAATTCTTCTCAACTTAGTGATCTCTCCCTGTAATTTCCCACAGCTTTATTGAACTGCAGTGTAATTCTATAATAACATTTTTTTTTCATGCAGTTCAAGAAAGCTGTGGAAAAATACAAAGAGCACCATTAATCTCTAATTAAATAAACTTCTAAAAATAATTAGAAGATCACAACAAGAAGAAGAAGAAGAAGAAGAAGGCTACAAGCTCAAGAGGAGGATTGAGAGGCTTTATTTATAGATGAGAGAGAGAGAGAGAGAGAGAGAGAGAGGGTGGCTATTTTTAGGGTTAGGTTAAAAAAACTGAAGCTTTACCAATCCCAAGAAGAATATAGGCCTGATGATCCAAACATAAACTTTTATTTATTTATTTTTTATTTTTTCAATTATTAGTTAATTTATTTTGTGTTTGTTAAGGGGTATTATAATAATGAGCATTATTAGTACGGTTAATAAAATAACTATGTGGTTTTTGTTTGGAGGGGTAGTGGTTGACAATGCCACTTGGGCTAAGCTTAAATAAATACAAAGAAGGTACCTTTGAGGGCCCCCTTGTAAATTCCATGGCCGTGAAGCCTTGCTGGGACATTCTAAATGCGCACTGCATTTGACTTAGTGAGCACCACATCCTATGGTAAAGTGATTAGCACCGTAGAGGAAAATGGTGCTCACTAAGTCAAGTGTGCTGCACATTTAGAATTTCCCTTGTAGGGTAATTCTATTCATACACACCACTTTGCTCATTTTGCTCATGACACCCAACTTTCGCTCTACGTTTTAATTTTGAATCATCTCATATTTACTCAATAAGCCCAATTTTCTAACCCTCCCTCCTCTTATTTTCCTATCACATTTCATCTTGATAGGATATTACTATCCGATCTAAATAAAACTTGGTCGAATATTGATACTCGAACCATATTCAATTAGATCGGATATTTATGTCCAACCAGTGGGTTGTGAAAGAGGAATTTAGTTCAAAAATATGATGGCGAACTTGTAATTTTCTGAAAGTTTTAAAGGTAGGTGTCTTGATCAAAGTGGTGGGTGTGAATAGAATTTCCCAGCATGGTAACCTTTCAAATCATTTTCTATGTATTTCACCTTTTCCTTTTTTCGAAATTATTTTCCTATATATAATAAGTACAGTGATATTTTTATGAAGACATCCAAGATCTTTCATAATTCTATATTTCACTTCTAAAATTATAGTACTTAAGACATTAAGACATTAGGGGTCGAATCTTAGGCTTGTAATATTTTTTTACGCACTCGGTGGAATTTGATCTTGGAATGCTCCGATATTATTTTGAAGTTTCTAACACTATACAAAAGATTCGAAGATATGATGAGTTTTAAGGAAAATTGTTTTGTATTGTAACACGATCAAACTGACTTGTTTGCTTCTTAGAGTTAGAATCTACCAAGATGCTCTATAATAGAATTTAATGAGAGTAAAGCCTTACAATACCAAAAAAAAAAAATCAATATTTTCTAATTGATAGACAAAATATCTAGAAATTAATAAATTGAAAGAGCTTTTGGAAATAGTAAATCCGTTGAAAGCCAATTTTTTTTTTTTAAATTATTATTTGCAAAACACGTGCACAGTGAAATACAATCTTATTATAGTTTTATTCAAGTCTAATTTCAATTTAATTAGCTAAAATTTATTTAGTTATATTTGAAAATTTATAACATATATATCATTTACCAGCTTGTTGTGCTCAAAGCCAAAGTATGTGAACATGGCAAGTAAAAAAAAGACAATTTTTTTTACTTGTCAAATGACTCAAAATCACAGGCACACATTTTTTTATTTATTTATTAACGTCATCTAAATTAAGTCTCCACTGGAAGTCTAGTTCGGAATTTTTGTCAAATTGAAGAGAGTTACTAGATGCATCATATATTTTTCTTAGAGAGCCCCAAAAATTAGGAGGGAAAATTATTTTTACTCTAATTTTTGGGGCTCACTAAGGAAAAATATGGAGTAAAAGCAGAGGTGAATGTTAAGTTAGAGTTATGGATTAGAATCTAAAGGTTTTAGATTAAGTTGATCTAAAACAAAGTATATAGAATGTAAATTAGTAAATAACGGACCCTTAACTGTAGTGTTGTAACACAGATGGGCATGAGACACAAATGAACAGTCAGTTTAGGTATTTGAGTTTTATTATTCAGAATGATGGAGAGATCGACAGTGATGTCAACCATAGGATACAAGTTGGCTGGTTGAAATAGAGAAATGCAACGAGAGTTTTATGCAACCGTAATATTCCATTAAAACTGAAGGGAAAATTTTATAGGACTGCTATTAAACCAGTTTTATTATATGATACGGAATGCTGGGTTATAAAGAAACGTCATTCATTAAAGATAAGTGTAATAAAGATGCGCATGCGGCAACACTAAGAGAGATAAAGTGATAAATAAATATATTCGTGCTAAAGCAAATTTTTTTTGCTAGTCAAATGACTCAAAATCATACACACATTTTTTTTTTTCTTAACATTATCTAAATTAAGTCTCCAATTGAAGTCTTATTCGAATCCAAAATCTCTAACAAATTGGAAATGTTGATGACACTTGGATAAAAACTAAAAATAACAGATATTCCTCTGACATTTCTACACAGTTATTTATACATTTAAGTGAAGCTTATTTTTTTGGCAACTATTAGCTTATCATGATAGTTAGGGGGAACATCATCACTCGGCTCCGATTGAAATCGGTCGAAATTCTGTCAGAAAATTTTTTTGACGGTAGTCAGAATCTTCTACCTCGAATCCGATCGGAGAAATTCAATTTCTGACCGATTGACCAAGTAAACGTCTAAAGACGAACTCCACCTTCGACTACGGCAACTTCGCTCGATTCTGACCGAAATCGATCGGAGTTTGATCAGAATTTTTTTCGATGACGATGGCCAGAATCTTATACCCTCAAATCAAATCCGATTGGAAAATTCCGATCTAACATTCCCCGTGGCAGCACACTGAAAAATAAATTTGTTTATTTGCAGGTGTGCAGTGGCAAGGATAGATACATAACGTACTTGTTGCATGGATCTTGATGCGGATTGGTCTCCCCCTGTGCATGCACTGCAACGGAATTTCGTGCGTAACTGAAAATGGACGTTGTCAGTTAAATTTTTGAAAGACTAGAACTAAAATGATTTTTAAATAAATAATTTAAAAGTGGGCGTAAAATAAGGATGATGAGGAGACATGCAACACTGTGCTTGCAATTGGGAAGGATCAGGAGAGGTAAGGAGAAGAGGTACTGAAATTTTTATATATAATAATGTAAATGAACTTACAGTTCTGCAAGTTACCAAGAACTTATTTTACTATATTCGATAAAAAATTTAAAATTTTTATTTCAGATTATAATCTCGACCTCCTACATCTATACTCAATTTTTTGGTTTTTAATTTTGAATTTGTCTTCCATCAAATTGACATAAAGTGAACGGTTTTCAGTGAATAAAACGTTTTGTACCTATTTGATGGAGGGTAAAAAAACCTTTAAAATTCATTAAATTTGATTTTAAAAAAGCTAAGAAGGTAAAGATCCCAAATCTAGAAAAAAATTTAGAAAAAATTATTGAATCACTATATTATTGCCGCTAGCTCATGTAATTCCATTATATTTGCTTGAGAAGAAAATTAAGGAGGAAGAAGAATAAGAAAATTTTTAGATTTTACAAAATATAATACCAATTCAAAAAATAACTAATAATCAAATCATAAACAAAAGTTGAAGTAAAAAAAAAAAAAAAAAAGAGAAATTTTTTACTAACATTAAAACTTAGGATTAATTACAGTCATATTCCCTGTAGTATTGGAGTGTGTAACTTAACATCCCTGAAATTTGAAACTCTTAAAAAACCTCTTGAACTTAGTTATTTTCACTATTTTTTTTTTTTATTAAAGTGCATTCTTTGTCCCTCAAATTTCTATTCTACCATCATCCCTCCCTTTAAACAGCACACTCCCTCTCTCTCTCCTCTCTCTCTCTCTCTTTCTCCCTCTCTATCTCTCTCTCTCAGTCACTCACGCTCCCTCTCTGACTGAGAGAGAGGGATAGAGAGAGAGAGTGAATGAGAGAGAGGAATAGAAAGGGGGAGAGAGAGAGAGGAGAGAAAGAGAGAGAGTGTGCTTGTTAAAAGGAGAGATGAGAGTAGAATAGGAATTTGAGAGATAAGAGTGCACTTTAGTAAAAAAAAAAAGAAAAAGAGTGAAAATAACTAAGTTCATGGGGTTTTTTGAGAGTTTCAAACTTTAGAAGTGTTAAGTTACACAACCAATACTACAGGGGATCTAACTGTAATTAACCCTGAAACTTATTCGGCCTGCAATTAGCAAGTGAATGGATTTTATTGACCGAGGAGAAAAATACATCGAAAGAGAAACTTTTATTTACGTAGTCATTAGTTTCTCCAATTTGGTAAGAATTTATTAGATGGTTCAATATGCAAGCAAAACGGTGGATGGTTAAATTTTTCTATTACAAAATAAATTTTAGTATAAAACATTAGAAATAGGATGGATATTAATTTAGAAAACTCATTCACTAATGAAAATAAATATCTAACCGTCTAATAAATTCTTCTCAATTCGGGAGTTGCAATGGGGAGTTTCCAAATGAGCACACCATTTTTCCTATTTAGTGGGCTCACGAGCTCCTTTGGAAACTCTCGAAAAGCACATGGGCAACACGTGACCAGCATGTGAGGGTGGCCCCGAGGCGTCCCGTTTATTTCGGGGAGAGGTCGGATCAAAGCCACGCCACTTCACCCCACCTAGTACGGTGCGCGCGCAAGCGAAGCACCCGACTCGAGATAACACCGACAGTAACCTTAACAACCTCCGTGGAAAAGCTTAAGCTACCAATTACCGCCAGAGGTCCATTAGCACTGGCTAATTATTGTTCCACTCATGCACACCCGACCCGACACTTAGATGGGATTTCGTAACAAAACAATGGGAAAAGGGGGAAGAAAAAATAATAAATAAACGAAAAGAGAGAAACTTTTGTTCGATTTGATAGCCAAACAACCAACTTCGCTTTCAAAATCCAAATTTTGTAATTTTTTAGGGGGACAATGGGCTTTGTATAGTGGGCTTGAATTGGCAACAAAATTACTTGGGATTTCTTCTAGTGTTTGGCTCCCTAATTGGAAATGGTGAAAAGTTGGAGACTTGGGGTTTTGTGTTTGCGTTGAGATTTCTTAGGGTTTGGGATGAGGACCGAAAAAGTTTTTGGCTTTGGGGATGGCTTTTTGAGTTTAGTTCAAAAGTTTATGTGCAAGTTGCATGATATTACTAATGTAACAAACTTTTTCCAATGAGAACCAATAAATAAATAGAATGATGTACATTGGTGTTGGGTTGATTGCTTTTAGAAATTTTTAGCTGTAGCTCTATTTCTTATTTGAGCTTCCATATGGTATAAGAGTAAATTGGAGAAATTATGTTATAGGAAGGGCTCTCTTTTATGCGTTTAGGTGAACAAATATGATCATATACTAAAAAGACTAAAAGGACTGTTATTTTTCAAAAAACCCCTCCACCTAATTCTTTTTTCTAAAAAACTTCTCCACATATAAAGATTTTATTGGTCCATCTAAGCGTCATACTAGAGAGTTTTCATATTACATAGTTTTTCTATATTCTTATTCTCATGATGGGATATTCAATATTTATATTTTCCGACCAATCTAAGTAGTGCTCTTTATCATTCACTTGATATTTATCAATGTACCATCGATCTAAATCATGTCTGTGAAAGATACAGGTGTGGGCCCACATCGAGCCAAGGGTGGACAGCTGCCCCCTGCGCCTAGACTTTTTTATTCAACCTATTATCCTCTATTTTTTAGAAAAAATTTCAAGAACATCCTCCCCTCTAAATAATTTCACCCCCTCTGAATAATTTTATCCCTCCTAAATTTTAAACTTTTGAGTATAAAGATTATGATTATAAGAAATAAATTATTCATTGTGAGAAGCATATCTCATTATTTTAAACTGAATAAATTTTTTTATTTTATTTTAAATACAAGAAACAACTACAAAACTAAACCTCCATATGTCAATCCCGTTTGAAATCTACACTCCCTTCATATGCGAGCAATCGTGGGTCCATGTATCTGTTTTATTTGTCTCATTGTGTTTGGATTGCATCAAGATGTTATATATATATATATATATATATATATATATATATATATATATATATATATATATATATATATATATATATATATATATATATATATATGAGAAAAATAGAAATAATCTGACAGCTCACGCAAATTATCTGAGTTGCAGTTCATTTCCAATATCTCCAATAATCTTTTTTAAAAAATTTCTTTTGGATTATGATCTCGACCCCTAAGGGTTTACTCATACCCAATTTTTTGGATTTTAGTTTTGATTTAGTCCTCCATCAAGTTAACACAAAATTAACGGTTTTTAATGAATAAAACATTTTGTATGCACTTGATGAAAAGAACTTCAATATTTATGAATTTAATCTTAAAGAAGTTAAGAAGGTAGAGATAGTAATTATTAAAAAAAATTGAAGAAAAATCATTAGATGATTATAGTTTTGCCTCTAACTCACGTAACTCTTGCTGAGCTGGCGGCTCACCTACAGTAATCCCATATATATATATATATATATATATATATATATATATATATATATATATATATATATATATATATATATATATATATATATATATATATATATATATATATATATATATATGAGACTATATTATCATACTTATACATCATTTATATTACAATATCATAAGTTTGCATAGGTCAACCCCCGTATAATTTCGCCCTCCAGCTTGGGTGCTTGGACCACCCATGCAAAGGCACGATCTGGGCATAAAAGTTTACTTTTCTAGCAACATTTTCAATTTTTATACATACAACCAAACTCCAATACTTAGGCATTGTCTAGGATACTATAACATGTGCATATACTTTAGGAATTGATATAAAATCAAGTTTTTTTTTCTTTTTTTCTTTTTTTTTTTTGCCTCCTTCACTGGGGTAGATGAGCATACTTCACTTTTACTTCAAAAATCACATGGAAAGATGATGCAAGGAAAGAAAAATATCATGATGTTTGGATATTAGCAACTAAAAAATAATGGGATTATTTTTCTCTTACTTGGATCTACTTTACAATAATCTACAACAATATTGAATGTAAAACCTGTAGAATAAGAGTTGTCACCTGAAGTCTTGCTGGCGTATTGAGCAACAAAAACCCAATTCAATTGTATTAGCTGCTCATAGCCAACCAAGAGGGTCACATGAACCTGTGCAGCAGGTAGCATGAACAACCAACCAATCAACAACAACACATATTATTCCCACAAAGTAGTAATACAATATTAGGTTACGTCTGTCAACAGTACAAGAGAACAAACTTGTTACCTTCTTCTGACCTTCACCAGCAATTTAAGAAATGCAGGGGGAATCAGCGAGTTGTTGCTTTACTTCCTGTAACTATCCAAACTACAATCATGCAAATTAAGCAAGTTAGCGAGTCGGCCTGGTCGATTACCTTTGTGCACATCATGAAAATGAGCAAGTTGTCAATCACTGCTGGCAATCAACTAATTGGTAGTGTCATGAATCTTTATTTATTGTAAACATGGCTTTTTCTTTTGATTCTTGTTCCATACTTTGTCTATTCTACTAGCTTACATGGTCTACAGCATTTTCCTCTCCTTCTGCATCATGGGGGTAGACCTCCTCTAAAGGGGACATAAAAATATTATTAGAAACTTCTTCTCCAGTTCGGTTCGGGTTTGGGTTTGGGTCTGGTAATGGGGTTTGTGGCCGAGTTGGGGTGAGAGTAAGGGATGAACACTTTTCTTCTTTAATACTATGTGTTAAATGAGCAAAGAGAAGTACAACTGATGAGCCCCTCAACACAGAGGCATATACAGGATTTGGGATAAAGTAGTTGTTCGGGTTACCACTAGTGTTATAGTTGGATCGACAGCATAAAAATAGACACAGGTTTAGAAGCAGTGACAACAACAGGTGACAGAGGAGGAAGGGAAAATGTGAAGGACAAGAGAATGCTTATGTAACCATTTTGAACTTTAACGGTAACTAACCCAGCACCAGCCCATTCCAAACCCTACCCCCCACACCGATCGCTAATTCTAAAAACAATCCAAACTCTAACCCAAGTCAACCTGACCTCATTAGCAACCAACCTGCAGCTCCAACTAGGCTTCTAACCCCAAATCCGAAACACCAACCTAAACACATGCAAGTCTGCTTAACTCAGCAGTAAGAGGATCAAGTTTCAAATGATATGACCCTTGGCTTGACCCCAGTAATAATGTTTCTTTGGTCCATATAAATTTTCTCCCTAACCAAAATGGGATATTCTAAATGCGCAACACTTTCATTTTAGTGAGCACCGTGGATTAAGTTGAGAATATTTTCAACTTGTTTGTTTTGGGTACAAAAAAGGCCTTAGTCGAGCACCATCCCCATCCATCTCATTCTCTAACCCATTTAGAAAATGGGTGATGCTCACTGGAAAGGCTCTTATGCTCACTGAAAAGGCTCTGTAGCGACCGTCGAGGGAACTCTGGCAGGCGAAGATAGAGGCGATTTTGTGCAAGGGTTTCAGAGATGATGGATGGAATCGAGGGAATAGGGGGAAATAGAGTGTGATGCTCACTATAAAAAACGGTTAGAAAAGATAAGGGCAAAGTAAAAAAACAGATGGTGTCACTAAGAAAAAATCATTTACTTTGAGGTTGTGCTTGAATATCATCAACAAAGTGTTTTGAGATATTTTTATAGTATATATTTTCGAGTGTTTGGGTAGTGTGTGTTTTTGAGTGTTCTGATCGTAATTTTTTGAATATTCAAGCTTGTACTTGGGTGTTCAGTTTTTCCATAGGTTTTTGTGGATTTCAAAAATAAATAAAAGACAAACATACCCAATTAGGAGAAAGGAAAGTGCGTGGTAGAGAGTTTGAACAATAAAAAAAAGGATATTTTTGGATAAATAATTCATAACACTCCGAAACACTCCGATTTGGAGTGTTCTAAACAACACTTCAAAACACCCACTCGGGTGTTTTGGGGTGTTCTAAGAACACGCCAAAACACTTGTCAAAAAACTCGCAAGCAAATATTTTTATGAACACTTCATAACACATCTCTCCAAAGCATCCCAAAACACTTCAAAACTAAACTCCCAAGCATAGCGTAAAAATTATATGGTGCTCACCAAGAAGCTAACGCTCGCTAAGAGGAAAGAAGAGCGCATTTAGCATTTCCCAACCAAAATCCCCTAACCCCTAAAATGATAATGCCAACTCTAAACCCAACACCATTGCAAACCCCATCCCAAACCCGCCAAACACAAGTCTAAACCTTTCTACAACTCAAGCAACCACCTGAACGCAAACCTAACACTAACAATAACCCTGCTTCATAACTCAACCACAACCGCAAATGCCAACCCCAACCTTAACACCAACAATCAACCCTAACAACCACTTGATGCCTAACACCAAACAGGGGATAGAATCATATCCCCGCCAAACTTTTCTAAATTAGGATCATTACGGATTAGGGATGATAATGAGCCAGGCCGTGCCAGACTGAGCAAATCAATTCAATATCCAAACTAAAATATTGGACTTTGGATTAATGCAAAATCCAAATAGATTATTGTAAAAAAAGTCCAACCCAGCCCAATAGACTTCGGGCGGCCCAATGGACTTCAGACAGCCCATCAAAATTATAATCAAGTGAGATCTTTCTCAGATTTTAAATCTAGCAATCCAATTTCATCCATTTTAACATCCAACTACTTTCATCACCCCTCAACAACGTAAAGACAAAAAGTCCATTTCTCAAAAACCCAACAAAAATCGAAACTTTATTAAAGCAACAAAGTTATAGAAAGAAAACTAAGAAGAAAGAAACCAACTAGAACCTTGGTGAGAGCTGTGAGCACTCTGAACCCTTGAAAAGGCTTCAAGTAATTTCCCATATCCACACCCTACCTCTTACACGACCATCAACAGCCCATCAACAAACTCCAGATGGGCAGCCAAAAAATCAAATCTTTCCCTTAAATCCCAACTCCTTAACCAGAAAGATTCAATCTTTCCTCAAAAGATGCCTCCTTCACCCGCCAGAGTTCTTGATTAACGAATTGCAATCCCAGAATCGAAGGAGGAAGACGGTGAGAAGGAAAGGTTGGGGGGGGGGGGACGAACGAGAGAGAGGAGAGAGATTGGGAACGGATTTAATTGGATTAGAATGTCAAAGCTTTTGGACTTCGGACTTTTTGGGCGAGTTTGGATATGTCCCAACCTTATATAATTAACCAAAGAATGCGAATATGTTTAATTCGTTCCAAACTTAAAATGGGCGGATCAGGTTGGATTTTTTTTTGAACGGTCCAATTGGACTTTGGATTGGCCTATGCCCATTCTCATCCCTATTACGGATCAACACATTATAAAGGTTACAGTAAGCAGAAGAATCAATTTCTAATGATTGAGGGACAAGTAAGGTCTATTAGCAGTCATGCCTTGCATGAACTTTGTGCGACCCTTATGGGCTCTTCCCATGAGAGCAAGAAAAACATACTGTTAGCTCTAGCTATCCACTACCAAGAAAGAAATTATGTAAGGAAATAACTGAAACGACAAGTTCATCATACACAATGTTGATACCTCCTGGTGGCTCATTGCGTTTGTTGCCTAGCTTCCTGAGGCAAAAGAATATGAAAACGGATACAAGCCTTTTTTGGTGCAGTCAAGTCACATAATTTTCAGTTGGATTTGGTTACAAAGGCACATAAACAAACAAAATGAGGTTATGAAGAATTTCTGCTAATCTAAAACATGTAATCATATGCACAAGTAAATTATGCGAGAGAATAAAGTAAAGAAATTTACCTCTTTTCATGCACTTTCACAGTTAACGAGCATTATATTTGCCTCGCAATGGACAAGCATTATACTTGCCGTGCTTCACCTGGGCTAAGAATCAAGAAGTTCTCAGAAAATTCAAAATGAGTGACATACATCTGTGATTGAAATATATATAAAGGGGAATCATGAAGCTGTGCAAACAGTACAAACAGTGGTGCACGATATTATGGTCTTAACAGTAAAAATTGGAAGGGAAAGCTCTAGCTGTTAAAATGACAATCATAAGTTGTATCTTAGTACATTGTTGTAAATTATATAATTATCTCGACGAATGTATTCTTAGAATTGCCATTCATAGCAGATACTAGCTGTACAGGCTCCTTTCTAGTCTTCAATCTGATGAGAGCACTCACGCCTGCAAAAGTTAAAAAAATAAAATTTAGAGGGGGGAAAGTAAGCTGATGACTGAGTTAACTATTTCTCAAGTGCCTGTCCGCTAATTGAAAAAATCCATGCTTAGATAAAATTGCATCAAATGTAGGTGATAATCAGATATTAGGGTTAGGATTAGAGATGGATTTGGGGTTGAATTAGATGGATGGATTAATTCCCGTCTCTTCTCCTTTTCATTATTATACACAAAAAGTCCTTATACTAATGTACTATTTAACATTTAAAAAATCTTCTGAAGTTGTAGACACATAGTTTCATGTCCAAAGTAGTAATGGGGTACCAAGTTACCTGTTGCTGTCTAAATTCTAACATGTGACTAAGTGCATCATTTGGGTGATTCTTTTTAGAGATGAGAAGCAGTTAGAGATCCATCGTTAGCTTTACACTAGTGCCAAGTGCACACAAAAAACATCAGGAAAACTATTCCCTGCAATAAGTATAAATAAGCCTAAAAGAACCATATGAAGCTCATTAAATAGAGTTGAAAATTACTTCTTTAGTATTGGTACACTTCATGGGGATGACGAAAAAAAAAGATGAGGCTCAAAAAGTTTTAAATCCAACAGAGTTGATGTGGCGTACCTTCAGTTGGAAAATAACCTAAGCTATGCAACCATTTATACTTTCCATGCATGTCTACGTAACTATCTACATCGCCAGGTAAGTGAAAAAATAACTGAACAGCTATTAACTAGAGTTAAAAATACAAAAAACACACTCACTATAGGTTACATTCAGCTTTAATAGAATCCCTGAAGAACAAGTGCTTGCTCAAAATCAAAAAAGTTATTTCGCTTGATGGGGATCAACAATGAGGCATTTGTAATATGGCAAATGTAATAAAAGTGCAAGTAGAATCATACGTGAGAAACACAGATATATAGAAGATGCAGTTTCTAACATGGTTAGTAAGTATATCTTGTAAACCAAACTACAGATAAAACATTATTGACCCAAGTCATGCACCACGTGTCCCACAACATTTCTACAGTACAACTTTCAGGATGAAATCAATATCAATTAGCTGTCTGTTGTAAGAATTTGATGAAAATCTGACACCATGGGAAAGCTCTTAAAAAATATCACCATGCTATCTACATTACATGAAGATTTTAATAAAATCCCACAAAAAGTACAAATATTGCTGCGTATCCCAAACAAGTAGATTAATCTGCATAGCATAGGACAGACATAGCTTACCCCACAAGTTATCGCGCATAGATACAATGGGCAAAGAACAACCAATTCAACATCCTAAATCAAAACGAAAAAAGGGATCTTTATTCTCTCATCTTCTTTTAAGTGTCTCAGGTTGCATGGGTGGTGTGTTTTCTTCTCATTTCTTCCTTTCATGTTGGGGTGGATGGGATTGTTGAGGAAGGAGGAGATGGTGGCGGTGTTTTTTTTTTTTACCTGGTGGGCGTGCATTGAAAATATATTTTTTATAATATACGCATATTTACGCTCATGAAATATATTTATGCGGTTGTTGTTCACATGGAGAAAAATGCTAAAATAGTAAATGAGGCATAAAACATTTAGTTTTTATCAAGAGATGGCACAACATACTCCATGTTGACATACAGTTGATGGTTAATAACAAGTTTAATATTTGCAAGTGCCGCACATATGGATATGGGTGTCATGTCCAACACGAAGGAATATACCAAATTTTGGCTGACTGGAAGTGTCCTACAAATTATAGATTTTATCTATGCACTAGAGTTGAATCTAATTCCCCTTGGTAAATCTGTCATCTTTCCCTTAGACAACTCTTTTCCGCTCTAAGAAAGTTTCTATGGTTGCTCAATAATAGCATAAGCTTAAATCGTACGACCAATATATGTATGTTTTTCAGCTTGCCTGCTTATCTTCTAAGACGAGTGGCTACCCATTCTTTGCCAGAGCTTTTTGGCCCAAGGTTTGGTGAAGCCTTGAGAGTTCATATCACGTTGATCATCAACCAAAGAATTTAATTGAACATCCAATGGACCTTTCCACTCTTTATATGACCCCATTTCCATGGAAAAGACCTATATGATGGTGATGGAAACCTATACTTTCCTAAGAACATAAGAATCACAATTACTTCAAAGGTAAAAAAAGGAAAAAGGAGGGGGAAAAAACTCTATTTTATAAAGGTATCCAATATAAGTTAAGACTTTAACATGGTGCTAAATTTTAGTTAAGAATTTTCACAAAAACTTGTTATTTATGGTAGTTGTATGCTACAAGTGCCGACGCAAAATACCTTATTGTGTATCAGTTGAGTACCAAGTGACAAAATTTGCAATATAATGCATCAACCTTGAGTCCTTACGGAAGTGAACTTCAGCTATAGAATATTGACTTGGTATAAACAAAACATGAAAGTGGGAAGAACAATCATATTTATCTTCAACAGTTAACAAAATTTTTACGCATTAGGATGCATGATGAAGGTATATAAACATTTGTCCCATTTGCAAAGCATACAACTATTGAAATTGATCATAGACTTGTCTATAAACAACAAGACGATCATAAACTTGTTTATAAACAACAAGACCTACTTGTGAGTTGTGATCAGCTTTGCAGGTTTACCCCGCCAACACCTAACGGTTCTCAACCAATGATGTGCTCAAACTAGAAGGTCCAGATGATTTTTGTGCATCCCACCTATGTGTTGTTCAACATCTCCGTCTAGTTTATAGGTAATAAATAATAAAAGGTTCCATTGATTTTAAATGCTAGACATCCCTCTGGACCCTAATAAGTTGTGACTCAAGTCATGTAATGATGCTCATAACTTTCACAAACCATCCAGTTAGAGTCTCCAACTCTATTAAGACTCGAGTGATTAAATGCTCACTTCACTACCTACCATAGTATACCATGGCATTTCTATCCCCTTGCGACCACCATTTATTTTATTCCATCTTATTCAAAACAAAATGTAGTTTGTACAACAGCAGTGAGAAGACAAATGTACTGAACCTAATTGATCGGAAAGGAAATAAAATAAATCTAAAACTGTTGCAATGTCTTCAATCTGTTAAATTATAACTAATTCCCCTTCAAACAAAACATGGATATAGCTTTAAATTTTCATATACAATATCTATTGATTATAAATGCTATTTCATCCATTTGAGTCCAAGTAAAGTGGTCCGGTGGTAGCTATCTTCAACCTTAGTAGCTCCTTCCACATGCATAACAATCTACATAGAATACAAACAATTTACATACAATCCTCTTCTTTTTTCAGGAGAGGAAGTGCTATGGTCAGAATTTAAGTAATTCAACTGACAAGAAATATCAAGAAATTAAAGTGCAAATCCTAGAACAATCAGCTATCATTCTTCAACATTTCAAAAGGAGACAAAAAAAAAAAACATAACCACTTATACATCCTTCACAGCCAATAAATAGATCAGGTGCCAAATTCCTTTTCTTTATTCTTTTTCCTATTTTCTCCTCCTTCCCCACTGTTGAGCTCCATACTACCATTTTAGGAGTTCCTTCACCCTCCACCATTTTCTCAAATATGCTCACAAAGACTATTAACAGAATGTGATCAATGATTTCTCAACTGCATGTCAATGATGCTTCCTTGCCAAATATAGTCAATTTATCTTCTTTTCTATCATCCTCAAATGCTAGGATTGGACTAAAAATTTCGACTATATTCCACACCTGATGTTATGGCTCTTCTAATGGTCGTCATTACATTTGGATCAGTGATGATATAGTTATGGATGTCATTATGAATATGAATCCAAAGTGAAATTATGTTTTATTTCTTAAATTTTTGTCGTAACTGGATTGCATCAATGAAATTCTGAGTTATGGATACTCCTCCAAACAAAGAGAATCATCTGTCCAAAAAAGTTACATGATGACCCATATTCATGCTGGCATCTGAACTTCTTTGGACTGGACCGATAAAGTTATGGATAATGATGAAATAGCAAGAAGGAGACACGAGAATAAATGTTTATGACAATCAATGCATTAAACCTAGAAATTGAAGATGGCAGATGGGGAGATAGCCCAATCATCAAGATGATTATGGAAGTGCGCTGATGTTATGGTGCCAAAATTAGAATTATTCCCATTATCATGACCACAATACGAATAACTAGAAAATATATGAGAAGATCACAGACAGCATCAAAGACAATTGGAGATTACTATTCAAAAGTCTGACAAGAGGGTAAGAGACTCCAAAATGACACAAGGAAACTCCCCAAATAAGGGATAGACAATGGAAAAGAAAATGTTTCTCGTCTAGTCATTGTAGCCCAAGAATGAATGTATTGCAAACATTTTCTTTCCTTTTTTAACCATTGTGGAAAAAGTAGGAGAGATAATTTGCCTACATTTTACTTGATGGAACAACTCCATCATGAACCTATACTATTATCAAGCCCACCCCATCCCCAGGCTAAAAAAAAAAAAACCAAAAAAAATATATAGAGAGAGAGATGAAAGAAAAGAAAATCTAAAAAAAAGGAGACCACAACGTTAACTCTCATAATCCAACCATAATAGTCCAAGAAAATCTTCCCACACGCCATCATGCATTAATAAATTAAAGCATTTTTCAGCCCTTTCAAGCTCATGGTTTGACCGAACCAATCCTTTGGATATTCAAAACACATTAAAATAACACATCTACCTCTACAAGGCAATTATAATCAGATATCCATCACTGCCTAGCATAACATTCCACATATGCATTTATGTCTCTTAATGTTCCTGTTTTCACCAAATTTCAGTGGAAATGAAGCATGAATAACAGATCTACCAGTCTACCTCAGTACCTCTACAAGGCAATTACAATCAGATGTCCACTTTGCTGCCAAGCACAGCATTCCACATGTGCATTTCTGTCATATTCCTGATTTCATGTCATTTCAGTGGAAACAAAACATGGAGTCTACAATAACTATGATACAGACCTGACTTGAGCTAACAAACTAATCTTGAAATGAGGAAAGAAAATAATTTTTTTTAAAAATGTATCATCTTCAATGCACTATATACCTCACCTTAACTCCCTTAACAGAAAGAAAGAAGATACATCTAGCATCGTAGGAGCATCTTAGTTCTTTTAAGCCCTTGTGAATTCAAGTACTGATGGACACAGTAACAATTGGCATGTGTAGCTGTACTTGAATTTTATAATTTCTTTCTATATACATACAGTTAATATACAATGTTAGTCTCATATTTGACCAGAGAACTCAGTCACAAACCCATGCAACTACCATCCACCCATGCCAAAAAAGAAAATAAAGAAACAAAAAAAGTGGGAACCACCATCCAGTCTCTTAAGTTCCCCCTGCTATCCTAATAAAACTATAATGACAAAGGAACTCTTTACATATTGCAATGCAGTCAATAATTGCAACATTCTTCAACTCTTTCCGAGCTTACAACAAAACCTTTCACTTCATTGAGTTAATAAGTTCCTACAACCAAAAACCACTGATGAATCCGTTGCTAGACATGCCTCCCGGATTAAGAGATGATTTGATGTAAGCAGTACGAGTTGGTTATAGAGATGGCTTCTCTATAGTGGCAAACATGAAAATGAACAAACTATTTTATGATGTTCAAAATATATCAACTTAATCTGCTCCACTCCTTTCTAATTCTAGATGAATTGAAATGCTACAAGTGGTCCTCTCTCCAAGTGTGGTTGCGCCCTACTTGGATGTCAATGCTTACGTAGTGCTGCCCTAGTGAAGCTAATTCATTTTAGCTGCCTATGCTAAAATTCAAACAGTGTTCAATCAATTAACGTTGTGGCTTATGGCCCATGAATAACGTGTCTTACTCTCAAGGTCCATAAGTGTCAAATTCTTCTCTATCAAGAAAAAGATTTTCAAAATATATTGAAAATAAGACGTGAAGCCACTGCAATAAGAATCTAAAAACCTTCGGTATAGACAGCCAAAATAAAAGAAAAAATTCAGATACAACTTTCCCAACCACCAGCATCCTAATAGAGCACAATATATTACGATAAAAGATATGAATACTAGACTTGAATTCAGCCAGAACTGAAATAAATAAAGAGGAGAAAATAAAATAAAAAGTTGATTTTATGGTCAACAGATCTCAACAGAATGTTGAATAAATTCATAAAACCAAAGAAAGCAGACGAGTAAAATAAAGGTACTTAAAATTTTTAAGAAAAATAAAGAAAAAAGAGCTACAGTTATTAGCAAACTAACCATAGACTCTTGTGTATATTCAAACAATTTCAGTCATTATAAAGGTGATACAAAACCAAGAAAGAAACAACGCAAAGTAGCCAATTATTGAGCATGCAAATAATATCACATAGCAAGTCCCTTGACAGACATCAATTTACAAATTAACAATCAAGAAAGGTGCAATGATAAGTAAGTATCACATAACAGAGCTCTTGATCATAATTTTTTAATTCAATGCATTTAAAACTGGTTCACAGTGGCTTTGTTCAGTGTAAGTAATAAAACACAGCCAAAATATGAAATGAACCAACTGAAAATAATCCCAACCGTAGCAAGTCTGTATAAAGCCTCAATGAGATGGGTAGTAATGTTCACATTTGTGGCCTGTAGGTTTATAAGGTCTCCAAAGAGTGCAGTAGTGCACATCAAATCTCAATGTTTAGCCCATAGAGCACCTACCAGATTCAAAATGCTAGTATCAGAGATAAACATCTTGTTTCTGAAAATGTGCCCTTCTGAATCAACAACTCATGGCACACTTGAAGATAAATTTGATATTCATTATGAGCCTCCTCGAAGGTAATGGTCAGTGTCCTTCCAATGCAAATATCAATTGCAGAGCTCTTGATAATCAAATGACAAATTAAGGTACCAAATCTTATCAAGCATGCAAACAAAGTTTATAGCATGTAAGGCCATTATTTTTATAATTCACAATGCAAGTGGTTTCTCATCCATGTGACAGCATCCATGGCTTTTGAACACAACTTAAATTAATCTCATTGTTCTTTTTATTAATTCATTTTTTGTTTCCTTGGGCTAATTGGCAGTAATCAGGGTTCTAAGAACCCTCGACTAATTCCCTTTGAAAAGCTATGTGACAGATAGCATCTTACCCCCCTAACAAAACAGAGATCCCTATCCACTGAAGAGCCTTACTAAGAACCTGTGATTATAGGAACATTTAGTTGCTAGTCTTAGTCAGGCATATAATGGTCAGCCTCTCTCCCGTTCCTTCCATTTCAAAACTCTTCTTTTCTCTCTCTTCAGCAAAAATGGCATACAAAGTTGAATTGTTGGTCACCATCATTTATAGCCTAACCTGCCTTTCAACATGTTCTAACCCAAATAGAAAGCCTTGACAAGCTAGTAATTATATAGGTAAAGGCTACAATGTTTTCCTGACCAACTGGTTAATCATAATAAGCTATAAGATCTCACTTAACAAAAATAGTAAAACATCAAAATGTTGGTAATATTCATTGCTGATTCTGAATTGGAAGCCCCTTTTTGGCTATACTGAGTCAGCCCCTTTTGCTAAGCACTGGCAAAGAGGTATGACAACTTCCACATTAATAGCTTTTACATTTAATTCAAAGAACTTATAATTATGAGAGTAGAACCAAAGACGAGCAACAAAAACCATATGAAACTGCTAAAACTAAATATTAAACTTCTTGTACTTCAACAAATAGAATATGGTCACCAATACACCTCAAGTATGTTAAAACCATCAAAAAACTCAATTTATTAAATCATCATCACTATCATCATCTTCAACTTTTATCATCAAGTCATTTCACATCAATAAAGGGCGCCCAAAGGAGCACACTCAAAGTTGAGAAAACCCTGCAATGAATTAACCAAGATTCTACAAGTAGCAAGCAACCACACATGAAACATCTACGAGAGTACAAATAGGTTCCAAGTTCCTATCATGTAATTATAAGCAAAAAGGCCCCTGTATAAAACCTTCAAGGACAAGCAGCATGCATAGATATTTTCCAATTAGTCTAATTCTCCACACAACCAAGGGGCTTTTTTATTAAAAAAAATATCCAAATATCCCCACACTCTACACTGATAAATAAGTATACAACAAGCTTTGATGTAAGCAATCACATTCAATGGCAAACAAGGTAGCAGACATACTATATCTAAGCAATTAGAATGGTGGATTTATTTTACAACACTATTCACTTCCAATCTTCTCAATGCATCACTTCATCTGAACATTATCAAAGAAGGGTAATCCCATGGTCATTACTTATCTTGCTGGCGTTCATAGCCTATTGTAATAAATAAAGCTAGAAACTGGAGATTATTTATTGAAAACCCATATCTTAATACTCTTTGTTTTTACGAATTAATCTCTCTATTTTATCTCCAAGTATCAAGAAAGGAATTCTAGGCCCTTCTTATCCTAATCTCATTCTTCACAAGATTAGCACCAACCATAAATATTCCCTCACAGTCACAAGCTACTGTTGGCATCCAATGGTCTGAATGTGAGGAAAGATGAACACTACTGACTACCAAGTAACACCTTTTTCCCCCCCCAAATATCAGTTCCCCCATCCCGTGCCTTAATTCCCAATTCCAGAGAAGAGGCACTTTGGAGTAGGTTTCTATGTCCATCACGCTAATTTGAACTCCACTCTACCAACTTAAGACTTGAAGAAATTAGAAAGAAGTAATTTCTACAACTTTTGTTCACATTAGTGTATCCATTTCCATTTAGGATGGCCATGAAATTACAACTAACTGACATTTGGTAGTATGTGGCCATCCAGTCGATAATAGAAATGGGCAGGTAGCTACTTCAAACGACTCTTCAAGAATTTTGAGATCTTTAGAATTTCTTTCAAATTCTAGTGGAATTGAAATACCATAATCAGCTGCTCTCACTATTATATATAGCTACTCTCACGATAAACAATTTCCAAACAATATTGTGAGCAAAATTCAATCTTTACACAAAATCAAAACAAAGGGAAGAGAGAGCGCCAGAATTTATGCCATTTTATGATATAATTAAGAAAATCAATTTTTACAAATCATACCATACGATCATCCTCTGGCCTTGAGCTCGGCGAGCCGCCTGGAGAGGTCGTCCTCGCCCACCTTCTCCTTCTCCTTCCCCGGTATAGCATGTGCCGCGGCCTGCGGCAGCCCCACGGACACCTCGAGCCCGTAATCATCCGCCACCTGCTGCATCAGGCTGTTCACCTCCCCCTCCGGGGTCGAGAGGCTCGTGGACCCAGCCATGGACCCCTCCATGAACTCCGCCTGCACCTCCATGTTCACAAACTGCCTCTCGAACTGGTCCATCGTCTCGCTCATCTTCTGCAGGTTGCCGGTGGCGAGAGAGGAGTCCAGGGCCTTGACGATGCCAGCCATGGACTTGCCGATGGTCTGCATCTTGGCCTGAGTGTCGAGGCGGGCGACGACGGCGTCGAGGCGGGAGGAGAGGCGGAGGTAGTTCATCTGCTCGTTGCGCTTGCGGATCGCGTTCTCGGCGTAGATCCGGGCGCCGTCGGTGTTTCCCTTCTCGATCGCCTTCTTGATCTTCAGCTTCTCGGATTTCTCCTCCTTCTCGCACTTGCGGGCCTGCCGCTGGAGCGATTTGGAGGTGAATTTCAGCTCCATGATCTGGTTCATCAGCTTCTCCGTGTTGCCCATGGCCGACGACGAATTAGGGTTAGGGTTTGAATTTTGGAATTTTCTTTTTTTTCTTTTTTTTCTTTTTTTTTTTTTGATGGAGAAGGAAGGAGAAGAGGATGGTTTTATAATTTTCATTTGCTTATCCGCATCGAATTGTTGGGGAAATTCTAAATGCGCACCACATTTGACTTAGTGAGCACAATTTTCTCCTATGTTGTAAATCACGTACTATAGTGCGTGGTGCTCACTAAGTAAATGTGGTGCGCATTTAGAATTCCCGTCGATTTGGTTGTCATTTGCGCGTTGGCTCCGAGGAATTCTGATTGCCAATAGTAATTGACCTACGACTAAAATAATATATTTTTTCTTCTCGTTCCAATTTTAGGGAGATCAACTGAAATATTAATTCTAATCTCTACTTACTAAAAAATAGTGTATAAAAAATTATATAATTTTAATAAATTTTGATCTACAAAATAAATGGTTTTTTTAATAATATAATAAATGAGATAACTTGATTAATGATCAGAAAGTGTACATGATTTTTATATATATTTTTTTAGAGTGTTATGTTGAGATTTAGGGATAACGAGATACTTTAGATACACCATTTAATATTGTTATAAATTAATTTAATATCATTGTGGGCCAATGGTCCTCGTGTCAGATATTAAACTGATAAGAATATATACTATATACTACACTTGATATATATAATTACTGTGAGTCGTTGCCGTCAGTTTAGGAAAAATTACGTGAGCTAGCAGTCAGAATACAGTAATCCAATAGTTTTTCTTCATTTTTTTCAGAATTGAGATAATCTTAATAAAATTTAATTTCATAAATTTTGGAGTTCATTTAAACTTTTATCAAGTATATACAAAATGTTTATTTATTAAAAATCGTTAAAATTGTGTCAACTTGATGGAGGACCAAATCAAAACTAAAACCCAAGAAATTAAGTATGAGTGAATTCTAGGGAGTCGAGATCATAATTTAAAAGGAATTTTTAAAAAAATTATAGTAGGTAGTGAAAATGAACTGCAGCTGAGATGACTTGCATGGACTGTAAACTCATTTCCATATCTCTCTCTATATATATATAAGGTTAATTATATTATTTTCATATATATATATATATGCAAATAATGGAAATGAGTTGATAAAACACGTAAGTTACATGAGATACAGTCCATTTATACTATCTCCAAAAAAAAATTCAAATTATTTTATTGCATTATGGTCTTAACGATCTAAAGTTACGAATACTAAATTTCTTGGATTTTAACCAAAAAAGATTATGGAGGTTGAGATGATGATTCTAAATTTTTTTTTTATTAAGGAAATAATAAAAATATTATTTGTTTCGTATGTAGCTTACAATTGGGGAAATTCTAAATGCGCACCACTTTTCTCTTAGTGAGCACCATTTTTCCCTATGTTGTAAATCACTTTACAATAGGATGAGGTGCTCACTAAGTAAAATGTCGTGCGCATATCGAATTTCCCTTTCAATTGGCGCCACTCCAAATAGACAGTTCCTAAATATGATATATGATGTGCATTAGAAGTTCCCTAAATATCACCCAATGTTTTTTTTTAAACAAAAAAAAAAAAAAAATCTAAATGCGAGCTTTTTTTTTTTACTTAGTGAGCCCCATAAGAGTTGAAACATTGGCACTTTTTCTTAGTGAGTCCTATATTTCTCATTTTTTTTTTCTGAAATTCTCTCCCTCCCCTCCTCCCCCAACAGTAGCAGCGGTTGCGGTGGTCGCAACGGCAGCAGCAATAGCAGCAGCTTACTGCTACAACAGCAACGGAGTTTACTAAGAAAAAGAGCTGAAGGTTTTCTTATAAAAAAAATTATGGCAAACTTGTAATTAAGGGTGGCAATCGGGCCGTGTCAACATGCCATGCCTGGTACGGCATGTCTTAACGGCACGTGTGTCTGGGAATTGGCTCGGGCTTGACCTGTGGCATGGCTAGTCGTGCTGGCATGTTTTTTTTTTTTAATTATTATTTTGATCAATAAGTTAGTTAAGTTAATTTAATTGGATCTAACAAGTATAAAAGACAGTAAAAAAAATTTTTAAAATAAAATCTTATTATATTAATAAAATTACCCTATAAATCTCTTCGGAAACATACAAAACCCAAAGAAAGGGGAGAAAATTCTGGCCGTCGCGCCAAACTTGTTATTAGTATTTTTTCCAAGAGCTTTATGAGTTTTACAAAAACTATATGAAAAAATTATAAATGTAAAATTCGAAAAAAAATTACAAAAATCTTCAATTTTCATTCTTTCTTAGGTGAGTTCTCTTACTTTACTTCGTGAGATAGTTCTTCTTCGCTTTATTCTGCGTCGAGTCAGTCCTTCATGCAAACATATCTTTTCCAATGTGTTTGCTGCATTGAGCTACTCCACTCCGCTAACACTCTAACGCATGCATTAAAAGGAGACTCTCATACTACTGTGGACACTGGAGGAGTTAATATATCACAGATCATATTAGAAAGCACATTATATGTTTTTTCCTGTAATTTCTATTAGGCTAAAATATCAATGTCTTCATAACATTCAGGAGATAAGTCATTTGCATAGTTGGGCCTTTCTAAAATAATGAAGTTTATTTAAAAAAAATATTAGATTGTCTGGATTTTTTTCCATGAAATACGAATGACATTATTGGTTGTTTACTTTCTTTAACAGTAGGTTCCTTTGTAATATGTGATTTATCACCACCCATATCCTCATATATATGGTACATAATATCTAAATAAGTTTTAATATCATTAACTTAATCCTTAAAATTATTTAAATAACACATTTTTTTATAAAATAAATATATTAAAATTCTCATTCCATCAAACTTATAATGTGGATATACAACGGTTGCAAAATACAGTAAACATAGAAATTTTCTAAAATATTTATTAAATTTAGTTTCGATTGGTTGAACAATATCTTTAAGTATTGGATTATTCCTACTTTCATTAAAAATCGAACTAATTTTGGTTAAATAATAAAGTGCAATGTGTATAGTTGGGTAATAAGTCCCAAAAGTGCTCTAGTTGCATCTTCAAATTTGCTTAAAAATTACAAATACAATGCAAATTATTCAATTCATTAAACATCTAAACTAATGATGGTAATTTTATTTCATTAAATATATTTAGTACATCTTTATATTTAATTATTACGTCTAACATTTTATATGTATAATTCTATCTTGTTTTTACATTTAAAGGTAAAATTTTAGGTGAGATCTTGAAATTCTTACATTTTTGTTTATATGTTTGTTTTCTTGTCTCACTACATTTTATAAATACTATTGTGTTCATAAATTTAATTATTGAATCATTGAGTACTTTTAATTCATCCTGCGCGTACAAATTAATTATGTGACAAAGACACCTAATATGAAATAATTTACCATATAAAATTGGTTTAGTAATATTTTTAAAAATTTCCATTGCGACCGTATTTTCAGAAGCATTATCTAAATAAATGGAAAATATTTTTTTTTTATTCCAAATGCCCAAAAATACTAAGTAAAAATTGTGATAGATTATGTGTATTATGTGGAAATTCAAATCTCCTAAACCCAATTATTCTTTTTTGTATCATCCAATTTTGATCTATGTACTGGACCATTACACATAAATAATGACAAATATTTAAGGCCTCCCAACAATCCGAGATTATTACGACTCTGTAAATTTAAAAAGCTAAAATGACAATTAAAGTTTATCTCTTATCTTTATATATTTTACAATATCGGATTTACATATTGAACGTGAGACTCTTTTAAATTCGGGATTATGTGTCTTTTTTCTAAAATTTTAAACTTTGTGTCTTCGGCCACAGAGAAAGGTTGCTCGACATGTACTATATATGTTGTTAATTTTTCTCTACCGGCTATAAGTTTATATTTAAAGCTTCCTAAAGTTCCTCCTTAGATATTTAATTGTGTTTGTTGTGATTCATTTGGTGGGTATATTTTATCTAAATGTTTTTTAAGATGACTCGTTTCACTTCCTATAGGGAAAAAGTAAGGTTTTTGATAATACTTACATGTAACTTTCCTAACACTATTTTTCTTAAAATTTTCAAAGTACTTTTATAGATTTTGAAGTCCTACAGGGGATGATTATTTGGATTTCGGGTATTATGATTTCAGTGGGCTCTTATTCGAGCATATTACATGACTATAAATTTTTATATAATTGTAATACAAATTGTATTTGAGAAGGGTATTCTAATGGTTGGTAAAAACTTTGATATTCTTCATTTGATAAAAAAAAAAAAGAGAAAAAGTAATCGCGATTTGAGAGGAAGAAGCATCGTACGAGTATGGATTTATTTCGAAAAAATCATGAAAAAACCGAATAAAAAATTTAAATTATAAATACTTCAAAATCGCAAGCCGAAAAAAGAGTTTGAGAGTTGGAATCGCTTGTAACCTTGTTGATGCTTGAGAATTGAAAGAGGAAGCCGGAAAATCTTCTTTTTGATCACTTAATACTTGCTTGAGCCTTGATTCTTGAAACTTGATCGGAATAAGAAGAATTTTTTTGAAAGAATTTTGTGTTTGGAAATTTTTGAGAGAGTTTAAGATTGAGAAGAGTTTGAGAGAATTGTGATTTGTGAGGAAGAATGAAAATAGAGGAATGAGGGAGATATTTATACAAAAAAAAAAGATTTTTTTGCAAAAAAATTGCAACCCCCCACCAAACTGCCATTTTGACTTGCAAATTTTATTTGCAAGAAACTCCCAACAGCTATTTTATAATTATTGGGGTTCTAGGAAAAAAAAAACTCCAATGACTATAAATGACGAGCCTTTAAAAAAAAAAAAAAAATTTTTGACGAACGGCTGGACAGCCCGACCTACCCGGCTCGGGAACAACCCAAGTCCCGGTACGACTCCGGCGAGCCATGTCGAGCCGGGCATGCTCAACGGTCCGGCCCATTTGCCGCATCTACCCATCATCGAATAATAATATACGAAACTGTCTCTGGCAACAATTATTATAAGTAAATAGATGAGTTTTGTATGTACTTTGGATAAAATTTAAACAAACCATTCGTTTCCGCTTTTCTTCGAACAGTTGATGTGCACCTCGAGGGAAGTTTGAGAGGAAAAAATAACTGAAGATAGAAAACAGCATATTGATATTAATGTTTTTAATCTAATAACTCTTTGGGCAGGGAAATTCTAAATGCCCACCATATTTTACTAGAGAGCACCATTTTCCCCTATGTTGTAAATCACTTTACTATTCACTAGTAAAATGTGTGCGCATTTAGAATTTGCCCGCTGGGCATCTTATAGTCAGATAGAGCCCTTCCATGCTCGCTTTCATATTTGAATTTGAAGTCAGTTTGTAGAAGGAAAAAAAAAATTATTACCTCAGAAGAAAATGACAAAGTAATCATAAAAACTAAACTAATAATGGATTAATTACACTCAGACCCCATGTAGTATGGTACATGTAACACTTAGACCTCCTAAAGTTTAAAACTCTCACTTAGATTCCCTGGACCAAATTAAAACAAGCTAATTTAGATACTTCAGTAGGTCTAAGTGAGAGTTTTAAACTTCAGAGTTCTAACATTTACATGCCCCTTTAAAGGGGTCTGAGGGTAATTAAACCATTAATGATACTAAAACAACCATTTGGGGAAATTCTAAATGCGCACCATATTTTACTAGTGAGCACCATTTTCCCCAATGTTGTACATCACTTTACTGTATGGTATGAGTTGCTCACTAGTAAAATGTGGTGCGCAATTAGAATTTCCCAACCATTTGCTCTCCTCGAAAAAAGAGCTGGAGGGAAAAATTATGCTTGATGGAGTTGGGGGCAGATGGAGGAAAGCCAGACCTAGCTGGGGGAAGTGCTGGCCAAACTACGGTCAGAGCGATGTTCATGCACGGTCGGAACGCGGCTGGACCGCGGTTCAGACGCGGTACAAACGCCCTTTTCCCACTGTTTGGCCGCGGTTTAGACGCGGTGTGGCCAGCGGTTTCGACGCGGTACGGCCACGGTTTCGACGCTGTGTGGCCGGTGGTTTTGACGCGGTATGGCCGCTGTTTCGACGCGGTTTGGCCGGCCGATTCGACGCGGTGCGTCCGACTGTTTCGACGCGGTTGGGCTGCAGTTTCGACGCGGTGTAGCCGGCGGTTGGGCCGCGGTTTCGACGCGGTGTGGCCGGCGGTTTCGACGAGGTGTGGCCGGCGGTTTTGACGCTTTGTTGCCGGCGGTTTCGACGCGGTTTGGCCGGCCGATTTGACGCGGTGTGTCCGGCGGTTTCGACGCGGTACGGCCGCGGTTTCGACGGCGGTTTCGATGCGGTGTGGCCGGCGGTTTCGAAGTTGTACGGATGCGGTTCAGCCACGGTCACCGCTGTTCAGGTGCGTTTTCACGAGGTTCGCCTGAGTTCGTATGAGTGAATTCTTCCACAGAGAATCTTAATAAGTGATTCATTAACAATCGAAGGCTGTTCTAAGTTAATCGAAAACTAGAAGAACTGGAAGCCTAAAGTAATTGAAAAGAAAACAAATTAGAATCTCAAATGACTGAGACTTAGGGTTTTGTAGTTTCCTTCTCTTTTTGTTTACATGCTGTGATTCTCCTCATGTTGAAAAAGAACACGTCTTTTCGTAGCGATGAGTTGAGTTGCTATAATGATTTCGCTTATGAGTTGTTATGAAATTCCTTTATCTATAATTTTGCCGTTTCCTCCTCATTCTGCTCATCAAGTTGTATGCTGATTCTCCTCAAGGATTGTTCTTGAACTTCCATTATCCCAAAATTCCGTAGGAAATTATTTTGTATTTTAACAATGCTAGACTTAGTTGATATCCTTGCTCAACTTTGCCAAAATGGAGCTTCAAACTTTGTGTGTGATGGTTTTTGAACTTGAAGTATTGAATTCTTCTTAATGGGCTATACTTATCAATCTTGAGTAGAGTTCTAATCCGTCCGGACGTCAGAATTTTGATGGGAAGGGGGGCTTGCTAATTTTTTTTTTTTTTTATCAAAGAAAAGAAAACAAACATAAACACAGATATGCTTGCTTCTTCTTCTTCTTTTGTTTCAATTGAATGTGGGATATCGTACAACTCCAAAGTGAAGTTTCACCCTAAGCACACCCACACAAAAGTTTTATACTGCTACATTATGTGAAACGTTCTGTCCGTGTCAAGCATATGAGTTCAAATCGATGTGTGTATATCTATGTGTTATCAAATAATGCATTATTAGCTGTTACATACACACTTGTTTGAATAGTTATTTTATCAGGGTGGGATAAGAGGCTATAAAATCAGTATCATACACTCACAAATTAATACATGAATTATTCCAAAATATTTTTGGTGATGCTATCGAGGACATTAACATTTAAATGGAACATTTTCTTCCAGATTCGATACTATTAGTGTCTAATACCTATAACTACATGATTTGATTTGTAGTTCTTTTTTTTTTTTTTTTTCCCTCCTCTTTAATGATTGCAAGTAGATCCGAATCTCTGACCTAATACAGATCACATACACGTAAATGTAGTCTCTTACTATCACAGTCTAGATTTTCAAAGTATTTTCAACCTTTGACATTATCTTTACCTCACAATGTCAGTTTTTATTATTGAAAATTTTGTGACTTATCTAGCCTAAATTAAAAAATTGTATTTATTGTCGATTTCAGCGTGTTGCACAATTCAATTATGCCAATGTGTATGAGTTACAGTTATAGATTATCTTTACATTTGTTAGAAGGATGATTGTGAAAATAGTTCTTGGTTATTTAGTACAGAGCTAATCATAGCTCAACCAGCAAAAAGAAGGAAAAGGACTGAAGAGAAACCGAGTAGCCTAGTTACTAACTAAACATTAGTCATAAGTTTTAGTGTTGACGTATTGCATGATTTTTTTCTTCCTTTAGGTGGAAGTCAAGATTAGGAAAGGGAAGGCAGTGAATATTCACTTGTTTTGTGCCCGAAAGCCCGGCCTCTTGCTCTCTACAATGAGGACACTCGACAACCTTGGCCTTGATGTCCAGCAGGGCAGTCATCAGCTGTTTCAATGGAGTTGCTCTAGATGTTTTCCGAGGTGAGGTACGTCACTTACAACTTGAATGCATGTAGTTGAGATGACAATGGCATTTGTTTTTAAGCACCATGCTCCTTTACCATCACAATACTGTCATGAAAATAATCCATTGTTCATGATCTTTTCACTGGTCAAGTGATTACCAATTTTTTGCCATGAATTGTTAGTTTTTCATAGATTCGTCCATTCATGATGTTATAATTATATGTTGAATCTAGTTCACTTATTGGTTGGAGGATGCTTGTACCATGTCACAGGAATATGATTTATCTATCAGCTTTAGAGCCACTTGCAGCTGCTCTTTGTAACTAATCCTAGGTGATATGTGATTATACTTGCGAGATCAATGAATGATGATTGGAAGTTTATACCAAAAATAAATGAATGTTGGCAATGATATGATAGTGAATATTCTCTATTTTGTTGAAACATCATGTAGCTTAGTCATCAATTTATCTTCTGGAACCTGAATCTTTCCAATTCCTTATTTCCATAATCCTTGCATTCGGTGCAGCTAACGACGATGGACTAAATTGCTTCTTCGTGTCATCCCTTTGATTGAGCAGTTGGTGGAGCGATGCTTATGCATTCTGCGGGGCTCCAAAATGAAGAAACTGCAGAGTGATGACTGTAGCTGCTCTTCGAGGAACTAGTGCAAGCATCTTTCTTGCAACTCATGCTATCAAATGCATACAATTTTAGTAGTGGAACTGGTGTTTTCTGGCAATTTGATGTTGTTTCCTGCCTCAAAAGTAACTGATCCTGTGTTTAATCCCTTTCGTAAGTTAACTATGAAGACTTTCGCCTGTAACTCCTTGAATTTTTCTCTCTTTTCTGCTCCGTTCTTTCAAAAACTACAGAGTATAGCTTTCTGTTGAAGATGTCAACGTAGCGAGACAAGGAAAATCTTACTCTTTAAGCTTCTGGTTTGACTTTGACTTGTCAATGCAGCGAGGAGAAGAGAAAAATTTATTATGTTAAGCTTTCTGATAAATTTGAAATATCAACGTAATGTTATAATTTGACATATTAATATTCCTCTCTCTTTTTTCCCCTTGTTTGTTTATAGAACATAAAAGTTTGGCTGTACGATGATCCTTCCTTGTTTCTTTATCTTTATCGATTTATCCTCGATTGAATGATGTCTGAAGCTATAAATGCAGTTATGTTGGAGTCATTTACATCAAGGTGCATCCTTAAATGGAAGAAAATGTACATATATTTTGTGTGTGCAGCTTTGGTGCCAGAACCTTGTTGCACTCTCTGTGATTGATGTTTCTTTGCGACTTCAAAAGTTTAAAGGCTGTTTTGTATCTGAGAATGAGATTTTGCCTCATGGTGAAAATATTGCAGTACTTGTTGTGTCTATGTCAGTAAATTTTGTTCCTGAAGTTATGGTGCTCACTAAGAAAGGAGTCCACTAAGAAAAAGAGGGAATTTCTAGATGGACACAGCTTTTTTTCCTAGTGAGCCCACTTAAATCTTCTCTTTATTTACTATTTTGCCATTAAAATTCTTGGTCAAAACTATCCTCCTTCACCCCTCTTTCATCCGGAACTGTTAGGCTGGATGGATTGGCCTGATCCGGGCTGGTTAGTCCGGATCAGGTCAATCCATCCGGGCTAACAGTCTCGGATGGCTGGATCTGATTAGGGAGGGGGAGGAGGGAGGCGATGCAGTCGGACAGTTTTTAGAAATTTCTATTTTCACTCAAAGATAGAGAGAGTGAAATTGAGAAGAAGAAAAAGATGAAGAAGAAGAAGACGATGAAGAAGAAGACGACGAAGAAGACGATAAAAAAGAAGAAGAAGAAGACGATGAAGAAGAAGAAGAAAATGAAGAAGACGATGAAGAAGAAGGCGATGAAGAAGAAGAAGTAGCAGCAGCAGAAATTGGAGAGAGAGAGAGGAGGTGAGTTAGGAATTTTAGTGTGCTCACTAGGAAACCCTCTTTTTAAAATAGAGAGTGTGCTCACTAGGAAAAAAAACTGTGCCCACCTAGAAATTCCCATAAAAGATGGGGCGCATAACGTAACTCGCGCACAAACCCAACGGGTTCCGTCTTGGTACTCGTATGCTGCGGCACAACTTAACATCTAACCAAACTCAAAACAAACCCCTTTGTCTTTTCCAACAACCATCTGTTCCTTATATTATTCCGCAGGACCACTACACGCAGTCTTTCTTCCTATTTATTTCATTTTCCCTCCAATCTTTTCCCTCTCCATTACTCTCTCTCAGTCTCTCTCTCTCTCTCTCTAGTTCTTGAAATTTTCTCTCTCTAGATCTTGATCGCCGTCCGATGATCGAAGGAAGGCGATGGAGCTGCCGGCGATTTCTATTTACAGCATTCTCCTGACTGCCTCTCGCGCTCGCCGATCATCTCTTGTACGATTTCTTTCTCGGTTAATTAATTTTTGCTTGATTTTAGATCTCGATTAGTTTTCTTGCATCTGTCCTTGATCTCGGTTTAGTTTGTTTCGTTGATCGTCTCCTGTGATGCGTATTTTTCATAAATTTTGTGCTAATTTTGTGTTATTTTACTTGAATTTCTGTTCTCGAACAATTTTGATGAACTTATCGTAGTTCTTGTAGCTATTGTCGTATTCATTTGGTTTATGTTAATTGTTGCTCCATTTTATGTCAAATTTTGGTTACTTTACCTTAATTTTGGAACTAGGTTTAGTTTTTTGCCTTGATCGTCTCACGTAATGCTTACTTCCGTCGAATTTTTGCTAATTTTGGGTTCCTTTTTTGTTATTTTTTTAGTTCTTGAGCAAATTTTGCTCAATTTTGGTTCCATTTTGGGGATTTTTGTGGCGATTGCTATGTTTTAAGTGTAGAAGTGATGCGATAGAGAAACATTAGGGTTTTGAAGTAAGATCGAAGTTCCAAAATAACTTCTGTGGTTGTTATTTGTTTCTTTCATCTTCATGTAGTTCTTGGTTGTTTGTTCGATATGGAGTGCGATGGTGTTGAGTGTGATCGTGTCGGCAGCAGCGGCTGCTTCTCCTGGCATTTCTTCGGTCACCTGTGCTGCGGAGCAGCCGTTTCATGTAATTCTCCTCAACGATAATTTATTCTCTATTTATCAGTTATTTTCTTGTTATAATTTTGTCATTGTTGGTAGTTTTTACTGCATTGTTAGCTTATAAATTATTCTTGCTTCTAGTATAGTTCTTGTATTTGAAAATTTGTGCTGCTTACTAGAGCAAGTTTTGGTTTTTTCTGAGGGAATGGGGCAAGTTCAGATTGTGTCATTTAGAAGAGAAACATGCTAAATAAATTCAGGAGTTCGGAAAATGCTGCAGATTGCTAAGAATCTTGATCTAGAATAAGACTAATATAATAAAACTCTGAAATTGAACATATAAATGAGTTGTTGTGCCTAAGACACTGATTAATTGAGCAATTTGATGCAAACATTGACTGTCAACTTTATTTATTTATATTAATTGATTGACTGTTACTCTAAAGCTAAATGAGGCGTGAACAAACCAATAAACAGGAAAAAGATGGATTGTTTTGTGAAAGAATATCTGGACCCATGTTGACGTTTGTATTGGACGAGCATTGCTAAAATGTGGTTACGACCATATCTGTTTGTGTCCCGAGATTGTCATTCTCCTATCCCTATCTTTTCTCTGGCAAATACAATTATAATATTTCTTCAACAAATATCTTTATCTTAATTTATATCCAGTAATGACAATCTTGCATACCATGCATCTTTTTTAATGTATTTTTGACATTTTTCATTTTAGTGAGATGTATAAGGAAATCTCATGGATTATTACAATGATCCTCTAAGAAGCGTGAGAATGTATTTAAAGGGTATCCTAGGAAATATTTCTAGTATTATCTGTTTTTTTTTTTTTTTTTTACCTTAAACGGGATTGGTGCTATCCACGTTCCATTAATGAGAAATAATTGAACTGCCGTAGTACATGAACAAAGTTTCAAGAAGAATCACATCCCTCACAAAATAAAAGGACAACAAAAGTTGAGGAAAAGTAACAAGATACAAAATACAATGCTACATAAAGAAAATTCACTCACGTTCTGATGCATCCCCTTGCTTGCCAAACACCTCCTCTAGTGACCTGACTATACGCCTAGGTTGTCACGATGATTGCATGTCGTCGAAAGAGTTGTCCTCTAGGCTCTAAGAGGCGCATTCGTTCTTCGTTTGATAATAGTTTTGTCCAAAAAAGTATATCTGAAAGGATTTGCAAAGCACAACCATCAAGTGAACTAGCTATGTCTGAAAATTTTTTGTTGTTCCTCTCTTTCTAAATATTTCAACATACAGCGGCAACAACAATCGCATTTAAATTTTCCTTTATCCTAACTAAGTGTATCCTAGACCAAATGTTTTCTCTTTCCTAAAGGTTAACTGGTAGGTTGAATAAATGTGCACACTTCACCCATACTGACTAAGAGTATCCGCATTGGATCATCAGATGTGGTACAGTTTCATTGGAGGACCTACATTGAACACAAATGTTCGGACTTGACCACCCTCTTTTCTGAAAGTTGTTTCATGTTAGGTTTGAATCCTTAACAATCAATTAAATGAATGTTTTGATTTTCAGTGGACATCTTGTAGACCATATAGTTTTCGCTTGTGGCATCCTACAACTCTGTCTACTAAGTGAGTATAGGTTGATTTAACGGAAAACAGGCCAGCTTTGCTCCATCTCCAAACAAGACAAACGTTGTCATCTTTCCTCGGTGAAATGTTTCCCAACAGCTGCTTGATCAAATTAAGTTGTACTCCTACCTCTACTGAAAAGCCCCATCTCAAGGCTAACTTTCACCTTCCCCAATGCCAATAATCGTGTATAGATGCCTCTTTATCTAGTGCCAATTCAAAGATTTTTGGGAATAGCATACCTAGGGGGATATTTGAGCACCAACGATCTATCCAGAGTGCCGCTCTAGAAGTCTTGCATATCTGGAAGTCAATGCTTGACCAAAAGATCTGTTCTATTGATGTGATGTCTTTCCAAAATGACGAGACTTGAGAACTATTACGTGGCCTTGACCTCCGCAAGCCCCTTCGTGGGCCAATCTAGAAGTCTTGCCGATCCAAAACTATTCTAGGTAATAGGTATTACCATATTTGATTTCGTAAGATCATATAAATTAAATATCCCATTCCAGGCTTTTAACTGAATATATTGGTATATCCGCTTCTTGAAAGTATATTCGCACCCTTGATGTTACCAGTTTTAAACACTCAAAAGTCAAAGATTTCTACAAAATATTAATTTCTAACCATCTTGAATGTTTTCATATTGATTACATGTTTCCATAAAGTTTTTGTGCTTCATGTTAGCTTTACTAGTCGGACCTGTGGACAGGCTAAGTGAGTATGTGTAAATACACAAGCAACAAAATATTGAATTTTTAATATATGGTTAATCCATGCATTGTAGATCAAAATCAGCAGTAGATGGTCTATTCCTAAATTTGCACTTGGAGTTGGCCTTATCCTATTGACCGTTCCTAGTCTTCCTCAGAGCCATTGTTGCTCATGTTGATGCAACAATTTGACAGCTTATTTTGAACTTTTTATTTTTCTCGTTTTTTCTGTGTGTGTTTCAAAATCAAATTGTTGGTGTGATTCAACCCAGATACATAATTAAGATTGCTTGATAATACATGATTCCCTTTGAATGCTAAACTCACTTGAAGGAATTGTCTTGACAGATGTTTTCATAGAATTAAAAAATGGAATAGGAATTATTTGTGCCCCTTCCATTTTTTGTGAATGCAAACAATTTTTGCTTAACTGATATAGCCATATCTATTTAACAGATAACTCCTTTGTAGTAATAAAAAACAACACTACTCATTAGGTAATTTTAATTTTTGAACAAAGCCTGTCATTCTCAAGTGATTTGCTTTTCTTGTTGCTAGTTAAACCACCTTGGCTGTAACTGAATCAGGTCTCTGTGCTATGATCCTAGTGCAATATTACTTTTGATGGAAGAGAGTTTAAGTCGTCAAACTTTAAAGCTATCTCATGCTGGTGTCAAATTCCAATAAAGACTATTACCTGCTTTTCTTGCTTGATTGTCATGTCTTGGAAGATCAACTTGTTGTGATAAAATGTTGTGCTTTGTTTACAGTAGGATTGTCAATCGATCAGGCTACACTATTCCTTACTAAAGAAGTTATTTATTTGTTGATAAAAAGGAAAAGGGATAATCTGTCCATTATGAACCTTCAGTTGTCTGTTTATATATTTTTTACGTTTACTGAGAATGCCCTATTATATGGTACCTCATGGCTCCTATACTTAATTATCATTATGAAGTTTGATTTGAGAAGAGATTTTCTGAGGTTGCGGCCAAAACATCATCATCATCATCATCCAAGCCTTTTTCTTGTTAAAATTGGGTAGGCTCTGAGCAGGATTGCAAATTGATGAAGCTTCTAAAAAGAACTAACCGTGTTTATGACCAGCTTATTCTTGACTTGCATCCTCCAAAAGAGCCTTGTGAGAAATAAAAAGCTTGAAGTGTAGTTCATTTTCATTTTTAAATAGCTAATTCCCATCCTCTCCCTAGATTGTCGAGAAAAATCCACTTAACATGCTGGAGGCAAACCTTGAACATAAAGGCCTTTCCTCTGACAGGAACTAACCTTTACTCACTCTCCTTTGAGGTTTGAATCAATGTTTAAAATAGCGATAACGGTAACGTAACGTTTTGCCTTTGTTAGGTTATGTCGCAAATAGCGTAACGCATAACGTAGGTTATGCAATTTTCTATTTATTTAATAAAAATAAATATAAAACCATATAAAATAATTTTAATAAATTGAAAAATAAATTTAAAATATCTAAAAAAATATAAAATTATTTTGTAATACATAATCTATTCAAATGTTATATTAAGTTTTACAATAATTTTCATATATCTTCATAAATTATATTAAGTCTGCACCCGTAATTCCAATCATCATTTAAATAAAAAAGCAAGATTCCAATTTTTTATTTCGATTCCAATTATTATCATTGTTGTAATTTATATTTTGTAATGTTCAATTTATCTTATTTATGATTATTGATTTCAGTTCAATAAAAAATTCAATAAAATCAATAAGTAAAATATTTTAGCAACCGGACGAGAAATACAACAAGTGGATAAAAAAACAAACTTAAATTATCAAGTTAGAAATTCCAAAAGCAATCAAACAAGCCAACAATTAATTAAGAAAATTACAGCAATTCGCTAATAATCAAAATAATAATCAACAACAATATATAAATTACTAAAAAAAATAATTGTAAATAACGTAGCATAACGTAATTTAACGTAACGTTATGTAATATAACGTAAAATAACGTAAAAAACGTACTGTTACGGTGCACTGAGTTATTTCCAGTTGTTACGTAGCGTTGGGATTCCGTTAGGTTACGTAACGCAAATAACGGGTTTCATAACGCGTTATTTTCAACAATGGTTTGAATAATGGTAACTGACTTTGTTGTTTATAAGTTTCAGTTCATACAACCAAAGAGCAAACTTAAAACTTAGGCTGGGAAAGGTTTCTAGAAAAAGATGGTAAAATTGGCTGTGTTCCATCTCTGATGATAGTCTAACTGAAAAAGTTGAATATTGTCACTCCTATAGCAATTTTGTTAAGGTAGTCTCCTTTTGCATCCTCTTGAATAGTAGTCACATATGACTAAATCTTGTTCTCCACGAGAAGAGTCGGAACCAAAGAGCAATGTTTTGATAAACGTATATTTCATAGTCTAAACTATTTTGAATCTTGCACCTTTAAATTTCTTCCATTTTAGTATTCTGGTCTTCTTCCAATTTCTAGTTGTATTTAATTCTTCCAGAGGGATATAGTTATACTGCTAGTTTTATGCTGACAAATTGTAGTTATGCTGGTAGTTTGATGCTAAAAAAAATTGCTTCATACTTTAAAATTTGAATGTTATGTCAGCTATACTTCCTTCGGCTGGTAGTTTTAAAATTTGAGTATTTAATTAATCTTAAATGGACCTTAAATGTCCCTAACGTGCTACTGCCGTCGGCTTGAGACCAATTTGTCATCATGATATTTTTGATCAACTGAATTTGCAGTCTACTCATCTAAACCTCATCCACAACCAAGAATCAACGGCTAATCTTGGAGCTTGGGCGGTAAAAAAGCGTTGCTTTTCTATGATGAGGTCAATATTAAATGAACTGACAGCAGAAATCAGTAATGACGACATTGGGACAGTGACGCCTGCTAGGGTTATTTTGGAGAGAGTATTTGGGAAAATTCAGCAACAAGAAGAGATGATGACTAAAGATGCTAGTCTTTCTGAGAATGATGACACCGAAACGAGTGTTGAACCCTTGTATTCAAACCTTCAAGAAGCATTATCAGCTTTGAGGATAGAGGAAGACCTTCAAGATGCTGGGAGGGAAGTCTTGTTTGAACAAGCAAAATTGGACCAGAGAAAGGAGGACTTGGAGCAAAAAGAGCAAGAAATATCTGTGAAGCAGAAGCAAATGAAGGAATCCCTAAAGAAGGCCAACTGCAATGTAGCCTTTCAATTCAAGCAGATAGAATATCTTAATTTTCTGGTCAAAGAGCAAAGTGAGAGAATCGCTGCCTCACAAATTTCCCTTTCTCAGAAAGAATTTGAAATGTGTAAACTAAGAAATGAACTCATGAAGAAGGATCAGGAGGCAGAGGCCTTGAATTCAGAGCTCGAATCACAGAAAGAGCTCTTGGATGCTTATGCCGAAGTCATCAGAAAACAAGAAGAAGAGCTAACAGAGCTTCAGAGAGAGGTTAGAGAAAAAGAACGTGACCTGGCTGATTCTTTGCAGCTGAGAGAAGTGAAAGAAAAGAGGCTAAACATTATTGAGGCCAACTTGGAAAACCAGACCGTTGTTTGGTTATTAGCACGGGAAGAGTTGAAGGCGCTGCTAGAGCAAGCATCTGGGCGAATGAATGATCTGAAGGAGACTAGTGAGGAATTCGATAGAGTAAGAGCAGTTCTTTCAGATACAAGATTCGAACTGGTCTCATCGCAGCAATCTCTTGCTTCTTTACGGAAGAAAATGGAGGACCAAATGCTCTTCATGGAGAAGAAAGTGGCAGAACTCCAAGACCAGAAACTTCATGTGGTGTCATACATGAATAATTTGAAGGATACTGCATTGGCACTTGAGACAAAGCTGATAGCTGCAGAACCGGGGTTTCATGAACCTAAATCACAAATATCAGGTGCGAGAAGACTGATGGTAGAATTAGAGGAGCGATTTAATAGAGAACGAGCTACTTTGGAACAAAGAAACCAAGAAATAGCCTCACTTCGAAAGGAACTTGGAGAAAAAGAAATTGCATTCAGTGATGTCCGTAATCTCCTTCAAGTGAGAGAATCTGAAATGCTCAAAGAAAGGCTTAAAATCGAGAAGTTGAAAGTCGTGCAAGATATTATCAAGCTCACCTTGCAAGAAAAAGATGCTGACCTTTTAAAGGCGCAGGACGTGTTAGCTGAAGTTTGCAATGACATTGCTGATCTACAGAAACTGATGAACAGCAAAGAGCAGCAACTCATCGAAGCCACTACGAGACTAAGGGAGATGGAGGACCGTATAGAGAAGATGCAACTTGAATTAGGCGATATGAAGGCCAAGTTCCACAAAACGGGTTCTTCAGCAGAGCAGCTAGCCCAACCGACGAACATGCTTGCTCTTCCAGGGAAGGGTGAAGACAGGGGCGAAATCATCAAGGAGGAGTTGCCAATATACGGTCCGATCAAACAATTGGAAGTTGTAAATATTACCCTACGAGTTGTAGGGCCGGGATGAGCATGGGACTGGATGACACGTACGGTTGTTAGGAATGACTGAGAAACTAGTGTAGGTCAGCATTGCATTGTTAATGCTACTACTTATGTAGTCACCTGAAATGGCTGACTTCTATGCTGCCAGTAACAACACAACATATAACTGACTTCATCTCACTGGTTCTTCCATTTATCTCAAATTTCTAATTCAGCAATGGGAAGCCTAAGGTGAAAATTCGTCTCTTCATACAGTCATCTGGTTTCAGACTTGCACCCTTTTTTTTTTTAATTCTCCCGGTTTGATGTATTTGGTGTTGGCAGAGCAAGTTAACAGAGAAACTGTGCAGACAGATATTGAGGATATAGATGCTTAGTTCTACACATGCAGTTGATACCAATGAGAAGTTGGTGCGTGTAACATCTTGCTGATTGTGAGGACTGACTGGCTTTACAGGTTGTATATGTGAGAGGGTTTATGCTGGAAATAAATGACCATGTTACGTGTACCACCACAGTTTTCCGCCCATCGTGTTACGAAAATATCAAACAGAGTCTTAATCCGAGCGTGCAATTACGTTCTTCTGGTTTGTTCCCGTTGATCTTTATTAGACTGGTTTGCGGAAAAGAAATGTGATTACAATAATCTTAGTGTTCAATTCCATTCTGGTTTGTTCTTTGCCACATTTTGCTCCCATTTATCTCTCTTAGACTGGTCTGCGAAACGCCGTAGTAAAATATGATTACAATCATCTGAGTGAGCATGCATTTTCATTATGCTATAGGAAAATGCGATTATAATGGACTAAGGAGCTTACCAGCATCACCAAAAGTTAATCACTTGCCATCTCATAGCGATTCACTTTTCTGTAAAATTACCATCCTATTAAAATACTATATTTTTATCATATTTTAAAATTATTATTATTCAAAATTCTATTAAAATATTTTTGCTTGCATACTTTAATTATTTTATCTTACTATTCCATGTAACATTCTATTAAAAGAATTGTATTTCACCATTCCACTCTTTTATTAAAAGAATTATATTTCACCATCCCACTCTTTTTTTATTCTCTGCACACCCTGGATGGATGCAGTGTGATCAGAAGAAGAATCATCACTAAAATTTGATTGTGCGGGAAGTTTGGAGTTTAATCATCCTATCACCTATTTTTTTCACCAATGATTCTGATAAAAAGAGTCTTATGCTGTAGTATTTGTTTTCTTTTTTCAATTTTTTTTTTTTTTTAATAAAAAAAAAAAATTGTGCAACTCCATACCAAACTAAACTGGCATAGGATGTATTTGCAGTACCCTCAATTTGTTCCTGGAGGCAAATGATTTATTAAACAAAGCTACTAGTCAGATTTATTTTATTTTGTTTTTTTATAATTTTCTGAGTAAAGCTTGTTTCTTCCTAAAAATCATGTTCTTAACTTCTCATAATGTGGAACTAGAATAATATAACAGCCATCTTCAAAAGAACATCGTAAAGGCCTCGGAAGTTGTAACAATACCAACAAGGTTTGTATCTGTAGTACAATATTACCTACAAACTAAAGTTACTTTCCAGGACAAGAACAATTTCAACTTTTCATCAATGCGGTTAAAAAAAAAAGTGAAACAAAGATGAATACACAAGATTACTAGTTTATGTTCACTTCTCAGGCTCCCTGCTATGTTACAAACTCGTCTAATAATACATCAAAGATAACACCAATATATCACTAGATGTAATGAATTTGTTTCTCTCCTTCTTTTACTACTTTCTATCATTTGAGATTCTCACCCAAATACGTCGGGATGAAACCTTCCAGGAATGGGGCTGCTCTGCTGCTCTCGCATGAGGCGCAGTTTCAATTCATAGTTCTCTATCTGCAAAAATAATAATAATAATAATAAATATGGCAAGGCAAAAGTTAGCTGAGATAACCACTGAAACGAACCCGAATAAAAAATGAAACATATTGAATGTTACCTGGAGCTTTCTCAGCTGCTCGTCGCGCTGAGACATCATCTGCTTCAACTGCTGCAGCTCTTGGCTGCACCTGTTGAACTCCTCCTTCTGCCCGTGCAGGGTTTTGAACGCTCGTTTCCAAATATCATTCTCCTGAAGTAGCTTTTCAACTCTTTCCTTCAGCATTGAGTTTTCCTAATTTTACAACCAAACGTAAACAGATTATACCCTATCGGGCAATAAGATATTGTTCCATACTCTAGTACTGGTATGTAACGTACCATGAGAAAGCTCTCAGTTGCTTCAGTGGAAGCTCGCGCGACAATCAACTTCTCTAATCCCTCCAAAACCCTGGATGCACGAGCCCTGGCATCATCCATATTTGAAGCATTCGACATTTCGCTTACGATCAACTCCACCCATTCAGAGCCCGAGATTGCAAGATTGCACGCAGCATATTGGTTCTGCGAAACACCCTCCTCGCCATTATGATTCTCACTGGCTGTAACATTTACCAATTGTAGTAGTTCAATGTGTTAAATCATCATTAGCAACCGCAAAAGTACAACATATCCCCAAGCAAGGAGATGTGAGTTTTTCAGAACAACATTGTAATCTCTTGTTTCACTGTCAATCTGTCATGATATATATAGCACAATCACATGCAATAAGTCATCAGCCAGGGGCCTTAACCTAGCCAAGAACTATCAAAATAAAAAAGTTGAGAACCAAATATACAACTAATATCAGCCTAAGCAATGGAACCACATTTGATATTCCCCTTAACTTTCCAGATCATGAACAATAAACATAAAATTATAAAGCAGTGTTAAACTCCATAGCCCTATATCAAGAAATTTGTTCCATACACTAGATCACAAGAATTCAAGTACGCTCTTTATCCTTGCTTATATAGTAAGTCCTGTAACCCAACTCAACCTAACCTAAACCCAGCCTACCTGAGTTTTTTTACTAGAAAAAAATCAGGCCAAGTCATCTCAATCAGGGCAAATTTTACATCAATAACTCAAACCAACGACACTTTTGAGTCTCCTGAAATGCACACAGATGCTCTACTTTTAACACAATAATGAACTGATGTGTTATATACACCATTAACTGAAATACCATTAACTGAAATAAGGTTATTAACAATCAAAGCATCCAACCAATTTCAATTTCTTTTCCTTTTTTCAGATGCCTGGAAGCCTAGAAGAAGGTAGTTGTTATCATCTCAGCTTCCTTCTCAAAGGAGCTACAGCACGAACTCTAAATTTAAAATGATCACAGAACCAAATGTTGGAGGAGCAACTATGAATAAGGGAGGGGCTTTTCATTGAGACCTAGACGACCACAGATACGTAGAACTATGTTACATGCTCAACTCGTTCAAACATAAGCTAACCTCCAAATGTCCCTATATTAAGAAAGAGAACATGAAATAGAAAAACCATAAGACTACCAGTAGCCATTCCAATCATATATTTGCTATAATAAGATTAGTTGAAAAACAATGACAAATAGGCTAATGGAAGATAAATAGAATGAAGAATAGAATGAAGAGAGTAGCAAACCTAATCAATAAATAGATCGAAACAGTATATGGCAATTGTTATTGCCCTATATCTGAAACATACCAGTAGCTTCACAATCATTATTCTAGATATAACAACATAGAAACAACAACAAAAAATACAACACAGCAAGAAAAAAAGAATTGAATGGAAGAGAGAAGGAGAAAGCAAAGCATAGAAAAACAAAAAAAAAAAAAAAAGGAGGAAGAATCAACATTGAGCAGCAGAAAGTGGATAGAATAGGACGCAACAACGATAACAAAGTACCAAATCGCATTGATGCGCATCGCGGTGCATTGAGGGGCCGTCCCACTTCTGTGATGCACCCCACATGTCCAACCACCCTGAAGCGCCCATCGACACATGGGATACACGCCCCTAAATAAAACTAGAGTTATCCCAATTCCAAATTTTCCCCAAATAGCCCTCAATTGGAGTTTTGGAGTTAATTTACCTTGCCTTTAAATAACTTGACTTTGTTCCAAATGGAGCCTCAGCATGCAAATTGTCTCGAAATTATTTCTACTTATTTGGAATGGATCTATCCTCACTTATATAATAAATATACACTCCAGGCAACAAAAAGGTTTTTTTAATGTTGTAATCAGTTTTTCATAGAAACTCATAGTAAAAAGGCGACAAATATTTCAGACCTTTTCAGATGTCCATGAAATAGACTACTTAAATGTCTCCTTACATCTAGGGGACACTAAGAATGTAAGTGCCTTTCAAATTAACCAATTCCTAATAAGCATCAGAAGTTTTCAAAATGGTTATTTATGTATTTACCTGCTTCCAATCTAAACCCTACAGCTAACCGGATCCACAAGCAACAAAAATTCTAGGTACTCCAAAATCTTATCGCAAGTCAAACAACCACTAAAACATGTAAATCATGGCTCCATAAAGGGTGAAAATGATCTGCAACAGATTGTTTTAGTAATTCCAATATTTGGTCGATAACCAATGCTATTATAAACATGGAAATGGCCTTAATCTATCTCTCTGACACTCTCTCAAAAAGATAAGTGATACTTGGTATAAACAAAAGCATAGTTCCAATACTCAAATTTTTAGCATTATAATAAGCAAAAACATAGTGAATCATCAATCTGTATGGTTCATACCCTAAGAAGCACAGACACACCTCTAGGAGTGTTGTGTCCGTATCAAACACATGTCCGACACAGACACACAAAAAACCATGTCCAATAAAATAAAGAAAAAAATTACCTTATCATTACCCTATCCAAACTTCTTATAGGTCGTCCGAAAAAAATGAGTTTAGATGGTCTAAAAAATCAAAAGTAAACTTTACAAATTAGTAATATATGTCTATATCTAGCTAGTTTTATAATATTATATTTTAATGTTTTCTTATGAACATGAGTTTTGATTAATGTTTGAAGTAATGATATTTTGTATTCACACTCTACATTGATTTATGACCTGCTATCATCACCATTTTTCTTTATATCTCTTTGCTTATAAAGCGTGAGGGAGAGAAATAGATGCACGGTTGATGTGAGACTTGTCCTTTGTAAAAGAATAAAGAAAAACGAACCCATACACTGTCGGCGTTTTCGTATTGGACATTTTTAAAAAATATTATGTTAATAATAGAAAAATATATAATTATTTTTAATATTTTTATATTTCTTTTCCATATTCTTCTTGTGTCTGTATCCTCATTTTTTCCACAAATGCCATGTCTCGTGTCCGTATTTGCGACCGAGTCCGAATATATGTCCGTATCCGTGCTTCCTAGTTCATAAGTAGAAGAGCACAATTTACTGTTTTTTAGGATGAAATTTTATCTTTTCCAAAAAAAATGTCATGGAAATCTTTAGAATATGCCTAGTAGAGTAACTGATTTGGTCCACACAATTATCGACCAAACCAGCTCTAATAGTCTAAACATTGCTCGAAATGAAGTAATGAAACAACGAAAAGCAAAAGAAGACTTTATTTATCAGACGATCATAATAATGGGGGCAATGGTGCAGCAAGCAAAAAGATGGAGATAAAAGAACCAAAATATCTACAATGAACTAAAATGAAGGTTCAAATAGGCAAGACTAATGGGATAAAAATCATATATGCAAACTAGCAAGTCTAAATTTTACGTAAATAATCAAAATCCTGGTAATCAATGGGAGAAAAGTAGAAACAGACTTGCCGAGTAAAATAAAAGCAACAAGTAAGATAACTAGATTATAAAGGATCCAAATAGACTACAATTATGAAATTGTGCGAGTGAATGGGCATGATTTGTACCTTCATGTGATGGCCAAATATTATCTTCAATTCCAACATTAGCTTTGTTGCTGCCAGAAGAGTTAACTTCTGCCCCCGTTGACTCTAAACGAAGATTATTCAAATTCTTTATTGCAAGGTCCAAATCGTTGCCCACTATTTCAAGAGCTCTCTCCAGCAACTAAAAGAATTTTCATACAACATATGAGAATACACTATCATCTATCAGAAAATTAAACAATGTTTTCATATTCCTACATAAGAGAGGTAAAAAAATGCATGTTCCAAATATTAATGTTTATCTGTGTAGAAAATAAAGTAACGAATAACCAAATCAAATCAAATGGCTAGAGTAGAAAAAAGAACAGACAAAAGAAACTTCGCAAATATCTTTAATGTTAGAGCGGGCATGAGGAAAGAAATAATGAAAACAACATAGCTTAGCAACACATAAAATTAGAATCTTATCCAGCATATATGTTCAAATTTTGCTTGCCATGTTAATGAAAAGTAAGTGAACTTAAAACTAAAATTAAAATTAATCTTACTCAGATGCACATCTACATTCCAGCAGTAAGAAGCAAGAGCAGAGGCACAGAACATAGATACCACATAGATCCCAAGAAGTAGGATAAGACACATGGTGACAAGACCATGTATGCCTGTGAGTAGATATGACAAATCAAAGCACATAACGGCAAGGACATGTTTACTTTTTTTAGCAGAAACAAAAACAATATAAAATATCAACTATATAAATCAGTAAATGTTAATCAAGTAATTAGATCAAACAAAAACAAACTGATAGTCTGATCTAATACCTAAAACAAGTGTATGAAGTCCTTCACATGTTTGCGAGGTGCTTAGGTTAGATAACACATTTTTCTTTGTATTACATCACATATTTTTATATACGTGTTAAATGGCATAGCTCCGCAATGCCCAAAATGCACTCTTTAGAATCACTCAAAAACAGACACAAGTCTGACACACAACTGTTTGATTTCCTAGAAAAGCAATGTGGCTCAAGAGTGTCTTACGCTCGAGCAAGTGTCCGCAAGTATTTGTGTCCAATATGTATTGGACATGAACATTGGAATCGGTATGAACCATCCACTGTTGTTTAGGGGCATGCACCAACAAATCTAGAGCTTTACTGAAACAATTGGGTTTTAAAATCAATATGAACGTATAATAAGAGTTAATTCAAGGATAGTGTATGTAATCTCCCCCAATAACTAAGATATCATCTGCAAAGTTTTCTTTTTTTCTTTTCCCCTTACATTCTTTCTTTTATGTGGATCCGAAAGACTATCAAAAGGGTCAATGCTTTAGCATGTGGGATATCAACTGAAAGTCAAAAGCAGCCCAAATGGGTTCTAGGGTGACTGAATGAAATAGAAAATATCTCTAACTTTCATGCCTTCTGGTTTTCTTTATTAAGTTTAACCTCCCCAAAAATTTTCAGTTATCACTCGCTGCTTACTTACTGTTCAATAATGATATTGTCAGGGACCATATTTTAGGCCTGATCGGATGGTTGTCCATAAGGGAGATTCAGAATATTGGATGGTTAAGATTAGATATGAGTAAAGAGTATGATTGCAAATGTTTAAAAATTGAGAATACAAATTCCTATTTTGGAAATTGTAATGGGTTAAGTAATGAATGAATGAATTCTCTCTCCCTTTAATTCTCTCGTTTCTCTCCCCAAGCCTCTCTCTCCAAGCCTCTCTCCCTTCTTCCCCATTTCTTCTTCTTCCTCTCTCTCTTCTTCCTCCGGTCCTCTTCTCCTTCTGTTTCCCATATTATTTTTCTTCATACTAATTTCTCTTTTTTGAAGCAAATACTGAAATCTCATACAGGAGCAGGTTCTTCCCAAGATGAACGTCACAATGGTATCAGAGCACAAGGTACCATGCTTCCGATCAGCATTGAGGCATCGGGAGGATCCTCCGCTGCTATTGCTTCCCTAGCCAGTGTTATGGATTCAATCAAATAGGTGATTCATCATAATGCTAGACAACTAACCGATGTTGTTGAATAACTGCAAGCCATGGAAGAAGAGTTGAAGAATATCTAGTCAGACTGTTTTACAGATCGGATGAAAAATGATCAACGACAAAGAGGAGATCAAATCTCTCATCTTTGATCTCTACAGTAGATCTGGATCTGGATCCAACGATCCCAATCAAGAATCAGAAGGCCCTGCCATCTCTACCTACTTCGACATCTACGAACTTTCCCCTTCCGATGAGCTAGGACTCCTCCACGACCCCTCCGTTTTCCATCATCCCCACCAACCGCCGATTTGTCATCCAGATCTCGTCATGGAGAAGAGGAAGCTCTACACCCTCGCAGATCTCGAATCCAAGGCCAATATCGAAGTCTCCAATGACGATGGCACTAAGGTCGGCCCCTTCTTCCACACCACCCACTGCTGTAAGGCCCGCAAGATGTTCGATGAAATTCCCCACAAAGACCTCATCACCAACACTGCCCATGAGGTGTTCGACGAAATTCCCCACAAGGACATCTTCATCACCAATAGACTAATAGTGAGGTATGTGAGGGTTGATCATTTTTGTTATGCAAAGATGGTATTTGATTTACTGCAGAGAAGGGACATTGATACTCTAAACTCAGTCCTATATAATAATCTTTGCATGAGTTTAATGGAATTTCCATTTGACCCTGGTGAGATTCCTACTATGGTGCACAAGACCTCTTTCTTTCGGGAAATAATCCTTGTTTCCAAGCAATACATTTGGCCAGTGAAATCCAACCTTTATTTGCAGTCGTACAACTCCATTGGCATGGGGAGTGTAAGGGAGACCCTCTATAGAGAAGCGTTTGGTGCTGGCCTCAACAATTTGCTTGGTCTGCTATTTTATATTTCCTTTTTTTAGCTTAACCTCTATATGTTTGGTTGGTGCCCACCGTGGGGCCTGTCGGTGACTACAGCTGCATATGATGTCTCAATGTGGAGGGTGGCTATGCCTCAACCGGTGTATGACACTAACAGATGCAAGAAAGGATGGACTGGCTTCTCAAGTGATCTATTTAAAGATGTGTGGGTATTTGTTAGACTATTGCTTGGTTCGAAGGACATAAAAAAATTGATTTTCATTCATGCAAATTCGAACAGAATGGAGATTGGATGCAAGGTATTTGATGGAATGATCATAAGAATAGTTGTTTTCTAGAATGTACTTTTTACATGGTTCAACCTGGTATATCTTGTGGTTGAAGAAGTGGTCATGACTACCAAGCAAAATGATGAGCTCTTGAAGTGTTGCGAGTTGCATGAAGCATGGTTTCATGGCAAATGCCTCATTGTTCCAGTAAGAACTGAACATATCGAGCATCACAAGAACCTTCCCTGCAATGGCAATCATGAAGTGACTCTCTTTAAAGAAAATGACCCATACTCTATATTGGCTAACTTGGACAAATCTGATCACATTGACAATTCATTTCTCTCTATTGGTTATATTGCCCTTACTTTGGTTCTGCATCTCAATTACCATAACCCTTATTGTCAAGGTACTTCTGGCACAATGCTTGTTCTCATATTCTTGTTAGTGCCATTAGTCCGTGAAGAAATCTACTCAGGCTCCATGAAGCACTTGCAATTTTGCATACAATCAGGTTTGTTATTCTCTAGACCTTGTGGGCGAGGTCTTTTTAATGGGGAAGTATTGTCAGGGACCATATTTTAGGCCTGATCGGATGGTTGTCATTAGAGGAGATACAGAATATTGGATGATTAAGATTAGATATGAGTGATGGGTATGATTGCAAATATTTAAAGATTGGAAATATAAATCCCTATCTTGGAAATTGTAATGGGCTAAGTAATGAATGAATGAATTCACTCTCCCTTTAATTCTCTCATTTCTCTCCCCAAGCCTCTCTCTCCAAGCCTCTCTCCCTTCTTCCCCGTTTCTTCTTCTTCCTCCTCTCTCTCTTCTTCCTCCGGTCCTCTTCTCCTTCTCTTTTCCATATTATTTTTCTGCATACTAATTTCTCTTTTTGAAGCAAATGCTGAAATCTCATACAGGAACAGGTTCTTCCCAAGAGGAACCTCACAGATATCATTAGATAATCTTATCAAATTCGCAAGTTACATAATTAATTGTAAACAATCATTACTAATATTTCTAAAGAGGTCAGCATTTGCTAAAATTGGGGTTGTAATTTCTTAAATTTGTCTCCTTTGTATAAATTTACGGCATCCTACCGATTTTACCCAAACTTATTCGCAACTCCAGCTCAAGAAAAGGCAAGCGCAATACCTCTTGATCCATCTCGGGAAACAAAGACCTAAGGTGCTCGACCCGCGAATCGACGGCCGCAAACGGCGATACCGCGGCAGCCGGCGGCGGAGAGAAGTGGGTGACGGTGGCGGAGCAGCGGATCCTCTTCGAGGCGGGGACGGGGGTCAGGTATTCCTCCTCTAAGAAGCTGGCCGGCGATCTTTTGCCGCACAAGAGCACAGACATGGTGATGATCGAAGCTCGGAGCTTCTAGGGTTTCTAATTTTGTGGGGCAATTTTTCGAGTCTAGGGTTTGTCAAGATTGAGAAATCGAGGAATATGGGCGTCCTTTTGGTTTAAAGATTGAGGAAGGCAAGAGAATTGAACCGAATCGAAGCGGCTTCGTTTTTGTTGAACCGAGTCGGCCTAGAGATGCTTGCAACCGGTCTAATCGTAAGATGGGAGCCTCTTTATGCTTGAGGTTGACTGATGGGAAATTCTAAATGCGCACCGCATTTTATTAGTGAGCACCACATACTATGTAAACTGATTTGCAACATAGGGGAAAATGGTGCTCACTAGTTGTTGGTATATTTTTACCGTAGTATATGTAAAAGTGGAGGTTACTAATTCTGTGGTTGCAGATTGAAGCATACAGAATTGTTTTAGATTAACACAAAATGACAGATTTGTAATTAACAGATTTACTACACAGAATTGCTACTGTTATCTTATAGGAAATTAATTCTGTAATTAGGTTTCAGTATTCTGTTATCTTATTACCTAACACAGAATGAAACTGTTTACAGAAATAATTAAACTATTCTTCTTTAACTAGTTTACTTAACCTAAAGTGAATAAAGAAGAAACTGGATTATGAAAAACCTGTTTCAGATACTTGCAGGAAGACTGGAAAACCACTGGAAGATGACAGGAAGTAGATTGGATGAAAATCGAGGCTAATGTTGGACACTATCTCCTTAAAATCGATTCGTCCTCTACTGTTTGCTTCTGGATTTCTTGGACGTCGATCTCCCAGGATACAACGATCGATCTGCAGAGGGAAGGAAGCCGCAATCCCTCTGCTCTGGCGAATCTGATAAAGGTTCTCTCTGGTTTATGTTATGCAGGACTGGACTTATTAAATTGATGAACAGAGTTCTTCTGTAGACAGAAATTCTGGAACTTCTGTCTGCAGAAGAAGAAAGAGAAGAGAAAAACGTGTAGTTTGAAACACTGACCCAGATCCTATTTATAGGTTTTCAACAGTCGCAACGGTTGAGATTTCAACAGTCGCAACAGTTGGCCGTTTCAACAGTTGTGATCGTTTAACGGCAACCGTTGACGGCGGCCGGTGACTGTTGGACCGCCGACCGTTGGACTTCAACGACTCTGGACTGGTGGGGCGAGCCTCAGCTCCTCGCGACGTTGCGTACGTGCGATGTGCAAAGTGCGCCTCTAAAGCGCCCAATGCGTCCTAAACGCCCATTCGCCCTCGCACACGCGCGTGCGCGTGCGCGTGCGGGCGGTGCGTAGCATCACCCGTGGTGCTCATGGTTTTCCTCTTCTTACATAAGCAAAGTAAAGGAGCAAGCTATCATATTTAAACCCACATCCTTACATTCCCCTATCCCATGTGGGACTATCTTTTCATCTTCCCTTTTTGTTCCTTTGCTATGTACTCAACTTTTGAAGCCAATTTCAATTCACTTAATTCATTTAATTTGAACTAGTGAATTGGCTCAATTTAAGGTTCAAATTAGTGAATGAATTCAACACTAGTAAAGTCTGGTGCATATTTAGAATTTCCCGCTTCTGATCCCATACGTCTGTATAACTCACTAGAATAAGCAGTATTATTGAACCAAACGAACCAGCTAAGCAGTGAAACCAAAGACACATAAGTAGCTAAACTATAAGGAAAGTAAATCTCTTTGGACCATACAAACATCTGGGTTTAGGCTATGTAAAGAGTTTGAATTATGCATTCAATGAGCATTCTCAATATTATATATCGACTTGAACCTCCATGCTCTTTGGCTCTCCTTTTTTCCCATTTTTAGATGATTTTAGGTTCTCGATCTTAGTGAAATGGTATAGGGTAACTATTGGGTAGCAATCATTCATCATTATATGAAGGTTCAAATCCCACTTATGATGGATTGATCACAGATATACAAATTTGGTTAATGGAGCTTATAAATATAGCGCAAATTTAAAGAGTTAAGAGACGATCAAAAGTAAAGCGAATGAAAGTTATATGAAAAGATGTAGATGCTAGATACCTTAATAAGGACATATAGCTATGTAAGTGAGTGAAAAAAGATGATCCATACGCTATTAATCATGAAAAATTTTGGAAGGGAATCATGAAAAATTTTGGAAGGGAATCGAGGAATGATAGGGTTCTTTGGTTTAGAGAATAGGAAAGATATATAATATAAGTAGACAAGACAGTGAGACCGTTTTTGTTGAACTGAGTCGGCTTAGGGGGTGCTTGCAGCCCTAATTGTAGTTAGTTTTGGATTTTGTAACCGAACTTCTAAATACACTCCCAGATTTCTAGTTAACTCTTAAAATGTTCACTTGTGTTCCTACTCTTTGTTCTCTCTACATCTCTCCTAAAACTTTAATAATTATCTTAAAATTCTAATAATTCTCTCAAAACTCAAATAATAAATCTCTATGAAATTGCTACCAGGAGAATAGCCAAAAAAGATTAGAAATTTAAATTTATTAAAAATTTAACTTTTACACCAAAAATAAAATTTAAATAATAAATATACCAAAAATAAAATTTAAATAATAAATATACTAATTTTCAAATTCCACGGAGAGTACAGTTTATAAGAGAATACTTAGAAATTTAGAGGTATATCTAAACCTTTCATTTTATAAGGATACTGCGAAAGTTCAAATTAAACCAAAGCTTAGTCCAACTTGCATCCAAACTATCTTGTCTCAGATTTTTTGCATGCTTGGAGTGTGCATTTCCTCCGTCATGAACAGCAAAAACCATTGCACATCCTCGTACAAATGAGTGTGCTTTCTTTTGTAAACAAGAGAGCAGTGCTCAGTCACCTTCTCCCTATTTTAAGGAAAAGACAACAAAAACAAGAGATTGAAAAAGAATAATAGTCACCAACGCACTCTCTCAAAATACATACTATATGCTCTCTACCCATTTTGCTGTACAATCTAAACTGGGTATCATAGCTAAAATACATTACACCGAACTATAGACATAGAACTTACGCAATTTCTAGCTTGACGCATGAATTTTCTCATTGATCAGGAGTTTCCATGTTCTGTAGCTTAAAACTAAAACCTGGATCCTTGCGCTGTGAGCTTGTTCCTCTGATTATCTACAATCTGATCTATAATTTCTTAAAGCTTATTTCCAATGGACAAAAAAAATATGAATATAGACGACTCGCACCCAACAATTTATAATCCTTCTCCAGATGCCGTTGGCAGCAGATATTAGATATTCACAACCTGCAGCTCTTCTTGTTTCACAGATAAAAGCTGGAAGAGAGGACTTGCGATAGATAGACAAATAATACAATTTATCTTTTCAAGAATCTATTTAAAACCGATTTCCTGGAAGGGACCTCACCATCATCTTTCCCAGGCTCGGCGACTCTTCTGAATGCACAGCGGGTAACTGAATTGACCTGTTTTCTCAGTCGTGCATTGTCTATTAACATATCCGTCAGCATTCTTCTAATCTCATTGTCAACTTTGATCGGATCATCACCATTAATCGTAACAAGGCTTTCGGGGGTATTGGCGCTCTTAGATCTTTCTGTATCAGCAGTGGCACGCTCATCATCTTGGGCAAGGAGTTGGGCCTGCATGCACATGAAAGTGTAGAAGTATGCTTTGTGAAATATTCAGATAACCAAAACAACAATCAGAATTTTCATGGAATGAATTCAATAAAGAAGTTTGAAGTTTTAGCAATTGCACTTAGAAATTATAAAGCCTTATATGCCCATATTCGTTCAAAAACAGCATCACTAGAACAGAATTCTCAATCTATCTGTTACTACACGTTACAGCATAAAAAAAAAAAGGAGTTATAAAGACATCATTTGGGTATTTCGGCCCATAAGAAACAGCAACATGGCCTAAGCAACCTGGATATATCAGAAATTTGCTTAGGATCTGTTTGTCTCATTGTATGTGCAAGTACAATTTGTAAGAGCAAGACAAAATTTGGGGAAATTTTCAGATTTTGGAGGGAAACTCAATTTCCCGTGTAAAATTTCAAAATTGGTTCAATTATAACCATTAATTTGTTTGGGGAATTGAAGTTCTCTCCAAAAATTGAAAATTCCCCCTGTTTTTCACCTACATATACAAGTTGTATTTGCACAGGCAACTAACAAACAGGCCAAGCAAAATCCAAAGCTAAACACCAAGTATTCTATAGGAACCTGGAAGATGATCACAAATTATATCTTTAAATTTTTTTTCGTTGTTAGTTAACTGTTTAACCATTTATAGGACAGCTTCATTATCAGACAAATAGTGTTGTACTGGGATAGTGGCATATCTATATATCTTAGCCATCATAATAAATTTAGGCCACTAAAATTTTCTCACATAAAAAAGAAAATGTGCATTGGTGTAAGAGATGGCTAGTTACTATCATTTCCAACATTGCTGGACATCAACCGACAAGTGGGGAAAGAAAGTACTCATTCCCCAACATGCACGCTAGAGCACATACAAAACTGTTTTATTATTCACACATCGTAGCTAGGTTAGTTCTTCGAATCAACCATTTAAGACAGTGATAAACTACATAACTGAGTGTAACCGTATTGTTTTTTAAAATTCTAAACAGCATAGAGTTCCATCCATCTGGTGACAAGGAAAGCTTAAAACAGGGAAATGTTGGAATAAGATCTAACAATCTAGTTTCCAGTAGAGCGTAACCAGCATGAGAATTAATTACAGCAAACAAAATCTTCTATTCTAGTTACAGGGGAAGCTGCGACTAGTGACAGGACTAAGGAAACATTCTTAAGTGCCCTGCATATAATATCAGGACACACATGCAAAGATTGGTGACAGTATACAGTTCACAGTTCACACTTAATACAAAGTCAAGGAGACGTACATCCACATAACAATCAATTCAATATACCCACTCTGAGTTTAAAACAGGATGAAAACTAAAATTGCAAGTTGCTCTCCATATTTATTTTTCTCTTCACACATAACGAATAATCAAAATAAGTTGTATCAAAAAGACTGCAAGCTAATCACAATATTATTTTGAAGGCGAAAAAGGTAGAATTTGACAAAACTTGATTGTTTAGCTCTTAAAACACTTTTATCATGAAGCTGTACCCATGTCATGCACTTGTATACTTCTTGGACACTCCTGGAACACTTTTAAGAGGTGTTTAAGTTGGGCTACTTCTCGACACTTTTTAGATATATGCTGTACATTTCTCATAGACTTATTTGTTGGCTCTACAAGTGTGAGATATTTGTTTGCTTTCATTTGTATATATCGAAGACTACATTTGTTATTCTCAGACATGAGTTGCAATTGTTATTCTTCACATATTCAGAGTGGAGGCCTATTCTTTCCGGAAAGCCATAAAAATGCATAAGTTATCACTTTTACCATACATGCCAACATAGAATGTCCTTATATTATTAGAATGTGTCTAGACACATGAACACATAGGCATGTCAATGTATGTATGTTTTTATATGCACTTTCAGTAATTCATATATGTTCTAGTGACATGCTGCCAACTCCCTGCGCCTTTTTCAAGGACTTGGCATGCTCCCTGTTGCCCATGTCCCATGTCCTTGTCTGTGCTTGATACGCCCTTACAGTCCCCATTTAAACTATGTTTTGCTAAAATTTAGATGCATTTGTCATCCTACAAAGTAGGATAGGGGGGCGTGGGAACGATTGTGCGTGTATGTGTGCACACAGTCTTAATATATAATACATATCTAAACCCCTAATGAGCAGGAAAATACACATCTAAACCCATAATGAGCAGGACAAAATTTTTTAGAAGTCGAAGGAAAAACAAAATATAGCTTAAATTATTAAATCCATAATTTCTAGTAAAGCAACTAATAAAAGAGAAAAAAATGAGAATCTAATTAAATACCTTACATATTTGCAGTGCTCAGATTCCCTTAATATATATAGTCTACGGAGCCCCTCACATAATTACAAGGACTTCAGGTTCCGCTGACATTGTATCCCTCTTATATCAAATAATTCTTTATATGTTTTTATTAGCAGCATATGCTCTACAATGACTAATAGGCTATCTTTAGAAGTTTTTGAAAGCGGACATGGATGTTACACAAAAGTCTTATTTTTTTCTTAAATCACAGACGGTTACAAGTGCCAGATGCATGCCTACAAGTTTCTTGCTAGTGTTGGTATCCGCTATGGCCCAACATAGGCACAATACTTGAAATGTCTGTGCTTCCACAGATGTCAAAAATAGGTGCAATTCCACTACATGTCTCTTAATTGTATTTCACAGTGTACTTTGGGCTTGTCCTCTCAGACTTAAGTCGTACGCTGCTTCCTGGCATAGTGGCCTTGCAAATTTCTACAGCTTAAAATCAACCTGCTATCCCTCCCAAAAAAAAAACCAACAGAAAAAAAAGAAAGAAAAAACACCTACATGCTTACAAGACGGACTTTCGATGTGAGGCATCCAGATCCAGAACAAGTGTAAAGCCATGAAGGCCCCATTCCCTTTCTACCCAATAGTTTAAAGTATCTAAATTAATACATATTAACACCTCATGGATTGTCATATATAAAATTCTTGGCTCATATGTCAAACTCACAATTTACACCTTGATAAAGAAAGTACAAAAAATTAACCAAAATTTTACCACTGAAAACACAACATCATGTAAGATGATGAACATAATAAACAAAACTTAGTGAATGATAAATTAAAAAGGGAAAAAAACATGCCGGATGCAAAATATATACTAGTAAATTATATATATTAGAAAGGAAAAAAAAGTGCTGGACGCAAAACTTAATTCAACTACATCATCCAGTAAGATTATTTCAGAAGAATGAACAGGTTACCTCGGCAAGAAGAAGACCAATTCTATTATCTGAAGTTTCCAGGAGGTCAAAAGCATCAGATAATGGTGAAGGATGAACGGTAAACTTATCTTCTTCTTCTGCAAGAAAATTTACACTGCATTCTTGTAGCCGATGTCGGAGAATTTCACATTCATGCAGGAGCTTCTTTCTCACAGATTTCGAGTGTGCCCACTTTTGCTTTTCATTTTCTAGAACTCCCTAAAAAGTATTATACATATCAAAGAAATAAATAGTTCAATTAGCAGGATATCTTTAGAGACTGGGAAGTATCACTTTCGAAAAACCAAAGGTTAACTTATGACGAATTAAATAGAAGAACAATGAATCAAAAGATAGGATTAGTTTTCCAATAAAAAGATGCACAAAGACTGCCCCACTCTGACCAGCCTAAAGAAATAACTTAACCATGCAATATTGATCTCGCTCACCACCTAATTCCACATAAGAATCATGACGCCAGAATATAAAGGCCTTAAAGGACATCATATATAGGTAGGTCTGCAAGAATCTAGCAGGCGATAATTATTCCAGTTTTAACTCCCCAACTACGAAAATTTTGTGATCTCCACCAGGAACTAATGCTCAGCTTTAATTTATTTCTCATTTTATAATGGTAGTCCACCAATCTCCACCACTGTTCAGCAGAAGCAAATACTCATGATTCTCGTTCTTTGTGGGCTTTGCATTAGCAGTGAAACTATCGGCATGAAATAGAGTAGAGGAGAAACTGCTATCCCAACATGTGAGCCTCCTTATCAATGGAACTGAATAAGAAGATTACTTGAATTCCCTTTTTCTAATACGAAATTTGGGTTCATCATTATTACACGTTGTTTATTTTTTTATTGGGAAATAGTGAATGGCTAAGTGTCAGTAATCCTTGAGAGTGAGAAAGAAAGAGAACTTCAGAATTTAAATCCTATTTACCAAGTAATTGTTTCAAAATATCAAAGCATTTCAACCAAGCTCAGAGTATTAATTCCAATACCCTTTTACTAGCACATTATTATAGAGCAAGAAAATTTTTACTATCTCAGTCAAACTCAATAGCACAGAAAATTGCTTTTGCATCCTTTGCTTTCACGAGCACATAACCGCATAAGGATCAATGTATTCATTTAAGGAAAACATAGTACTTTACCTCTAGTTCAGTCTTTTCTTGCAGAGATTGATTTAACATTTCCTTTAGCTCTGCTTGTGAACTTCTCAGAAACTTAACTTCTTTGACTAAAATTCTAATATCCGCTTTTGATTTCGTCCCTACACCATCTAGACGTTTTTGTAACTTCTCTATTTGTTCTTGTTTACTATCCAACTCTTGCAACAGCAAGTCTTTCTCACTGCTCGTGCTTGATTTTTCCATCTCTGCTCGGCTCTTTTCACCCTGCAATAAGCAAAAAAGAAAAACAAAGAGGCAAAATCACTAAAATAATAAACAATTTTTTTTATGCTAATTAAAAAAGAGTAGGGAAAGCCAAACCTGTTCAATTTTGAGTTTTGACTCCACATCTAGATACTTCCTTTGAAGTTCATCCATATCCCATTGCATTTGTGTTACTCTTTCTCTTTCAATTAAAATGGCTTGCTGGAGATTTTCTCTGCTCTTCTGTTTGGTGACTTCTAGCTCCCCCTCTAAATCCTTGACCTGCACATATTTTATTATATTAAGACGAAGTTGGTAGAAAAATATACCCTGTAGTACCTATGAAACTGGATTGATTCCTAACAGGGTACAGGAACCAAAAAGGAAACCTCGATATCAGAAATCTTTTCAGCTAACTGGAGTAGCTCTATCTAGGTTCCACTATTCAGGAGCAACACAAATTAGCTCATTAGAAACAATGAGGGATGTCTAAAGAGCAAGTGTTTGATTAGAATTTTTGATATTTACTGGCCAAAGAACAAATGCATTCAAGAAATTGTTGAGAATATGAATAAGGATAATGAACTTAAAGCGATCCACAATGCAGAGATGCACCTTAGTTGTAAGGTACTCTTTCACAGTTATTTCTTGATTTAATCTTGCAATAAGATCCTCCATATCAGTTTTTGCTACTACAAATCTTCGTTGCATGGTGACAAGAACTCTATTCAATTTGTGCTGCTGGTCAAGAGGGAGAATTATTTGTGCATCATTTAGAAACGGTGCCTCCATACTACTGACAGCCTCGATGGAACTTCGAGCCTCTCCGCCGGTATAATCGACGGAACCATCCGATATTGAATTAGCAACTCCAGGGACTGAAAGTTCACTGCCCCTGATTGAACTTACATCACTCCCAATACTATCAACAGAGAGTTTTCGAGAATGACCAGAATGCTTATCACGATCTTGTTCTGGTATGAATTCTATTTTCTCCCTCAAAGGGCTTCCATTAAAAGAATCCCTCCCGAGAGCAAGGTTTTCTTTTCTACGTTGTGAGTTTATACTAAGAAATTCTCCTGGCCGACTGAAAACTGATTCTTCCATAAGGTCACCATTACTAATTTCTCCTATTGGAGCAGATAAGTCAGGAAATAGTGCCATAGCTTCCGTGCCGGTTTCAGATACATGAATCATCATTTGATTAGAAGTTCCTATATCTGATGTTTCATATGCACTATCGCTGCCAAAGTCTGACATTACAGAAATAGACTTAGAAGCAACAGCTGAAGAACCAACGATAGAACCACCTGAACCAGGTCTCTCTGGTTCTGAAGCCTCACCCAAATGTTCTGTTCCTAAATGGAGTTGATTCATATCCTGAAATGCTGACAATGTGTAAGCCAAATGTAAGTTCAAGTATCCAACAAGGCAGAAGGTTAAATAGTCACAGAACAAGATAGAAATCAAAATAATAAAAGGGGCCAGTTTAGGTATGAGCCTAACGAGGAAAAAAAGATTAAAATACACGATAAAGCTCAAGCTCAAGGACACAGGATATAACAAGAGAAACACCTACATGACCTAGCAGCAACTTCTAGCTCAAGGAAAGATGCCACAGGAGCACTTCTAGACAGATCAATATCGGAGAGTAGCTTTCCCATCCATTCCTCCAATGCACGTCTTCTCTGCATCAAAACTATCATTTGTGAAACATGGATCACAACACTAGAAAATGATCAACATGATTTTTGCTTTCAAGGACAGATGAGTGTTTTATTTTTTATAATAAGATCGCAGCCCGGTGCAAGCGGGGTTTCAACCCCATCCTCTTGCCTACAGATAAAGGCTTCACCACTTTATGATATAGTGGCACTTGTGATAGACGATAAAGTGGCACTACAGATAAAGGCTTCAAACTGTCATAGGCTTCAAGAACTAGAATTGGTAAGAAAAAAAATACATATCCTGATTATGTGCAATGGTACTCAAGGAAAATAAAGCAATATCACTAAAAAAACAAATTTTGCACTCGAGTGACAACTGGGTGTTGTCTGTACTGACAATTCTTAAATTTAAAACTCATTCGATCCTTGAATAGTATTACAACCATTCTCTAGTAAGACAATTAAGAAAAGTAGAAGATCATAGCTATGATACATTTGTAAGACTCATCAGCCGTCGAGGGGAAAAAAAAGATATCAATTTATTTTAGGACATATTTGTAGCAGTCACGAGGAACATATTGGGTAGCAAAAAATCATGTGCAATGCATGAAACACTGGGAAGTTTGGAGCATTAAATTGAAATGTTGGGATCAGGAAAAGACAGTGCGCTCCTGTTTATGATAAAGAGGCCACGTGTATGGACCTCTACAAATAGTTGACACAGATGCTTCACATAAGTCCATGGATATTTTCAATTACATGAGCACAATTTAACAGTGCTTTAGGTGAATTATATCACAAGCAAAACTATCAAGTGGTTAGGTTGCTATGCACATGTGGCAAGAGCATTTCTCGCTTAAACTTCCACAGAACTTTTATTTTCTAAAAGGAACATGAAGTACTAGGGTACCAACTAAAGATCATGGGGCCTCCACAGAGCCATCAAGATAAAGCAAAGGAAGAGGACAACCAGTTGTCATGAATGAGTGAGAACAAGAATGGGTGAGAACAGAGAAGATTGTGACTAAAGTATATGCAGGAAGCAGAAAAAAAAAATGGATGGTTAGAGATGCAGGAATACGAAGCATTGTGAAGGTACCATCAAAGGTCCAAATCCCATTTGCATGTTCATGCACGACAAATCAAGATGAGGAAGAGGAAGAATTGCCGATATAGTAACAAACGAGGGGAAAAAATATTTTAGACATTAGGAAATCATTTTTAAAAACTTTGCTATAAAGGCAGTAGTTTTAATTTGCAAATCTTTAGGCTTGTCTTTCGCAATTCTAATTTGATTAGAATTTAATTTTTGAAGCCATTGTAACATAATCTATGAAGGGATTGATTTTATTTTCCATATCTTTAGGCATATCTTTGAGGAGAAATTTTTTAGTTCCCAGGATTTCTATCTTCTAAAAAAACACAACAGTGTCTTTTGCAGGGGGTGAAAGAATTATCAAACAAAAAGTGATTAGTAGTTATTGGTATTCCTTTGCTCTGAGTATGACTCTAAGTCCCTTTGTAGTGTAACTATAAGCGGGACAAAGGAGACCCTCTAAGCAGTAATGGTGTGACTGACACATATAAAGGAGGAAGAGCAGGACTCGGTTCTGTAGATCTATGTCTGAATTCCTAGCATAATCTTTTCTTTTTTATTTCCTTTTCTTATTCTATTTTTTATCCAAATTATTTCTTGATTTCATAAATAGGAAAAGGAATAAAAGAAGAAAGTTAACACTAGGAAATTGGACCTAGATTTGCGGAATCAAGTCATGTGATTCCTCTAGATGATGACGGTGTCAAACAACCGTTATTTAGAGTGTCTTCATAATCAGCAACAAAAGGACTTGGAGTCAGGCCAAAAACAAAAGAATACCGCTTGCTAATCATGATTTTTTCTTAAATGATTTTTCATCCCCACAAAAGAGCACTTTAAGATGTGATATGTAATTTGAGAACCAAGAAAAGCTCTCCCTAAAGAGGAACCTAAAACTATGCAAAGCATATAACTTAGGCTTAAAGGATTTTCAAAAATAAATGCCTAATCAAATAGAATCCCTAAAGATGAAAGCCTAACTGGACATACTCAGTTTGGACCTTTATATACGTCACTATGTCAATAGCCTTCTCCTTGTCGAACCTAAAAAAGAGCATTGATGTTTAGGCACTAGACTACAGAACCGGGCATAAGAATAGTTAGGGGAGCGGAGCAAGGAGAAATGTTCTCCTTCTGTTATTTTTCCCTCAGCCAATCAGATCCCATGGTCCATGACAAGGTTCAAGCAGCAGCAATATTCTTTTAAAGAAGCCTTCTTAATCTGTAATTTGCTTTTCACTTTCTTTTGTTTGTGCAAGGTGGTGGTTGGTCCCCCCTCCCCCCCCCCAACCCCCCTCCTTTTTCTTTTCTGTTTTTGGTGTTGTTTCAGGTGGGGAGGGTTGGGTTGGTGTGTGTGTGTGTGTGGTGTGCATGTGTGTGGGAGGGAGGGGTTGGTTGTCAAAATAAATTTTGTATTCATCTGAATGTAAAGAAATAATGAAACTGGAGCATATAAGCAAGAAATCATCTAGTTCTGTTAAACTATATAGGTGTGGTTCACATCATATCCTTGTATCGAATTGCATAAAATATAGAAATAAATATTAGAATAACATATTCTAAAAAATCTGCTTTAACTACTTAATATGTAAATAAAAACCAAGAAAACTATAAAAAGTGGAGATGAGAACTTGACTTATTTGCAAAACCAAATAATAAAATAGACAATCTTTGTGAGGTTAGATATCAACAAACCTCCTCTAAAAGCAGCCGACTGGAGTTTATTCTCAACAAAGCATGCTTTGGTGGAGCTGGGTGGATATCCTTCTTCGGGAATGCTCTCTTAAGCTACAAAATGATATACGAATGTAAAGAAAATGACAGAAGAAGCATCCACTATTAATCAAATATACTTGTTGAACACCAGAACATGCTGCATGAATGGTAAAGGATATCATTCTTTCATGGTGTGTATTTCATGATGAACATCCTAAGTTGCAAACTGTAACATATGTCTTTACTCACTACATGGAATGCTTCTATCAGATAGTTGAATGTAAACTTACAGTAGAGTGTAACTTCAAGAAATCACTGAATCTACGAAGTATGCCATGGATAGAGCTAACCCCTTCTGGAGATTGTATACCAACTTGAATCCTGTAAAACTGTCTCTTAAGGGTGTTAAAAACAGTATATAAAGAATAAAGTAAGAGAAAGAGTAAATAAAAACATAAACCAAAAATTTCCAATACAGCATATTGAATGCAGGACCAAGTAGTATCGGTGAAGTGTACTTTCAGAGATACATTAGTAATATAAAATTGAAGAGCAAACAGATCTCGTAAACAAATGATCACAACATATGAGTATTAAAATTTACCATCATCATTCTATCACAAATTCAATAGCATGATTTGTTAAACATGAACAGCACTTAACTGTATTTTCTTCTTAAGGTTCTACATGTTTGAGATATGAAATCACATATGAAACCCCAAAAATCCATCACATTAGATGTGATGTGATTCTAATCTAGGTTTTAAATATCGATTGATAAAGATAATATATCACATGTCATATCAGATTTTGAGATACCTGATATGCAATATATTGCATAATATCAATCCGATATTGCCAATATGATATAAACTTGATATTGCCAATTTCATATCATTAGCAATCAACCGATAGCAATACTGATTTCGATAAAACCTTAATTTTCATCCAACATGGACCTGCTAAAAGTTGAAGTTCCGGATTTCGCAAGTGCAAGAAACATCAAAAACCATCGAATATTCTTCCGGAACTTGTTACAGTAGCACCAATCAGTCAGTCTCCAAGCATACAAGTTAGCTGTTCATGGATGGATCATTGGTGAGTATATGAAGAATCATACTTGTTCACAATGCATTAGTTACTAGTCCATCACTAACCTATAATCTCGTAACCGCCATAATACTCAACAACCTTTATAATCACATTCATCAAATGTTAGAATTGAGCCTACATGAGATGGTAATGACACAACATCCTAGGGTAGACAATTTAGGCACAAACATTATTTTTAATATAGTAACCGTAAAAGGGGCAATCTAGCGACAAGTTCAAAATAATTACAAAAGTGAAAAAAGGAAGTCATAATAGATAGTTTAATAATGCATGTCATTATTATGTTTAAAAATAATTACAAAACTATCATTTGAAGAAGAAAAAGCTGTAATTGTTAGTTTAACAATGCGTGTATTAATGATTAAATTAAATTAAATAACAATTATCAATTAAATTTGAATAATAAAGAATGATTAAATTCTTTTATAATTTTCAAATTTAATTTAAGAAATTAAAATTAAATGAAAGTTTAAAACTTTACAGAGATTTATTTCTAAACATGTGCCTTTGCAAATGCCAAAATTAGTGAAGTTCTGAAGGGAAAAGAAAAGAGATAAAGAACTCTCAGCCAGAGTTATTTATGGGGAAATCAAATAATCAGGATCAGTTAGTTTATTTTATATGCTTTAGAGATTTTTATTATTATTTATTTATTTATATCTGTTATGCACGTAGAGATTAGTCTATTTAAAAGGGATGCAACACTCTTTAGTCAAAAATGAAGAGTTCACTATAAAATTTGATTCCTATAAGAAATCATGTATAATGCTTGGATACCTTTTGCAAAAGATTCGTATGAAGTGGCTATGCAATTCACCTTGGTGTGAGATCCAAACTATCTTTTTGTTATTTTCTAACAAGCCCTAGCTTTGTCTTCCTCAAATCCTCCAAAATCCCCACTAAACACCCTAATTTTGTTTTGTTTTATATCATATTTGGTATCAGAGCCCAAAAATCCATCAATCCCAATCTATAGCTTCTTCATCTTTTCCATCTTCATTATTATCTTCTTGTTTGGAGAAAAAGAAAAAAAAAACAAATAAAATCAGAGTGAAAAAAGAAAAAAAACTAAAAACAATACAGACCTAACCTCATATCAACATCATCATCAGTACATCATCTTTGTTACAGTTTTCCGCCACTAGATTCAGATCAGAAAATTGAAGATCTGATTGAAGCAGCTCCTCCAATTATCGACATCCTCCCATCATCTTCTCAGTTGCCACTTGCCATCTCCAACCAATTTCTATCGCCTTTTTTGCCTTTGTCATCAACCCACAGTCAATGTATCGTCGATCCACTACTCTCAAATTTCACTTAAATTCTCCTAAGCTTCCTAGACCTAAGTTTTGACTCAAAATATGAAGCCCGTTTCAAGCTTGATCAAGTCATTTTCGAGTCCATCTTCCAATCATAAGTAAAATGAGTTGCCCAAATATTATTTCTCTACCATGTACTTCCATGTGCCAAAGACAGTTTTACCTTTTGTGAAGACTCAATGAATAAACTCATGGCATATTTTAAAAAATTGAGAGTTTACCTCAAATTATAGTAAGGATGAAGAAATTCTCAATACTTACAAGCCTAAAATTGATTCAGAAATTAAAGCCTTTCCAAATTTAAATCTATAGTTGAGCCATATCCAACCCTTGTCAGGCTTTAAGGCCAGATTTTATAATCTAAATCATACACAGAAGTTTTCGATTAGGCACAGAGGAAAATTCTTATTGAGTTATTGTCCTTGCAAAAAAAATCTCCTTCATGGTACAAAAATGTTAAGAAGCATATTTTTGGGATTGCTGTAGATCTTTCATCTTTCAACAAAATTATTTTTCAATGGAATATTATCGTCTTCACCAACTGCAAAGTTCCAAAATTATCCATGAAATCGAATAACGCCGTGACCCACTTCAAGTGTTTTTTTTTTCTTTGTGACAACTACTACAAATTATTGTGGTACAAGTTCTAATGAAGCCCATTCAATTATACCAACATCATGATCAAACAATGCATCACATCTTCAGAACATCATGATCAAACAATGCATCACATCTTCAGGTTCTGCATTTGCTATCAAGATTATTTCATTCGAAAAGATCAAATCGTAAATAGGTGAGGAGCTTCAAAAGCTGATAGAATGATGACATTTTTAATTATCAGCAATGAATTTTCTAAAACTGAGGACAATTAACGGGAACATCGAATAGTCAGGATTAATTAGCATATTTTATTTGCATTAGAGATTTTAATTCTTATCTATTTTATTAGTATGTGTTTTGATGTAGAAATTAGTTTATTTAAAGGAATGCAATACTCTTTATCTAGAAATAAAGAATTGACTATAAAATTTGCTTCCTATAAGAAACCTTTGACATGTGATAAAAACCTTTCGCTTGTGATTATGTGAAATAGGCATATGATTCGCCTTGGAATGAGGTCTGAACTTATTTCTTTATTACTAACTGAGGTCTGAATTTATCTGTGTTACTATCAAACCCTAGCTTTGTTCTTCTCTAAATCCTCCATAATCCCCACTACAAATGCTTCATGTGCTTTGTGTAGCTACTATTCACATTCCTCTGAACTTCCGACAGTTGGAAAGTTACTTGCTCATCCATTGCTTGGACCTAAGCAAGTGCCCCTCTTATTATAAATACTAGATTTTGAGCCACGAGAAGCTTCCAGGTTCCAATAAATATTGACAAATTTAAGCACAATTAGTTATGCACTAATTATGACACAAGGTCAAAAGGTTTTGGGTTATAGTAGTGAGATAAATGAAGATCAACCAAAGAAAAATCCAGATTTTCAGCAAATGAAAAAAAGTGTATTTCCAGAAAGCTAGTATACATTCAAAGTTGTATACGTGCCTCCTGCACTTAATATCTAGTCAGCATTCTGAAAAACAAAGCCATAAAGCATGTTGTTTGATCAGAACGTTCACTTGTATCCTCTTCTCTGAATTGGGCTACCATCAAAATATTTTAGAGAAATACTTTATCTACACAATTAGATGCCACACTCTTTTTTAAGGCTGAGATATAAACTTAAATTGCCAACTCATCCAGGACCGGACCCAAATTAAAAAAACTAAAATAATAAAAAGGAAGGGGAAAAAATTGCCTCTCCATGTAACATCGAAAAATTTGTCTCCCCTCGACTTATTCTCCGTTTGATCAACTTACCTCCATTTATCTCAAATCCTTACTTGCAGAAATCTTGATGGGAATTCTCTCCCAAAAAAAAAAAAAAAAATCTTGAAGGATAATTTGTGTAGAGTTTAACCATTCTAAGATGTTTTAAAAGCACATCAGTTTTCTATATAGATTAAAGGAAACTCAAAAATCGAAAATTAAAAAAAAAAAATCATCAAGAGCTCATATCTGGCCAAGAGATTTTTTTTAACAAAATCTCAAGAAAATTAGAATTTTCTATAATTTAGTTTCTAGTAACTGAGCAGAACATCTCCAGCACCATTAATGGAAAGATCCTCGAAGAAGAGGCTGAAACAGTAACAAATTGCTTAGCAGAGCCTGAAGGTTCGATGTTGCCAGCAAGCAAACCCGGAAGAATGAATGATTCTTGCAGTAAATTAAATAGGCTGCCAACGAGAGATAAACCAAGCATAAGGACCATTAAAAGCATTACATAAGAGATACGAATTCCGAATCAACCATCAGGAGCAAACTGGGAGGCAGAGAGAACTTCAGATAGATGAAGATTGATAGAAACTTCAAGTTTGAGATCAAAGAGAGTTGAAGGGAGACGAAGAACTAAAAGTTCCTTTTTTCTCTTTTTTCCTTTTAGTTTTTTTATTTGGAAGTGGGGACAGACTGAGATGGCAATTTAACTCCAAGAAGGATCCACATCAGCTATGTAGAAAAGTGTGTTGGATCTAAACTAGGTAGGTAAAGTATCTCTTCACTTGTACCCTCTTCTGTGTGACTTACATGTAGAAAGGTATGGGGAGTAACTCTTGCTTGGTTTAGAAAATTCTACCTCTCCAAGGTGGATTTATTAACCCCTGTTTAGTATTCCCAGTAAAGACCACCTACTAACAAGGACTTACCATAGAGGTATCCAATGGCATATGGATAACCCCAAAAAACAAGCAGCCCATCATTCAAAAGTCACACCGAAACCCCATGAAGCACGAAAATAGAAACGAATACTACATGACAATGACATAGAGACAAAACAAACCCTTAAAAGATATGATACAAGGACAAGGCAACACAATTATGTATGTTTATGCATGAACCTATATATACTACAGCAAGTTCCACAATAGCTAGGATATTTTGATTAGAAATTTAAAAAAAAAGAAAAAAAAATTAATTATTTGAACCGTATGTTCTAATCAAGTAACCATCTTAAATAAAAATTACAAAAGAATTTGAAAGCTCAATCGAATATCCCGCATGGTACAAGTCTGTAAGCCTCTGATATGTAAGCCTGGTGTTTAGGTTCTATTCTATGTTTTAATCCAATTATAAAAGTTCAATCTAATATTTAGTATCCTGCTTATATCAACAAAAAAAATCTGTTTTCTTTTGAAAAGCATGGCATCATGGTACCAAGCATGCTGTCTTTACAACTTTTTTAAAGCTTATCGGGTTCTAACACATAAATTGTTGGATTGTTAAACACGTCACAGCACCAAAGCATCGGATACATGTCAAACAGGTGCTAAGTAGGTGTCAAGCAAGTATCGTACCTCATATGTTAAGTGTCGTGCAATTACAAGAGTCTCTAACATATATCTAATATGGACAAGGCAATCACTTTGAAGTGTATGTACTCTAAAGTACTATAAACATTCTTATTGTTGAGTAGGAGACTAGCAGTAATAACTGATAAAATAAGGATCTTTCAGTTGAGATAAGTTAAGATAAATAGAGTACCGTATTCTAATTGGCCATAACCATTCAGGTTAGGTGACATAGGACAAAAGTGATTTTAGGGTTTGTGGTGGAGAAATTAGGAAAGAACTTAGGATTTTGGATAAATTGGGGGTTTAAGACCTCACATCCAGGCGAATCACACGCCCACTCTCTCACGAATCACTCAAGAAAAAAATTTAATAGAAGCAAATCACATGATCTTAATTTCATTCATCATCTCTCTATATATTTCATCAAATTAGGATTTTACAAACCATATATATAGAAAATTCTAAAGCAACAAAATAATAACAAATCTATCCAAATCTCTAATCCAATCTAATTAAATCTAACTAAAAACTAATCATATCTCTATCAATTATCCAGCGCTTGGAAATATTTACCAGCTGGTAAATCTCGACAAGAAGAAAGTCAAGCACAATCAACTGAAATTGGTCAATATTCTCGAGATCTGGCAAATCTTTCTACCGAACTAAATATAAGAAAATCGAACAAATCGTTAGCCAAATATATGCTACCTTATATTTCAATGGTGACGACAATAACAATTGTGGAAGATCTTGAGAGAAGTCGAAATCAGTCGCTTTTGTAGAAAATGCAGAATTTGACTAGCCAGCTGAAAAGTCAATGAAAACACGATCCTTATGAACAGGACTATTGAATGTTTCTATAGTTGGCTCTGGCAGAAAAATATATTCATTAAATTATGAATCTGTAATATGCTCTGTGCTGGATTCGGTCTCAACTATAATATAATCACCTAAATTCTCAGAAACTAATGTGGCGATATATGTACTTTTCGAAGGGTACTGGTATTCATAGTGCCAAAATTCTCTACAGACTGAATACTTAATAGGACACTAATCAGCCAAGTATCCGTATCCTTCACACTTTGAACATTGTTTAACCTTAAAAATTTATGGTGAATAATTAAAGATAAGATGTGGACAATACCGTGCACGAAGAAGAAATTTCAACCAATCCCGAGTTGGACGAGAATTATAGTCATTAAGGTACCAATTAGAAACTTCACCAACCAACTTCAATTTAGCATAATTATATTTCTACTTCGAAGTCAAAAGAAAATAACGAAAAAATTGCTCTAGATAGTTCTCCCAATTTTCATAACCATTATGGTCATTATAATCGTGAAAATATGGGACTGCATTATATATGTCTTACTCCACTTGTTTGAAATCAGCATAAGTGTTTATGTATTTTCCACATAATATGAATCCCATAATAATTAACCCAAAAAATTTCAACCTCAAAGTTTAGAAAATACCAAAGAATTGTGATGTCTCAAATGTAGCTCAAATCCGTTGCGAATCGGGCTTCAAAACGGCTTCAAAATCACCCAAAAATCCTTAACGGGTCTGCTGGCCTTTAATAGGTCGGATGCACTGTTGACTCCTGAACCCAATTAGGTTTGACTCCAGTTAAAGTGGGCTGACTTCAGTCACAATTGGTTGCGGGTCGAACTACAGAGATTTGTATTAGGCTCGATAGCTGATGAATGATCTCCTCTTCGATCGCGAGAAATTTTCCCCCTCTCGTGAGATCCTACAGCGTACTTATTGGATTATAATGGAAGAGACACCTGGATGGTCGGCGAAATTCAATCGAGGAAGCGGCGGCAGCTCGAGTTATTGTGGGGTGAAGAAGAAGGAGGCGATTTGGGGCGATCTCAAGAGGAAAGTCGTGGCGGATCTGGGGAGTAGAGGTTGTGGTCGAAGTTTGTTGATGAAAGCGCCGATGATGAATTCAGTGGAAGCCGGGATGATTGGGAGACGAAAGTGTTAGTGTTTGCGGACGGATGGCTGGAGATCTCAGAGAGAGGAGAGTTGTGGAGATGGTGATGGGTAGCGTTGGGGTTGCTATCTAGGGTTAGCTTTGCGCGGGGTGAGGACGAGAGCGATCAGAGAGGAGGAAGAGGTGGCTCAATGAGATTGGGTTGATGAATGAAGATAAGGGAGGAGAAAAGATGCTACTTTTGGTGGGACCAAAATAAGAAAGAGAGGGTTTTTCTTTTCTTTTCTTTCTTTCTTCTTTGTTGCTTCCCTGTTCTTTTTTTATTCCTTCACTTTCTTTTTTTTAATCTAATTTTTTCACTCAATTTTTTTCTCTTTTTTTCTTTTCTCAATTTTTTTCTTTTTTTCAAATCTAAAATAAAATAGGAAGAGGATGAAAGGAGAAGATTGAGGAATTGGGCTCTGATACCAATTTGACGCAGGATGAAAGCGATTTTAGGATTTGTGGTGGAAAAATTGGAGAAGAATTTAGGATTTAGGATAAATTGAGGGTTTTAGACTTCACGTCCAGACAAATCACACACCCACTCTCTCATGAATTACTCAAGGGAAAGATTTAATAGAAACAAATCACATGCTCTTAATTTCATTCATCGTCTCTCTATATTTCATCAAATTAGGGTTATACAAACCATATATATAGAAAATTCTAAAGCAACAAGATAATAAATAACAAATCTATCCAAATCTCTAATCCAATCTAATCAAATCTAACTAAAAACTAATCATATCTCTATCATCAGGACACAGAAAAATGGTCTCAACCACATGCAATTGTTAATGCTATCATAAGAAATAACTGTTGAGCCATGATCGACCAATTCTCAATGACAAGGCACCAAAAAGCTTGTTAGTATAGGAAGGTGAAGTAATAATGTTTAATTGATATTAATTCATATTGACTTGTTTGAAAGTTATCCCAGCTTTATTTGCAATTTGATTTGACACTTTTAAGACACTAAGTATAAGAAAAGTTTTCTTGAAGTTCTTGAATGCAACGGCTAATATAAAATTTAGCACTGCGGCAGACCAATCAAGACAGAATAATCAAAGGTATTGTTCTGCAATATATGTGTATCATCACTGCAATTGACTAGTTCATTTTTACTACCTTTTGACACATGAACTAGGACCTACTGGCATTTCCCTCCAACATGAACAAGGTTATAGCACTCTTCATATTTACATTTTGTGAGAGTGCAAGATACTTGCAAGTAACTTCTACATAAAGAATAATGTGCAATAGAGAGAAGTTGAAAACCCTAAAGTTCAACTGAATTCCTCAAATAACTAGGTGTAGTTCTTACTCTTTGGCATTCACATCTCCTTGAGTCAGGCCAAAAATTAGGAGATCTCTTCTCTGTGATAGTATAAGGTGACACCGTGACAGTACTTTCAAGTATCCATGCTTCATAGGGTTCATAGGGTGATACGGCATGCACTTTAAGTGTCAATGTCTCATAGAGTGACATGCACAGCGACAAAGCTATTCATGCCTGTGGACGGGAAGGAAGCTAAACAAGGTCCTTTTCCAGTCTTGAGTAACACAGAGCTCGTAGCTTGACAGGATCAGGTAAGAAGTAAGAATACAGAATGATAAATATAGAATATATTTCATTCCGTATAATAAAATGGATGAACCAATTCCAAACATATAGACTAACAAAACTTTATGAATAATATAGAATGAAGTGAATCAACGATATATTTGAGCCAATTTGTAGAAATGCTCTTTTAGATCCTTCACAGAGAGAACTTTTCTACCTTCTTTAACCTTCTAAATATATACTAATAACTTCCTAAATATGGTTAACACTTAACAGGCAATGTTACTCAAAACAAATCTCTAGCCAGCATGATGGAAAAACAAATGAAACCTTACAACGATAGGATTCAACAAGCTATCATTTGACGCTTTTGATTTGGTTTGTATAATCCAGGAAGGAACCATGACACAATAGCTCCAGCCTGAGCGAGGATCATGCGGCCACACAGTGTTTCTTCCATCCTACATCCAAAAGTGCATATCATACAACCAAATGCCTACAGTAACTCCTTCAGTCTGAAAATATATTTTGGAAAAATAGATAAATAAACAGACAAAATATTTCAAAATGCAACCATTTGAAGATCATCTATTAATAATTGCCAGAATGTATCTTGAGAATAAAATTGATCAAATTCAAATGTCAAATAAATTTGAAGTCTATTTAAACATCTAAAATTTGAAGTTTGAGTCAATTTGATGGTAAAGACATTTAAGGTTACCAATTAACATCGATAATTAACGCTTGCAAAGTCAAGGAAAACAATTTTTTTAAATATAAATAGAGACCGTGGCAAGGCACCTACAGATGAAATGAAGATAAGACTGTTACGTTGGTATATCAGATGTAAGAACACCGTAAAAATAATATGGTTTGGAAAATAATAAGTAGCAAGTCTCATTTTGGATTGGCCTTTTCCATATTAAGTCCATGCCGTAAAATAATATGGTTTGGGAAATAATAAGTAGCAAGTCTCATTTTGGATGGCCATACTAAGTCCATGTTGCAACTAATATTAAAAAACTTTAGATGCAACTAAGAGGAGTTAAACTGTAAAAGAAGATGGTAGAGAGTCAAGATCCATTTTCAAGGGTTCAGATCGAGCTTGTCAAAATGACATGCAGATCTAATATGACCATCACTTGGAAACTTTGTAATCAGCTCTATATTGTACTGACTAATTCTTAAAATATGCCACACATCCTTATAAGTTATAAGATCCTTAGATAGAGAGCAGAACAAGTACATAAACGAGCATGAAACTATTGAAGGAGATTTGAGCATGTAACTATTAAAGAGATTAAGTATTTATATGAGCATAGTTAATGTTGTTTTGCTTCAAAATATACATCTATATGATTTCACTTACCAATGTAGTGCATTACACGAAATATATTATCAATAACCACAACTGAACAATCTGACTAGAGTTATATGGTCCAATATTTCAATGCTGCAACTTTGATGCACAGCAAGAATACGATCAAAAAATTTATAAATGACTAATTGTAAAAAACCCCATGGCTATTTACAAGGAATTACTCGAGTTATTGATGGTGATTTCTAATATATCACAAAGCATGATGTATACAATTGGGTGTCACAGATTCTGCTTCTTTTATCTAATGCATTCGGGTAACAATAAAGTCATTAGATTGGAAAGAAACAAAGCCTAAATAGTCAGCTAATTGAGAAGCTATTATCTTTTATCTAATGCATCCAAGCAACAATAAAGTCATTAGATTGGAAAGAAACAAAACTTAAATAGTCAGCTATTTAAGAGGCTAGTATCATGAAATTCAATCAACTGGATGTGGCCATATTATAGTTAGGGTTCAAGGAAATTCAATTATTTGTTGACAGATCTGTTTTTGAAGGATCAAGAATCAGTACGTATTTGAAGGATCAAGGACAAAGAGATGTTGCGTATTAGGTTTATGGAATAAATTGGATGCTCTGGTTTGATCCAGATACCAGTTAATAAGTAATTCAATATTAAGTTCATGAGTGTACTCAGTCCTTTAAAATTATTTTGTGATACAACAACAACAAAGCCTTTTATCCTAAGTATTTGCAGTGCGATACATGAACCAAAAGAGAATCACGCTGGATCGATCACATAGATGTACCTTCCTTCCCGACTCATTCCTATCTAACAATATATCCGTTTAAGCCTCTAGCATCCATATATTTTCATATCACTTCCATCATGTTTTCTTTGATCACACCTTCGCTCTTTTAACTTGCCCTACACTCTTTTGCATTACATTGTAATACAAAAAATACATTTTGATGCTAATGAAAAAATCACAAGCAATACTATTAAATACCATCACTACTTGTAAAATACAGCTTAATTGTTACATGAACCTGCTTAACTAGAATCAAATAGATTCACAACTTCAACAGCTTAAAATCTCCAAACCTTCCCCATCGATTAACCTTTTTATTTTATTATCTGCAAATACTTACTCCAGCAAGATAATCCAAACAATCCCAAGAAAAATATTGAATAATTGCAAAATGGGGAAACAGTGACAAAAGACGAGTAGAAACAAAGATCTGTAAGCAATTTAGAGGCAAGACCAAAAGCAAATCAAACGAAATTTCTCTAACGAAAGGTCAAAAATAAATTTGCGCATCGTTTCAGTCTCAAAGTAGCAACCTCTACATCAATCATTAACAAAACACAAGATCCAAACCCTAAAACACTCTACTCGTCCAAAATCAACAATCTAAGCAGTAATTTACCAAAAAAAAGAGCTTAAATTATCCAAAATTCAGCTCAGATTCCCATGAATCCGATGAACCAAATCCAAATTCAACTAGCATCCAAGAAAATCTACGGCCAGAGATCAAAAGAGAGAGAGAGAGAATCTGAAGGCATACCCATTTTTTGGGCGGCGGGCTCCAATCCATCCCCAAGGGGAGCGGCGAGGTCCCGTCGTGGCGATGCTTGGGCGGGCTATCTCTCTTCATCTCCGATTTCTTCAAGGCCTGGAGAGATCGAGGCCCCGAATCTATTCGGGAATTTTTATTTTTTTTAAAATTGTTTTTTTTTTTTTTTATCGAAGAGGAGAAGTGAGGAGAAAGATGAAGACTCTAAAAAATTGTGCGAAATTCTAAATGCAGACCACACTTGACGTAGTGAGCACCTGGGGCTCACAAAGTGAAATGTGGTGCGCATTTAGAATTTCCCAAAAAATGTTCGTCCAGCTACGCACCTGACTGTCCAGGTCACTTGACTCGCGGCAGAAAAAGGTACGGCACGTGCCCGCAAAGCAAGGGTGGTGGCAGATCGAAACAAGGGAATTTCTACACGAACTCACACTGGTCGTGGAGCACACCTCCAAAAGTTGTCAAAAATTACAATTTTATCGCTTCATTTTCTGACTTGAGAGTAATTCCACTCTAAAAACGTATGTCCACTAAGACAAGTGGTGTGCTCGTTTAGAAATTCCATAAACAACTCAGCAAGGTTTGGGATTTTATGTTATCGACACGAGAGTTTAATTAGTTGCGAAGTAATTCAACTACTAATAAGCAATTCTTTTTTTTTTTTTTTTTTTTTAAATTAAAGTTCTAGATTTTTTTGGAGGTACTAATAAATAGGAGTTTTTACATATATGTCCCTTACATTTTTAAAAATTTGAATTTACTTTTCAAAACCTTCATATTTTAAATTTAGTCTCCCAAATCTTTTAATTATCTCACTTTGGTTCTCAGTTATATTTTTTATCTGAATTTTTTATTTATACCCCTGAGTTACTTTATTTTAGTCATCTCTTATCTCTTCCTCCTCTCTTTCTCTTCTTATTGATTTTACCTCTCCGTTCTTCTCCTCTCTCTCCCTGGTTAAAAGAAATAAGAATGGAGTTAAAGATAGAAGGAATAGAGACTTTCAAGGGTATAACGAAAAATTCGGACCAAAAATTTAACTGGACTAGTGAAAGTTATCCAGGAGGACTAAAGTGAATTAATTTAAAGAATTTGAAGGGCTAAAATTAAAATACAAAGATTGTAGAGACTAAAATCTAATTTTTACAGATATAAGAGACCGACATGTAAAAACCCAACAAAGTTTTTTGATATTCTCTATTTGGGAAGTAAAGCTCACCAACTTTTTTGGGAAAAAGTAAGATTCTTTTAAAAAAATTGTTAAAAAAAGTTATTTAATGCGAAGTAAAACTTACCGACTTCTAGGGAAAACGTCAAACTATTTTCAAGTAAAATTATATTTTTAAAAAAAAATTTGATTAATCAAACTCGAACACATATAACTCTTGCAATACTATACAAATTGAATCAACACTCATGAGTTTACCTCTCTTAAAGCAAAAGAAGTTACTTATAGTTACATCATTCTTGGTTAGCAAAACAATTCGAATACCAAATGATATTAACAAGAAAGCAAGTCTAGACCATAAATAATTTTTTTGGTTAAAAAATGCGTTTTTTTAAAAATATTTATATCTACATCACCAAAACCACTCAGCAAAAGAAATTGAGACACCAAAGATCCCCAAACAAGGAATCTAGTGCAAGATTCAATAAAATCCTTGGTTTTTTATGTGTTACGTGCGTTGTGGTATAGTGTATTCCTATAATTGAAGTTACAATAATAATAGTTGCTGCAACTGTTAGGAGCTCAGATGTGAATATAATTTGCTGCAACAATTATGAGTATATATATGAATATAATTTGATGCAACTGTTAGGAGTTCATATGTGAATACAATCAATCGAATAGAACAAGAAAAGTTTATAGATTTAAATATAAAATTATGCATCTTTCTATCATCTCAAAAAATTTTGATCAGATTGGTTCTCGGGGTTTTAAAGCCCATCAAGGGAGGTAAGTCGGCCTATCATCCTCCTAGGAGGGCTCGATGATGTTTCTTGCTTATTTGGCTTAAGTATTACAATTGATGACTAGAGTTCCGAAAAATTTCAAATATTATTATTATTTTTTATTTTCAAGATGTTTAAGAAATGTCAAATTTACGAATAATATGATCACTGTTTGATATATTTTTTCTTTACTTGTTACAAGTGTGTAAGTGATTGCAATTACAAACTTTTGCAATTGCAGCTACTACTTTTATAGCAAAAGTGATTACAATTGCAACCATTTTATACACTTACGTAAGCAATCAAATATTGAGAACAAGCCGTCATAAAATAAGCGTGAGCACATGTAAGTCTTCGGTGAATAAAAATCAGTGACATACATCAAAACTTAGCTAATCGTATATATAGAGCATGGAATCAAGAGAATTGAAGGCTTATTTATGTGACGCAAATAAAAACTTAGGTAATTAGTTATTTTATCATCTCGACCGGGGAAAAAGCAACTATTGAGATAATGGAGAGGGAAACCCAATAAAAAGACGAAGAGAGGAGGAACAGAGAAGGGAGAACTAAAGCGAAGTGACTCAGAGGTATAACGGAAAATTCGGACCAAAAATATGGCTGGAGAACTAAAGTTAGGTAACTTAAAAAATTTTGGGAACTAAATTATAAATATGAAGATTCGGAGGACTAAATTCTAATTTTTAAAGATATAAGGGACAGATATGTGAAAACTCCGTTTTAAATTTGCATGGTCTCTCTAAGGAAAAACGGGGGGCGTATTTAGAGTTACCCTTTAGAGATTTAATTGTCCCACAATTAACAGTTCACCCTTTAATTCTAAGACAATTAGCTAATAGGCTCCCAACACCATCCTATATATATAATTATATAATTATATTCAGGAGTAAAACTCAGAATTTTTTGTAAATTAAAAAATGATATAATTATATCAAAATCAGAAATCTTTTCTACTTAACAGCTCCTCCGATATTTGAAATAAAGATATATGTAACTCTTTTGCATCCGAACACCTTCAACTTGTATATTTACTCTCACTTTTCCCCCTCTTATCTTTATAATTTGATTTGTAACAAACGCCTTGTGACTAAGAAAAATCTTTGATAAATCATGATATAAAATACTTGTAATTAGTTTTGTAATTGACAAGGCGAATACAATTCGATTTTACTTTCCAATCCAAATTTTAGGATAATAAAATTTAAAATTCCCCAAACTTAAATTTGTAAATTATATATTTAATAATTGAAAATATCATAAAAAATTACGTGAGATAGCAGCCAAACTATAGTTATCCAATATTTTTTCCTTCACTTTTTTTCTATAATTAATTTCACTATCTCTTTATCTTTAATAAAATTAAATTGCATGAATTCTGAAGTTCATTTATATTTTACTCAAGTGGATAGAAAATATTTACTCATTGAAAACTGTTAAATTTTGTATCAACTTGATGGAGAACCAAATCAAAACTAAAACTCAAGAAAGTTCAAGATCATAATGTAAAAGTTTTTTTTTTTATAAAATATTTGAGATAGTAAAAATAAACTGCAGTTCAGATAACTTGCGTAAGTTGCCAGTTCATTTCTATTTTTTTTCTTAATTATTAAAAATTATGATTAGTAAGATTATTAATTATCTAGATATCACAGTTAGTATCTATTTAGCAGTTCATAGACCCATGCCTAATTCTTATAGGACTCTCTCCCATAAATAGCAAGCTAATGATCCTCACAGTATCTCAAATATCTTGCCATTTAATCTCAAACAAATTTTTTTAATGATATTTCATCTCAAAAACATATAAAATAAATTATTTTTGGTATGACTTTTCTTTTCTTTTTTCTTAAATTTCCGAGGAGGCCCGGCCCATCTGTGAGGTGCTAAATTATAGAAGATACCATATTAAGAGTATCGGACCGCATCCCTTATTAAATAAATAATTTAAACGTTTTTTTTTTTTTTTTTTTGTCTCTTTGGTTTTTGTTCAAAAATTGGACATATTCGCTTGCTGCCCATGGGCATTGGGCCGGTAGCGAGTTGGTATACCCCTCCTCAAGTGGGCCCCACTCGACCGTACTCCCCGGTCTCCCAAGTCGCAATATCTGCATAAGGGTATTTACAGATTTATCCCTCACCTCTTTATAAATTATAATTTAGTCTCCCAAATCTTCATATTTAGGATTTAGTCCTCCAAATCGTTTAAGTTACTGCAATTTAGTTTTTCAGTTTATATTTTGATCCGATTTTTCCGTTTTACCTTTGATTTCCTTCACTTAATTTTCTTTCTCTCTTCCTTCTCTATAAGTTCCCCATTCTTCTTCTCTTCTCTCTCTATTCATTTATTGGGTTCTCCCTCTCTATATTGAGACCAAATGTATTATTCTCTACTAAATGTATTAAACCTAGAAATGAATTTATCCAATATAGAGAGGGAGAACCCAATAAATAAATTTATATTGAGACTTAAATATTTAATACATTTAGTGAAGAATAATATATTTGGTTTCAATATAGAGAGAAAACCCAATAAATAAATAGAGAGAGAAAAGAAGAACAATAGGGAATCTAATAAAAACTAAGAAGAGATGGGGAAAAGGGAAGGAGAATTAAGTGAAAGAAATCAGGGGTAAAACGGAAAAACCGAACCAAAATATAAACTGGGAAGTAAATTGTAGTAACTTAAAGGATTTGGGGACTAAATCCTAAATATGAAGATTTGGATGACTAAATTATAATTTATCAAGATTTAAGGGACAGATATGTAAATACCCATAATTTAAACGTTTTTTTTTTTTCCGTCTCTTTGGTTTTTGTTCAAAAATTGGACACATCCGGTAGCGAGTTGGTATGCCCTTCCTCAAGTGGGCCCCACTCGATCGTACTCCCCCGTTCTCCCAATATCTGCATAAATATATAATAACGATCTCAGCAATAAAATATATATATTGAATTGTACGCAGTACAACCTCCTGGATCACCTGACTTAGTGAGCACCATTCTCTCCCATGTTGTAAATCACTTTACTGGGATGTGGTGCTCACTAAATAAAATGTGGTGCGCATTTAGAATTTCCCCAATATTCTCAACAAAACTTTTAGGGTTTTTTACATGTCTATCTCTTACATCTTTAAAAATTTTAATTTAGTACCCCCAACTTTTATATTTACAATTTAGTCCCCTAAATCATTTAATTTATCTCACTTTAGTCCCACTCATATTTCTACTTTAGTTTCCGGTAATATTCTTAGACCGGATTTCCTTTTATACTCCTAAATTACTTCATTTTAGTTCTTCCTTCCCTCTTCCTCTTCTTATTTGGTTTCCCTCTCTATTTTTCTCCTCTCTCTCTTCCCTCCCAGTTAATATCTAACGTGAAGTAACTCAGGAGAACCCAATAAGAAGAAGGAGGAGAGACAAGAGAAGAATGGAGAGGGGAACCCAATAAGAAGAGGAAGAGATGAGAAAGAGGGAAGAGAGGACTAAAGTGAAGTAACTCATTGGTATAACGGGAAATTTGAGCAAAAAATATGGCTGGGGACTATAGTGAGGTAACTTAAAGGTTTTAAGGGATTAAATTATAAATATGAAGATTAGGAGGTCTAAATTAAATTTTTTAAACGTAAGGTACAGATATGTAAAAATCCCAAAACTTTTAACATAAAAACTTTCCATGTGACCCTGTAATCTATTGCCCCTCTTGACCACACACACCAAATTCACCACTATTTGGATACCCTTTCCTCAAATTATACCCACTTCCAAATGTCGACCCCAAAGGAATCAATTTTCGTGGGTCCCACGTAGTGCGCGGAAAAAATGAGGGTGAGTTCCACGGGTGTCTGCCATCATCATTAGACTTTTACTGAAAACATCCCAAGCTCCTCCTAAGCCCACATCATCATTGATAGACGATCTACTTATCACGTCCCAGCTAGCGAGCACTTATCACGATGTCTGTATCAGCAGATCCGCTTATATAAGGGCTAGCCCCCAGCGCAACCTCCAAACCCTCTCTCTCCTCGCTATCATCCCCTTCTACCCTTTCGTCCGCCATTACGCCTCCTTATAGGATCCGAATCCGATAAGCCCACCGCTCGATCCGACCCGATCCAAGATCCGACGGCCGCGGCGGTGATATCGCCGCCGACATGACATCCCTCAGCCGCGAGCTGGTCTTTCTCATCCTCCAGTTCCTCGAGGAGGAGAAGTTCAAGGAGACGGTCCACAAGTAAGAACCCCTAGAAACCCTAGCTTCCTCTCTCCAGAATCGGAAGTCTCTCTCTCTCTCTCTCTAACTTTTTCGCTCGGCGATTCGAAGGCTGGAGCAGGAATCGGGGTTTTTCTTCAACATTAAGCACTTCGAGGAGGCGGTGCTCGCCGGAGAGTGGGAGGAGGTCGAGAGTTACTTGTCGGGGTTCACGAAGGTTGATGACAATCGGTACTCGATGAAGATTTTCTTCGAGATCCGGAAGCAGAAGTATCTCGAAGCCCTCGACAAGTTCGTGCCTTGGATTTTTGCGCCCTTTTGGTATTTTGGGTTTTAGGTTTGAAATTGATCGACTTTTGTTATTTTAGGCGCGATCGATCTAAGGCTGTAGACATTCTTGTGAAGGATTTGAAAGTTTTCTCGGCGTTTAATGAGGATTTGTTCAAGGAGATCACCCAGTTGCTTACGTTGGAGAATTTTAGGTATTGTACCATAATTGTTATAGTTAGGGGTTAATGATGGCTTGCTTATTTTAATGAAGGAGAATATTTTAATTTGTAAAAATTTTGGCTTTGCTTAAGGGAGAATGAGCAGCTTTCTAAATATGGAGATACTAAATCAGCAAGGGGTGTTATGTTTACTGAGCTCAAGAAGTTAATTGAGGCAAACCCGTTGTTTCGAGATAAATTGCAGTTTCCTAATTTGAAGAACTCGAGATTAAGAACCCTAATCAATCAGAGGTATATTTCTACCTTTTTCGTGGCATAAATTTCATATTTTGGTCATTTTCCTTTAGAATTGGGCAAAGTCTGACCACAGATAAAAATCTGACCAGGCTTGAAAATTGAACTAAAATTTGAATTTTTGCTATCGTTTCCTGACATATCGTGGCAGTTTGAATTGGCAACATCAGCTTTGCAAGAATCCGAGGCCAAACCCTGACATTAAGACCTTATTCTACGACCATTCTTGTTCTCAGCCGAATGGCGCTCGGGTGCCTTCGCCTGCTCCTCCTCCGATGATGAATGTGATGCAGAAACAGGGAGCTTTTCCTCCATTGGGGCATCATGGGGTAATTGCACTTGTTGCAATGGTGTTTTGTCGGAGTGCACTAGGGTTTACATTGGACTGATGTTTGTACTTTCTTCAGCCATTTCAGCCAGCAGCTGCTCCTCTTCAGACCTCCCTTGCAGGTTGGATGGCTAACACATCCAATGCTACTCCTCCAATGCCCCATCCAGCAGTCTCTGGTGTGGTCTCTGGAGCGGTCTGTGGTGCGCCCCTTGGACTAGGTGTCCTCCCCAATGCCGGTAATGTGAAATATTACTTTTCTTCTTCCCACTCGGTATTTTGATCACACTTTCTTGCCTTAACTGTTCTATTTTTTATAACTTGTTCGCATCATGATAGTTTTGAAGCGTCCTTTAACTCCGCCAAATAGCAATCCTGCAGCAGATTGTCATTCAGCAGATTCCGAGCATGTGCTTAAAAGACAACGCCCTATGGGAATATCTGATGAGGTGCCTTATTAAACCTTTTCACCTTTAGCTCTGCCATTTTCCATTTTTATGCCAGTTTGTCATCTCTCGAGTGTCAAAAACCAGTATCTTTCACATTTTAAGCTCGTCTAATAGTGGTAAATCCTCTTGTGGTTGTTTAAGAAGTCTAGGATTTAAATCTGCCTCATGCCAGCACCAGGGTCTTTTCCCACACACAAGCACAAGGGATTTACCAAAAGAAGGAAGCACTAAAAAAGTTGAGACGCCTGCGCTTATGGATCCTAATGGATTTTTTCTAATGTAATACCTTTGCAGGTTGGAATGCCTACTAGTCATTTACCTGTAGGGTACCCCGGTATTGCACGGAGCGCATACTCCACTGAAGAGCTTCCAAAGAACGTTGCTGTGGTTTTAAACCAGGGTTCTTCTGTTATGAGCATGGATTTTCATCCTACTCAGCCCACCGTTCTTCTAGGTTAGAAAATGTGTCTGTATACTATCTTGTTTATGTGCATTAGTGAATTCATCCTCAGTTTTATTTTATATTTAACTTGAAACAACTATATCTTTTACTTTCAGTTGGCACAAATGTTGGTGACATTGCTGTATGGGAGGTATCCTGTAGAGAGAGACTTGCTTATAGAACTTTCAAAGTTTGGGAACTTCTATCATGTTCAGCGCATCTCCAGGTAATCTGCCAGAATGTTTTGAGTTATTGTTTTTTTTGTGACCCTTTCTCATACTGACCATCTATCTCTGGATTTGTGACAAATAGGCTGCTCTGGTTAAGGATTCTGCTGTGTCTGTTAACCGTGTATTATGGAATCCCAATGGGAGTCAATTTGGTTAGTTCAAGAAAAACAAAATTACTTTTTTCTTCTGTTTTATGAAGTAAGTAGTTATATAAAGGTAGAGTATTACAGCAATTAGCAAGGAAAAATGGGATAATGGTGGTGCTTGATGATTTTTGTTTTTGGTTAACTTTGTATTCTTGCAGGTGTTGCGTACTCCAAGCATCTTGTGCATTTGTATAACTTCAATGGCCGTGATGAACTTGTTCACCATTTAGAGGTAGCATCATCCACTTAATTACATTTATTAACTGTTACTCTTTGTAGTTAATATAGTAATTTACTTTCCATCTGGGACGCTGACTTCTTTTTGATTGAGACTTGTATGGTTTCAGATTGATGCTCATGTTGGTGGAGTTAATGACATTGCCTTCTCTCAACCAAGCAATAAGTCCTGTGTCGTAACATGTGGTGATGACAAGCTTATTAAAGTAAGTATATTTTGCCAATGAAATAGTGAAGTTTACTGCTTATGTATTTAACAATGATGTCTTTTCAGGTTTGGGATGCCATCACTGGTGCGGTTCAATACACTTTTGAAGGACATGAAGCACCTGTGTACTCCATATGCCCTCATTCTAAAGAAAACATCCAGGTATCAACTCATTCAGACAACATAATGAATTATTTTCCAATTACTAGTAGGCAACCTTCAAGTTTTTTTCTTATTTTAATTCCATTCTTCATGTTAGTCCTTGTTTTAGAGCTCCTGTAGACAATTGTAAGATGCCCAAGCATCATTTGCTATTTTTTCAGTTCATTTTTTCAACTTCGCTTGATGGGAAGATAAAAGCATGGCTGTATGATAGTGGAGGTTCAAGGGTTGATTATACAGCTCCAGGTCATTGGTGTACTACTATGGCTTATAGTGCTGATGGAACAAGGTTTGCATATAAATAATCACTGATATTTATTCTTGTTGTTCTCTTTACTAAAATTCCTAAACCGTTTTCTCCAGCCATACAACAAAATTAACAAGGATATATTTTTTTTCACATATAGGCTGTTCTCTTGTGGTACCAGCAAGGAAGGGGATTCATACATCGTGGAGTGGAATGAGAGTGAAGGGTCTGTGAAACGAACATATGTTGGTTTTCGGAAAAAGTCCCTTGGAGTGGTGCAATTTGATACTACAAAAAATCGTTTTTTGGCAGCTGGGGATGAGTTTATGGTCAAGTTCTGGGACATGGATAATACTAACCTCTTGATGACCGCTGATGCAGGGGGAGAATTGCCTGTATTTACTTTACTGGGTTTCCTGTTTTAGTGCTATTAATCAATTTCCTCTCGACAAGTTTATCTCATGCGTCTTAATTTCTAACATTCCCAGGCCTCTCCACGTATCCGATTTAACAAAGTTGGTTCACTTTTAGCTGTGTCAACCTGTGATAGCTGCATAAAGATTTTGGCAAATGCTGATGGGTTTCAGATGCTTCGTACCATTGAATGTCGATATAATGCTTCTAGATCAACTTCTGATGCCATCTCAAAGGTAGCTTATTGAAGAATTTTCTTAAAAAATACTTTTATCTTTTTTAAATATAAAAAAGAAAATTTATTTGCATTTATTTGTACTGTACTGCTGTCATGGTTTTTGTCTGTAACTTTAGGATTTATGTTGCAGTTACCTGCAATCAGTCCCTTTTGTACAGTCACTGCCATGGCTGGAAGTAGCGCTGCACCTGATCGAGGTCCTCCTGTGGCATCTATTGTTGGACTGGTAATATAAGACTCATATATGTCTTCCTTGTTATTTTTCTTGATACAATTTGTGCTGGTACAATTTTTTCTTTCTACTGCTTACAGAGGGTGGTTTTGGGCAGTGGGAAATTAATTTTTCGTCTGTTGAACTTTATGTCATTTTGTTGTTTAGAGAATAATTGGTTTTTTTTTCACATTCATAGCAGAATGGAGACAATCGAAGTTTGGGAGATGTTAAACCTAGAACCATTGATGAGTCCGCCGAGAAATCGAAGATATGGAAGCTGGCTGAAATTAGTGAACCATCTCAGTGTATTTCCTTGAAACTTACTGACAACTTGCCATCAGCAAAGGTGAGCGTTCTTTCCCATTGTAAGCATTATCATGTGCGTATTAATCTATTAGTGATTTTGTTGCACGTAACCTGATGTCATGTGAGGACCTCAAATAGTTTGCTACTTTTGTCAGATATGAGGTCATACATCATTCATGCTTGATGCACATAAGGTGTCATACATCATACATGCTTGATGCACATACATTGTGAATTAACTCCGTATGATCACTCCCTCCTTTTTCTTTACTGCTGGAGCCTAAGAAACTTGTTTCTTTTTAAGAGTCGTTCTAATTGACTAATTCCTGATGAGTGTTACTGGTCATCTCCTAAAATAACCATATTAACTACTCATATTTTTTTGGGTATAAAGGAGTGGAGTTATTCTGAAATTAAGTGAAGGGTATATTTGGAAATAAATTATTAGCTTTGTTTGGGCACATAAATAATACATTTCTTATTTTTTGTGCATGAACCTAATACATCAGTTAAAAAAAAAAAAAAAAAAAACAAACAGAGGGAGCACATCTTATGTGTGCACATTTTATAAACTTTGGCTTTTCACACAGGATTTTGCTGCACGGCCATTTGTTCATCATCAGAGGGCTCACTGGAATAGTTCTAGCTAATTCTGGGCCAGACATTGTTGCATGATTCTCCTTGTGCTGCCCTTGTCCATGTAGAGCAATTTTCTATTCGTCAATAAATTAAACAGTCTCTAGCTGGTAATATAAAGACGAGTTATACTCAAGAATAACAACTCTCTGTAGAACTTGAAAATGTTATCCTCCCAAGCTTCATAAACTTGGTGTGTGTGATGAATTGTTATTCTGGATTATGCCCTTAAACTTACTGGTAAGTTTTGTAGTTGTTCACGTAGTAGTAGGAATCTTTGGAGTATGGAAGTTAGCCTGCTTTGAGCTGTTCATCTTATTATGAACTTCAGACATTTATGTTTAGTGATCAAATATAATTAATAATTATCCACTTTTCTCTTTTCCTCCTTTTCTTTTCTGTTTTCATGTAATGTAGGTTTATGTTAGAGTGATAGTGGCCTCTGAAGCATGGAAAGAAAGTTTAGAAAGAGGTTCGTAACTTGTTACCACTGACATGAATGTTACTTCTTAGACTAATGCAAAACAAATATGATGACTTATTAAGGTACATTGCAAAGACTACACAGCAAATAGTGCTGACTGATACTATGTGGTTCACTGTGCAAATTTTAATAATGTCGGTGAATGAGTCTTCTTAGACTAATACAGAAAAATATGACTTCTTGTTAAGGTCCATTACGTATATTACACATCAAACATGATATTATGCGGTTCCCTATGCAAATTTATTTTGCAGTTACAGAAACATGATTTTACTTGAATTCTATCAGGAAAAATCATGATTACAGAAGAATTGGTAAGGTTCATCATTGGTGAATATGGTTTAAGGGATAACAATGACCGTATCAAGGATGCGGGCAAACTGCTTAAATTAACATATCTAACATGTCAAAGCATGAGGTTTTAGTAAAATTTTGAGAACTATTTACATTAGTTTCATATTTAAAAAGGTTTTAAACACATAATTTATACACTGACAATACTGGAAAGGAAATTATACTGTCACAAAAATGCAAAAGTCATAATTTAGTCACAAATAATAAGTTGGACATAGGGAAAAAGTCGGATAACGTTTAAAACAAATGAAAAGAAGGGTATTATGATGCTAGTGGCCATTAGCTTGAAATAATGGGGTTGGGAAAGGTGGAAAAGCGTTTGATATGGTAGGTGATAGCCTGAAACCAAATGATATGTTTATATTGTTGAATCTTGTCTTGGATCTGTTTTATTTGTAACTACACAGTCAAAACGTTGGAAATGGAATCAGAAGCATTTTGCTTGATTTCACTATTGAAAGTTGCTGTTGAGTTAAAAACAATGATTTGATAATAAACTAAGCTTTGCCTGATTTTTATGTCCTCTCAGCTAATAATAAATCACTTTCTCTGAGGTGTTTTTGTCTGAAAGAAACAAGTAAACTGGATGGATTTCTTACTAATTATGAATCCTGAGAAAACGAACAAGGAATATGTTTACATAAGAGACGATATCTTTGCTATATGAGAAATGTTGGAGGTGAGAAAACACTAAATGACATCCTAACTAATCCTAACAGCCATGTTACATGTTGCATAGAGAGGTAGTAAACCATTTCTTGGTTTCTTGGGGAATGAAGTAATCCTCAGCCATAGTGCCTCTAATTTGTGAAGGAAAGGAAGGTTTTTTTTTTTTAGTTTTTTGAAATTGAAGTTGCACTCTTGTTATAGGAGGAAGGATTTAAATCCAGCATTTATTAATTAGAATAGTTAGGCTTTGCAGTTTGCCAATGCTGATGTACAGGCAACATGCTGTGGATAGGGATGCAAATCAGTATCACTGGACTTACCACCAAGGTTTTAAATGTTTGTCAATGCCGATACATATTGCTGATATCTCATGGCATTTTCATTTAGACCTATAATATCGGTACCAATATTAACAATATTGCCAATTTTTTTGGGATATTACTGTCAATATTTCCAGTATGTTACATCTGATTGTTGCTGTTCTCCAGTACCACAAACCTTTGGCAGATACCGCTTCTGAACATGCATCTTGCTGAAGTGAAGATTTGCTAACTAGGAAGAGGAAATTGATAGCTAATAGACTCCAAAAAGAGATCTAAGCTTTCCTTTGTTTGCTGAAGTTTGTGCCTTTAATTTCAGAACTGCCTAGTCTTTTGCCTTTGATTCTATGTATAATCAACATTGGTCTGACAGGATCCCAGCACAGGAATATTGAGAAATTATACTAAATAAAAAATGGAGTTTGACTAAGGTGTGGACGTGGTAGCTCTCTCTACTCGTATGTGTACTGCACACACGCGCATGTTTCTTAGCTCATGAACAATCCCCAAAAGAAATATGTTTATATATTTTCTAGACTGGACACACAAGCGTGTGTTCTTAGCATAAGGACAGTACTACATATATTTATATATTTTCTCTAAAAAACTTTATTCTAAAGTATAGAAGATATTGTCATGAGTCATGAAATAATTATTTTTAAGAATATGTCTCAAGTCAATGCTACATTCAAATGAATTTTGACTTAGCAACAATTCTTGACTATTCACTTCACTTCTTACATAATATCCTATAGGTTGTTATATCTTAATTGTTATTTAACATCTTTTATAAGAACATTACGTTTTAACAGGAGAAATAAAAGAAAATAATATCCAATATGCATAATACACAAGCAAAAATCGCCCAAGAAGTATCAAGATTTGTTTTAGTAGTGTATGTGGCCAAAGATATCTTATCAATTTAAGGATATGTGACATATGCTGACATGTATTCAAATACTACTCAGGATGAGATGTTTTAGCCGCTCTGTCCTCCCTCCAACACCACACCAAAGAGAGAAAAAGGGGCTGTGGGGATATGTACTGATCTAAGCAAGCGAAAAATGCGATTTACCTTGGTCGTACTGCTCACTGGACGACAAGAAAACAATCCTTGATATCAGGTTGAACCAAAACATAGTTAAACAATGAAGAATCAAACAAATGGTGGATATAACAGCCATTCTGTGCATTCATGGGATGCACATTGAAGATGTTTCTTTAATTCCAACCACTGATGATACTGGACATGGTGTGGTTATGAGAGAGCTTGTGACATGCTGTCTAGGGCTGTTCATATGTCTGTTTGGGTCAGGTATCCAAATTTTTTTTGACATAAAATGGAACCAAACTTACTTGATGTCTGAACTGACCCCAGCCATTTTGGTTCTATTTGTGTCAGTGTGGTTAAACAGGTTGTGCCATACTGGCCAACCCAAAAATATAGCAAAAAATAAATAAAAATATTAATAAAGATAGCAGAGGTATAGGGAGTTAAGAGTGCGTCATTGACTGTAGGTAGGGGTCTATGAGGATGTTGACATGGGCGACCATGGCGGGATGGAAAAGAGGTGAGTTGCTAGGATGTTAATGTCACCAATGGAGGAGATGAGAGCAGTCTGGGCAGGATCAAAGAAGGGAGAGTCTGCAAGGACATTAACGAGTCACTAGAGAAGACGAACGACCCGAGTGCGATTAAAGAGGGAAGAGTCTGCGAGGACGTGTAGGACCCCAGTCTTCTAATCCATAATTATACACTAATCACCCAATTTATTTGCAATATAATTCAATTTAACCATCAAATCGACTATATAGTGGCCAGAAATAGGATGACAAACTCGACATATATCATCTGATACCCACACGCACTCATACACACACACACACATATAGTCGTACGTGATTCCATTACACATAGTTGCCCCATATGTACCATATAATACCTTACACATCCATCATATGAAACATAATTAAGTTTCACAAATTATACACATGTTCACACACAGCTTAGTTCAAGTTCAGCACACGGGCAGACACACACATATATTCCAAAAGAAGGTTTCTTTTGTCGCACATGCATATATTCCAAAAGAAGGTTTCTTTTGTCGCTATCAGTTCAGGTCAATTTTACTGAAAGACCTAAAGAAACCAAAATGTTTAAAATTTCTTGACTAGTATTAAGGTTGCTTGAATCATATATGTATTGATTTAAAATTCTATTTCCATTACATTAACCAACTAGCTTCTGCATATCTATCTATCTATCTATCTATCTATATATATATATATATATATATATATATATATATATATATATATATATATATATATATATATATATATATGTTTCAGTCTCTTTATATATATTCTCTATCCATTGTCCATTATTCTTTATATTATCTTTCTTATACCATACCAATCATTATTATCCCTTTTTAGTGCTGCACGGGTAATTGTTATATTTTCATGCATCATACAGACATTACAAGTTTCTTACACGTAATACAAGTATCGCACGAGCAATAACAATGTCATACAGGCAATTTAGGTGCCCTACAAGTAATATAAGTGTCACACTGGCAATACAAGTGCCGCACAAAAAATGATATCATTTACTTATTTCTCCAAAATTGGGTGCCACACACGCTATCATCTGTCCCCTTATCCCTCTAAGTACTACATAAGCTATCCTCTTGTCTTCTTATCTCTTTAGGTTTCATGCCCCAGGCTTTCTGGCTAGGTTTCTACCACCCCTTATCCCTGTGAATACTACACATGCTATACTCCTGCCCCCCAGGCTCAATTCCTTGAAAACTAGAAGAGCACCACCAGATCATGAGAGTGCAATAGTGGCTATTTCCGTTATCTTTCCATTACATGTATTTCCAAATCCTGAATACCCCCTTATCTCTTCAAATGTACATATCGGATCATTACAATCACATCATTCATTCATACAACATGCCAACCGTATATTTATATCATAAACTAATCAAGTTTTACATATCAATTTGTCAATTTAGTTAGTTTTAGTGTTACTTGTGTACGATATTGCTTTGTAATATTATTTATGAAACTATTTCCATTAGGATTAAGGGTTCATTAGTTCACAATATACAAATCGGTAAATAATAAACAATTCAAGAGAACTATTTATCAATTTTTAGAATTCAAGTGGGCATCACAAGATCTCATGACAAATTCGGAAAAGGAAGTCTAAGGGAAATTTAATCTCTATTTTGATGATGGTTCTTTGATATTCATCGAAATTCACAAATTCACCGCTAGAATTTTTTTCGTATTCAAAAAAAATTAAAGGAATGAAAAGGGAGCTGCTAATGTATGTTAATTGCTTGATTATTTATTTATTTCCAAGCACTAACACAAGCTTCTACACCTCCTTGTGTCAATAGGCAGGGGCGAGCCAACTTTGGGCTCCGGCTAGTGCTAGCACATGTCAAACTCAGGTCGGGCTTGGGTATGTCATGGCTCAGGTTTGATTGGGTTTTACTAGCATTTTTGCTTGGACAAGTTTTATAAGAGAAAAAGAAAGGAAAATTTTAGGTCTAAGGCTAGGGTTTAGATGGAGAATTTATCGAGAAATGAGGATGAAATTTATTTGGGTAATTAAAGATGGTTGAAGGAATAAAGATGGAGTTAATTTGGGGAGAGAAGCGGGTTCGTGGAGTTCTCAATTTTTGAGAGATTAATGTCACGTCCCGCTCTCGGTATACGATATATGAGCACATGTAGTAGGTATCGGCAACATATTCGGTTTGAATATGGTAAAACTTTCAGTAGAATTTACCATAATAATACTCAAAAGTTTAACGTTTCATTGATGGAAACGAAGTTTGATACATATAAAATAATAACATAATACAATGAATTAAATAAGAGAAATTAAGGTAATTTTTTAGTTTCGACCTGATTTTCAAAGTACACCAAATCCTGCATCAACTTTGGTGTGTCCGTCGGTAAGTCTAGGCATGCAAATTCAGGTCGTCAAATTGCGACAAAAACAAAATACGTAGTAAGAATGTGAAACATAACGGTTATGTCCGAACATAATAATAATACAAGTTTTAGAAAATATATAATGAAATGTCTGTAATAATGATATCAATTGATTTAATATCATTTTAGTGAAGTCAATTTTATAGCAGGAGTAATTTTGTCTAGGATGTCATGTAATTGGAAAAACTAAGTGATGGGATATCACTGTTTCGATTGTCTCCTGTACAGACCTAGTAAATGGTCACATGGATTGTCCGGTGCTGAGTCGGATCTTTCGTCAAGCAAATAGGAATAATAGTAAGATATAATCCAATAAATCATCACATACCCATGGTGTGCGAATTATTTAGTTGTACAATTTAATATGTTACAACCGAAACAGTACATATTTCCATCATTCAATTTTCCCTTGACCCAATGTCATTCTTATAATTCATGTACGTTTAAATTCTGATTTTCACAAGTTGTATATGCATCATATCAGGTACAGTATTTCAATTCATGTACATTAGTTTGTTGACAACACGATTCAAAGATGTTTGATTCATACTTTATTAAATAAATCACAATTGGCTATATCAAGAATTTACTGATTTGAGACATCATAGAGATATCGGCCAGGCAAGTGTGGATACTGGGAGGTTTTCTATGCGACGCACGTTTTTTAATTAGAGAACCAATATACAAGACCACTTTTCTAGACACCGACACAAAATAATATCACAAATAATATTTTTCTACGATTATAGTTTTTACTTAATTTATGAACTATTGTATATTTCAGTTGTTCTAAAATCTAACTGTGTTCTATCATATTTAATGACAGAATCATAAGTGATTAATGAATTCCAAAACAATTTATTTTATCATATTTAATGACGGAATCATAAGTGGTTAATGAATTTTAAAACAATTTATGCAAAATATACAATGTAACTTGAACAACAAATATATAAAATAGCATGATTAGTGAGTCTAAAAGTGAACTCACTTTGATTTCGTCTTCCGATGTCAATCAATTATTAATCACATCGAAACTTTGTCATTTAACAGGGATTCAAGAGGAGGAAGGAGATTCCCCCGGGGTGACTGCTCCAGCGAGAGGGTGGTGGTTCCGGCAGTGGATATGTTTCGGCGAGTGGTGGTGGTTCTGGTGGCAGTAACGACTCCGGTGGCGGCTCCTCCTTTTGGGTGCTCCAATAAGATGAGAGGGAAAGAGAAGAATTTTAGAGAATGCATGTATGATTGAATTGAAAAGAGAGGTTGAGTTTATGTAGGGTTAGATTTAGGAGTTATAGAATATGAAAGGATTGGGAAAATTAAAGAAGATAATGGAGATTTATTTTAAAGAATTAAAAAGATGAATTTAATTTGGAGGTTTAAGTGGATGACTTAATGGAGGAGATGAAAGGTTGGGAGGTTATAGAAAGTAAAAGGGTTTGGAGATTAAGAAAGATTAAAATTTTGAGAGTTAGAGAAAGTGAAAAGTTTTGGAGATTATAGAAAGTGAAATGTCATATTTATTATTTTATTATTTATTTTTTATTGAATTATTTATACCTATAAAAAATGAAGGGTCGATACAATTAATCGGGAAATTTTTTGCTCTTGTATGAATAGTGCTCAAGAGAATGTTATTGATATGAAAGAAATGAGGGATCAATGATTTATAACTTCACATGTGATCTAGATCTCTCTCCCACTATTAGTCTATCTAAATTTTGGCTTTATTTTCTATTTAGTGGTACACTTGTCATCATCCTACAATCTCTCCTTTACTTTAATAAAGATTTTCATCAATTTTTCACAGCTACCCCTCCATACAACTAATTGCATCCAACCTTTTATTTTCATGATATACATATATATTAAATTTATGTATAATTTTGTTCATCCAAAATCGGTTATTTGAATATACATGATTTAAATATATTTCATTATTTGATAAATGATAGTTAAATAACTCAGTAAATGAATTAGATTAGTAGTCTATAGTTATACACATGCACAAAATTAATGAAATAAAATTTAAGTTAGGGTTTAATTTGGTCAGGAGTTACGGGATGCTGACGGCTCATTGAAGATGGTGATGAAGATGATGAAGCTGTTGATATGGATTTATCTAAGATGCCATGAATGATCACAACACATCAATGGTGGTGTATCAACTGAAATCGGAATTGAGCATCAAGATGATGAAGAATGTAACATATAACATAACAATTCCTCGAAGCATGAAAAATTGATACAGTTTGTGGTAGCTAGTGACTCAACTAAACAAAAGTTAATTTTGGTGGGGAAGAAATTAATATTGATTTCAACTGATAGATATAATGCGGTGCATGTCATTCTGACTGCGAAGATCAATACTTCCCAAGTTCCTAATGGTTAAGCAGTGTAGGATTTGTGAAATATAAATACAGGCAATCAAATGCCCTTATAATGCTAAACAACAAAATGCCCTGAATTGATCAACTTCCTTGGATGATACAGATCATGCACAACATTGATAGTAAGTAATAAATGAAAGAATTTCTTTTAGTGTTTAAATTAGTCAGAAGTTACACATGCTGTTATAAATAATATTTGCTAGTATTTATAGGCATGTTGCTATTGGAAGTTTGGGTTTAACCTCCCCCAACCCTAGGGTCTCTCCATAGAGGGTTCTCTATGGATGTGCCCCTAAATATTAACAAAAAGGTTCTTAATAAACGACCCACACCATTCATTATGATCTACAACAATAACAACTAAACCTTTTATCCTAAGTACTTGGGATAGGCTACGTGAACCAAAAGAGAATCACGCCGGATTGATCACATTGATAATCCTTCTCCATTCATTTCTATCAAGTAATATCTCCACATTTAAACCTCTAGAATCCATATCTTTTCATATCACCTCCATTCATGTTTTCTTCGGTCTTGTCTTTACTCTTTTAATTTGTCCTACATTGATAAGCTCCTCTCGTTGAACTGGTGCATTTGTAGGTCTACATTGCACATGACCAAACCATCGTAAGCGATTTTCTCGCATATTCTCATCGATGGGGGCTACACCTATCTTAGCACGAATATCTTCATTTCTCATTTTATCTCTCCTAATGTTGCGGCATATCCAGTGAAGGATGCGCATCTCTGTTACACTTTATCTTCTGTGAATTTCTTTATAGTCCAACATTCCGTGCCATATAATAAAATTGGTCTAATAGCAGTTCTGTAAAATTTTCCCTTCAACCATTCATTATGATCTCCTCCTAAAATATTGTTGTACAAAAATCATATAATTTAGTGTGTTTTAACTATACATTAGATAGTTGCAAGTAGAACGGTTTTCCAACAATTGAACAAATGATGCCTCTTGATTGATGACGAAAAAGTATTTAAATCATATGATTTTTTATACAATACTATTTAGGGCACGATGATCATGATTAATGGTTCAAATCTTCCACATGGTCCCTTCATATTGATATTTAGGGCAACCTCCACAGGCAACTCTCTATGGACACTTCAAGTTTAGTTTTCCATATATATATATATATATATATATATATAGATCTACCTCATCAACCGTTTTCGAACTCCGTCCAAAACCTTAAGTTATCCACAACTATACCGCCCAACAATAATCATACATAGACTTGCACACACACACACCCCCCATAAAACCATAACATAAGTAATTAATTATACACATGAATTAGTTGACTTCTTCATTAACATTTAGTTACAAACCATATAAATATAAGTTTTTTTTATTAAGAAGATACTCATACAACTTTTAACTTAAGTACGATTACAAAAAGGACTAAGGATTAAGTTCCTTCCATAAATCTTAGACGCATGCTAAAAACCCTTAAGTGAGACCCTCGTCTTTATTGCCATGTGAAAATATTGTTAATTATAGGATGAGTTAAAAATCTTGTCGGGTAAAATTATAATGGTAATTAACAAGAATATGATGGGCAATGTGTTAACAATAAGGAGATGAAATCAAAATTATAAGGGGTCAATGATTGTCAAGATAAAGATTTATGTAGATAGCGATTATTTATAATTCATCAACCTACTATTGTACATACAATTATTATCATACCATTTGCATACATATGTATACACATACACATATAACTCTTACCCAAACCCCAAACTATATTTCGCTAATCACTTTCCCTATTAGAGCCTAATTCTATTTCCTTCTAACTATTTCCCGTCTGACATTCTTGGACACTTGGCATCATACTACAATTCCTCCCAATTTTTAAAATGAAGATACTTGTAATTCTTTTGCATCATACCCCTATAACTTGTTCATTTACACCCACATATTTCCCCTTCTTCTCCTTATTTGATTTACAACAAACACCCCATGGCTAGCAAAATCTTAGATAAATCATAATTGAAATACTTGTTAAATAATTTTACAAGCGACTAGGTGCATACAATTGAATTTACTTTTCAATCCAAATTCTACAATAATCAAATTAAAACTTCATGTGTTTAAATTTGTGCATATTCCATATTAATTAGTGAAAATTATGCTTAGTAAGGTCATTAATATCTGGGTGTTACACTACCAATAGTTGTAAAACTTGGGTGTCATCCTATTATGACAAGTTGGAATCATAGTGGTACTGAATTCACTTGAAGCAAAATGATATAAGTTGCTCCAAGCATTAATGTATAAGGTAACCTCTAATAAGAATACATGTCAAGGTATTCATCTAGACAGAGAACTCTTTTTACCGCAACCACAAAGCATAACGTTCAAGCCTTCTCAGTGGTCACATACATTTTGCTTTCTAAATCTTTCTTCGGCAATCGTTACCTAGGCGCAAGAGTTGTTGCCATTGCAAGCATTTGTAAATTCTTTCAACACATCAATCCATTTACATATGGCTGTTTGCTCATTTCTAATGTTGGAGATAAGTACGGTCACCTCCATTACTATGGGATTTGTTATTTGTTGAACACAACTTGAATGCTGAATTGGTCTTCATCAACTTAACCTTGTTTGGTGGCTCCGTTGCAATAATTCTTCATATATTGACATTGTTTACTGGGCTTCTAGGCATGACTCCTAATGCTCTCTTTTATGCCACCTCCAGTTTGTTTGTTTGAAACCTCTTTAAAATTTGATATGTTTATCAATAAAATATAGCAAGCATATTTTTCTTGTTATGACTGTAGAATCTTCTAATTAACACCGAACAGCAAAATTCTTCATCCATCCAGATAAATCTTGTTATAACTGATTCAGTAATGTGCTATAGTGTATAAATAGGAATGAATGTGTACCTCTAGCGAACCGGTAGAGATGATCTGTAAGCACTTCTTTTAGCATTTATAGTTTGTTTGGCAGTATGCCCTTGTCCTGAACTCAGAATAATTTTGCAAACATGCTTGAATCCAGTCCTGTGCTTAAGGGAGGGTCATTTTAGCCAACCAGCACAAAGATCTTTGTTGAGTGTCTATGAATCCTTACAGAATAGGCCTTTATCGAATGGAATAATTGAACCCCTCATGCTTTACTTGTAGTGAATTACCTTCTCGTTTTGGCCATTAGGTGTGGATTAACAAGAAGGAAGACTTGGATGCCTCTTCCTTTCTGTACTCCAATTTATTGTCCCAATTGTGTGTTTAGAATTGGTTTGCTGATAGAATGTCATCTGTTTGTCATGAACTATACCCAGATAAAATGGAATTATGCTTTTTTGATATCAATTCTCAACATGAATTTTGAATAAGAGTGCACAGAGTGCAACTTCCAGTTTGTTCTGTCCAAGTGGAGAGAAATAGAATAGTGGTAAAAGACGGCATTATTGTAAAGTAATTACTCCGTATCTTGTAGAAGCTAATGTGTCCTTACAATGCCTTTCAGACGCTTCTGTAATTCACAGATAAAGATTCCATGTGACTCAATAAAGCTCTAACCTGAATGAACTCAACTAATTTATAACCACCGGCAATTAAATTCAGAAGTAGGCAACTTGAGGAACACATTGGCAAGTCTTTTCGGGAGGACCAGCCAGATGCTACTATGTATTAGGTTCATAAGGGTGATGCACATTTTCTTAATTAGGTCAATCAATAATTTGATGCTACAGTTGCAGAGACCAATATATGGTCTCATAAGTTAGTCTGATGGTAGAAATTATGTTGTCAGGCATGAGCTTAGTTTCAATAGATAATTTGATGGCGGACGGAAGCGATTTAGGGTTTGTGGTGGGGAATTGGGGAAGAACTTAGGGTTTTGGAGGATAAATTAGGATTTTGGACCTCACGTCCAGGCGAATCACACGCCCACTCTCTCACGAATCACTTGAGGAAAGATTTGAAAAGCAAATCACATGCTCTCAAAAGAAATAATATTTCACTCTATCTAATTTAGGGTTTTACAAGCCATATATGTAGAGAATTCTAAAGTAACAAAATACCAAATCTATCCAAATTTCTAATCAAATCTAATCAAATCCTAATCCAACAAGATAATTCCAAATCTAATTAAATTCTAATCAAATCTCTATCAATTCTCCCCCGCTTGGAAACATTCACCACCGGTGAATGGCAACTGGAAGAAGATCAAGCATATCGGATGAAGTCGAACAAGCGTCCCAAAATCCGGAAATCCTTTCCACCATACCAAATATGTATAAATCAGACATCCGAAACCAAATATCAGTTGTTGTGCTTATCCATGGCGATGGAACTCGTGGATGTGGAAGAAGTGGAGCGGGCTGAAAATCTGATGCCGTGAAGAATGTCGGGCATAAAGCAGAAGCTCGATGATCTTCTAGAGTAGAGCACCAGGGCACACGTGAAACCATCACGATCGAGCGAAAATCAAGGGCTGTTGGAACATTTAACTCCAAAAAAAGCATAACAAACTCTCGCAAAAACCTGAAAGGGTTCGTACGTTGGGTATGAAAGGGCTCTACATTCCCAAAAGGGAACCTCGTAGGTGGAAGTCTAATCAGCACGGATCCAGCTAGAAATACCTGCACTCTATCAAGTATATCTGCAATAAACTTGTAAATATCATTGCTAAATATAATTTGCCTATGGAGATTCACACACAAACAATGCAAAAGTGGTGCAAGTGAATCTATAGGTGGATCAGACTTGTCAAGTGATATGGATCTCGACGTGATAGGCTCAGGATTTTTATGCACAAAATGGAGCAATTTATTATCTTGAGTTAGTATTATTAACCCATTCTTTTTATTTTTAGATGGACTCTTGGGTGGAGAAGGAGTCAATACAATTTTCTTTCCATTACACACAAATACATAGGTGTTGGACTTTCCATAATTCTTAACATCTAGGTCAAATAACCATGGTCTACCGAGTAAAATATGTGCAGCATCCATGTGTAAAACATCACACCAAATATGATCACTATAACTTGAAAATTGAATAGGCACAAGACAACGCTGAATAATAGCATGGCAACTCTTATCAACCCAGGTTACATTATACGGTTGAGGGTGTGATTCAGTTTTGAGGCCCATCTTGTCAACAGCCGATTTAGAAATTATATTTACACAACTATCTCCATCTATCATGACTTTATAACTCTTACTGTTGTGTGTGATATATGTGTGAAACACATTAGATCTACGCCAGTCCTCATTTCTTGATACAGAATGCAAACACCTAATAACGTGCAAAGGTGTATTCATTAGGTCATCTTCAACATCACTAAAATTTCCTTGAGGTTCGTAAATTTTTTCTTCAGTCTCACTATCATTTGTATTATGATTCTCATTTATTAACAAATTTCTTGTAGGACATTGATAAGCAAAATGACCAAAACCATGACACTTGAAGCACTCAGTTTGTTTTGTGGCTGGTTTTGATGACTCACTAGCGACTGATTTACCTTTTGTATACTTAGGGACAGTATTAGTACTAGTGTCAGATTGTCGCTTGGTATACTCCGTGGTTCTGAAAGTGGACTTTTTGTCAAAGGGTGTGCGCAAATATGCCTCATAATTAAGAGCGCACTGAAATGCATCCTCAACAGAATCTAAAGAGTGTGTAAGCACTTCTCGTTTGAGTTCGGGTGTAAGTCCAGTGCGAAATCGTGAAAGAGTTAAACGGCTGTCTTCTTGAATATCACATCACACTAAGAGTTCATCGAATTTGTGCATATATTCAGTCACACTCATGTTTCCCTGTTTCAGATTAGACAGCTGGTCAAGAAGGCGATCCTTAAAAGTTGGAGGAAGATATTTCTTTCTAAGTTCTTCTTTCATTTCAAACCATGTTTCAATTGGTTCTTGTCGCTCTCTTACTAACCGTCTCTCAACTGACATCCAATAGATTTTAGCTGACCCTTGTAATTTTAATTTAGCGAAACGGACTCTTCGGGCTTCAGACATTCCATACCACTCAAAAAGATGGTCCATATCCGCTAACCAATCACAAAAACGTTGAGGGTCATAAGTGCCATCAAAAGAGAGAACATCTACTTTAACTTTACGTGTGATATCATCGTGTGGATGTTCATCCTCAAAATTATTATTTCTTCCAATATTATGATATCTTCTTTGTCTACTTTCATTCCTCTGATTATTTTCAGCAGGCTTTTGCTCATTGACTTGTGTTTCTAGATTATCTAAACGTGTATTTATTACATCTAAACCAGTTTGAAGTTTTTTATTAGTGTCCATTATTTCATTTAATTTATTTAAAACTTCAGTAAGATCCATAACTTCTCTAAAATTTTTGCCACTACGAAGCATGCAATAATTATCTATATGCAGTTGTAATAAAGCACACAGATGAATATGCAAAATCCTAGACACAAACTAAATGCGTGACTATATGATCAAATAAGATATTCTAATGTCCGAAAGTTTCTATATGTGAGGAAATGCAATTCCTATTTATGCAATATAATGTAACACACAAATAAATCTCGTGGCAAATTATAAGTAACAATAAATTTTCCAAGTCTATGCAAATAACAAGATTGGGGTGCAAGATGTTACTTAACTGAATCGACAGTGTGATTAGAAGTTACCTCGATGTAGAGCCAATCATACTTAGGCACGAATTTCCTTCTCAGATTGTTGGGAATTTTGCGCAGACTCTGGAGTAGAAATCCCACAAATCAGCTCAAGAATTAGTGCAGAATTATTTGGCTCGAACTGGGCGCAAATCGGACTCAAAATGACTTCAAAATCACAAAAAAACCCTTAACGGGTCTGGATTCCTTCTAACGGGTCTGCACTATAGCTGTTCGGGTCGGGTCTAATGGACTGAACCCAATATGAAAATTGGGTTGGATCTGGAGCTTGCAGGTTGGGTCCAAAATAAATCCAACCTTTTTTTTTTCTTTTGAATGTAGATCTATGGGTCAAACTCAAACCCAATTCAACCAAACCCAATAACAATCAAATCCAGAACCCAATAGCTCTCTCTTCCAGCTTTTTTCGACTGCTGATGTTGCTGCTACTGCTGCTGTTGTTGCTGAGGTGCCTGGGGTCGACGAGGTGGCCGGAGTGGAAGTGGAAGGTGGACAGGGACCACGAGGCGGCGTCGAGGATGGGGGTTGGGCAGCGTCGGCGGTGAGGGTGCGATCTGCTGATGGGGTCGCCGAAAGTGGGGGATCTGCTGATGGGTGGCCGACGAGGATACAACGAGTGGTGTTGAAGAGGGCGAAAGTGGTGGAGAGGGCGGTGGTGCTGCTGTGGAGGGCGGCGTTGAGGTGGGCGGCGGTCCAGGCGGCGGTGAGTGCTGCGGCGGCGTCGCTGGAGGGGGCGGCCAGATCTGGTCGGATCTGGGGCGGACGTGGGCGGCTGTGGAAGGGCGGGAGGCGGCGGAGCGGCGGAGGCAGTCGACAGGCGGGCGGCGGGTGGCGGGCGAGGATGAAGGCGGCGATGGCGCTAGTGGCGCTGCTGGTTCTGCTTCTTCTTCTTGTTTTTTTTTCCTGCTCTTCTTCTTCTTCTTCCTTTTTTTTTTTATTTTTTTTTTTTTTATTTTTTTGATGGAGTGCTGGTGGGTTTTGAAGAAGGGGCGGTGAGGCGATGTGGGAAAGGGGAAGGGGGCTGCTGTTACGGGGAGAAAGAGGGGAATTTTTGGGTTTTTTTTTTTTCTCTCTCTCTCTCTCTCTCTGCTGTTTCTCTTTTCTTTCTTTTTTTCTTTTTTTTTTTCTTCTCTCTCTCTTTCTGCTGCTTCTTTTTTTTTTTTTTTTTTCTTTTTTTTTTCACTGTTTTTTTTTTCCTCTCAATTCTAAAAGAAAATTAAAAAAAAGATGATGGAAAGATAAGAAGATGGAGATGGATTTGAATTTTTGATACCTGAAGATGTGGATCTTGAGCTCTGATACCAATTTGACGGCGGACGGAAGCGATTTAGGGTTTGTGGTGGGGAATTGGGGAAGAACTTAGGGTTTTGGAGGATAAATTAGGGTTTGGACCTCACGTCCAGGCGAATCACACGCCCACTCTCTCACGAATCACTCGAGAAAAGATTTGAAAAGCAAATCACATGCTCTCAAAAGAAATAATATTTCACTCTATCTAATTTAGGGTTTTACAAGCCATATATATAGAGAATTCTAAAGTAACAAAATACCAAATCTATCCAAATCTCTAATCAAATCTAATCAAATCCTAATCCAACAAGATAATACCAAATCTAATTAAATTCTAATCAAATCTCCATCATAATTTGTTCTGATTTTTGCCCCTTCTTTTTGCTGCTTCAGGTTGCTAGACTGATTTACACTAATTCAGGAACTGCAATACTGGCTTTGACATGTAATGCTGTTCACAAGCTATGGAAATGGCAGAAGACTGATAGAAATACATCTGGCAAGGTACTATTCCTTTTGTTGCAAATTTTTTTTTGTAACCTCTGTCATATTCATATTATTCAGTGGTCATTAATGGAAAGAAATATTGGCTTTCTCCAGGCAACTGCTCAGGTTGCACCACAGCTTTGGCAACCTACGAGTGGTATACTCATGACCAATGAAATTAGTGATGCAAACCCAGACGAATTTGTCCATTGCTTTGCACTATCAAAGAATGATTCATATGTTATGTCCGCATCAGGCGGGAAGATCTCCCTTTTCAATATGATGACATTTAAGGTTCCTAGCTTTCCATTCTTATGTTTATTTTGTCATTGATTACTGATAATTTCTTGGTGCCTTAAGGTGGATGTATATCATCTTATTGCAGACAATGACAACATTTATGCCACCTCCTCCAGCAGCCACATTTCTAGCTTTTCATCCCCAGGACAATAACATCATTGCCATAGGCATGGATGATTCGACGATTCAAATTTACAATGTTCGAGTTGACGAGGTTGGTATATTTTTGAATAAAAAAACTTTAGTTTCTGGATGATAGCCTTTGGATCATTATTATCAACCCATGCAGGTTAAAAGCAAGCTTCAAGGCCACCAAAAGAGTATAACTGGCCTTGCATTTTCCAATGTCCTAAATGTTCTCGTCTCATCAGGAGCAGACGCTCAGGTATGCTACACAATGAGAATCGTTGGCATTCTTTATTTTCATGAATAATCCTGAGATGGACATCTGCTGATGAGTTCTTTCAAGAAGTCTAATCATGCTCAAGGACCTACTTGTGTTAATTATTCTCTATAATAATCTGAGGAGATTATATAAAAAATTATAACTTCTGCATTTTCCCTGCTTAAATAAGATGAGGAATCTCCAAATGAATTGATCATGAAGTGATATCCTACACTTGGTTATTTTAGTTATGCGTATGGGGGATGGATGGCTGGGGGAAACAAGCTAGTAAATTCTTACAGATTCCTTCTGGGCGAGTAGCAGGTGCTCATGCAGAAACTAGAGTCCAGTTTCACCAAGATCAGATTCATTTCTTGGTTGTGCATGAGACGCAGCTTGCTATATACGGGGCATCTAAACTGGAATGTCTAAAACAGGTAAGCTGGTCATTTAACTATTCTTGCTCCTTTACCTTTATAAACTTTTGTGATTGTCAACATCTATCAAGTTAACATCTACCTTGATGATTGTTCATCCTGTTTTCAGGTGAATGTAAAGTTCTCTACTTGTGTTTAATTCAAGATTTAAATAAGTAAATGTACAATTAAATGTGTATTGGTCCTACTCACGATATCTCAGAGATGCTTGCAAAATCTTGAGTAAACTCGCGACTTCTTCCAAATCAATTATAAAATTTCCCTTGGCCTTTTTCATAAATTTGTAGATATAGTCGTTCAAGTCCTCCACTTTTTTCTTTTGCTAAATTAAGTGTAAATAGTTGATGAACTTAAGTTGCCTGACCAAATGTGGTAGGTAAAGCTTCCTGCTAATTGACCTCAATGATTTTCCATTAAGCACCTCTCGTGTGAATATAGATTCCGGGACTGGGCATCTAGGCACCTACTCTGAGGATCACGTTGATTGTGCTCCTGAGACAGTCCATTTTTGTGGGATATATATATATATATATATATATATATATATATATATATATATATATATATATATATATATATATATATATTATTTATTCATAATTTTTGTATGCTCAGAGGCTATTACTTCCTCTGGTCCCCAATAAGTGAGATTTTAGGGCTTTCAAGTTTTTACGAGGACTCAAGAACTACTATCCCTATTATCTAAAAATAAAAATAAAAATTCCACTTATGCCTCTTCCCATCTCGAATGAAGCCCATCATTGCTATTAATTTATGATGGTTAAGTGCAAAAATTGTCCATTGGTTACTTAATGCTTCTCTATTTTTAGTAATGCTTTTTCATTTGGGACTAATTCCCAACCCTCCACCTCCCCACCCTAAAGCAAAATGTTATTCCCCACCCTAAAGCAAAATGTTATTTATTTGGGATCAGAATATTTGATGTTAATTTGTTTATTCGCACTCTTGTCTGCTGTAACCAGTTGCCACTAGAGCTGGTAATTATGTTAAGCTCGGCCAAGGTCCGAACTCAGGTCCTCTTAAAGACAGTTTAGGCCAACCTTGCCTAGTTTCTAGGTCTAACTATTAATTGCTCCTTAGTTGGGCCTAAGTCTTTTGGTCTGACATGCCTGAAAGATCAAATGTTGATAAAGTTTTTTAACCCTAAATTTTAAGTGATATATAATATATTTTTTGTTTGCTTAATATCAAAATTAATTTTGGAATAATGAATGTGGTTACATTAATGGATTATTATCAGCTTTCTCCCTTGATTGTAAGAATGAAATTAAAAAAAAATATTGATACAAACTTTCCATTTGCATATTTTTTTATTTTTGACACAGTTGATTAATAATATTTATATTATTGTTCGATAGTTGTTGTTAGTTATTTACTTATTATATTGTATAGTGTGTTTTTTGAATGAGCCTCATTATGGCAGGAGCTCAATGAGCCTGACCATGGCACGAGCCCCACTGTGGCCTGTGCCCAACTCATTTATTTTATACGATGGACTCAGGCCTAGAATTTCAAGCCCAATTTTTAAATTGACTGGGCTTGTGCGACTTAGGCTTATGAGTCCGGCAAGTTCCATGGTGTTAGTGTGCATCTGTACTAGAAATATATACGTTATTTGTGTTTTTATATATGTACATGAAATCCCTGTTCACTTTTATTTACACTCTGCTCTTTTTGATCACCGATATTCTACTCTCTTATAGTGGCCGGCAAGAGAGGGTTCCATCACCCATGCAGCATATTCATGTGATAGCCAAATGATATACACAAGTTTCATGGACGGAAGTGTAGGTGTGTTTACTTCAGCACTCAAATTGAGGTGTCGAATCAGCCCCAAAGCCTATCTGAATTCCCAGCCGAGGTACTGATGTTTATTATGAGCATTCCTTGATGAATTAGGTCGCATTTGGATGTTTAAAAGCATGCTGTTTCTTTTTCATCATAGGAGCGTACCTTTTCACAAAAATTCACTATGCATACCTCTTAAACGTCAAAACTTGTTCAAGCACTTCATGATCAACTTTTTATGGTTGTTGGCAGCGCCAGTGTCTACCCAGTTGTTGTTGCTGCCCATCCATCTGAACCAAATCAGTTTGCAGTGGGGCTCACGGATGGCAGTGTCCAAGTACTCGAGCCATCAGAATCAGAGGGGAAGTGGGGAACCAACCCTCCGCCAGAAAATTCTGTCGGAGGGAATGCTAGCTCCAGCCAGCCAGCTGGAAATCCTGCCTCTGATCAGCCCTCAAGGTGATGATGCCGGATGTCAAGCTTGTCGATAACTTAACTCCCCTCTCCTTCATGGAGTGGCTCAAGCTGCACAGCGCACATATCTAACTGATGGTAAGCTCTGATGCGGAAAATATTTAGTTTCCTTGTCGCTGAGTTGACACCAGAGCCTAGCCTTGGATGTGCCACAGATTCTCACAGATAACTGACTTGCAAACGGAATGAGACTCAGGGTCTAGCATGCCGACTTCTGTTCAGGCCCAGGACAGCTTTCGGTAACTATGGCGAAGGGATTACCAATCGCGTGACAAATGGATAACTTTTCCTTCTCTTTTCTTCCTCATCCTGAGGAAGGCATAATTATTACATTGTAAGTCCCTGATCTCGTTTCATGAGAGAGTTTTTCCTAGTTCAGTTATACATATGTTAATTCATGTTTTATTTAGGTTTGTTCCTGTGATATATAGTTATTTTGGGTGTAAGCATCTTTTGCTTTAGATTTAGTGTGCTTACTGTGGATGCTGACATGAATCCAAGGTTTTTTTTGTAAGCTATTCTTCTAGGTTCATTGTACGCTGTGCGTCATATGACAGTATAAGAAGTACCAATGTAGGCTAGCTTGTGTATTTTCTTGCTCGAAATGATGGGTTTATTGCCAACTAGCCTTGTTTGTATTGGTGCAAGTCCTCTTCAATTTGTGAGATACTTATTGTTTCTGGTAACATCATTATTTTTTAATTTGTTAGAGCTTTTAAGTTATGTTCCCGATGGAGATTCAATATGGATAATATTGCAAAAAATATGTGTGTGAGTTTGACTAGTAGAAAAAAGACGGGTTATTTATTCTAGTCTTGGGTTATTTGTTTTAGTCTTTCCAAGTGAAATGGCCTCTGAAGACTTTCCACTAGAAATAGACTTTCTAATGCCCTACTCCTACACTTGGAGTTGGGTATGAAGGCTTGTTGTGATCTTAGTCGTGCAAAAGTATATGTCAGTTTATGCAACTTCGATTGGGAGTTTCCAAAGGAGCACACTATTTTTCCTAGTGAGCCCAGATTTCCTAGTGAGCCCACTCAGTTTTTTATAAAATGGGAAATTTCTTTGTGAGCACATTTAGTATTTCCAAAATACTCTTCCCTCTATATTACATCTCCTCTTCCTCTTCTCTCCTCATTTCTCTTCCAAACCCTAACCCAAACTTCCACTCATACTCTCCCACTTCCACTCATCCTCTCCATCCTTTTCTCTTCCGCCTTCTCCATCCAAATCTCCCTCTCTTTTCCATTCGTAGACCCGAGCCGCTCCTCTCGTCGCCGAGGAACTCACGCCGCTGCCGGCCGCCCCACTGCCGCCGCCGGTGTCTCCCACCGCCGCTGCCGCCGCCGGTGTCTCCCACCGCCGCCGCCAGTGTTCTCCCACCGTCGCCTTCCCGCCATTACTAGGTGAGTTTTCTTAATTTAGTAATATTTATTTTAAAATTTAGTTTTTATTATTTTTGGATTAAAAACTCTTAAATATTAGGGTTTGGTGATTTTGTTGGGTTGGGGAGGAGGAAGAGGGGATGAGGTAGTAAGTTTAGTTGTAACATTTTTTTGTTAATTTTTATTTTTAATATTTAAATTATAATTATTAAGAAAATTTAATATTGTAATCCTAGTTGTAAAATATGCGAAATTTAGTTCTTTTTCTAATCATGAACGTTAGTATTAAAATTTATTAGTTAATTTTGAAGTTTGACGGTATTGTTTTAATGGTTGATTAAGTAGTAAAAAACGGTTTTAGTGTCTTTAAAGTTTAATATTATATTATCTTGCAGCAAAAAAAAAGAAGAGAAAATATGATATTTGTAGCAAATTTTACTTTGTAAGTTCATACTTACACGTACAGAAGTTAGTGTTATGAAAAATAACATCTAAGAATGAAATATCTTTGTATTCCATAGATGGATCCGGCGGAATCTTCTCGAGTATGACCAACTGCCTCGTTAAGAAGGAAGAAACAGCATCTCGACCACAAATCCGTCGCCCGATACGAGAGCAAGAAATCGAAGTTGCTGTAGATCCTGAATTTAACGTACAAACTCCTAATTTGATAAGAAATGATAGTGCAAGACGAGATGAAGGAAATATTGATGCAGAAGGCTCTCAAGATGATCTTCATGAGTCAAATTACCGAGGTCCAGCAGATTTATCAGTACTGAAGAGTTTCAAGACGCACGTTGCTTTTTTCGTTTTAAAAGATGAGGTAATTATTTCCCGTTAAAAACCATAAACCAATTATTGTGTGTGTGCATATGTTATGACTATAGTATATATACAGGAACGAGATCCACTTCGACGTATTAGTCACTGGAGAAAAATAAGTGCATGGTCATTGTCGATACCTCAGCCAAATATCCGATTCATGAAATTAGTACGTGGGTCTTTATTATATCCATTGGTCAAATACTCCTACCAATACATTAGCGCTGTTGAGCTTAGCGCATTTGTCGAGAGATGACATCCTGAAACAAACACTTTTCATATGCCATTTGGTGAGATGACGATCACGTTGGATGATGTTTCCTGCTTGCTTGACTTACCTGTAGCTGTAAAATTCGTGTGCCAACAAGAGTCAGCAGCTTCACATGAAACTGCTGATACAATTACTCATTCCTTGGGTGTCAGTTATTCTGAAGCGTGGAATGAGCTTTAATACGAAAGGCGGTGCATTAGTTCGACTGGATTGGTTAAGAGAAAATTTTTGCGGGGTTGTGGATACCGACACCGAACATAGGATTCGGTGTGCTGCAAGGGTTTATTTACTGTATCTTCTTGGTTGCACGCTTTTCGCGGATAAGAGCTGTACGAGAGTTTCCATTGATTACTTACCATTACTTCATGATCTCGAAAATGTTCATACGTTCGCATGGGGTGCTGGTGCTCTTGCATGGTTATATAGGCAGTTTGGGCTTGCTTCCCCAGCTAACGTTGCTCAGATTGCCGGGTATCTGACACTACTATAGGCTTGGATTTTCTTTCATTTTCCAAGTTTTATGCCGGTCTCGAACCGATCTTTTACCGACAGTGAACCACTTGCTTGTCGTTGGTTGAGCAGACGGGATCACAATATCTCCTAATCACATGTGCAGTCTATTCAGTCAAGTCTGGATAAAGTCACATGCAACCAGGTAACATTTTTTCCTTTTTATATACTTATTTAGTTTGCATGTTATATGTTGGTAACTAATGTACTTTTTTATCCTTAATGAACATGCAGGTAGATTGGGATCCATATCGGAATTATAGAGAAATATATCCCTTCAGAGAAATTACTTTTTATATGGGTACGTTGAAGATCTGCAGCGTGATTGATCTTACCATCCGGTGCGTGTACTAAGGCAGTTTGGTCGTAAACAGTACGTTCCGCCTCCACCATTCTCAACGTTACGTGAAGCGCGTGGTATAACAGCCAATAGCTACGTGGTAAAGTACACTCACATTGAAGAGATGTGGAGAAATTGGCTAGATCACGTATTGCATCAAGAGCACCGTGGGTCCATTGCTGACTACCCATCTGATTGCACGTCAGATTATATTTCTTGGTTCTCTCAAGTTTCACAACGCTTTCTTGGAGTATCACCAGATGAACCCCAAGCAGAGGAAGGAAGTGAGTCAACCCGGCCAGATGTCGTTGATGAGATAATCACCATATATGTTCTTTATTTTATGTTCCATATAGTACCAAGTTTAACTGATGCTTATTCTTTTTCCTTCATTAATATTACAGAGATATACACGCATAGAAGCAATAATCGATCCATTACTTGCGCAAGGGGAGAAGGCATTCAAGAAGCGGCATGGGATGTTATTTAGGGCACTTGCGAAGATTAAAATGTGCTAACTGGTTGCACTCAGCCAGAAGAACCACCAGAAGAGCAAGTAGAGGAACAAATACAAGATCAATCCACTCCTGATGTACCCGATACGACGTTTATGTCTCGAACCAGAAGCAGACGTCAACCCCCGAGGAATACAAGGAAACAATGATTAGATTATATTAGTTGTGCATTGATATAGATGTTATAAGGAACTTCAAGTCGTCGGTGTAATTGTTTTTTTCAAACATTTTGAAGAATTTGAAGAATATATGGTCTTTGTTTATAATGAACCCTATTATTTGCTTTTTGTTCGACGAATATATACACTACGTTTGTATATGATCTTATTTCTTTAATTTGTATGGGATCTTGTTTGTTTTATATGTAGGGGACCTTATTTATAATCTTCACTATATCATTGTATCAGTTATTGTATCGTTGTATCGGTATATCAATGTATCATTGTATCATTATATCGGTGTATCAGGAGTATCATTGTATTGGTGTATCAGGAGTATCATTGTATCGGTGTGCCAGTGTATTATTGTATCGGTGTATCAGTGTATCATTGTATCAGTGTCTCGATGTATCAGTGTATCCATATATCATTGTATCGGTGTATCGGTGTATCATTGTATCGGTGTGTTGATGTAGCAGTGTATCATTGCATCGGCGTATCGATAAATCAGTTTATCCATATATCATTGTATCGGTGTATTAGTGTATCATTGTGTCGGTGTATCAGTGTATCATTGTATCTTTTTGCTTCCTTTACTATATTTTGGTAATAATGTATAATTAGTTGTTAATATAAGTCCATAAAGTGACGTTAAATTGGGTTAACTAATGATATATCAGTTTATTATATAAATAGAGTGGGTGAGCAGTCCGGAGTAGCAGATCGTGTCAAGTTTCTATCCGGACTGACAGTCCGAACAGGAATGACCTGTCCGGACTGACAGTCCGAACAGGACTGACCTGTTCGGACTGACAGTCCGAACAGGGGAGGCTTGTCTGGACTGCCAGTCCGGACAGGGGTTTTGATCCGATCTGCTACTCCGGACACCTCACCCACTCTATTTATGTAATAAACTGATATATCATTAGTTAACCCAATTTAACGTCACTTTATAGACTTATATTAACAACTAATTATACATTATTACCAAAATATAGTGAAGGAAGCAAAAAGATACAATGATACAATGATACACTGATATACCGACACAATGATACACTAATACACCGATACAATGATATATGGATAAACTGATTCATCGATACACCGATACAATGATATATGGATAAACTGATTCATCGATACACCGATACAATGATACACTGTTACATCGATACACCGATACAATGATACACTGATACATCGATACAATGATACACTGATACACCGATACAATGATACAATGATACTCCTTTGTCCAAACTGTCCTATCCGGATAAGATTTTACACAAATTTATATACATGATATATATTAGACTATTCACAAGGATCGATTGAACTCCTTCATTACCGGTTAATATATAAAAAAATTTATATTAGTGTTGATTACATTAATCTAAACATTAGACTACTTAGACACAATCGATATTACAAGAGATATACAAAATATTGGTCAAAAGTTATGTACAACAAAATAACACCAAAATGGAACTCGTCTGCGGAGGGCAAAATTACATTACAACTCAATAACATCTTGTGTAGTAACCGAACATGGCACAATCCCCTTGAACTGTTCAATCAGGTGTAAGTACGGTACCTCCCATTCTTGAGCAATGGGATCACGATGTCGGTTCCAATTCAATGCAATTTGAGGCATGGGATGAAGTTCTTTTAATGAGACCTAATAGCAAAGATGAAGTAAACATATATAAGCATGTGTTGAGTTAAATCAAAGAAATGATTAAGTCGATAAATTGTGCTTACAGGTACAAAGTAACAGTCCGCAACGAATGCCATGGTAACTTCCTTGCGTTGGATTTTTGCGGCAGGAGAGGGAGATATAAGTGGCAAAAATGTAAGGCATTGCGCGTTGGAAATAAAAAAAACTACTATATTGTATCGTGAAGCAACAATATGTCCCATGTCCGGCATCGTCATCCAATAGTCGGCCTTTGGAAAGTCCCGGAAATAATTCAGTGCTTTTCGGAGCTCAACAATCCGATCAATACTCCCAAATAATGGAATGTAGGAGACGTAATTAGTGTCAAGTTCAAGCAACAAATCTTTTCTGATTTGCATCCACTGATCTTCCCCCATACCAACGCTGTGTGCGATTACCCGAAATCCGCAATTTCCATCGGCCTTGACATCGCCAACATCAACTATATATGACAACATAAAACCAGATAATGAGTTTTCATACTGCAAATCGGGCCTGGTTACAGGTTTTAACTCTGGTTTGGTACGGACAGTCCGGTTATACTTGGAGCAGGATCTGGGTCTGCTAAGCATTGAAGCGGTTCTGCAAGAGTAGGAGCTGGATGGCGTTGTTCCGCATGGTCTGCAGGCAAAATAGAGGACGCCTTCTTGGCAACCATTTTCGAGTACTGTATGTAACAGAAATTTAAAATTAACATAATTTAACGTGAAATATAGAAAAAACTAGTTATATATAATAGCGAACCTTGGTCATATGCGACCTTCTTGGAATTAACTTATACGGTCTACGGTCGCTGCGGAGAATCAATGCCTTCATTTTTGGGGAAGCACTATCAGAGCCGGAGGCTATTAGCTCAAATGCACATGGATCCCTTCGTGTCGAAATATCAAGTTTCCTTTTGCATCCAGTTATATGTCCGATCACTTTGGGCACAGGATCCGCCAATGAAGAACTAACTGGATTCGATATTTTCCTTAATTTCTTCAATCTTCGAGTCTGTTCTTCATTATCACATTTAATAAAGTTAAGAATAAAAACCTCTACATCTTTCCGATACCCGACACCTTGAACAACCAATGCTTTACTTGGGGCCATATCAAGTTTTCGCCAATGTTGGTCAATGCAATCCAAGGGAATTGGTCGGTTGTCTCTGTTATAAATTGCAATCTTATGGGCACATGGCAAGTTATGCGTTTGTCGAATGATGCAACCACATTCAGCAGGATTAACACCAACATAGTCAATTCTTCTTAATTGGGCTAAAATCAAATTCAATGCATGAATTGATACTGTGACCCGTAATTCTTTAAATTCTGGCAGCATAAAATATCGTTTAACGATAGTCAAACTTTTTTGAAAAGATACCTTAATCTCAGTATGATGAAGTTCAAGTAATATATGTATATTGGTCCAACACTTTTCAAAATCGCCTTGACCAGTTCGCAATTGTCTCTTCAATTTTGCGTGGGTACTTTCTGCTCGGTTGCTGGTCACGTTATCCCGATATTGGCACATATTTATCCAGTAAGTAACGAATTTCTCCTTGTGTAGATTTAACCACGTTTTCATAATGTAGTCAACAACTTTAGGCTTTGCACGGAATTCGTTTGTTAGGTTACTTACATTTGCATTGTACTCATCTAGAGTTTCAGATAGCATAATCAACTTCCACATTAAAAAGAATTTCTCCCACTCAGTCTGTTGTTCTAGCACTTTCTTGCAGTTAGTCAACACATTCTTATTAATATGCTATCTACAAAGAAGATGCCGGCTGGCCGGGAATATGAGCTTAACTGCATTAACAAGCGATAGATCTCTATCTGTAACTATAACACTTGGATATATATCATTCAGAAACAGCCCACGCAACTTGTCAAGTGCCCATGAATAATTAGTTTCCCGCTCTTTTTCAAGAAAGACAAATACAATGCAAAATGACATATTTGTTGAGGTTACTCCAATCATCTCTAGTAATGGATATTTGTACCTGTTCGTTTTATAGGTACAATCCATGATAATAACACCTGGAAATGCTCGAAGAAGATCGACGCCAACAGGATGAGCTCAGAAGAGATCCGTTACTGATTCTGTTTGGTCATTACTTCGATGCCATTCGATATACTTTAATTCATCAATTTTTAATAACAATTGTTGCATCTGCGTTCGATCGCCTTGTTCACTGACTCTGAACTTATGTCGTGCGTTATATATTGTTTTCATTGTTGAAACATTGCTTGGATCCTTTTGCTTCAATGATGTCAGTATATCTTTTGGCTTCACGTGACACTTCGACATTTCAATAACAACATTAGTCTCGCTTTCAGACAACCTTTCCGCATACGAGTGTCCTTCGAAATAAGCTGCAGCAGGATGATTATGCACACCGGATAAAACAATTAGGTTGTATTCAGGCCCCCGTTGATATCTGTTGACCCTTTAATCGAAAGTGACATCCACATTTTTTACTGCCCCTATGACCCTCATCATTCTTTAATTTCTTGAATCTTGGTTGTCCACCCCGTTCACATCCAAACCATATTCTCCCCTTCTTAAATTGGCCTCCAGTATCAGATTTTGAAACCATGATGACAAATTCTGATTTCTTTCCAATATCGCTCACCCACTGGCAAAGTTCGTCTCGATTTGTAAAAATCTATAGTCAAAATAGAGAAGATATATTATTTAGTGGAAATATTCTGATTTGAATATGAACAGATTTCTAAATAATATCATACCTGATTTGTTGTGAAGTCCAAACCATAATCGTCAACTAATTCATTCTCGACTCGCATACTCTGCGTCGAAACATTACCCTGTGTTCCAATAATTTAACAATATTAATACTTATTAATTGATAAGACTCTAGCGGGAAAAAAACATAGTGATAACACTCTGTCCGGACTTTCAGTCCGGACAAAAATCTTTTGTCCGGACTAAAAGTCCGGACCTCATAGATTTGTCCGGACTGTTAGTCCGGACAACGACGTACTCTCCCGGGTTCTCGCACCGTATCCAACTGAAAACTCATTTCAAAAATCCTAATTTGATTCTAATCAATATTTATCAAAATCCAAAGTTATATTTAGAAAAATTTTATACAAAAAAGATGGAATCAAACCTGAAGAGTGTTTTGATCGTCGAATGGAACCAACGACATCGTTGTATTCTCCATTTACGTCTCGTTCGACACAACTCAAAATATTCTCTTTTCTTTAGATTTCTAATGGAAAAAGAAACACAAAACGAAAATAAAATTCGGCTTTAAACTAGCTAATTAATAAATAAAAATTAAGAGATGGAGAAAAGAAATAGATTTTTGTCTTAAAAAAAAAAAAAAAAAAAAAAGCAAACTTACCCAATGGGCAAAGTTGATACATATAGGAACTTGTTAAGTGGGCTAACTAGGAAAAAAGGTCTGCCCCTTTAGAAGTTCCCTCTTCCTCCACCCCAAAACTCGAAACCAAAGCCTTAGCAAATTCCCCAATGGCGGCATCCCCCTCGATCTCCCCTCCCCCACCCCCCCTCCCCATGCTCCCCCTTCCCGTCACCGCCTCCCTCCCCCACCTCTCCCCCCTCCACTCCGCCCAGATCCGCGCTCGCGTCCTCCGCCTTAACCTCACCACCTCCTCACCCCCCTCCCACCTCCTCCACTTCTACAACTCCCTCATCCGCTCCTCCTCCACCTCCCTCTCTCTCCCCTCTCTCGCCCTCTCCCTCTTCCTCTCTCTCCTCTACTCCGACCTCTCCCCCAACGAATTCACCTTCCCCTTCGTCCTCAAGTCCTCCACCCTCCTCAACTCCCTCCGATTAGGGCGCCAGATCCACGCCCGCCTCGTCAAATCCAACCTCCTCTTCGCCAACGTCTTCTGCGATAGCGCGTTGCTGGATCTGTACCTAAAGTTGGGATCTTTGGGCGATGCGGCCAAGGTGTTCGACAGAATGCCTGAACGGACCGTGGCGACGTGGAACTCGATGATTTCGGGCGTTGTTGGAGCTGGCTCTGTGGAGATGGGGCTGGAGATGCTGGATTTGATGGAAAGTTTGGATCTTGACGTCGGGGCGAGCAGTTGGAACTCGGTGATCGCCGGGTGTGTTCGGTCCGGGGATGCGGAGCTTGCGATGAGGGTTCTTGGGCAGATGGTGCGATCGGTGAGGCCAGATTCCGCTACGTTTAATACTGTTCTGTCTGTGATTCCGGATGTTTTGCGGTTAGATTGGTTGAAGGAGCTGCATTCGTTTGCCGTTAGGAATGTGGGGGTAGTGGGCGTTGATCGTATTGATGAAGAGAGGTTATGGTCTGCGATTGCAGCTGGTTATGCTGGTCATGGATTGATGGATTGGGCGTCAAGGTTGTTTGAGAAGGTTAAGTTGAAAAATTCACAGTTGGGTAATTCGATGATCTCGGGGTTCCTGAATAGCCAACAGACTGATCAAGCGCTCCAAGTGTTTCGAGAAATGGCCGCTGAGTGCATTCACGAAGCGAAAATTCTCTCTAAGATCTCTCTGACTTTGCTCCTTCCGGAATGTCTGCAGGAGTCCAAGACTGGATTAGAGATCCATGCTTATGCTATTAGACGAGGTTTGGAATCGGATACTTCGGTTGGCAATGCATTGATGGCAATGTATTCGAAGAAAGGAGATAAAGAATCCATTGAGATGGTTTTTCAAAGGACTTCTCATAGGGACGTCGTTTCTTGGAACACTATCATAGCAAGCTATGCATTGAGCCATGAGTTTGATCGTGCTTTCAACCACTTCCAACAAATGCTTGCTGAGGGCTTGAAACCCGACGAGTACACTTTTAGTTCAGTCATCAATGGATGTGGAAACTCCTCCTATCTTCGGCAAGGAATGGCACTGCATGGGCACATGATGAAGTCTGGGTTCGCCCAGTCCTATCCGGTAGTCCAAAATTCTCTCATGGATGCTTACGGCAAATGTGGCTGTGTCAACGATGCTCGCAAGGTGTTCGACGAGATGGGGTGGTGCGATGGCATATCGTGGAACACCATCATCTCGTGTTATGGCTACAGCGCCTTCCCGGATCAGGCTATCTCGCTATATGAAAAAATGGTATATGAGGGGTGGAAGCCAAATCGGGTCACGTTCATAGCACTTCTATCTGCGTGTAGCCATGCCGGGTTCCTTGAGAAGGGGCTACGTTACTTTGAGACTATGGAAAAAGAGCACGGGACAGTTCCCGATTTGGATCACTACACCTGTATCGTGGATAATATGGGTAGATTGGGTCAGCTAGAGAGAGCGTATCAGTTTATCAGAGATATGCCTATAGAGCCCGATGACTGCATTTGGAGTGCGCTGCTTAGTAGCTGCAGGATCCATGGGAATGTTGAACTGGCGGAGGTTGCGGCTAAGAATCTGATAGAGTTGGAACCTCGGCATTCTGGGTACTGGGTGTTGTTGTCTAATGTCTATGCGAACGCTTCAAGGTGGGGAGATGTGAGGAGTGTCCGCTGTGCCATGAAGGATGGTGGCGTGAAGAAGAGCCCTGGTTGTAGCTGGATTGAGGTTGGAGGCAGCGAGCTTCATAGATTCCTTAATGGTGATAAGTTTCATGAAAAGTGTGACGATATTTATCTTGCTGTTGATGGGTTAACCGAGCAACTGAAGGATGAGGGGTATGTTCCAGTCTTCGAGTCCTAAATGAGGCATAAATCATGTCTTTAGTCCAACCTATGATACGAAGTTCAACGGCACTGAAGTTGTCATCTGCATTCCGTTTACTACTCGTGCACCATCACAGAAGATGAGTGTAGTAGAGATGAGCATACTTCGTTGGATGTACGGTAACACTAGAAGAGATAAAGTGATAAATGAGGATATTCGTGTTAAAGTACGCATGTAATGTGCAGTAACATGCATAGCTCCCATCGAAAAGAAGATGCGAGAAAATTACTTATAAATGCACTATGCACCAACTTGAAGAGGGGAGCTTATCAATATAGTACAAGTTAAAAGAGTAAAGGAAAGATCAAAGAAAAAGCGGATGGAGATAACACGAAAAGATATGGATGCTAGAGGTTTAAATGAAGACATATTGCTCGATTGGAATGAATGGAGAAGGATCATCTGTGTGATCGATCTGACATGATTCTCTTTTAGTTCATGTAGCCTGCTCCAAGTACTTGGGATAAAAAGCTTAATTATTGTTGTTGCATTCCGTTTACTACTCCGGTTGCACTGGACTTGATGGGTGGCTTGATCCAGGTTCCATTCAGATGGAAGATGATCATGACTGATGAGCAGTGCATGATACACTTGGTTTGCTCAGGTTTTTTGGGATTGCTAGTTGTTCAGAGAGTGCACTTGATAACTTATAGTGGTGATGGCGATGGCGATGCTTGTTGAATTAGACAGCAAGTGGAGTCTTATGTTGGAGTAGTCTGCTGCTTCATATTCACTGGAGCTGATGGTGATAGAGGTCAGTACTTTGTTTACAGTTTAAATGAGAATTTTTTTCGTTTTAATTCAAAGAGAGTAGTTCTCTTTCCTTTGGTTTCTTAGTGGCCGGACATTCAATTGTGCAATTTAAAGTTTTGGAAAGAATAGATAATTAGAAAAAAGGTTGAATGAAACAAGAAATGAATGATAATTCCAAATATTTAGGAGTAGGTTTGATCTACAAGGAAGATTTAATGTTAAAAAAAATATATGAAAAATGTATTGGTGATCAAATTGTGCAGAAAAAACTTAGATATAATTTATATTTAGATGGTTTATCACTTTTATCCCAAGTATTTGGGATTAACATGAACTAAAAAAGAATCACGCCGGATCGATCACATGAATGATCTTTCTCTACTCATTCATATCGAGCAACATGTGCTCATTTAAACTTCTAGCATCCATTTCTTTTTCCGGATCACCTCCATCTATATTTTTTTTCGGTCTTTCTTTCATTCTTTTCGTCATACATTGATAAGCTCTACTTGTTGAATTAGTGTATTTGTAGTTCTAAATCATCACAGGTGATGTTCTTGCATATTCTCGTTCTTGCATATTCTCTTCAATGATGGTTGCGCCTACTTTATCTCTCCTAGTGTTACTGTACATCTAACGTAACATACATATCTCTGCTATACTTGTCTTATATTTAGATGGTTTAGTTTTGAAAAATGTCACCAAAAATAAAAAGATATTATTTTCTGGGTTTCCCTCCTTATCTCATTGTAAATCTATAATAGTTTCTTCATGATTAAATTTTAAGATGACACATTAGAAGTATTTGTATCTCATTTATATTAAAATGAAATTAAATTCTCAAATCTAACTATTGAAAATCTCCTCATTTTACGCTTTGAAATTCTATAGTAATTTAAAGTGTTAGTAATTAACCTAATTAATCTCTTCCTAAATTTACTACAGCTTGATACTTGCAATAACCAACTGTTTCTTTTTTATCAGCATTTGTCCAGTTGCCTTTATGCTTAATCTAAGTTTTGCTTGTGTCATCTTTCAAGCTACACAGCCTAATAATTAGTGTTCTAAATATCGGATACCCGTTCCATACTGGTCAGGCAAATTATATACCGGATACCGGATGGAATATCGCCCTAAATATTATAGTGTCATATCGGTGTCATATCGGTTAAACAATAATATAAAATTGGCTATATAGAATATATTAAAACACATAAAATAAGTTTATGATACTTACCATGGCTTATTTGCATTTAACTTACGAATTTGCAGATACCGTTTAGAACGTCCATATATACATCAAACAAATTATATATATACATAACTAAAAAATAAAATTGCATCAAACAAAATATATATACATAACTAAGGAGTTAAGAGGCTAATTATCTAATATAAACCAAACTTAAAAATTTAAGACATTAAGAGATTAATTATCATATATATATATATATATATATATATATATATATATATATATATATATATATAACTAAGGAGTAGGGAAAACTAAATTATATCTTACAAAAAAATATTTCATTAAAACTATATAAATCAAACTATATTGTCCTATAACTAAAAATTTCAAACCCTAACATATCCAACAAATACTACAATTTTTTAGTATTAATTGAGCAATGCTACAATGTCAAATAATTAAAAATTGACAATTACTCAATATCCTACAATTAAAATGTCCTATATGCATACAATGTCCTATATGTCAATAAATTTGAAGCTACATATTTTTAGTATCAATTGACAATTGCTTAACAAATTGTCAATCAAATTCACTTCAAAAATACTGGTCACTGTTCAAAAATACTGTTCGTCCACTGATTCTCAATCAAATTCACTTCAATTTGTCAATCAAATCCACTTAACAAATTCTCAATCAAATTCAATACTGTTCACTATTCAAAAATACTGTTCGACCACTGTTCACTATTTAAAAATAATGTTCGGCCATTGATTCAATGAATCAGTGGGTCGAACACTGATTCAGTCAGTATTCAGCCCACTGATTCATTGAATTAGTAGGCCGAACTCCACAATTCGCATTTAATTGCACAAAAAAATTAAAAATTTTAATACAAAACGCAATTAATTTAAATTAAATAGTATAATTATAAGTGAAATTGAAGAAAATTGTAACCTTAATTAAAATTAACATGAAAATAATCAAACTTGACTTACCCATTGGACTGTTCTGCCGGCGAAGTTGAGATGACAGCGTAAGAATGGGCCGACGAGCTCCTGTCGAAGTCGAATCAGCCAACGAGCTCCTGTCGAAGTCAAATCAGCCGACGAGCTCTTGTCGGAGAATCAGAGAGTGGGAGAAGAGGGAGTGGGAGAATAAAGAGAGAGAGGAATTTTGATTTTAGGAGGGTTGAGCTCGATCGATTGATCGTTCGCGGGGGAGAGAATGAGAGAGAGAGAGAACCGGAGATTGGGAGAAGAGAAATCGGAGAGTTATTTGTAACTGGATTTGGGAATTAGGGTTAGGTTTGCCGCCGGGGGACTCGGGGGAGAAGGAATCGATCGCCTCGTAGAGAAGAGAGAGAGAGAGAGAGAGAGAGAGAGAGAGAACGAGCGATTTTTTTGTGTTTTTTTCTCTCCTCCCGACACACCCGTTAAGGGTGTTTTATTTCTTAATGGGTTGGGTTTTTAACGGGTTAATGGGTTTAACCCGCAATCAAAACCCATTCCAATCTAAACCGATATTGACTAATACCGACCGGTATTTTTTATCTCGTTACCGGCCGATATATTGGTCCATACCAGTTCAAAACGAGAAACGGTAAAAATTTCACTTTACCGTCCCGTTTCTTCTTATTTTTCGATATACTGATCTGTATTTAAAACACCGCTAATAATTGAGAAACTAATATTAAAAATATGAACAACCTAGTGCACTAGTGGGCTTACTTGAATTATTTCCAAATTTTAATTTTCTTGTATATTACAATATTTTACAAGTAGCGTTTTCCACTGTTTGGTTGGAATTACAGTTATAAAAATTTATAATTATAATTACAACCATTTACACATTTACAATAATTGTAGTTTTAGAAGAAATACGTAAGATACTTTTCCTCTCCCTTTTATAAATAGTAATTGTATTATTGTTAAATAAAACATTTCTCAAACATCTTTGCAACTTCCAAGCCTAACATAATAATACAAATTGCAATAATTTTTATTACTACAACTTCAATTACAATTCTATAAATTGCAACTTGCAACATCAATTACAAACAACCAAACATCCCCCAATGTAATTTAACATGCTTGACATACTTCCACCATACTAGTATCAAAAGATAAATCTTGATTCTTGATCGCTTTAACAACCCTACAGACTTCTTTACCAAAAAAACTGAAACACAAGTAATCTAATGAACATCATTATCAAAACAAAAACACAATTACACATGGATACAATCATGGAGGCCAGTGCTGTAATTGTTACAAACTGCACTTGCATGAATCCAAACGATCAGCAGCAACTAGATTATCTATCTTCAACCTATCGTTGAAGGGAAATGCATCAAGTTTTGTTGCAGAGAAGACCTCAGCTTCATGATAAAATGAAAACAGAGCTTTTGAACAACCTAGCTTCCTCCCGAAAACTACTAGTCATGTTTTGAACCTGCATTTCTCGCCGTTTCAGAAATACCAAGGAGTTCTGCTGGCACTGGGCTGGTGGTATTTCCTTCAGAAGCACGGTTGCAGGCCTGACAACACAACATTTTACCTCGTCGCTGAAAGGATCACAAAGATGGATGAGAGATTTTACGAGAACTGGAAAAAACGTACACAGATAGTTTCTGCCTTTTTCTTTTTTGTCGTAGGTTTTTGATTCACAATCTCCTCCTCAGAGTCCGACGAGAATGTTTTCCTGCAAAATGGAGATCTTGTGATTCTCAACTTTTGGTGCATGAACAAGAGTAGACCATGCAACCTATTTAAAGATGAATCAACAGGAGCAGAGCTACTGAATTAGGAGCAGCTACTCCTGTATCCACCGTAGTTACTAGTAATCAGGAATACAAGGCCAACAATTTGACTATGCATCACTTAAACAGTAGAGCAATCTGACGATACTAAGGATCCAAGTTTGGATTTTCAAATTTTTAACCAAGTTGAAAATTTATATAGATTAATCAACTGGAGAAGAACTGCTGAATTAGAAGTAGCTACTCCTGTCACAGAATTCAGTTCTGATATAAAATAGAAGGTTGATGTTTCTGCTAATCACCACTTAAATTTATCTTTGACTAAAGTAGAAAAAATCTCCACAAAGTATCGTGTTTTTTTTTTTTTTCTCCCAGAAACTCCCATTGAACTATTTTATGCAATGAAAACTCATAAAGTTTCAAATTTCATAAAAATTCCAAACAAACAACATTAAGCAGAAAAGTTAATGGACATTTAAAAATGCATTATATACACTCTCTTTGATCTTTCTAATTTAGTATATCTTATTCAAAATATTTATTATCTGAAGTTGCTGGAGAGGGTATTAGCTGTGTTTATAAATTTAATCTCTCTGTAATGTTGTTTGGGAGTTTCCATAAAATTTAAACTCTATGGAGATTTACATATTATGGAGGTTTCTTCTACTTTAGCCTTTATCTTTTATATAAAAGGATTCAACTCATACTAATCGTATCTAACATAATTTCAAGAATCCACCTCAAAAATTCAGATTTGTGTCCAAGTTCAAAATTTTATAAGATTCCTACTCCAGCCCCAACCTCTACAGTACGAATCCTATCAGAGCAGGTTGCATTGTTCTTTCTATGCGAAACACGGGTAGACCTACCTCCGTGTGTCTAAGACGCGCATCTCAAAGACGCAATTAGTGTACCACCCTTAAATGGACGTTGAGTCAGAAACACAGCGTTTAGGGCAGAACCAAAACAAATATGAAACTCAAATCAAGAAAAAAAAGAAGGAAAGTTGGTTATTAAAAACAATCTCAAACAACCTTCTTCATCTTGCATCTACCTTCAACACAGCAAGCCCTCACCCAATGACTTCTAACCCAACAGAGATATATGTGTCGGAGGAAAATGAAATATAGACCAACGTAGCGGTGGGTGAGGATGACAGAGAGTATTGCTTTGATGCTACTTCATGATAAAAGTTTTAAAGAATAGGCCATGAACATCATTTTTTTTTTTGTAACTGTTGAATACCATGAACATCTGGTAGTCAATCCTCATTAGCAGCTCTCATCATCACAGTGATCTGACCTTTTACATTGCATGTCTCTTCTCCTCTTACTCGGTTCTCCATCACCCTGTCCCTCTTAATTATGAAAAAAAAACTTCGTTTATATTCTTGCTCAAAACTTTTCCTCCTCCTAAAGTTTTTAACCATTGTAATTCTCCATTAACTTGGCTTGATATGTATCAAATATACTTCTCATGACATCCTAAAAAGGCGTTACCACACAATTCATCAAATCCTACTCCAAAGTACTAATTAGATGACATAACTCTAATCAACAACAACTAAGCCTTTTTCCCCAAATATTTGGGGTAGGCTACATGAACCAAAAAAAGAATCACGCCAGATCGATCACTTTGATATTCCTTCTCCATTCATTTCTATTAAGTAATATCTCTTTATTTAAATATCTAAACTCCATATCTTTGCATATCACCTTCATCCATATTTTCTTCGATTTTTCCTTCGTTCTTTTAATTTGTCCTATATAGGTGCACTTGTAGGCCTACGTTGCACATGACCAAACCATTGTAAGCGATTTTCTCGCATCTTCTCATCGATGAGAGTTACACCTATCTTAGTACGAATATCTTAATTTCTCACTTATCTCTCCTAGTGTTGCCGCACATCCAACGGAGCATGCGCATCTCTGCTAAACTTATTTTCTGTGTGAATGACGTTTGTTTATAGCCCAACATTCCGTGCCATATAATAAAGCTGGCTTAATAACAGTGCCAGCCAACTTGTATCATATGGTTAATATCATTATCGATCTCTCTACCATTCTGAATGATAGAACCCAAATATCTAAACTGACTGCTCATTTGTATCTCTTGCCTATCCAGTTTTACAGCATTATAGTTTATGGTCCGTCGTTTACTAAATTTACACTTCATATACTCTGCAGATGACATAACTCTAATACCTAGAAAATAAAAGATCCATTCGTTTCGCTATGTAGTTCTACAAGACATAATCAAAGTTATACCTAGAAAATTACTACAGATGTTCATAGATTGCTGACATACTCTTTTTAAGTTTCTTATCCTCCCCAATTAATATATTAGTGATATAGATTCAAACCTTTAAGCTCATTGGAAGCAACTAGAAAGAAATATTCTGCACTAGATCGAGAAACTTTTCTGGTTATCTTAATTTAGAGAGCGATCTGTCGTGTTAGTAGACATGCATCAACAGCTAATCTAATGGATGAAAACTTCAAGCGGGCAGTTGACCATAAAATTTGTGAATTTTATGTGTGAGCTCCTCAGTTTGTAGTTCTGTCACAGTGTTGACCCCATTTTGACATAATAACAAGAATGTTGTTAACAATCAAAGTATATTGCTTGGTTTTTTTCCTTCTGCATATTTTCCCAAACTAAACAAATCCTAGATACAGTAATAGGATAGACAAACCTTATTACCTTAATGTCACAAAAATCCTCAACGGGAAATTCTATTCATGCACACCACTTTGTTCACTGTAACCACCTCCTAAAGTTGTAAAAAATTACGAGTTTGCCATTACTTTTTGTGATCATATTTTTTGCCATGATCGGAGATTAATTCCCAACTGATGTTAAACCCATTTGTGAACTAATTTTGATCAATGTAAAAACCATCAGGAACTACTCTCCGACTGAAAAATGTGAGAATCTTTAGCTAAGTGGTGTGTGTGAACAAAATTTCCCATCCTCAACAAGTGCCTTGCCACAATAAGATTCTAAACTTAAAAATTATATCTTTTTATGATCCATCTAACTATTGAAGAACATCATATTGACTACTAAGTACCATTCATACTTCAATGCACCAAAACCCAAAAAGCTCATCACAGAAAAGGAAATAAAAAGAACATACTTCTCACGAGCCGCAAGAGGATCCACAATGCTGCTCGGGAGCATCCCCGGTATAACTTGTTGCTCTTCTGTTTCCATAACTTTTCGATTGCCATCATCACCTGCATTTGATGGTTTCTTCTCCAAGGCATCATCTTCATCCAATTTCGATGAAGCATTCCTTTGGTTATTTTCCTTCCCGAGCCACCCTAAAAGGATAAATCCAGTTTTGGGCATCACTATTTAACATCCAAGCCACAAATTGAATTACCAAAGAGCTTACTTTTACAACACTAATCTAAAAGGATCAAAATTTTCAGATCACACGTGAATAAAAAGGCTCACCTGATTGCGTTCTCTCTTTGGATTCTCCTAATCTCCTCATCTTGCTTGATACCCTACAATGTTTTTCCAAAAGAATTATAATTTTTAAATGTATTACACGGTGCAATGTGTGACAAATTTCGGCAGAAGCATAAAAATCCAAGTTTTGAAACCCTAGAATCTGGCCAGAATCGATTCTAATGAAGAACTCTGAAGAAAGTTCAGAACTTTGGCTGACCTCTTGGGCGGTGAGCTCCTCGGGCGCCGCATCGGAGTCGCTATCGTGATCGGACATGATCTCAGTTTCAATGCAGCGGCCTTCGGCAGAAATTTGGGGACTACGGCAGGAATTTAACCGCCGATTTCAGAAATTCTAGGGCTTAGGGGTGGATTTGAACTTTATCGGGTCGAATTTGGGAATGTAGTGATTGGTTAGGTACCCGGTCCACTTGGATCAAGCCTTCCAGGCCCAATTTATCATATCAATAAAGGCACTACATCCAAATACACATTGACTTTAATTACAAGTATATTTACTTTCTCATCTTAGCTATAAAAATATTAGGTTAAAGTTAGGTTTAGGGCCTACGACAGCGACAGTGGAGGAGGAGGGGATGGCGGGGTTCGCAGCATTATTCTAAATATCGACCGTAATCGTTTTGGAGGGTCTATTGATATGATATAAAAATCTGATATTGTCTTATATATCGGATATATCATCCGATATTTCGCTATCTGATATAAAAACTACTCATACGGTACGAAATCGATATCCGATATTTAGATCCTTGGTTTGCAGAGAGGGATGGCGGAGGAAGGAAGGAGGAGAGGGGGCACATTGCAGAGGTGGAGGAGATGATGGGGAGGGGGGATGAGGTGGCTTAACTGGGGAAGGAAGAAGAAGGAGAGGGACAGGGGTAGGAGGAGTTCTTGAAGAGAAAGTGGGTTGGGGAGGTGTATGCTTCAAGCAAGATGAGAGATCGTTTCCAAAGATTTGCCAAAAGTTGGATTGAAGGAGGAGACCAGCCAGGAGAAGAGAATGGAGGAGTAGGAGAGTATATATATATATATATATATATATATATATATATATATATATATATATATATATATATATATATATATATATATGGATAAGACGCAAAGTGGATATGGGTATTACTATATTTGTTTTTATTTTCTTCTGATGGATATAAATACAGATATGAATATAACTTGGATACTAAATTTAGTATTATACTTGACAAAATCGAATATAAATTCAGATAGGATATGGAGATATTAAGTGGATATTATTACAAATGATAATATCTTTTGAAAAAAAATGATTCTCAATAACTATGTTTTTACCATCGGAAAAACATTTTTTTAATGTATTATGAAGTTTTAAATTCATATTACTTTTTTCATTGTCCTTAATAGTTTTTTATTATTTGGATATTCTGATATATTTTATGACTTTCAACATTTCAAAGGTGGAATAGTTTTTATTATGCATGTGAGTATTTTTCTAAATATTAAAAATTAGAAGGAAAAATATCTAAATAATACTATTTGAATGCTACCAAATAGCCGGGCGACAGTGTTAACGTTTTGCTAACAATACAGAAATATATTTTCTGCCATGAGAATAGTTTTTTATCACAAGGTATTTTTCTAAATATTGAAAATTAAAAGGAAAAATATTTAAATAATAATATTTTATTTTTGATAGTTAAATTCTCTCACACATATATTTTTAATAATATTAATTAAATTGAATTTTTATCAAAAAACAAACTCAGAAATTTTTGCAAATTGAAAATTACATAAACTCTCGAGGCACATTCGCATCTAAATAATAATATTTGAACCCCAGCAAAGAACCAGGTGACGGTCCTGACCGACACCCGCCAGTTTCTCTGACTGGAGTGCTGGAATTGTAGTCCGAGCGCTTTAACCGCGGGAGGCGGGTCCCACGCGATTGTCTTTATTCATTACAGCCAGCTGGCAGTGAACCTCGACTCTGACCCGGATTCTAAGCAGAAACCTTATTTATCCAGAAGTAAAAGGGAGTAAAACGGCATTAAGCTGTTCCGCCGTTACATCATAATCCCGGTCCCACCGCCAAATGCGTGACGTCACCTCACAGGAAAAAAACAACGGTAACAGATTCGAAAGTCAATGACAATTCAAAAGATATCCAATCTAATTTCGACACGTAGGCCGAGTTGCTTTTCTCTCTAAATTCTCCGCGAGACACCACACCGCAGTCCTCCAACAGCAGTCTCCATTCCTCCCCCCCTCTCTCTCTCTTCTCTCTGTCTCCCCTCTTCATTTGCTTCAATTAAAAGCAATCGTCGGCTCTCTCTCTCCGATGCCGTAATGGCGGCAGAGAAATCGCTGCAGTTGAAATTCTCTCTCTTTCTTGACTGATAAACAGCAAAGAGAAGCAAAAGATTTGGGGTTGATTGTTTTTCTAGGAGGAAGATGGGATTTCGGTCGTTCTTTTGTTGTGGAGCTGATTCTGATAGGTAATTTGTTTGGAAATTGGAAAGAATTTTTGCATTTTTCTTCAAGGTTGGTTGATTGAATGGACAAAGATTTGATTTTTGATGCAGGAGAGAGAAGGGGAAGAAGAATTCAACGGGTTGGAGGATATTTTCGTTGAAGGAGCTGCATTCGGCGACGAATAATTTCAATTATGACAACAAATTAGGGGAAGGAGGGTTTGGGAGCGTGTATTGGGGCCAGCTCTGGGATGGATCTCAGGTTTTGGATTTTCCTTTTACATCTCATTGATTTGATTGATATTTTGTTGCTTTGTCTTAGAATTGGTAGGTTTTTAGTTAAATCACTGATTAGTTATTTGATGTTGATCTTGCTTAATCTTTGACGGCATGGTTTTAAACTTAAGGAGGAACATAGGATAAAGCGTTAATTACAGTTAGACCCCATGTAGTATTGGCTGTAGTATTAGGGATGTGTCACTTAACACTCCTGAAGTTTGAAACTCTCAGAAAACTCCCTAAACTTAGTTATTTTCACTCTCTTTTTTTTACTAAAGTGCACTCTTGTCCCTCAAATTCATATTCTACTCTTATCCCTCCTTGTCCCTCAAATTCCGATTCTATTCTTATCTCTCCTTTTAACCAGCAACCTTATTAAAGGGAGAGATAATGGTAGAATAGTAATTTGAGAGATAAGAGTGCATTTTAATAAAAAAGAGAGTGAAAATAACTAAGTTCAGAGAGTTTTTTGAGAGTTTCAAATTTCAAGGGTGTTAAGTGACACATCCCCAATACTATAAGGGGTCTACCTGTAATTAACCATAGGATAAAATATTGAATACTTGCCACATTTAGATCAGTTTATATTATCTAGATAGGTAGAATCAGTTGGATAGTATGTGCTTCTACTGGGAAACAAGACAAATGATCGAGCAGATATTTGGATTAGAAGTCTTGTTTGCTTGCGGAATAAAGTGCGAGCGTCCAGTTTGAATGGTTTCTGAATGAGGCTTCTTTTGGTAAGTATCTATATGGCACTATTCTCGTTAGGCAATCACTTTGTTCAAGAGGTTAAGCGGGAACTGCTTGTGTTGGACTTGAAGTATTTCCAGTTGGAAGAGGGATAAAATCATACATCGGTCCCTACAAGAAGGCATTGGCGGCCAAAAGAGGGGTTGGGAATTTGATTATTTTTAAATTTAAGTATGTGGTTAAAATGTATGAACTCTAAACATGTTGCTCTCTAATGCCTAGTTCAAGAACCACTTTACCACGAAGCTTAAGGTGTCCTGTTGTAGGCCAACAGTTTATATTTTATTAGATTTGTTATTAAGGAAAAGTAATGGGTTAATGGTATAGTTAAAAGGAAAAGTATCTTTTTAAAAACTTTTCCTTGGAAACTCAACCTAGATTACCTCATTAACGAGATGTGTTGATTGTAAACTATTTCTTACCATGTAAGGAAGAATCGTCATAATGGGAGCGGTTCGATTAGATAACTAAGTCGTTTGTAGTGAACGCTCACGATACTTTTGGAAAAAAGTAAATTGCACCTTTGAGGAATATTTAGGAGGAAAAAACTAAAGAAAGCATATTTTTATGCACCTCAAAGAAAATCCATTTAAAGGAATAATTTATCCATCTCCCTGATGAAAGTCATGAAGAAGAATGTAAAATAATAATGAAGCTAACTGAATCAAATTTTTCATGAAGACTGTGGGCTTTTAGTGATATCCAGTCACATACAATCAAGTGGCTAGAACTTCTTAGCTAATCTAGTTATATGGAGATGGGACCATAGATAAAACCATATTGTCTACATAAAAAAAATATTAGGGATTTTGAAGGACGAAATTGGGGTTTAAAAATTCAAATGGAAAGGTCTTAGAAATCTACTTAGTTTTTTATTCAAGCAGCCCCAATTTTGCTGGGCGCCAAGTTGTTTTAGCAAAATTGGCATCGACTATCATTGTAGGTCTAGCTTGGCCATGAAGGTTGCTCTTGTGAACTTGTATGGTGATGTGTCATTCTTAGAATTTGAAATAGGCCAAGCCTTGAGAGTGCAACTAGTCATAACTAAAACTTGCCTAAAATGTTTATCCAAAGTGATTGAATAACTGTGAATAAACCAAATAATAATAAAAAATGAACCTGTGAATTACTAGACTCTTATGTTTCACAAAAATTTTGATTCATACACTTCATAAAAGTAAATTCATGTCCATCGTGTTATCGTCATATCTTGATATATTTCATAAAAAATAAAAAATGCTCTCAATTTAACAAGTTCAACAAAAGATTGATAAGCATTCTAAGAGTTACCAATACAGATGTGAACATACACGAACACTAATTTATGCATATGCAATCTAAACAAATGTTGTCTCTAAAGAAAAAGGATTCACCAAGTCGAACCTACCCATCCCATGCACCTAGTGGTGTAAACAGATTGGATACGGATCAAATATAGATATTTCTATATTTCTATTTGTTTTTTAATGGATACAACTATGAATAGGATGTGCTTTGGATAGGTAATTGAATATCTATATTCGCTAAAAAAAGATACGGTCTAGATACTGAAAAAACTATATTTGAAGTTAACGGATATAGACGCAATATAGATTCGTACAAATATGAATATGATATGAGATGATAACAACAACAACAACTAGCCTTTTATCCCAAGTACTTGGGGTAGGCTACATGAACCAACAGAGAATCACGCCGGATTGATCACGTTGATAATTCTTCTCCATTCATTCCTATTAAGTAATATTTCCTCATTTAAACTTCTAAAATCTATATCTTTTCGTATCACCTCCATCCATGTTTTCTTCGGTTTTCCCTTCGCTCTTTTAATTTGTCCTATGTTGATAAGCTCATTTCATCGAACTGGTACATTTGTAGGTCTACGTTGCACATAACTAAACCATTGTAAGTGATTTTCTCACATCTTCTCATCGATGGGAGTACACCTACCTTAACACGAATATATTCATTTCTCAGTTTATCTCTTCTAGTGTTGCTGCATATCCAACGAAGCATGCGCATATATGTTATACTTATCTTCTGTGAATAATGTTGTTTATATAGCCTAGCATTCCGTACTATATAATAAAACTGGTCTAATAACAGTTCTATAAAAAATTTCTTTCAGCCTTAACGGAATGTTATGGTCGTATAAAATTTCTGTTGCATTACTCCATTTTAACCAACCAACTTGTATCCTATGGTTGACATCACTATTGATCTCTCCATCATTCTGAATAATAAAACCCAAATAACTAAACTGACTGCTTATTTGTATATCGTGCCCATCCAGTGTTACAGTATTATAGTTTAGGGTTCGTCGTTTATTAAATTTACACTTCATATACTCTGTTTTAGACCTACTTAATCTAAAATCTCTAAATTTTAATGTGTGCCTTCATAACTTTTGTCACGCCCCGCTCCCGATATACGGTATACGAGCACGTGTAGCAGGTACCGGCAACATATTCAGTTTGAATATGCTAAAGCCTCAATAAATTTGCCACAATAATACTCAGTAATTACGATAGAAAAATTCAACAAAAGTTTGACTTTTCATTTATTAGAACGAATTTTAGATACAATTGAAACAAAATTTAATAAAAGTAAACAAAAGGAAGCGGGGAATCTCTAATCCGTTATTGAGCTTCAATCTGATCTTTAAACTATACCAGATCCTGCGTCAGTTTTGGCATGTCTATCGATAAATCTGGGCATGCACACCCAGGGCGTCAGATTGCGATCAAAATAAAATATGCAGGAAGAATGTGAAATATAACGATTATGTCCAAATATAATAATAACACAAGTTTTAGAAAAATATGGAATGAGATGTCTGTAATAATGATGTCAATTGATTTATGTTAATGTGATTTTAGTAAAGTCAACTCTATAATAGAAATATTTTTTGTCTAGGATGTCATGTAATTGGAAAAGCTAATTGATGGGATACCACTGTTTCGATTGTTTCCTGTACAGACCCAGGAAATGGTCACAGGATTGTCCGGTGCTGAGTCGGACCTGCCGTCAGGCAAACAGGAATTATAGTCAGGTATGATCCAGCAAATCATCACGCACCCATGGTGTGCGAAATATTCAGTTGTACAACTTAACAAGTTTACAACCGAAACAGAGTATATTTCCATCATTCAGTTTCTCCCCCAACCCAGTGTCATTTAAGTATAGTACATGCATTTCTAAATTCTGGTTTTCATAACTTGTATATTGAATTTCGGGTACAATATTTCAATTAGATTTTGTTAATTTGTTAACAACATAATTTATAGAATCCGTTTTATATTTTACTCAATAAATCACAATTTGTTATATCAAGGATTTACTGATTTGAGATATCATACAGATATCGGCCAGGCCAGTCTATGAATGCTGAGAGGTTTTCCGTGCATTGCACGTTTCTTAATTAGAGAACCAGCATACAAAACTTTTCTAGACACCGATATAGAATGATATCACAAACAGTATGTTTCCATGATTATAGCTTTTTTCATGATTTATTAAAAACCTAACTACAGGCTGTAATTTAACAAGTAATCATTTAATTTCTAATATTATAAAGAAATAACAGATATGTCAATGATTGCACTTGTAATAACACATTTAGCTTCTACAAATTAAATTCTAACAATATAAAGAAATAGTATTTGTAATCACAAATTTAGATGATATAATTGAAGTAATATTTCTATAAGAAAAATTAGCATGTTTAGTGAGTCCAAAAAGAACTCACTGGATTTTGTTTCCCGATGTCGCTCAATGGAGTAATCCTTCTCCGGTGAAGTGGCGGCTCTGGCGGTGGCTCCTGCGGTGGTTTTGAAGATGGCTCGGGCGAGATGAGGGAGAGAGAGATTAGAATGTTAGAGAATGATTTTTAGAATGAGTGAAATGTATTTTGATTTAGGGGTTTATATAGGATTGGATTTAGGAGTTACAGAATATGAAGGATTTTGGGAGTTATAGAATTTAAAAGGTTTAAAGTGTTATGGAATTTCAAGAGTTTGAGGGGTTATAGAATTTGAAAGGTTTTACATTAATTTGGTGGAGAGTTTAGAATATGAAAGATTTTAGTTTAATTACATTAATTTGGAGGGTTTAGAATATGAAAGGTTTTAGTTTAATTAGAGAGTTTAATTTTGAGAATTAAAGATGGGAGTTTCATTATTGAAATAATGGAGAAGTGAAGAGTTTGGAGGTTAGAAAATGAAAAGTTTTGGAGGTTATAAAAGATGAAATGTCATTTATTTGTGTTTATTTATTTATTTATGTCTAATAAAAATTAAGGGTTATTACAACTTTAACTTGGCATTCACCCTGCTCTTCTCTCATTAATTAAGACAATATTATCAGCAAATAGTATACACCAAGGTATCTCATCTTGAATAGCTCTAGTAAGCTCATCTATTACTATAACAAATAAGAACGAGCTCAATTCAGATCCTTGATGCAATCTAATTGTGATAGAAAATCACTTGTTAGACCACTAGATATTCTGACATTGGCCACTACTCCATCATACATGTTTTTAATTATGTCAATATATTTGATGATGACTCTTTTATTCATCAATATCCGCCAAAGCATCTCTCGTGATATCTTATCATAGACTTTCTCTAGGTCAATAAATATTATATGCAAATCTCTGTCTTTCTTGGAATTACTCTATAAGTTGACGAAATAAATGAATAATTTTTGTCGCCGATCGTCCTGGCATGAATCCAAACTGGTTCGTGGATATTTTAATAGTCTGCCTCAATTTATATTCAATTATTATTTCCCAAAACTTCATAGTGTGACATATGAATTTTATTCCATAATACTTAGAATAACTCTGAGTATCATTCTTATTCTTATATAGAGCTATTAGGTTACTCTTCCTCCATTCATTTAACATTTTCTTAATTTGCCAAATCTTGTTAAAAAAGTCTGTCAGCCACCTTACACCCATCTCTTTTAAATATCTCCATAGCTCTATAGGAATCTTATCTGGATCAACGACTTTTCTTGATTTCATCCTCTTCAAGGTTTTTTTTACTTCAGATTCTTTAATTCTACGCATAAAACTACGGTTTATATCTTCACACTGAATAGTAAAGTCTCCCAAATCTTGAGTAAAACTACTATTATATAATCTATCAAAATAATCTTTTTATCTTTTTTTAATCTTTTCGTCTCAAACTAGAACCTTTTAATTCTCGTTTTTAACATACTTTGCAGTACATAAGTCTCTAGACTTTCTCCCTTATTCGAGCAATTTTTTATATATCCTTTTCTGCCTCTTTATTGTTGAACTTTTCGTACACTTGTTTATATAATTTAATTTTTGCATCCTGAACAGCTTTTTTAGCCTCTTTTTTGGCTAGCTTATACCTCTCAAAACTTGTTCTATTATTGTTATTCAAATTTGTATAAAGATTCTGCTTGATCTTAATAGTATTTTTTAATCTTTTCATTCCACCATGATGTGTCATTACATGGTAGAGCACCGTCTCTCGACTCACTAAATATATTTTTAGCTATCCTCTTAATGCAGTTAGCCATTTTGTTACATGTTATCTCATGATCATCATGGTCCTTCCAATCTGCTTCTTGTACTATTTTATCTACAAAATCTTTTTGATTACTTTCTAATCGCCACCACTTAATTTTATAATTTAACTTATGATTAATTTTTCTAAGTCTCTTTCTAATTCGAATATCTAAAACTAAGAGTTTATGTTGGGTTACTACACTCTCACCTAGAATTACCTTACAATCGGATACAACTATCTCTATCTACTTAAAATTTGTATCTAATTAAAATTGTATTTGTTCTTTTGTGAAGTAGATTCCTCACTGAATTATTTTGGTATGTATATATCTTGTAAAAGTTTACATACTAAGTAATAAATATATGCAATTATGTAGATAATAGAATATGAAAGTTGATCATTAAAAAAATATCAAAAAACAAGTAGAAAAATTAGAAATGACTTTAAAATTTACATAGCTCAAAAATTGATTGTGAGGATTTTTTCCAACGATAAATCCATGGCTGCACAAAAAAGAAAAAAAGAAAATCTTGTATGGATTAGACAATCCAATTACATGGAACAAGAAAAAATGTTAAATGAATAATAAAAAGTCGAAAAGTTTTTTTCTTAATGATAAATCCATGGCTGCATAAAATAGAACAAATACAAATTTTAATTAGATAGACTATTACAGTCACATGTAACAAGAAAAATATTAAATGAAAAGTAAAACTGAAAAAGATTTTTCTTTTTCAATTATACATTTTATTTAGAAAATCTAATTAAAGTGACCAAATATATGTGAAGGAGAAGAAGATAATGGTAAATGATACTTAAACCAGTGAATGTCAGTTCAACTTTTTTCCTTCTTTTTTTGTTTTTTTTTAAGAGATGAAATTAGAGTTAGATGAAGACAAATCATCTCCAAATCTATGTGATTGGGGGTTTGATTTCAATTTGGTGTCGGATAAGTGTAGATTGGGAATACGTCGGGTCACACACACACACACACACACACACACACACACACATATATATATATATATATATATATATATATATATATATATGATATAATGATATATATAATTATATATATGTTAAACTAAATTGGTATAAGAAATCCAACTTGTAAATCAGTATCCGAATTCGAATCCGGATCCAACCTAAATAAAGATCCGCTTTTTGAATCTGAATTTGACTTCGATTGCAAGATTAAAATTCTACTCAAATATAATTTTAAACGGATTTGGATCTTGATTTAGATCGGATTATCTGAATTTTTTTGCACCCTACATGCACCAAAACTCCACCTCTGAAACCAAGCCAATGAGCCACACCAAAAAACAAGATGATGGAGGGGTGAGTCCATCTCTTAGTAAGCAACTTAGCTATTTCACGTAAATATGTTACACATTTTGTTTCTTACTATTACAGGATTTTCATATATATGTATCATATAATAACAACTCAATTGCAGTAACAATATAAACAATTTCAAAAATTTATCTTTCAGAAGCTCCTAAAACTTAGTATATGCACGGTCATTAAAGCCAGAAAGATGAATAATACTGATAAGTATAATTTCACTAAACAAAATCTCACAAGGATCAATACAAAATGTTAATGTCTAGATTCTATTGAAAAATCCTTTAAAATCTAGAATGCTTATTTTTCATATCAATGGTTAAACATGTAAGACATATAGCATGCTATTTGATTTGTGTATATAACGTTCATATAAAATCACTTTATGTGTATATAATTTATAGTAATCTATTAGTAATGCATGTAATATATAATTATTAATACATAACTTATACGGAAACACCTGATGTCAAAAGTCGAATATCTTTATATATGATTTTTTATATTTGAAATACACTTTGTAAGAAATTTATGTAAGACTAATAATTTATGATCCAACACTCTTATAGCATGTTAACCAATAATATCTTGTTTCTAAATGGTATTATTCGAATAGGGTCACCATCGATTTTACTTTATAACAAGGACCTTTAGTATTCTGACGATTGCCAAATGAGATCATGAAGTCTTGTAATAATATAGTCTTATAACCATATAGTCATGTGGTCCTGCAGTCATATGATTGTGTAGTCATGTAATCATGTAGTCACATGCAGTCATGTAGTCATACGAGTCATATGATCATTTAGTTGTGGCCATATGGTCTTTAGTAAAATAAACTTCTTTAACATATAATTTGTAGTGCATGGTCTATAATGCATCCAATCTCACTAGAATCTTGTACAAAAACATTAGATATCAAAAATCAAATTTCTTTATATAGGACCATTTTCAAAATGTACTCACAAGAAATTTGTTGTAGATCAATAATTTTTGGAATAACATTCATATGGTGTACTAGCCAATAGTGTATCTTTGCTAATTGGTGTAAGCGCTGAAAAATTAATTTTTGGAGATCATAAATAGGCTCTATGGTCGAAGAACGAGTCAAAACTGAGATCAGAATTGAGTGAAAATCAAGTTAGTTGAAGGCTGTGCAACAACATTGACTTCAAGTTCGGATTTCATTTTGATAAAGATAAAACTACAAAAAATTTTGTAAGAAGAGATTGTCGAGCTATGAGTTTTCTTTCTAACGGCACTTGAATTAGTTTAGTGTAATTTCTGGATTAACAGTTATTATAATTTTACTTAAATGTTGCAAGCTAAAAAGTGTCAACTTCCGACAGGCCTACCGATTGCTGGAACATAAAAACCACTCGAAGACACCTATCAGTGCACCTACTGGTAGTCCTAATGATAGGGTTACTAGTATGTCAAGGCTAGATTCAAGCAAGGATTAAGTTTTTGGCAAATTTAAGGCATTTTTGAGTTGGTTTCGGCTGTGGATTCCTCTCTTAATCAAATCTAAAGGGGAGAATTTATTTGAGGGGTTTGAAAATCCATATAATTCTATGTAAACCCAGTGACTTCAACATTCAAAAGGTTTCCCACTTCCTAAATCTTCTGAAAATTTGTGAAGAACTCATGAGAGACCCATCTTTATTTTTTTTCAAGATTAAGATCTTTGCATCATGATCCATGCTTCGCATCCATCAATATCCATTATTGCATATGAAATAGCAGAGAGCTTTCCTATCATTCGCTAAAGAGAAGACTCCTATCGCTGTGAGAGTTTCTTGCTATGTTTTTATAGTACACCTTTAGAAAGTATGCCATCTTTCTCGCTTTTATGAATTTCCTTGCAATCTCCACTTCAAGGTTGTCTGATTGCCAATAGATCAAAGAGCCCCTCTAATTAAGAACCCATCACTATAAATATTCAGACTATTTAGAGGAACGGAGTGATTTTTGTTGAGAGATTATAGTATGAACTGTGTATTCGCGGATTTGAGATGAACGATATTCTCTCTATAGTGTAATTCTCAATTTTATGTAGTCACTATTTTTCTTATCTTTTATTAGCTTTGGTTTAACTTTTCAGCGAAACAATCGACATCTTCCAAATATGGCTATTGCCGATTGGATTCAAACCAGATCACTTGTATAGCTCATACCTTGTCGGTACTGAATGAGGCCACTAATCATATCATCATTCTTCATATGCCATCACTAGCCATTTTGTCCCCTGAGTTTACTCTCGATGAACGCCAATATAGAGCCACTCATTACTCAAGGTTGAAGGGTCCTTCACCTGGCTAAGTACTTGTATATTTTCATTGGTTATTTATACGTATTTTGAAGCATCCATTTGACTGGAGCATTACATGTAATCAATCTTCAAATCACTATTCATAATCGAAGTCATGCAATAGAAATTATTGAAAACTTTCAAAAATTTGATCAGCAAGCATGGGTTTTTAAAAAAGCACTTAAAAGCTTTCTTACCAATTATATTTCTATCATATGTAGAAGAGCATTTTCAAGAATTGGATACCTTTTAAGGCTCAAGAATGACATTAGAAATCATGGAATTCAAATATTTTTGGAAAGCTTTGTGAGTACAGATCAAAGCAAAGTGCACAAACTAGCCAATTATAGACATTTTAGTACAAGAAAGTTCCTTCTTAATATCGAGAGTATCAAAAGATTATCGAATTGTCTTTCATACATGAAAACAATGTAATACCACTCATATATTGTTTAAAATTTAGGTTGAGAATTTATTTATAAATTGTACATGTTAAAAGAAATTTACTCAGGCTCATGATTGATAAGCTTACATGAGTTTCATATAATTCTCAAAATTCATTCAATAATTATGAGTACTATTCATTTGAAATATGCATATAATATTATCAAACTAGTTTTCTGAGAATGCATGTGCTATATTTTTACTTGTATAACATCTAATCAAATTATATACTTTCATTTATGCATTTAATCAGATAATATAGTTTGTTTTCATAATAATTATAATCTAGAAAATATATGTCTCTGCAATATTATTTCTTGGACCTGTTTCTAGAAAGATGCAATAGGAAAAGGGCATCCCATGATAATACTTCTTTTTTATGTGTAATTCTTAGAATTTGTTGTGCGGCGCATTTGTTGTGCAACACTTTGTAGCATTGTGCCCATGCTGATGTAATGATGGTGGCTTTTGCTAACAAAGGAAGCGAGAGATAGAGATGAATGAGATAAAGGAAATAGATCATTTGTCTGGTTTTTTATATGACTTTGGGGTTTCAATTCTTTTTGTTAGGATGTTTATCATTATTCCTGTACATGTCAATTTTCAGAAGTTATTAAAACCCATTTACGGAGCTTTGTGACATGTGGAGCTGTTACAGTTTGTCCATTACCATTAACTCAACAGAATCCAGATGTCATTCTTTTGCACTTTTATCAGCAAATATGTTTGTTTTTTTTTTTCCTGGCATGTGATTCTTATTATCAAGATGGGGATAGGTAGGTTATTTTGTTTATAGTTTCTATATGCTTTCACTATTCTAAATATCATCCTGTCTTTCAGTATATCCCTTTTAGAGGGTGGCCACAGCAATATAGTGAAAAAATGAGACATTGTTTTGTGCCGACATTGGCCACTATTTGTAGTGTTGGCAGATGTATCGTTACGATATATCCTCCCTTTATCATTCGATATGATTAAAAATTTTCAGTTGGGTTTTTAATTTAGAACTGTCGCTATATATAATGAAACAAACCCAATTCCTTCACCTTCACCCTAAACCCATCAAATTCCTAAATATCACGATGAAAATTAGAGAATCTGTCGTGCCGCTGGAGAGGTAAAAGTAGCAAAGTTATACACTTGAGAGTTTCTACGGCCTTTTCAAATGATATCAAAACTTTGAAATCCATTTGTTTAAAGTTCTCTTTTTCTTTTTCTTCCTTCTTTCTTCTTTCCTAAATCACCAAGGTGAGAATTTAAAGAATCTCTCTTGCTATTGGAGAGCTAAAAGCAGAAAAGACGTACACTAAAGAGCTTCTTTGGCTTCTTCGAATAATACTCGAGACTTCAAAGTTCACTTGTTTAAGGTTCTCCTTTTCTTCTTCTTCTTCTTTCTTCTTTCCTCCTTGTTGCTTGTCTTGTTGTTGTTATTATTGTCTCTGTTATCACTGTAATCACAGTTGTTATTAACATCACAAATTATGTTAGTCTCTTAATTTCGATTGTGCCAATATCTTAGCCTAAATTGTTTTGCAAATTATGCTTTTAACTTATAATTGATTATGTTCCATAATTTGTTCTATCATGTTGTGCTTGCACGGAATATATTTTCCTTGAATAGCTTTTTAATTATATGTACATGTTCTCCTACATTTACACATGAATGACATCTAGGATAATGTGGCCTTTAATTTTTCTATATTATATGTGTACATTTACACATGAATGACAGCTAGGATAAATTTTACTATAATATATATGTCATATATCTTGTTTAATCTGAAAGCCTGATATAAGCCTGTATCCTTGATATCCATTATCAGATATGGAAACCCCCGTTCAATACAATCCAATATGTGATATTTAATAGTTTGTATGTTGTATTTTTGATGATATCTATTCTTACTTGGTCTGCATGGCTATTGATATATCAAGTCAATCAATTTCCGTAAGTACAAAGATCTATATGCTCTTGTGGATAGTTTAAATGGAACTCTGTTGCTTCCTATAGCATGTCTAAATCCTGTCCTTACATATTTCTCATGAAACGAATTTGAGGGAAAATTTTATAAGATCAACTATGCTTTATAGTCAAGCAATATGCTCAATGAATAAGGGTGAGCGGATAAGAATGTTACAGATGAATGAGTGACACTACACTAAAAGATAAAAGATGATAAATGAATGAATTCATATGAAGGTAGAGATATCTTCCATTTAGGATAAAGTGAAGAGAAAATTGAGATGGTTTAGTCATGTCCAGTGGAAATCTACATGTGCTAAGTTTGAACTTAGGAGTACTTATCATTGTTTTTGGATCATTGTTGTGGATCAATACGTATTAGAGGAGAACCTCATCAAGTACGAATGGAGACAATTGTAAAGTATACGATCTATGTAGAAGGGACCCATATTGAACATGTGATTTGGTCACACATATTAGGCATAGTTCACTAACATGATACTCATCTTTTTTTGTGTACTCTCTAGAATTTCTCTTATGTTTGTATGTATGCCATGTCGCATCCGTCTTGGCCTTTCCACTACATGCAGGCATAGGATGTGATTTTTGTTACTTAACCATAAAATTGGCCCTCAACAAAGCTAAATGGAAGAAAAGAATTAGTGGCGATTTTTGTTACTTAACCATAAAATTTGCCCTCAACAAAGCTAAATGGAAGAAAAGAATTAGTGGCTGACACCAAATATATGGTATAAAGATTCTCTTGTTGTTATTGATGATATCCTTATGTTGGAGCTACTTTAGAATACTAGAATTCTACCTCAATGCAGAGACGATTTTAAGAAAATAGAGATATGCTCTAAAATCCAAATGAATGCAAGGATGAGGAAATGAAAGTATTCGTCTAGAATTTGGAGATTGTATCCAAAGCAATGAACTATATTAGATTAGATACTTAAAAAAAAATAAAGGTATTGCTGCATATTCACAGAAAAAGATGAAAACTCCAGAATTAACTAGGTGTGTTGCGCCCCAGGAATGCATAAGAACTAATTCCTTATTAGGAAAGTGAGAAAGTGGATCATCATGTTCCTTTAAGAGTTAAAGTAAATAGATATTTGATTATCATACTATTCATTACAACTAAACTTACTTTACCTTCCAACATTGCTATGGTAAAGAACACCACTCATCCGAGCATCACAAGATATACTATAATCAAGCAGCATTTTACTAGAGAAGCTAATTTTAAGAAGTTGACATGCAATACATGAAGACTGAAGATTAGATTGCAGAAGTTTTCACCAAGGCACTTACCAAAGTTAAAGTTCAATATCTAAGAGAACTCATGAGTGTCTAAAAATACGTCATTAAGGGGAAATGTTAAAATTGTAATAACATGTTATATAATGTTGACTTGGTCCAAATTGTGGGTATGTTCAGTTAGGTCTAAGTAGGTTGTAAGTGGTATGATATTTTGTATGTGTCAACATTTGGTGAAACGGTGCCATAACAGTGGTCAAAATATCATCTTGTAGAGTCTTGTATTCTAAGAAAATTAAAATTAATGTTAATGAGAAAGTGTGCCCAAAAAAGGGGTTCTCATCTCAACGAAAAACCCACCACCTTTAATCACAAAAAACTCAAAATCCCATCAAAATTTCTTTGTAAATACTCCTCCAAAGTTTGATTATAATTCATCTGCCTTGCTACAATTGGCTTATTTTAAATCCAATAATCTGAAATACTAAATATTCAGCATTCTGTGTAGAAATAACTAATTAGATTCCTTTAATTTGTTCGACGAAGTTGCATATATCCTCTTAAGGGACTGTGATTATTTGATAGGTCAAGCCCAGATCCGCTACCGAGGATCAATCATTAAAAAAAATGGTGAGATCACGGAATCAAAGCTTGTTGATTGAAATATAGAGGAGCTTGTGGAGTTTTATGTGATTGTAAAATATTTATAATGTTAAACTAAAAAGTCTATTATATGGCTATAAAGACTAGCCATGCTTTTTAAGTTAGAGTGTAAAAGGTGTCACAGGAATGAGAATGTATAGATGAATGAGTGATAAATGTAAGAGATAGGCTAATAAGTGAGTGTCTTGGAAAGAAGTTAGAGGTTGCTTCTCCTATTAAGAATAAAATGAAGGAGAATCAATTTAGATGGTTCGGGCACGGAGAATGGAGGCCAATAACTGCACCTATTAGGTTGGGTTATAGGATTATTGTTAGTAAAAAGATGAGGACTAGGCCTTGCTGAGGTAATTGAGAAGCATGTAGATACTTTAATTATGAGATAAAAGGATTTGTTGTTGTGATTATTTGAGAGGTGAGTAGATGACAAAGGTCAACATAAATTCTAATGTTGATAATAAGATAATAACTTCTTGGCACTGAAACCAGTGTAAAAAATGTATGTAACTTTTATTTATTGTTCTTGTTATTTGTTTTTCTAATATTTCATGCAAACTTATATCTTATTTAAAAACTAATTTAGTCCAACACACTTGAGACACTACTTATTTTCTGTTTGAATGTTTAAATTGTTAATTGAATGTTTTTGATAATGTGTTATGCTCCCAAGTATTCTGTTGAATATTGTAATCAGCAATAATGTGTGAAAACATGTAACATCAATCTCAATCTCCTTATGGTTAGAGCTTATATATCACAGCACTTAACAAAGATCATGCAATCTTTTTACATTTAAAATGAATATATAAATGCTTAGAAGACCTCAAATATTATTATCATCCAATCCAAAAAAAATAGTACAAGCATAACAGCCATACAAATTTGCAGCAAATAAAAATTCAGCAATCTTGCTGTGGTCCCCAAAAGTAAAGAAAATACCAGCAGGTATATCTTCAAAAGTAAAAATGTCCAGCAATCCCAAATGAAATTCACTAAAATCCTTAATTTTCCTTCCATCTGTCATCTTTGTTCAATAGTTTACGCACCATAGTAATATAATAGCAGGAAGTTGAAACTGAGAAAAAAAAAATAACAAGAAGTTAGTAGAAATAGATAGGAAAAAACAGAAGAAAAGATAGGACAAATTACAAATATAGTACTTACATTTTGCAACATTTGCAAACATTGTAACTGAAGTTTGAAATATAGTTATTAGCGTATCTATACTTTAAACTGTTAGAAAATAGGGGCATGTGGCCATTACTTGAGCCAGAATGTCACACGATATGCACACGGCCTTTTTGAGAAAATTACCCTTATTTCTTCCTTGAGTTAATAAGGTTATGTTGATATGTTGAACGCCTTCCTTCCTTTTTTATTGAACATATTCCCTTGCATTCCCTCTCTCTAAATCTATTCTCCAATCTTCTATCCAATTCACTTCATCTCTCTAAATTTTCTCCAACCGTTTTCTCTGACTATTTTGACACTCTTAACCTCTTGCGTCACCAAAATCTCTCCAAACTATCTTTAGCTGTGTTCCTCTTTCAAGACTATGTTCTTTCTTTGCCCACTCTCAAACATGCTCGTCTCTAAACCTGCAAATATAAATGCTTTCTATGTGAAACCATTCTCTCTGTCCATCTCTCTTTAAACCAATCTTACCGACTTTCTTTGTAACATATTTCTTTTTCTCTCTAGCATGAGAATTTAGTCACTTACACTCCTGGATATTTTTCTCTTAAGCACACTTTCTTGCTAAGGTTAGAGAGATTGGAGATTCTAATATACTGCTCAATATACTAATTACCTAAGGGGTTCTATATATAGGCCTTATAAGTACAAGGTTAAGCACAAAAAAGCATAATACTATTTATAACTAATCTTATCTCAACACTATAACTAATTCTATCTCAATATCATTTGAAAACTCAAGGCAGGTCAAGAGTCTTGAGTAGTCTTGAGTTTTGAAGAGGAGTATATCGTTCTGGATAAAAAGTGGGAGACAGGACATAGATATGATAGGGGTCACGTGCTGAAGAAGCAATTGAGGTACGGGGCAAGCACAAGTAGTCGTAGCTAACAGCTTAAACGTGAGTATGCACAAGCAGTTCGTGGCTAATTGCATATGCAAAGAAATCATAGGGAAATTTGTGATCAATAACACAGGCACAACACAAGTGCGAGGAGACTTGTAGTTAAGAACAAGGATGCTCGGGGCGGCATTGACAAGGGTGCAATGCATATATGAGGAGGCAGGAGATATACATCGAATGCAAATCGAAAAAGAATATATCGACGAGGAACAACATCATGCACACACGGAGGCGGCCTAGCACCACACACTGGTAGCACAGTCGTAGGGATCAACCTCAAAGTTAGGGTTTTAGTTTTGATACTATATTGAGGTTAGAGGAAGATTGGAAATTGAACTCTAATATATTGCTCGGTAGACTAATGATCCAAGAGGTCCATACATATTGGCCTCATAAGCACAAGGCTAAGCTTAAGGATATGTACAATTTAAGCACAAAGATAAACACAATACTAATTATAAATAATCCCAATCTAAATATAAGTTTTAGTTTTGATACCATATTAAGGTTAGAGAGAGATTGGAAATTGAACTCTAATATATTGCTCAATAAAATAATGCCCCAAGGGCTGTATATATAGACCTCATATGCACAAGGCTAAAGCCGCTAAACATAAGAATAAATACAATCTCAACAAAAAGATAAATACAATACTAACTATAACTAATTCTATCTCAACATTATGACTAATTTTATCTCAGTAGTTCTATCTCTAGTATGTTCCTTTCTATAATTCTTTTTCTTAGCAATAAGTAAATTGTAGATGAGGAATAAGCTAATTGAATGCATTCTCTTATCTCACATAATAGGCTATGAATAAGGAACAAGTATCATAATTTACATTGCATGTAATTCCATCTGTATAACTTGACTTGAGTGTAGGTATACCTTTTTTTTCTATCAGTAGTTAAATAGATTTAACTTACTGATACATCATCATTATCTTGGGGTTTTGGGGTTGATTCTGGGTTCTTTCTGGAATTTTCTTCTCACTCTAACATGTTTCTCTTTCTCGCTTCAACGTTCTCTTTTTCTCCCCAATATTTTCTTTCTAGCCACTTCCTTTATAGTATGTCTCATTGTCTCTTGCAGTCAACTTTATCTCTCTAACATATCTCTCTCTCTCTCTAGCATGCCCCTCATAACTTCTTTATGTGTTTAACATGTCTCACTTTTGTGTCCCTAACACATCTCAGTCTCTCTACATGTTTCTTACTTTGTTTCCTCTCAAAAATGCATCTCTCTGACCATTTTCTTTCTCTAGCATGAGACTCTGTCCCACTTTCAAGGGATGTAAACGGAGTGGTTACGGATTGGATATTGGTACTACCATATTCATATTCATTTCCTTCTTTAGGATGCAAATAAAAATACATATATTGTTTAGATATTGATTTCACTATCCATATTATATATAGACTTAGATTCAATCTGGAGATTAAGTGGGTAGTATTTGTTATAATGAAAGTTGTAAAATCAGGATATGTATCGTGTATCATTATTCATACGTAATGTATCACATCTCCCATCTTGAGTATCATGAGATAGTTGATCAATGTGTAACATGTGAGGAATCAAGCAAATAATATTGTATATTACAAACATATGAGTAAATTTAAAGTATAAGTACACAAATAGTTAGAGACAAATACTAAAGCCTATAATTCACAAAATACAAGTCAATAGCTATATATAAAAATCTATCTAAAGTGCAATGACCATTAAGTCATTTTCAAAATGGCACTAAATTATCATATATAACACATCACTAGATTCGTTTGAAGTTGAATAATGATATTTTTAGTTTTCTCATCTTCATCGACACAAATTCTTCTTTACTCTTATTTTCCTTTTATTTTCGTCGTTTGTTGTTTACAGTTGCCTTCAAGGTATAAGGTCCTACTAATTACTATAAAATAATCTATTAGATATTAAACAACTAATTGATAAAATATTACTATTATCTTTTCTCTTCATTTTCTTTTTGGTAGACTCACTTATTCCCCAAACTTTAAAACTTATGGAAACTATCCAAATGACAGCTCCCACTATGTAAAGTCTTTTCTCAATAATCTATTCATAATTAGATGTCCTATCTGATAGACAAATCAGCTCATGCATTTTTCCAATCTATTCCCATCTTTTATTGCCTTAGTTCCATTTGTATACTGTTTTAATAAAAACCAAAAGTATTGAGTATTGACTGGAGAAGAATAAAACAACTCAATATAATATCAATTAATTATTCCCTATAGATACATTACTCATCGTTTTAAGCTCTTGCTTTAGTCAATCTAATATTAATTAATTTATTCAAACTTTTTATTTGTGCAAATAACATTAATATATTGAGGTTTTAAACTCATTAGGTACTTGAAATGAGAATTAACAATTGAATAGTTAACATTGACTAGTAATGAATAGATATACCTCTTTGATGACTAGTTTGAATGTGTTTAGTTTTTATCCACTAAAATAATTAAAATAGGTGATTTGAACTTTGTCGTTCTCTTTTGAAGACTACATGTTCTAAGTTTGCAATTTGTATTAAATAAAAAATGATTGATCTAAATGAGTTTGAAATTCATTTATATGTTGAGTTAGTGTATCATAGCATATCGCATGTAGGAATCTATTATCTCATATTATAAGATACACTTACTATATTATAAGCTACATTGCCTAGTAGATACATGTTGGTTTCGTTGTATATGGTATCATAGGATGGATAGCGACAACTATGGTTATGACAATAGTTTTGAGGAAAAATACGGCCTATCTTCAATGTTGATATTTGCACCTCCAATGAAGTGATTTTTAATGCATTACAAAATACTAAATTAACTTTGTTCTACTTATTGTCATACATGTTCCCTCGTGTTCCAACATTATTTGGGTATTCAACTATCGATTCTGATATGTTGGATAGTGTTAGCACTATTTGTATTCTTACCGTATTTTAAGCGGCACGGATACTGTTATCCATATTTACCAAAATATGAATGTGGAAATGAATACAGATTGGAGTATTCATATCCTTTTACATCCCTACCACTTTCTCTCATTAAAACCAATTTATCTCAAATTTGTTTCTATCCAACCCACCGTTTCTCAGTAACCATGTTTCTAGCCTACTTTCTCTTTAACTTGATTCCCAATGTCTAGAGAAACATAGGCTAGGGAGAGGAAAGGGTTAAACGAGACTGTTTATAGAGTGACAGAATTGTAAGAGAGAGTTTAGAAAGTTAGAGAACCATGTAAGAGAGAGAAAGTGAGTTTAGAGAGAAGCATACTAGAGATAAAAAAAATTTACCGAAAAATAAAACAAGGGCAGAGATGTCAATTCACCTCTGACTTAACACAGTTAACTGCCATCCTTTATTAGGTAATCTAAAAATAATGTTGAAACTTCTGGTACTATTTTTGCAAATATTGAGAATCAAATGTACCATGTAATTTGCCCAATAAAAAATTATGAGCCACCAATGGAGGAAGGGTGCACCATTGAATTATGAGTTGATATCGGAGTTGCTTGATTGGAGATTGGGGTTAGATTGGGGTCCAGTCAGATTCAATGTCTAGGGTTTTCTTGGGGTGGGTTAAGACCTGATTGGATTTATACCCAGGGAAAAATAATACCATGATGCTATGCTATGCGCATGTAGTACCGTACCCCATATTAAGAAGTTGAAGTCTTATGTTGTGCCTTCTCTATAACGGAATGCTATGAAGCAAACAGCAGCCGGCAATGGTTCCGTGCATTTTTGTGAAACATTGGATTTATGCTATGACTTTTCCAAGGATTTAACAAACTTGGTGCATATCATGCTCTTAAGAGAAAGGCCCAGAACTATTACTGGTTTTTTTTTTAAACGACATAATTATCAAGCAAACATGTCTCTATTTATTTGAACCACCACATATGCTAATACTTTTCAAGTTGACTTGAAATTTTATAAGACTCATAGCACGCTTCTGTAGTCTAAAGCAAAAGGTTCAGAGCGCGTACCCGAGTTTTTAGAACTTGTCTAGATTGAGCAGGAATAACATTTGTATTAAAGTCTAGCAATCAAAATAACTAGAATTTTAGAGTTTTATAATTGGGTAAGGACCTGGTTTTTGGCCTTCTATTGCCCTTTTCTTTCACTTTCATTTTTGAGTTTCAGAAAAAGCTGAAGAGAATTGAGATCTAAGTTGGTTGTTTACTGAGTTTCTTTTTTTCCCCCCTCCCTTCTCTCCTTTACGTTAAACTATCAAAGAGAAATTACAGATGCAGGTTAAGCGGTTCTTTTATCTGAACTTTTGAGCTATCATTAAGGACAAGAAGGAACAAACCTTCTTTTGTTCTCACTAGCACTCTCACCTTACCTGTCTTTATAGTTAGAACACATCATACCATCTCTATCATAAATGGACATTTGGGGTAAAATTTGATAATCTTAAGTGGTTAGTGAGTATTCTGCGTAGAAATACAGTATCCAGATTCTATTTGCATAACAAAGCTTGTTTCTGTATGTTTGTAATTTATTATCTAACAAGAACAACACCACCACAACAAAGCTTAAACCTTATAATTTTCTCATGTTGGTGTATCCTTTTCTTCATTCATTTCTATTGTGAACCCTCTACCTTGTTACAGAAACAACTATCAATAATTTTGCTTAGTAATCAATTTGATAATGAATCAGCGACTAAGTTATCCACATGGTTTGGCTGCGGTTCAGCTTGAAGTTTAGTTTCTTCTTAGTAATTACCAAAATAACCATGATCTGGTAGTAAAAATCTGAGGTCTTAAATCTAGTTCAAGAATTTTTCATATTTTAGTATTTCTCCTGGTTAGACTTTTATCTTTCCTATTAGATCTGTCGTAGTGCATCCAATTATCATGTTTCAGTTACTATTATAAACATTACCAGTTTTTTTGTTGTTTTAGTCCCCTAGGTACTAAACTTTAGTTGCTTGTATGTAATACTTTCGTACCAACTAAACTTGGTTATGTAATTTTGTATAGATTGCTGTTAAAAGATTAAAGGTTTGGAGTAACAAAGCTGAAATGGAGTTTGCTGTCGAGGTGGAGATCTTAGGCCGAGTGAGGCATAAAAACCTTCTGAGTTTACGTGGATACTGCGCTGAGGGGCAGGAGCGTCTCATAGTGTACGACTACATGCCTAATTTAAGTTTACTCTCTCATCTGCACGGGCAGCATTCAGCTGAATGCCTTCTCGACTGGGGCAGGCGCATGGATATCGCTATAGGATCTGCCGAGGGCATTGCGTAAGTCTAGAAATTCCAGCACATTTCTACTTTTTTTTTTATTTCTTCTTAGTCAATTTGGGATGACATTTTATTTCGGGAACAATTAATCGAAAATTACAGTTTTTAAATCTGATACTGGAAACTGCAGACTTGCCAATAGTGCTGGAAATTACAAGAAGTACTATGAATTTCCAGTATCTCAGAATCGGGAGTATGATCAAGGGATGGTCCAATGGCCTGCATTGGCCCGCTCTATTCGAAAATTTTAATTAAAAATAAAATTTTATTTTTCTAACTCAAATTTTTGAATAGGGTGAACCAAAGGTTAGTCCTTGGACCCGTCTGTTCTCATCCCTAGCGAGCATCTGAAAATTTATTCTTTATACAAATTGAGTATGGCTTATAAGTTCTGATTTCATATATAAAGTTTCACCTTTAACTAAACGTGATTGCGTGTTGGAGCATTGCTTACGCTTCTGAAAAATACGTGCTGATGATGCATACTGGCCAAGTAAAAGTTTATGCTTGCTCTTTATCCCATTCCTTTCAAATTTTGCTAATATTTTCCCTATATACTCTACTGTGTTTTACAGCTATCTCCACCACCATGCAACACCTCACATAATCCACAGAGATGTGAAAGCAAGCAATGTCCTGCTAGATGCAGATTTCCAAGCACGAGTGGCAGATTTCGGTTTTGCTAAGCTTATTCCAGATGGTGCTACTCATGTGACGACGAGAGTCAAAGGCACCCTTGGGTACCTTGCACCAGAATACGCCATGTTAGGTAAGGCGTCAGAAAGCTGTGATGTGTACAGCTTCGGCATACTTCTCCTAGAACTTGCTAGTGGGAAGAAGCCCATAGAGAAGCTAAGCCTGACGGTGAGGCGAACCATCACAGATTGGGCACTTCCACTGGCTCAAGAGAGGAAGTTCGAAGAAATGGCTGATCCAAGGCTCAATGGGGAGTTTGTGAAGGAAGAGTTGAAGCGAATGGTGATCGTGGCACTCCTTTGCTCGCAGAATGATCCTGACAGGAGGCCGACAATGCTAGAGGTGGTGGAATTGCTGAAGGGAGAGTCCGGGGAGAAGCTAATGAGTCTGGAGAACAGCGACATGTTCAAAGCTGAGAGAACTGAAAACTTTATAGTACTGTCGAATTCAGAGGATGGGCAAGATGCAATTGTCGAAGCTGCTTCTGTAACAGAGATTGTGGCTAGCAATCAGTAGAATATTTATGCTACTGCAAGTGTATATTGTTCGTGTCGCGATATCTGTGAAATTGTGTTGGATCTCTATCTGTGAACAAGTTTGGGTTGTGGGATGTGAATTGATGGTTGTAATGGAAAAATGTAGGGTTTTTTTTTTTTTTTCTTTTTAGGTTTGGTTTGAATGTTACTGATATGTTTTCAGGGTTGATGAGTGGTTGTTTTAGGATTGGTGATTGTAATTTTCTTTATTGGAGAAGAATGAAAAGCACTTCACATTGATTTGCAAGTTTACATATGATTTATGTTCTGCTTTCGTTACTGGGAACTGAGGTTTATACTGCTGATATCAACTTGCATGATCATGTCAGTGCAACGGAGTTCCTCTTATTTCGGGAGTTTCTAGAGGGGCACACCTTTTTTCCTAGGGAGCCCACTTTTCCTAGTGAGCTTCTCTTTTGAAAAATGATTTTTCTTAGTGAGCATACTAAAAAAATTTAAATCTGTCATCACTTTTAAAAGTGGTCCGGGACTGTAAGTCCGGATTCAACATAGTAAATCCGGACTATCTAGTCTGAATCAATATTCGGAGTTTGTATTGAAAAACGAGCACACTTTTGATCAATGTTTGGAATTTGCGTTGAAAAATCAGCACACATTTGATTTCGCCGTCGGAGGAGAGTAGGGGTGCAGAAGAGTAATAATGGTGGAAGAGATGAGGGAGAGAATAGAAAGGTTGAAAATAAGAGCATTTTTATTCTAAAATTTAAATGACAAAGTTATAAATAAAAGCAATTTTTTAAGTGGACTCACTAGAAAAAAAGGTGCGCTAATTTTGAAATTCCCCCTATTTCTCATTTTTCACTTGTGTTGCATATGGAATGAGTGTGTGTACAAAGTCAATGTCGAATGTTGTTGAAAATCAATGTTCTAAAATATATTTTCATGATATTTAAGAATACGGGGCATATCGACTCATATAAAAAGGTAGAAATATTGGAAGTCTGACGTCTTATATTTCAATTACTGAGTTTTGAAGATCATTGATGGATGTTAAAAAAATATTTTTTTCATCAGATAGGAAAATGGTATAAGAAGATGCAAAGCCTAATCGAGGTATCTATATCATAATACATAATCTCCTATTATAGTTGTTGTAAAGAGTTGTTTAAAGTTGTAAATTGTAATTTATATTAATGCAAGTAAAACTGACAACTTGCACAACTGTGTTTGTATTGGGAGTTGTAAGTGGTAACTAGAGTTGTAAATTTTTTTTAGACTTTAACTAATTTTCAAGAGTTATGAAAAATATTACATTTATCAACAATATAATTACTGTTTGGAAATGAAAGCCGTAGGTCACATATACTTTTTTCATAAGTATAATTGCTGAAAGTGTATAAGTGCATAATTAAACAATAAACAAACTACAAGTATATTTTACGAATTGCAAACCACTTTATGAGTTGCAATATTAACCAAGCAACAGAAAAATCCCCATTTCCCCCACATCAAAGCTAACGGCTAATCATACCCAAATAATAATCCATGGAACATGCATTGGGAAATTATAAATAAGCACACCACTTGACTTGGTGAGTGCATTTTATAATTGTAAGAAATTACAATTTTTTATCCTTTTTTTTTTTTTTTTAATTCTAGTCAGAGATTAGGCTCGAACCATTTTAAAACTGGATCGTTTGGGCACTAATAACCAAATTAGGAACGTGTGTTCTCTAAGTTAAGTGGTGTGGTCATTCAGAATTTACCAACACGCTCATACTTGGCTTCACGCGAAGTGGCGTGCTCGTTTGGAATTTCCCCACACGCTCCTACGTTCGCTTCGCCCGCGTCTCCCTCTTCCTTAGTGCCGAAGTCATCACAGATCAACATCAATCTCTCAATCAGGGAGTTTCCAAAGGAGCACACCATTTTTCCGGAGTTTCTAGATGGGCACAGCATATTTCCTAGTGAGCCCACTTTAAAAGTTCAACTTTTTTACCCTTTTGCCATTTATTTTTTTTTTCAAAACTGTCCTCTAAAATTCCATCTGGGACTGCTAATCCGGATGGGACAAACCCATCCGGGTTATCAGTCCCGAATGGAGTGGGCAGGTCCGGGCTAGCCAGTCCGGATCTGTGCAGTTGATCCGGGGCTGCTAGCCCGGATCAACTGCACTGATCCGGGCTGGCTAGTCCGGACAGAGTGCTAGAGCCCTAGCTTCTTGATCCGGGTTTACAGTCCCGGATCAACTAAAATTGATCCGGTTCTGTAAACCCGAATCAAGGATACGGGACTAGAGATGTCCTGATACGGTGCGTACAACCACGAATACGGAAGATAAATAATATACCCTAACAAATATAATTACTTGTTCGTGTTTCGTACACCCAATTTGGTATCAAAACACACAATATTAATAAATCATTCATAGCTTCAAAAACAAAAAATAACGGCAACAAAAATTCTACGCATCAACAATTCATTCATTGTTTCAAAGATTTAATTAAAGAGTGATATCCAAAACTACAACTTGATATATAAAATATGTTCCTTGACTACAACTTCATTTACATGAAACTACAAAATAAAATCAATTTATGTTTCATGCTAACAACTACATTTTTATGTTGACATGAACAATCATCGTAAGCTATAGTTTGAGGCTCAATTAAAAAATAAAAAAACCCAACAAATTCTAGATTCTTCGAGACTTCCGAGCGAGTTGCTTCTTTTTGGGTTGACGGCGTCTTACAGAGCTGGGACCTTCGGTGGGGGACTCCGCTACTGTGTTAACATCAGCTTGTGTGCACCCGGTCTTGAATCTCATTCCTGAAATGATAACAAAGTAAGATATTTTAGATAAACAACTACTATGATAAAATTGAAATCAAAGTTATTATGTCTGACCTCATTCTTAGATATAAAGAAAGCAACGTGTGTTCTAACTAGAATCCATTATAGGCTTACTTGGTTCTCGTTCTAATATTTGAAGGTATTCATATCAGAATCCAAAAATTATATTCATTCATATTCTTATATTTCCTATCCAACACCATTTAAGAAAATTGGACTAGGCATATTAACAAGAGGAATTTCTTTACTAGCCTTATCTATCAATGCTTAGAAGAAAAAGCAAAAAACGATTGAAATAAGGGAACAAAATTTGCATTAAATTTATAGAAATAGTCAAAAGTGCATGTGTGCACGCACACACACACGGGACATTGTTTAATTGGACTAGTTATGATATATGTGATTTGCCGATTAGGATATAAAAACATTTTTGTAACAAAAGATCAGTGAGCCAAACCATCCCCAGCACACACTCCAAATATTTAGCAAAAAACCTCTCATAACTTGAACAATGACAAAAAATGAAAAAAAAAAAAGGAGAGAAATCACAACATACCTATCGATAATTTTTCATTGAGATTATGTTGGAGTGGTAAATATGAGAGATGTTCAAAGCAACTTAATATTAAATAATCTTTCATTGCACTAGATAGAAGTGATACAAAGAGATATGGATGCTTGAGACTTAAATGAAGATATATTGCTCAATAGGAATGAATGTAGAAGGATCATTGATCCGGTGTGATTCACTTTTGGTTCATGTAACCTACCCCAGTACTTGAGATAAAAGGCTTAGTTGTTATTGTCGTCGTCGTCGTCATCTTAATAAACAACTCTAAAATATGCAACATTAGATAGTTCCACATATTCTTCAAATCATGTGATTAATATGAACAAGTGCCATGTTCTTGTACTTCAAAGACATTTGGAAGCTGGGTGAAATTTACTGAATTGTTAGTTAACTTATGCGCATATTTGCCAATTCTAGTACTTCCATAAATGCTTAACCTGGATTAATTCACTTCACTTATCCTCTTAAGTTTAACCTTCAGATATTATTTTATTTGTGAGCAAAGAAACTAATACGTACTATTTTTCTAACACTAGTAAATATGGTTGAACACTGAATTATGATGAGAATTATAATACAAAATAAATCATTGAAACCACATCGTATCAAGGCAGATCACTACATTAAATGATCAACCCTTCTACTCACCATAGTTAGCAATTAAACAATCTTCAACTAAATAATCTTTCGCGGCGAGGGCGAGGGTAGCGACGAGGGCAAGCAGGGGCGGCGAGGGCGAGCGGGGGCATGGGGGTGTGGGCGGCGGCGAGGGCGAGCAGGGGCATGGGGGGCGTGGGCGGCGGCGAGGGCGAGCAGGAGCAGGGGGATCGGAGAGAAAGAAGAGGAGAGGGGTAGTTAGGGAATATTGGTGTGCTCACTAGGAAAAATCCTCAATTTTCACAAGAGGAGATGTGCTCACTAGAAAAAGTGGGCTCACTGGGGAAAAAACTGTGCCCATCTAGAAGTTCCCCGTTTTTCCTGATGGGCCCACCTTCCAAGTCCTAACGAAAAAGAAGTATCTAGTGGGCTCCCTAGGAAAAGTGGTGTGCTCCGTTGGAAACTCCCCTCAATCACCACCGCGGAACGAGGGGAAAAAAAAGAAAAAAAAAAAAAAGAAAGAAAGAAAAAGGTAATTGCATCGCCCCCCGCTCCCCCAACACTCTCTCTCTCTCTCTCTAGTCTCACGATGATCGTCGAAGAAGAAGAAGGATCGCAGCACGACCTCTCCGACGACTCCGACTACGCCGCCTCTCAACACCAGGTACCCTCTCCCGATCCCTCGGCACGAATCTTTCGTTTAATTCGCGCAGGCATAATTTATTATTTTCCCCTCTTTTTGTAGAATTTGAGCGGCAGCGTTCGGTTGGATTCGGGCCAGATGAGCGGGGGGTTCGACGAGAGCGCCGAGTTCGAGGTGGTGTATTCAAAAGATTACGTCGCGATCCATCCCACTCAGATCGCGTCGGAGCGTATCAGCGGGCGGTTGCGCCTCGTCAAGCAGGGATGTGACCTTTTCTTGGTAATTTCTTTGTGGTTTTTTTTAAAGGTTTGATTTTGTGATTGTTTGGGGTTTTTATGGTAAAACTTGTGATGATTTATGTGGAATTAGGGTTTCTTGATTTCTCCTGTGAATTTTCATTCGCCATGCAATTTCAAAGGTTTTTAAAATCATTTTTAACAGAAAGGGTAAATTTCCTTTAATTTTTCCTGTAATTTTTATTTGCTGATATTTTAAATTCCTTCTAGTATAAAGTGATTTTTTTTTTTAGCAAATAAGAATATTTGATTAGCTTAGTATGTTTATTTTTTTTTGGCAGACATGGATACCCTATAAGCCGGGTTTTGATCGCGCGGATTCATTTGGGCACAACTCAAACTTGAAGACACTGGCTAAAGGTTAAGAATTCTCTCTTTATTTTCATTGATTTTTTTTTTTTCCTGGGTTTAATATGTCACAATTCTGTATGAGAGTATTTATATTGCAAATTATATTGCAGATAGGAAGCTATATACCATCAAGGATGTGCCTTTAAAAGACGTACGTTCTATTAGGAGGCATACCCCTTCACTAGGCTGGCAATACATAATAATTGTTATATCATCAGGTAAAATGACTTCATTAGTATTATTTTCCAATGTTGGAAGTGTTCTTATGGATCGTCTTGCCTTGTTGTGTCACTATCACTGCCGGTTGAGAATTCAGTAATGTTTGCTGCTTTGTATTCACCCTCATGAAATTTTCTCTTTACCGTTCGTGAATATGTCACACTAAGCAACATCTTGTTTGCTGACCTATATGGCCATAATAGTAATTTTTACATCATCTCAAGCAATGTTTAAAATAGCGATAATGGTAACGTAACGTTTTGCTTCTTAGGTTATGTCGCATATAGCGTAACGCATAACATAGATTATGCAATTCCTTATTTATTTAATAAAAAAATATAAAATTATATAAATAATTGTTACCAATTGAAAAATAAATTTAAATTTTCTAAAAAAGAATATAAAACTATTTTGTAAGACATAATTTATTCTAATTTTATATTAAGTTTTACTATAAATTTCACATTTATCTTTATAAGTTATATTAAGTCTGCACCCATAATTTTAGTTATCATTTAAATAAGAAAACAAGATTTCAATTTTTTATTTCAGTTCCATATATTATTATTGTTGTAATTATTAGTAATTGTTGATTTCAGTTTAGTTAAAAATTCAATAGAATTAACAAGTAAGATATATCAACAATTGTAGAGGAAATTACAATAAGTGAAAAAGGAAACAATCACAAATTAGTAAATTTACAAATCCACAAGCAATTAAATGAGCCAACAACTAATCAAGTAAGAAAATTACAGCAATTCGTTAATAATCAAAATAATAATCAACAATATAGAAATTACTATAAAATAATTGTAAATAACGTAATATAACATAATTTAACATAACTTTACATAATATAATGTAAAATAATTTAAAAAAACGTACTGTTACGGTGCATTAAGTTATTTTCAGTTGTTACATAGCGCTGTGGTTCTGTTAGGTTTTGTAACATAACATAATGGGTTTCGTAACGCGTTATTTTCAATATTGGTATCAAGTTAGAGTTTGTTGTCTTGGATTGGTTGGATTGTGTGAGTTGTCTTAATTAATTAATTATTTATTTACTTTTGTGTGTGTGTTTTGTGTTTGGGGAGGGGGGGTACAATTGACATTTGCAGCCATAAGATCAATGACTATCATGATATTTGATTAAATGTAGAAACCTTGATGTTTTTATAGTTGTCGATCCTACCATAAGTTTTCTTGTCAGAACCATTATAATCAAGAATGGATGTGGCTTGGAAGTGCGATCTAGGAGATGTGATCTCATGCTCTCTCATCTTCATATTTATTCCAAATTTTTTGGATATATTCATGGGAGGATTGAAGACAGCCATACCCATAATGGTTGAAGCCTCTGCCTGGAGAGGAAGTACTTTCCTTTTATTCTCCTGCTGTTGATTTGGAGTGAGAGCATGTAAACTATTAGGGAAGTGGGTAGATGTATTTTTATATCAGAGGATGGGTTGGTATATTCTGTTGTCCCGTAACCTTTGGGACTATATAGCATGATGTATGCTAGTTTCTCAACACAGTATCTTATCTTATAGGATCTTAGGTCAATAGTGTGACATTGGGACTTATGGCTTATGTTATTGGTTTCTCAATGAGGTGTCCTCGGGGTTAGGTTGCTTCTATAATGGCGTTGATAGATTTATCTATTTGGCTCTCTTCTTTGTGTCTCGTAGATGGGGCTGTCTTTTTTTTTTTTTCTTATGAGTTAATGTACGAGGAATAATCACAAGCCTAAGGGATATCAAAGAACGATTAGATTTAGTACTAACAATGTGGACTAGCTTTTCGGTGGTTTTTAACAAGTTTGGATGAACATGTCAGAAATATCTGAATTAGTTTTAGTAGTTACGAACTTCGACAAGACTGCATTTTGCTACCTTTTGAGTGCCATTGCTTTGCATCCCACATTTTTGTGCAATGTTAGAAAAAAAAAACCGTTATGAAAAGCGTTGTAGCAAGGCCCGATGTTCCTTATCAAGGGGAAAAACGCATGGTTGTGCAGCACACCGTTTTTTCCAAAAATGACGTGACTGTTATGTAGCGTTATGATGCGTTTTACCTGTATTATTGCATCAACCTCATTTGATAAAGATTTCTTATGAAAGAACCGCCGATATTCTAATTTTATTTTGATTCTCATTCCTCTTCGATTGTAGTAACAAAAATCTTTTTTGATTCCTTATCATACTCCTCCGTTAGTCGGAATCGAATTCCAAACTCTGATTTGAAGTTGACATTATCCGTACGCTTGACTCCTGCTCCGACACCCTCTGACTTCTCTTTCTGATTCTTCTGACTTTCGATTGCTTTGACTTTAATTCCAAGCCAATGCTCTATGACTTGGACTGACTGGCACAAATCAAACTTCGGTGCTGATTTACTGGAATGCCAACCTGATTGCGATGTTGACTTGATTGCGATGCCAAATCGATTGCGACGCCGACCCAATTGTAACTCCTCCGATTCAAAAGTGCCCGAATCTGCCTTCAATTTCTTTCTTGCAACTCTAGTCTCGGTCCAAAGGTAAGTCCAATTTTATTTCTACAATTCCGACTATATCATGACACCTCGGGGACTCCTCCAATGTTGCTCCTACATCTATCCGACTTGGGCTACTCGGTAGGTCATTCCTCAATCCAAATATAATTTTTTTCGCTTTGTTATCATATGTCTTAATCATTAATGATTGTTTTTTTTTATAGTTTTCGACTATGGCTTAGAGATTAGATTAATCTTATTATTGACATTAATTTAGGATTATTTACAATTACTGGTAATTTGATGTGGATAATTATTTGCTAATTAACTGTGAAAATTGATATTTATTGCATGCAAAATAGATGTTCTGCTGGAATTTTGTCATAGATGATGTGTATTGTGAAATGTGAATTTGAGTGATTGTTGCTTATTGCAGTTGCTCTACAAAAAAGATTTGACATGGAACTTTAATAAAAATTGATTCCTATTGTAGTTGCAAAATGCATATTATTTGTACAACGTACAAACTACATACTGCAAACAACACCACAATACAATTTTTTTGCAAAATTTTTTTGCATGCTTGCTTGCACCTTCTTTAGCGCAATTTCTTTGCTTGACTGCCTGTGGAATTGCTTGATTGTTTCGCTGCTGTGATTGTTGCTTGTTGAGAGGTTAAATCAATTTTATTAAAATATAATGTTAAAAAATAAAAAATGTTACATTTAAAATTGTTGAATCTGAAAGTTTGAGATTAGAAGTGAAAAAATTTAAATTTTGAAACTTGTTTCTCTTATTATAAAAGTGGATGATTTAAATTGTTGAATTGTTTGTTAGCATTGTGTTTGTGTAGATTGATTTTTGATAAATTGAAGAATTATGTCTAAAAATTTGTGTCCGGCAAGAAAATTTTAGAATGAATTTATAGTACTCTTATTTTGAAAAATATTGTACAATTTTATATTTATTTTAATTAAATAAGTAAATAATTGCATAACATATATTTTGTGTTACTTTAAATGTGAAGTAACCTAACGAAGGAAAAACGTCATGTTAGTGTTATCATTATTTTAAATATTGTTTTTATAATTTATTTTGGCTGAACAACTAATTAACCACTGCATATAACAGCAGCTTTGTGTGTATCCCAGTAGGTTGATGCAACGTTTGCTGGTTATGTGTCATGTTCATTATACTTGCGAGCATGCTATTAAGTGAAACCATGATAATAATACCTTTGTAAGATTTGTTTCTGAACCATTAAATCTCACTAGGTAATTAGCCACATCATGCTGCCTTTTCTTCTGCTCATACAAATTATAATGGTGTATTTGTTATATACATTCTCTCTCAAGACAGTGAGTTATATGCATCTCTTTATTGATGTGGATTAAGTGCAGGATTAGCGTATCCTCCCCTTTACTTCTACAATGGAGGGGTTCGAGAATTTCTGGCAACATTAAAGCAACATGTTCTTATTGTCAGGTTTGGTTCTCGTTTGTTTTAATCTTGCATCTTGTAATCAATTATTCTTTCTTTTCTTTTTATCCAAAAAAGATTGATGTTGAAGCTACGCATACAAATACGGCTTACCATAGTAAATAAGTTAAACACTATGGGTTCAAATCGTTAGGTTCATAGATAGGCAGACGTGGATAAGTTCAAATTTAGGTTGTGGCTTTGAAATCTCTGTATTTTCTTTTAGTTACACATGTCTGGTTACTGATTCATACAAGAATGGTCTTTTCAGGTCGGCAGATGATGCAAATGTTTTTCTTGTGAATAATTTTCAAGATCCTCTTCAGGTGCATGCTTCTACTGCTGCTTTTCATAAGCTACTCAGGCATTGTGATTAAACAGAGAATTTTGCATTAGTGTAGTATGAAGTTAGTTGTATAAAATAGCCCCCTTCAACCTCCTCATCCTATTTATAATTGAATGTTTATGACATCTTTCATATGAACACATGCATTAATTTATTGAAGAGGCTGAATTTGTTGTATTCTTTCATCCTGTGATCATGGTCAGAATAATAGATTTTTGCTGGCAAATCTTAATAATAGTCCTGTGTTATGTGTGTGTTGAGTGAGTATGTGCATGTCATCATGACAGACCTGTGCAGGGAGGGGGGACACAAAAGGTTATTCTCGGGCTTTCTATTATTTATTACCGTCAATGAGAATTTTTCTATCCACTAGGACTTTTTCCATAGTTTATTGAAGGATAGTTCTAGCTGTCTTTTTATTAGCCACTTTATGTTTAGATGATTCACATTTAAGATTTTAAATTCATGAGTGAGTGTTATCTATGCCATGCTCGAATCTCGATGGTTGAAGAACTTGTTCGCAATATAGGATCTAAAAGTTCCTAGCTCTAGGGTAAAGATGTAGTACTCATCTATTTATTCTCCTTAGTAGTCAGAAAATATATATGATGATCATATCCATAAGAATTAATGCTTAGAATTCTATAATGCTTTCTTATCAAGCTATTTTCGTGCTTATTGCTCCATGTTGCTATCTCCTGTCTATTCACGGCTGCAGCTTGCTAGTACTTCATGATTTGTTCTTTTATGGAAGTATAGAGGAGAGGAAAATCATATGAAGGAAGGTTATCTGGTAGAGTTTAAAAGTTAGGAAGAGCCGAGGGTTGTGGCTTAACAAATAGAACAGTGTGCATACTATGACAATGAATCATATGGTAGAATTATCTGGGATTAAATTATCAAACCAAACAGGAAAAACATTATTAGCTATGCCAAAAATATGATGGAATGACCTCATTTACAATAACAGATTCATAACAGACAGCATAATCAAGTGGATACAGAAAGAATTGTTGATAAATCAAGATCCTTAAGTTATTTCTCCAGGCAAACAGTAGTGCCCGTGAATATGAGATAATATAGAAGTTATTGGTATAAAACAGTACAACAAAACCTCGTTGAGATCGTAATTTGACATGCACTTCATGCCAGAGAAATTGACTGTACTAGTTATGTACATAACAGGTCCTAGCATATGCTCTGAGGCTTGTTAAAGGGCGACGATGACATCAATCTGTTGAAGAGCTGGAGTTTTGTCAATGGATTGAACTTGAGAAACTAATAGGATTATTTTTCTGAATCATAGTTTTGAGCATCAGATAGAAGCTTTGTTATAATTTTCAGGATGGAAAGCAGGAGAACTGTCAATGAGCTTATAGACAAGGCCTACTGGTTGTGGTGGTCTTAGGGTAATTTAAAAGCTGTTTCAGATGGGTCTGGAAATGGAGGGATCTGCTAATACTCCATTGAAGTTTGGGTTGTGATGTAATCTGCCAAAATTTTCATGCTTCATTATGGAGGGGCCACACGTTTGGATGCTGAAGAGGTGTCATTTTCATTCTCAAACTTTATCTTTTTAGTTCCCAACCTGGGTGGTGGGAAAGCGCGAAGAATAGAAAAGTAAAAACGACACCTAACACCAAGGCTTAACCTAAGGCTTAAACCTTCTGTTCTTTATAAAGACTGAACTGTAGTATTTAAATTATACCTGTTTCATTCTACGACATTCTTAATGCTGGATTTTTTTTTTTTTTTTTGGGTCTTTTAGCTTACTGTAGGGTCTTTACTTGCAATAGTTGTGAAGAATAGTTTTATGAGCTTTTGACAAATATCCTCGTGATTGATTTTATTTTATTTTTTTAGTCTTATATGATATGATTAATAAGATGACCTATACTTTTGTGGCTCATTTGGAAACTGGATCAAGCCAATAAACAATTTTGATTAGTGAAGTTATGTCTCCCTAGTAATAGCTTCAACTGGGTGTAAAGAGCAAAAAAATAAGACATGTCAAGATTTGCCTGGTTTTTGCTTATAATCAAAATTGTGGGTATAAAAATCATTTGTGGTACTGGTACTTGGGCTAAAGGTATATACCTGGTAAAATTTCTGACATGTGGCGTTTATATCTGTTTCTTATTGAGGAATATGTTTTACGTGTACAAATATTGGATATGGCATTGGCACGTTACTTGCAAATTCGTATTTGTCAACAGAGAGAAAACAAGTAAAATTACGATATTAAAAAAGAGAGCATTTCAGCCCACCACTCCAAGGATAAGATATCACCCTTTAGAGATGGAGGAAAAGGATTTTAACATTCAGTGGACTCAACAAAAGAGATAACAGAGTTAAAGAACAAACCACAAAGCTAGCACCAAACTTTACAGGATATATCTCATAACTTGACAACTTCTTCTAACATTCTTGACAACACTACCATTATATATAGACTTGAGACTTCTACAAAGTACAAACATATATTGACTCATTGACCAGATGCCTAGAGAACTGAAATGATACTTAGAACACTTAATTGACACATAAGAAACTAAAAGACACCAATCTGGTTCAATTCCTGTGTACATCCAATGTTTTTACCATAACTTCTACAAAGATTCATGTATCATAAATTCTGTTATTGCAATCTAACTTTGAGACTTTTCACTTTCCAAGTTGACTCAGAATTCTGCATGTTGTTAGTCTGACATTGAAGTAAAATTTGTTTTGCAAGTAAAGAGCTTGACAAAATCTTTTTGTTACTTCAAATTATATTGTAGAAAAGCCTGTCTTCTCTGGAGTTGCCTGGGACTCTTTCCATTGCAAATAGGGCATCTTTGCAAAATTTGAATAATTCAGTTTCAATTGACTCTCGAAGGCCTGATGGCGTTGGCTATGATGTGAGTTGCAGTACTTCCGAGTATGATGGGAGGCACAAGCACAAAGTCAATGATTCTGCTCATGACATCTCACTTCAGGTGTTGGAGAAATTCTCTCTCCTTACCAAGTTTGCTCGGGACACCACTTCACATATATTTCGTGAAAGTCAAACCAATGGATTCAAAGCATACGAGAAAAATCAAAAGAAGGATTCTATTCAGGTGAATCAAAGTCCTAGTGTACCAAATAAAGCAGAAGCAACTCCAGTAGAAACCCTCGAGAATTCAGATACTTTGGAGGTAACTCCATATATATATCATGCATTTTGCAAAAGTAACTATTTATATTATAAAATATATAAAATGCTGTTTTTATTTTCATATCTTGCTACATTCTTGATTCATGTCATCCTTAAACCAAAATAATTGTTTTACCAACCTTATTGACCTAAGGATCATGAAGCCTCAACTCCTGATTCTATGATATATTTAGATACCCAGTTTCCTGAAGTTGGATGGTTGGAGACAAAGGACCTTTATCTGCGGTCTCATTCCTAAATATATAAATAAATAAATTGTTGCTTGAAAACTTGGTGTTCTGCTACATTTATGTAGGAAATAGTGTGAACTCATGCTTTAGTTACAAGCTTTCTTACAGCTCAAATGCTATCATATATCCTTTAGCACTCACATCTTATATCCTTAAGAATTTTCTTTTATTTTTAAAAAAATTAGATTTGACCACAAATTTATTCGTGGTTTGAAACACCAACAGTTATTGGACCACAAATTTATTAATCTCTGATGCATTGATGCATAAGAGATTCTTTAAGATTTTTCAATATGGTCTGACATTAACTTTTTTATATTTTTGTTAAAAAGAATATGTTAACAGCTTGTCTAGAGGGCATGAACTTCATGCACTGGGATTGATCTTGTGACTTGAGCAGATCAATCCTCAACTCTGAAGATCCATATTGCGTGTTATAAATTATTGTACAACTGAAAAAAATGATGAATTGTTGTTTCTCTATTGTTGTGCATAATGGGTGGTAATTGAACCACAGATGTCAACATTCCCTTTTCTTCTGTTATGAAACTTTGATGCAGTTTGGGCAAAAGATATCTTATCCTGCAAATTCTTTCTTCTCAGAGATCTGTAGACAATATTCATTAAATTCTTTACAATTAAGTGGAGTCCAATCAGTGCATCATTTCCTGAAGATATTTTGCATTTAAAAGATATGGAAAGTAGTGGTTATTGCAGTGGAACCATGAAAACATGAATCTGGTGACTGTTACCTGGTTGCCATTTGAAAAATTAACTTGTGAATATTGTAGTCACTATCTTTCTGCCTGTTTATGATTCTCCAACCATAAACTTACCAAGCCGTACTACAGTTTCTAGTTCTGTCAGCGGATTACCCTATTTATTTATTTTCTGTTATGCATTATGCTGTTTGCTTGCATCATAATTAACAAATGATATGATAGGCCAGATAACTGATGGCTACAAAATAATGGCATGTGTATTTCGTTGACAGTCTGATGGGCTAAATCTAGTGTGGGGAAAAGCAAGGCAACATCCTTTGGGCTTTGAAGAGGTATGCCATTGTAAATATATTTTTCTATAAAATTTAGCATGGTCATTTTAGAAGCTGATTAAACATATTAATGATCTTACATTTTGCAATTTCAACTTTCTTTATGACTTTTTTACTATCTGTTATCATCAATCTTCACTTTGCTCATAAGTTTTAAGTTCATAATTGCTACTAATTTCCTGTCGTGCTGAAAAATGAAAATTGATGCCTAGTGCATTATTCCAATTTTTATTATGAAGTGTGGCATTAATTTTATGGGAGAACCAGTTGTTTAAACAGCATTAAAAATTGTCTTTTATGAACTTCTATTCATATATAGCTCCATAAAAATATTTTCCACCCCATGTAATTAATATATGGTTCAAGAAGTGATGTTGAGTACCGAGCATGCAGGAACTTCTAACATTATGCTAGTAACATCTCTCCTATACAGTTCGAAAGAGCTACATTTTTATTTCATGATTGACTTTTTTTTTTTTTTCGAGATATTCATGATTGACTGTTTAACCAGGAGTTTAAGAAGCTCCGCTGGTTTGGAGGCCTGCATCTTTATCATTTGCTTCCGGTGTTATATACAGTGACCTTGTACTATTGTGCAGTCTATCCTCCTATTAATGTGCTTGTCTGGTGTAACTTTGAGTATTCCTTCATATGACATATTTAGATGGGGTCAACTTTTACAAGAGCACGTAACCATAAGGAGAAAAAGGGAGGGAGATAGCCAAGAATCTGATAAGAATTTGAATAAGTAACTTGGTTATGCTCTAAAACCTAAATGAGGATACTGTAGTATAATGGTATTGATCAAAGCGAATAACTTTTTGTTGTGTGTAGGTGGTTTAATCTCTTTTATGTGCAAAAAATATCTTATGGATCTCTTTGCCAAAGTTTGATATAGGTATCTATAGTACTTGTTGCATCCTTTTCCTCTAGCTTTTTCCCAGAAGATCTTCCTTAGTTGAAAGACTCACTTTTTCTGTCCACAGAAAGGTGCCTTCCTTAATTTGTTAGATGTTCTTAGCAATGGAAATAAATCTTTTATCATATGGTGGCATTCACTAATATGCTCCCTTTTATACTTACTGTGAATGTCTCTAACAGTGGGAAGCTGCCTTAGACTCTGAAGGGAGAATCATGGATTCAAAGGCATTAAGAAAAAGAGTATTTTATGGAGGAGTTGAACATGGTCTGCGGAAGGAGGTTAATTTACTGCCCATGCATTATTATTGCATGTTATGTACATACTGCTTTATACCATGTTGACTAAATGAATCATGGGTATTACAGATTTGGAAATTTTTGCTGGGTTACCATGCATATGATTCAACTTTTGCTGAGAGGGAGTATCTTGTGACAGTTAAGAAATCAGAGTATGAAATCATAAAATCCCAGTGGCAGGTTGGTTTTTATAACATTAATGATCCTTCGTTCTTGAATTTCTATACAAATCTTAGCAATCTTCTCGTTATTAGGATAACCTGTTTTTTAGCATAGAATGTCTGAAATTTCTTTCGCCATTTAAGTATTACTTGGTTACATCGTAGGTGTCCATAATACTTATCATGTCAATGTATCTATCGATTCTAATCATTAAATGAGGTTGATGTCGTGGGTTTGTCAAGGAATCTTTAGTTGCTGTAATTCATACATTAGTTATAGATAGATTGATTTATGAATTACATGGCCTATCATTTCTAATCATTTATATGGGTTGATATGGGGTTGTCAGGGATACTACGGTTGCTGTACATCATGTGCAAGTTATAGTTAGATAGTTTATAGATTATAAATTACGTGGGGATGCGAAGGCATTCAATGCCCATAAACATTTTGAGGATAAAAACACTTCTAGATTACTTAGGTTTCTGTGATGGTGAAGTGTACCAGTCAACTATGTTTTTATCTATGGATTAATGCACTTGAGTTGGTTGGCTTGGAAAGTTTTAGCTTTATTTGTGTCCCGTGAGCATTTTCCTTTTCTCTGACCACCTCAAATATCCAGAGTATTTCTGAGGCGCAAGCAAGAAGGTTTACAAAATTCAGAGAAAGGAGAAGCCTGATTGAAAAGGATGTGGTATGAACAGTTTCTTTATCTGAATCCTGCAACTGTTGCTATGTGATAAGTGAAAACAGCATTTTGGCTTTACTGGCCTGGTATTCTTTCTTGCTGACTTTCTTTCTTGTCATGCTTGTCAAGGTGAGAACTGATAGATCTGTCTCGTACTTCGATGGAGATGACAATCCCCATTTGGCACGCCTACGTGATATACTGCTGACTTACTCATTCTACAATTTTGACCTTGGTTATTGTCAGGTAAGATGCAACTTCCATCCCTCTCAACTTTTATATTCCACCTTTCTTGGAAAAAGTTCATCCTAAATCTATGTGGAAAGTTCTATAGATGCATTTTTACTCCAAATGGCAGCATATAAGCTCATTCACGATTATGGATTCACTTACTGCTGCTGTAATTTTGTTCCGAGTGCAATTTTATCTTTCTATCTTATATATTGACTTGTGCATTAATAGGAATATCTGCTTTCATCTTCATTTGCTGTTTTCCACTAGGTAATGAACTACTTGCATAATTTTATTGTTTTCTCAATATTTCCTGCCACTGCTTATTCCTTCCTTCATGTTGATAAATCAATAAAAGCCAACAGAAAGAAAGTTTCAAGCGTTAGTTCTTTTACATGTCTTGTAATCCCTTGTTATCATAATTTTTGTTCCTGATATCACTTTCGCCTTTCAGGGCATGAGCGATCTTCTCTCACCAATATTATTTGTAATGGAAGATGAATCGGAGGCATTCTGGTGTTTTGTTGCTCTCATGGAACGTTTGGGACCGAATTTTAATCGCGATCAAAATGGCATGCATTCCCAACTTTTTGCATTGTCTAAGGTGAGTAGGAGCATTTAACATAATAAGCACACACATGCATATTGTCTCTCATAACAAAACATGAACTGCTTAAGCCGTCATCAATAGATGGCTGTGTGGTTCCTTCATCATTTGGTCAGTTTAGGGTTTATCTTAAATTTTGAGTCTTTCCTTGTTACATGCTTTTGACCAGCTGCCTTTCACATTAGACTTTTTCAAATAAAAAATTAAGGCCCCATGTAATATACAAACTAGACTAGAAGGCATTGCCTTTAGCATAATAAACGAATATGATTTCATTTGGTTTTGGAAAAGGCCATTTTATACAACGGATGAAATACATCAAATGGGTATGGTTTTGATGTTTCTTGTGTTAATAATGTGTAACAAAGAGGGATCTTTTGAACAAGGCACTGCACTTTAGACTTTCCCCCATAAATATGTCAAAGTAATGACCTAATTAACAAATTCCAGGATAAAGTTTTAAGTAGTGGAATCAAAGAATCGGAAGAAATAAAAACATAATAATCAATGTAACCACTTCAAGTATTCTCCATAATGGAAAAAGAAATGAAAAGAAGTTCGTAGTTTGTGGTTCAAATCGTTGGTTGATCTCTCTGGATGAGAAGGAAAGGTTGGAAAGTTAAAACAGATTCTATGTTTTTTCTTTTTTTCTTTTTTTTTTTCCTGTTCCCTTTTTTTCTCCCCTTTATTCTTCTCCATTAAAGTTAAGGTTAGTGCTACTGAACTATATGTGAATATGGTATCTTGCAATACACCGATATAGTTTGCATCACCAAGGACTCTAATCTAATGTCAAAAGTTATGAACCATAAACTTAATCATGCCTTGAAAGTGGATCTATAGTGTTATGCACTATCAACATTTCACTGTGTTCTCAAATTTTATTTTATTCGTAAACATTGCGAAACATTTCTGCATATCAAAACACATCCAAGATGTGAGGTACATGGGGTGGGTGTGTTTTTATTTTGTTTTCCTTTTCTGAATGTATAGTAATAGTAATTATAACTAATTTCTTTTCTTTCATATTTTGGGTTGTCTGGCGGGGAAGGTGAGATGGGTGTGGGGGGTGGGGCTGGGTGTTGGGGTTGGCACTGAGTTAGATATCCACCACGTTTAGCTGATTTTGTATCCTTTTACCAAGATAGTAGTTTCTTCCGAGGAGCAGGTGTTGAAACTGAAGGCCCGTTGGCATTTGGGAGGATAAAAGGCAGTTCTTGCTATATAAGCCAAAGAATCATTATGAATTATCAAAATTTCATATGTAAGCTAATGGGTTATGTACCAACAACAAATATCAAGCAATCGTAACATTTCACAGACCTTATAAACCTCTTGCAAAAATTTGGCACAACTGGATAAAATAGAATAAACGGGGATTTTTTTTTTAAATTGAACTAATGATAGTAAGGTTTGAACTAGGCCTCTGAAATTTAATCTTATGTTATAATTCCAAATAACACTTGGCCCAAAAATTTAAGCTAATGGGTTTGTGGTTATCTATGTACCGAACTATGTTACAATGGTAACACTCAATCCTATATGCATGCTATGATACGCTCAATCCTATATGCATGTTATGATACTTTTGGACTTCACTGGTGGTACATTTTTTTATGTTGCTCATCATCAGAGTCTTCGTTGTACATGACATGCTTCAGTATATCTTGCCTTCATGTAGGAGTATTTTCCCAATTCATTATTGTATTAATCATCTTTGTCACATTTGGTTTTGTTGTGGATTTTTTTCCCCTTACAAAGATATCCTTCTTTGACCAACATTAACTGCCTTGCAAGTTCTTGAAATGCAATGTCTGCAATTTTGTGTTAATTTGTTGGACACTTGCCCTTGCTAGCTGGTGGAGCTTTTAGATCAGCCGTTGCACAATTACTTAAGGCAGAAAGACTGCTTGAATTACTTCTTCTGTTTCCGTTGGATTCTCATACAGTTTAAAAGGTATGTTCAGATCTAATTGTGAAATGATAGATCTTTATGTTTCAGCAATATATGGAACTAATCCGGTAATGAAAACTAAATAATTTTTTTCTTTAAATTATTATATGAAGTGCTTGAAGATTGTTAGCATCAATATTTATATTTTGTTATTAAACTAACATACATTTTAAGTTTCACATTCATCTAAGATCTAGAAGCTTTGGATCACCAAAGTAGTGATCCAAGAAATAAAAGAATAATTGACTAATTGGTTCTATCAACTTTTGTGATCAATTTACTGGTAATATTTAGCCTTTACTAAGTAGATTTATCTGCAGTTTGCAAAAGTTAAACTATCAAAAGAAAAAGTATTGTCTTTCTTTGTTTACATGTACATGAATTATACATGATATTTGTTGCAATGATCATGAAAATGCTCCCAAGCATAATACTATGACCTGAAATTCCAATCCAATTAAGCCTATCCCCTTCGAACCACAATCTGCTCTAAGTAGCATACCGGGTACCTGTAAGCATACCCATGTCACAAACAAAACTGTAACACTAAGTTTATAACACGGATCTGGAAGGAGAGGGTCATTCTCTATTGTTGGTTTCACCAACTTCATTAGATATTGTGAGACAGCAAGAAGAGAGAAATATGAAAGCTGAGATGAGAAACTTACGAGTTATTACTTGAAAACAGTTTTATAAAATTTCAAATATGAGTTAGTGTAATTCCACTTTACTCTGTTTCTTCTTGTTTTAAACTACATGACTGACAAGTTTGGTCCGTCGCTCTAACCCTACTAGCGAATTGGATATCCAGGTTGTAGGCATGACCACCTATGTGAGTTAGGATCCTTTTTTACATTTTTATTCGGGAGAGTCGAGCATTGTTAGTACAGCTATCCGTTTTCCTACCAGGTTACGGGCTATTGCATTGCTCATCCTGACTGAATCTCGACTTAGTGTTGGTGGCAGGATGTAGAAATTTCTTTTTCTTTTAATGAAATTTCTTTGCTTTGAAGTTTGAGCTGAGGATATATTATTAGCATAACAGCTCTGTAATTATGTTTAGGCTCTCATCTTCCAGAGATTAAGATATAAGAATTTCTATTGCAGTATGATACCTTTTAGTTAGTGTTACACACTCTAATAACCCTGGTAACATTTTAGGGAGTTTGAGTACGAGAAGATAATGCATCTGTGGGAGGTACTGTGGACTCACTACCCATCAGAGCATTTCCACTTGTACATATGCGTCGCTATCTTGAAGAAGTACCGCAAGAAGATTGTGGGCGAGCAGATGGATTTTGACACTCTCCTCAAGTTCATCAATGAGCTCAGTGGATGCATTGATCTAGACGAGATCATGAGGGATGCCGAGGCTCTGTGTGTCTGTGCAGGGGAGAGTGGAGCTGCTTGCATTCCTCCTGGAACCCCACCATCCCTGCCCCTACAAGAGGAGCCAGGTGACTATTCCCAACCTGGTGAATTGTAAACTCTTTTTTTTTTAAATTCACTTAAAACTTGTGTATATAATATTGGCTCCGAATTTCCTACCCCCCCCCCCCCCCCCCCCCCCCCCCCCTTATAAAACAAAAATTGGCAGTAAATTCAGAATCGATGTAAAACCCACACTTCCAGTGTAATATAAATATACGACATAATGAACTGTTTTTCTATGTTGTACAATATTCTTAAAACTATTTGCATGTGGCATTGTATAGATTTTGTGCGGACTGTCAATTGTTACAAATTTGTATTCTGTTGGTTTATTCAAAAGATGTAAGATTTCTTTATGATCGTGCAAACCCCTCCATGATTGATTGAAAGTTAACAGGCATGAAGTTGGTAATGGCAATTTGCATAAGCTGCAAATATTTGGTTGTTTTCTAAGTGCTTTCTATGGGAATTTCCAAAGGAGCACACCATTTTTCCTACCGAACGCATTTATGAACTTGGTTAATATTACAAATTTACCATCAATATTTTTGTACATGAATGGCTCGGTCTTCAATCTCTCCTTCTCACCGTGCCACATTTAATTTCACCCCTAAAAAAATAAAAAATAAAAATAATAAAATAAATCCTCAACTGAGATAGAGACCAGAAAGTGCGGCGGTTGGAGATCGAAGGCGGTGGTTTTGGAGGTCGAAGGTGGTGGTTTGACCTATAAATGTACCAATTTAGCGAGTGAAACCGAAAAAAATATGGATGAATACTAAAAGACTTAATAAAGACATATTGTTCGATAGGAAGGAATGAGTAGAGAAAAATTATCCTGTGTCATATCCAATGTAATTCTCTACCAATGATACAAAATTTCTACAAGACTTCATATTGCACAAATACTCTGCAGGCTCCGTCTCTGATTCGAAATAAGACAAAACAATTGTTTGACTAACAGAATGACTAAAAGGTATATCTGATGTAAAATCATCAACCATCTTGAAACTAAATTGTGATACTCTGCCTCATTCTCATATTAATTTAAACTGCTAATTTAGAACAATCAAAAAGTTTCAACTGGAAGAACAACACTGTGTAGAAATAATAATGAGCGCATCCACGGACCTAAACTAAGGTTTTGAATTAAAAATAGATTGGATCAAAAAATGACCTATAGGCATGTCTATTCCCATCTCTAACTCAGTGGAGCCTGTCGCGTACAGATTGAAAATTTACGAATTTCGAGGAACTTACTACCCCTGTGACCCTCTCCAGATTCTTTGGAGAGGCTCGCTGTTTAGGGAAGCAAAATTAAGATTTATCTTTTGGACTTCTTTATTATGCTCTGGTTAGAAAATAGAACAAATTGAAGTCTACGAGAATTTTTTTTCAATCTCAAATGCAAGGGTTTGCAAGCGGAAAGCAAGGAACGATCTAAATTTTTCATGATTCACTCTATTTGTAGTATGACATGTTTGATAGTTAATGTACAGCATGATAGATGCAAATGAATCAAGATATGACTGATATAGCTAAAAATACCACATTTTAAATGATGAGGGAATCTTTCTCCATATCAAGTAGTCAGAGAGTCTATTATAACTTTTCAAGAAATAGAAAAGAACATGGCAAAAATTGCAATTCAATTCTTCAGTAAGTGAGAAAGGTCAGAATGACCTTTCACTGGGGGATGTATGTAAGCACAAAAATTGCCCTTTCATCAGTCAAAAACCATCTCAAATCATATAAAATTATTTCATCAAACACATAATTACTTCGATCCCGTGCTAATTACCCATTGGACAAACACAAAACTAAGAGCGCCATAAAATATATAATCTCAGACATGTGGTTGTTTTTAATTCTGCAAAACAAACATGAACAAAATTTTATCAACCCAAAGTTTGGCATTGGAAAGCTCTCTCGACACCTATGACAGTTCTAATAGTTCTGCTTCAACTAGTCCAAAAAATATTTAGTACAAATAAATTTACTATCATCCCCGCTTCCATTTACCGAGCTAGTTGTCACCACCATCGCAAACAAATACATAATTACTTGAATCATTATTAATTAATCCCATATATTAATTATCCTATCATACGAACATAGGACTAAGGATTAACTATCATGAGACTACTACTACGGAGAATGAAACATGAAAAGGGAATTAGCATGCAAATCTATCCAAAGTTTTAAAAGTGCAAACAAACAATTTCAGTAAAAACATTGATAGAGAGAGGTAATATCATCTATGCTACGTGCTACTACTACTGGCTGACATAAAGCAATCTAAAAAAACTCATCTATGCTATGTGGTACTACTGGCTGAGATGAGTAACAATCTGGAATTGCCTGATGCCTTGTAACTGCGACGACTACTGGACAAGTCCTCTCAAGAAAATCATACTTGATATCGACTCTTAGCAAATCTATCATGCTTCTTCGCATCGTCCTGAAATTTCAAAATTATCACCTTCAGATATATATATATATATATATATATATATATATATATATATATAGGAAACGGGAAATACACCGGCGGTGAAGGGAGTTGCTTCACCGCCGCCTAGGTGGCCCAATAAAATTATTACACGTGACGCCATTTAAGATAACAAATAAATGAATTTTCTTAATTGCCCTTTAAGTGGTGCCACATGTAATAATTTTATTGGGCCACCTAAGCAGCAGTGAAGGAACTCCCTTCACCGCCGGTGTATTTCCCATTTATATATATATATATATATATATATATATAAGCTGCAGCTTAGAGAAAACACCAAGTCTTGAGGAACAAGAAAAACATACATGGAGTATGAATCCAATGGTTTCATTGTAATCGAGAAACTCCTTCCACTGCTTCCCAATGCTCAGCTGTAAAATATAGAAAGTAAATGTCACGGATATCTTGCATCGGTGTCAACCATCAGCTCCATGATGCGATAATTGGAAATGTGAAAGCACTGTAGACATGAAATAATGATGATGATGATGGTGGTGGTGATTTATATTTCTTCTAGTATTTAGTTGGGTAGATGACCAGAAATTAACTCAATTCAAAATCGACATATTTCTGACTCGACGGCTGATCTTCAGATTAAGTTCACTTCTTTATAAGGATGAGACCAATGGTCAATTTCTGGCCGGTTCTATTCAAAATTTTGAATTAAAAATAGAAATTTTATTTTTCTAATTAAAAATTTTGAATAGGAGGGACCAACAATTGGCCCTTAGATCCATCAATTCTCATCCCTACCTCTACCAGACTAGATGTGAAATTCTAGTCTTATCTGCAAACCAGATTATTCGGTTGTTTGAAATTAAAGAACCAGACATTGTTCTAAATATCAGCCGCGACGACTGATATATCGCCCGTCATATCGTTTTGGAAGATCTACCGATATGATATAAAAATCCGATAGTAGTTTATATCCCTGATCTATCATTTAATATTCCGCTATCCAATATGAAACCTCCTGTCCATCCGATGCGATCCCAATAACTGATATTTTAAACCTTAGAACCAGGTAGACTACAATTCTCTAAACTTAAAAATTGATTCCACATCCCAAAAACTGCAAAAAAACATTATAAATAAGGCCTTCGGTAGAAAAAGAAATGAGGCACTGTATACCTGAGAAGCCTCGTTTAAACCATTTTTCGTCCATATTGAAATCTTCTCTTGTTTTGTGCGTACATTCACTACTGCTCCACATATATCATCACCATGATCAAACTGCTCGCCAACCATAGCTAGCAACTGGCAGAAGCCAACGGAGGAAGGTCTTGGCAAATGAGTCATGAAACCAAAATATTAGTAGTTGAAACTGATGGGATCAAAGGCGTACCGTGTATAACCACCAATTATCGACCTTTCCCCTTGAGCAACTTATAGTCCACTTCCCTCCATTTGCACATACCGGATCCTCCCACTTGGGCTCTATTCCGTATTTAAAACAACTGAAATCTGCTCCAATAGCCAGTTTGCTTGGATGATGTATATTATTGTAAAGCCTGAAAAAAAATTTAACTATTTTATCTCAAAATGGGGAAAAAGTTTATTAGTGGATTTTCTATTTGAACCATAGATAAGTTCAAAAATGACAATAAATTACTCGTACAATGTAGATAAGTACATAAATTTTAATAAATTACTTGAATATTATAGTAGCAAAATGATAGACAAATTTGGCATGTCTCCTCTCTTGATAAAAAGAAGGGGTATTTACTGGTTTGTCCCTCAAATCTTTATATATTATGATTTTGCCCCCCAAATCTTCATATTTAGAATTTTGCCCCCCAAATCTCATAAGTTATAACAATTTTGCCCCCCTCTCTAATTTTTCCTAACACAGTTAAATATTTGACCATTTTACCCATCTTTTCCTCTTTTATTTTCCTCCTCTCTTCTTCTTCTCTTTTCCTCCTCTCTTCATTATTTCTCCTCTCTTCCTCCTCTCTTCTTCTCTCTTCCCTAACACAGTTAAATACTGAAAGAAGAGAAGAGAAAGAAGAGAGGAGAAATAATGAAGAAAAGGAGAAGAGAGGAGGAAGAGAGAAGAAGAAGAGAGGAGGAAAATAGAAGAGGAAAAGAGGGGTAAAATGGTCAAATATTTAACTGTATTAGAGAGGGGGGCAAAATTGTTGTAACTTATGAGATTTGGGGGGCAAAATTCTAAATATGAAGATTTGGGGGGCAAAATCATAATATATAAAGATTTGAGGGACAAACTAGTAAATACCCCTAAAAAGAATGCAGGTACACATTTACATATTCTAAGTTACTATGAAAAATGATGATAAAAGAGAAAAATAGAAACTTCACAAAATTTTCACTTTTCCACATGATGAAATGAAAGCTCATTTCCTCTATACGTTGTTCGCCCACAACCCAATATATGTCAAGCTCTTGAGTAAACTGGTTTCCTAACAAGATAAATAAATATATTTTAAATAAATATATTTTAAAGGCTAAAATAACAGAAATCCCAATGAACTATCACATTTTTCCCCAAAAATACCTCATGAACATTTTATGTTAGAAAGCCCCATTAACATTTTATGTTATCTAACTTCTAATGAATTTTCATCTACTTTTCTAAAAAAAACCCATCCGTAGACAGACTTTGTTTTGTCATATTTGTCATTTATGACCAATATTGTCCTTAATTTACCCTTTTATAACTAATGGTTGCTCCTCATCCTCTTTTCAACAAAATTATCACCTCAGATCGGTTCTAGATCATGGCAAAGCTACCATCCAGGTCAAGATCACCGACTTCAGCATCAGCCAGATCCTCATGTAGACCCCTGCAACTCCTAGTCGCCATAGTCTCCTACATGAGCCACAACACCGTCGCCCAACAAATAAATCCAGCTAATCAACCTTCAGATGCACCACATTCAATTTGTTACATTACTCAAAGTAATAATTTCCTCCATCCTTTTCCATCCCTAAACTTAATTTAACTAATTTGTCCTCACCACCTCCCTAACAACTGCCCTTCGAGCCCCCCCCCTCCCCGATCGCTCAATCTAATCGAACCCAAGATTACAAAATTGCAATCACTCAAGAACACAACACACTCTTAATCACCAAAAATGAATCAATTCAAATTTAAAAAAAAAAATTAAAAATTATAGATCAATCAAACCTTTTAGCTTGGTCGTTAACATTGTAGATGGTTTCATGAAATTTAAAAGTTCATGCAGATAATATAAAATTGTCCACAAGAAATTTTAGGAAAACATGCCAGCTCATGGGGTTTCTGTTACTTTTTAGCCAATTTTTAATTTAACAATGATGAGGTTTGAACTAGGACCTCTTGAAATCAACTATTTTGATATCATATTAAATTCCATGCCACGGTACCACATCTCCAAAAACTGTGGTGAGACCTAAAAGTTATTATTTTACATTGTAACCTCAAAATTATAAAGATATCATAATAACATCTCTTTTCTTATTGTGCTTTTCTTTTGCTTCTTGTGCGGGTGCCTAGAGTGATGGCATGACTCCCCCGGTCCACACACTTACCAGCTAACATGTTTTACATATCTAATATGCTTGTCCATAACCAACAAGCCACTACTCCAATTTCCAGAGGATGCTGAACAAAATCAGACTTGGAATTTGGGAAAAAAAACAGAGCAGCACACTGTTACACAAAGGTTTTCACTTTTCATTGAATTGTTGGTTTGTCATTTGCTGAATCTCCACTGCACCCATTGTCAGTTTGTCCTATTTAAGTGAAATCTTACTCATATAATATCTATTCAGAGTAGACGTGGCAAGTGGGCCATGCCTGGCCCGGCACGAGCATGGCCCGTACCTGGCACGGCATGTCCTGATTTCAGGACGTGTCGTGCCCCAGGCACGGCATGTCAGCTCGGGCTCGGCCCGTCGGGCACGTGGTGTGCCCGGGCCGAGGCATGTCGGCACATTTTTTTTCATTTTTTTAAAAAAATATTAAGTTGATTATTAAGCAAGTTTAAGCTTAATTTAATTAGTTTTAAAAAGAAAAAACAATAGTAAAAATAAAATTTTGTTATATTAAATCTCATTACATTGACATAATTGCTCTATAAATCTTTTTACAAATCATACAAAGTTCGAAGAGAGGACCCTAACTGTCACTCTCAATTTGTTCTTAGTATTTTTTTCCAAGAGATTTTCCAAGAGATTTATGAGTTTAAGAAAATTATATGAAATTTTTTTAAAAAAATTACATGACAAAATTTACAAATGTAAAAATTAGAAAAAATTTCATTCATTCTCTAGTGAGTTCTCTACTTCTACTTTGTTGGACGATACTTATTTCCTTTCTTCTGCGTTGAGCCAGTCTTTCAAATAAACACACATGACATGGCATCTGTATAACTTCACTTCGTTTCATCGTATCATATTAGGTACAACATCCGAGCTCTTAAAAAGATCACATTTCGTCAAGCTTACTCAAATCATCTGAATCATCTAATTTTCTAGTTTCAGTATTTTCAAGATCCAGTAGCTAGACTAGTAGTTCCTATGAGAAAATAAGGTATCATAAAACTTGTCTTCATCTAGAGTTTATAAACAATATTAAAAGCAAAATAACGTAGTAACTAAGATTTTCCTTGACACACATCATCGCGCACATTAGAAGCTTACTGTTTGCAAAATCGACAGAAAGTGAAGTGGGAAACTTGCTAAAACAGCCCAATGCAAAAAAACTATGTAACCTCTACGGTCATCAAATAATGGAAAATGGAGAAAATTACACATCATGCATTTTTTCCCCCTTTCTATTTCTTTTTCTTCAAAAGACGTTGCCTGGTTCCGACTGTAAAGCCTCACTGAAAACCGGTCATTAAATTATTGGGTCATTTGCAAATGATGCTTTGAGAATGTTTACAAATCCTCACCATACTTTTTTTTTTTTTTTACTTTCTTGGTTGCTAAACAGCATATTGTCATTCATATACAACAGTTAGCACTACTCACCAGAAACAATTTCTAGTGATATGATTATACAGATCTTAGAATAACTAACAAGCAGACAATTAAAGTAACTGCACTATACACTTAAAAGTTCATTAGAAGCCATTATACTGTCTAAATCTCATCCAATAAACATCTTGATGATCATAAATGTCTTGATGATCATTGGTGCAACGCTCTATACTTCACTGTTTAGAAATGCGATGCACTTACTATTATTTTATACTTTATTATACACCATTGGATCCATTGTTGATGTAATAACACAATTTTGTGACTATAATACATTTTACAGTATTTAGCGGAAACAACTTGGTAATGATCATTGATGAAGACTAAGAAATAAACACCATCTTTGATTCAATTTCTTCAAGTGAGTCATAAACAGTTGGAGACATTTAAAGAGCTATCTTAAAGATTCGTGCTGCAATTGAGACTCGCAAATACCTAACAAAGTAATGCCTAGCACGCTAGCCACCTAAACATGCATTATGATACTTGGCCCTATTATTAAAGCCTCGTACAGAGACAAAAGAATAATGCCCTAGAGGATATAGGGAAAGAATTATAAGAGAGAAAAAAGTAATGAGACCCAAATAATTTGAGGAGGACTTTTATAGAAAATGTCAAATGAGATGAGATGGCATCGGCCACAAGTTTGGCCAGCTGCCCAAGTGGAAGTCTAAAATCAATGTCAATAAGCATATCGCTTGTATGCTTGGCATCATGATAACCATATTTCACTTACATATAATAGTTAGGATGGCCTTCGATCAGTCTTTCCTCCCAAAATAAATAATATTTTTTAAAAAAATTAAAAAAAAAAAATGGTTTGTGATTTAGACTGATTGCACCTTATATAGTATTTCTTATTTCGCTTTGTCTAGTTGTAAGAATAGATATATTCAAATTTCCCCAATATTCCGTCAATTTCTAATGTTAGCCACACCAATTTGCCTATGGATCCAAATTTATTGTCATAAAAGTTTCATTTTATTATCATGCAGAATTTTGCAGTCAGTTCCACATGCCAATATAACACATGTTCCTCAAGTTTTTCTTTTTTATTCTTTTTTCAAAGACCTAAATCAAAAGTTTCATTTTTATCATTGAGCAGAATTTTGCAGTCAGCACCATATGCCAATACAACACATGTTCTTCAAGTTTTATTTCTTAACCTAAATCAAAATCATAGAAAAAACATCTGATACTAATAAAGCATAGGCCTTTACTCCCAAAATTTAAACTTTCAAATGAAAACTTACAGATCAACCACTTACCCAAAAATAAATCCTAGAAACAATCTAAAAATTCAAAAGATCGAAACTTTACCCCCAAAAGTCCTCGACGGTGGCGAAAGTGTGAACGGGACGGATCGAGCTGCCCCAGGCGGCCTGTTTGGACTTGGCCGAGGGGTTATCGAACCAGAAGGTCCACGAGTGCTCCAACGGGTGCGTTGACTGCCTGCGAGCGCGAGGGGCCTCGCCCTCGAGCTCGGAGGCGGAGAGATCGGCCGACTCGATCTCGCCCTCCTCGAGCTCGGAGGACGAGAGATCAGACCTCGCCGACGACGGGCGCTTCGCAATCGCCGCCGCTGATTCCTCCATCGCCGTCGCTTCTTCGACCATTTCAATCTTTTTTCTTCACTTTCTATGGGATTTGAATTGGTAATCGATTTTGGTTTGATATGTGGAGATGAAGGGAGTTTCGAAAGAAGCACACCATATTTCCCAGTGAGCCCACCTACTCTTTTATAAAGATATTTTTCAAGTGAGCACACTTATTATACCCAAAGTACCCTTCTCTATCATATTTATCATCCTTCCCCCTCTTCTCTCCCGTTTGCTCTCCCTCACCCTCACGCTCAAATCCAAAAACCCTAAGACAGGTCTTTCTTCCCCTCCCACTTTTCCTAATCATCTCTTTCCCCTTCTCTACCTCCTCCTCCTTCCAAATCTTCCTCTCTCTCTCTCTCTCTCTCTCTCTCTCTCTCGTTGTTACCGCCGCCACCGCCGATCTCTCGTCGTCGTCGCCGCCAAGCTCCTGCCGCCGCCGTCGTCTTGCCGCCGCTTCTTAGATCGAGATGGGCAAGATCTCCTAATAGATATTTGGGTTTGTTGATTTTGTTGGGTTGGAGAGGAAGAAGAGGAGAGGGGACAGCAAATTTGGTGGTAGCAAATTTTTATAATTTTTTTATATTTTGATTATAATTAATAAGAAAATAAAATATTATAATGTTAGTTATAAAATATGCGAAATTTAATTAATTTTCCAATCGTGAACTGTAATGGTAAATTTTATTAGTTAGTGTCCATACCTGTGATAGAGATTTATTTTACTGTTGTGCTTGTAGTCCATGCCTAATGTTGAGATTCTGGACTTGAATGGAGTTTTGGCATTCTAATTGATATGAATTTTAGTGTCTATTCCTGCTATTGAGATTCAGTTTAGTATTTATTAACTATCCTTACTTGTTACTGCAATTTGTATCATGGATGGGTTTTTGGCATAACAATTAAGATTTATTTTACTGTCCATGCCTATTATTGAGTTTTTTTCCCCTCATTTTTAAGATCACTGTTCTTAATTGTTATTGAGCTTCATATCGTGAATGGTTATTTTGCATGTTAATGAGAATGATTTTAATATCCTGGCCGTTGTGTAGTTAACGTTTCAGTATCTTGATTGTTATAATATTATTTTAACTGTCATGCTTAGATTAGTGAAACACTAATTTCACTGTCGTGTTTACATATGTATACTATCAATTTGCAATCCAGTTTGTCTAGCGCGATTATTGTGTTAGTGGTTTAATTGTGGAGCATAATATGTGCACTGATATGAATTTTATTTTGTATTAGCAAAATAAATGGCGGAGTGGTTGAAATAATTTGACACCATCAACCACCGTGCAAACTTTGTGTCAGTATAGCCAGAAGTATATCAATGCAAGTATCAAGTTTGCATGCACATGGAAGAAGTTAGAGCATAACTTCATAACATAGAGGAAGTCATGGCCTACTTTAGCAACCTAGCAATCTCAAACAACCCATCTCTTTCAAACTGACGGACCGTGGTACTCTAACACTTCTATTGTGGACGGTAGAGGAATTTGACACTTTAACTTTATTTGATGATGATTTGTACTTAAACTTATTTGATGATGGTGTACCTAAACTTGCTGTTATGGGTTGTCTATTTGTAATAAAAACCATTACTTGATCAGAACATGGGAAATTCAACTATTGCTTATCGATGATGCAATTCATGACATATCAATTTGTAATGAACACAATTTCATATATTGATTTGGAGATGATAATTGATATGGAGATACAAATTGATTTTTTGTCCAAATATTTATATGAATGAATTGACTGTCAATGTTATTTCACTATTTGTGTTTGTATATCATTAATATTGATGCACAAATGATACCCATATTTTCAAATATTTATATGAAATCAGAATTGAATCAGGTTAGTTTTATTTGTTTTACCTCTATCTAAAAATTAAAGTGAGTAAATTAAAATAATGTGCATGTGTAATTGAAAATAAGTAAATTAAATTCTTAATACATTTTAATTATGAAAGGTTTATAACAAAAAGGGATATTTATATGATAAGTCTATGTTTCTTCTAATTTTTGTGTTTTATGTTGTTTGAGTACTATATTTGCATAATATGTAACTAATAATTTCTCTAGTTTTATACTAATATGAATTTTTAATTTATTTTTGAATTGGAATGAAATAGTGGCTAAGGAAAAAATTTGTTTGAGTCAGGAATTTAATTAGATTCATAATAGTTGCATAAGAAAATATATTTATTTGGGAAAATAAAATAAAAATTTTAATTAGATTTGTAATAGTTGCACAAGAAAATGTATTTATTTGGGAAAATAAAATAAAGTAAAAATGGATATGTTGCTGCCAAGGATCGAACCCAAGTCGCTTACATGTGCAATGGAAATACTCACCACTATAGTACAACAATTTCATAAATAATTAAACGAAAAAAACTTATTTATAACTGTCCGGACTTCGAACGAAAATATTTCGTCCGGACTGGAAGTTCGGACGGAGCCTTTCTGTCCAGACTTCCAGTCCGGATGAAGTTTTTTCGTCTGGACTGGAAGTCCGGACAGAATCCCACTGTCCGGACTTCCAGTCCGGACGGATATAGGACCGTCTGGACTGCGAGTCCGAATAGTGGAGAGTAATCCGAACTGTCATGCCAGATTTTTAGTTTTTTAGGGTTCATAATTTTTATCAATTCGTACTATTTCTGGGGTTTTTGAGTAAGCAAATGCCTAATAAAATCAATTTTTGAATTTAATTTGTGAGGTAATTTAATATAGGAGAAGATTTGATGGAATATTTGTAGGTTTTGGATTTTTCTTTTTTTTAGTTAAATGTTCTGTAGTTTGAGAAAGAAGAGGGAGAAGAGATTGAATGAAGGGGTATTTTAGCTCAAAAAAATCAATGACAAACTTGTAATATAGATGAAGTTTTTAAGTGGACTCACTAGGAAAAATGGTGTGCCCCTCTAGAAACTCCCGAGATGAAGAGGAGAAGGGTTTGGGTTCGGATTCGCTTTCGGGTTTGGGTACGTTTATACGATGGAGCATGACCTGACCTGATTAAGTAGGATCTCAATATTTTTTATTTTATTTTTTTTCCGAAGGAAATTCTCTAGTAAAAGAAAAGGTTTTCAGGATATAACTTCCTAAAAATTTTCATATTTAGATACTTTTAGATATTAGTTTCCAGTAATGAAAGATTTGCCTTATAATAGCCCATCTATTAAATATCTTTTTTAAATATCACTATGATAGTAAATTTGTTCAAGTATCTCTCTTTTCTACAACTCTTGAAGTACAGATACACTGTTGAGAATATTATGTTTTTATCAAACACGTGTCTAAACAGACATATCACAAATATGCCAAAAATCGTGTCGGACACACCACGTTATGTTGTCCAATAAAAAAATGAAGGAAAATGTGTAGTGTCATATTCGTGTCAATGCGTGGTTTATGCCCAAAAAAAATGTTATATAGTCTAGAAAAATCAAAAATAAATATTGCTATATTGTAAATTTATCTATACTTAATTAGATTCATGAAGTTATACTATATTGTTTTTTTTTTGTTTAGATGAGTTTTACTTGGTTTTTATGTCTGAATGAATAATTTTTTTTATTCATACTCGACGATAATTTGCTTATAAAAGGTGAGGGAGAAGTATAGATGTATAGTTGATGGCAATAAAAGGTGAGGGAGAAGTATAGATGTATAGTTGATGGCAAGTTTCGTCCTTTTTAAGGAATAAACAAACAATAACCTTTACATTGTCAGATGTTTAAAATAACGATAACGGTAACGTAATATTTTGTCTCAATTAGGTTATATCGCATATAACGTAATACATAATGTAGCTTACGTTTTTTTTATTTGATAGATATAAATATAAAACTATATAAAATATTTTTTATAATTTAAAAATTGAATTAAAATTCTAAAAGAAAAATATAAAAATATTTTATATTGCAGTATTAATTCTAAATTTTTAACAAGTTTCACAATAATTCTCATATTTATCTTCATAATTAAATTATATTCATACCCATAATTTCAATTATCATCTAAAAAAGAAAATAAGATTTCAAACTTATTTTTAATTATTATCAATATTGTAATTTATATTTTATAATACTCAATTTATATTTTTTAGATTAGCTGTGAATTCAATTTAATCTGCAAGTAATTCATCAATCGAAAAGAAATTATAATAAGTAAATAAAAATGTAATCGCAAACGAAGAAATTATCAATGTAACAAGCAATCAAATAAACAAACAACAAATCGTGTGAAAAAATTACAAAAAATTACAATAATTCATTAACAATTAAAAAATTAATCGGCACCCGATAGCAGCAGTGATCAAATTATTAGTGGTCATGACTAATACCAGCAGCGGTCCCATGGTCTAGTGGTCAGGACATTGGACTCTGAATCCAGTAACCCGAGTTCAAATCTCGGTGGGACCTGTTTATTCTTAAAAAAGTTTCTAATTTTTTAGGGCTGGGTGTGCTTTTTTTAGAATTTTCGCCTAGGGTTCTTCCCTCCTCCACTCTTCCCCTCCCTGTTCACAATATCGTCCAAACAAGGTAAAATCTCTTCAATTTCTCTCTCCAAACTCTAATTCGTTATCTGCATTCGATCTCGAACGGTTCACAATCTGATCTCTGTTTCTGTTTGCAGGTGGGAAGGCGAAACCCTTGAAGCAACCCAAGGTCGAGAAGGAGTACGATAAGGTATCGCTCGATCCGATCTCTTTTTGATTATACTTTTTAATGGATCTTGCTGCGGGATCTTGTTTTCTTTGAAGTTTGGATTCTTAATCTACTAGGGTTCATGAATAGTTTCTGATGAATGAAACTTTTATAACTAAGTAGGCTTTTGATTTATTCCAATGAGAAGAATAATTTGTTTAAATTAGTTAAGACTGTAGGTTATATGGAGGAAAAAGAGAAATTTTGTTAGGGTCCCCATGAATGCAGCAGAGAGTTCAGGTGCGCAAGCCCACTAAGTTAAGCCAAGCACAATAGAACAGTAATACTAGCCTTTGATGGTTACTGTTGTAGTCGTTAATGTTTGTATCAGAGAGGGAGGGGAGAGGCTATATATTTCCAATGATCCATCTGATGAAATGAAACCCTAGCTTATTCTTTCTCTTCTCTTACTCCTGCTTCTCTCGCTTCTTACCTTATGCCGTAGGTCCAGCTGAGTTGGACATCCTTGTCAAGGGCGTCAGGATCAGGATCCGACAGTGATGTAAACTCTGGATTTGTTTGGAATGATTCTAGAGGGATTGGAGGCACAGTCGATAATGGAATCCTTAGCTGCGCAATTAGAATCAACTCGGATCGTGGTCAACCAGCATTCCCAGCAACTGGCTGAAGTCACGGAGAACCTCCGTTTTGTGATGGAGGAACTGAAGAAATTACAGGCGAATCAAACCAATGATAAGGAAGAAATCAAATCCCTAATCCTAGGGTTTCAACAAGGCTTGGGGTCTTCTTCGATCAACCGCTCATCACCTCCTCAATCGCCTCTTCAGTTTGCGCATCATATTACGCCCTCCGAATGTTCAGCGAATTATCCAGAGGATGGATCACTGTTGACTGTACCACCCCAATTTTTGGTTGGTCGGATTCACCATACTACGACTGGGGAAGGACTGGTCTCACCAGGTCGATCATCAGAATCCTTCTACTCTTGACCTGAGCCAAAGTTTCCAGTTTTTTCTCAGCAGGGAAAGATGTGGATGGATGGTTGTATCGACTACAACATAGGATTGGAAGACAGGGTGAGAATGGCAGCCTTGCACCTCGAAAAGGCACCACTATGGTGGTACCGATCGGCTGTTCGAACCAAGGGAGGCCCATTGCGCTGGACAGAATTCGAAAGGGGAATAGTGGAGATGTACGGTGACTCTGAGGTCATCGATTATGCAGGAGCCTTAAGTAAGCTCGTGCAAAAAGGAAATGCTTTTGATGATTATCAAAGGGAATTTATGAGACTATCCTATCGAGTGCAAGGGCTTTGAGAAGAGTTCCTTATTAGCTGCTTCATCAGTGGCTTACGGGAGACTGTCAAACTTGAATTGTTGTCAAGAAGGCCTCACTCGATCTTGGAGGCGATGAGGTTTAGCTAAGTTGGAGGAAGCGAAGGCAGCACTACTATGGAAGAATGGTTAGCTAAGTTGGGCTGGTCCTTGAGTTTCATGCCACCCTATTTTGTTGTCAGAAATACTTTTTAACGTGTATAGTATATATATATATATATATATATATATATATATATATATGAGGAAACGGGAAATACACCGGCGGTGAAGGGAGTTCCTTCACCGCCGCTTATGTGGCCCAATAAAATTATTACGCGTGGCGCCACTTAAAGTAACAAATAAAAGAACTCTCTTAAATACCCCTTGAGTGGCGCCACGTGTAATAATTTTATTGGGCCACATAAGCGGCGGTGAAGGAACTCCCTTCACCGCCGGTGTATTTCCCGTTTACTCTATATATATATATATATATATATATATATATATATATATATATAAAACATATTCTCTCTTGAAGGAGAATGGTGGTTTAAAAAAAAAAAAATCTTCTTAACGGATTACAAACCTCCTTTGGCATGGGAATTGTTTTCATAAGTTAGATAGTGATTAGAATTAGGAGAAATGACAAAAACCAACCTCAAAATGAAGAAAGAAGCTTTATTGATGAAAAAATCTATTGGAAAAATAAAATATCCATGAACATTTTGATAGAAATGAGAAAAAAAATTGTGCAAAGCAATATTAACATAAAAATGGAGTTTAAGTAATTAACTAGCACAGTTTGGTAATGTATTTAGTAGTTTAATTGAGAAAATGATATTTAGAATATTTAATTGAGAAAATAAATTTTTGAGCTTCAGAGAAAAGGGCCAGGCTCGGGATGTGGGAGGCCCCCAACCGGACCTTAAACAGGCTTAAATTTTAGGCCTACATTTTTGAAGGGGCTAGGGCCAGGTTAAGGGCCTCTTAGACTAGAACCGGCCCACCTCCATCCCATTGATATACAGTGGCTGTGCTCGACTTAGCGGTAGGGTTGAGATAGTTATGTAGCTAACTTAACATTCTTACACAGACTTGATGAAGGTGGTCTGCATTATGCAAACTGATCTCTGCGTAACTTATGATGCAATATGGGATACTTTAGCATTACGCAAGTTTATAACTTTGCCATTAGAAAATTAATTGGTATTGCAGTTACATGATAGAAGCATGATGCATTGCTATAATTTTTTCATGTCTTTTAGATACTTGATGACTGTTAGTCTCTAAGGTTACAAATGTTGAATAATTGATGTACATCTTCCATATGGTATTGCTTCTTGGTAGAATTTCTAAAAATTTGTTGCCTGTGGGATGTTGGTCGTGACTCAGGTGTGCCAAGCTCTTGAGCTTGTAGCCAAGCTTATGCAGAATAATTCACTGCCGATGAAATTTCTAGGCAGATAAGAGCTGCAGATCGCAGTGTTGAACAGCTCATGAAGTTTATAAAGCTGTCACCACCTGTTTTCAAGGACATTAGCTATCCAGTGGAGGCTTATGAATGGGTTAGAAATCTAGAGAATATATTTTGCATTATGGAATGTTTTGGATGATCAAAATTTTTCTATTTGATCTTTATGTTAAAGAGCGAAAAAAAAATTTATTCAATCTCTATGTTGAAGAGCAAAATTTTTTTAATTCGATCTCTATGTTGAAGGGCCAGCCTACAATTTTTGGAGGATGATTAGGCTTAATGCAGAGTTGTTTTATCGGAGATATTTTCCAGAAAGTGTTATGAAACAGAAATAGTAGTTTATAGATCTTGCTCAGGAAGCATGCCTTTTGCGATTTTGACAAGTTCAATGATCTTGCTCGATTTGCTAAATATATAAAACCTGATGATTATAGGATAACTAGGAAGTTTCAGCAAGTGCTGAGGTTGAACATTAGACTGCAAAATTCTCCTTTGCTGATGAAGACTTACACTGATGTTATGGATGGAGCATCGATGGTTGAGAGTGAGTATGAGGAGAAACAGATAGGAAAACGTCCCCGGGTAGAGGGTGACTTGGCTTGTTTTCATTGTGGGGTGATTGATCATTTTGTTAGAGCCTGCCTCTTCAGAATGGCTGTAGGGATAGTGTTCCTTTTGACTAGGGAGGATGTTCGGATATCTCATGTTGATTATGTTGGACCTTGGGACTCTTTAATCAGGGGTATAGTTGTTATCCTTGTTGAAGTTAACATGGCATTTACTCATATCTATTAGACTTTTTTGGTTTTCGTAATTAAGAAAAAGGGTACTGCAATTTATCATTATTAGATCAAGGTACTTCAAATTTTGGATATTCATTTTGGAATTCCGCTTTAATTTAGTCACTACAGTCAGGAATTGAATATAAAATTTTATGATTTGAATTATTTCAGTTTACTTGATTTTGTTCTACTACTTCGTTCAGTTTCTAAATCTCTCTACTTACCTGGATGGTATCTCCTGGGTAATCAAATGAAGCCCAGATTGAGCTAGTGGCTTCTATCCTACTTTAGGATCGGTTTTGTATGATTTTGTTATATGATTTCTTGGTGTGCAAGATTTGACGTATAATTGATGTAATAATTAATACTTATCTTAAGAATAATGTCTGCGTTTGCTTAATATGGTGAGCAATCTCACGCATGTTGTCTTTTGCTATAATTTTTAATTTGTATGTAATCTGCTTTATGTAAATATTTAGTAGTTCAGTTCTTCAACAAAAAAGTTGATGCCTTTTTTTGTTTTTCTTATGTGAAATAACAATTTGTTGTCTTGTACAAAATGAAGAAGCATATTTTGGTTATGATTGTGATAAAGATATTTGAGATTTGTCCCCAGAATTTTGTTCTTTCATTTTCCTCAATTCCTTTTGAGAGAGAGATAGAACAAGAATATAGTAAAAACTCAAGGCCAACGGTCAATTTTGTTATCGGGTGTCTATGAGGAAAGTGTTTTTTGTATATGCAGACAGGTTTTGTTCGATGTAGAGAAGTAGATTTCTTTTCATTCAGCATTAAAATTACTGTATTCATCTAAGTAATACCATAAAAGCTCCAAATTTGTCAATACAAGTTTGCTTGCAAGATCATTCTACTCAAAATACATCTGCCCACCTGCTGCAATTCTGTTTATATCCATCATTTATGCTGATTTTTATATTTGTTTCCATCCATAAATTTATTTCTAGTCTGCCTTGGTCTTTCTTTTATGTTCCAGTCTTCGGCATTGCAATGTGTTTATAACTTAATAAAATTTTGCATTCTATTTTTCTTTCCCTTCTTCTGATGACTGCATTATTCTTTTGCTATCTCTAGACTGACCTCGCGAACATTCAGAAAAAGGAAGAGGGGGAAAATGTGAGTGCACATATATTTAGTTTGAGCCTTGTTTAAACGTCATCCTTTTTCGTTATAATTATATTGGACAAAGTTTGATTCTCTCGATCCTTTTGTTTTTTTTTTTTTTTTTGTAAACAGGCACTCAAGGAGTTGAAGGCCAAGGCAGCTCAGAAGAGAGCCTTTGGAGCAAGAAATAGCTACAGCCTGCAGCATCTCCTGCTAATATTAGGATAATGGCTTGCATATGTTTGGACTTTGATCTGGATAATGCTGGCTTAGCCAAACTTTATTTGGCGTGCTGATACTGGAAATTAAAATAGAAGGCTGTCGTGGTATTGATGGGTGTTCTTCTGTGAATGAGTTTGTTCTGGTGTGAAATTTGCCGCCTTTCAGTGTCTTTTACTGTTGCGTCTGTCTTCTCAAATTTGGATGGATTGGATTGGATTGGATTGGATTGGATTTGCTTCGCTTCATGCCTCATGGGTTCAAACTCTTGCATCGCAGGCTCTCATAAAGTCATCTGCAGCTTTAGGAGAGAGTGTCCAGATTTTTCTGCTAGTGATGGAGTTGTGTCCTGTAGTTTTCTGTAATTCTACTCCGGTAGGTAGTTGATTAAATGGTTGGCGGGAATTTCTAACATTATGTCTAAGTGAGCAAACTTTCCGAGTTGGGATTAGTCTCCAAACAGTATTTAGATTGTTCGGAATCTAGACCGGTTTTAACAGTTTTCAGAGATTAATTTCTGATCATGACAAAAAAAATAAGGTTACAAAATAAAATGGTGAACTTGTAATTGTTTATAAGTTTAGGAGATGCGGTCACTATTATGTCGTCGAGCTGAATGATTTGGCATGATCTTTCATGAGCATGACTCTCTGTGTTTACCGTAATTTCTTATCTTAAAATCTAATCATGTGTCGTGTTGTTTTAAAATTGAGGATGATGTTTACTTTTATACAGGCGCTGCTGTGGAGGAGGGAGGAGCCTCGCTTGCTATGCACACTCCGCAGGGACAGGGACTCTAGGAGATAGCTGGGGACTAGTCGCTGACACTGGTAGGGCAATTTCCAAAGGAGCACACCTGTTTTTTCCTTGGTGAGTCCACTTGAAAATTTGTTTTTATTTATAACTTTGTCATTTAAATTTTAGGGAAAAATGACTTTATCATTAATTTCTCTGTTCTCTCTCTCATCTCTTCCTCCGCCATTACTCTTCTTCCATCGCTGTCGCTGTCTCTGCTCTCTTTCGACGGCGAGATCAAAGGTGTGCTCGTTCTTCAATGCAAACTCCAAACATTGATCAAAAGTATGGTCGTTCTTCACCACAAACTCTAAACATTGATTCGGACCAGATAGTCTGGATTCACTATGATGAATCCGAGCTTACAGTCCCGGATCCATTATGGTGAATCCGGACTTACAGTCTCAGGTACACTATGGTGGAAGTGAGTATAGATTTAGATTTTTTGGTATGCTCACTAGTAAAAATTCTCTTTTTTCAAAACAGAGAAAGAACTTATTAGGAAAATTGGACTCACTGGAGAAAAAAAAAAAAAAAAAAGGTGTGCCCCTCTAGAAACTCCCACCGTAGGAGCGGTGTTTGCAAACTGAATCTTTTTAGGACTGTCCTTTGTAGTTATATTTTACTTATGTGTATTTATTTTGTCAAGTGAAAGACTCTGTATATTTACTAAGACTGTTTTTGTTTTATTAATTGCTGATTAATGGTACACGGAGGGGCTTTATCCCACTGCTAATACTAAAAAAATAATTATTAATTACTCCAAGGTAGGTGAGAGAATATTTATTGGATTGGTTTTAAAGCTAGGTATGCAATTTTTTGGATCAAACTTAATAATGTTAGTCGGGCAATGACTGCACATGATCATTTGGTTTCCCATTTTACCAATCAAGTACAATGAATCTGCTTGTATGTAGAAAGCTGCATCTTTCTGTATAAAAATCCTGTCATTTATGCATCTCCGAATTAAAATATCAGTACTAAACTGCTATTATAATACTCTTAATTTAATAGTCTTTTATTGGACATAAGACAAGAGTCAGTGCAGTTTATAATAATTTTTATAAATCTATAAAGTAATTCTAACCAGTCTGGAGGAGGAATATGTGATTAGTTACAAACTATTTTAATTTTTATTATTTTACAGGAGACTTAGCATATTTTTATGAGAAAAAAAGAAGGTTGGTTTGCGATACTCCAAAGGAGAGGGATATGTGATATGCCCTTAACAGTTGGTGGCTGTTATTATCTTATTGGGGTTATGTCTTTGTTTTTTAATTTTTGCTAGGGATATTGCTTTGTTTGCTATTATATGTATTCTCAGTTTAATCAAAATCTTATTAATGAAACACTGGAAGCTTACCTCACCGTTTTCCTTGAAAAAAGAAACAGTGGGAACACTCAATGTTTAAAATTAAGATATTTCCAAACACATTGACAATGAAAAATTCTCAATGCTAGCTCCCACAATACTTCATGGTATCTCAAGCACAACATCTTTTTTAATTGCAAATTTATTACCAACCATTTAATAAGCATTTGATATACATAGAGAGAGATAGGGAAATTCACCAACGGTGAAGGAATTTCCTTCACTATTGCTTAGGTGGACCAATAAAACGAATACACATGGCGCTACTCAAAGAGTGGTTAAGAAAGTTTTTTTTATTTGTTATCTTGAGTGGCGCCACGTGTACCCGTATCATTGGTCCACATAATCAATAGTGAAGGAAGTCTTTCACCGCCGGTGAATTTTCCGTGTGTATATATATATATATAGAGAGAGAGAGAGAGTGAATTTTCCGTGTGTATATATATATAGAGAGAGAGAGAGAGAAATGGAAATGAGCTGACAGCTCACGCAAGTTATCTGAGCTGCAGTTCATTTCCACTACTTTCAATAATATTTTTTTAAATTTTTTTTTGAGATTATGATCTCGACTCCCTAGGGTTCACTCATACTCAATTTCTTGGGTTTTAGTTTTGATTTGGTCCTCCATCAAGTTAACACAAAATTAACGGTTTTCAATGAATAAAAGATTTTGTATGCACTTGATGAAAGGGTAAATGAATTCTAAAATTTATAAAATTTAATTTGAAACAAGTTAAGAGGTAGAGATAGTAATTGTAAAAAAAAAATGAGAAGAAAAATCATTGGATCATTATAGTTTTACCGCTAGCTCACGTAACTTTTCCTGAGCTGGCGGCTCACCTACAGTAATCCCATATATATATATATATATATATATATATATATATATATATATATATATATATATATATATATATATATATATATATATATATATATATATATAACGGCTCACCTACAGTAATTCTATATATATATATATATATATATATATATATATATATATATATATATATATATATATATATATATATATGGAATTACTGTAGGTGAGCCGCCAGCTCAGGAAAAGTTACGTGAGCTAGCGGCAAAACTATAATGATTCAATGATTTTTCTTCAATTTTTTTAACAATTACTATCTCTATTTTCTTAACTTTTTTCGGATTAAATTTCATAAATTTTGGAGTTCATTTACCCTTTCATCAAGTGCATACAAAATGTTTTATTAATTGAAAACCGTTAATTTTGTGTTAACTTGATGGAGGAAAATTAAAACCCAAGAAATTGGATATGAGTGAACCGTAGGGGTCTAGATAATAATCCCATTTTTTTTTTTAAAAAAATATTATTAAAAATAGTGAAAATGAACTGCAGCTCAGGTAACTTGCGTGAGCTGTCAGTTCATTTCTATTTTTCTCATATATATATATATATATATATATATATATATATATATATATATATATATATATATATATATATTTGTGTTAACTTGATGGAGGACCAAATCAAAATTAAAACTCAAGAAATTGGATATGAGTGAACCCTAGGGGTCTAGATAATAATCCAATTTTTTTTTTAAAAAAAAGATTATTAAAAATAGTGAAAATGAACTGCAGCTCAGATAACTTGCATGAGCTGTCAGCTCATTTCTATTTTTCTCATATATATATATATATATATATATATATATATATATATATATATATATATATATATATATATATATATACATAGGGATTACTGTAGGCGAGCCGCCAGCTCAGGAAAAGTTACGTGAGCTAGCGGCAAAACTACAATGATCCATTGATTTTTCTTCAATTTTTTTTAATAATTACTATCTACACCTAACTTATTTCGGATTAAATTTTATAAATTTTGGAGTTTATTTACCCTTTCATCTAGTGCATACAAAATGTTTTATTTATTGAAAACCGTTAATTTTGTATTAACTTGATGGAGTACCAAATCAAAACTAAAACCCAAGAAATTGAGTATGAGTGAACCTTAGGGGGTCGAGATCATAATCCAAAAGAAATTTTTTTAAAAAAATTATTAGAAATAGTAGAAATGAATTGCAGCTCAGATAACTTGCGTGAGCTGTCAGCTCATTTCCATTTTTCTCATATATATATATATATATATATATATTCAGTAAGTTGATTAATATTTATTATTTAAAATAATTAATAATAAACTATAAAACAAGTTAATTCCTCAGTAATTTCAATTCCAAATTTAGCCGACCCCATAAATTTAATAATTTAATTATGTATTCGATTATTTACCACTAAACCGTAAAACTAGATATATAAGTTAAAAAGCTTATAATTTTAAGAAATAAAATATGAAACAAACAATTATATACTGTTACTATTTAGTTGAACTAAAGCTTACCATTTAGTTGAATTAGAGTACCAAAAAATATGCAGTTGTCTAGTTCAAAGTTAAAGGTTGAAGTTTTATATCTCCATTTTGTTGTAAAATTTCGACAAAAGCCATTTTTATTTAATAATTAATGATACCAAAATTTCTATTTCATGTTAATATCCTTTTTTATAATGAAATTGAGGTCAACAATTTAAATTTGTTGAGCAAAAGTGTTAAGAAAACACAAAACTAAAACCAAAGAAACTTAACTTATTATACCGCAACCCGAACTCATGTAAAACATAAAATAAAATAAAAATGAAAAAAAAATAAAATTTGGAGGAAAAATAATCATAAAAAGAGAAAGAATGCCGACCAAAATTGGAGAAATCTTTTAGAACACATTTAGACCTTCTTGAAGTAAATTTGGTAGGTGAACAAAAATCAGGGAAACTCTATTTGGTCATTGCATTTTACTTTTAGCATCCTGAATACTCTTTACACCAAACTCTTATTTTGAAATACTATCATTTTACTTTCTGCGCCCAAATTTTTTTTTCCAAAAATACTCATCCTCCTTTTCTCTAATTGCTCACCTGATCCAATTTTTATCCTTTTTTTTTAGTCGAATATTTTGGTCGGGTATTAATATCCGACCAAAAAACGAGCTGGTTGGGTATTAACACTTGACCAGCAAGCAGAGTCTCCCCCATAAAAAAAAAAAAAAAAAAAAAAAAAACTTAATTAGCAATAAATTTCAAACAAATATGCATAAAACCTAAAAAAAAAAAAAATTAATCGTATCTTAGATTTATTCTCTGACACCAATTGCATATTGGAATTTTTTATTTGCATAAAAAAACTCAAACTCAAATTCTAAATCCAAATTTCACTTGTCACGGTGAAATAAAAAAATTTAAAATTTTTCTAATCTTTTCAGGAAAGTTAATATAAAAAATTTTTAGGGATCAAGAAATCAAATTGATGATTTTATAGGAGATGTGTTTTTATTAAATATCAAAATAAATTATTTAGGGTTTTAAATAGAAAATAGAGGAGGAAAACGATGAGTCGTAGTTCCAAATTTTAAAAAGTCTTAGTTTGAAATTTATAAGGGTAAGTTAGTCTAAAAAAATAATGGCAAATCTGTAATTATTTATAAGTTTCAAAACTGTGCGTCAAGAGTAAAATGCCGGGTGCAAATAGAATTTCTCCAAAAATCAGTTTTAGACAAAACATGACAACCGGTGCCCATAAAAAAATAAAAAAAAATTAAAGATTATATATATATATATATATATATATATATATATATATATATATATATATATATATATATATATATATATATATATTTCCGCATCATGTTTCTAAAGACTACGTCCTCTCATTCACATCGCAAGTAGGGATAGTAATTGGCACATCTACGGACCAATTTCTAGCCCGCTCTATTGCAAATATTTTTCCAATTCAAAATTTGGAATGAAGCATCAAAAAATTATGATTTACGAAATTTATTTTTTATTTATTTATAGAAAAATCATGACTTCATTTCTTTATTTCTTTTTAGAAAGAAAATGAAAGAAATTCATGTTAGATTATTATTCTAATGGATTCGAAATTCTAGACTAAACTTTAGAACTTAAAACCAATCCTCTCAATTTAGAATCTAATAGTTAACTTGATAGAACTAAAAACTTAGTAAGAAAAGCAAAATACTTTATATCTCTATGGAATGACCTTTATAGTGCTACACCTACACCGATACTATACGCTTACAGTAGAATTATCACATCAAATTTTTTGTGCCATTGCCGAACACCGTCCATTTCCATCCCTAATCACAAGCTCCAGTATCCAGAAAATCTTCCTGAATTGGTATTTAGACAGTGACACTGACAATTTGGGAGCAGATACAATAATAACCCAAACAAGCAAACAAGATAGAACTGTCCCTGAGATCAGACACACCAACAAAACAACACAACACAACAACAACACAGAAAGGCCAAAGCCACCTGAATAGGGACAATAGCGGTTACCCCAAAGGCCAATTTTCAGCCCGTTATATTTTGAATTAGAAACAAAAAAATTATTTTTCTAATTCAAAATTTTAAATATAGCAGATCAAGAATTAACCCTTAGACCCGCCCATTCTCGTACCAATCACACCACATGATCCATCAAAACAACAGCAAAGCTATCACACGCGCACACACCAAAGAATGAAAATATTGATGCAAAAACGCCGAAGAATTTTCCTTCACGAATAATATTACCATATGGCATGTAACAAGGACAGCAAATGTTCCATAAAATAAAGCAAGAATGTATATAATCTAACCAAGATATGAAATTCTCTATAACCTATCACGGGTAAAGAAGGTCACCCGTTAACGGACTCAACCCTTCCTTCTTCTTCGTTTTTTTTTTTTTTCTCAATCTGAGCTCAGATGAGGGCAATGCGCCTCTCATCGCTCGCTTGATGTGACGATGCCCGTTGTTTTGCAAATCGGACATAAGTTCTTCATCGTCAGCCATTGTTTGATGCAAGCAGTGTGGAAGTCGTGCCCACAGTCCAGCCGTCCGATGTCATCCTCTTCCACATATTCTTCCTGCAAGTCATCGGAGAAAAACATTGCCGTATGAGATGTTGATTAAGAGAACGACACTCGAGAGAACGCAATCAAAGAAATTCTAAGTGCGCCCACCTTGTTTCTAAGTGCACCCACTTTCGAGTTTGTCATTTTAAATTTTGGACTAAGTTACCCTGATCTTCCATATTTGTATTTTATTCTTATATAACTCACCCATTAACCCTAATGTGAAAAACTCTCTATCTTTCTCGTCTCTGTCTCAACCTAAACCGTCAGACTAAAAAAAAAATGCCCTTTATTTCCCACAAATCTATTCTCTAACCCTAATCTAAATGCAATACTTAATGGAATTTAAAATTTGAAAAGATATGAAGAAAAATTGGGAAAATAGACAAGAGATGGAAAAAAGAACAAGCGCAAATTGGAAATATTCGGGGTGTACTTGGAAAAAAACCCTTGTTTTGGAACTTTAATATGGGCGTACTTAGAACGTGAGCGTGCTTAAAAAGAAGATGGGTGCATTTAGAACTTCCCAATTCTAAATTTGCTAGAAATTGGTGGCTAGAATAACTAAACGTGTATGTTTACACTCAATTAGAACTAGAGGCTTGATTTGATAGAAAGAGATGAAAAACTAAAGATAAAGAAAAAAAGACATTTTCTATTAATTTCTCAACCACAAAGGATTAGTATGATACGAAATGATGGGCTATAAAGAAATGCTATTTACAGAAAATAAATGTTGCAATGATGCGCATGCTTCATTGATATGCTGTAATACTAAGAGAGATAAAGTGAGAAATGAGGATATTCGTACTAAAATAGGTGTAACTTCTATCGAAGAGAAGATGCGAGAAAATCGCTTCCGATGGTATGATCATGTGCATCTAAACCTACAAATGCAATAGTTCAACAAGGAAAACTTATCAATGTAAAACAAGTTAAAAGAGCGAAGAAAAGCCGAAAAAAATATGAATAGAGGTGATACGAAAAGATACGAATGCTCGAGGTTTAAACGATGACATATTACTCGCTAGGAATGAGTGAAGACGGATAGTCCATATGATTGATCCGGCATGATTCTCTTTTGGTTTATGTAATCTACCCCAAGTACTTAGGATAAAAGGCATAATTGTTGTTATTGTTGTTATAAATGATTAGTTTGGGCTTTCCCATATTTTTCTCTTTATTTTTCTACTCATGGTCATGGTCAAACACGGAAAATATGCTTAAGATGGCTAACCAAAGGTTCACTAACGAAGAAGTGAACGTTCCACTTCCTACATAGATGACATGTAAAAAAGTAGTTTTTGCGAGCTATCATCCATGACACAAAATAAGCTGTCAACGCATCGAGTCGGCTATTTTACCTGACAAATGCAGCATGGTTCCACTTCACTAGGTGTTTCCTCTGAAAGTGATATATATTTCCGCTGCTTCAGGCACTTCAGAATGGTTTCATCGGTGAGACCAGTGCTCACATTTCCTATTCGCTCAGTCAACGCTAGTAGTTCCTGAGAAACGTTGAGATTGTTATAACCTTCTCAATGAAAATACATAGCGCAGCCCATCAACATAATCTTCCTTTTTAACTACCTCATAAGACATGTTATCAACATCAAGCCGCATGTCTCTGTGCCTGTCATGCAAGTCAGCAGCCCCACCATAAATTACCGCAGGATCAAGGAAAACCACACCATGCATGCCCTGTTCAAAGGCCACAACACGCAACTCATATCAATTTCTACCATGCAAAGGTGCAAGAAGCAAAAAAAAAAAGTAAGCGATTTCGATATTACAATGCAGTGTAAACCACTGTACTGGCAACAACAAGACTACGATTAGCAGAAGAGTAGAAAGACTCTTGAGAAGGCTTTTGGTAGAAACTACTGGATCGAAGAAGTAAACAAATGAGAATGAGATCTAGCATGGAAAATAGAGAGGACGTGCAAGAGAAAGCGATCTTGCAAAGAAGTAACAATGATGAGCAGAAGGAAAGTTTTCTTCGCAAAGAAACACCAAGGCGCAGGTTACTCATCATTACTGTGCGCGCACATTGAAGAGTAAAGTCTACTGCCAAAGTGATCGTTTGTGCTTTATGGCAGAACTAAATGGTCCCTAAAACTCAAGAGAATAAGGGAAAGCGATCTTGCAAAGAAATAACAATGATGAGCAGAAGGAGATCTTGAGAAGGCTTTTGATAGAAACTACTGGATCGAAGAAGTAAACAAATGAGAATGAGATCTAGCATGGAAAATAGAGAGGACGTGCAAGAGAAAGCGATCTTGCAAAGAAGTGACAATGATGAGCAGAAGGAAAATTTTCTTCGCAAAGAAACAGCAAGGCGCAGGTTACTCATCATTACTGTGCGCGCACATTGAAGAGTAAAGTCTACTGCCAAAGTGATCGTTTGTGCTTTATGGCAGAACTAAATGGTCCCTAAAACTCAAGAGAATAAGGGAAATGCTCTGTGTTCTCATTATTACAAGAGTTACATTTTCACTTCAACATGAAGTCTGAAGTTATACTAAAAAAGAAAAGCCCAGAGACTTCCCTCTTCACATTATCTCCAGCCACTAACGTCAATGCCAGGAAAAATTATCTAGAGTGAGGGTGTGGTCATCCTAGGTGGTAAAATTGTTTACTGGTCAGAGACATCCCGATAACAGTTGGGGAAGTTTCCTAATCAGAGGCAAGAAAGTGAAGAGATTGCAACAAACGAGAGAACAGCTAATAAGATAAAACTACTGATTCTTTATAAAGAGAGAACGGGCTATAAAACATAGGAAATAAAAAGCACATATGTAAAACATAAGAATAAAAAGAAAGTTTACCTGCAGTATATGCTCCCCCCTCCGTGCAAGCGCATTACGAATCTGCTACAAAGGGAAACAGGAAAAAAAGATAAAGGAACAGTAAGGTCCATATAATGAGAGAGAGGGAGAAAAAAAAAACGGGAGATGCACGAACTAGAGCTATGGAGACGACTGTTGAGTCTTCCTCAGATGAACAGGTAAGAAATGAGCACTGACATCTATTTCAATGGCATGTTAGAAGAAAGGTTGTACTTACTTAATTCACGCTCAGCAGAATTGTCAAAAAAAAAAAAAAAGAACAATAGCAATCATAAAGATCTGATGGACTAAAGGCCACAGAGGCACCAAGAGAACAAGGGATGAAAATAAAATTGAACAGGTCAACTCTCGCAATCGCAACATGTGGACGGGCAAAATAAAATTCCCATGTCACAAAATTCCCTATTAGCTGTATATTGTCTTATCCTAAATATTTTAGTCACTCTAGCTAACTATTCCTCCCAATTGGCCAAATCGGATGATCTATAAACATTTTACCAAACTACTCCTGTCTTATCCTAAATATTTTAGTTCTCACTACTCCTGTCTATGCTACACTTACCCTTTCTTCTAGTCCAAAATCTGACCTCTTTGAACAAACTCACTTCGTCCTTGCTAAGTTACCAAACTTCCATCTAGATGATCACATCCAGACAAATTTTCATTAAATAAATAGTGTCGCTTTAAAATAAGCCAAAAGATTGCATGACGAATATGTCAGAAACGGTTCAATCTTAGATAAATATAAAAAGACACCTCGTCAAAGGTTGGAAACTATTTTGACAAGGCCTAAACACGTCCAAATTTGTACACGTAGTTGATTTGTATTAGGTTGATTAATGGAATGGAGTTTTGGATACCTTTGCTTCAAGATTGGCATCCATAGATGCTGACCATTAAGGTCTTTTTTGTTCGCCTGTTCTATTTGATAAAAATAAAACAGCTCTACATTTTGTTTCTAGGCAACAAAGCATACATATACACACATTTTCGCTATATCCTACATCACGAGTTAGCACATTGCCATCCCTGCATTGTACCTGTACAGCATCAATGTCAGTGTCCATGTATTTTGTATCTTAAATATCTACAATCGCTATCTCCAAAAAGAGAAAACAAGGAAACAAAAATCAAATTTGCTACGTGCAGACTAGATACTTGCATCCTTAACGTTTACTTTTTCTGACTCCTATACCAATCAGATGCCATTCCACTTATCTGGAGAAGCTTCTAAAATATGATAATCTAAGGTAAAATCATTCAATATTCTCCGAGCATAACATTTCGGAGTGCAAGAAACGAGCATGCATTATCTCTAGACTCTACCATCTTCTCATAATAAACTCCCTAGCAACTTCCCAGTAAGGAAAAGAACCTTACTATCAGCAGAAAAGCTTATGTGGAGGATACTGTGACATACTGTGAAAGGACGACTTGTTTCGCAATGATAGCTCCTCAATCACAGAAACCCCGAGATATCTATATGTCCTCGTCAAAATAATAAGCAAAATGTCTGTTGTGTACTCTCTCTTTTCAGCTAGTTACAGGACCTGCACCTTGGATTTCTACAACCCAAACCCACCCCCTTTACTACTGAACCAGGACTCAGGTGGCTTTCTAACTTAACTTGTTACCATGCATTAACAGAAAGATATATTCCTAAATTTTACATAACCAAGAAATATTTGCCCATAACTTCAGAAAATACCTTATTTAATGTATATATAGGCGTCTCCACAGGGCCTATGGAGGCGCATCTAAATCTCAACAGTGCAGGCTTATGTGGAGGATCCAAACCGTTAGATATGATCTCCACGATATAAAATGTTGGTGTACAGAAAATCATGCATTTTCGATATATTTTGACCATGTAGTATATCGCTATAAAATGGACAGTTTTTCAACACCAGAACAAATAAGACCTCTTGATCGATAATGAAGTGTCTAAATTATATGATTTTTTTACACCACATATTTAGAGCATGAAGATCATAACTATCAGTTTGGATTGTCTATATACACCATCTATGTTGAGATTTAAGGGAGCCTCTATAGGAAACTCTCTATGGAAATACCATAGGTACATATTCGCACACAAGCACGCATGCACATATTATGTATATGGATCAACAGTAGACTTATAGTGCTAAAATGAATAAATGACTAATCACAAAAATTTAATAAGTAACAAGTACAGACATTACTATCAACGATATTGAAATATTTCAATATTTTTGAAGCCACTTGACTGCATATTCTGGGTTATTATTACACACATAACAAAGTGCACAATCAATTAGAAGTGACAGTATAACAATAATAAGCTGCTAACATCTCTGCCATTTCCAACTAAAACATATTTCCAACAAGTTTCATAGCGTCCATTGTCTTAAAAATACAATGCAACACTGCATTACTATCCAGCAACTGTCAATTGCACTATTGCTGGGCACTCAATATTGCTGGGCACTCAATATGAGGGAAAAAAAAAAGTTCAATCCAGAGTATTTATGATCTAAGGAATTTTGAATTAACGAAAGAAAAACAGAATGTTTGCAAATGTAGCTTCAACAAACGTCAGAGGCAACGCGTATAGTGCAAATCAGTGACCAAGATACTGAAGGGTTTTTACTAACATTGCTGAGAATCAGTCACTCATTATGATGGCAAGATCAAGTAGGAGGTAGTCCATAGCATCAAAGTCTATATTAAATGAGCATGGTGCTTCCAGGATACTAAAAGAGCATACAAAACTCATGGAACAGAAGGAAATTCTATAAGACCAGTTTATCAGAACCTACAAGACCACAATATCATATGGACATATCCACAAAATAAGTGCAGCTGAAATGAAAATGTATTAGATATGTTGCATTTTCTAACAGGTAGGAAAGAAAGTCCATCCATAAAAAGAGGAAGCCCGCACTAAGGATAAAATGTGAGAACCAATGTACATGGTTTGGGCATGCACAACGGTGACACTAAGTGCTCTAGTAGGGAGGAAAAAAAGGAATGAATGGAGCTATTGTTCTAAATATTGGCCTTGACAAACGATATATTGCTCATTAATATCGTTTTGAAGGGTCTACCGATACGACACAAAAACACGATATTGGTTCATATCCCCGATATATTGTACAATATTCCACTATCCGATATAAAAACTGCCCATCCGATGAGATCCCGACATCCAATATTTAGAACCTTGAATTGAGCAAAGAGGGCTAGAAGTAGATTTTAAAAAAAAATGGATGGACGAAGTTAAAGGATATGACAGTTATTAATTCAAACAACGAAATTGCGTTTGAAGTACTGAATGGAAGAAAATAATTTACGGAAGCGAGCTTGAGAGCATGAGATAAACGCTTTGTTGCTGCTACTTCAGTGTTATTTGGTGACAGTTTGGCACTGATTGCATAGAGTTAATATTTTCTGTATTCTATTTTTCGTCCACAACAATTATAAATCTAAAATGCAATGAAGATATATTCTTGAGGCTTACCTCTTACCACACACTAACAGAGAAGTATAGTGCTTTGGCTCGAACTGCTGCCTTGCTTTTTAAAACAATTATACTGAATAACAAAAACTGCCAAGAAAGACCTAACATCAAACATTCATTGTGATGATAAGCTTGTGGTAGATCCTCATCATAGAGTTGCGGTATGATGATAAAAGTGGAGTAGTGCTAACTGTTAACATGTGATCATAAGACACTCATGAGACTAAAGGAGTAGGCTTATATGAAGCTTGTATGAGTCAGAGTAGACAAAAAAGTACATTAAAAATCAGTACATCTTTAAGAAGTTAAGAGGTGGCTTCGATGAAGAATAGTTGAACGAGGAGTAGCAGTTGGACCAAGACGAAGATGAATTAACTACTCAGATAGTAAAGAAAGGATATGTGGTTGTTATTTCATCAGAGAATACGGCCACGGAGAGAAAACTTTCTTGTATAATGTATTGTTTTGTTGTTGGCGGTGGTGGTGTATATATATCAATAGGGTCTTCAGTTTCATTCTCTCTCTCGCAAGATGGATTGATAAAATTAAAAAAGGAAGACGAGAGAGTTAAAAAATGGGAATGACTCCTTTGAATGATGCTCATGAATTTGAAATTTTTTGGTGAAACAAATCTAAATTATCTAGTTGCAAGATACATAATTAGGATGCAATACGTATGATATCACAAAAGATAAGGGTAGTTTTCTAATCATGTATCAGGACATGTAATGTGAATAATAACAACGTAAAAAAGAGTTGAGCACTCATATTTGTGTCATCAACAATTTCCTTACTGCAAATATTCAAGCTAACAATTCCTATCAACATGGCTTAGTAGGATCATGTTTCACGTTAACTGTATGTTGAAATGAATACATTCTCTAGAAAGAAAAAAAGAATTATGGTAAGCCTTCCAAATTAAGTATCGGTTTAATCATAAACGATACAAGTGCTGGCTACTTCATAATTAGAATAACAACCAAAGTTTCAAAAAAGTTCATACTTTATCATAAGTATTAATGGTGGGACGCTAAAATATTTATTAGCAAAAGGAATTATATCCAATAAGCAGCGTGATATCTGCAAGAACAATAAGTTTACTGAGAAAAGTAAAAAAAGGGGGACAGCATACCTCTGATAACACCCTGCTCCTGCTCTCTCTTGCTCGCAAAGACGAGAGATCACCCAGAACACCATTTGCTGACCTCATATAAGATTGTGGAAGGCTGCGAAGAATTGCAGCTCTTTGGTTCCTCAGCTCCTGCAAGGTATTGGAAGGGCCAGAAGGTTGAGGCGGGACACTAATGTTCTGAGGTGAAGCTGACCGAACAGAAGGAACTAAGGAACGAGCAACTATTGGTAGCCGCCGTTGATATTGGCTAGCAGGATTTTGAGGAGGTATCCAGGTTGGTCCTGATGATTGAGCAACCTCAGAACTGGTTGCAGCCTGTGATGCAGGAGCTAGACTCCAATTTGACGAGTGTTGCATCAAATGCCTGATGTCAGTAGGGGGGGAAAGAACAGGCTGGTCCGAAACGTTGTTCCTTGGTAAGCTCCTTGAGTTGGTTTCCTCTCTTGACACACTAGACCTTTGCGTTGCAACAGCCGGAGACCTTGAAGAACTGCCTGTTCTAGAACTAGAAGCTACATTCACCAGAAAGGGGTGGACACTTTGAACTAGGCTAGGAATTGATAATGCAGGAGACTGACTATCCGAAGTTCCACTAGCAACTGCTTCCCTAGATTCCAGGAACTGATTATACGGGACAAATAGATTAGACACTTGATCGTTCGACCAAAGATCAGATGACCGGAGATTATTTCCCGAGCCCCACTGGTTTTGAGGGGAAGCAACATGCTGGGCAGGGTTGATTCTAATGCGACAATTTCTCTGTGAGCTCTCTGCGCTTCCTGTGACATTATGAGGATGGTGTTCCGTAGCACCCGTAGCTGCCCCAATTCTTGGGTTCAGCTGTTCTCCGCTAGGATTTGTACCCGCTGGATAATGTAACGAACTACATATGCTTAAAGTAGTGTTCGCACTTCCCTGAGCAGACACAGAATGCGCCAAACTATTCTCACCTTGGTAAAGGCAATTCGAGCTTCCACTTGCAGAGCATTGTGTAGAAACTCCTTCAATGCTCTTCCTTTTGCAGGATAAACGCCGACCATCAAACGAACTTCCAGATGTGCCTTCACCCCTTTCTAACAGAAATCCAGGGCCCCTGGAGGAACTCCCGGGGAGATCTAAGGAAGCACTTGAAGAGGAAACATGCACAGATCCTGATGAACCTGGAACGAAAGGAACGGAAAATTGTGCTGCTTCTAAGGCCAGGCTGCTGCTACCACCATGCGCCACATTTTGGTCTGAGTTCCGAAGGAAATTAGGATTTTGTGAAAATGCCTGACTGCCGTCCACTGGATTGCTGTTTAGATTTAAACTTACATTTTCCATGGGAAGCATGTTGGTTGCTTCCCTTCGGCCTTCTTCTATTCTTGATCCCAAAAGCATGTTGGTCGACTCTAACTGCCTTCCCTCTGTCCTTGATCCTTGACTCCCGTTAATTGTCAAAGAAGATGCCCAGCCATGCTCCATCTGGATCCCTTCATGGGCTACCTGATCTAGTAGCGAATGCTGACTAGAGCTAGGTCCGCTTGAATTCCAGATACTCAGGTTAGGAGAGTCATCACCTGAGAGATCTATGTATGGCACATTTCCTTCATTAGAAAATACTGGAGAATCTGGCAAGTTCTGGCTTTCCACTGAATTCATAATCACGTCGGTCCACAATATTTCTTGATCCATGAGTGCTCCAACTAAACCTTAAGGTCTTCAAAGGTCTAGAAGGACTCAAAGATATTCCTTTAACCTTACAAAGTTAGCCTATTGGTGGTCGGTTAAGATGTCTATCTGGAGGGAAAAAAAAATTAGTTCAGTGTTCGATCGATCTAATCATAATTCACTTGCAAACATGCAATTGGCTCGAGGCAGCTAAAAAACATACTTTATTATAAACAACCGTTGTCAAGACAAGTTTGAAATATTTCATTCGATAATGTGCAAACTAAAGGTATGAAACTGGCAACATTATACTGTCAACATAAAGAGACAACGACAACTAGGGAAACAACTGTTGCATTCCTCAATGAGATGCCATTTAATTGGAAACCAATATTAAGGCAGCTTTATCATTTACCATTTAATCAACAAACTTATAAAAGAAAAGTGGTCCATTCAAAGCAAAAAAAGAAGAAGAAAAAATTGGTCTATATTCAGAATATAAAAGAAAAACAACTCACATATTTCATACCAATATCCTACAAAATTTACAATTAACTGGACATCTCTGGTTCTAATTCTTCCATTGATGGACATGCCTACAGAACTTTAGGATTTTATCAATAGAACATTATTCCCTGAAACATACACATAAATCGTGAGATGAATTATCATTTTGCCTAACAAGAATTTGTGTTATTGCTAATTCCTTTTAGAAACTACCACTAATCTTATGAAATAATGTGAACATATTATAATGCCCAAGTTTGTATAGCTCATATATAATTTATTATATAATCAATCATAATATTATTATGGTTGACTTTATCCCAAATTAAAAGCTACGGACAATTAACATCTTTGAGTTGAACCAATCTATATTGGATACATACAGTTTGTTTGCTTGGTTAACTATTATAATCAAGATGTCCTTGATCCCTTGTTGATCCAGTGAGATTATATAACTTGAGGTGGCAATAGGTTCTTCAGGTCAGATATTAGCACCACAATCTCTGACCTGAACCATATGACCCGAGTCACCTCATTACCCCTCCCTAAAATCTGAGTCATATTTCCTTTTCTCTTCCTCACTCCATTCCGAAATCTCTATCTTGACTCTCACCATAACCCCTTCAAGGGAAATGGAGATGGAAAATGCCAAAAGGAAAGTTGGCATATCTAAAAGAAAATAAAGCTGGGATTTGGGACCTTAGAAGCATCCTGAGATGAGGGTTGGGTTGAGCGAGAGGGTTTGGGATCGGGCAGGAATATAAAACTGGGACTTGATTCAAAATTGGATAGGCTTGAAGTAAGAATGTTACCAAGTTGAGTGAGAGTTAACAGGGAGGAAAATTTGATGTGGTCGTATGTGACTTCAAACTGATTAAAAGAAGGAATTCCTTAAAAGTAAATGAAAGGAAGAAAATATCAACAAACAAGAATCCCCAAGAAAATTTAAAAAATACACAAAAAGGAACCCAAACATGATGGCTGTCCACACTCCACAGATCTTTTAAGTGGGTTAAAAACATTAATACTGTTGATTATAATCAGCAAAAGAAAAGGAAAAAAGAAAAGACCCTACCCTTGAGCAGTTTAATTGGATTCGGGAAAGAGGATCGAGATAGAACAAAGAAAACAAACTTTCTTTTATCTACTCTCTCTAGATGATATGTTAAGAATGCCCTGATCACCTCTTTCCCTCTCTTGAGAATAGAAACTGAGTGATGCCACTGACTTTGTTGATGGTTCTCAATTAGAAAAGGGAAAAGAAACTGACAAAGATGTAGGTTGTGTGAATGAAAAAACTCCAAGGGAACAAGTTAAAACGAGGATCAAAACGCACCAAGGGAAGCAATAATATAAAAGTTTCCATGGACAATGGTGCCTTTTAAAATCTAACCTTCGCTGCTGATTTGTGGTTGCTTTGGATGTTGCATGTGGGATTCTTTCTAAGGGTTCCTAACAGATTGAGAGTCTATTAGCAACCTGAGCCTTATATAAACATCTCCAATCATCTAGAGTTAGAGAGAGGCCATCATATAAATAGGGGGAATGAACTCACAAAGAGGGAAGCTATCAAATGAAAGAGTTTCTTCTTCCTCAAGACTGCCAAGACTATCAAAGCACGCCATCACGGAATCAATCTCGTCTATTCTCCACAATTAAAGGGGGCAACTGACATCACATAAAGCTTACTTCTTTCTAGTCTTCTTTCTACTTGATGTCCTGGGGAGAGTTGTCATGCCACGAGGGAACAATCATCAATTCAAAAGGCTTTCATCACTTCAAAGACATCCATCATCAAACTAAATCCCCTAGCGGCCAACTTAAAAAAGAACAATTCATGGTCAACCGCCATCAATTCAAAGATTGCAATCCTCACCAATATAGGAGGAGCCCTCATTTACAAAAGAGAGAAACTTATCTCGTCTTCTCTGTCTTCCTTGAGATCTCCAACAAATCTTGTCGTAGTCAAGGAGAAGCTATCAAGTATACAATCAAGGAGAACTACAATTGACAGAGCTTCCTCTTGCTATGTTCAACATTAAACCTTTAGCAATGTTTCCTCCATCTCTTCTCAAATTTCCACATTGAGATTACTGACGAGTTGTTAACAAAATAAAGTACTACTCTAAACTCCACAAATACAGTTCCCCGAATATCAAATCAGATTGTAACTCGTCCGATTATAAAGATAACACCTATGTAATCAGTTTCAAACTTAGAGTTTTCAAATTCCCATATTTTTCTAGTTTTCATTTTTTTTTTATGAGACCACCAAAAACAAATAGCAACTCTACTGAGAATACTTCTTCCATCATAGAAGAAGTTGTTGCACAGCTCGTAACATGGCAGCTCCACAACTGGAAAACCTTAGTGCTTCGTAGGATGTCCAGAGAAAAAACAAGCTTTGAAACTTGTAATCGTCGTCCTTGAACAATCCATATATCAAGGAAAAAGACTATCTAGAAAGTCTGAATTACCTTCACCCTCGTCTATAAGAACAATCATGAACAACATACTAGCAGCCCAAGTGCGTGGGGGATTGAGCTATCCGTATCTACCACCGACAACAGGGGCTCTTTTGATCCCAACTACGATCATAGCCTTAAAAACCTTTTCATAGAAGAAAAGTCAATTCATTCAAAGCACCCAGGCCAAATCTCAGTCGTTGGAGGTGGTGATATCCTTTGATTATGGTTCGTCCTCTTCTCACTAAGAATTATCGCTATACAAAGCTGGCATCAATTGTACCTATGCATCATCCTGCACATCATCCTGCACAGAGAGTTCTTACTTGGCCACAACAAGTAGCCATGATGGTAATGTAGCCCTCTCAAGTGGCTTGATATTCATGAACAAGCTATTAGAACTCAACAAGAGATGTCCGAAGCTCAAAATGTGGCTTCGGACGAGATGGGACTCATGATCCAATAACTCTTCAAGAACCAATCATCCGGTGCTGCTGCAGGTACCAGTAGCAACATCAACAATATTAATCATGTTGGTAATCCCCCTCTAGGTATGAAAACAAGACCAGGAATCAACACTAGCAACTCCAAGCATAACATCAAATTCATGGAGAATATCCAGGCCCAACTCAATGCCATTGTGCATCAAAACATTTAAAGAATGGGATTGTTCAATTATCTCCCACCTACATCGGATACGGTGTCATACCCTCCAAAGTTCAAGCTACCACCACTAATAAATATGACGGGAAGTCCCCAAACCAGTATCCTTACTACTTATGTAGGATACTACTTATGGTTACAAAGAATTAATGTGGTAAGAAATGATGCCATCATGGAGACTTTTCATTGGCACCCTCTAGGGGTGGCCTTTGATTGGTCCGAATTCGTCCCACAAGTTCCCATCAAAACATGGGTGACCTTGAGACTTGGTATCAAATCATGGGTTGATCATGAGACTCGGTTGCTCTCTCGTTTCTATAAGGACAATATCAAGGTAATGATGCAAGAGCTCCTCGTTGAAAAGCAAGGGATGGAGAACCAGTTTATGCCTATATTAAGTGATTCAGGAATCTCTCGCTCATACCTTGCCCTCGTTACTACAAACATATTAGCATAATTTATTGATTGAGCTCGAGACACGAATGGCCAAGATAAAAGGCTCATTTTTGAAAGGAGCTCCTAAAATAAGTAGAGATTGCCAAAAGGTCGGTTGAGATTGAATTCCTTGAATCACGTAGTAGCTTGGGCACCTCATCCAGAGCAGATGAAAGCCATCATGGGAGAAAAAAAAAACAGAAGCTACGGATCTTCTCTAAGAAGAGTACTAGGAAAACTTGGAGTAGATCACTCCTCTCTCTCCAAATAAACATGTCACGTTTATATTACAACTCGCATAGTAAAATGGTATTTCCTTGTTGCATCTCCACTGAGCGAGAATCAAATATCAACATTCCTCGGCAAAAGCCATGTCACATTAAAATCACTCCTTTGACAACAAGGATGATTCCACTCCTCATCACATCCCCAGTGGAGCAAGGATCATACTCTCTGCATTCCAAACAGAAAGACTTGTCACGTTAGTATTATACCTCTAATAGGCAATCCCTGAATTGCTATGTTAAAGCATCTGACAATCAGAACCCACTCTACAACCTATCACGTTAATGATTACCTTTAGAAGTTGCATTTGTTTGTTGTTATACCTAACATCAACTGAATAGTCCAACCAATCCATATCATCACATTGATGACAAACTTTGAACAATACCAAAAATAGGTAACTTATTACTAATGTATGTTACTGTCACTTCATAAGTTCATATATCCCTCATAAGTTCATATATCCCTGTATGGTTGCACAACACAACGTTATCATCCAATTGCAACGACTAAGGATGAAATCCAACCCCTCGAAGACTAAGGACAAAGGAAAGCTTTGGACTCTAAGCTCAAGAAAAATTCCATGATTACTCATTATGTAGAATGAAATAACATGGCAAGCCCAAATGAGACAGTAGTTGGTAAAGATTAACCAAAACCGTTAATAGCTGAGAATTTGCTAAAAATCCTAAAATCTCTATGGAATTCATTCCCTTCCATCAAACTTCTCCGGCAGGTCAATCGAATTCTACTTGCACCTTAAACTTTCTCCAAAAATAAAATTCAAAATCACGCCCACTCTCAGCAAACCTCAAATGAGTCTATATCACATTAAACTTAATAGAAGCCCGAGAAAACAACAAGGCAAAAAAGCACGTAGGGTACTGATGCCTCATCCTAGACACCAGTGGCTTGATCGGGCTAGAGAAAGCAGTTCCTGTTATGTAGCAAACACCAGTGTCCATATAAATTTTGGACTAGGACACTAGTGCAGCACCACGAGGCACCAGTGCCCTTGGGAAGCTCCGAAGACCAAATTCCCTCTTCTACACAGGACATCGGTACCCTCACATTATAAAATCAAATTTTTGGAGAGAACACCCATGTCCCATATCAATAGACCGATGCCCCTGGGGAAAATTCAAACTTCAACCTAATTTCAAGTTCTAATCTTCACCATTTGTTCATGGTTCTTTCGAATCTTGAGGACAAGATTCTTTTTAAAGATCCCTAACCTATCGAAAGTTTTAGATCATCAACCCTAGTCTTATATAAACATCAATGTTTAAAATAACGATAACGGTAATATAACGTTTTGTCTCTGTTAGCTTATATAGCATATAACGTAACGCATAACGTAACCATTTTCTATTTATTTAATTAAAAATAAATAAAACTATATAAAATAAATTTTATAAATTAAAAATTGAATTAAAAATTCTAAAAGAAAATATTAAAAAAATTATATCTCAGTATTAATTCTAAATTTCTAACAGTTTCATAGTAATTCTCATATTTATCTTCATAAATTAAATTACATTCAACCCCATAATTTCAGTCATAATCTAAATAAGAAAATAAGATTTCAAATTTATTTTCAATTATTATAAATATTATAATTTATATTTTGTAATGCTTAATTTATATTATTTTTAATTGTTTATTTTAGATTAGCTGAGAATTCAATTTAATCAGCAAGTAAGAAATTTCAGTAATTGAAAAGCAATTATAACAAAAAAAAATTCAGTAATTGGAAAGAAATTATAACAAGTAAATAATGATATACAAGTTAATAATACCACAAGCAATTAAACAAGAAAATAGCAAGCCGTCAAGTAAAAAAACTACAGCAATTCGCTAACAATCAAAATAAGTAATCGAAATCAATATAAAAACTATTTAAAAATTATTGTAAATAACGTAACATAACGTAATTTAACGTAGCGTAACGTAAAATAACATAACATAACATAAAAAACGCACCGTTACAGTGCATTGGGTTATTTTCGACTGTTAAGTAACGTTGACTTTCTGTTAGATTTCATAACGCAACATAACGGATTTCATAACATGTTATTTTCAACATTGATAAACATCACCAATCATCTAGAGTTGGGAGGAGGGTATCATAAAGAGGAGGGATGAAATCACAAAGAGAAGAGTCATCGAATCAAACGTCGTCTTCTTATTCTTCCTCAAGACACTAAGGCTGTTAAAGTCTGACATCACTTTATCAATCTCTTCTATTCTCCACAATTAAAAGAAGCAACCAACATCATGCAAAACTCTCTTCTCCCAACTCTGATTTTTGAGGAACAGTCATCATCATCCCACGAGGAAACAATCATCAACTCAAAAGGCTTTCTTCGATCCAAAGAAAACCATCACCAAATCAAATCTCCAATGGCCAACTAAAAAGAACAATCCCCAGTAAGCCATCATAAATTCAAAGAAGGTAGTTGTGATCAATTCAAAGAGGCAGCCATCACCAATCTATGCGGAGCCGTCATCTACAAAAGAGAGAAATTTTAAAAGAAAAAAGCTGACATCAAGCTAAAATCTCTTGTTCTCTCTACACATTTTTTTTTAGATCAACAAATCTCATTGTGGTCATGGAGCGACTGTCAAGTATGCTGTCCAGGAGAGCTATAGTCGACAAAAGCTTCCTCTTGTTACATAAATATTAAATATCTATACAAGGTTCCTCGTTCCTTCACAGATTCTCACATTGAGATAGTTGTCGGATCGTCAATGGAGTAAAGTACTCACTCGCAGTAAATCTCCAACAACGCACTTCCCTCATATATCATTATGGCTTGTAACTCATCGGTTATGAAAATATCACTTTTGTAATCGATTTCAAATCTAAAAAGTTCATATTTTTCTAGTTTCTAATTTCTTTTATGAAACCATCGAAAACAATAGAGACATTGTGAGAGGGAGGGCTGCAACGAGAAGGGAAAATCTGTGGAATTTTCTCTTGCTAATCTTAATCCTTATATTCCCTAATTTATTTAGCAGCATAAATAAATAGGAAGTGCACATCAATGATGCGATCATCATTACTTAGAACTAAGGGTGTGGAAACATATGGAAGGAAGGTTCCCTTAGATACATAAACATAGTGCACCCGTAATTTGTCATTTCTTATATATAACCTAATACATTTTCTTAAAAGTTTACCATAAGAGAACTAGACTTTATGTGTGAGAGAAATTACAGACAAATATTGTTTTAAGCAATTGTATAGTCCATCCCAGCTTAATTAGGCTTTTTGTAAAGTGCTCCATCAATGCAATTGACAAACAATAATAGAAATTGTTTTCAAAAGATATATATTATTTTTCATTTTTCCTTCTAGATTAAATTTGGAATAGAATTAGCATATGAACATAATACCAATTGATCGACATATACAATTCCATTTATTAGGATTCCGTATTAAACTTATATTTTATTCTAAATTATATTTTACATATAAGATTAGATGATTTAGCACAATTTGTCAACATGTCACTATGGATTTGATTTCTAAGAAGTAAAGTTCACATCCAGGATTTATAAAGATATTATTAATTGTTCATGTAGATTAGAGGGGGCCTCTTCTAACAGGGTATGGAATCACAATCAAGTCAGTGATTAGAAAGATTAATGTAGGTTTAACTAACTGCTATTGGATTGCTTCAAGTTGATGCTTATAAAATTATACTAGTAAGGTTTATCATATATATTTCTCTCTTTAGCACAGCTTAGAAATTGTCTTCATAGTCTACCATTGCAAGTAATATTTACCTTACCCATCCTAGTTCATGTCAATTTCCATACCTTCAAGCTGATAATTGTTCCCACTTCCACACTTAAATGCAGAAGATATTTTAGGAGTGGATGGCAAGATTTATGCTAGGAATAGGATTTATGTGCCATGCAACTCCTAATTGTAGGGATTGTTTGTGCTTGTGCCACAGATAAGTCCTACATTTTGTGCATGCATCAGATTCCTATATCTTGTTCTTCTACATAAGTTGCAGCCAATCCCCCATTTAATTTTTAAGCAAAGAGTACCAAATAAAACTACAGAAACATAAACTGGATAGTTTGAAGTCATCATTCCTTGAGTTCTCTAGCCATACGGCATGTGCAAATGACCACTTCTCAACAAATGTCTCCAGCTAATCTCCAAACTTGCATATTAGTTATGAGCAAATCTAATTCAACTATTAAAGAAGGCTTCACCAACCCACAGCTATACAGCAGACACCTACTCAACAGAGACAAATACCACAGATAAAGGATATAAAGAACAAAAAACAAATAAAAAGTTGTCTAGCTTCTGATGATGTATTACAATGTCTCCAACAGCTATAGCACACATCCACAGGCCACTTAAAAGTATCTCTGTTTCTAGTTACTGACTGCTCTCTTGTCAAAAGGAGGTACGAAACCACATATCTCACATACTCCACTAATGGTTACTCACCTAATATAAAGCTCTCTAAAAGAGCCCTTTTTTCTTAGTGGTGATTCACCTGATACCACAACAAGGACTAATAAATCCTTCATCAAACTTAAAAAATTTCCACCATTTTTGAACCTACTGATTGAAAGTTGAAATCATCCATCTGCATCACACCACCGAAAACTCATCTCAAGAGAGCACTAAGATTGCAGTAACATCAAACCATCAGATCCAATTGGCACATTTACACAGAGCTGCATTATCAAAATCTTCTGGTAACTGTTGACTGCTTGGTTTTTGTTAATTTCTCCATCCTAGTTTCATCACACAACCCACCATCATCTCTTCTCCATTCTCCAGTCAATGCTTTCTTAAGAGAACAATACTACAAATAACATAACCACTAAAATACTTACTAATACCTATCTGTTATGCATCACATAACACAACACTCTAATGACATCGCCGCAAGCATCGCCATTTCCATCGATCACAATAATCCACAGCAACCAAAAGAAAAAGACCTCAAAATAGCTGACATGCGTCGATGGATAAAAAATCAGTTTTTTACCATCTAATCCGATGCATAGGACGATCTTTTCAGATCAAAAAGAAAATCAAGATCGGAATTTTGTGAGCATAGTGAGAATCTGATTAAAAAAAAAAAAACATCTCAAAACCGACCAAAAAGACAAATTCATTTAAAAAAAAAAAAATCAACAAAACCCAGATTCCAAAATCAACCAAAAATAAGGAAAAACACCCAAAAATCCAAACTTGATAATCATCCACAGATCTTCCTCATGGTCAATAAACCATCAAAAAATCTTTAAAATAAATAAATAAATGGAAAAATGGCCACCGCGTACCTTCCAGCAAAATCCGATCTTGGAATCAGCAAGATCGAGCTCAAATCTCTCTCTCTCTCTCCCCTCTCCGCGACTAATATCTCAACAACCTCTGGTCTCCTCTTCCCTTCCCTTAAAAGAGAAACCCCAATAAAGCCAGCAACTTTACCGATGACTTGATGGGGAAATTGGGGGAAGAGATTGGGGTTTGGATTTATAAACAAAGAGGAGAGAGAGAGAGAGAGAGAGAAGGGGAGGTATAGGAAAAGGGCGAAATTAAAGTAATTTTCTCTTGCTTTTTTTTTTTTTTTCCCTCTTAAAAAGCTTGGGTTTCCTCCAAATCTATTTAGAGAGAGAGGTACACTCAAAAAATAAACAAATATACTGTATAAATAAATAGGGTGAGGAGGTGTGCCCACTAAAGGGATGTGTGTAACACATTAGAAGGGGGAGGGGCTTCCCCTTGGGATGCATACACACGGTGCACCTCACCAGGACACATGTTGCTTATCCTCCCCCTCTAAACCTCCCATTTTTGTCTATTTGTATTATTATGTGTTTGAATAAGGTTTTCAAATTTAAATTCCAATTGACTTTTCCATATTTTTCTCTATTTTTTATTTTTAAAAAGAAAAATCATTAATGCTCCACCAAAAGATTATAGGACCATACTACCCTGAGAAGTCGGCACCTAATGCAGAACTTGGAGAGATGTCTAGTTATTATAATAATTTTTATCTTATAGTGTAATTGGTGTATTATTGTTTTTTTATATTAAAAACAAATTTATTAAGAGCTCCATGCTAAGATTTAATTAACTTTTCAAATCTTCGTTTTTTTTTTTTTTCAATCTTTTAAACTCACATCCATATTTCCTATTAGAAATACTTAACAATAAAGAAACATAATAAAATACAAACTATATAAAAATAATAATTATATATAATTTTACTTTTTCTATAACACAAAGAACAAATATCAATATAAATATGGAAGTAGAATCAATGTTGAAAATAATGCGTTATGAAATCTGTTATGTTACGTAACCTAACGGAACCCAAGACTACGTAACAACTTGAAATAACTCAATGCACCGTAAGCAGTATATTTTTTTATATTATTTTACGTTATATTATATAACGTTACGTTAAATTGCATTATGTTACGTTATTTATAATTATCTTTTTAGTAATTTCTATATTGTTGTTGAGTATTATTTTGATTGTTAGCGAATTGTTATAATTTTATTATCTGATTAGTTGTTTGTTTGATTGCTTGTAGAATTGCTAACTTGTTAATTTGCGATTGTTTCCTTATTCGCTTGTAATTTCTCTCGGATTGTTGAAATATCTTACTTGTTGATTGTATTGAATTTTTAGTTGAACTAAAATCAACAATTACAAATAAGATAAATTGAACATTACAAAATATAAATTACAATAATGATAATAACTGAAATTAAAATAAAAAATTGAAATATTATTTTCTTGTTTAAATGATGACTGGAATTATGGTTGCACATTTATTTATGAAGATAAATATGTAAACTATTATAAAATTTAATATAAAATTAGAATAGATTATGATTATAAAATAGTTTTTATATCCTTTTTTTGATATCTTAAATTTATATTTCAATTTATAGAAATTATTTTATATAGTTTATATTTAATTTTATTAAATAAGTAGGAAATTGCATAACCTACGTTATGTGTTACGTTATATACGACACAAACAGAGATAAAACGTTACGTTACCGTTATTGCTATTTTAAACATTGAGTAGAATGATAGAACCGAGTTGAAAAAAAGTTGGATGCAGTTTGGGTTCAGGTCACTGATTGGTTGTGATTGTGATCGAACCTTAATCCAAGCACTTGAAAATAAAATACTATAATTAACAATACTATATAAATTAACTATATTTTTAAAAAATACACGTACATCCAAAATTGACGAAGGCGACACTGTGACAATGAACTGTAATTAAAATGTAGAAAGAGAGAGTCGGAGAGGGTGAGAGAGAGGGAAAGTGGGAGAGAGGGACAAAGAAATATTAAGAATCAAAAATTTAAATATTGAGAATTGAAAAGCAGATTGAGTTTTGAGTACACGAAGAAAGAGATTGAGAAAAATAATTATAAAGCATAAAAAAAATAGAAAATGGAAACATATTGGAAGGGTTGATAATTGGAATTCAGTGAAAATTTGAGAGGAAAGACAAGGGAATTTAAAACCTACAATAACACATATTCCTGTTGATAAAAGGTTTGACTCGGAAAAAGATTAAGGAAATAAGTTAAACTGTGGCGTTCTAGACTACTGTCTTGATGCCTAAATAAAGGAACTGTCCTGAAATAATGAGATTTGTTTTCATCATTGAGGACGATCTTTGAACTTATATTTTTCATTATTGATTATGCTTTAAATGTAATATAGGGAAGTGTAAATGTCTCCATTTAATTGGCATATTTATTAATAAACCTAAGGTCGTAAAAGATGGAATTGCATGTACTATGTGTAATTTTCTTAGAAGCGTTTGAAATTTTCAATGAAATTCTTAACTAATCTCAAAATACCAAGTTATTTTTTTAATGGCATTGAGTTGTTAGGTTCAAAGAGGATTTGCTTGGGGGTTTGCATAGAGGCACTAGGGTTGATAGCAACTATCCATAAGATGATGACTACAATAGAGATGGTGGCGGATATAATCAAAGTAATCAGTAAGAAAAATTAAAATCTAAGGATGATGAAGACAGAGTGGCAAGCATAAACTAAAATAGTGAAAAATAATCCATCAAAATACAAGAAAATTTCTCGGTAACATATGGGATCTAAGAGTTAGTCACACAAACTAACTTTAAAGAAAGAAATCGAATAAAACTAAAATACAAGTCATCTCCTTGTTTAATGCAAGATATTTTGGATTTTTGCATTTACTTTTTACGTTTTGGAGTTTTAATTTTTAGTTAACTCTTAAGGTTTTCAAAAATGATCCTACTTATTTTTTAGAACACTACTATGAGATTTAAGAAGTTATCATCCCACAATTTTTCGTCTGTACTTTTTATAGCATGATGAAATTACTTAACTTTTAAAGAAAATAATCATAATATGAACAATTATTTTACCATCTGCTGGAGACAAAAGAGACATCTCTTTTTTTGGATCCAAATAATAGTAGAGTTCCATCACTTGTATGCAAGCTTCAGAAAGATGGATCGTTGTCCCTCCTTGATGATAGTCTACGAGTTTTCAATGTAAAGCTAATCGGAGGTTCCAAGAGGACTGCCTTGGTGGTTTGGATGATGGTGTTAGGGTTGGTGGATATCGATAAGATGACAGTAACAATGGAGATGGTGGTGGATATCATCAAATTAATTAGCAAGAAGATCCTAAATTTAGGGGTGATTAAGGCGGAGTAGTAAGCATGAATAAGGTGGCCCAAACCCTAATATACCTAGAATTTCTATTAAAGGGTCAAATGGTACACAACTCATCTCCTAATTCAATACAATATATTTTGGTTTTTTTTTTTTTTTACTTATTAGGTTTTGGAGTTCTAATTTTTATTTAACTCGTAAAGATTTTATGAATGGTTGCGTTTATCATTCTAGAAGATTACTATGAGAATACTTATGAAGTTATTATGATACCATTTTTTTGCTTATATATTTTATAGTGTGATGAAATTACATAATTTTTTTAAGAAATAATCATAACATGAACATGGTAATGCTATCATTTTTTTCTTAGAATTCTTCCTAATGTAATAAATACATTAAAAACTTGAAATTAAACAAGGAATCAAAATATATAAAGATTATGATAGGCATTAATTAAAAATTAAAGTTTTTGCTCATATTTTCCAAAATTATATAATTTTGCATCATTTGTACATGCAATAGTAACAATGTTAATGGCAATTATATGAATATTGTTCCTTTTTTCTAACTTATATTTGGTTTGTATGAACTTAAATTATCTTATTGGATGCGCGTGAGTATTATGATTGTGTACATCATTATATTACATTGAATGTATTACAAAGAACGAATTATTGATATTTATTAAGATTAAATTTAGTATAATGTACCTAGAACCAAATAAACAAAAAAAATTTATTACTTGTGCTTTGGCTACAAACATTTATATTAGACATATATATTATATAATATTTTTAGAAATAAAGCATAATTCGAATATTGTTTTTGTGCAATTGGTCGAACTCTTTTTTTATATTTTTTGATGTAGCTAAATTTCCACAATACTATAAGATACGAGAAATTATTTCTTTTATCCAAATTAACAAAAGAAAAGTACATAAAATACTACTACTTAGTGGCCAACTATTGGTAAGTCTACATATTTTTACAATAGAAAATTTTAAATGCATCCACCCATAAAAGTTTAAAAATAAAGATATTTTCTAAATATAGCCCATTATATTTCAAAGTTACCTTTACTGTTTTTCTCCTCATTATTTTCTCTATTTTTTCACTCTTGCTGTCTCCGATCGACCTTGTTGTTGTCTCTTTCTTAGTCGTCCGACTTCGCTGCTAGCCTCCTCCCTAGAGAGCCGATCGGCCCTGCCCTCTCTAAAAAAATCCTAGCTTCTATTAATAATTCTTTTAACTGCTTTTAATTTAATATTTGAATTTTTTTATTTGTTATTATTGAGAATATTTAGGTTTTAAATTCTTTTTATTTTTGGAATGTTGAGAAATAATATGGTTTGAATTCTTTTTAGCTTTGAAATATTAAGAACTCTTAGGGTTTGAATTTTTTCTATTTTCAGAGTGTTGAAAATTATTAGGGTTTTAATATGATAGAGATTAAGAACGAAGTGTGAAAGAAGAAAAAAATATATATGCGTGTAAAAAAATTGAAGAAAATAAAAAAAAATCTTTAATAGATTATGATGGAAAATTTGTAATGAAATTAAATATTTCAGTAGGTACTTAAAAAAATTGGTGGGTACATTTAAAATTTTCCTTTAACTGTAAGAAAAATATGATGTTAATTTACTCATGGATATAAAAAAATTATTTGAAAGTTGGTAAGAGCCCGTCGATAACATCTTTAGATTTTAAGAGAAAGGTTTCAAATTTGATTTCCATAAATGATAATTGAAATTTTAATTTGCATAATTAATTAAGCTATGATCGAATTCTTAAGAAGAAATAATAAATATAGATATAAAGTTATGATAAAAAAAATAATAACAAAACAAGGGGTTGGAGCAAATCCTAGTTCTTAATATCAAGCTACGGTCTTTGTTAAAAAATAATGTGATCTATTATTTTCAATTTTAAGCAAACATGTTTTTTTTTTAGCTTTTACAAGAGTATTTATGCCTTTATTTGTTGTATGTCAAAAAAAATAAAATAATAATATAGTCTTTCTTAATAAAACGACATAATAATATTAAACAAGTAAGATATGACATGAAGATTTTCAAAATAATTACTTGCGTTTTATTATCTATTTGATGTGAATACATCAATTTAATTAGATTTGTTATGCTAAGTTTATAATTGGGTATTATTTATACCTAAAAATATTTTTTATTTATAATTTCTTATACTACAAATTGTACTCATAAGGTAATATTAATTCATGTAATAATATTAATAACCTTATAAAAAAACGATTAGGGAGTTTATAATTAGCATAATATTACGAGTATAGACCACAATAACAACAATAACTAAGACTTTTATCCCAAGTATTTAGGGGTAGGCTACATGAACCAAAAAAGAATCACGCCGGATTGATCATTTTGATAGTCCTTCTGCATTCATTTATATCAAGTAATATCTTCTTAGTTAAACCTCTAGACTCCATATCTTTACGTATCACCTCCATCCATATTTTCTTCGGTCTTCACTTCGTTATTTTAACTTGTCCTACATCGATAAACTCCCATCTTCGAAATGGTGCACTTGTAGACCTACGTTGCACATGACCAAACCATCGTAAGCGATTTTTTCGCATCTTCTCATTGATGGGACCTACGCCTATTTTAGAACGAATATCTTCATTTCTTACTTTATCTTTGCTACTGTTGTGACACATCCAAAGGAGTATGCACATTTTTGCTATAGTTATCTTCTGTGAATGACGTTTCTTTATAACCAAATATTCCGTATCATATAATAAAGCTGGTCTAATAGCAGTCCTATAAAATTTTCCTTTCAATCTTAACGGAATGTTACGGTCGCATAAAACTCTCGTTGCCCTCCTCCATTTCAACCAGCCAGCTTGTATCCTATGGTTAATATCATTATCGATCTCTCCATCATTCTGAATGATAGAACACAAATATCTAAACTGACTGCTCATTTGTATCTCTTACCTATCCAGTTTTACAGTATTATAGTTTATATTCCGTCGTTTACTAAATTTACACTCCATATACTTTGTTTTAGACCTACTCAATCTAAAACCTCTAAATTAATGTATACCTCTATAACTCTAACTTGGTATTTACTCATACTCTTGTCTCATCAAGTAAGACAATAATATCAGCAAATATCATACACCAAGCTATCTCATCCTGAATGGTTTCAGTAAACTCATCCATCACTATAGTAAATAAAAATGTGTTCAATACAGATGCTTAATGCAATCCAATTGTGATAGAAAAAGCACTTGTTAAGATCAAAAAAAAAAATTTTGACATCTATTTTCATTATAGATGATAGACCTTTTCTAATAGCACATTGGAAATTAAGCATTTATGTTCATTACCAAACTAGGTTATAACATCAATTTTGAGTTATTATTAATCACGTGATGAACATGTTAATTTAATTTATCAGAAGAGCCTTTTTTTCTATCTTAAATTCTCCTAGTTAATCAGTTTATAAACCAAACAATTAAGGGAAATTCTATTTGCACACCCCATTTTATTGTTGACGTACGATTTTAAAACTTATAAATAATTACATATTTGTCATTATTTTTTTATACTAAATTATCCTTATAAATTTCAAACTAAGAGTTCTTAATATTTGGAACTACAACTCATCGTTTTCCTCTTTTATTTTCTCTCTTAAACTCTAAATAATTTTTTTGATATTTAATAAAAACACATCTCCTATAAAATCATCGGTTTGATTTCTTGACCCCTTAGAATTTTTTACATTAACGTTAATGAAAAGATTAGAAGAATTTTAAATTCTTCAATTTCACCGTGAGAAGTGAAATTTGGATTTGAAATTTTAGTTTGAGTTTTCCAATATGCACTTGGTGTCAGAGGACAAATCTAAGATACGATTTGATTTTTTTTTTTTTTTAGATTTTAAGAGTATTTGTTTGAAATTTATCGTTAATTAAATTTCTTTTATAGGAGAGACTTTCGCTTGCTGTCAGCTATTAATATCCGACCAACACATTTCTTAGTTGGGTATTAATACCCGACAAAAAAATTTTTTTGCTCTTAAACTAACATCCGACTCAAAAAAAAAAATAGATAAAAATGAGATTGGATAGGAAGAGGAATTAGAGAAAAGGAGGAGGGTTTTTTTGGAAAAAAATTGGGTGCAAATAGTAAAATGATAGTATTTCAAAATAGAAGTTTGATATAAAGAATAATCATGACGTCAAGAGTAAAATGGCGTGCACAAATAGAATTTCCCAACAATTAAGTTGTGAAATGAAATAGACATATTTTTAAAATGATTACTTTTTTTTTTTTTTTGTTGTCTATTTGATGTAAGTGTATCAATTTAACTAGATTTTTGTCATAAAACTCGGCAAGTCCATGATCGGCATTACTATCAAATTATGCTAAGTCTATAATTGGGCATTCTTCATACCTTATTATATTTCTATATTTATAATTTTTTTTACTGTGCTCGTAAGGTTACAATAATTCATGTAATAATATTAATAATCTTGTTTAAAAAAAAAAAAACTAGAGTGTTTGTAATTAGTATAGTATTGCGAGTACAGAAGGTCATTATGTTTTTCTAGATTTTCACTGCGAATGATAAAAATTTTTAAATAATAGACTGGGAGGGAGTTTCCAAATGAGCACACCACTTTTCCTAGTGAGCCACTAAATAGTTTTTTATCGTTCGGACTTTCACTTTCAGTTGGAAAGTGGGCTCACTAAGAAAAATAGTGTGCTCTTTTGGAAACTTCTGACTGGGAGCCAAACTTCCTTGACTTTTTCTATTATCACGTGGTAATAACACCAACTAATACTTTCTCATTTTCTCTAGATTAAAATGAGAAAAATTAAGAGAAAATTTTGAAATTTATTTTTTCTTTATTTCTTTTTCTTTCGGTGCAATCAAACAGTATAAAATAATTTTGTTTTCTATTTTCTATTTCTTTTCTATCACCTTCGCTTCACACCAACCAAATAAGACTTTAAAGTTGTATTTGGTTTGAAAGAAAATGAAAGAAGGGAAAAGAACGAAAAGAGAGAGAAGGAATGGAAAGAAAAAAGAAATAATTTTTTTTAGTATAAAAAGAAACTAAAAAAAAATTATAAAAAAAATAAAAATAAAAGAATTTAAGGAAGTTTAAACTTCATCTACTCTCCTACTATGATTCAATGATACCAATTTTTTTTTTTTTTCATTTTCAGGAGAGAAAAGGAGAAGAAATTTAAACTTTATTTTCTTTTTTTTTTAACTTTTTTCTCTAAATTTTATTCTAAAACAATATAAAAAAAACTTTTTTTCTTATTTTTTAAAAAAATTTCTCTCAAACCAGGGAAAATTCTATTTAAGCACACCACATTTCTTAGTGAGCCCACCTTCGCTGTCTGGATTAGTCCTGAATCGCTTCCACCGGGGGCTAGTTGTCTAGCGTTTTAATATTATTTAGGCATTAATTCTTGACCAAGAAAAAAAAAAAAAAATACTCACAATGGCACACTTATAGTTTTTATACAACTTTATAAACGATTGTAAGTTTTTATAATTTTAGGGAATGGGCTTGCTAAGTAGAGTGGTGTGCTCAAATAGACTTTCCCCAAAGCTCACAAACACTAAAGGGGGTATTTAGGGGTATTTATAGGTTTGTCCCTTAAATCTATATAAATTATAATTAAATCTCTCAAATCTTCATATTTAAGATTTAGTCTCCTAAATTCTTTAACTTAATACAATTTAATCCCTCAATTTATATTTTGATCCGATTTTTCAGTTTTACCCCTGATTTCTTTCACTTAATTCCTCATTCTCTCTTCCTCCTCTCTTCTCAGTTCTTAGGTTTCCCTCTTCTTCTTCTCGTCTCTCTCTATTCACTTATTGGTTTCTCCTCTCTATATTGAAATCAAATGTATTATTCTCCACTAAATGTATTAAACTTAGAAATGAAATTACCTAATATAGATAGAGAACCCAATAAATAATTTATATTGAGACTTAAATGTTTAATACATTTAGTAGAGAATAATACATTTGGTCTCAATATAGAGAGAGAAAACCTAATAAGTGAATAGAGAGAGAAGAGAAGAAGAAGGGGAACCAGTAAGAACTAAGAAGAGAAGGGAAAGAAGAAAGGAAAAATTCAGTGAAGAAAATTAGGGGTAAAACTGGAAAAACGGGTCAAAATATAAATTGAGAAATTAAATTGCATTAACTTAAAGGATTTGAAAGGTTAAATTCTAAATATGAAGATTTGATGTACTAATTATAATTTATAAAGATTCGTAAATATCCAAACTAAAAGTTTAGGAGTGCCATGAAAATAGTATTATATTAAAGATTCGGGCGTCCATGTGTGAATATTTTGTAATTTTTTAATAGATTCGGTGCAATACAACTCGGCTCGCAAGAATCCTAATTAGCCACTCACCGTGAAGGTTCTCTCGTGTCGGTCAATTTTTAAAAATTACACCGTCTCGATTTAAAAAATGCTTATTAAATTTTCAATTTACCTCTATATCTTGGACTAGAACTGCAACTACATAAAGTATGAGGGGCTTCGTGTAAAACCCCCCAGAAAAAAAGTGCTTCTGCCCGCTCTCAGGAGTTTCTAAAGGAGCACACCATTTTTCCTAGTGAGCCCACTTGTTAGTGTATTTTTGGTCCGGGCTCCGTTGTTAAGTGGGCTCCCAGTAAAAAGGGTGTGCTCCTATGGAAACTCCCCCGCTCTCTCGTCCTCGGCGACATCGTGAGGCGAACCCGCTACCAACAAACTCCCAAAACCTCCAACGATGGCGAATCCAATGATCGCCCCTCTATACGTCCCAAAAAAACCCTAACCCTAACCCTAATTCTTCACTCCTAACCCCGACCCCTCTCCTTCGTCGCAATGGGATGCGTGCAGGCGAAACCCTCGCTGACCTCGCCAGAACGTGACGGGATCGAGAAGCTGAAGGCGGAGCACGGGTATGTTGGAGGGTCCCCGGGGCGGCGCGTCGAGGCGGGGCCCGCCGCCGCCGATCGAGAGTAAGATGGAGGATGATTTAGTGGATGGGTGGCGGACGTGGCTTGTGAGTAATGTGTCGATGGGGGTTTTTGATAGCTTCGTGCCTAAGAGTGCTGATAATTATGTGATGATCGGCAAGGTATTGAAAAGTTTGGATCTTTTGTTCAATTAGATGGTTAGTTGGATTTTTGGTGAATTTTGGTATTTATACTGCATAATTAGTATGTATAATGACTCTGAATAGATAAGCTTGTATGCTGATATCAGTTGCTTTCATTTTTGTTAATTGGGTGTTAATGAAATTGTTTTCAATTATGTTTCTTGAGCCATTTTGTTGGTTAGTAGCAAGATATTAAAGTTTTCATCTTTTATGGAGTTTTCTAAGTATGCATAATTGTTGGGATGTAGTTGTTTTTGGTAGCCACAACTCAAGGATTGCTAACATTATTTATGTTAAGATGCATTGATGTTGATAGAATTGTTAAAGGATGTCGACGGTGTAGAGTATGGAATGGTCTTGGAATAAATAAAAAATATGCATGGTTTGGTTTTCTCAAAGTTATATGTTTACTGTCAGGGTTTTTAGGTGTAAGAATAGTATGTTCTCAAACTTGAGTTTTGAGTCACTTAGTTGTTTTTTGTAATATTTCAAGACCAAGGGTTGCTTGCATAGTTTAATACAGGTGAAGGTTCTGGTGGGGGGTTCCATAGTTCTGACTTTTGAGGAGCTGGTGTCATGTGCAATGGTCAATATGATAACGGAAGGATAACTAACTTGAAATTAGAAAAATAGAAAAGGGAAAAGAAGTTAAGCTAGGCATGCCGATATGTATACGTTCATTTTTCAGACCTACTGATGTGTCTTGAGCCTTTTCCTAGAAGGACGAAGGAATAAATATATAGAGAAGGAGATCGTCTCGTTTACTAGTTACATGAGATCCGAGGGATCTGGAGTTGATAATTTAGAATCATAGTGAGCCTTATAATATAAAGGTGGTCCCGAGAGGATGTTAGGAACTATAAGATCATTTATCTATTCAAGCTATTTGAAGACGGTACCATTTAATCTACAAAATGTGTGTATAGAGTTCTTAGTGGAGAGTATTAGAGTATTTAGATAAGCTTTTTTTAGATTTCTTTTTCAAAGTTTAGGTTTTTTTTTTTTTTCCTTTCAGTCGTCGTTCCTGCCTAATATCATGTTAGGATTCAGAAATAATAAGATGACAAATTCATCTAGGGTTGCAGTCTTTTTATTACTCTAATATCTAAGTACTCTAATGTAGTGAATATGAGAATACAAAATTATGAGGCAACATTACTGCCTAGGAGATGGAAAAGTAGAATAGTAAATTTCCACCTAGGTCTGTGACCTCTATAGAGAATCTAATGTGATTGTTGCAGAAGAGTTGGTCCATCAAATCAATGGTTTGTAGATGCTTCTATGTTTAGCTATGAACACATCAGAAAATAAATAATTGAGAGATGTAAGTATTGAAGATGCAAGTTGGTAATGACCTGGGCTCGATTAAAATAAAATAAGTGGACCCTCAATGAAAAAATTTCCTTGCTTGACAAAAGTTGCATAAAGTGAGTGACTATAATAAGTTCTCTCTCTTCTTTCCCTTTTTTCCCTTCGCAATTGGCAAACACTTTCCGCAACAAAAATGCTGCTTAAATTATTTCATTCTTTTGTCGGTTTTATGTTCAGGAGCGTCTAATGCATAATTTAAGATTGTGGTTCAAATGTTTTAGGCTTGTTAATTCTTGTTTTTGTTGTTTTGATCTAAAAGTTACATGCCATCATCACTTATTGGTTTTGTGATTCATCCTATAGTCGGTGTTAATTTTCCTTTCCAAATATTATCTGCAAGCTACACTACTTTCAAACTTTTTATCGTAAATTCAAATTTCTTTTTGCATCTTGGTAATATGCGACTCCCTAGAGGATGACCGAATGTTCTCAATCTTCCTTTTCATTGGTTCTCATATTTTTGTGCCACTTAAAACAACTTATCCTGTTTGTTGTTTCAACCTCTGTTTCTCTTGTTATTTTTTGCTAATTTCATTACCAAAATGTAATGTGTGCCACAATCTCTACAATCTCTCTCGACCTAGTAAAAAGCCACAACTATTTAGGCTTTTCCTAGTATGAGATACTTCAAAGGGCTGTTTGCTGGTTGCATAGACTTTAATTGCTTGACAAATTATAGAAACTTCCTTGCCAGTTAGCTGCCAATTCTATAGCAGATCACTATGTAGTTCATAATTGTGTCAGACAATTGGAACCATCTCTTACAGGTTGATGTAAATATGACTTCTGGTTGTAGTAATTTAGTCAACCCCCCCGGGGCCTTCTTGATTTATAGTTGTGCTTTATAGCCGCCCCAGTTTTGATCAGAACACTATAAGGACCTGAATCTCTATTGATAATTTGGATTTATTTTTCAAGAGTGTCTTACTTGTTCAACCTGATCTTCGCTAAGAGTATAACAATTTAATTACAGGCATGCAATTTATGCCTTTGAAAGGATTTACACTATGTTTCATTCATTTGTAGTAGATGTAATCATTCTTTAAAAAAATTTGTTCGTACAGTTTTTTTTCAATCTTGAATTTCATCTGAAGGTGCTCATGCTGCTACAGATAGGCCAAAGTACCTACAACATTGCTTACAAAGCCTGGACGACAACAACAACAACAACTAAGCCTTTTATCCTAAGTATTTGGGGTAGGTTATATGAACACAAAAAAATCACGCCAGATCGATCACGTTGATAGTCCTTCTCCATTCATTTCTATCAAGTAATATCTCCTCATTTAAACCTCTAGAATCCATATCTTTTCGTACCACCTCCATCCATATTTTTTTTTCAATTTTCCTTCCGTTCTTTTAACTTGTCCTACATTGATAAACTCTCCTCATCGAACTGGTGCATTTGTAGACCTACATTGCACATGACCAAACCATCGTAAGTTATTTTCTCGCACTTCTCATCGATAGAAGCTACACCTAGTTTAGCACGAATATCTTCATTTCTCACTTTATCTCTCCTAATATTGCCACATATCCAGCGGAGCATGCGCATCTCTATTACACTTATCTTATGTGAATGATGTTTCTTTGTAGCCCAACATTCTGTACCATATAATAAAACTGGCCTAATAGCAGTCTTATAAAATTTTCTCTTCAGTCTTAACGGAATGTTATGATTGCATAAAACTCCCGTTGCACTGCTTCTTTTCAACCAGCCAGCTTGTAGTATATGGTTAACATCATTATCGATCTCTCCATCATTCTGAATAATAAAACCCAAATACCTAAACTGAATGCTCATTTGTATTTTTTGCCCATCCAGTATTACAACATTATAGTTTATGGTCCGTCGTTTACTAAATTTACACGTCATATACTCTGTTTTAGACCTACTCAATCTAAAACCTCTAGATTCTAATGTGTGCATCCATAACTCTAACTTGGCATTCACTTCTGCTCATCTCATCAACTAAGACAATATCATCATTAAATAGTATACACCAAGGTATTTTATCTTGAATAGTTTTAGTAAGCTCATCCATCACTATAGCAAATAAGTACAAAGCCTGAACAAGGACAATGGAAAGCTAGTTGCTCTGAAGAAGGTCAGATTTGACACATCGGAATCCAAGAGTTTGAGATTTATGGCCAGAGAAATTATGATCCTTCAGAAGCTGGATCATCCCAACATACTGAAGCTCGAAGGGCTTGCCACATCAAGAATGCAATACAGCCTGTACTTGGTCTATGAATTTGTGCAGACTGATTTGGCAAGAATTATCTCTTGCCCCGATGGGAAGCTCACCGAGCCCAAGGTTCTCGTTACATTGTAAACCTTTTGCATTAAGCATTAATCACAATCTTGATTGACTCTGGTTAACATTCATAATGTTTCTCTTAATCTTTGCTAGATTATTATTTGCAAGTCTTGGTGTTATTTATCGGCTTATTGTATTCTCTATTAACATGATTCAGCTTTTGTCTTTTTAGTTTTTCTTGCATACTTGATTCTATTTTGGCATTCAATTAACTTCCTCTTCAGCAACTGTGAAATTTGAATCCTGAGGAAATATTTCTCAATTGCTATCCATTCACAAGTAATATTTCAATTTTTTATGCAGATAATGTTTTTCATGCATCAATTATTGTTTGGCCTGCAGCACCGTCATGAGAGCAATCTTAAATCAAGACATCAAGGCGTCCAATCTGTTGATAGATAGACACGGAATGTTGAAAATAGGCGATTTTGGCCTTCCAAGTTATTTTAATTCTGATAAAAAGCAGGTGCTTACGAGTAGAGTTGTGACTCTCTGGTACAGGGCACCTGAGCTGTTATTAGGTGCCACAGATTATGGAGTTGGTATTGATCTTTGGAGTGCAGGATGCCTCTTGGCTGAAATATTTACTGGGCGGCCAATTATGCCTGGCAGAACTGAGGTGCAGCGAAGTTTTCCTCTCTCTATATTTGCCTTTCCAGTACTTGAATTGTGATGGACCTATCAATTCAGTTCAGTGTGATGGTTCAGCAACTTGCTCACAACTTCATTGGATATTTAAGTTGTGTGATCACCTACAGAGGATTACTGGAGAAAATTGAAGATGTCTACAAACTTTCGCCCTCCAACACCTTACAAGCAAAGTGTTTCAGAAACTCTCCGAGATCTCCCTGCTTCCTCCCTCGGTTTGCTGACCACGTTTCTTGCCCTAGACCCTGCTTATAATGGCACAGCAGCTTCTGCTCTACAAAATGAGGTATGTCTTATATTTGGCCTTTGAGCACATCAAGGTTACCTTTGAGTAGTGTAAACTGTAAACAATATACCTTTTCATTAACCTACTAGAATCCACTGTTCTCTTTCATTCATCTTGATTAGACTATGAGAAAAAGAAGAACAAAAAGGCGAGATGAGAAACAGCTAGAACCTCTAGCTCCAATGGAAGCAGCATGGGATTGGAAAACTTATGACCAATAGACCTGGTAAATGGGCCGGGCGGCCTGTTGGGCACGCCCGGCCCGGCACATGCCGGGCATGTGCCCGTCATGGCTCGGGTGAGCCGGGCCGTGCCCGGCGGCTCGGCCCGGTATCTCGGTTCGGGCCGGGCCGTGTCCCGGCACGTGCCAGGCACGGCTTGGCATTTTTTTTAGGCATAAAGAGCCGTTTGGGGGAGTATTTGCAATATTTTTTTGCAAAGAGCCCCCCAATGGCTATTTTTATAGCCATTGGGGGGTTTCTTGCAATTTTATTTTGCAGATTTTCCCTCCCAACGGTCAAAATAGCCGTTGGGGGGAGTTTTGCAATTTTTTTTGCAAATTAAAACGTTTCTTTATCTATAAATATCTCATTATCTCCTCTATTTCCATTCTTCATATTTATACAACAAAATTCATTCTATCAAAACTCTTCTCAAATATCAAATTCTCAACTCTTTCAAGCAAGTTTCAATCAAGTGATAAAGAAGTTTCAAACAAGTAAGTCTCTCAATCAAGATTCAAGCAAGTTTTCTCTCTGAAGTAAGGTTTTCTTCGCTTTTTCGGCTTCCAGCTTCCTCTCTCTAGTTAGATATTTCAACTCTATCTCTCAAATAGTTCACCGGTCAACAGGTATTTATAATTTGAAGTTTTTTGTTTGATTTTTTTGAGAATTTTTATTTGTTTTTCTCGGAATTTTTTTTAAATGGATCCACACTCGTTCGACGCTTCTTGCTCTCAAGTTGCGGGTTCTTTTTCTCCCTTTTTAACTAATGAAGAATATCAAAGTTTATGCCAATCCTTAGAACAACCTGCTCAAGCACCATTTTCTTTATCTGAGAAAGAACCAACCGAAACAATCAGACCCGAAACACAAACAACCACCTCTGCTAGGACTACTAGATCTGACATATTGAAATATTTTGAGAAAATAATGGAAAATGGTGTTAGAAAAGTTAAGTATAAATATTGTCAAAAAATTTATTCGTTTCCTTTAGATAACGGAACGGGTCATCTTAAAAGACACCTAGACAAAACTTACCCACCAAATGAACTACATCAAAAATAAATAAGCACATATGGTGGATCGTTAGAATTCGTAAATATGATCCTGTCAAAGCAAAATAAAATTTAGCAAGATTTATAATACATGACGAACAACCTTTTTCTTTTTCGAAAAATCAGAAATTTGAAAGATATTGTAAAACTACATTTACTGACGAATTAAAAAAGTCCCACATTCTACATTTAAATCCGACATGTTAAAACTATATAAAGAGAATAGGGACACTTTAATAGCTATTTTTACTTCTTTAATTTTTAGAGATGTTATAACTGCAGATTGTTGGGAAGCTATAAATATGTGTAATTATTTATGCGTAATGGCTCACTATATAGATCAAGATAGGTGTATACAAAAAAGAATAATAGGGTTTAGGAGATTTGAATTTCCTCACAATGCACATAATTTATCACAATCCCTACTTAGTGTTTTTTCAGCATAATTTATCACAATCCCTACTTAGTGTTTTTTCAGCATTTGGAATAGAAAGAAAAATATTTTTCATTTCTTTCGATAATGCTTCTGAAAATATGGCCGCAATAGAAATTCTTAAAAATATTACAAAATCAATTTTAGATGGAAAATTATTCTACATTAGGTGTATTTGTCACATACTTAATTTATGCATTCAAAATGGATTAAAAATAGTAAGTGATTCAATAATGAAACTTAGGTATTCATTACTATTTATTAAAAATAGTGGACTAAGAAGATAATCATTTAAACAAATATGTAAGAATATGAAAATATCACATAAAATTGTACCTATAGATATTAGAATAAGATGGAATTCTACATATAAAATGTTAAACATAACTATTCAGTATAAAGATGTAATAAATATTTTTAATGAAATGGAGTTACCAATGTATAGTTTAAATAATAATAATAACACTATTTGAATTGCATTTCTAAGTTTTTAAACAAATTTGAAATTGCAACTAGAGTACTGTCAGGTACTTATTACCCAACTACACATGTTGCACTATATTATCTAACCGAAATTAGTTGAGTTTTTAATGAATGTAGAAATCACCCAATACTTGAAAATATTGTTCAACCTATGGAAACTAAATTTAATAAATATTTTAAAGATTTCTCATACTTATTATATTTTGCAACTGTTGTAGATCCCCGTTGTAAGTTAGATGGAGTTGAAATTTTAATAGATTTATTTTATAAAAATATGTCTTATGAAGATAATGTAAGGGATTTAGTTAATGATATTAAAATTTATTTAGATATAATGTATAAAATATATGAAGATATATATGGTGTGCTAACACAATCTACAAAAGAACCATCTACTAGGGAAATCTGTAATCTAATAATACCATCTGTATTTCACCAAAAAAAGGTAAGGCAATCTAGTACATATTTTAATGAATTACATTATTATTTAGAAAGAGCTAACTATGAAGATGACATCCCCTGAAAATTATGAAGTTTTTGATATTTTGATCTAGTGGAAATTACAGGAAAAAAACATATCTCATACTTTCCAACATGGCCCGTGATCTACTAACTCCTCCGGTGTCTACTGTAACATCAGAGTCTACTTTTAGCGCAGGTGGTAGAGTGCTCACGGAGTGGAGAAGCTCAATGGTGCCGGATATATTGGAGATGTGTGTCTACTTGAAGGATTTGTACGATGCAGTAGAAAGGGAATAAGGATTGACTAATGAAATAGTAGTAGTGACCTCATCAGAAGAAAATGAATCATGATTAAAAGTATCTACATTTGTTAGGATTTTCATGTATTTTCTAATTTTTTATTGTAATTTTTAACTCTTAAATCTCTTAGAAAAAAATACTAAGAACAAGTTGAGAGTGACGGTTAGGGTCATCTCCCCTCTCTTCGGGCTTTGTATAACTTTTAAAGAGATTTATAGAGTAATTATATCAATGTAATGAGATTAAATATAATAATTTTTTTTTACTGTTACTTCTTGTTAAATCCAATTAAATGAAACTAAATAGTCTCCTAAACTTAATAATTAATTTTTTTAAAAAAAATGAGCCGGCACGGCAGGTGCCCGGCGTGCCGTGCCGGCGGGCCGAGCCCGGGCCTAAGCCCGGGCAGGCGTGCCGTGCCTGAGGCACATCACGTCCCATTTTTGGGACGTGCTCGGCACGGTACGCCCGTGCCAGGCACGGGCCGTGCCCGCCCACTTGCCAGGTCTAATGACCAGATTAAAAATAGAAGAAAAGTTGGAACGAAACCTGCGCTATTTGGAAGAAAAATGCAATTAGGTCAGTCATAAAGGTTAAGCTATTGCTAGAATCGAAAATAAGGAAGGTGGGTATGTATACATCAGATGTTTAGATATGTATATACCTATTGACAAGATAGTAAATCATTTAGCACATCTATTTTTGGCACTGACATTGTATCCCCGAGTGATAACAATAGGCAAAGGCCTTTTTGAGCTTTCTACTAGACGATAAACATATTTGAATGAGATTTTTGGAAGATGGAGCATATAGCTGCTCGTACTGGGATATTCTTGATAAATTGGGAACGTGATTGGCGGAACAAATTAAAAGCATTGCGATGTTTGGCATGCATGTTATGATGAGTGTAAAAGAACGAGACCGTGTGTGCTTTATGGATGTGCATTTTGCTAAGATGAGTAAGGGCATGATTATTGGGAAGAGATATCACTAGCTCCATCAAACCAAAAAAGAAAGCCATTTATATACACTCATTATAGCCTGAAGGCCAAAGGCCTTCTGGAATATGGCCATGGTGATTTGAGCTTGTTCCACTAATCACGTCCCAATTTTTCCAGATGATGCCAATATGAGTATCTCTATTTATTCGTCCACTACAGAAGTCCATTTTACTGAGATGGGTGATGACATGGCTACCGATAAGAATAAATATTGGGCTCAAGCAAGCCACAAATAAAAGATTCACCATTTTGTATAATCATATTGGTGAATTAATGAATTAACAATAAAGTTTACCATCATGCATGAAGTAAATGCAGAGAATAAAAAAGATAAAATATCTCGTTCCAAGTCAATAGGATATAATAAATGGAACTACTTTGATTTAGATTTGCACAACATGAACTAGATCCTTTGCAAGAGTTATAAGCTAATAAAATCTTGTTTAATGGTTCAAATTTCTGAAGATCGTTCAACAGAACCAAATGCGAAATTTCAGCCGCTAGTGGATACTTCTGATGATCATACTTATGAAAAGAAGCCAACAGAAATACGTGCCCATAAAACCGATAGTTTGTTTGGAAAATCTCCTATTAAAATTTCGTAAGAAACTTCATCGACAATTCGTGTTTACTGATAGTATTTGTAATCAAGATACAGATATATAAGGAGTATATGAAGTTCCAGTCCAAAGTAAGATTTCAGACAGAAAAGAAAAAATATTGTTGATAATGAAGTGATAGTTTCGATTCCTCCTGAGAGGTTCCTTCCAAAAATTGTGAAGAAATTACACATTCTACATACAGATTTCTACGAAGTTTCGACGAAAATTGCTTCCACTAACTATAACTTGGATGTTTTATGGAATCCTTATCCGATTACTTCCATTGCAAGTGACTTTCCAGATTTACTATGGTTTGATGCAAGTTCACTAAATAAGCAAGTTCCCTCCCACCACTTTACTTCAGATGTGATGTACGAGCTACAGTATCACCAACCATCCTCCAGACCTAGCAACTCCACTCAGGCCTTCACCCAGCAGCACCACCTCCTTGACGCCCTCGGCTCCACGACAACACCATCACCACCCGCCACTGCGTGTTCCACCGCCTCTTCAGTCAGATTCCGGAGCAGCTCGATCTCCTCGTCCGCCTCTTCGCTTCGCTGCCTACATCTCTCTTCGCCCTCAACCACCAAGCCACACCAACAACCACGACATTGCCGCACCGAACCTAGCAAGCTGACCTCCACCGCTCTCACATCCGCTCGTCGCTCCCCCTGCCGCAGCCACCACCCGTTGTAGCCACCGTAGCCGCCACCCAGTACCTCCACCAACAGTCTCTTTTATGTGACTCAGAAGAAGAAAAGTTATTTGGATTTATTTGTTATTGGGTTTTGGTTTCATTCAATCAAACCCGTATCCAAAAAGGGAAAAGAATTGAGTTGGGTTTTATTTCAATTCAACCCAACCTGCGAGCTCTAGATCCAATCCGCTTAAGGTTGAGTGTAGCAGTGGATCAGATCTAGTAATAGTGCAGACTCGTTTACAGTGTAGACCCGTTAAGGGAAAAGAGGTGATTTGAAGCTCGTTCGAAATCCAATTCGAGCTAGATTCGAAGCATTGTATTCCTGGACTTATTTCCAACAATTGTGGCAGGATTTTAGAGCTCTTCAGCAGGCAAACCATCTTTCAGAAGCTCCAAAGCCCTACTACAAGTGCATGAAATTCTTCGATTTTGGGTAATTTCTAAACTAACCCATTTTTTTCAGCAAAATTTTGTAATTATTTTTGTGAAATCTTACAATTATTTTTGTGAAATTCTACACAAGATTGTTAGTTAGGATTACTAATATTATTTGTCAACTCATTGCTTGTGTGCATACATACATTTTTAGGTTCATTTCCTTGCATTTTAGAGACTAAACTTTTAGGAGATTTTATTTGATCATATAGTGCATGCATATAGAATTGGCTAAGTCTAGAAAATTGCATTGCATATGCTTGTTTGATTGCATACTTTTCGGAACGATGGAGTGACTACTCATAGCTCTAGTGATATGGAGGACAAGTTAGAAATCGTAATAAAATAATTAAAAACTATCACCGAACAATTGGAAAAATTTAAAATTGTTAATAAATGATTGGATTCAGTAGAACAACAAATGGACAATCTGGAAGAACATAATAATCGAACTTATAGGAATGAATATAATGAGAGAAATCACAATCAGTATGAAAGACAAAAAGATCAAAATGAAAGATATAGAGATGAGAGTGTCTCAAAATCCAGGCACATTAAGAATGACATCATACGTAAGATAAAGGTTGAAACTCATAAATTCAACGGCACTCACGATCCTAAAATCTTTAGTGATTGGCTCATGGACATAGATTACTATTTCGATTGGTATGATATTCCTGAAGGACGTAAAATACGATTTGCTCGGATGAGACTTACAGGGCCTGCTAGGATATATTGGGTTTCGGTAGAGAGAGTGAGGGATATCTGGATGCGATAGAGATTTGAAGTGACATGAAAGTTAGGCTTAAAGAGAAGTATATTCCCGACACGTTTAGATAGGTTGCACAGTTTTCAGCAGGGGAGCATGTCAGTCTAAGAGTATATGACTCAATTTGATTAATTGACACTTCGCTATGATTTATGAGAGGACCGACATTAGGCAATATCTAGATTTTGTTCTGGACTGCGCACTGACATACAACGAGTTATGCATATTCATTTCCGGAATATAAACTCTCTTGCACAAGCTTGTCAGTTAGCAGAAAATATAGAATGTTTTCTTAAATTTTCTATCGACTGTAGGCTTACTCTTAGAGTCGGAGAGCAGTCTAGATACCCTTTTGAAGACAATATGAAACCTAATACCCAAACCAATAAAGATTTTAAAGGGAAAGATGAGAATTGGCATAGATCTAGTGTTTTCACAACGTACATCACACATGAAACGAAGAGTTATCCAGTGATGATTAATGGGGGTAGTTATGTGAATATAATTTCAAGAACAACTGTTGAGAAGATGGGCCTTAAAGCTGAATTCTATCAACAACCATACAACGTAATATTGATAGATAAAACTGCTCAATCTATTACCTAACGATGTCTAGTGCCTATCAAGATGTCTAGCTAGCAGGACCAGTTTTGGTGCAGTGTGTTAGATATGACCGCCGCACATATTTTGCTTGGTAGGCTATGGTTGTAGGACTTAGATGTGATGAGTTTCGGCAAGTCAAATACATATATATTCAAATTTAATGGGAAAAAGATGGTGTTGAAACTCACACCACCTAAGTCTAGTGATGAGAGCCCAAAGAGCGAAAAAGTCACATGTCAGGTGCACAAAAAGTCTCTTCACCTGGTAAGCCGATCTCAGTTCTTCAAGGAGAGTTTAGAGCAGGAATTAGTGTATGCGATAATCGCTTTAGGAGAGTCTCGTAGTCCACCTGTCGATTAACCTCCTGAGGTTCATCAGACTCTCACTGATTTCCATGATATCATGCCCGATGAGTTACTTGATGAATTTCCCTTCGGGACATCTAGCATGCCATTGCTTTTGTGCCAGGGTCCAGTTTGCCCAATTTACTTCGTTATACGATGAACCTTGTTGAGTACGCTGAGTTGAAAAGACAGGTCGATAGTTATTACGGAAATATTTTAGTAGAGAGAATTTGAGTTCTTGTATCGTTCCCACTCTACTCATACCTAAGAAGGATGGTAGTTGGAGGATGTGCGTTGACAATCACGCCATCAACAAAATCACCGTCAAGTATATGTTTTTCATTCCTAAACTTGATGACTTATTGGATATAATGGTTGGCTCTCAAATCTTTTCAAAGATAGATTTTCGAAGCGGATATTATCAGATTTGTATCCGTGAGGGCGATGAATGGAAAATTGCCTTTAAGATTAAGGATGAATTGTATGAATGGTTGGTTATACCCTTTGGTTTATTTAATACGCTCAGTACATTTATGAGAGTTATGACCCAGATATTGCATACTTTCTTAGGTAAGTTCGTTGTTGTCTATTTTAACGACATTCTCGTTTTTAGTCGAACCCAAGAAGAGCATATTTTTCATTTGACACAGGTTTTAAAGATTCTCTACAAGAAGAAACTATTTGTCAATTTGAAGAAATGTGCGTTGGTTTTCTTTGTTCACTTCCTTGGGTTCATCGTCTTTAAAGACGAAGTAACAGTATATCCCGATAAAGTTAAGGCCATAAGAAAATGGCCTACTCCTCGTACGATCTAAGAGGCCAGGAGTTTCCATGGTCTTACCATACTTTATATAAGGCTTGTTAGGGGATTTAGTACCATCATGGCTCCGATCACTGATTGTCTTAAGAAAGACGAGTTTCAATAGACTAAATCTGCTACTCATACTTTCGAGAAGATTAAGAAAAAGTTGACTACTGCTCCGGTCCTTCACCTTCCAGATTTCTCGAAGGTTTTTGAGCTAGCATGTGACACATCAGGCATATGTATAGGTGGTGTTTTAAACCAAGAAAATCATCCAGTCACCTTCTTTAGCAAAAAGTTGAATGAGACTAAACAACGCTACGATGTTTATGATCGAGAGTTTTATGCAGTAGTGCAATGTTTGCGTCATTGGCATCACTATTTGCTACCGAAGGAGTTCATTCTATATCCAGACTATCAAGCTCTGCATTATATCAATTTCCAAAAAAGAGTTGGGCATTGACATATCAAATGGTTTGAGTTTATTCAGGAGTACAATTTTATACTCAAACACTGTGTTGGAATTGAAAGTAAAGCTACTGATACATTAAGTAGAAAACTTTGCACTTTACAGATGATGAGTGCAAAAGTTATCGGATTTGAGCAAGTCATCCGAGACTATCCTATTTGTCGGAACTTTAGTGACATCTACACGTATTTGACACAAGATCCTCTTACTATAGTAGATAACTTCACCATTATTGATGGTTTCTTGTTTCGAGATACCGTCTATGTATTTCCAACACTTCTTTGCATGATCATTTGATTTGGAAAATACACGTGGAAGGGATCACTGGTCATTTTGGTCGAGATAAGACTATCATTCTTATATAGGACCGATTTTATTGGCCGAGCGTTAAGCGTGATGTTGTGCAAGTCGTGTCGCATTATCGGGTTTGTCAGATAGCTAATGATAGAAAGCATAATACATGACTCTACACACCATTACCCATACTCTTTGCACGTTGGGAGAACCTTAGTATGGATTTCATTTTAGGACTCCCTCGTACACTTAGGAGACATGATGCTTTATTAGTTGTGGTGGATAGATTTTCCAAGATAGCACATTTTATTTCCTGCCACAAGACTTTGGATGCCTCACATATTGCACACTTGTTCTGTAAAGAGAGTCCATTTGTGTGGCCTTCCTAAGTCGATTATTTCTGACAGAAATGTTCGGTTCATGAGTCATTTTTGGTGAACTCTCTGGAAGAAAATGGGTACCACACTTAAATTTTTCACCGCTTATATCTACAGACAGATGGTCAGACAGAAATCGTCAATCGTAGTTTAGGAGACTTGTTTCGATATTTAGTGGGTGACAATTTAACCACATGGAATCTTACTTTGCTTATAGCGGAGTTTGCATATAATAGTTCGGTCAATAGGTTTACTGGAATGAGTCCATTTGAGATAGTTATAGGTTATAAGCCTAGAAAACCTATACAACTTCTTCCCCTCCCCATAGGTGATAGATCTAGTGCCTCAGTCGAGTCTTTTGCACAACATTTATATAATTTGCATGCTCATATTCGTCGGCAAATAATAATTAGTAATGATAATTATAAGTCTGCAGTAGATTCACACAAACGATTGCAGGAATTTGCAGTTGATGATGAGCTGATGGTTAAAGTGCATTCAGAGAGATTCCCTCTAGGAACCTTGAAGAAGTTTTATACTCGACGTATGAGTCTCTACCGAGTTTTAAAGAGAATTGGTTCTAATACTTATGAGTTTGCGATTCCCTATAATTTCGGGATCAATCCAATTTTTAACATCGAGCATCTAACTTCATATCGTACTCCATTTGATTAGCAGCAGTCATTCCGGATCTACCATCATCAGCTTTGTCAGGACATTGATATTTTTCCATCTGTACATCGCCTCCCCCTCCTCCACGGAAGCGTCATTTAGACCATATTGAAGACATTCTGGATGATGAGATTGTTTCGACTGCTGATGGTGGATATCAGTATTATTTAGTGCGCTGGCGTGGATGTCCATACTAAGATTGCACTTGATTGCGCACCGAAAAAGTCTAGTAGCTCAACCTGGATATATTTGATTATTATCACCTTCGTCATTCATCGGAGGTTCATATTTTCAAGTCAGGGAGAATTGATGGAGATTAAATTTGATTCTGGAGATCAGATTTGATTCTGTTTGGATCTTGTTAGATTTTTTATTTGATTCTATTAGATTTTGGTTGTTAGGGTTTTTCTATATATTTATACTCTGTATGAAGTATTGGAAGATGATGAATAATATTTGAAAATTTTGATAAATTTCTTGTATGGATTTTGCTTGAGTCAAATCTTTAATCGTGGAGAGTGGGTATGAATTCGCCTGGGTGGATTTCTGAATCTTTGTAAGTTCTTCCTCAATTTAACTCTTCTTTCCCAATTCTTCCAAAAATCCCAAATTTCAGAACTCTAACTCTAATTTGGCTTCCATCCTGTGTCAAAACATCTTTGCTGTCTCTGTGATATTCTCTATACTGTCTTCTCTATTTTTATATGGTTAATCCTTCCTAGTATTACAATGGTTTCTTTATTAACTGCAGTTCTTTAGTACGAGCCCACTGTCTTGCGACCTTTTGGGTCTGCCTGTGCTTTACCAGGAGGAAGATGATGATTCAGTTCATCCATGTGAAAGTAGAAAGTAAGTTGGTGATTGCACCTCTTCAAGTTAAGTAAGTTATCTTCTTATGAAATATTTAATATCATAACACACTTGCGTTCTTATGACAAATATATCCAAATAAAACATTGGTGCATTTGTTATAGCATATGCACCTAACAATATTTAACATTTTCAATACAATGTTGAAATTTATTCCGTTGCGAACTTTTCAGAATTTTTTGTGAAGTGAGGGCTAACTTTTTATTGGTCAAATGAGTGCCCCTCAAATGGCAAATTAGCTGATCTGTATAAAATGTTTTTGTTCATAATTGAGTTTTTAGTTCCCAGCTTTCTTAGATATAGGTTTCTCAGTTTTCCCTTATTCAGCAGCTGTTTATTGTATTGAAATCTCTTTTACAATGTTTACCTGACTAGATGACATCTAACAAGGAATATAAATGATTCATTACCAGAATGATACTATATTTATCTCAATGACATGAATATGTTTCCTTGAACTTCTCTTTTGGTCGATAGTCCTTTATGTTCTATCGTTATTGCATTGTTAAAAGCTGAGGAGTTCATTTGGATTAATCTGCGAGACAGCAATAATATAGGGGCAAGGGCTCTAATTGGATGGTGTGGAAGGGTTTTTGTTTTTTGTCATTACAGTATGTGTTTCCAACAGATGCTTATAATTTGCACTTTAATTCCTTCACAAGTAGGAGATATGGTTAAGTATAGCTGCTTACGACAAATCTTCTTCTCAAAGAAATGACCATCTTGGACTAAGAATTGCCAAGAGACTGATTAGATTGCTCAATCTTTAACTTAGCAGTCAAGTTGGGAAGGGGGGAAAAAGTAAGAATTTGTATGCTGTTAATTAAAGCAAGTCCTCAGAAAATTATTTGAAGTTTCATAAGCTGTATCATATTTTGCATGACCGGGCCTACAGCTTGCTATATAACTTTGAGGAGCTGTATTCAAATAAAAGCTTCAGAATAGATAAACTAAAGTATTCTTCTGTAAAAATTAATAAGAGTTGAGCAGATCAACAAACATGCAGCCTACCCTTTTTGCTATAGATCCGATGTACTGTAATTTGGGTTTTGTGCCTTCATCGATTGGATGGCATGCCCCATATCCATCAGAGTACATTGTCCGGGAACATTGGTTTTATCTGAGTCCTTCTACTTATGGTGTTTCATGTCGTCCACTTGATTGCAAGACACTTGTGGCGGTTGCTGCTTCTGAGGTTATTGCAAGACACTTGAGGCAGTTGCTGCTTCTGAGGTTATTGCAAGACACTTGAGGTAGTTGCTGCTTCTGGGGTTAAATGGTATCTCCATAATCTATGAAATTACTATAGATCATGTGATTCGGGAGAAAAGGGATACTGGGACATGATATCAATCACAAAGAGAAGTTTTTTAAATTTAGTTTTACAGTCAGAAAGGAGTTTTATCTATCTAGTGCTTTTTGGGGAGTTCTATTAATAACATCGGCTGCTGTGCTTGATCATCAAGCTTGGTCTTTTAAATTTGTTGGGGAAGATGCCCTTTACAGAGGATGGAGCAGGACTTTCGTCCTCCATGCCATCACCGTCGTACATAATATACAAGATTATTAAGCGCGCACACACACATAGAACAAGTAACATACAAAGAAGTATGTTGTTCCTAGATTTCTGTACGCCCATGGAGAGAACTATGAGAGAGATATTCATTAACTTGGAGTACAAGAGAGCTTACCTGGCCCTCTCACGGATACAAGGCAACACAAGCAACACTCACCCCTTTGATGTAAAGCCATCTCTTGGTAAAGATGCTTCGCATGGTGCATGCTATCACCTTTGATGATCTCACATCAACCTTACTTGATTGGATTTCTCCACCCACCTTTCTCTCTCAGTCTCACTCCTTCCCTCACTTGGGTCTCTAGATCTAAGCCATCATCTCTCCTACTCGTCCCAAAAGAACTTCTTTGATGATGAGAGTATTTATAGCCTCTCATAACCCTAGGAGATATCTCTCTGTCTTCACTGTCTAAACCATCTCGAAATCCTTGGTTTTAGTCACCGACTCACAAAACCTAATCCAACTAGCTTTGATCGATTTATGGTCAGTCGACCAGTCGACTGCCCAAAACAGAGACTTTTCGGTCTGGACAGCTGACTGACCATTTGACTGGTCTGGTTATTTGGCCTCTTTTCTCACCCTTAGCTTGGCTTTTGACCTTCTGGTCGAACGCCTTGAACGCGTATCCTTCTGGCCATCTGTGATGCCTCTTTAACCTTGTATGCAAGGCAATAACTCAACAAAAAGGGTATAGATACTATAAAATTGAGATTGTTAAATGGCTTTACAATACATTAATCTAGTAAGTAGTAACATCAGTTTCAGTTTTAACATTCTGGTTACTTCGTAGCCTACCCTAAGTAGTTGGAATAAAAGGCTTAGTTGTTGTAGTACAAGTCGGAAACTATCTTTTGATTTAAGCATTACTTTCACAATAAATTCTTCTGGTCAGTACATTCTTTGTTCATTTAAATCTCTTCCATAATAATATTCAATTTTCCACTTACAAGTGCAAATCCAAACTGAAGCAACGGGCTAAATCACATAGGGAACGTATGATGAAATTCGAGCAGGATGTGGAGACGCCAAAAAACTGATGATTATTCTTCCAAAGAGGTATGTAATTAGACACCCTTTTTTCAAAGAAAATCAAGCTTTAATCGGCTGATCACACTGTTAATTTGTTTCCTCACCATATCTGTTGTTGCATTTTATTTGAATTGGCGAATCAGCTCAGCAGTCGTGCATCTACTCAGGTTTATTCGCAACATATTTTAGAACTTAGACCCAGTTTGAATCTTCGATCCGGCGTGATTCTTTTTTTTGGTTCATGTAGCCTACCCCAAATACTTAGGATAAAAGGCTTAGTTGTTGTTGTTGTTGTAGATCCAGTTTGAATCTTGAGCCTTTTATCTCAGTTTGCATAATTTGTAGCTCATAGGGCATCCATGTAGTTGGACTTCCATCTCCGAAAATTTCAATAGGAGGCATCACAATGTATGCGGCGGCTATGAAATTTGAACTTGAGTCTTGATTTAATGCTGCTCTGCTGCTATGAAATTTGAACATGATTTAATGTTGCATTGGAAGAGGTGAGCAGAGTTTGGTTAAAACTAATAACTGACCAAAATAATTCGGTCAGTTTTATATTTCGAGCTTTCAAACACGAAACTGAACCGAGCCAATTGAATTTATTTAAGAATCATATATTTATACACAATATATATAAACATACATGAACATAAATAAATAAATATATATATATATATATATATATATATATATATATATATATATATATATATATATATATATATATATTTATATATATATATTTATATATATATAATATTATAAATAATAAATTCAATACCAATTGGATACTTCGAAGAGATATGCTTACTAAAAACAATTAATATTATAATTTTTAAATAAGTTTTATTCTATTCTTAAACAAACCGAACCAAACCAATTAAATTAGTTTGGTTTAGTTTCGGCTCCCAATCCTGATTGGTTTGGTTCTGTTTTATCAAAATTGGTAAAAACCAAATCGAAACCGACCAATGCTCACTTCTACAACTGTGGTTAAAAGCTTAAGAAGAGTTCGTGTCACAAAAATGTAGAGTTCTTTCTTCTCCTTCTTCCTTTTTTTTATTTTTTATTTTCTGATGATTTGTTAGAGAAAGATGCCTCTTTCAGGGTTTAAAATTGGTGCTTCTCCCTCTTGTTTTTGATTTTAGGATGTGAAAGCTATGGAGCTGCCTACGAACAGTCAGGAACCAGATAGCAGCACGGCAAGCACTTCATCAGGCGCAACGGCTGATATGCATACAACCGTCTCACCTCAGTCCACATCACCGGCGCCTTCCACCCTCTCCAAACAGTCGCCAACACCAATAACAGAATACCAAATACCACCGTTGCCTTCCACCCTGTCCAAACAGTCCTGCTGCTGCCAACAACGTCAACAGAGTACCATCATGCGTCCGCTGAGAACCTCATGAACTTGCTGCTACCTCCACGGCCTGCGTATAAGCTCCCTATTGTCGACAGCTATCTGGAAGGCCTCGATTTCATGCAGAATAATCATTTTGTTCTTGAGAGGTCTGTTTCCATGTCAGATGTTGGTAGGGTTGCGAGAGAGCAGTTGTCTAAAGCATTATGCTCTTGATGATTAAACCGAGCTCCAGGGGTATTCCTCTTGGTGTCAGTTGTAGTATTCTTTGGGTTTCGACTAGGCTCTATTGTAATATAGAATGATCCCACAAACGCTGCTTCTTGATGATCAGTATGCTGAGGCATCTGTTTACTCTTGTTAATTGTGGTGTCTAATAATAACAGCAGTTTGTGTATGTTCTACATTTTTTTTGTTTTTTTCCTGAGAACCACCTCAGAGAGGCATTGTGAGGGTCATTTCAGAATTTGTGGAAGCACTTGGTAGAATGATTAGGGCTCCACTCGCAGCTAAAGCATTGCACAAAGAAAATGGCAATTAGGTGGGAGGACTCGAAGCAAATTTTGATGGTTATTTTGACACGATGACTGAGATAGGGGAATTTTTAGAGGGGCACACCATTTTTCCGAGTGAGCCCACTTTTCCTAGTGAGTACACTATTTCTTTTGAAAATAGAAGATTTTTCCTAGTGAGCACGTCAATGTTCCCCAAAATATCCTTCCCAGCTCCTCTCTCATTCGTTCTTAAAACCGATCCATTTCGTCCTCTCTCTCCCAAGTCCAGCTAGATCCGCTGCTGCTGTCGCCGCTCGCGATCCGCTTTCCACCACAAGGGCACGCTGAAAAGAGGAGAGGAAGAACTAGATTTTTGTAAAAAAAAGGTAAAAAGTGAAACCCTAATTTTGTGTGTTCATTTTAGCTATTTGATTTTGGGAAAAATTGAAAAATGAGTGTTGATGAGAATAGATTTAGTTAAGGGGGGAATATTGGAAAATATTTATAAATTTACATTTTATTTTGGTGAAATGAAAGGCTTAGTTGGGTAAAAATGTTTTGATTTTATTGTTGTTATCGAGAAATGGTAGTTGGATTTTGTAACAGTGAAGTGCAAAATTTATAATGTGAATATTAATTGGTAGGTTTTTTGTGTTTGGATTAAATTGGTAAGTTTTGATGTTCGTATCGGGAAAAATTGAAATCTAGATATTTTGTCTTTATATATGATATTTAATGAATTTAGATAAGCAAATATAATTAGCATATGGTGATATGTGATGGTTGACAATTTAAAATTTCATTGTGTAAATATAATGTTTGATGATTTACAGATGGATCTGGCGCAATCATCCCGCATTCGACCGACATCATCGAATAGGAGAAAGAAAATGGAGATTCGTTCACCCGTCAGTTCTAGCATTTTTGAAATCCGTGACGAATCGATTTCACAGGTTGATGCTGATACGAAGACTCTTTCATTATGCATCCATTGAGGTTCATCATAAGAAAGAGCGAGTATTGATAAATCGGACTCGGGAGAAGAGAAATTACCGCTAATAAGTGTAGGACCGATCGATTTGTCTCTTTTGAAAAGTTTCAAAATGCACATTGCTTTCTGTATATCTAAAATGAGGTCAGACATAACTACTTGGATATAAATTTTAAATGCGTAGTTGTGTATTTAAAATATCTTGTTATGCTATCGTTTCAGGAGCGAGATCTATTGCGGTCTATTAATCACTTTCAAAAAATTAAATACATGGTTTCTAGAATCTCAACAATCAAACACCCATTTCGTGTAGCACATACGTAATTTCTCTTTGTATCCACTAATAATATATTCTTATTGTCGATGAATTCTTTGGATCCTTCAGCTTCAAATATGTTTGGATATTTTTCTGTCGTACATGACACTTCGACATCTCCATTACAACAGAGGTCTCGCTTTCAGATAGTTTTCCTATATATGAGTGTCCTTAAAAATATTCTGCTGCAGAATGATTATGCATACCGCAAAGAACCATTAATTTCCACTACCTGAAAGGGACATCCGCATTTTTTGCTACCGTTGAATCCTTCATCATGCTTTAATTTTTTGAATGCTAGACGTCTACCTCTTTCACAACCAAACTAGATTCTTCCCTCTTTATATTGGCCTCCACTAGCAGATTTTGAAACTATAATGACCAAACTTAACATTCTTTCCGTATCACGTATTCAATTGCAAAGCTCGTCTCGGTTTGCAAAAATCTGCAATAACAATATTTCAGTTAGACATCTCCACCAAACATAATACGTTCAATATACATAATTTTATATGTCATCGTACCTCACTTGTTGCGAAGGCTGAACTATAATCAACAGCTAACTTGTTCTGAACTCAACTACAATGTGTTAAAATATCATCCTATTACCCCAAAATACACAAAATAATAAATAATAAGAATGACCCTGGATATTGATAAACAATAATAAACAATAGCAATGTGTTATAAGGGCAAAAAAATGCCATCCGGGAAATTGATCTGGATATTCATATTATTGTCCGGGATATTATCTTGAAGAGTGCACTATCTATCTGGGATATTAATCCTGGACAAACTTAACCACTGTCCATTGTCGAAAATCCGGACTAACTATTAATTGTCCATGATCTTAAGCTCGGACAGCTTAAAAATTCAAACCGTTCTTTGAACCAATTTTTTTGCTAATTAAATCTAAAACTTAAATTAAAAAAAACATAGAAATTCAAAGAGGATGATAGATTCATACTTCAAAGACTTTTAATCGTCGATTGGAACCAATGACATGTTGGGTATCTCCATTTTTTTTGTCGTAGACCAACCAACAAAAAGATAATTTAAGCCAATTTCCGACGTGATTTACTGAAGGAGAGTAAGCATGGAAGATGAGCTTTTAAGGGATGGATTGAAGGAAAGGTTGAAGGAGATTTTCCCCCCTCTTCCCTGCAAATCGCGCGGGAAAAAAAACGGGGGAATGTAGAGAGGAAGAAAGAAACGACACTTTTGGAATATAACTTGAATGACGATGTAATAAATACAAGGAAAATTTAAAGTGGGCTCACCAGGGAAAAAAAAAAAAAAAAAAAAAGGGTGCTCCTCTCTGAGTAGTGTTTGATTGATACCAGGAAACTAATACCAGTTCACAAATAATATTGGAATCATGAAGGGAATCAAATAGATGTTGCACAATTTTTCAGAGGCTGAGATTTTACACATAGAGAGAAGTTAATAAGTGTGCTCACGGGATCATGACATAACCGACCAGGTTGAAAGCGTAATCTACAGTTTTCATTTTTATCACCATTGCATTTATATGATCCTCTAAGGAAAGATGTTTGTGGTGTTATGTTCGAGAGATTTTAGTTGATTAATAATTGTTCTTGACAATGTTTAAAATAGCAATATGATAACGTAATGTTTTGTTTCTGTTAGTTTATGTCACATATAGCGTAACAAATAATGTAGCTTATGCAATTTTCTATTTATTTAATTAAAAATAAATGTAAAACTATATAAAATAATTTTTATAAATTCAAAAATAAATTTAAAATATCTAAAAAAAAGAATATAAAAATTATTTTGTAATCCATAATCTATTTTAATTTTATGTTGAGTTTTACAATAATTTTCACATTTATATTCATAAATTATATTAAATCTCCAATCGTAATTCTAGTCATTATTTAAATAAGAAAATAAGATTTTAATTTTTTTTAGTTCAATTCCAGTTACTATCATTGTTGTAATTTATATTTTGTAATGTTCAATTTATCTTATTTGTAATTGTTGATTTCGGTTCAGTTAAAAATTTAATAAAATCAACAAGTAAAATATTTCAGCAACTTTAGATAAATTATAATAAGTGAATAAGTAAATAATTGCAAATTAATAAGTTAGTAATTTCACCGGCAATCAAAAAATTTAACAACTAATCAAGACTAGTTGTCTAATAAAACCCCAACCAAGACTACAATCGTAAATATTCGACAACCTCGACCCTCATTCAAGATTGGGATTTCTAAAGGAGCACACCACCTGTCCTTGTGAACCCACAACTGTTGTAACAGCTTTTGGATATTAACTCCCGCCATGGCAAAATATTTTTTTTTTATAAAATTGAGTGAGAAACTTGTAACTTTTAATATTAGGAGGTGCGCTCCTGCTCACCAGGACAAGTGGTATGCTACTTTAGAAGTTCCCTTCAAGATGGGAAATTCTATTTGAGCATACTATGCTCAGTGAGCCCACCTTTCTCATTTAGGAATTAGTCACCGAATGATTTGATGAATTAATTTAATATTGTTATGAAATTAATAGTCTAACCATGGAAAAAATCATGCACAAAAAGAAAATGAGGGAACTCAAATAGATTTCCCATTCTGGATCCTAGAAAATCACACCCCTACCCTTGGGGAACTTCTAAATGAGCCCACATTGTTGCCAAGTGAGACCCGGTAAGCATTCTGAAGTTGTTTTGGGTGGTTCACTGAGCAAAGTCGGGCACCCAAATAGAAATTTCCCCCTTCTACGCTCTCCAGCGCTGCCAAATCTCTAGGGTTAGGGTTTAGTGCGAGAGCTCCCCCTCAACCAGCAATGGCTACCGCCACTCCAGCGACCGAATCGGTGCAGTGCTTCGGGCGCAAGAAGAACGCCGTCGCCGTCACCTACTGCAAGCGCGGCCGCGGCCTGATCAAGGTCAACGGGTCCCCGATCGAGCTCGTGAAGCCGGAGGTCCTCCGCTACAAGGCGTTCGAGCCCATCCTCCTCCTTGGCCGTCACCGCTTCGCCGGCGTGGACATGCGCATCCGCGTCCGCGGCGGCGGCCACACCTCCCAGATCTACGCGATCCGGCAGAGCATCGCCAAGGCGCTCGTGGCCTTCTACCAGAAGTACGTCGATGAGCAGGCGAAGAAGGAGATCAAGGACATCTTAGTGGGTTACGATCGGACGCTGCTGGTCGCGGATCCGAGGCGGTGCGAGCCCAAAAAGTTCGGCGGTCGTGGCGCTCGCGCGAGGTTTCAGAAGTCGTACCGTTGAGGAATTGGGGACAGACGTCAGCGATTTTGGTATGGATTATGTTCGAACAAATCTAGGGTTTGTTATTTTCGTGAAGCGACTTATTATTATTATTATTTTTCTTACTTATGTTTTGATTTACTAGTTCAAATGCTCTGCTAGACTTGATTATGTTGAGAAATTTGAACCTAGTTTTCAAATTTAGTGCTTTATTTGCGTTGAGATTGCTTGTTATTGAGAATTATGCTTATAAATGGATTTATTTGCGTTGAGTTATTGAGAATTATGTTAAGAAATTGTGTCACCATCGCACAAATTGAGCCAAGGCTCATTGGCAATTTATTTGCATTGAGTTACCCTTTAATTTAATTCCTAATTGTTTACAGCTTGATTTTGGTGATATGCTGTGACTGTATGTATACAAAGGTTAATTCTTTCTGCTCTGCGCTAGGATTGGTATTATTAATGAACTGGTGTCCTCTAAGCCAACCTCACACAATGACTGAGTAGACAAATAGCTTTCTGTCTGGTTCAACAAATTCCCTGTGCCTATAACTATGCTATTCTTTTTTCTTGTTCGTGCGATGGATGAGAAAATGTTTTAGCAGCTATACAAATTATTTTGTGTAATGCAATAGAAATGCAGGGTTCAAATTATCTGGAAAAGATGATATAGGTTGGACCCAGTATCTTAAATTTCCTGCTATTACGGGTCTAAGGAGTTTAAATGAATGGTACTCATAATTGTAATTGTTGACAACTTTTAGGATATAATTCTCTTGAAATTTGTTAGGGAGTGAAATGTGTGGAATCTTGTTGGATTGCAATCACATCCCTCGAAGGTTTACAGGCTGTTTGCATTTTTCTAAAGTATCCCGTGCTTTTTTTCTTTCAATATAGTATTTCAAAAGAGTCTTGGTAAGTGATGAAGAATAGTTGAAAATTTTTTATGTTGAAGTAGTTGGAGCTGAAAAAACTATTTGGTTTTGTTCTGGTTCAGGTAAACCCTAAGGAGGGCTTAGTTTGAGAGGGTCTCGTGTCATGTGGTTGAATATAGGAATAATATAGGATCATAGTATTGGAAGGGTCTTGTTTCACGTTGAATGTCTCATTTTCGGCTAATGCCTACCTCAATATGGTTCACAAAAAATAAGTGTAATAGAGGTGCACATGCTTTTTTGGTGTGTCGTAATGCTAGGAGAGATAAAGTTAAGAAATGAGAATATTCGTGCTAAATGGGGCATAGCCTTCAGCGAAGAAAATATGTAAGAAAAGCACTTACGGTGGTTTGGTCGTGTGTAACGTAAACTTACAAATGTAACAGTTTAACGAGTGGAGTTTATCAATGTAAGACAAGTAAAGGAAAGAGCGAAAAATATGGATGAAGATGATACGACAATGTATTATATGTTAAAAACTTAAATTAAGACATATTGATTGATAGGAATGAGCGGAGAAGAAGCATCCATGTGATTGATCCACAATGATTCTCTTTTGGTTCATGTAGCCTATCCCTTTTTTCTTGGGATAAAGGCTTAGTTGTTGCTGTTGTTGCCTACTTAATATGATTAGAATGTGGGTTACTTGTGAAATAATTTTGTCCATATAATTTTGAATTTAATGGGCAAAGCTTGAATGCTTAAAATTTAGCTTCTTGTATTACCCCTTATGGTTTCTCTCATATTTATCTTCCTTTTATTTTCTTTTATTGCATTCATATCTTTGTCAAATTCTCGAGTTTTAATTTTATGATTGTATCCTTGTATGTGGCTCCTTGTGTTTCTACTGCTTTTCCAAGTTTTATTGACACACGACATTTTTTTTTTTTTTTTGTTTTTTTACTACAATGCAGTACTTGATTCGGTTTCATCTTATCCCTGTTTCATTATGTACATACAGAGTATTTGACCAAACTCTCTAAAGGAAATAATGTCAATATGCTAAGGTTGTATTATCAAGAGGTGTAGTTTTTATTTTGGTCATCTATGGCAGTTTCTATTTTTATAATTTGGATTTGTTCTCTACTTCTTTTTTTTTGTTTGTACTTTAGTAAGCCGACTATTTTGGGACCTTGGGTGAATCTTGATTGCTCATTTCTTGTAAGGTGTTCTTTTGAATAAGCCTTTTTATCCCAAGTACTTAGGGTAGGCTGTATGAACCAGAAGAGAATCACGCCATCATGCCAGGCTGATTCATGTCATAATATGTGATTGTGTTTTCTTTTTGTCATAGGTCGATCACAACCCTTCTTTTTTATCCTGACGGTTTTTTGAATAATCTTTTATTTTTTGTTGAGGTTATTAGAGACTTAAATATTTGCATCGGAGACCCGGATGGATACGGGTTTCGTGCCGGCATGGCTAGGTAAGACAATTTTTGGTAGGAACAAGTGTTTTACATGTCAACCATTTATCTGAAAATGGCACAACATAATATCCGGAGTTGCTTGTGCCATTTCGGATTTTGAGATATCTGATACTTGATGCAGCATATAATATCACATCAACAATTTTGATAGTGTGTACACCGCTTAATATTGCCAATTCTGAATCCGACTAGAAGGTACACAGGAGAGGGACCATAGTTCTTATTGCTATAAACACTGCACACGCGGCTAGAAGGATTAGGGATGATCAGTCGGTCGATCAATCGGATATCGAAGTTTTATGGTCGAATTCGAAGGCAGAAGGTTCTGATCATTGTCGGAAAAATTTTCCAATCGAGCTCCGATCGATTTTGGTCGGAGTCGGATAAAGTCGTCAGAATCGGCGGTAGAGTTCGTCTTTAGATGTTCAGTTGATCGATCGGTCAGAAATTGAAGTTCTCCGATCGGATCAAGGGTAAATGACTCCGATCGCTTCCGAAAAATTTTTCTGCTGGAGTAAGCGGTCGTGTTCATCCCAAAGAAGGAGACACGCAGACCATTCAAGACTATTCAACTACAATTTGTTCATCCCAAAGAAGGAGACACGCAGACCATTCAAGACTATTCAACTACAATTTGTTTACGTGACGATAGATGATGTAAGATAGGGAAGAATATAGATGGATCTAAGAGCTAATTTTTTGATCCATCCTATTCAAAATATTATATTAAAAATAAAAATATATATTTTTCTAATTTGAAATTTTTAATACGGGATTAAGAATTAGTCACTGGAGTGCTAGATGATATATATGCTTTTCTGTAAGCTTTCGTTTGCCCATTTCAGTAGGGTTTCAGTGTTTTGTGCAAACTCATTTCCACGAAATAACAAGGACATTATGAAGATATTCGTGAACTCTATCACTGTCACTCTACCCATTTAGGTAACCCAGGTAAAAAAAAAAAAAAAAAAAAAAACAGGATTATCGTACCTCGTGCTTGGAGCAAGTTCAGCAGGCAAGGGAGATGCGGGAGTTTCTAGATGGGCACAAGAAATCTCCTAGTGAGCCCACTTTAAAAGTCTTCGTTTTTATAACTTTGTCATTATATTTTTAGGTCAAAAATACCCTTCAGAGAATCCCGTCCGGGCTATCCAGCCCGGACATATATGCTCTGTCCGGGCTGGATAGCCCGGACAGTGGACATATGTCCGGACTGGATAGCCCGGACGGAGTTGGCTCATTTTTGTAATAATTCCTAATCCGGGCTTGACACTCCGGATATCTAATTTTATATTCGGGTTTACAGTCCCGGATCATTTCTATATGATCCGGCACTGTAAATCCGAATCACAAATATGGTTAGAGTGGCGTAGCGGAAGCGTGTTGGGCCCATAATCCACAGGTCCCAAGATAGAAACCTGGCTTTGATAGTTTTTAATAAAAGCTTCCCTTCTGATTTTTTAATTTAACTTTTGTAACACCTGTGCTTCAGGCTTTCGAAATTTTTTTGAAAAAAAATTGATTCTCGAATGGGCTTCAGGCTGTTCTATGGGCTTTGAGTTGGTAAATAAAATACAACCGTCGTTGTTGTCAACATAAGTTTTAATGTTTCTCTTTTGTTTTATATATTTTTTCGCTTCTTTTAACTAGCATTAGGGGGAGTTTCTAGATGGGCACAAGAAATTTCCTAGTGAGCCCACTTTAAAAGTCTTCGTTTTTAAAAGTCTTCTGTTTTTGGATACGGTGTGTCAAACATCAACTTGCCATCATTGGTCCAAACACCATCGAGATTTATCCAACATATCAACGACTTCGCATCATTGATCCAACAAAAACACAAGTAATTCAAAACTTCAAAATAAAATGTCAGCAAAATTAGCTAAAATTGATACGGTATATCACTGATTATCCAAATGAGATGTAAAATGCGTATCCAACAACAACGGTCCATCGCATCAATATCATGCTATCAAAACATATCACCAACTACGCATCATTGATTCGAACATATACACAAAGTCATTCAAAACATTAAAATTGTAGTTAGGCGCTGCGATATACAAGATGAGGCTCCTTTAAAAACAACGTCAACTACAACTTCATATATAAATCATGTTCCTTGAGTACAACTTCAATTTAAAAGAACGACAAACTAAAATGAATTTTTGTTCCATGCTAACAACTTTTTTTTGGACTTTGCGACTAATATTAAAAAAGAACAACAGATTCTAGATTCTTCGATACTTCCGAGCGGGTTGCTTCTTTGCGGGTTGGCGGCGTCTTGAAGAGGTAGGACGATCAGTAGGGGATCCAGCAACGGGCTGTAATACTGTGTCAAGATCAGTTTGCGTGTACCCGGTTAGAACTGATTTTATCTTCACGATGGCATTATAGAGCAAACTCGGACGCCTCTTGCTTGTGGTCTCGCCTTGCTCTAAGAAGGGATCAATAATTGCTATAACTTCTTGAATTCTCTGCATATATTATGACAAAAATATATATAAGTTAGATTATAAGTGAGCTAAGTATAAGAACATCAGTGAGTTGTGGTAGATCCAACAACAACGGATAAAGCATATAGGACATTACATATAGGTACATAACTTTGACCCATAGAAAAGTATATGTTTTCTTAGTAACAAAATATTGGTTATAGAAATAAAGGTTCAACAATTATCTCCCGACATTCAAGAAAAGCAAAGTGATTGTAGTTACTTGCTTGGGCTCATTACATTTGTTGCTGGAAATAATTGGCTGTTCTCTCAAAACAACCATATTTCAAATTGATTAATAGCAAAAGGAGTTCATATTAACATATGCGTTAGCATTAAAACCCTAACCTAAGAGTTGTTATAACTAAAAGAACACACCCTCCTATAGAAGTTGTCATGCTCAGGGGATAACTCAGAACATCTGCATTAAGAACCTTACAGTACCTTTTAAGATAAGCCTCCATTTTCACAAATTTCCCATGTATTCAGAAATGGTCAACATCTTTTGATGGACTATGAAAATATTAAACTTAATTCTACGACATTATCAAGCAACAATACAAACAGTCTAAAATCATAATACAAACAAAAAAAAATAAAAATTAAAAAAAAATTAAACCAACAAACCACCAAAATAAAAAAAATTAAACAACAACAACAACAAATCAAAAACAATCTAAAATCATAATCCATAAAAAAAATTGATTAAATTTAAATAGCAAATACCTTACTCCTTAAACCTCCTGCACTCGAGGACAAAGCGTCGGCGACAGCACGTCAGGGGGAGAGCGCTCGAGTGTCACCGATCGGCGATAGTCCGCGAGCGTCGGCGAGAGAGAGAGGAAGTCGGGTATATCGGCCGCACCCGAGAGAGAGGGGGGGAAGTCGGTGAGAGAGAGAGGGGAAGTCGGCGAGAGAGAGAGGGGCAGCCGGCGAGAGAGAGAGGGGAGAAGTCGGTGAGAGAGAGAGAGAGGGGAAGTCGGCGAGAGAGAGGGGGGGAAGCCGGCAAGAGAGAGGGGGGCAGCCGACGAGAGAGAGAGGGGGAAGTCGGCGACAGAGAGAGAGGGGAAGTCGGCGAGAAAGAGAGAGAGAGAGGAAGTCGGCGAGAAAGAGAGAGAGGTTTTGTTTGGGAACGATAGGAGAGAAAGAGAGGAAGATGGCGAGGGCAATTTGGGAAATAGGTGTGCTCACTAGGAAAAAAATGAGGTTTTTGAAAAGTAAAAGCGTGCACACTAGGTAAAGTAGGCTCACTAGGAAAAATCTTGTGCCCGTCTAGAAATTCCCGTGAGATGCTCAGGCGGTGATATCGGAAATAAAAGAAAGGATTAATTACACAACTCGGCAATAAAAGAAAGGTTTAATTACACAACTCGGCAATAAAAGAAAGGAATATGAGAGCACCTTTTAAGTTTTAAACTCTCACTTAGACTTTTTGTGGATTGCGAAAAAAATATTTTTGTTTGAGTTTTTTTCTCAGTTTTTTTCTGCGGTCCAGAAAATCTAAATAAGAATTTTAAATTTTAAGAATGATAGTTATACACCTCTTATATAACAGTTGCAAATATTGAATCATTAGAAAGAATAATTTGATCGGAGATAAAAACGCAATCGTTTGAATAGAAAGAATTTGCCTCGCCTTTGTTTTTGTATGGTGGGTGCATCGGGCTTAGGAGTGGGTCTCGGCGCCATGATACTATCCTACTATTATTTGTTATTTAGGGGTTTTTACATATCGGTTTCTTAAATCTTTCAAAATTAGATTTTAGTTTTTGAAATCTTTGTATTTTAATTTTATTCTCCCAAATCCTTTAATTTACTTCACTTTAGTCAATTTGCCTAACTTTCGTTAGGCCAGTTAAATTTTTGGCCCGAATCCTGTTATTCCCTGAAAGTTCCTCTTCCTCCTCTCTTCATTTTCTTATTGGGTTCCTTCTCCTCTCTTTCTCTTCCCTCCCAGTTAATCTCTATTTTTTTTTTCTTTTAACCAGCGAGAAAGTAACTACTGAAAAACATATGGATGAATTTAATATGCCTTGAATAACTAAACTGTTAGAAAGAAAAGTAAAGAAATTCCAAAAAGAAAGAAGGAAGATGAGGGATATAGGGTTAGGAAAAGAAAAAAAAGAAGGAAGATGAGGGATATAAGGTTGAGGAAACATAAGAAAGAAGAGAAAGAGAAAGATTAATTAGGAGGGAAGAGAGAGAGAGAGAGAGAAATGGTGAGGGAACCCAATAAGAAAAAGAGGAGGAGAGAATTTCAGGAATATAATGAAAAATTCAGGTCAAAAATTTAACTGGCCTAACAGAAATTATCCAGAAGGGTTAAAATAAAGTAATTTAAAGAATTTGGAGACTAAAATTAAAGTATGAAGATTTCAGGGACTAAAGTCTAATTTTTAAAGATTTAAGGAACGATATGTAAAAACCCTTATTATTTATAAACTGTTCCTGCCTTTTATTACCTGACAGCCGCTACTACCTATTTAAAAGAAAACCAAGCAATATATATATATATATATATATATATATATATATATATATATATATATATATGTATTTTCAACGCGTTTCTACTGATATAACAAAGCACCAATACGTGAACATATTTAAGATATTGACGATAGTTTTGTGCAAGTTGATATCATTTAGAATTAAACAAATAGATGCTCTTTTTTTTTATTATTATTTTTTTTTGGGTTCAGGCTCTTGCACAGTAATCATTATTAAATATTTTTACCTCGAAGACAATATTACAGCGAAATAAGCAACTAATATCCTTCTTTCCAATTGTTTCGCACTATCACATCAAGGGAGAAAAAAATAAAATAAAATACAAAAACAATGCTTCAAACTAGACCTTTTCACATAATTAGTCACCAAAAGAGTACTATATAAATTTTTTTTAAAAAAATCTAAAGATTGAGAGAATTTTTAATCTATTTATCTGTACCTTTTCTAAAGAAACAAGTATAATTAAAGTGTACCATGAAATAATATCTAGCATCTCTCCAGTAGCATTCTCATGTATATTAATTATTTATTCAAATTTCAGTATCACCTTCTAGCCATGGCATATATTTGTATTTTCTATTTAAACTTGGTGTAACTTCCAAACCAAACAACTGACAAGAAACTCAAAAAACACATAATTACAAACAATTCCCTCTTCATTTTCAACTTTATGCATTCAAAATTAAACATCTCAGCGGGACGATCCATAACCAAAAGCCAACATGGCTACAATCATGGTTGAAATTGGTACAGATATGTTATCATCAACAACACCACTAATGGGAAGAGACTCCACCACAGTAGCCACCAGAGAAACCAAAGCTACCTTCTCCGCTGCACTTCCCCAATCCAAACTGATACACCCGAACGCAGAGAAGTAGCATAGCATTCTACAACACCATAAATATTTTTTTTATCGGTTTGAGCACAAGATAGCAATATTTTGAATGATCTTCGAGGACTTACCCGATGGAGGAAATGAAGCCGAATATGAACATGGAGATGCTTCCCATCCAGCTCTTCTGTTTATTGTATGGAAGCTTTAGAGAGCCAAACCTTCTTCCAATAATATCAGCAAAGCCTGCACGTAGAGGTGTTACTGGGAGTTAAAATGCACGAAGCAATTTGTTACGATGTGGAAAGTAATAGAGAAGGCATGGTAGTCGGCTTTGTTCCTAGAAGTTACATACAGAAGTCTAAAAATGATAGCTCTTAAGCATATCGTTTAGTAGGGATGAGAATGGGCGGCTCCAAGCTCGCATCATTCAAAATTTTGATTTAGAAAAATGAATTTTTCTTTTTTAATTCAAGATTTTGAATATGATGGGTTAAAATTGACCCTTATATCTGTCCATTCTCATCCCGATAGCTGAGAGAGTTCTATAAGTAATGATTAATGCAATCAGCAATTGAAAAAGCAAAGAGATGGAGGTCTCAGAATTTGAAGGGGATTGTTAAGGGGAAATTGCTGAGAATAACACTTTGAAGCATGGCTTTATGCTCTTGTCAAGCCAATACCACTGCTGACAAGCTCGGAAAAGAGGCAACATAACAAGTAGAAAGTGAGTTTTTTGATGGAATGAATTGCTGTCTGTATTCGTGAAGAACTGCAGGGACAATTTTATAATAGGTATGAACATTTATCTCGACTTTGACCACTTCGATCGGATTCAGTCGGAGTTCAGACGGAGTACAAGGAGTTGTATAGTCAGAGTCAAGTATGTGAAATAGCAATCGCTGAAAGTGATCGGAATACTAACGGAGTCGGTTGGACGAAGCCGGCTAGGTGCCTTCTATGGATGTGGGTGAGAAAATGGTGGTGCTTCCGTGCCCTCTTGTAAGACGTCTCTCCTTCTCCCTTTCGCTCCCCTCTCTCTATCTCCCCCCAAAAAAAATATATAGACACACACATGCTCAAATCAAGGCAGGTCCAACCAACTTCGTAGAAATCCGACCAGTCTAGAGTCGGTTAAAGTTCGGTCAAATTCCGTCGAGCTAGACGGTCGAAAACTCGCCTCCTCCGCATAATCGGATTTAGTCAGATTTCTCCAATACCCGCTGCCTCCGACCGATTATTTATCCCTACTTTATAAATCTTAAGAAGAAAGGTTCTTTTCACTCGCATGTATCTCATCAACGTTTATGAAATGTTCATATGTTTCAAGTTATCGCAGGTTGTTCAAGGCTGTGCACCCACAAAAGCAGAAATTAAGAAAGAGAGTAAAAAAAAAGGAAAAAGAAATAAGGACTGAAAAGATTGAAATTCAAAGATTTTTAGGAAAAATACTTACCATCTCCACCACTCATCATAGCAAGAACCAGAATCCCGACAGGAGAATCACGCCAAAAGAACAGAGCGCAAAACATCAATACCAGCACATAGTACAGAGGACCTCTAAGCAACTCCCTGCACATCATTACGTTTATAACATGAATAATCTCCGAAGTTTTTGGTTAAAATGATCCCAAAAGATTCATTGGTAATTACTCTCGTTTCCCTTCTCGTGTTAATGACTTGATTAAACCTTCGTCAGTAACAAAAGAGAGGCCGTAAACAACGAGCCTAATGCAGTTGACAAGAGGCACAACTGCAGCGAAATATCGAGCTTCCCCTGAGGAACTGCATAAAGGGAAACAAACAGTTGATTTGTGGGGATTTAAAGAGCAGTAACAGTGCACCTCAACCGTAAACACAGAGAGCAGAACCAGAATTCGAAAGATTTTAAATATTTCGAGAATTAAAGTATACCTGAAAAATGGCCACGCAGACATAAAGAGAAGACCTGACAACACATGAACAACTTTTCTGCTCAAGCTCTGTTCTAAATCAGAGACAAAACTGAAGTATAAGCATAGTATCCTTTTAAAATAATTATATTTCGATGGAGAAATAAATACCATTAGCAGTATTTTCTTCTTTTATCATCCTAATATATCTTTTACTGTAAGATAATGTAACTGATTGTAGGAGCATTGGAGACAAGAAACGTAAGCGTACAAGTAAAAATTGCACAAACAGAAGGGCAAGCAGTACCTATAGGTTCTAAATATCAGCCACAATGAACAATATATCGTTTTGGAGAGTCTACTGATATGATACAAAAACCAAATATTGGCTCGTATCTCCAATATATCATCCGATATCCTGCTATCTGATATGAAAACCGTCCATCCGATCCGAACCCAATATCCAAGTTTTAGAACCTTGGCAGTACCCACTTTCTTACGTATAAGCACCAAAGCTGGGGGAAAGAAAGTCCCTTGTTTCATAATGCTGAATCAAAACTAAGAATATGTTGTTATTCCCTCGTTAACATATTTAGAAATTCCTGACAACCAATCCTGCCCTCAGTAGGAATGCCCCTGTAGGCTTGGAACCTATGAAGCACAAACACGACTACTATGAAGCCGTATCCATGACCAAATCAACCCTATTGGACACCACACCGTTTTGTTGTGCCCATGTTGTTTTCTGAACTGCTTTCATGTGTTTCTGCACAGTGTTGTGTTCATGTTGGCATGCCTTTGCCATGTATGTTAGCTTCAAACAAAGGGATATAATCAATAGATAAATCTGTAGGGCATTGCCATTTTCGTTATACACAAGCTTTGACTAAGAAAAATTATATATAGGTCTATCAATGGGAATAATGGACAAGCTAGGTGACATTAATAAGGCAGAGATGAAAGTTTACTGGAGGCTAAGAAATATCAATTAAGATAGAATGGTGGATATTAATCTGGATGCTAAATATCTATGAAAACAGGTTTAAGAATGAATTAGATGTAGAGTAACTGATATGGAACTCGAGTTATCAGTGAAGTTATGAATGCAACTTCGCAAGGAATCTACTTTAAATTCCTCTCTTGATTGAATAGTACAAAAGAGAGGAGAACGCTACAACGAGGTTGAAGAAAGCAAACAAAATCAAATGCGAAACACATCATACACTGATAATTAAGTATTTAACAAAAGTCCAAAGAAAAATATAGAAATTAGCACAGTACTTTCAGGGATATTGATTGACAAATTTTTTTCCCTCTAATTTCCCTGATTGAGCATAACTAAATTACTCAATGACATTGCATGCAACATAACATTGTTTTTGCAAAGTAAAGCAATAGCAACTTGTACACCCAAAAAAAAAAAAACATCTATGTCTTGGGGGACTAGAAGGATTAAAGACCATATCATTCCCATTCAAAATCAACTTTCCGGCATTCTTATGGACAATCCACATCATTCAAGTTGATCATATATTATTTGAAGTGACTATAAACTAAAAAACAAAAAAAAAAAATCTAAATATTTCTTAACAATGCATCCAATAGAAACAAAATAGATGGCCTAGCTTACAAGTTGTTTAGTTTAACGATGTAAAATATTTAAAATCCAACAAAAATTGGTTTGAGAGAAGGAAGAGGGGATGTATGAAGGCAGGTGGATGAGGAACGGTGGGCAGGATGTAGTCTTGGATGAGAAATGGTGAAGAGGAAAACTTATTAGAGATAGAATTGTCTCTCTCCTCTCCCCAGATACATAGATAAATAGACACACACACACACACACACACACACACACACATATATATAGAGAGAGAGAGAGAGGTGGATAATGATCTTTTCAATCACAAGAGACTAGTATGTAAAGGAGGGTTGCAATAAAGCCAAAATCATCTCCAAAATCATGCTTACTCCCTTGCTTACAAGTTTGCAGAGGACGGTACATCAAGAAGATGACATAAACTTAGACTAAAGCATCAATAAGGTGAAATCATAAACTTGGATGAGTATCTATAGGACATCTTGTTCAATGGCTTTTGAATGTCCTATAAAATATCAATCTGACTTCCTTCCAATATTGTCTTATATTATACGCGTGATATTGCAGAAATTTTGCTACCTTTAATGGTCGGTCAATGCCGATACCAATTCCGGTTTCTTAAATCTTGCTTCTTACCTTCAAAGCAAATATCACATCTACTTTAAGCGATATCTTATAATACAAGTATCTAATTCCTGTATGGTTATTTAAGTTTTCATGAGTTCTTGATTTTTAAGTTTTTTTTTTTTTTTTCCTTTAGATAATAACCAAAAGGAAACCCTTAGATGCAAAATTCAAGAATAAGGTGATATAGTGAATTGTGCACATATTCCTTCCCTCTCATACCCTTGCTAACAATTCACCAAGAATTGACATTCTTTACGCCAAGGAAATTACTTAATTTTTCTCAATTTGGATTACAATATTATGCGAAAATTTTAATAACAAACCAAGCAAGATGCACCATCAATGAGCACGAACGTATATTTAAATCTTTCAATGAACTAATCCTATTGAACAAACAAATTCTCTAGTTTGGTAGCTAATTTTTGTGCAATGACAATTACTAAGATCACGAATATTTCCGCCCTAGAAAACGAAATACTATATTGTGTTCCCCCATACAGATGCTATACTATACTATACATCTCAATACAACGATGTACTATATATAAATTAACAAAGACTATATACAAATTAACAGGTGCATAGATCCGCAACGCCTTCAAGCTCTTTACTTGGATGTCCTCATCCCACACCAAAAGACCGAGTCTTGATTTTCGAAGTGGATGATTTCACATGTTCCGGCCTATTCAAAATTTTGAAATTAAAAAAAAAATATTTTTTCTATTTTTCAATTCAAAATTTTAAACATGGCGGTACAAAAGCTAACGTTCTCATTCTTAATTTCACAAACCCCATGAGGAAAAGATACCAAATTGAGCACTTGAATCCAATATTCACAACCCTAGTTCTCTACAAGTCTTTGTTTTGGTTCTTAATAACTCAGTGAAAGATGTAAAGCCCATATTATACCACATTAAATCTCTTTTACCTCGAAAAAATAAAATATCTAAATAGGGGTATTTACAGGTTTGTCCTTAAATCTTTATAAATTATGATTTAGTCCCCTAAATCTTCATATTTAGGATTTAGTCCCCCAAATTCTCTAAGTTAATACAATTTAGTCTCTCTGTTAGTTTTTCCATCCAAATAAACGACATAATTTAATTTTTATTTTTTTAAAATAATAAAATGACTTAAATACTCCCTATGAAAAAAAAAACGGGAAGAATAGAGAGATAGAAGAGAAGAAGAAGGGAAAAGCAATGAACCCAATAAAGAAAAGGAGAAGAGAGGAGGAAGAGATAAAGAGAAGAGAGAAGGAGAAGAGATGGAGAAGAGAGGGAGAAAAGAGAAGAGAAAAGACGAGGAAGAATGAAGAAAAGAAGAAGAGAAAAGGAGAAGAGAGAACGAAGAGAGGGAGAAAAGAGATGAGAAGAGACGAGGAAGAAGGAAGAAAAGTAGAGAGAAGAGAAAGAGAGAAGATTGAACTAAGGAAGAGTAAAATGAAAAAAATTAGATCAAAAAATAAACTAGGTTATCGAAAGGTAGGGAGAGGACTAAATTTTAATAATTTAGAGTATTTGGAGGACTAAATTCTAAATAATAATTTATAAAGATCTAAGGGACAAATCTGTTAATACCCCTATCTAATTTTAGCAGTCATGCCTCCTGTCCTGACATCAGAAAGTCATCCATAAATTAAAAATTCCAACTTTTTCCCCATTTTTACCTCATTTTATTTTTTTTTACCTTCGAGATCAAAAACATCCAATCTAAGCAATTACACCAACAAATCCAATCTTTTTCCTACAATCGAAACAAAAAGGGAGGAAAGCGACCTGTTGGATTAGGTTTAGCTTGGTGAGAGAGTCGAACGTGAGGACGAGAGCGTAGGCGCCAGCGAGGACGAGGACGGTGGCCCCGCCGTCCTGGATCAGGGCCGATGACATGGCGGAGGCGGCGGCGGCGGCGGCCTTGGAGCGGAGGCTGAGGGCACGTGGAGGCGGTCGGCGGAGAGAAGGGATGAGGGCGGGAGGGAGGCAGGAGACGTAGAGGCGGGTGGATGAAGAAGGGTTGGCGGCGGGTAGGTTGGGGTGAGGTATAGTGAAGAGAAGAGAAGAAGCCATTGTCACTCTCTCCTCTCTTTCTCTCTCTTCTCTCGTTTTTTGAGAGGAGCGACTCTTTAATTTGCTTCCATTTTTTGGGTAATTTCCAAAGTAGCACAGTTTTTTTTTTTTTTTTTTTTTATAGCCCCTTCAAAGTTTGTTTTTATTTATAATTTTGTAATTTAAATTTTAGGATAAAAATATTTTTATCTTCAAACTTTCTATTCTCTCTCATCTCCTCCATCGCTATTACTCTTCCGCCGTCACCGTCGCCACTGCTCTTCTCCGATGGCTATATCAAAAGTGTGCTCGTTCTTCAATGCAAGCTCCAAATATTGATCAAATGTGTGCTCATTTTTCATCATAATCTCCAAACATTGCTTCAGAGTAGACAGTTTTTATTCACAGACGTAGATTCGAACTTATAGTTCTGGATTCATTATGGTAGATTCGGACTTCCGGATCTACTATAGTGGAAGTAATGACAGATTTGAATTTTTTTTATATGTTTACTAAGAAAAATTTTCTTTTTTCAAAAGAGAGAGGACTGACTAGAAAAAGTCGGTTGACTAGGAAAAAAAAAAAAAAAAAAAGAGCATGCCCTTCTAGAAACTCCCCATTTTTTTTGTTTTATAGGGATTCGGTCCTCACGAAGACAGTCCCGCTGAATATCAACCGCCCGTTAGGCTCGGAAATATTTAAATATTTTATTTTATTTTATTTTTCTTATAGTAAAGGTCCCTACTCTCGGAATATGCATAGCTAAACACCACTGCCAGCATTTATTCGCCCATAGAATATGGAGTCTCAATAATACACGAATATATTAAAAGGAACAGTGACAGACAAACACTTTGAGAATTACTAATGCGCCCTTATGTTTTTCTTCTCAGTAAGCCCAAAAATTACAGGAGTTAACTTTTAGGCTTCACTAAAAAATAAAAAATATGTGGCACATCTACAAATTGTCAAACGCTTTATGTGGGTCTCTAGAAATTATCCTACTTTTGCATGGAATTTAGTTTTGTAATTAGTTTCACGTAACTTTACCAGGTAACGTGGAAATATGGCTCTAATTTTATGTGGTACTTTATTTCATATAACACTTGTTCCATATGATATTTAATTTCGTTATGTAACACTTAGTTCTTTATGGTACTTAATTCTGTCGTGTAGTATTTAGTTCGATGTAACAATTAGTTCTGCATACTTCTTAGATTTATTCTATATAGATTTCAGATTAGTGCTTGAATACATGTGTACCCAAATTTCTTAGCCTCATAGCTTAATATATATATATATTTTTTTTCACCCAGTTTTTATTGATTTTATTGAAAGTTCAGACTGTATTATACTATACTAGTACGTACACGGGTCTGACATAATTTTTTATTGTCAGGATTTTTATTGAATGTTCAGACTGTATTTTACACGTTCACGGGTTTTAAATGATCAACAAATTACTAGACCTACTATTAAGATTGACAAAGATACTATAATTACAAAAATATTTTGGGACAAGGAATAAAGTAAAAACATGGCTTCTGAAAAAAAAAAAAACAGCCATCACTAAGGTACCAAGAATAATAATGAAGTTAATATAACCACAGTCCCAAGTACTTGGAGTAGGCTATTTGAATCAAAAGAGAATCACACCGGATCGATCACATTGATGATCCTTTTCCACTCATTCATATCAAACAATATGTTCCCATTTAAACCTCTAGTATCCATATCTTTTCGTATCAGCTCCATTCATATTTTATTCGGTCAGTAAACTTGTCCATCACTATAACAAATAAAAATGCTCAATTCAGAACCGTGATTTAACACAATTGTGATTTAAATCACTTGCTATAGGCCACCGTAAATTTTGATAATTGTCACTGCTCCATCATACATTTTCTTAATTATGTTAATATAATTGATAGGATCATAACAGTTTCCTTCTTCATCAACATATTATCTTATCATAGACAATAATAATGAGATTAACCTAAACATAAAGGCATTTTAGTCTTTTAAAAGATTCCATAGTCCTGCAGATTTTTATTGGTTTATATATATTAAGGCCTTAATCACAGTGTTATCTTAATCAAAAATAAAACTTATACCATGATGCACCAATTTTTCAATAACATCCAGCTAAAATATAATTGGAGACCTCACAATTAAAAGGATGGTTGCTATTTAAAATGTGTCAGCCTAAACATTGCACGTCTTTGTTCCTGGATCCTCGCCTAAAACTGAAGAATGATCAATATTAGTATGGACTAACCATTTTTGATATCGTATCAAATAGGCAATATCAGGCGTCTCGTATCAGTAAGGTTTTGAAATTATCAACAATACTAGACAAATATTGTATGCTAGTGTACCTCAAAATCTGATATTTTAATATGGGTCAATATTTAAAACCTCTCGCTTAGTAGCTTGTAAGTATTTGAAATTAATATTGAAAAATAATTGAGTTGATTTCCGCTTTCCTTCCTGTTTAATCTCTATTTTTCCCATATATATATATATATATATATATATATATATATATATATATATATATATATATATGAGAAAAATAAAAATAAGTTGATAGCTCACGCAAATTATCTGAGTTGCAGTTCATTTTTACTATCTCTAATAACATTTTTTAAAAAAAATTCTTTTGGGTTATGATCTCGACCCCCTAGGGTTCACTCATACCCAATTTCTTAGATTTTAGTTTTGATTTGATCATCCATCAAGTTAATACAAAATTAACAGTTTTTAATGAATAAAACATTTTGTATGCACTTGATGAAAGGGTAAATAAACTCCAAAATTTATAAAATTTAATCCGAAAGAAGTTATGGAGGTAGAGATAGTAATTGTTAAAAAAAATTGAAGAAAAATTATTGGATAATTATAGTTTTGCCGTTAGCTCACATAACATTTCTTGAGTTGACGGCTCACCTATAGTAATCCATATATATATATATATATATATATATATATATAGAGAGAGAGAGAGAGAGAGAGGAAACGGGAAATACACCGGCGGTGAAGGGATTTCCTTCACCGCCGCTTAGGTGGCCCAATAAAATTATAACACGGGGCGTCATTCAAGATAACAAATAAATGAATTCTCTTAAATGACACCACGTGTAATAATTTTATTGGGTCACCTAAGCGGCGGTGAAGGAAACTTCCTTCACCGCCGGTGTATTTCCCGTTTTCTCATATATATATATATATATATATATATATATATATATATATATATATATATATATATGAGGAAACTGGAAATACACCGGCGGTGAAGGGAGTTCCTTCACCGCCGCTTAGGTGGCCCAATAAAATTATTACACGTGGCGCCACTTAAAGTAACAAATTAAAGAACTCTCTTAAATACCCCTTGAGTGGCGCCACATGTAATAATTTTATTGGACCACCTAAGCGGCGGTGAAGGAACTCCCTTCACCGCCGGTGTATTTCCCGTTTACTATATATATATATATATATATATATATATATATATATATATATATATATATATATATATATATATATATATACATATATATATATATATATAAACGGAAAATTCACTGACAGTAAAGAGAGTTTCTTCACCGCTGCTTAGGTGATCCAATAAAACTGTTACACGTGGCGCCGCTCAAAAAGAGGTTAAGAAAGTTTTTTATTTGTTATCTTAAGTGGTGCCACATGTAATAATTGTATTGGGCCACTTAAGCGGCAGTGAAGGAACTCGTTTCACCGCCGATGAATTTTCCGTTTTCTCATATATATATATATATATATATATAGAGAGAGAGAGAGAGAAGTGATGCATGATTTTATTCTTGTAATTGTTCAAACGTTCCCGCTTTCGATTTACACAGTGATTGTTACTAGCTTATATATACAATAAATTTGTATTTAAGCAGGTACTTTTTCGCTGAGAAATAAACTATTTTGAATAAATATGATAATGCTAACAAACTTGGTTGATATTCTTGCAATGCCCTAGTTTATTTGTTTGTATGTTTGATAATATCTATTATCTTGATTATTTCCTTGAAAAGAATGGAATATAAGAGCAAGCTTAAACAGAGATTAAGTTTTTTTTTTTTAATTTTTTATTTCTACTAAAGTGATTTAACAATAATAATACCAATTGCGTAGAGAGCTTAATTACTCTTTATTTTCTATTCTAGCATATCTGATTTTTTTTTGTGGTTTTTACGAAATATATGTTATAACCAGGCACAGGACACCAAATAAGTAATATGGAATTATGTACGAGTATCTAAGGCTGGTCTAAGCAATTGGCTCCTCGAAAAAAATTACACGCACAAATCTATCGGAAAATTTTATTTACTCACGAAGATTTACTCTTTATACATAGATTTTAAAATTATAAATAATTACAAATTTATTATTTTTCTTCTTTTTTTTTTTGACTAACTTAGCCTTTTAAATTCCAAATGCTTCTTAAAAATTTAAAAAACTGTCATCGTCTTTTTTCTCTGTTGTTCTAAAACCAAAAAAAAAAAAATTATTCTTTTTTGGTATTTAAATATAAAAACAAATACATCTCCTACAAACTCATCGATTTGATTTCTTGACTCTCTAAAATTTTTATAATCAGGTTCTTAAAAAAGTTTGGAAGAAATTTAAATTTTTTGAATTTATTGTGATAAGAAAAATTAGGATTTATGACCGTTGCAGACAAATGTTAGAGAGAGAAAGAGGGATGATCAACGGAATTGAGGTGGACGAAATGGGGCAGAGCTGTAGTTGAATTGCGGAAAAAATTCTGAGAGAGAAGGGGAGGATCGATAGAACGCGAGAGGGGGAGGATTAATTTTGGGGAAAAAATTAGGCGTAGAGAGTAAATCGGTGATATTTCAAAATAAGATATTGGTGTAGAGAGTAATCTGGGTGTAAAGAGTAAATCTCCGTGCGTAGCAAGTAAATTTTTTTTGCCCCATTTTGACAAAGCAGACTACTCAATTTTGGGGTTAAGATTGGAGAAAACTGATATACTTGATTAGGAGTTGAATAAATTTTGTTATATACTTAATCTGGAGTTGAATTTGGAACCTCTTATAAATTAAATTGAAGCATCACTAGATTTAGTATTGATCTCGCAACACATACTCATTCCAGAAATAGTCAAACGATATATTTGACTATAGAGAAAAAGGAAGAAAAAATGGCAAACGATTTATAAAAAAAAATATATAAATTCACACCATTTGACTATCTCTTCAACTCCATCAATAAATAAAGTAAAAAAAAAAAAAAATAGACTCACCATTATGTTCGAAGATATATAGTTTTTATGGGTGCCATTTATATTGTTATCCTTACGATTCGACGACAAAAAAAACAATACTAGTCAAGCTTTTATAACCCCCAACACCCGAATGAGAAAGTGGCGCTCACCAAGTGAAGTGAGCACACCACTGGACTTTCAAGTGGTGCACTCATTCACAAAGTTGGTGCTCACTAAAACAAGTGGTGTGCTCATTTAGAATTCCCCGACACAAACACGTAACAAAATCATTTTCAACTTTCAACACCCCAACCATACGTCTCCCCCCACCGACCAAACCCCTCTCAAGATATAATAAATTATAGTTAAATAAAAAAGCTTAGCCTCTTAATTGAGACAATTATCATTAAGCTCATCCCTAATAAAATAAATTAGAATTAAATTGTCATAATCGCCATCATTAAATTAGGGAGCCATAACATCAATGGCCGGTTCTGACTTCGTCTTTGGCTTGTGGTCCCCAAACTGACCTCTCACGGAAGCACACGTGTCCGTTTCATCCTTATCTAAATCCTAAGATGTATCATTAAGTTCTAAGATGCCGGCTTAATTAGTCGGCAATTAAACTAAGAAATTTCATCAACTCAGGAGAGACCCAAACATGGACCCAGTTGTGGGACCCCATTTTGGAAGATTGGCTTAAGCTTTACATTTAAGGCTAAAGTAGAAAAATAAAAAATAAAATAAAACCCACAAATTATCGTATTTCTTTTCCCAAAAAACCCCCCATAAACTATTTTATGTTAGGGGTATTTACTGGTTTGTCCCTCAAATCTTCATATATTATGATTTAGTCCCCTACATCTCAATATTTAGGATTTAGTCCCGCAAATCTCGTAAATTACTACAATTTAGTCATCCTCCATAATTTTTGACCTGATATTACTATATTACCTTTCATCCTCTCTTCCTCCTCTCTTCTCATTTTCTTCATTATTGCTCTTCTCTTCTCCTTCTCTCTTCCTCCTCCCTTCTCCCAATGAAGAAGAGAGAAGGAAGAGAAAGGAGAAGAGATGGGGAATAATGAAGACAAGGAGAAGAGAGGAGGAAGAGAAAAAATGAATAAGGAGGGGTAAAATGGTAATATCATGTCAAAAATTAAGGAGGGAGACTAAATTGAAGTAACTTAGGGGATTTGAGGGACTAAATCCTAAATATGAAGATTTGGGGGACTAAATCATAATATATAAAGATTTGAGGGACAAACCAGTAAATACCCCTTTATGTTACCTAAATCCTATGAGATTTTAAATTCATAAAATTAATTTTGTGAGGACAAGTCAATTTAGGTGGTTTCTGTTCAATTTTCCGCATTATCAATTGAGAAATTTAATAGATAATTACTCATGCTAAAATCTTCTTATAAGAAAATTGTATATATATATATATATATATATATATATATATATATATATATATATATATATATATATATATATATATATATATATATGTGTGTGTGTGTGTGTGTGTGTGTGAAAGGCACTTTTGTTTCTCTGTCTCACCTTAATTCTCGTAGCTTTCAACCGAGTGAACATGAGAGTGAGAGTAAGTTCGTCTACATCCATCATCGAGTCCCACTTCTGGAGAAATTTTTATAGTGGCTGTCATCTCCGAACGTGAAAAGGGTAGATGACTCAACGACATCCACCTCCCCAGCATCTCCCACTACTTACTTTCCCAACTCCGCTGCTGATCGATCAAGAGAGAATTGGAAAGTGCACGACCATACTTGAGCTGACAGTTCACACAAGTTATCTGAGTTGCAATTAATGTCTACTATCTTCAATAATTTTTTTTAAAAATTTTAGTTTGGATTATGATTTCGACCCCCTAGAATTCACTCATACCCAATTTCTTGGGTTTTAGTTTTGATTTGATCATCCATTAAGTTGATACAAAATTAATGATTTTCAATGAATAAAATATTTTGTATGCACTTGATGAAAGGGTAAAAGAACTTCAAAATTTATGAAATTTAATCCGAAAGAAATTAAGGATATCGAGATATTAATTGTTAAAAAAATTGAAGAAAAAATATTGGATCATTATAGTTTTGCCGCTACTTAACATAATTTTTTCTGTACTGACGGCTCATCTACAGTAATCCCCTTCTACACACACAGCGGCCAGAAATTAGATCAAAGTCACTTTCATGTCTACTTGAGAGGTGATAAACCTAAATTCTGATGAAATTTGAGAGCATTAGTAGTTTTGAATTAATCTTGTTTTTTTGTCATTTTTGTTTTTTATACAAGAAATACTAAATGATAAAACCAATAATTTAAAAGTGGAACGTTAAGATTTTTTTGTATTAATAAAATAAATGATAAACCCTTTGGAGCCGTCGGATCCGAGACCACCTCAACTCGATCCCTGCCACGTCATCAATACTCCGCCGGCACGTCACGACAACGCGCGTGTCGGGGAGAGCCGCGCCGCAACTTCCTTCCTCGATTGCTGCACCCACCTTTGCCACCCGTCCCATATGGGCCCCACGTAAGTGAGTGCGGCAGAAGTTGCCGCGTTCCCCTCCGCCGCCACGCGGCCGCCTTTGGTTTGGCTACCGACACCCCCCACCCGTTGTGTGCTTGTCGTTTATCTCTCTGCCCACACCCTCCTCAAGCCAAGCCTAGCCTGTGCCAAAGGGAAAAAGCTGTGGGAAAATTATTCCTGTACCCTACCATTGGAGCTCAATTTTTCTCCCCACCGACCTCGTCTTTTAATTTTTGTTGAATCCATGCTTCCGAGATGAATTTGTTTTATACCCAAAGCCAGATTATAAGTAGGGATGATAATCCACTTCTAATTTTTTACTTGTTTTATTTAAAATTTAAAATTAAAAATATATATTTTTTATTTTTCTAATTTAAAATTTTGAATATGATAGAATAAAAATTGATCTGTTGACCTGTTTATTCACATTCTTAATTATATGCCACGTCACTCATATGTATGGAAATGGACACATCAATGAACCAATATTTGGTTATCTCTATATAAAATTTTAAATTAGAAAAATAAAAATTTTATTTTAATTCAAAATTTTGTATATAGCGGATATCCATTACCATCCCTAACTCGCTCCATAGATATGCCACTTAATTGAGTAGATATTACAATGGCATCAAATATATAACATATTATATTAAAATGGCATCAAATATGAAAGTACTAGGTTACATAATATTATTAGATCCGATCTAGCTAGGATGACAAAAAAAAATGGTTACATCCATTCGAATGATATTTTAGATTAGTAAAATTTGATTTATATATGATCTCTGTACTAGAATTTTACAAAACTATTAAAAAGAAAAAAAAATCACTATACCAAGTATATTAAATTATTAGAAATCAAAATAAACATAGTTATTTAATTCACTTTATCGGAATTAATCATTTTATTCTTTATAAATATCTTCTTCTATTATGTTAAAAAAAAATTCTATATATTTTAAAGTCCTTATTTATTTTAAATTTAAATTTAAAGCCACCAAGAAAAAATAGGGCATCAAACTAAACGTAATTACAAATCAGGGCCCACCTAAAATTTCCAACCCCCAACCCATCCGGGAGTTTCCTAGTGAGCCCACTGGATAGTTACTTTTTCGTCCATTGAAAAATGGGCTCACTAGGGAAAAAAAAAAAATGTGTGCTCCTTTGGAAACACCGAACCCACCTCACAATCCCACCCCAATATAAATAAATACACGTCTCCCCTTCCCCACACAGAATCAGCGCCCCCAAAAAAACCGATGGAAGCGGGCCAGACCCAGCGGCGGCGGCGGCGGCCTCCGGCGGGTGGCATCACGGGCAGCGGGCGGAGCAAGGACAAGCCGTACCGTGGGATCCGGATGCGGAAGTGGGGGAAGTGGGTTGCGGAGATCCGGGAGCCCAACAAGAGGTCCCGCATCTGGCTCGGCTCCTACTCCACCGCCGCCGCCGCCGCCCGCGCCTACGACACCGCCGTCTTCTTCCTCCGCGGCCGCTCCGCCCGCCTCAACTTCCCCGACGACGCCGACCAGTACGCCGCAGCCGCCGACGCCGACGGGCTGACCGCCGCGGGGGTGCACTCAACCGCCTTTATCAGGGAGAAGGCCGCCGAGGTCGGGGCCCGCGTCGACGCGCTGCTGCAGGTGCCGGTGGATGGCGACGGTCGGAGGTTGGTCCCCAGGAGCGGGCTCGAGCTCGACCTCAACGAGAGGCCGACGAGTTCCGATGAAGACGACGTCGACGAGTCCAGATGAAGACGACGTAGACGAGTCCACGTGAGTTAGAGAGAGGGAGGTAGGGGTAGTTTTGTAAATTGATTAAAAAATAAAAAAAAAGGTGTGTAATTAGATTAGATATAGTCATATAGATGTTTAATTGAGTTTTTCTTAAAAAAAAAATATTTTATCTAATTTACGAAAGGTTCTAAATTTACGAAAGGCAATTAGATTAGAGACGTCTCCTTTCTAATTTACGAAAGGTTCTAAATTTGACTCTGATCAAGATTTAATTTTGATAATATTACCAAAAAATATGTGTGAGAGTTTGACTAGCAAAAAAAAAACTTCTCGGATGTCACTCCGGATACATCTCTCGGTGCCAGTAAATTTAGACGGAGAGGATTCCTACCAAATCATCTTTGAACCTAAAATTATACCCTCGGAAGATCAGCATACATGGTACCTTCTCTCAAAGTATGTTGTATGGAAAAGTTTTATAAAATGGAATGACAATAGTTGTCAAAGACATGTGATTTTGATTTTATCTGCATAACAACTAAAATAATAAATATGCCCTGTGGCAACAGGAAGGAATGTATAGTTCCATGTGAAAACAAATGAATCAACTAGATAAAAAATCAGGCTACTAAACAAACATCTCCAACCAAAAACAAAGGGAAAACTATTAAGAATACTCTTAAATTATAGACTAATGAGGCTTGTTTTTAGTAGTATTATCTCTCCTGTAAGAGGTTTTAAGTTTAACTCCTAGTGGGAATTCAATTTAGACAATAGTATAAAAATATGTGTATACAAGTTTCACTAGCAGATAAAATAAAAACTAAAATATTGTAGCTTAACAAAATTATTACCAATATAACACTCTCAATATACCTTCCTTTTTAATAATAAGGATGTGACTCGATTATCTAAGTTAAATTTCTTGATCAGTATTGTTGTGATAGAACTCGACATAAATCTCTTAGAATGTGTTGGGCTCATGAAAGTACAAGAAGTGAATGAAGAAATTAAAAAATTACTTTCAAAATGAAAGTAGAAAAAGAGATTTTTTTTTTATTTATTTTTTTTATGGTTGTTTGCTAACTTTTGGATGGTAAAAGTATATTAAGAAGTAAAGATAATATTATTTAATTGACTAAATAAAACGGTAATTATATTATTTTATTAGTTTTTATATATAAAAAGAACATGCAAATAAAATATTATTTTTTGTTTGATTATCTACTTTCTTAGCTCTTCCAAACTAAAAATGTGAGGAAAAAATGTTTGAAAGTAGCGTGTAACCTCGGCACCACATAAGTATTTAAAAAGTGAGTTCTTATTTATTTTTTGACCAAATAAATATATAAAATAGTAAAAAATAACTTTACTTGTACTATTTTCATTTTTCTTCCATACAAATAAACACACTCACATGGAAAGAGATGATGCTTTCAGAGTTTACATATTAAATAATATTTTTTGTTATTGACTACACTATTTGATTTTCATGTGATAGCCCAATTATTTGATTTTGGTAGGTGGAGACAATGAATTGTGTTGTATATATCCACTAAGATATTATTTCCAACTTCATATTGGTTTGGGTCTTATTTTTATATTTAATTAAATGTGTTATGTGATGATGCAAGTGAATCTTCTAGATATTTTTCATGCAAGTCTAAAATCTAATGGGAGTTGAACAATAAAAACCTGCCCTCCATGAAATTATGCAGAATATAATTTAAAATATATAGATACATGAGATCTTGGTCGGAAGATATTAAAGCAATAATTGAAAATATAATATAAAAAGAGTAATTAGTTTTTTTTTTTTTTGAGAGACTCAAAGTCTAGAAATTTCCATCAAGATTTTTTTTTAATAGTTCAACTGTTTCAAGAAATATTTGCAACCATGTTTAAGAGTATAAAATATTTTGCCCATGAATCCATTCCTCTTAAACTTGTAGAGGTTCCGAAATTTGAGTGTGAAAATTTAATTTGGATAATGTTTTTATTAGAATATTTTACTAATTTAGAATATCTTTCTAAATTAGTATATTTGATAAATATACTAATTTAGGAAGATATTATGAAATATACTAATAAATTAGAGGATTAGTCAAATATACTAATTTAGGAAGATATTCTAAATTAGTGAGATATTTTAATATCTCCCACAAACTCAAGATGCAAGACACTAACTTGAGTTTGAAGACGAGATCATGATGATGACCGGGTGGATGAGCAACAGACAAAATATCTAGCACATGAGACAGCGACAAAGTAACAGACGGAGTCAGCGAAGGAGAAGACAAAAATGGTAAAGGCTGCATCATTGAAGATGACAGTGGCGACGAAGCATGAACCAAAAATGACATACTAGATTTTGGCAACAGAACAACAAACAGGATCTCTAGCACAGGAGGCAGTGACGAAACAACAAACAGAGTCACCGGAAGAGGAGACAGAGATGATAAACACTGCACCTTTGAATATGGCAATGACGACAGAGTAGGAGCCCACACTAGATTTTGGCGACAGAACAGTAGACAGGATCTCTATCACAGGAGACAGCGACGAAGTAACAGACAGAGTCACCAAAATAGGAGATAGAGATGACAAAGGTCGCACCTTTAAACATGACAGTGACGACGGTGCAGGAGCCGAAAACGACACACTAGATTTCAGCGACGGAGCAACAGAAAGAGTCACCGAAGCATGAGACGGATACGACGACGCTTGAAGATGGCGGTGACGGTAGAGCAGGACCCATCATAGACCTAGGAGTTGCAGCCGACAACGGCGAGGCTGTAGAGTTAGCACGTAGGGGGCAGAGTAAGGGCTGTGCCCGCGACAGAGGCAACACCGGCGTCGGCGAGTACTGCAAGCGCCATCACATCTCAACCTGACTCTGATACCATGAAAAAACTATAAATTGAGAGAGAGAATGAAGAATAGATTTTGTATTCCGAGGTGTATATAAAACGTTACAATGACTATCATTTTATAGATGAAGAAGACGAATATAAAAGGTAAAAATAAGAGAATATATAATTTGATTCTAATTACATATAATTCTAAATCAACATAATCAGTTTAATTAAAGATATTTGACATATATACTAATTTAGGAAGATATCCTGAGATATACTAATAAATTAGAGGATTTGTCAAATATATTAATTTAGGAAGATATTCTAAATTTACAGTAGAAGGGTCTTTCAACATGATATTAGAGCAATTCAGGTTCAATTTCTGTTAGGCGCGAATTTAATTGTGGTTTTTTAAAAAAAAAATTGTACTGTTGCGTAAAGCCCATGTATCTGTCCAAAATGAACCTTCAACATGCGAGGGCGTGAACCCTCACCGTAACTTTGGAGTTGTGGTGCAGTGAAGGGGTCTTTCGACAGTTTTAAAATATATTAAGTTGACTGGCAAACAAACAAATTAATAAATTTTCTTACCCTCCTTACATTTGCACACCCTATAGTGATTTTTAACATATTTTAACTTGCGAAACAACTTTAGAAGAGGACTATCCTTAGCATACTTTATTCAAGTTGTAACCTTTCCACCTGAAAGGCTTAGGTCACTCGTTTGACAATCGATCAGAATCTAGAGGCATTGGACAATGATCCGCAGTAGTAATCCGTATCTTATTAATAACCACTGTTCTGAGATGGTTATTAAGCTAATCCGGACTGATTAAAGCTCTATTCAAATCATTCCAAAATATGAGTTTAGAAATAGTTATAGTTTTGGATTCTTGTGTGAGCTTAAGACCATGTGTTTAATATTAGTGCATATATAACTCAATATCAACCCAAAACACAAGCCAAAAATACATTATTGCAAGTACATTATAAAATCAATGGAAGTACAACAAGAACAATTGCATTTTTGACTTTTTTTTTTTTTTTTTTTGTCTTGCAAAAAGAATCTTGTGATTCTAAATTTGTATGCATGAGATACGTGGCGACTTTTTATTCGACACCATACAATTTTCTATACAATGAGCTTCCTACATGATTTCTATCCCATTCTTAATGTTGCTACAAGGACGTATTTGTTTGCACAGAAATAGAATCGAAATAGTAGAAATAATATTATATCTAATACTTCAAATGTTTGTTTTATTAAGGAAAAAAAAATTGGAAGTTACTTTTTACATTATAAGGTGACACCTACACGAGATTTTATTTCAAAAATTTTCTTTCTCACATTTTGATGTAGATGAACAATGAATTTTTATTTTTTTTTATTTGTATACCATTATAATAACATTCAAAAGTTGTATTTTTATATTAAAAACAAAACAACATAATACAAGTATTATTGTAGTTAATCACAAGAAGAAATCTGTTATTCTACTTTCATTCTGGAAGTAACTTCCTAATTTCTTCTTTACTTTTAGTACTTCTATTGAGCCAAATACACCTTAATGGATTGGTCTACGTGTTTATGAAATTTAACATTTTGTTTTTTTTTTTTTCTTCGGAGAATGAGTTATAAGCTTATATGATAGTCATATATTAAGATAAGGAAGACAAATTCCTTGAAGCTAAAAGAAGATTTCAAAATTATTTAAAACTGTGCTAAATACTTAAAATATTTTTCCTTTCTTGAAAATTTTTCTTGTTCAGGCCACTCTTTAAGAAAAGCCACTGATTTTTCTTTCTTCCTGAAAGAAAGTATTTAAAATTATTCAAGGTACGGCGTTAGTTTGAATTTTTTTTTTAATTTCTTGTATCTCACTCTTGAAATTTTTTTTAGTTCTACTGAAAGAATTTTTCAAAACTAAAATTACTAAAATCTTATTTAAAGTCTACTAAATCACGAAATATATTAAATGGATTAACTATAATATTTATTGACGGAGCTTAAACTAAAAGAATCAAATAAGTATTTTTTTTAATAAAAACAATATTTACATTAATTAAGTCTCATTTTTTAAAGTTTTAGGTCCCACAAAGAAACAACACAAGAAGCCAAACGAAAGTTCCCTGTTGAATGGGAAATTCTAGATTGCCACGGCAATTTGCTTAGTGAGCACCACATCATACGGTAAAGTGATTAACAACACAGGGGAAAATGGTGCTCATTAAGTCAAATATGGTGCACATTTAAAAGTTTCCATCGCCGTCATCTCAAATCCCATTCTATCTCCGGTTCGCTTTCTCGTCGAAGCCAACGAAACAAGAAAATTTAGAGGAAAGAGATAGAGGAGATATAATTATTATAAAAAAAATTAAATTAAAAATAAAATCTCTCTTTCCAAATTTAGAAAAGATTATCGAGAGCGAGAGCTAACCCTCTCTCATCAATGGACGCAGTGCTCGCCATTTCCTCTAATCTCTCCCCTCTGGTAGCGCAGTCGTCTTCTTCCACCACATCGAAGCCCTGTCTGCCCCCCGGCAGCCGAGGTTTCTCGTCGTGCCGCCGCTCCCGGAGCCGATTATGGCCGTCGACGTCCGGCGGCGGCGGCGGCGGCGGCAGCGCGTTTGTAGCCGTCGCCAGGAACGCCTCCGTGATCACCAATTTAGTAAGTCTTCGTTTTTAGGGTTTAATTGGTTGAATTAACTTTCTGTAAACTTTTCCCCTATTATGTTAGCGTGATTCGATATTGTTAATTGGAATGTATTTGATTGAATTGAATATATATATATATATATATATATGTATATATATATATATATATATGTATATATATATATATATATATATGTATATATATATATATATATATATATATATATATATATATATTAGTGAGTTCGATTGTTTTTATCTGATTCAAATAAGCTAATTAGAACACACAAAAAGAGGTTTGGGCTGCGAAAACCATCAAAAGATTTTAGGTTTGCTTCTTAGGACTTGCATTTTTAATTATCATTAGGGTTAATTGCACTAAAATTTCTTATAGTACGGGGGTGTATAATTTATTACGTCTAAAGTTTAAAATCGTCACTTAGACCCCTTAAGAGAGTAAACTTCTTTTGGTCGCTGTCTGGGGTGAGTACATGTGAGGCACATGTGATATAAAAAGTCAATTTTGCACTTGACTGTAATTAATCAGGAATGAGGGGAAACTCGGATAGAGATATTATTTTTTCATAACAGTGGCCTGGTGTGGTGGTGGTAGTACTCCCCCGTCGGGATGTACTCGACAAACTCCCCTCTCTTCAATGCAGCCTGCACGTGCTGATAGAACCACAGCTTGAACCACCACCCGCTGTTGATCACCTTTGCGATTGGCCTCCTCCTTCGACGCGTATCGCCCGCTCGTGAACATGTTCTCCTTCGGCGTGTAGATTGGAGACTCCACAAAATCAGGGACTTTTTTCGGATCCCTTGGAGTGAAGGAGTCGGTGTACGCCTGAGCCAGCTCCTTCAACGTCCCCTGCACTGGGGTGTACGTCAGCCTCATATACTACTTTATCAGAATCAGCTTGATCTTGGCCGAAACCAAGAACCCGAGTGATCCCTGTGACCAAGGGATCGCATAGAACAAGTTGGAGTACTCGTTGTCTTTGGTGGCACGAACGACCCTGCCATCTGCAAGCACGATCTCCAGCGAGACCAGCGTGTCCTGAAATAGCCCGTAGATGTGCGAGTTGTCCTCGATGTCGTAGCCATTGACCAATCCACCTACAATCAAGTCGTCGAGCTCCGACATGCCTAAACTAATGACACGATGACGCAGCTGAGCTGGCCATCTTGACCAGGGGCTCCACGCGGACCACCATGTGGTCGGTGTCGACTTCGAGAATGTTGTAGAACTCGGAGAGGTTGACCTCGAAGTGGAAAATGCGGTTGTAGTTGACGTTGCTCATGTTGACCATGATGTAGGGCTTGCGGGCGGTGCAGACGAGGCCGTCCTTGGCGAGGTTGCGTTGCTTGAGGCGGCGGATGACCTTGCGGAATTTCTCTTTGTGCTCCTGCTGCTGCTTGTAGGGCTTGAGCTTGGCATGGAGGTCGAGCAGGTAGGCGATGAAGGCGAGGAGGGCGGAGATGGGGAGCACAACGAAGACGATGATTATCCATGGGAGGGAGAGAGAAAGAGAGGAGATTCAGGACTTAAGAAATGATTTAGGTGGGCTGGGAAGGTTCTTAAGGATAAAGAAGATGACAAAATTGGAATTAAAGAATAAAAGTATACTAACTTTTAAAACAGAGTGAGAATATCTAACCATTGACTAATTGAACTAACGGTCCAGAGGGTCTGTCACGTTTCGCTCTCGATATACGATATAAGAGCACGTATAATAGGTATCAGCAACATATTCAATTTGAATATGCTAAAATTAAATTTGCCACAATAATACTCAATAATCACGATAATAAAATTTAAAAAAAGTTTGACTTTTCACTTATTGGAACAAAGTTTAGATACAGTTAAAACAAAATACAATAAAACTAAACAAAAGAAAATATAGAATCTCTAATCCATTACTGGGTTTCAACCATGATCTTCAAATTACACCAGACCCTACATCAATTTTTGTTGTCCATTTGAAAATCTGGGCATGCACACCCGGGTCGTCAGATTGCGACCAAAATAAAATATGCAGAAAGAATGTGAAATATAACGGTTATGTCCAAACATAATAATAAAACAACTTTGAGAAAATATATAATGAGATGTCTGTAATAATGATGTCAATTGATTTAGGTTATTTTTATTTTATTTTAGTAAAGTCAATTTTATAATATGGGTATTTTTATCTAGGTTGTCATGTAATTGGAAAAACTAACTGATGGGATACCACTGTTTCGATTGTCTCCTGTATAGTCGCAGAACATGGTCACATGGATTGTCCAGTGCTGAGTCGGACCTGCCGTGAGGCAAACATAAGTAATAGTAAGGTATGATCCAGCAAATCATCACGCACTCATAGTGTGCGAATTATTTAGTTGTACAACTTAACAGGTTACAACCGAAACAGAGTATATTTCTATCATTCAATTTTCTTCCAATTCAGTATCATTCAATAATTCATGTAACTCTAAATTCTGGTTCTAATAACTTGTATATGAATCATATAAGGTACAATATTTCAATTGGATTTTATTAATTTTTTAACAGAATTTATAGAGTTCGTTCAGTTTATACTTCATTCAATAAATTACAATTGGTTGTATCAAGGATTTACTGATTTGAGACATTATAGAGATATCGACCATGTAAGTATATAGATGCTGGGAGCTTCTTCGTGCAATGCACGTTCCTTAATTAGAGAACCAATATACAAGATAATTTTTCTAGATACCGACTCAAAATGATATCACAGACAATATTTTTCCACAATTATAGTTTTTATTTGATTTATTAAAAATTGTATATTTCAGTTGTTCTAAAATCTAATTATGTGCTTTATCATATTTAATGATAGAATCCTAAGTGATTAATGAACTCCAAAACAATTTATACAGAATAAATAATGTAATTTGAACAACAAATATATAAAATAGCATGATTAGTGAGTCCAAAAATGAACTCACCTAGATTTTATTTCCCAATATCACTTAACAGAGCAATCTACCAAAAATATTTTAAGAATATTAAAAATAGATTAATATGAATTTATATGATTTTTAGGGATTTTTTTAATATTTATAACACACTCAAAATTGATTTTAGTATTAACGGCTCTAAATTTGAGAAATGGGTCTGAATCCATTTTATTGGGTTTATAAGAGTATGGATATTCTTTTTAGATTATTAGCATTATTGAGTAGTGAGTGAGCTAACCTAGAATTCATTAAAATAATTTAACCCAAGAAGAAAAGGAAGGTAATCTCTTACTTCTTTGTTAAAATGTGAGAAATTTGTAAAAAGAAAAGGAAGAAGATGGTCCTCTGCAGCGAAGCTCTAACGATAAGAACAACAGTTCCGATAGCGACGACTACTCCGGCGAGATGAGTGGGTGGGAAAGATATAAGAGTTTTAGAGAATGGATAAAAATATGTCTTGGTTTAGGAGTTTATATAGGTTTCAATTTGAGAAGGATTTGAAAAGTCTTAAATTAATTTGGATGGTTTAATTTTCATAATAAAATGAAAAATTAAATTGGAGAGTTTATGATGAATATGAAGAGTTGGAGGTTGAAGAAGATGAAAGATTTGGAAAGTTAAAGGAAATGAAAGGTTAGAGAAAATGAAATGTCATGTTGATTATTGTATATTTATTTATTTAATAATTTATAGTTATTGAAAATGAAGGGTTATTACAGGGTCTAAGTGAGAGTTTTAAATTTTAGAAGTGATAAGTTATACACTCTTCATAATACATGGGGTTTGAATGTAATTAACCCTTATTATTATTATTATTTTGGGATGAATATCAATTGGCTGATGTATAGATTGGTGTTATGTGACAATGCATATTTATTGATGGCTATTGCTTAGAATTTACAGATTAGCAGAAATAAACTTGTTAGATAAGGAGTGATAAATGGTCGTTAAATTGTGATCCTAATGTTATGGTCCAAATCCAAGATCACCCTTAACAGATTCATAATTGTCTGTGAGTGGGCTGTTCGCGAGTGAGAGGATGCAGCGGAATTTGCAGAGAACACTTTGGGAATATTCGAGAGGCTTCTGGCAAACCTTTGTATGGCTATATGTAGCCTGATTGATGTAATAGAGAGCTATGAATGGAAGTTTATCTTCTTCTTCTACCTCATTTGCTCCTTCTGTGTTCTTTTCTTCTGCTGAATCTTCACCTTCTATCTTGCTCTTCTCAATTTCACACCAATCTCTTCTCAATTGCTTGTTATCTCGCCACTAATCATGTTGCAGGAAACTGGAGGATACTTGGCTGCTGGCAAAGCTCAGCCGGACCTCTACACCCAAATCAGGAACAATTAAATGCGAGGAGTGACATGGAGGGTTCTTGCATCATCGATGATTGAGGAGCTTGGTTATTGTTTTTATTCCTGCCATCAGTTATGAGTGATGTTGCCATGTCTTGGTTGGTTTTGGATGCCATTATGTATGTTTTCTTTAATTTCTTGGTAATATTTATATGGCAATGTTGAGGATGGACTATCGATAATGCATATTGAATGATCTTTATTTTTTTTTGTCTTTGTTGGGTTGTTCTTTACTATGGAAGTGCATTTTCTTTGTTCACAACCGAGCGCACACTAAATATCTAGTTGTATGTGCTATATGGTGAGAGTTTTTGGTGTGTGATGTGCGAACGAGGTTTTTCTTTGTAAGATACTCTTTTCGTGAACCTGGTCTTATTGATTCATAATATATTTTTTTGATAGAGAAATTGTTTCCCTTAAAGTTGATAGAAGGCAAGCAAATATGCGATTCATTCCTTTCTGCATGGTTATCGGTGCTTAAATGCCCCTTTTTTTGTGCAGCAGAATAATGGTGTTTATACAGTAGGTGATTTTATGACAAAAAAAGAAGATTTATACACAGTAAAGACTACAACCTCAGTTGATGAAGGTAGTTGGTGTTTTATTATGCTTCATGGTGACTAGTTGCGTTTCTTATGCCACATCAACTATGTGAACAGCATTGCAGATGCTAGAGGAGAACAGAATCACTGGCTTTCCTGTGATTGATGATGATTGGAAACTGGTATGTTCTTCTTTATGCCAGTTTGGAAAATCTTCCGTCTTTTCCTTTGTTAAGACTTAAGACTGATATGTGTATGGCACCCATTTAGTAAATCGGTGTATGGTATCATTTAATTTTTTTCCCCCTAGTTTTATTGGATTGGCACATCCTGTTGATGTGTAAAATTATGTTTTGTTCTGGTTATGATATTCTTTTCCCCCTGAATTTTAATAAAACCTAGTAGCTAATTATAATCTTATTGTCAAAAAAAAAAATCATGGAGGAATTCCATTGCTGGAGTCCTCTGGTTACAAGTAAGTAAAGTGACCATTTTCTTACCTTTAGGAGCACCAAGATTCTGAGTTTTTAATGAGTTTCTAGGCTTTTTTTTGGTGAACTTAATGGTGAACTACCAGTAAAAGAAAGTCTGTCTGATGGTGTCCCAGCCAATATAACACCAAGGGAAGATTTTGAACTTAAGCCGGTCATCTACATGCTTGTTAAGGGATGTCCTATCCTGTCCTGGATGTCATATGGGAAGGATATAATGTTGAGTTAATAGGTTATTCAGGTATGCATTTTGCTGGTTGCCCAACTGACATAACCTAAAGACTATATTACCGAGAGGAGCTCGACCTCAGGAAGTGTTATGCTCACTTTTGGAGCTTTTTTTTGAGGTTACGACTGCTCACAGTCAACCATGGTTACTTTTGAAAGAAATGTTGAAAACATAGAACTTTGGGTTTTTTGATGTACTTGTCTCATGGGAGTTTTTCATATTGAAATATTTGCTAATAAGATCCTTTATGTGATCTTATTGCCCCTAATATGTCAGGATACATAATGGTGCTTCTGGGAAAAATGATGTTGGATATACTGTTGATCACTTCTGGCAGCTTATCTATATTATATTTCATTTGTACACGCTATGTTAACGGCGCGTTATGATTTTCCAAATTTTTAGATTTAGTGTCTTCCTTATGCTATAAATGGATTCCTGATAGACATTTTTGCAATATTATCGAAGGCTGTAGTCCTCTAGGTTACTATAAAGTATGGTGTGAAACAGAGAATATATCGAGGAGGGAGGCATGATAACTATCTGAGAAATTGTATGTTTGATCCATGGGAGTATAGCTATTTTAAAATATTTTGAAATAGTAACTGAGCCACAATGAAATTAAGAGATGTGAAGGACCACATAATGTGAACCTCTTCTCTTCTGTATTATCTTGTATTTCATTTAATTTTAAAAAATGTTTAATCTGTGAAATAAATTTACTAGCATTGTTCACAATGTTTTGAGTCATGTAAGTAATGGATGCAACAACAGAGGGTTTATCCGAAAATTTTGCGACCAGCTTTGTGAATCTTTTTCTTCCATCTGGCTGTGTTAAAGACAATTTCCTCAGGTAAATTAACCATCACAACAACCATCTTAATTGCTTCTAATAAAGTACGTTAGACCTACCTTGACCTTGTTGCTCCGGTACCTTTGTTTTTATGATTTTATCATTCCTCCATTCTGGCACCCTTAATGGTCTCCATTACACTTGTTCAGGCCATTCCGATTAATTCTCTCTCTTTTTTCCTCAACATTGAGAATCTCTAACTTCTCGTTGACCCATTGCTTATTCTATCTTTTAGTGTATTGTCATTAGTCCATATAATACTCGTTTTTGCTTAACTACCCAACATTCTGAACCATTAAGTTATTGTTGGTCCTATACTACTTTAAAGAATTTTCCTTCAATGTGCATGCAGTCACATAAACTCCAGTAGCAGTTATCTACTTTAACCATCCTTCATTTCATTCTATGAATCATATCTTCCTCGATTCCTTCTTTGGTTCTATGAACCACACCTTTCCCCAGTCATTTCCATTATGCCTTTTATTCTATGAATGACATCTATCCCAAAGTCTTTTCCTGCTCACTGCAAAGGTTTTTCTGTTTTTCAACACCGAAGTGGTTCTTTTCCTTGGGAAGGCCTTCTTGCTTTTTTGTTTGAAAATGGCATGGATTATCTGCACTTTTATTGGGGCCAACGTTCAATGTGAACAATTCTGTAGGGACTTCATTTACAATCTATCTGGTATCTTGAAAGAAGTAGAAGCAAAACCAGCTTTTATTTGTCCTAACCATCATGTGTTTTTTTTTATAGTCGGCAAGCTTGATCTGTGTCTTAAGTGAATGATTGATCCTTAATAAGGAAATAGTCTCATAGATTTCTTGAGTATCATTCTGTATTGATGCTCATGATAGGACCGGTCAATTGCATTGTCTATATAAATTAGAGGCCGGTTCCCATATTAAAGGATGTTGTGTGTGCGAGGGAAAAAGCAAAGAAAATCTTTAATACTGTGTCGATTTTGCATTGTCTCCACTGACAAGGATCTCTGAACTTTTTTTGAGAGTTTATCTGTCGATGATCTCTTTAAAAACTGACCAGTGGAATTAAAATTAAGAAACATTGAAACAACCACCAAAGTCCAACCTTCTCCTTATTACTTCAAAACTCATAATTTAATGCAGACTTCCATAACGAACCATTATCCAATCTTTACTGCTAAACAAGTAGCAAAATTAGATTTAGAAGATCAAAACCGAACTGTTCAGTGCTCTAAAATAGAATAAAATCGTAGTTTCTGTAATTGACCCTGGACAAAAATATGCCCGAAATATGATATGTATATCAAAGAAAAGAAAAAAAAACAGATATGGGTGTGCCTAGGGATTTGGTGGTGTTGTAGTGGTGGTAGTTTGACCCGCATATAGATGACCTGAGCCTGGCCTAACCAATTATGTGAAGTTCTAACTCTAACATGATGCTAAAATAATTGGGTAGAACTTGAGCAGAAAAATGCTTGATAGTTTAACTGGTTGGTCTGGACCCTGGACGGGCAAGTAAAATCGATCACAAAATAGAAATCAACAAATCACAACCATGAAACCTTGGACACTGATAAATTTACAAACTTTAGTATTCAAATTATGAGTTCATATCTCCATATCCAAATAATTCGTGCAACAACCTAGGAAAATAAAAATAAAAATAATGATTCATAAAATTCTGGATGGTCTCTGCAGTATTCCTAGATAATAGAGAATGATGCGTCACAGTCGATCTTCAATCCTTTTATATGTGCATAATATTTAATATCCTCTACATCTTCCTTGAATATCTATTTTTCCTAGAATTTACAACTATAGTCGTTTCTTGTATATACTATTATCGTGATATATGACATTAAGAGTTATTATGATATATGACAAAAATTGAAGAGGAGATAAAAATGAAAGTAAGAGAGTGTGAAAGAATACAATATCTTTATTCCTTTTTCCTTTAAATTTTGACTTGAATAAATATGATTTTCTGAAAATTATGATGATCCCATGCCGAACATCACACAGATTTGGAAATTGCCGATGTAGCTAATAGTTGTAACAGGACTGAAACAATAACTAAATTTAAGAGAAAATTGAAAAACAAGAAATATTCAAACAAGTATGATGTAATGTTGGAATAAACTCAGTCAAACAGTAATACTAAAATGAATAATTCTTTATACTGGTCAATTGTATAGAAACAGGGAAATTAATTTAAAGACTAAAATAAAACATATTTCTATAAAGAAAATGCAGCCTACACTTTAGCATATAGAATATCTCAAGAAATTTAAGATGGCTTATTTTCTTTTTGCTTGGGGAACTATTTATTTAGTAGTATTGTAAATATAGAACAGATGATATTGTTAATGAGGAAACCTGATTGATTAGTCTACAAGCAAATTATGTTATAAAAGGATGTCTCATAAGATTGTATTAACAATTTTCATGAGCATCTCTTATATATGAAAGAACAATTTAATTCTACTTAAATTCATAAAGGAAAAAAATTGGATGCTCTGTTTTATTACACATCAAGAAGGTACACACTTCAGCATCACTAGATTCCCAGTTATGGCTAGTTTATAATAACTACAACATAACTAACCATTGGAGCTTCCACAAATGGCAATCTTTGGATAGAAAAATTGATTGTTCCTCAAATTGTAATTTAAAAAAAAAGAAAGAAAGAAAATTGGTTGTCAGACTCATACCTCTTCGCTAGAAGTTTCAATGGTCGAAACTAAGAGTCTACCATCCTTCAGCACATCTCTGATTCAAATAACCATTTGCTGGAGATTAATTGTTTTCTCCTGCATCACATTTATTTACACATGAATCCTACAGAATAACCAAATTTAGTAAAATAGATAAGAAGAAATATCAACGTTCATTTCGTACCTTAAAGGTTAAAACTCTTAAGGATCTATTCCATTGAGCATATTTTTTCATGTGCGAGAGACTTCGATGGTGCTTCTCTCATTTTTGAAGTGGGGATGGAAGCTGACTATGGTTTTTCAACCATGCTATTTTCCAGAATTGCAATGGGGTATGTAGAGCCAGCTGCATGGGTAGCTTTCTCCATCTTCTCTTTGTGAACTCCATCCACCATAATTTTCTGTTTTTATCAATAAAAATAATAACAAATATAAGTAAGTACAGCCTGATGTAAAAGAAGTTTGAGCAAAACATGAATCTAAATTATAATAATGAAACAAACAATAAACAAAGGGTATCTCAAATGAGCAAAATAGAATAGATTTATACCTTGTTTTTCTTTCTTCTTGTTAAATTTTGCAATGTACCAAACAATGGCTATGGATATATAAAATTGAACTGAGTCACTGCCAAGTATGTAAAGATTCAAAATGATATCAAATTTTGAAACAAGGAATATAAAGGACTAATGTAGAATAACAATCATAAGTCTTAATGCATCCACTGTAGTGATTCTAAAATTTCTCCTGAAGTAATCGTATATTGAATTTGGACATTCCACCTTATATATTCATTCCCTTTTGTCAAAGACTTGTAAAAATTGCATATGAGTGGATTCATTTTGATCTTGCGAACCTTACTTTCCAAAGAATCACAGGAGAGAGAATTTGGCAAAAAGCTTAAAAATTTTGACCTCAGCAGGATGCTAAATAGTTGAGTAATCTCGAGCCAAACAAATGCTTGATTATTTAACTAATTCGTAGGGATAAGTAAGTAAAATCGATCTTAAAATAGAAATCAGAATATCACAACATTGGAAACTTTGAACCTCAATCTTCTTCTTTACAATTCAAATGACATGTTCATATGTCACTGTATCCAAATAATTCGTACAACAGGACCAGGTTGCAGCGTCTAATCAAAATAATGATGATGATGATAATGATAATAATATAATAGTAATAACAATAATAATAATGATTCATTCAAATTTTGAATGGTTTCTGCACATTTCCTGATAATCAAGCATTATATGTTACAATCAATCTTCATTTCTATTGTTCCTATGCAAAATTATTTAAAATCTTTTAAATCTTCCTTTCAAATTTTCCTAGAATTGGTGACAAGTTACTTTTTGAACACAACAAGTGTTTTTTTAATTCTCATTGAAGGAGATGACATAGCGCCTTAGGATTAGATGATTGAGAGAGAAGTGAGAGAATTGGAAATTGAGGAGGATCGAGATTATTATTTAATTGGTTATTGGATTTTGGTAACAGGTTTTGACCTTATGGATGTTAATTAGGTTAATTATTCTAGTAAACATACTGGTTGTTCTGTCCCAAGAATTAAATAGTTACTATTAGTAAGATTAGGTGATTCAAAAAGGGTTTGACCCTGACCCAATCCATTTTGTATGGGGTTGTATATTTGTGGCCGATTATGAATCATAACCAATTATGGCTTGGTGAAACCTACTAAATTTGGTCAAATTTAGGTTGAGATAATTTGGATGGTCAGGATTTGTTTTTTGAAAATTTGTCTATAGCAAACCCTTTATTGGTGAAGGGAACTCGTCATAGTGGGGAAGGGAACCCACTGTAATAGGGAAGGGAAGAGACTTCTTTTCTCTCATGTAGGCGTATAATTTTCTCTAGCTTTGCATATGTCATGAATCACTCTACATCACAAATTGCTAATTGAACCTAGTGATCTGTGTACATCACACCCTACCATTATATGCAACCATTTAGAATGCCGTGCAAAATATTCAAAAAACTCCCACTCATTATGGGTGGAAATTCTTGAATCTGTTCCTATTCTCAAGGAAAAAGAGTGTAAATGCCTCACAAGGAAAGGCCCATTGACAGAGCACTGGCTAAGGCTTACGTTGCTGCACTCACACCCCAGTGGTCTTCCCAGCAATGAATAAAAAAGAGTAATTCAGGCCGAATAGGTTCAATTCACGTTGAGAGGGCCCAACCAAAATTGCCACCAGAAGTTGTTAATGTGTTATACTGAGGCTTCTACAATAAAATATAGTTATTATGAGCATAGAAATATTATCTATTTATCTGCTTACCAAATGTCCATTCTTTGTAGAATGAGGTATGGAACATGGATCAACTTGCTACTTGCAAGATGTTAGAACTTTCTATATTTTTGTAATGTCGAAACCTGGATGATATCCATCTTTTTTTTTTTTTTTCCAGATTAACATTAGGATCTGGATAGGGATCCAGATGCATCGAATACTTTGATTGTGGGGGAATATATACAGTCAACTTAATTTGGAGAAAAGTTTTTGTTATATACCAAATTTTTTAAATCCAGAGAATATGGTCTGATAAATCATATGCTTCTACACCTGCATTCCTAAGGTGATTTCAGAAGAATTGCTTTACATGTAGCAAATTGCTTTGCATGTAGCAAATTGCTGGAATAAATTTAGCATTTTCTCTGATAATTCGATTGGCACTGAGATAGCCAAGGTGATTACCATTAACGTTTGTTTATTTAGTTGGCAATGAGATAGCAAGTTGATTACCATTTACCTGTGTTTATTAACCTTTGGAGTATTGACGCTGTATTGAACAACTGAACTTTAGATTAAGTTTGGTTGATGTTACTTTTGGAGGGTAACTAAAAAAGTAGCTCATCTTTAAAAATTATTAAACACTTTACAAAATTGCATCCCATGAATAGATTCTTCCTGGGATTTGAGCAACATCTGTACGTGTTGCTCGGTGATACAAAAATGAGTTTTAGCAACAAGACTATCACAATTTAAATATGTGTTGTATTTCAAATAAATGGGGCGATAATTAAGTGGGTCCATGTTATGATAACGCTGGTTAGTTATCTTGGCTGCATAATGACGTCAATTGTGGAACCCAAGTGTCTAATTCAGTTACTGTTGTGGATCTTAATTGAGTTATTAATAATAGGTTCAGTTAGAGAAGGGCTTAAGTAATTTTAAGCTCAAGGGATTTTCTTGTTTTGTCATGTATTAGCTTATAAAAGGGCTTTAGTGAGAAAAATCAGAGAATGAATGTTTTGAAACAATGTTTGTAGAATTTGGGATCTCTTAAATCTCTTTAGCCCCCCGTTTTCCTTCTCCATCTACTCTGTGTTTAAGAAGATGCACGGGAAGAAGAAACCCTTAAAATATGTGCACGTGGAAATAACATTTAGGCGTAGCCATAGCAAGAAACTGCAGTAACTATGAGGTTTCCTTTCCCCAGCTATGGAGGCTATCATGTCATTTCTAAAAAAAAGAACTGCAGTAACTAACAAAGATACTATTTACTAACTTTTGTAAAGTGTTCATATTATGAGTTTAAAAGGCTTGTTGAAAGATACACTTTGCCTCCCAGTTTCTTTCATAGCTCATCCTATGTAACATGCGGCAATAGTTTTTTTTTATTAACAAAAATGATCAAGCAAACAATTAGTTCTGGCTTATTTATGAAGTTAACCAATGGTAAAACTCTCTTCCCTTCTCTTTCTTTCCCCTTTTTTCTTTTTCCTTTTATTTTTCTCCATGCCCTTATGCTTATGTTCCTTGCTTTCTATTTATTGTTGTCAATGATCCTAAAACAAAGTTTCCACATACGTGGAGAAGCATATCATGTCGTGTCTCATCTCATACATGTGGACATGGTTATTTATACTAAAGAAGTATGCCCCAAAAATCACCCTTATAAATCTGATGTCAACCTTTATTTAGTCACTCAAAATTATGCAAGACGGAAGAGGACTAAGATTTTATAGTGGGGATTTGGAGATAAAATTAGGGTTTGATAATTGATTTGGATCTCACACCCAGCGAATCACATGTCTAGATCTCGCAAATCACACATGAAAGATTGGGAAGAAATACTCAAATTCTCAAAATAATTATTTCTAATTAATATATTGTCATACAAGCGAAATATATAAAAAATACTTATGTACAGCACACATGCAAACACGATAAAATCAAATCTAACTAATAAATATTCTTTCTAATTGAAATATTATTGTACAAGCGAAATTTATAAAAAATACCTATGTGCACCACATATGCAAACACGATAAAATGAAATCCAACTAAACTTCTAATCAAATCTAATCAAAATTTTAGTCAAATCATAACAAATCTAATCAAATCTAAAACTGAAATCCTAATCAAATCAATTAATTCTCTAATTAAATTCTAAAAAATTTTAGCCTTTAATTGTTTTTATTAGTTCTTCCCAACTTAAAATATTCATCTCCAGGGAATAAAGACGTCATAATTCTAGCAACTTCTGAAAATTTTCACCCATCAATAACTTGATATTGTTAAATAAAATGATTTTAACCGTGAAAACAAGATAGGAAAATGTGACATGTAGTATCTAATCATGATGTCAGAATTGTCGAACAGGCTTTATTGTTCTTCAGACCGTAATAATGCTAATTTCATGTAGATATGTCCTTTGTGACAAAAAGAGTTGAAATGGATCATACACGTAGGCAATTTCATGGACAATGGGAACCTCACATTTGGGGAAGACGATAATGTTAGACAACTGTTTCCGTAAAAAATTATAAATATCAGTGAGTGATTGTAACTTCCGTAAGTTGCGAGAAAGTTTCTTCTACAAATTGCAGTGACTCAACTAGAATTTCTGGTTCTAACGTATCAAGAACTTATGTATTTAGTCTCAGTTAGGAAATCTTTGTCAAGTTCGACAAAGGTTTTAGGTTCTGGATTTATTTCTAAAAGGACTCAAAATCTCCGTTGAAGTGTCTCCTCGCATTTTGGAACTTTCAGAGGTCATTTATGGTTGTAATAGTCCTTAAATTTTTTTTACCATAACTAAATGAATAAACAAATAAACATAATAGTTTTAAATATTCATCTTCCATCTTTTATAACTTCCCAAATTCATTCATTTTTCTAACCCTTTAAATTCCATAACCCTCAAACCCTTGAAATTCCATAACATCTCAAACCCTTTGAATTCTATAACTCTCTAAACCCTTCACATTCTATAACTCCTAAATCCAACACTATATAAACCCAACCTTTTTTTTAAATTCAATTTTACACTGATTCTCAAAAATTTCTTTCGCTCTCACTTTGTTGGAGTATCTCGTTGGATCGCTGTCATTGGTCTCGCCGAAGTTGCCACCTCTTGCAGAAACTTTGTCGGTGGAACCACTATTTTTTTCCTTCTCTTGCAACTCTGCTATTTGAGATTGGTAAAACTATTTTTTTAAATTTATATTACATTTATATTATTAGACTATAGGATCAGCTCACTCACTGTCTAACGACCCTTATAAACGATATCTATCATCTTATAGACCTAATAAAATGGATTCAAACCCATTTATTGATTTCAAATAGAATTTGGTGCGATCCTACAATTTTGGACCAAAACATTATCTATAAATCAACTAGAAGTCTCTTCTAAAAAATAAATATAAAATAAAATAAAATAGGAGGAAAACAATTGATCAGTTAAAGAAAATCCTTATATGCCAAACTTATCCAATAAATTCAACAAACTTAAAATCAAACAAAAACATAACCACATAGAAGTTGAACAATATTTATATTTCTTTGTTGATATGGATTTCAAGTTCAGTATTAATATATCATATGCCCAACTGATCCCACTTTACAATGTGGTTCGATGAGGATTAACCAATTCAAATTTTTACAAAATATGCAATTGACAGCTTATGAGAATAACATCAGAAGTTGCTTTTCTACACTAATATTATTTAATTTTAAAATCAATACTAAGTGTTTTATGAAAATTAGAAATTCCCTAAATATCACCTGAATTTATGTCAAATAGTTTTTAACAAATAAGTTATAATTCTATGTGTAGATTGCTTCGTGTGATTACTAATTGGTAGATAAGACCTTCGCGAATCGAGGTGAGTTTTTTTGGACTCACAAGACATGCTGATTTTTTTATATTATTCCAATTATATCATCTAATTTGTAGATAATAAATTTGTTATTACAAGTATTATATATTTATATTGTTAGAAATTAATTTGTAGAAGATAAATTTGTTACTACAAATGCAATCATTGACATTCATGCTATTTCTTTATACTGTTAGAAATCAAATGAATACTTGTTAAATTACAGAATATAGTTAGATTTTTAATAAATCATGAAAAGACTATAATCGTAGAAAAATACTATTTGCGATATCATTTTGTATCGGTGTCTAGAAAAATTATCTTGCATGCTGGTTCTCTAATTAAGAAACATGCAACGCATAGAAAACCTCTCAGCATCTATATACTTGCCTAGCTGTTATCTTTATAATGTCTCAAATTAGTAACTTTTGGATATACCTAATTGTGATTTATTGAATAAAATATAAACTGAATGGACTCTATAAATTATGTTGTTAACAAATTAACAAATTCAATTGAAATATTGTACCTGATATAATCAATATACAAGTTACGAAAATCATAATTTAGACCTACATGTACTATACCTAAATGATACTGGGTTGGGAGAGAAACTGAATGATGGAAATATACTTTTGTTTCGGCTGTAAACTTGTTAAGTTGTGCAACTGAATATTTCGCATATCATGGGTGCATGATGATTTGCTGGATCATACCTGACTATAATTCTTATTTGTCTGACGACAGGTCCGACTCAGCACCGGACAATCCATGTGACAATTTTCTAAATCTGTACAGGAAATAATTGAAACAGTAGATCCCATTAGTTAGATTTTTCAATTACATGACATCCTAAAGAAACTTGCTATATAACTATGACTACACTAAAAGATATTTGGTTTAATCTATATTACTTAATATCATCGTTATTTGTGAATTTAATATTCTTATAAGACTTGCATTATTATCATGTTTAGACATAATTGTTACATCACATATTTTTTTTCCGTATTTATTATGTTGGTCGCTATTTGACGACCTGAATATGCATGTCCGGAGACTGAGTTGAACTCTGATTATCCTACTGCGGAAGATATGAAGTATTTTGCTGAAGTGACCGAAAATCATTAGTTATTATATACTTAGTTTGTATTAAATGTACTCTTTTCATATTTTTGAATTTATCATTCCTTAATAAATGTTATCTTAAGTTATCCAGTATCGTCATTCTGTTTTTTGTTATGTAATAAACTTCTTGACTTAAGGAATGTTAGTTTATTTATCTACGTGTATTTATTCTTTATGGTTGTAATATTATAGTTGAGGCTATCATCAGCAGTGTTCGGGGGCAAGTTGGGAGGCCGGGGTCGACCTTCAACCACTCACCGACTTCGATGGACTTCGGATGGGACTGGCTAGGACGGGGCAAAAACCGAGAGGAGGTCTCTAGTGAGGAGGACAAAAACCCCAAACACAAAAGGAAAAGCTGGTCAGAGGTGGTAAAGGAGTCACCGGTGAAGGGGGTTCATCCCCCTCCCTCCTCGGTGCTCCCTTCCACCAAATACTCACATATTGACTGTAAAAGTTTCTACTCTGGGGAAGAATTACTTGCACTTCTTGCGACCGCTAGGGGTGAGACCTCTCGTACTGTCAGGAAAGAAATTGAACAACAGGGCGATTGGCAGACAGTTAAATCTCGTAACACAATCAGAAAAGAGCGAGCCATTGCCTCTGTACAGAACACCAGAGGAGGGAAGAAACGGAAACACTCTCCGGCTAAAAAACCAACACTTGGTAGCCCAGAAGCCTGCTGGATTTGTGGGAAATCAGGACATTTCAAGGATGAATGCCCATTCATCAGGTGTAGATTCTGCAAAGTTTTGGGGCATCGAATTGGAGAGTGCCCAATAGCACCAGCTAGGAAGGATGGGTTCCAAGGAAAACCAATTCGAACTGGGGATGGATGTAAATGAAAGGAACCATCTCAACAAACCTCTCTATCCCAAAGTCTCTTGAAGACAGTCGAAAAGAAACAGTAACCGAAACCAGTGGCTTTTATTCTGACATCAGAGTTGGCCATGGCGGAAAAATTTCAACTTACCAGGACTGTAGGGGTGATATGCCCAGGCAACGGTAACCCAACGGAGATGGATATCATAGAGACACTGAGATCTCTGACCCCTGAATTTGCAAGCCATCCCTGGAGACTGGAAAGGAAAGGTGACAAATTTCTCTTCCAATTCCCATCAAAGGAAGGGCTGGCCTATGCATTAGCCAAACCATTGATTATATGCCAGAAAACTGGGGCGGAATTCAAAGTTCACGGATGGAGAGGGGACGAAGACTTCCGAACTTACTTGTTCCCGATTACGGCATGGGTAGCCATCCATGGCATCCCGCTGCATCATTGGAATAGAGCTGATATTAGCAAATTGTTAGCTAAGTCTGCTCATGTGTTGGATATCAGCAATCAGACAATCAAGAGGACTAGTCTAGACTTTGCTAGAGTCTTTGTGGGCTGCGAGAACCTCGCAAAGATTCCTCGACAGTTCTATGCAGTCATCGGAGAACAACTCTGCTAAATCAAAATTGAAATCATCAAAATTGAAATCACCTGTAATTTTGAGAGGATAGACCATATCTCACCGGAATATTATCTTCCTCTCAATATCCCGATCGCGGTGGAGGATGGAGCAGCACCCGCAGTCGGCATGGTCGGTTTATCCGATCAGCCGCCGTGTGGCGTCACTATTCCTCCCGCCGGTGCCCGGAGGAGCTTCACATGGAAGAGGATAGAACCCAAGCTTGGGGGTCCGCTGGACAAACTCTGCACATGGACAAGAATCTGCTCTCAACCAGTATGGCAGAGAAGAGTTCAGAGCCGGATGGACCCATGGGTCGCAAGGGGAAAAAGCCCCAAATTATTTTTGCCGAACAACTAAGATCCAACCAATTTTGGACAGAGAAAATGAAGCATCCTTAGGGTAAAGACCCCGGTCAGCCAGGCCCCCTGAAGGAGACAGAGGGCCAACGAGCTTTCGCTCGATGTGGAAGAGGACAGTCCCCAGAAGAGGAAAGAGAGTCAGAGCTACGCAGGGATTCTTCGCAAATCGATGAGCAAGGATCAAATTTGGGCATCATTGGTCGAGATTCAAGGGGTCAACTGATTTTGGATCTTTCGAAGTGGGAGCGGTCAAAGGGGATAAATCCGGGTAGATGGCGTAGGGGTCTTTCGGAGGAAGGGGAGATGGAGAATAGGGAAGACTGGCAGGAGTCGAGACTGGAGCTCGAGGAAGGGGGAGGAAGCGACCGGTCGCATTTAATGCGACTGGAGAAAGCTGAGGAGGTCTTCTCTGAGCGGCCAGAGAGGATCATTTCGGGCATAGGGAGAGGAGGAGTCTCGGAAGAGGAAGGGAAGATGAGGGGTTTAGGGAAGGAACAGGAGGTGAATCCGCAGTCCAAGGGAGGAAAGAAATCGACAGGTCGCATTTAATGCGCTTGGAGAAAAGTGAGGAAAGGGGCATGGGTATTAATGAATCTGAAAGAGAAATATCGGGACACCAACCTCTATTTATCCAACTTGGGCCAGCCTCTTTAATACTAGAAAAGGCAAAGGACTCAGGTACAGGGGATAAGGGGGCCCACTTTGGGTACAAAAATGCCCAAGGAGCCGCAGGGGAAGCACAAGTGCAAAATGAGGGTGGAAATAATAGTAGAGTTGTGGGCTGCTCCAAGGCCCAGCTAGCTAATAATTTAAAGGAAGCCCCAGATAAATTTTGTGGCCACTAATATTGAAGGCTGCTCCAAAATAAATGCTTCTCAAAGTGATTATTTGGGTCTTCTCATACCTTAAAAATCTGGACAAAAATTTTACACGAGACACAATAGCCAAGTTATTAGAGAATGTGATGAAAGGGGAGTAAATAAGAACTCCCATGAAGGCACGGCGTAGACAGGCTTTCCGTCTCCCAAAAACGGTACAGGACAGGAAAAAACTTTAGGTCCGAACCAGCACACAAGATTACCTGGAACCTGTCCAGAGAAATTAATCATGCCCCCACTAGATGCACTACCAGTAAGGGAGGCAGGGAACGGAGAAGTCATAGGACCAGCTTCAGCTAACCTGAAGACCATGAATGATACACACGGGGCTCCTGAAATGGAAGAGGGGATCCTTGAAAATAAATAGATGATTCCTGCAATCACTCCAAACAGACGGAGCAGAAGACTGGAGGAGAAAAGGGGAGGTCAACAGTATCAGGCTGGCCAAACTGCAATGTCAGCTACCAAACGTAAAGCATTCATTTCGGAACTCGCCCCATGTACCTCTCATTTAAATTTTGATATACTAAATTTCATTCCTGATAATGAGTTATTTTCTGCGGCTGAGATTTGTGATATTGACATGGGACTAGAGGACGTAGAGACCAATAATATTCTATTACAACTTAGATCGCTGGACGACCCTAAGTTTTCGGGGGGGAATAATACGAGGGTTTAATGCCTATCGTTTATGGAGAAGTTAGATTACCAGATTCAAATGAGCTGTATGTTTTGGAATGTTAGGGGATTGGGTAATCCAATCAAGCGACGTATGGTCGCAGAAGTCATCCGAAATAACAAAATTGATATTGTTTGTTTGGAAGAGACTAAACTCACTAATCCTTTCTAGAAAATGCTCAAGACAATTGGTCCTAATAATTCTTTTACTTTCCATTATAAAAATGCTCGTGGAGCATCAGGTGGAATATTAATCGGCTATAACTACAAGTTCGCCCTAATAGACATATGAGAAGGTCAGTTCTCCCTCTCAATAAGAATAAAGAGTCTTTCTGATGGATGAATTCAAACAATCACAGTAGTTTACGGCCCTAATGACACCCAGTTACGTCCCCTTTTTTGGGACGAGCTTAAGAACACAAGGGGTAGATGGAGCTCTCCTTGGATCATAGGGGGGATTTTAATATAACTTGATTTGTTCATAAAAGAAGAGGAACGGATCGTCACCCCCTAAATAGAGAGATGTGCAATGGGGTCATCTCGCAACTACAACTTACAGACCTGCCACTGAACAACCGTAGATTCACATGGTCTGACATGAGGGAAAATCCAAATTTGGCCAGGCTGGACGGGGTCCTAGTTTGCCAAAATTGGGATATGAAATTCCCCCTTGCCGACCTCAAAGTGCTTGAGCGCATCACCTCTGATCATGTACCCATTTGTCTAGACTTTAGAGAGCACCAACACCAACAGAAAAGATTTCATTTCGAAAAATGGTGGCTAGAGCATGAAGAGGTCCATAATCTCATCAAGGAAAGCTGGTCACAACAAACCTCGGCAGCAGATGCTACGGGTAATATATGTGTTAAATTTCGTCATCTCCGCAAAGTATTATGGAGATGGGAGAAAAGACATCGCTTTTTATCCTGCGAGCACAAAACCAAGTTACTAGAAGAAATACACTCTGGAGAAACACGAAGAGACAAGATTTCTCAGTTTGGCGGAGAGCTCCAGATTACTCGATCTTCGAAAAACCATAGAAGAAATCTACAGAAAAGAGGAGATAATGTGGAAACAAAAAGCACGATGCAAGTGGATAAAGGAAGGAGATGCTAATACTGTCTTTTTTCACAGATCTGCTTGCATGCGTAGAAAAGTTAACAAGATTAATGCATTACAATATGAGGAAGGACTTATTCATGGACCTCAATTACAGGACCATGTACACCATCACTCTAAAAAGCTATTTGGAACAAAGAACCATTTCAGATTGCGAATGAAAAGGAATGCATAGCTCACCTGCCCGAACTTGCATGAATTGGAACTAGAGATCCAAGAAAATGAAATTAAGCGTGCAGTGTGGGAATTGGGTCCCGAAAAGGCTCCTGGTCCGGATGGATTTCCAATGTTGTTTTATAGGACTTTCTGGGAGGTGGTTAAGGGTGATCTTAAAAGAGTGGTCGACGAAGTCTACCATGATTCATCCAGACTTGACAGAATCAATTATTCGCTCATCACATTTATCCCCAAGAGGGATCAAGTAGAGCGGATTGGGGACTACAGGCCCATTGCCTTGGTGAATTGCTCTATTAAAATCATCACAAAAATCCTCTCGAACAGACTTGCACCCAAATTGCAAACTATGATTGGGGATTATCAGACTGGGTTTATCGCAGGAAGGAATATATTAAAGGGAGTAGCATCAGCATATTAGATCATTCACCATTGCAAAAAATCCAAGTTGAATGGATACATCCTCAAACTGGACTTTGAAAAAGCTTATGATATGGTAGAATGAGATTGTTTATTCGAGGTTTTACGCCTTCGCGGTCTTGGAGAGAGGTGGATCTCATGGATAAGGAACTGGCTTACATATGCAAAAACACATATTTTAGTTAATGTTGTAGCGGGAAAGAGATAGTGCTCGGGAGGGGACTACGACAGGGAGATCTACTTTTCCCTCTTCTATTTACACTTGTTGTCGATGGCCTCAATATAATATTTAGAAAAATGGAAGATGCATGCCTAATAAAAGGTCTTGCAGGATCTACCTCTATATCACATATCGACCTCCAATACGCAGATGATTCACTCATATTTGGAGGCGATAGTCTCTCTGAGGTAATTCACATCAAATGGAGCCTCCGCTGTTTTGAGGCATGGTCGGGGCTGAGAATCAATTTTTCCAAGAGCCTTCTTATATGCCTAGGACACAAAAACCTCACTATGAATTTTATCCTCGAGACCTTCAGGTGTAAAGAAGAAAAATTTCTAATAAAATACCTGGGTATCCCCATCAAACCAGGAAAACTCTCCAAATAGGATTGGTACTCTCTTTTGGATTGCTTCGAGAAGAAACTAGATAGCTGGAGAGGGGGCCTACTATCTTTAGGAGGGAGGGTTACCATGCTCAATGCAGTCTATCATCCCTTCCCCTATACTACATGTCCGTTCTATTGTCATGCTGGGTCAGAAACAAAATAGATCAAATCAGATGGAGGTTCTTATGGAATGGTACGACCGATTCCAACAAATATCATCTTGTTTTTTGGAAGTAGATTTGCAGGCCTAAGACAGCGGGTGGTCTTGGAGTCATAAATTTAAGAAATTTCAATTTATCCCTAATGGCTAAATGGTGGTGACACTTACTCACTCGTCCCGAGGGTAGCCTCCAGAAGCTCATGCATGCTAAATACTGTTTTCGAAATGATACATGGCATGCGACTGACCGAAATTTACTAAATTCCTCTTGCTTCTGGAAATGGATGATCAAGACCAAACACATAGTCTGACCTAGTCTGCAATATAAACTAGGCAATGGTCGAAAAATTGTATTCTGGCATGACCGATGGTATACATAGCTCCCCCTCAAAATTCTGTTTCCTGCAACATTTGAATTGTCCTTAAATAAGGATGTAGTAGTCGCCTCCTAATGGGGAAGAGCGAGATGGCGATTGAATCTAGCACATCCCATTTCAATATTAGAGGAAACTCAGATCCGTGAGCTAAGGTTTATTCTAAAAGAAATAACACCATCCGGGGAAACCAATGATCAACCCATATCGAGATGGAATAAGAAAGGAGTATTCTCGGTAAAATTCACATATCACCATTTTATGGATAGCGAAGTCAACACTAAAGACACAAGTTGGATGTGGATTACAAAATTCCCACTGAAAGTCAAGGTATTTCTCTGGTTAGCCCATAGGAATGCCCTCCTCATATGGCCAGCACTACAAAGACGTGGCTGGTCAGGCCCAAATTTCTGTATTCTGTATAGCACAACTGGAGAGTTTACCAACCATTTACTACTAAATTACAATTTCGTTTATCATTTCTGGATTTGCTGTGCGAGAAATCTTAGGATCAACCCAAATATGGAGGAAGAAAATTGCATCTGGAGTAGACTATATTTAAATGGCCGTCCATCAAATCGGGCCAGAACTCTAACTGTAGGTTTATGTGGGAATGTTTGGCTGGAAAGAAATAATAGAATTTTTAATTCTACTGCTCGCTCCTTACATACTTGCATCCGTTTAGTTATGATGATTTTTCTCTTTGGACAGATATACCTTCCGATGAGGAGCGAATACAGATTTTAGGAGGATCCTCTAAGGATGATGTGGATTTTCCTGACCACACATGATCCACACCATTCAACCTGCAATATGGAGAAGGAATCCACTCTGCTGCATTACGAGAAGAATTCTTGACAACACCTGATCCTATTTTTATGTATCTTTTCTTTATGTTTTTTGCAACTAATGTATTATGAGAATCACTCATACGAGTGATCGAACTCTGTAACTCTTTCTATGGTTATGTTATCGTCTTGCTAATGGAACGCGGAGGGTTTCCACCTGCCGTTTTATTTCAAAAAAAGATATTATAGTTGAGGCTTTAAATATGCAAATCGAATTTATTGCTGGTACCTGCTATACGTGCTCGTATATCGTATATCAGAAACGGGGCATGACAAGGGTCTTGTTAAACTTAGCTAAAAAATTAATGAGGTGTGGGTTTTGCATGGCTCGAATCTGGCACCAAATGACATACGCTGTTGTTGTTGATTTGAAGATAGTGATGAATTTTTCCTTTTTTTCAAATACTTCTCTCTCCTTTCTGATCCTTTATTTAAATTCTTTACCCTCTTTTCCTTTCCTGTTTTTTCTTCTCTGTTTCCTCAATGTTCTTATTCTGATTTTATTTCACCTTTTTTTCTATTTAAAAAAATAAACTAAAAACCAAAATAGAAGATGGAAGATGATAAAGATGGAGATGGATTTGAATCCTTGATCTCTTATACCAAGTTTAATGCATGATGGAAGGAAATTTAGGGTAGTGGAGATTTGGGGATTGAGGATAAAACTCGGGTTTATAATAGAATGAAAGTAGGATAAAGCTTGGGCCTCACACCCAGACACACATACTCTCTCGCAGTTTACATGTGAACAATTTGCAAGAAGCAACTCTCTAATTATATCAAAATAATTCTTTCTAATTAAATTTTATCATACTAGCAAAATATATAGAAAATACCTTTATCAAACCCAATATCAAATCAAATCTCTAATAAAATCCTTCTGTCATTATTTAAAAATGTGCTGCCCTGATGAAGTGCAAAGGTTTTTAGGCATTGTTTAGTTCTTTAAGTTTTTGTGTTTCTTGCTGCTGACTGCTGCACCAGTTTTATTTGTTAGTTTTTTATTATTCATCTCTACTTTCTTGTGTTCTGCCAGCTCTTGTACTTTTTTTTAATCTGTATTTACTGTGAACACAATTGACTAAAATGTGCAGCCTCATTTTCTTCCATGCAGGTTGGGGTGGTTTCAGATTATGATTTGTTAGCGCTGGACTCCATTTCAGGTTCCTGTCAAACCTTCTTGTTATCTAGCTGTCTCTACAGCCTATCTTCTAATATTTATCTCCGCATATAGTTAAATTATTAATTATATTCTGTTGCTCTTGTGCCAAAAAACCGTTTGCATGTTTACTTTCCTTACAGTTGGAGAAGCTTTGATTTTTTTTTTTAGGGGCCCTAGAAATCGTATTTCTGTACATGTGCTGTTCTTTTATTCCATTTATGTAATTATCTTTGGTAATTTTTCTTTTCTTTTTGTTGGATTTCAGACCCTATTGAATCCAGCCTAGATTGCCTATTTGTCTAATAATCTGTCTCTGTATGCATGAAGGCATGCTTTCATGGGTGACTCCCGGGTCATGACATCCATAATTGCTGGTTGCTACCTTTGATCTTGCATAGGAATAGAGTTAAAATTAACAATCATTATATTGATACAGTTATGCAGTATAGACGTATATCAATGCAACAATTCTCGTAAATCTGGGGGCAATTCCTCAGGGTATAATAGTTGCCAAAGTGGGACATTCTAAAATGATGCTTAAAGTTGCACAAATCAAATAGTCCTTATTGATTTATCAACAAAGAAATGAAAGGCAAATTATGCAACTGCATTCACTAGCCAGTAACATTCTAAGCCTCTCTAACATCAGTTTAACTCTTTAGTCTGGGATACATCTCAGATGTTGTTTGATACATCTTGGATACATGTAGGTGTATCCACATGATACCTTTCTGCTAAGGGTACTTCCTTCCCTTGACAGCGTCCATGTATATAGCTATAAAAGGTCTAGAAGACAAAAAAATAAAAATAAAAAATTAAATGATACTTGAAGCCGTATGCCTAATACACATTTTGAAATGTCTATGACTATCATTTGATTTTCTTGATGCACATATTTGTAATATGTATATATTAGAATATGAATATACTTTATTATTTTGTTGTAAACTTGTTTATATTGATTTCTAGAAACTCAACTGATTAGATCATGCAAATGATAGATGATCAAATAGTTGTCATGTACAACACGATCATGCAAGATGGATAATGGCTTCCTATGTGGTCCTCAAGTGTTTCCATGATCACATATGAGATGCCTACTAGAGAATCATGTTCGATCTTTGTGGGTCATGCCACCTTAATGATGGAAAATTGAACTGTCAAATAATTTGCTGTTTCAAGGGGATATTATTCTATATACTGACAGAGTTAGATCCCAAAGGCTAAACTTTGTGTTACCAAATGGTAATAGATGTCCAGATGGAATTGTTTTCACACTTGATGATGACACAATGTCTTTTGTCATGGTTAAATTTTGAAGTCTCTTTTCTTAAATTATAGTTTTTAATATGAATTGTTTCTGCTAAAAAACATTCTTGAAGTGATTTTTGGAACCAAAAGAGCGAACTGCTTTAGTAAATAGGTAAGTGGAGTCCTAGTATCCTACCCAGTTAAAGCCTTGGCATGTGAGCTTGTCAGAAGGAATTGCATTAAGCTTAATAGATAATTAATAATGACTTACTGCATATGGACTTTCAGGGTTTTACAGACAATTGGTTGGGTGGGAACACGGTTGGTGAATTAAAGTTAGTAATTAAACTGATTATTGAAATAGTTTATATTAGCAAGCCCTCCATTTGAGGTCCTGGTTGCTCCCACACTCTAGCCTTTTGCAGGCAATTTATTACGTGTGTATGTGCATCTAAACTTTTGGGGATGTAGTTGTGGAAAGACTAAGAAAAGAAATGTGAAAATTAATGTGGTTTATGCCAAGGAGGTCAATTATGGAGGCTATTTTTCTATTGAGACTATAGTGGAGCGGCATGGGAGAAAAGAGGGATTTTAATATTGTTTTCATTAATTAAGAAAAAGCTTATGACAGGATTCCTAGGGAGATATCATGGGGGGTCTTAGAGAAGAAACAAGAACCAAGTAGGTCATATGATTGCAGATATATATGATAGAACAATAACTAGAATAGGGACAACTAGATGTGTGACAACTTTTCTCACCACCATAGGCTTACATCAAGGATCAATGTTAAGTCCCTTTTCCATTAGTTATAGATGAACTACTTGGTGTTGAAATGAAATCATATGGTGCATGGTGTTTGCTAGTGATGTATTATTATTATTTTTCAATAAGAATGATATAGAATTTTGGTTGATGAGACTAGAGAAGGAATAATTTTAAAAGTAGAAAGGAGAGAAACTAAAAAATTAATGAGGAGTAGAACAAAGAGAATATATGGATTTGCAACTTTTGCCAAAAAGAACTGAGAAGAAGAAGTATACTATACATATTGATGGTCAAAGAAATACCGTGTTGTGACCATTTTTGTTGTTTTAGGATTAATTATTCATCAAGATGGAGAGATCGATGAAGATATGCGATGATTGTAAAAATATTTTTGAAATTGAATGGGTAATTCTATAGAACAACTATAAGAGTAGCGATGCTTTATGAATCTATGCAATGTTGAAAATAACACGTTATGAAACCCGTTATATTGCGTTACGTAACCTAACGGGACCCCAATGCTGCGTAACAACTGAAAATAACTCAGTGGACCGTAACAGTACGTTTGTTATGTTATTTTACGTTATATTACGTAACGTTACGTTAAGTTACGATATATTACGTTAATTTACAATTATTTTTTTTAATAATTTTTATATTGTTGTTGATTATTATTTTGTTTATTAGTGAATTGTTATAATATTCTTGATTAATTGTTGGCTTGTTTGATTGCTTGTGGAATTACTAACTTGTTAATTTGTGATTATTTCTTTAATCACTTGTTATAATTCCTCTCCGGTTGCTAAAATATCTTACTTGTTGATTTTATTGAATTTTTAACTAACTAAAATCAATAATTATAAATAAAATAAATTGAACATTACACAATATAAATTATAGCAATGCTAATAACTGGAATTGAAATCTTGTTATCTTGTTTAAATGATGATTGAAATTATGGTTGGAGACTTAATATAATTTATGAAGATAAATGTGAAAATTATTGTAAAACTTAATATAAAATTAGAATAGATTATATATTATAAAATAGTTTTATATTCTTTTTTTGATATTTTAAATTTATTTTTGAATTTATAAAAATTATTCTATATAGTTTTATATTTATTTTTAATTAAATAAATAGAAAATTGTATAACTTACGTTTTGCGTTACGCTATATGCGACATAACCTAACAAAGACAAAATGTTACATCATCGTTATTGCTATTTTAAACATTGAATCTATGCTAGGGAATCAGTTAACATATCCGAAAAATGAGTATAGTAGAAATGAGAATGCTAAGGTGGATGAATGGAAATACGGAATGAGATAGGTTAAGCAATTTGTGTACTCATAGGAAATTAGATATTGTTCCTATTGATGATAAAAATGGGAAAAATTGATTGATATGATTCAAGCATGTCCAACGAGGATCTAAGCAATGTTTTGAAAGCCAGTCTATGCATAGGCGACACCCAAGTGATTCGAAATTTGATTAATTGCTCTGATTTGGCGCCAAAAAGGAAAAAGAAAAAGAAAAAGAAAGAGAGGGAGTAGAGAATACTCACCACCGCTCAACTTCTTAACATCATTATCAAGACTCTTGGATGGTCTCGTTGCCATCCTCAGTGATCCTGATACAATCCACCACACTACGTGAGTTCAACTAATTTGAACTGGTGCTTCTATTAATAGGAATAGGGATCGATCCCTATTTCACATTCATCTTCAACGGCTCTAGAGGCAAGCGGCATGGCGGATCCTGTCAGGACCTCCGGAGGGCCGAGGCAAAGCCACTAAGAGGCCACTTTGATTATAGTAATTAGGTATACAACCTTATTTTTCCTTGCTTTCTTTCTTCAATGCTTTCGTTCTTTTTTTTCCTATTGAATCTAAATAGTTGTTTAACACCTTCTTTATTAGTGCTTTTTAAGTTTGCTGGTTAAGCAAGGTGATAAGATTATAATTGATGAAGTGCTAGGGACATGAGATAAGGCTAACATAACTTGTATGAAGGCAATTAATAAGGACTTGGAAATGTAGGAGTTAGTAATGATAGAAGAAAAGAATTATGTAATTAGACCCAAAAGATTATGTTCTTTTGTTTTAGGTTGGCCCTTCGGTTTGCATGATAGCCCCCGTACTAGGGAAAGGAATTCAACCATTATGAGGAAAGAAGCTCTTGATTTGGGTGAAAAAAATCTTCTCGTTCATTGTGTTGAGCCATGAATTGCCCATCGAACTATTGTGAATTGCTTGAAGCCTCCATATGCAACTTCTGTATGATGTGAGTATATCTTCATGAACCATTAGTCAAACCCAAATTTTATTTGAAAATGCTCTCATATCGAGGATGAGGGAATTTGAACCCACACCCTCCTATAAAGGAGGGGAGTGTTCATGCTACTTGAGCTGAATGCTCATTGCAGTTTTGTTGTTGTTGTTGTTGTTGTTATGTATTTACATTATAAGTTAATTCTATTTTAAGCTGTATATGGGGTAATTATATATTAGCAATATATGTACGATTAACTAGAAAGGCTTGGCATGCTGTGCTGTATGTTGGCGTCTTTTATTATAAAAAAGCAGGGAATGGGGCCGAATAGCTTTTAACACAAAAATAATGATTTGAAAGCCTAGTAAATTCTTAATTATATACTACCTTTAGGAGTGACTATATTTTACATGCACATGCCAAATGTTAACAACTGTTAGAGTAGAACTGTATGAATATGCAATTATGCATAGAAAGATACCTATTAGATACTAAAAAAAGTTTTCTGAGATTACTTCCTAGAAGTAGAAGGGTCAGTAACCCATCTTCATTTGCAGGTAATACTCTGACTCTCTGGAACCTGGTGAGTGAAGTAGAAGCTTCTGCCAATTATTGGGCTTCTACTTTATAGGCTCTCAGAAAACGAGTTTATGCAGACAGAGATGACAAGAATAAAAAAAAAAATTCTTGTTTATTGAATGTTTTTTGACTGCAATATGCATGCTCTATCAAATTGCATACTGGTTTTTTTTTTAGCTGCAAGGAGATTTAGTTTGCAGCGATAGCGGTGACACATATTTGGGCAGAAATTATTATTAATTTTTTTTTTGGTGTTTTTTTTTTTTTTTTTTTTTTGTAGTGGGCGGGGGGGAGGGAAGGGCAAGGGAGGTTTCCAGATTGTTACCTCTTAATGTGATTCTATTATTTGAAAACTTTTTCAAACAGAAGCCCAGGACGATATAAACCTCCAATCTGTTTCAGCTCCCTTGAAGGAGATGCATGTAATCAACAAGTTTTATGTGCTCTTTGACTTATCTACAATAATGTCCTCAAGGTTTGGTAATTGGACAGGTAATTCCCATGCGATAGTTATAGGGAGCTAAAATATAACTTTTGTACTATATAGCAAACATGGGACAAATCCCATATGTTCTAGAAGTACAATAGCAACTAATTCTGTGTATTAAATAATTAGAGCACATCTCCCAAGTAACACTTAGGAGACGGAATTAAGATCACATATTAATTACAACTGTTAATTTATAATTTAAAATGAATTTGACTAACAATTTAATTTAATCATGTCTCTGTGCAATGAATTCTTTCCAAGAGTCCTTTCCATGACAAAAGATACTAATAACTATTTATTAATCTTACATGGAATCCCTTCCATCCAACGAGCGCCATTCCTGGGCTTCAATTGAATAGATGCCAATGACCTATCAAGTTCTGTTTTCCCTCATGACCCAAACAAAGAAAGAGAGCATTTCAAAAAAACAAAAAAAAAAAGTCGCTATAAAGTGTGCATCTCACTCTCTCTCTCTCTCTCTCTCTCTCTCTCTCTCTCTATATATATATATATATATATATATATATATATATATATATATATATATATAGGAGTAGTCTACCTAATATGTCTCCATAGAGAGCTGCCTATGGAGGCATTCTTAAATCTCAACATAGAAGGTGTATGTGAAGGATCCGTACCATTACTTGTGATATTTATAGGTATATAAAAAAATCATGTAATTGAGACACTTATTCAACATTCGATCAAGATGTCATATTTATTCTATTGTTTAAAAATAATTCATTTTGTACCTATCTTATATACAGTCAAAATTTATCGAAAATATATGATTTTTTTGTGCACCAATATTTTGAGATGTGAAGATCACAACTAACAGTTCAGATCATTCATATAGACCCTCCATATTGAAATTTAGGGGTACCTCCATAGCTAAACTCCGTATGGAGACACATTAGGTACTCTCTCTCTCTCTCTCTCTCTCTCTCTCTCTCTCTCTCTCTCTCTCTCTCTCTCTATCTATATATATATATATATATATATATATATATATATATTCTTGTATCGATGAGTGAAGTAAAATGGTTTCCTCCCAAGCATCGTTATAATAGTGTTGATAGTGGATTGGAAAGCAGTCTTCAATTTATAATTTAATATAATATCTATATATAAATACAACAACAACTAAGCCTTTTATCCCAAGTACTTGGGGTAGAGGCTTGTTGTTGTTGTTATCTCTACATAAACACACACACACATATGTATATATATACAAATATATGTAAACATATGTATGTATATGTGTATGTATATTATATTAAATTATAATTTGAAGACTGCTTTTCAATCCGCTATCAGCACTATTATATCGATGCTTGGGGGAAACCATTTCACTTCACTCAGTGGTATGTGAATAACTGATTTTATCTAGGCATTTATTGTTCCCCTAAATGCCCTTAAACAGTCCAATAATTTTAGGTGCTTTGCTATTATTACAAGAGTATCTATTAGACATCAAAGGTAACTCTTGAGGCAAACTGGAAATATCACACACTAACACTGTCAAGTCCTAAGTGTACAGATTCCATAGAAACATGTTCAGAAAATGAAAATGAACATTTGTTCATGATATACCACTCATAGATCACCATCCAGATGACTAAGATCAGTAATCATATCCCACGTATACTAATATAGTTAATGATAGCTTCTCTTGCTTAAGCATCCCAATTAAGTTACAAGTTGATTAATGATTTAAGAAACTGCTACACGAGACAGCAGGAATTTCAACTCATACAATCGAATCTAACTAACAAAGTTGGATTCCTGGGAACAAGCTTACATGCAAATCCAAACGTAAATGAAGCAAATTCTTTGCAAAAGTAAAACAGTTAATATTCTCTACTATTACTACATGTGCTGGATGTGGAGGCCATACTTTACTTCTTAGTCTCAATTCTCAAATACCTCTCAGATATGTATTTTGAATTTTACAATTTGTTGAAACTTAAAAAGTTTATGACATGTCATCTCTGAAGTATTCATTGTCTGGTACATATATAGGTTGGAAAATGAGTATCTCTTTTAGTTTAAACTACCAGTAAGTGGTTCTTATCCACTCAAAAAAATACTGAGTGCGACTGTGCATATTTGACGGGGTTGGCTTAACTAAAAATGATAAAAACCAAGCAAACACTATAATTATTATCTCCTTTTTTCCCTCTAGTAAGCACTAACTTTGCTGTAGGAATTCATAGGGATAAATTGTCAGTAAGTTCTTGTGAATTTCTGTTGTGGCAGATGGAAGATTTGTAGCTTTTAGAGAGGCTACTTTTATCTTGGGGCTTTTACACTACATGGCCCCCAGAATTTGGCATATTTAGAGAAATACCCTCTAATATTATTATATGCTAATTTATCCCTCAAATCATTTGAGCAACAACTAAATTACCCCCTTAATTAGTTCAAGTTAAGTATTGGATGATTTTAAGAAAAAATGAATCTTTATACCCTTATATTTCTTTTTAATTCTCCCAAAACATGTTTCTTCTCACCCATTTCCCAAACTTGTAACCAGCGATCCTGACCTCCCCTTAACACAAATTCTCATTCAGCTGGAGGTTGTATGGGACAAGCCCATCTCATTTAACCCTCAACAGCCTTTCATTCTCACACTCACTGCTTTCTCCCCCTCATTTGAAACAATCTCCCTCTGTAGCTAGCAACAGGGAGGAGCTCTTCTCTTCCTTGGTTTCTGACATCAAATTCTACTGTGGCAATGATCCTCTCCGTCGTTTGCAAGCATATCTCAAAAACATATCAAGATTTATGCTTGAAATCAAGACAATTAAAATTAGTCCATTGATATTAGAAATTAGAATTAATCTACAGCTTATTCTTTTTAACATTTGAATGATTCTTTGTTTCTAAGATTGAGCCTTTATGACATTAGTCAGAAAGATCTCTTTAAAGCTTCAAGGAAAAAGGAAATGAAGGAATTATAAAAGTTTAGACTATTTGGATCGTGGCCTCAACTTGCTTTCTTTTTGGGGCATTTACAGAGTTGAGAGGTTAGATCCTGTTTGAATCTGAATACGGGTTTGGCGAAGGTGGTTTGATGTTAGGAGGTACGGAAGTGATGAGACAATTTGGTAGAAGGAATGATTTTTCTTCTGTTGGGGCGGAGGGAGTGGGTTGTTGGAGGGTGAGTGAGGAATAGAGGAGAAGAGAGGAGGCAGGTAGATAGGAGGTGTTAACAAAGGAGGAGAGGCCATTGGTGAGGGGGTAGCGAGCCAGAGTTTTTTATGTTCGGGGTCTAGGGAAGGAGGTGAGGGTAGTTATGGGATTAAGATTGATCTCCTCATTTAACGGAATAGAGTATGATATTTTTCTTTTATTCTGTTAGTTTAGCAAAAATTCAGAGAAAGGTTTTCTGATTGGTTTACATAAGATTTGGAGGGTAAATTGACATATATGAATTTTAAGGGGTAATTTTCTAATTTAGAGGGTATGTAGCTTAAAAACCCCTTTATCTAATGTTTCTCTTAAGTGATTTGGGTGCATACAAATTTACATATGATGACCTGAAAATTTCCTTCTGGTGGCAGAGTGAAGCAAAGAAATCTTTGATATGTCTAATGCATGAGCAAAATGTGTTATATTGTGATTTGTTATTTAAAAATCCGAGGAGCTTTTATGCAAAAACTACAAATGGATCAAATATATGTGTGGGTGTGTGTGTGCGCGCGCGCATATGGTGATGATCCATGTATAATTTGCACAACATCTAACAATGCACAACCCTTCACATTAGATATAAATTTTCATGTTTGTTGTATATGTAAATAAGAAATCATTTGTCTTCTATATAATGTAATATTCAAATTTAATAATGTCTTCGAATTTTTGGAAACGAACCATTTGATAGGTTTATTGAAAAGAGAGTATAATATCTGAGACTACCTATGCAAAACTCATATTGTAGAGAAAAATTCTAGGAAAACGTCAACGGCTAGTGGATTATTTGTAAAATAAAAAGAGTAATTATAAGAAATTAATTGGTTAATTGGGTATTGAGGAGTTCAAAACTCGTTAATTTATGGTTATTTAAAATTTTTTTCTTTAGTTAATAAATTTTTCACTGTGATGAACTTCGTTTGATAAATTTATGGAATGAATTGAGGAAGAAAAGATATGACTACTGGAAGCCAGAATAGAAGCCTTGCCTCCAATAACTTTGCTTATCTCCTAGATAGAAGGAGGCTCTTTGTCCGATTATTTTAGATCTAGATAGAGTCTCGCCCAGTAAAGAGATTGTAGATAAGTAGAAGAGGATCATAATACACGTCCTAACTAGTCAGTTTGATGTTGTTGGAAAGAAGATAATACGTCAATTAAGTATTGATCCCTCCAGGGGTCCCGAATTGTTCTAGGTGCCCCATTCCAACGTGAAAGTATTGCCTTTTTAGTCTACGCTTCTTGCTCACTTATTGTCTACTAAATGAGCCTTCCTTTAATCAATAAGCCGCTTGGCCCATATATAAGTTTCATTGTACATTACTAGAACACTCTTCTCTTTTCTGCGAGTCGCGTGCAAGTGTATAGTTGTGCTGCATTGCTCTATTACAAAATTTCTTGACATGCATTAGAAATCTGGTAGTGGGGTCTCTGTAGCAGTTTCCTGAACTTTTTTTTTTCCTTTCTTCTGGGCTTCTCACTTGTGCATAGTGTTTCCTTTCTTTTTTAAAATTCTTTATTTCTTTTGGCTGGCGGGTTGCACTTGAAGGTCCAGTTCGGCTCGCTCTCCTGATGTATAATAGAGATCCATCCTTGGAAGCTGAGATACTTACTAAAAGATAGAAGATCAGATTTGAAAATATCAAATGATAGATAGAAGAGTAGTAAACCAAGAAAGATCCTTGGATAGTGGATACCATCCATAAAGTGGATCTTTCTTCGCTGTCCTCGCACCCTTCTACATCAAACTATATAACACAAGTGAGTCAATTTTTTAATGGATACAGGTAATTTATATGAGCTTTCAGTCTGAAGTTAAATTCCTGATCAAGGTAAGTGAGTGTCAAAACTCAAAAACCATGGTAGTCCAAGAGATAGATAGACAAACCTATCATTGTAGGTCATGCAGTTAATGCAACCTAGGAACCAGCTTCAAAACTAGACCAGGAAAAGTTAAGACAAATAAGGTGCTATGATTTACCCAGATTGCATTCATTTTGAGACCCAAAAGCTAAGTGAATTACCAAAAGCCCATGATTGATCTAATTTGTCACATTTTTTTTTTTTCTTTCTTTTGAATCTTTGAATTTATAAGGTTTCTCCATATGCTTATTTTCAATCCTTCACTTTTATGAATATCAGAGGGGAAGTTAATATCCTTGTTAAGCATAGTTCTAAAATGTACATGTCATTGTTGCGTCTTGCTTCTCATGTGTTCTTTCTTGCTTCCTTTCATGAATTAATGACTTCATTTTCAGAAAAAAAAAAAGGAAGAAGTTGGTTTTCATTACTATTTTAGATTGAACAGTCTGCTCCATGATTAGGTAGTGGACGCTCTGATACAAGCTCGTTCCCGGATGTTGATAGCACCTGGAAGGTACTCAATAATTCTGCTCTAAAATTTCTGATGTAGAATGATGACTGTTCTCTTGATCACTAATATTCGTAGGTATTACCTAAAGGGTGACTTTTTTTGACTCAGTAAAGAAAGGACACTTGGGGGAAAAGATTGATTTTCTCTCACTTAAAAGCTTGTAATGGTGTTCTTCTCTTGTTTTTTTTATTTAGGATAGTTCTCAAAGAAACAGTAGAGGAGAGTAGATGTATAATAATAACAGTGCTTTCTTGTAGTTTAGGGAAATGACCCAGTTTCCTTGTAGCTTCATAGTGGAGCATAGATATAAGCTGGAACCTAAGCAAATAAAAAGGTGTAGCCGCACATATTGACAATTATTGGACTCTGTCTTCCTTTTCTGATGCAAGCTTATAGAGATATACTTAGATATTTGTAGTAGCAGAGAAAAATTTGAAGTCAAATTAGCTCATATCTTTGTGAATTAAGTGCTATCAAATTAGATAAGGATTGATTTCTTTAATATTTTTGTGTTTAGTTGAGAAAGTTTACTTTCACCTCCATTTCTTAATATTATTATTTTTTATATTTTCATTGCCATCTTATCCTTCCTTTTCGTAAATATTTGTCCCTGCTGTCTCCCTGTAATTTGATTGAAATTATTACACCTCGTATATCTTAGATTTTGTGTAAGCGAATTGTAGTAGTTTCAACCCTGACGTTTCATTGTTATCATAAAATGATGTAGTGTTCCTAATAGTAATATCCTTTCAAAAAATTTAATGATAACTCTAATGTAAAAATAATAGCATTATGAAAGCAATTCAATGTCCTAGTAGCAAGTTTTGTATTGAGAAACTGGAATGGTAGGATGGAAAAGTTGTCACTGTGTATTAGTAAAACAACCAGATTGACATGTAAATGTGCAGTTTAAGTAGAATTAAAACAAAAATTAATTGAAATTGATGACAGTATCATGAATTTAAAATTAGCTACTTATAATAATAATAATAATAATAATAATAATAATAATTATTATTATTATTATTATTATTATTATTATTATTATTATTATTATTATTGAGAATACCCATAATTAAAATTAGTACCCAAAGTTAAAAAGTGACCAGGAATCAGGATTGGCTTTTAAACTTTTCAAAATGGTCTTATGACTGACAAATAATATTTTGAGTGGGTAAAATGTGAATTAAAGTGAAGGATTGTGTATCAAAGTAAAACTGGAAAATTGAAGTGCTATGGCTTATTGGAATGTTTAAACTTGGCTGATCTGCTGTCAGCAAGAGGGTATGGCTAGGGAAGGACACTTTGTTCGGATACTCAACTGCCTTATTGGGAGCATTTTACTACATAAAGGTACCTCTTAGACTTGGTTATCGTAAGTAAGCTGGGCTATTATAACCAAACAGAAGAGTTAGCTCTTTGTAGAACATGCTACAAACATGACATAAACCAAAAAAAAAAAAAAAGGAAAAAGGAAAACAACTAAGCGTTTTATCCAAAGCACTTGGGGTAGGCTACATGAACTCGAAAGAGAATTACTCCAAATCAATCACATACATTCTATCAAGTAATATGTCTTTAATAGGCCTTTAACATCCTTATCATTTCGTATCACCTCCATTCATATTTCCTTTGGCCGTCCCTTTGCTCTTTCATGAATAAGAGAATTGATGGAAGATCAAGAGCAAATCAAGGGTATGCCAGAAATATTGCAAATTCAAATATTGCTAGCACATCTGTTCATCTTCCCCCACTTCATTTTAGTTATGCAGTGAGCTTGAATTCATTATTATGTATCTGGAACAGTTCCAAACAAGGTTAGATGTGCATTTTGTTTTTATATATGTGAGCCTCTGTCATGAAATGTTTTTTGTTTTTAATCAGTATGCCTAATTATGCTTTCTATGCAGTTGTAACTTCTTTGTAGTCCTTGTAACTTGTCAAACTGAAATCTGTGATATCTGATGCCTGATGCTCTAACTTTTCGTACTGCAGACCTTCAATGAGATCCAGAAGTTGTTAAGTAAAACAAATGGCAAAGTTATTGGCGAGCTGATACACCTGCTCCACTCGTTGTCCGTGAAACAACTAACCTCGAAGATGCTGCTAGGTTCTTTTACAAAATTTTGAAGTGACATTTCTACATTACGTGCTGGAATTTTAATTGAATTCTTCTTACATAATTTCAGGTTACTACTTGAAACAAAATACCATCGGCTTCCTGTAGTGGATAGCGGTGGTGAATTGGTATGACCTACTGAAACTCCTCTCCTTTGATTTATCATACATTTTACTTCTTCTCATCTGGTAGGTTTTCTTCTTTGAAGGTTGGGATTATTACAAGGGGAAACATAGTTAGAGCAGCACTTGAAATCAAGCGTTTAATAGAAAGAGTTCCCAAGCATAAAACTGGAAACATGTTGTAGATGCAGACATTGTTGGCTGGTCATCTTTCAACCGATTGGTCTGGGCTCTCATCAGAGAACTTACAGACCTTCCATGTCCAACTATGAAACTGTAACTCGGTAATCCTATGTATATGCCTATCTGCTGTTCTTTCTCGTATTTGTGTAATTGATCAGAAGTTTTTATTAGGCCGTTAGTCCTTACTTGGGATGGTCTAAAGCCAAGTAAGCTTGTAGGTATTTTTAATATCATATTTCAGAGTCATATTAGTTGGAAACATTTCATAGCGGATATTAGTTATCAGGAGATATTGAGGGTATTTAACAAATATCGGAATTCAAAAGTAGACTGTATATATATATATATATATATATATATATATATATATATATATATATATATATATATATATATATATATATATATATATTGACACACACACACGTGTCTTAAATAGTCAATGCATGTACATCATGTAAAGCTATATAAAACATTAGGTATTCATGTTTAGGAAATTGATTTCAAACAGGGAGAAAAAAAAAAAAAGGGCGAAGGAATGAACTGCTCTTGACAATCGATTCCTTCCTGCTTCAACTGTCGCTGTTGCTCCCGCTCCCTGCCATCGTCATTGCTTCCAGCCTTCTTGTCTCATGTCGTCCATCGCCTTTCCCACCTGCATTGGAATATCTCAAGATACGCTTGTTCTTTTAGAGCCTTCAAGAGAATGAGGGCTCAATTGATAGTCTTACATTCTCATTAATATATAATACATAGTAATGAGTTCGGTTCTGGGCGCGTTACTAGGCATTACACAAAATAGCATTTAATCCAATAAGCCTAATAGATAAGCAAGAATTTTAGGTGCTTTTTGATAACCGATATCTTGCCCATGTTATCAACCCAAAATTGATATAGCCGTACTTTTGTCCCAAAAATGTGAGACTTCATGCGAAGTGCTATATGATATATGCGAAGTGCTATATATCATATATAGAGGCTGCTGTATTCTCTATAGCAACTGATATTTAGAATATTGCTTATGACACTTGACATGTGTGTTGATTTCTCATTTAAGGTGTCATTTTTGTACTGCCTGCTAAATAGAATGACATGAAGGTTGGAATTCAAGAACTCCTCATTAGCCAGCCTTTTATGTCCAGTACTTAATCAGCAAGATCTTTGCATTCAATATGACATTCCAATTGATTTTTCTGATTCAAAATCCTTTCTTGGTCAAAGTATCATTTGAGTGAGTTTGCGATTGAGTTTGAATTCTCTCATTGATTTTGATGATCTCTCAGCAGAGAACAATAACTCTCTGCACAGCAATCTGAGAGAGAGCTGCATAGTAACACACAGACATAATGCTGAGGCAAAAATTCTCATTATGAGTGTTTTCTCAGTAGTGCCCCATCTTTTTTGGATTTCTAAATTTTGAACCACTCATGTTGTTATCAGTGGGTCATCAATCATGTTGATGTCTCATTTCTTTTTAAGGAATTTGTTTCAAATGGATGTCAATTTTGAGTAAGGGTGAAAATGAACGGGTCCGAGGGACAAATTTTGGTCCCTCGTATTCAAATTTTTGAATTAAAAAAATAAAAAAATTAATTTTAATTCAAATTTTTAATAGGACAAGTCGAGAACCGGTCCTTGAACCTGTCCATTCTCATCGCAGATTCTGATATCATGCAATAAGGATGCTGAGCACTCTGTAGCCTTGTGTGACTACTCTTCTTGCATGGTCTTATTGGATGCCAGAGGATCTTTATGCTTTAGGTTGATTAGGCCCTGAACCAATTTTCTATGTGCATTGTCTTAACTTTTGGGGCCTACTGATAATAGAAAAATGGGGACAACTAAAGGAATTTGTTGAAGCTTCAATGATTTCTCCACAAACTATGTCCTTTCTTATTTGAGTAATGCTGTAGATTCTAGTAAAAGCTTTACTATCTAGGCGTACTGAATCATGTTGTTTTCTTGATTGTGGCAGATACAATCATCTTTGAGATGCCTGCAGTTTGTGATGGGCTCTGTGATTGTAGGTATACTATGATAAATCTTTACTATGATTATCAGCAATTTATATTGGTCACCACTGTTCTTATATATTGAGGGTAAATGGTGCAATTTCTTTTTTAAAAAATGAAGCTTCTATTTCTTTTTATTATATGGTGAATAAATTAAACACTGACCTATCAATCTTTATTGTTATTATTCTTTCAAAGGGAAAAAAAAAAAAAAAAAAAGATCTTCATTATTACTTTTGTCGGTATATTGCTATTTTTCTTTTCCTTATTGTCCCTTGTTTTTCTTTTCCTTTTTTGGTTTATCCCTAACTTTTTCTGTGTTAGGTATGTAAATTAGAGCTAACATATTCTTTCTGCTGTCTCAATCCTTGTGATTCACTAAATCCATTTTTTTATACATATTGAGATATGTTTTCAACCTTGTGTTCATATATAATTGCCCAAGTATGTATATATATATATATATATATATATATATATATATATATATATATATATATATATATATATATATATATGACACAAATGACTGATGAATCAGAAGTATTGGAACCTCTTGAAGGTAGAACACAACGGATATTAGATACACAAAAAGAAATGGAAAATCAGCAGTATTCAAAAATAAAAATACCAAATACCATTACTGAATTATCTCACTATGCTAGACCTTAAGAAAAAATCTCAATTACATATTTATATACCTATCACAATATCTTTACCTAGTTTCTTAGAAAAAGAATTAGAAATCCATGCTTTAATAGACTCTGGAGCTGAAACTAGCCTAATACAAAATACTTTTATACCACAAAAATACTGGATTGCATTAGACAAACAAGCAAAATTAAATGATTTTATGGGAAGACATGTCCAAGTAACACATAAAACTCTTTTGCCACTTATTATTCCTGATATCCATGGTCAAGAACTCCATTATACTTTTGAATTTGCATTATTACCTCCTGATTTAGATATTGATTGCATCATTGGTATGAATAACCTCTGTCACTATGCCCCATTTAATACACATTATTTTTACTTTGATAACCACCAAATCCCTCGTGTTCCTTTCCTTGTCCCTCTTTTACCACATTTTGCGCCAGCCCACCATGGTGATATTCAACTTATTGACCACAACAATAACAATTTTACCCCCCCCCCCCCCCCCCCCCCCCCCTTTATATACATATCCTGTTCAAATTACTTCGGAATTTGAAAAAATTATACATAGCATGTTAGAACTTTTATATTCAAACAATCCTTTACTATATTTTGACAAATCACCAAGATACTGTTCCTTAGAACTATTAGATCAATACAAAGACACCAAAATAAGAGTAAACAGTATTATGGTATCTCTAATTGATAAACTAGAATTTGCTGAACAAATTAAAGAATTATTAAATTTAAAATTAATACAACCTTTTACAAGTCCATATTCATCCCCTGCTTTTATAGTAAGAGGACATTCAGAACAAAAAAGAGGAAAAGCAATAATGGTTATAAATTATCGGAAATTAAATAGTTATACTAAATTTGATGGATATTTTATACCTTCAGCAGAACATCTAATTAAACATATTCAAGGTGCTAAATATTATAGTAAATTTGATGCTAAATCTGGATTTTGGCAAATTAAGCTAGCCAATAAGAATACAATAGAATTAACTGCCTTTAGTTATCCACAAGGACACTATGAATGGCTGGTTATGCCTTTTGGTTTAAAAAATGCTCCTCAAATATTCCAAAAATGGATGAATTCAATATTTGGACATCTACGTTATGTAATAGTCTACATAGATGATATATTAATATTCTCAAATTCTTTAGAAGATCATAAAAAACATCTATTACATGTATCCCAGCTATTACTTGATAAAGGAATAATTTTAAGTCCTAAGAAAATTATTTTATGCCAAAAAGAAATAGAATTCTTAGGTAAATATATCAAAGAAGAACAAATAGAATTACAACAGCTTATATACACAAAATTAAAAGATTTTCCCTCAACATTCACTACTTTAAAACAATTACAAAGCTTTTTAGGATTATTAAATTATGGTAGAAAATTTATACCTCATTTATTAGAGTTAGTACAAAATCTACAAGAAAAGTTAAAACAAGAATAAACTAAATATAAATTAGAAAATGGTGAACAACCATGAAGATGGAATACGGATAAAATAACTATACAGTTAACACCTTAAGAAGAAAAGGAAATTGAAAACATAAAAAAATTAGTTACTAAACAAAATATACTATATTTTCCTCAAGATTCTGAATTATTAACACTCCAAACAGATGCTTCTAAAAATCTATTTACTTCATAGAAATTTTATATTGAAACAGATAATAAAGCAGTAGCTCAATCTTTAAAGAAAAGAACAATTAATAATCCTGAAGAAAATCTTCGAAGAGTTAGAATTGCTCTATATTTAGAAATTTATCAATATGATGTTAAATATATTCATGATTATACTAATTATCTTGCAGATCTTTTAACGCAACCTCATGGATGAGGAGCGTATCAAAAAGCTTAGAACAATGGCTGAACAGGCCAAATGGCACACCGTCAACAACAAGAAGACCCCATTAATGGGAGGAAACACCAGCACCCCTACCAAGGGAGATAAAACCAAGACCCCTGAAAAGGGAGAAAGTTCAAGCACCCCAGCAATGGGAGGATCCAATACAACTGAAGACATTCAGACCCTAACAAAGGGAGAAAAAATATTTCCACCACCTGGCATGACAGTCCTGCCAGCAACTACAACACCAACATACAGCAATATAACAGTTGCTCAAAGGAGAATACAACAAACCAAACCCTTTGCACAGTAGTTCGAGATTAGTACAATCTAGAACTCAAAAATTCAAATGCTCATATTTATGAAAGATTGAATGGTTGTTACAGGGCCATTCAGTCAAATGATTTTTCATCTGCAAAATATTGGCTAACACAGATAGAGCAATTAGTTCTATCTATGTTTACTCATTATACACAGGAAAAAACAGAAAAATAAGCCATCATCAAGAAAGCAGCAGATCTTTGCAACTATGCGCTCACTTCTCAAAGTTCTGATCTCACTTCAAGGATCGGGACTTGGTTTCAAGGCTCCTCTCAAGATCAGCAGTATTTGAGAGACATTGTCCAAGACATAGAAATAGCAGATCTGGTGAATTTACTTATCTCAGAATTCTGCAAATTAATAGAACAATGTAAGATTGAAAAACTAGAGGCTGAATTAACAGTTCACAAAATGATCAACCTCAATCAACAACAAATGATAGGAGATCAGCAACTGAAGGACTTCTTCAGACAGTTGGAGGCCACACACATTATAGCACTGCTTCAACAGCATGAGCTCATCTAGAACAAGAATAAATCTCCACGAATTATTACATGTTTCCAGGATATTTCAAACTGCAGAAAGGCCATCCATATTGGTTTGGTCCATGAGCTCTTCATTAACTCTACACATCCAGAAGAATATGAAGCCAGTCTTCCACAACTCTGTGTTAAGAGCATAAAGGCTTATGCTTCTAAATACCAGATCAGAATCTGGAGTATCAGGGAAGAACGGAAGTATCTTAAACTCTATCCCTCGATACAGCTCTGGTAACTTCACGGGCAAAACTATATCCCGTCGGAAATATGTGAAAATCTTCCCGTTCTAGATCTTGAAGTTGAAACCAAAAAGGCAGCCAAAGAATTTTTCCAAGAAGCATACCAAAAAGGTTTGACAGGAGCTCATTCTGTCAAAATTGATAATAATATTTTGCTCTATGACTTTATAGGTGCTTTTGAAGCATCAGAAGTTCGCATTCCGAAGGTCTTAGAGTTCCTTTCTAACCTACAGCTGGGAAAACAAGGAACAAAAGGTAAGGATGAATTCTATGCTGATTTGGAGAAACTAGAAGATGAAGACTTCGGAGGTGACGATAATAATCAAGAAGATATTAGAGAAGACATTGATGAAGATGCTCTCCGGAACATCATGCAAGATTAAAGCGTGGTGGGACCATGCCCACGCAAGTCAAGATTCCTTCTTATCAGCCGACGCAACCAGACAACCAGCTCAGCCGACAAATACCTCAATCATTGTACATCCCACTGTAGCCTTTCCATTGTAGCAGCAATTATTGTACTTTCCACTGTAGCTGAAATTATTGTATGTTATACTGTAGCCAGATTCCGTCTTATCTTACTGTACGCAAAATCAACTATAAATAAAGCCTAGAGCTGAGGGGAAGAGGTCATTTAGACTTTTCTTCACCTTCTTTTTCCAAATCTTCCTCTGAATTCTTTGTTTTTATTTTGTACAAATTTTGGGCATCAGTTTTGGCATCAGCAAAGGCATCAGCAAAGTGGTATCAGAGCCTTGTACAAAGTTGAGCGAGCCTTGGTGATCTTCTTCTTCTTCCTTTCTGTAAGTTTAACCTTTATGTCTAGCTAAATTATTAGACATGTTATTTTCCTAATTCTCTTGGAGTCTGAAGGATAGTATCTTACGCCATGAAGTAGGAAACGAATCATGGCTGTGCTCTCTCTCTCTGAAGCCATGTTATAAGCTTGTGGTGGACTAAGGGGTCCTTGCAGCTTAACTCTAAAATGAAAACCACTTTTAGAGGTAGTATGGGCCGGAGGGAACATGGTCAAAGTGATACTAGAACCCAGAAATCAGAGGAAAGGAAAATAACGTGTCTACTTTGCAATTTTCAATATGGCTAAACCCATAGTTTTTCCATATTCATATTAATGTCCATACAATTTAGAATCACATACTCATGTAGTACATCTCCCAGAACATGCTACTTTAGAATTTCAAAATAGTATGTTAAATTATATTTGTGATCAATTATTTAATTTATCCAAACAAGTTTCTACTTTAAGACAATATAAAATCCCTATATACTCTAGTAATGAAAGATTTGGTTCAGTACGTATGGTTAAATTTTCATCAAAAAATTTGCATCATATAGAACCAGAAAACATTAGTTATGATAAATATTTGCATTTCAAAAAATCACAGCAACAGGAATTAGAAGGAATAATTGCATCCACAGATATATATGATTGTTATGAAAAATATTCTTCATCTATTCAATATTTTTCTACTGATGATTTACCCTCTGAACAAGAGGAGTATATTACTGATGATTTACCCTCTGAGCAAGAGGAGTATATTACTGATGATTTACCCTCTGAACAAGAGGAGTACACTACATATATTGAATTACCCTCTAATAAAGAGGAGATATACATACCCTCTAACGAGGAGTTCTCGACTGAGGAAAATGATTCTGAATTTTATTCTGTTCATATGGAACGAGGAGAATCATCTTCCATAATACAACATCCACAGCAACCTCCTGCTGTTCCTGAGGTAACAGATGAAAATATGTATTAAAGAGATACAGCAGAAGAATTTATTGAAGATTACATTTACAAACAAAGTAAAAGACAATCATAACCCTCAATAAATTTAATTTTTAATATAGACCATGTACCAGCTAGTGAACTTAGAGAATATATAATAAATTGGATGCAATTAATGGTAGGAACAACTATCCTAATGCCTGATACTATTCCCCATAAAACTTTTGTATTATATGCTTGTGGATATTGGTAAGGAATAGTCCTAAGATGGCTAACACAATACGAAAAATTACATCCAATAGAAATAGCAAATTTAAACAATTATTCTTCTAAAAAAGACGCATTAAATAGCATTTGTAAACTACTATATGCAGATTTAACTGGTGAAGAATTAATAACAGAAACTACTAATGAACAAATACTAATTAAATTAAAATTATGTGACATTTGTTATCTAGAAGAATTTGCTAATGAATACATAAGCCATATCTTTAGATTGGATTCTATAGAAAAGAAATTATTTTGGATAACAGCCTTTTTTTCTAAATTACCTCCACCATGGGATACAATGATAGAGAAAAAATACAATAATTTAAGATTATATCAATATATAGGTTCTAATCCAAATTCAACACATTCCACCGGGTTATTGAAAAAGGTCTGCATGGAAACGGTAAAGAAAACATGTAAAATACAAAAAGTATCTTCACATATGGACAAATATATACATAAAGCAAATCTAAAAAGATCCTGTTGTCCAAAATATGATGAAGATATTAATTTATTGTCCTCCAGTATATGGTTATAATAAACCATATAAACCAAAAAGAAAACAAAAGTATAAAAAATATAAAACAAAATAAAAAAAATATAAAATATCAAGAAAAAAGTGGAAACCTCAATATAAAAGGAAATATAAAAAAGTCTCCTAAATTTAAGAAAAGAAAATTTATTAACAATAAATCAAAATTCAAAAAATGATGTAAATGTTTTAAATGTGATAAAGAAGGATATTTTGCATATGAATGCCCTTTAAATATAACATCTGTAATTATACCTAATCTTGAAATTTATGATATTCACTTAGGATTTATAGAAGATATTCCTAGTGATGATAATTCAACCATTTATGAAGTTGAATCTATATACGAAGAGAACAGTTCAAGTGAAACTGATATTGATCTTGAACAATTATCTATAAATATGATTACAATGAATAAAACATATAATTATGTTAGAATTATACCACTTACTAGAACAGTAATTTTACCAAAACGAGAATCTTTAAAATCTCCAGGACACATAATCTATGCTGGAAGAAATCATATATTACCAAGATATCAAACAACAGAAATTTATCTAGATCTTATAATTCAAATCCCGTATGGATATTATGGCAAAATTCATAATATAAGATATCATACCGTTAAAAATATATTTATAACCTATGGATTAATAGAATCAATGTCAGACCAAAATATCAAAATTACAATGAAAAGTACAAGTTTAGAAAATCATCCATATCAAATTACTGTAGGAATGCCTATAGGAATATTAATAATACATAAATATGAAGATTACATTTTATAAAAATAGAATCAGAAATATCATCATCCCCTTTAAGCCCTGACGAAGAGTCTGGACAAACATCAAAAACATATGAATATAGAGTATATATGAATACTTTAAAAGAATTTGAGCCTCAAGAAATACATAATGACAGTATAGATAATAGTCAAGGTGAACACTTTGAAATTACTGATGAGGATATAGAGAGATTAAAAGAATCAATTCCTCATGCAGATAAAAATGAAATATATAAACAAATTCCAAAATTTAAATCAATATTTTTAAACAAAAGTACATATATATTTGAAAGAATGCAAGGAAATATAGAATTAAGAGGTGATGAAGATTTTACTTCAGTCAAATTATTAAATATGACACAAATTAAAAAATTAAAACAAAAATAGCCTAAAAAGAAATATTTACATATTGGATCAATCCAGATTAAAATCACTGGTCTATTTAGATCTGGAATAGATACTCCTATTATGATAGTTTGTTGTGATGAAAGAATTATAAACAACCCCTTAAATAGTATATTGGGAGGAGCTAAATCAAACTTAGCTAACAGAATATTTGGAGTAAATATACATCCTGATTTTTGTATCAGTTTAGATGATAGAAATATAGAAAAGGCATGTACATTATCAATTAACTTTAAAGGTATTGAATTATTACCTGGATCAAAAATATTAGGAATACAATGGGAACATTGTTTAGCATTAAATGATACTTCAACATTTCAATCAATTACTCCTACACAATTTGTTAAATTATATGAAGTAGGAAATGGAAAAGTTATCCAACCAAAACTAGTAAATATTAAACATTTAAAATATGATAATGATATGCAAGTATTTATTAAAACATTAAAATCAAAAATTAATCTTCCAGTTGAAACATTTATTGCTTCTGGAAATACTATATCTACTACGATTATAAATCCATATATATATATATATATATATATATATATATATATATATATATATATATATATATATATATATAGCTTTCTTAGATATAACTACCTCCTCATCTGTTGGTTAGGTCAGAAATTTAAAGGAGGCAGCTCATGGCCCATCTGACTTCTTATATTTAGGAAGCACAATGCTTATCAACACATAATTAATAAAGTTTTGGAAATTTGGGAAAAAAAAAAAAAGAAGCCAAAAGCCAGATATAAATCATATTAATTTAGCGAATCTTTGTTTTGAAAATCATAACCCTAATTAACAATTTCAACATCAAAGGGTCCATCATACTTTTAATCAGTATAATAACCTTTTATCCCAAATACTTGGAGTAGGCTACGTAAATCAAAAGATAAATCATGCAAGGATTGATTGCATGGATGAGCTTTTTCCGCTCATTTCTATTGAGCAATATGTATTTATTAAGACTCTAGCATTCATATTTTTTTATAGGGGTATTTACTGGTTTGTCCCTCAAATCTTTATATATTATGATATAGTCCCCCAAATCTTCATATTTAGGATTTAGTCCCCCAAATTTTCTAAGTTACTACAATTTAGTCCTCCTCCCTAACTTTTGAACTGATATTACCATTTTACCCCTCCCTATTCATTCTTTTTCTTCCTCCTCTCTTCTCATTTTCTTCATTATTCCCTTTCTCTTCTCCTTTCTCTTCCTTCTTTCTTGCTCATCTTTTCTTTATTGGGAAAAAAGAGGAGAGGAAGAGAGAAGGAGAAGAGAGGAGGAATAATGAAGAAATTAAGAAAAGGGGAGGAAGAGAGGAGGAGGAAAGAAAGAATGAATAAGGAGGGGTAAAATGGTAATATCAGGTCAAAAATTAGGGAGGGGATTAAATTGTAGTAACTTAGAAGATTTGGGAGACTAAATCCTAAATATGAAGATTTACGGAACTAAATCATAATATATATAGATTTGAGGGACAAACCAGTAAATACTCCTTTTTATATCATCTCAATTTATTTATTTTTTTTCATCGTTCCTTCGCTATCATACTTTGATTGGTGACAATCAAAGCTTAATACTATTTTAGCTTGTTAGCTAAGAGTAACTGAGTACAATGAAAGCTATAGTTTTGAACCGCACTGGCTCAATGGAGGATGAGTCTACAACTGCAGAGGTCCTCTTCAATCAATACCAACTAAAACTTTTAAGAAGAAAAAAAACTAGAGACAGTTCCATCTTAGGGACAACTAAGCATGTTAGAAGTACAACCAATTGTTCTATCTATGATCAGTTTGGTGATTAGTGGGGTAATATTCAAAATTTAGCAATAATAATAGAATTTCGATTTTAGATAAACTTAAAAAGAAAAGCTTCGAATATTTTTAAGAAATAATCTCTCTTTTGGAGGGTATAATCACCTTTTGAGTATCGATGCTTGCGGGCTTAAATATAGTCATACAATAGATGACCTCTTATTCCATGATCGTGGAAATTAACTTATAAAAATAATGAAAGAAATGAGACGGGAGAATAAAAGAGAATTTCTCCTCCCATCTTTTAATAGGAGGCTAAATAAGAACATAAACAGAGCCGGGAAATTCACAAAAAGCATTTGAAAATTTAACCATTTTAGTTTATTGGATTAATTACAGTGAGATTCTCTGTACTATACAGGTAGTATAACTTATTATCTCTTATCTTTAAAATTTTTAGTTTAATCTCTGGAGCTCTAACGGTGAAAATTCCAAAATATCCTATTAAGTAAGGGGGAAGAGAGTATTTTCGGGTTTTATAAAAAAAAAAAATGCAATCAATTTAAATAAAAGTGAGAATAACAAACTGTTGACTAAAGGTGCGTTTGTCAAATTGGAAGTAGTGGAAGTAAGGAATAAATTGAGAAGTGACTTCTAAAATTGAAGTAGAAGAAGAATTCTCTTTTTATGTTTGTTTACTAATATATTGGAAGAAGAAAGTGTGTTTGGAAGTGAAGAGTATTATTTAATTAATTAAATAAACATAGTTTATATTATTTTATTTATTTATTAGAGATAAAAATATAATTTTTGAAAAACAATGATGACATACAAATAAAAAAATATTTTTTTTTTTTCTTTTACTTCCTACTCACTTCCAACCCCAAAGTATAAGCAATAAAGTTTTGGAAGTGAAGTGCCACGTAGGCACCACTTCATCAATTAAAAAGTAATTTCCAACTTCATTCTTAACCAAACAAATATTTGAAATAGTGAAAGTAGTTTTACTTCTACTACTTTCATTTTATTTCCATACAAATAAATACACCCTAATTAGAATATTAAAAGTTTTGAATTTAAAAGAGCATTGCTCGGATAAGGGGTTTTATTACAATTAATCCTAATTTATTTTAGCAAAAAAAAAATGTTAGTGAATTTTTGGATTTAAATATTTTAGCTTGGACATAGAAAATAATTATTTCCCATAAAACCAAAATTTTGAGAATTGAATTATGCCAAAAAAGGCAAGGAACTAAAATTAAAAATAAAAAAAATAAAAATTCAACAACCTATGATTCTTAGGTGCTAGATCCTCCATTGCCTTAAATAGGAATCATGACAGAGCCAGCAAATGTGGGCTTGTGGGGGCGCACACCACCAATCAAAGGCACACAACATGCAATAGCCCCTCCTCCAGCGGCCAGCCCCTGTTTTTGCTTCTTGTGACTGAGAGAGATTTGATGTCACTTTGCCATTGGGTTGGATTCTGTAACACATTTATGATCTTTATTGTTTTTGGGGATGCCCTCCCATTTTGATGGTCCCCCATCCCCACAACCAGAGCTGAGAGGGACAGGACTAGTGAAGTGTGAGGGTCACTTAAGGTTGAGAGAGATGGAGGTGAGAAACATGGATGCTTGGTTCAATGGATGAATGCATGAATGAGGGGGCTTTTGTGTTTGGCCTCTATCCATAGTCATTCATGTAAACCCTTGAAAATGTCAAATAGGGTAAAATTGTAGAAAGTTACATGGCAAATGTAATTGTGAGTTCTCGTCCTTTAGTGGCGGACAGCTCATCTCACGTTCCTAGACTCTTGTATTTTTTTTATATTTTATAAGGTTAATTACAGTCATATATCCTTGTAGTATTTGGATTGTATAATTTAACACTCCTGAAATTTAAAACTCTCAAAAAATTTCCTGGGCGTCCTAACGCTGTGAACTGGACGTGAATTAGGAGGGCATGTGATGTGCACGTATTATAAAAAGTCAAAAATACCTTTAGGGAAGATGAGAAGTAGCAGCACATGTTGCTCTTAGTTGCTGCTAGCAATAGCAGCAAGCTGCTAGCAGCAGCAGCTATGCCCAACTAAGAGAGATTAAGAGAGTTAAGGAATTAGAGTTAAGGAGTTAGAGATAAAATGTAAGGAAAATTATACTCAAATTTTAAGCTTAATAGAGTTTCATACACAAAAAATCCAAGAAAAATAGAGGGGGGTAGGATTAAGAGAGAAAGTGGGTGCGTGAGTGACCGAGAGAAAGAGAAAGAGAAAGAGGGAGGGAGGGGGAAGGGGAGGGGGGGGGGGGGGGGGGGGGGGGGGGGGGAGGGGGAGAGAGAGAGAGCTGATTAAAGAAAGGGATGAGGGTAAAATATGTATTAGAGTTAAGGAATGCACTTTAATATAGAAGGAGAGTGATAATAATTAACCCCTCACTAACAGTGTTAAGGGTTCAGGAGGGTTTTTTGAGAGTTTTAAACTTCAGAGGTGTTAAGTTACACACCCCCAATATTACAGTGGGTCTGACTGTAATTAATCATATTTTATATTACAGGGTTCATGAGTAGTTACAACAACAACAACAACAACAACTAAGCCTTTTATCCCAAGTATTTGGGATAGGTTACATGAACAAAAAAAAGAATCACGTCGGATCGATCACTTTGATATTCCTGCTCCATTCATTTCTATTAAGTAATATATTCTTATTTAAAACTCTAGACTCCATATTTTTGCGTATCACCTTTATTCATCTTTTTTTCAGCCTTTTCTTCGTTCTTTTAATTTGTCATACATTGATAAACTCCCCTCTTCGAACATGTACACTTTTACGCCTACGTTGCACATGACTAAACCATCGTAAGTAATTTTCTCGCATTTTTTCATCGATGGGAGCTACACCTATCTTAGCACGAATATTCATGAGCAGTTTCTAACTATACATAAATATCGAATTTGAATTGTATACCATTTAGTTTATGTTGAGACTTGAAATAGTTAGTTAAACATGGGTTTCATATGTTGTGGAGATATATATACATATAGTATTTGAAGTCCCTGTTGAGGATTGATACTTTGGATTGTGGAGATGCCTAAAGAGGTACTCTATTGCTTATAATTATTTGTTTAATGTTAGCTAGAGCATCATCTCATTTATATGATAAATAGGCAAGATTGTGTTTGAAATTGCATTTCTTCAATTTAAATAATGGTAGGTCGGATTGAGAAACAAGTAGGGGATAAAATCCTATTTAGTTTCATTAACATAAAGATAATTCCGATCAGATCATTCTCTGCTTATTCCTATCTAGCAATATCTTTATTTAAGTATTTAGCATCTATATCTTTTTGTATCATCTCCATCCATGTTTTCTTTGATTGTACCTTCGCTCTTTTAATTTGCCCTACGTTTTGATGTATTTGTATATCTACGTCGCATATGGTCAATTTATTATAGGTCATTTTCTCATATATTCTTTTCTGTGAGAGTTATGTCTACTTCAACAAAAATATCATTTTTTTTTCTCACTTTATCTCTTTTAGTATTACTATACATATCACTGGTTGCACTCCTTCATTAAAAATGACAAAAAAAAAAACATAAAATTTAACAAAAGCCTACCTTAAAAACTATCAACTTTTTCATACTAACCAAACGAAAGCTTTAGTTATAAAAATTACTCCTTGGTGACACAAAACATTTAATTATAATCATTCTTACTAAACTAATATCATCTTTACCTGCTAGTTCAGGCAAGTTACGTGAGTTAACGATTAAAAATTAGTAATACCATTCTTTTTTTAAATTTAAAAAAAAAAATTATGATCACTATCTCATTAGTTTCTTTAAGATTTGAAATTCACTTGTCCTTTTATAAAGTGGATACAAAATGTTGTATTATCAAAAACCGTTAAGATCAAACTAAAACTAAAATTCAAAACATTGGATATGAGTGAACCTAGAGGTCACAATTATAATCCAAAAGATTTAAAAAATAAAAATAAAACCTTATTGGAAAATGAAAATGAACTGCAACCCAGGACACTTACGTGTTAGCTCATTTCGATACACACGTGTGAGAAGGGAAACTTAGGCATATAGCTTCTATTTGTGATTAAATTAGTGAATTTTGATTCTAATTATGATGTGATTAGAAAAGTAGAGCCTTGTCAAATGATGAAAGAAAGATACATTGTATGAATCTAAACATTCTGTTATGGTATTGTTTTAAGCAAAATACAAGGGGGAGAAAAATATTTTGATTTCGTTAAGGATGAATAAGGAAACATAGCACAAAGTCCAACAGCTAAATTATTGGTTGTACTGGAACCTTAACTTTTAAACTCTGATTATAAAAAGAAAAAAGAAAAAAAAAAATGCATGAGACACAATCATTCTCACTAAGACCTAGTATGGTAATAAAAGAACGGATTAACTGAAACAACTATCCTGTATTAATGAAAAAACAACTAATTTTGTTATACTTATACTCTCTATCGGGAGCTTCATATGAAAATTTTTATAAAGAGATGTTAGTTATACATCCCCAAATAGTATAAGGATATTTACTGTAATGAACTTTAGAAGATTTAACAATGAGTTGTGAAAGTTTTCATATACAAGTTATAAGCACATTTTGTAAAATATTATAATTTTGTCATTTCATTTCATGACATTTTCTGTCATGGTTGGAAATTAATCCCGAATGCTTTAAACCCATTACGAAACTAATTTATGGAGACCGTTTGGGTACTAATTAGGAATTTTATAAAAAAAAAGTGTGCTCACTAAGACTAGTAATGTGCTTGTTTAGAAATTCCTTTAAAAAAAAAAGAGAATTTTGAAAAATATCAGTAAGATATACGACTTGTGATAAAGAAATGACAAGCTCAAGGCATACTACTTATTATTAACATAGGAGGAACTTGCATTGATTATGAGATAGACCGGCATAATACTCCCAAAAAAAAAAAAAAAAAAAAAAAATCCAACCCATAATATGTTATGGTTAACTCGGCCAATAAAGAAACATAATTAATTTTAACTACAATCCTATTTGTATATTAAATTTTTTTAATTATAGTATCTAAGTTACAATTATTGATAGTGCTTCCAATCAAAAAGCTAGCCTAGGACCACATCTGTGCCGGGCCTTAATTTGTCCTCATTCCACAAACCAAACTCTTAACAAAGTACAAAACAAAATACACTAAAATATATATATATATATATATATATATATATATATATATATATATATATATATATATATATGATGAAATGGGAAATTCACCGGCGGCGAAGGGAGTTCCTTCACCACCGCTTAGATGGCCCAATAAAATTATAACACGGGGCGTCATTCAAAATAACAAATAAATGAATTCTCTTAAATGACACCACGTGTAATAATTTTATTGGGCCACCTAAGCGACGGTGAAGGAAACTTCCTTCACCGTCGGTGTATTTCCCGTTTTCTCTATATATATATATATATATATATATATATATATATATATATATATATATATATATATATAAACCCATTACATAAACTAAACAAATACGAGGGAATCCTAAACTTTCAACGCACTCCATATTTATCAACTACATCCGCTAGGATTCCTTTGTTTAATCATCCTAATTTATTTATTTATTTATTTTACTAGGTACAGACTACTAAGATATCAGAATATTATATAATAATATATGCTGATGATACTTTGTTATTGTATTTTTGTTTCACGTGGTAGCATTCATATTGCATGCACCAATAATAATAATTGATGGTTATTAATTTCATGGTACTAGGTCCGCTGCCTCCTGATTGTCGTCACCCGTGAGTTCATCATCTCTATGATTAGGGCTAATTAAATATCGCTAGGGAACGAGGAAGAGATATTAAGATTTGTTTATTGGCAAGTTATTAGGAAGGAGAGCGAGCACGAGCACGAGGGAGAGAGATGACTCTACTATCAGAAAAGATGATACTTTGCGATGGTTAATAAGCATTGGTTTAGATATTAAAATCGTTGCTAAATTTATTTGCAACGGTTTTGAAATCCGTTGTACTTACCAGCGTTGCAAATGATAATAGCAACGGTTTTGATTAAATATTGGACAGAAAATGCATTTATCTATGTAATTGATCTTGTTTTGAAGGACTTTGGGTTGATGGTTCTTGAAACAAAGAAGGCAGATAGCTAATTGGTTTACTAAGGAGAGGAGAGAACATGGCACTGTTTGAAGGAAGCAAGGTGGGTTAAGGGATCATGGTGGTAATTGTGTATTGAGAATTATATATATACAATAACAACTAAGCTTTTCATCTCAAGTATTTGGGGTAGACTATATGAAAAAAAAAAAAAAAATCATGTCGGATCGATCACTTTGATTGTCCTTCTCCATTCATTTCTATCAAGTAATATTTCCTCAGTTAAACCTCTAGAATCCATATCTTTTCGTATCACCTCCATCCATATTTTCTTCGGTTTTCCCTTCATTCTTTTAACTTGTCCTACATTGATAAACTCCCTTCATCGAACTAGTGTATTTGTAGGCCTACATTGCACATGACCAAATCATCGTAATCAATTTTCTCGCATTTTCTCATCGATGGGAGCTACACCTAGTTTAGTACGAATATCTAAATTTCTCATTTTATCTCTTTTAGTGTTGTCGCATATCCAGAGGAGCATGCGCATCTCTTCTACACTTATTTTATGTGAATGACATTTCTTTATAGCCCAACATTCCGTGCCATATAACAAAACTGGCCAAATAGCAGTCCTGTAAAAAAAAAAATTCAGTCTTAACGGAATGTTACGATCGCATAAAACTCCCGTTGTCCTCCTCCATTTTCAACTAGCCAGCTTGTATCCTATGGTTAACATCATTATCGATCTCTCCATCATTCTGAATAATAGAACCCAAATACTTAAATTGACTGTTCATTTGTATCTCTTGTCCATCTAGTTTTACAACATTAAAGTTTATGATCCGTCGTTTACTAAATTTACACTACATATACTCTGTTTTAGACATACTCAATTTAAAACCTTTAGATTCTAATATATGTTTTCATAACTTTGGACTAATGTCATAATATGTGATAATATTTTACACTAACTGTCACCGACCTTCCACAATTCTCTTTTATCCTGACTTGGGACTGACAATAAAAGAATAAATTTTTAAGCACAACAGTTGCAGGGTTATTAAGAATTATATATATATATACACACACACACGAGTAAATAGAAAATTCACAAGAAAAAAAAATACCCAAGAGAGATTAGTTTTGCATGCATAAATTAATTGCAAATTTACAATATAAAATCGTATATTATTATTATTATTGTTATTATTATTTAATTTTTAGTTGAATTTATTTATGGAAGTTGGAAGAGCCCGTGAGCAGCCTCGTCCAGCTTCTATTATTGGAAAGGCTGAGCAAAGGTCAGACACATAAAATCAAATGAAAAATGAAAAGATTGAGATGGAGCGCGGTGTGACCACCGCCCCGGTGAGCGTAACCAAGATGGGGGGCGGTGATTGGTTGGCGGAGGACGGGAAGCGACTCTTTCGATGCCCTCCCGTACTCTTGGACTGGACTTTTATGGAAACTGTTTCCTTTTCCTGCTGTGGGCCCGCTTTGCCTTTTCCGATGATTGCTCCTGTTGCCCCCCCCCTCCCCCCCCCACTTGTGTGGGCCTCACCTCTGGAGTTTGGTTACCAGCCTTCCCTCAAATGGGGAGTTTCTAGATGGGCACAGCATATTTCCTAGTGAGCCCACTTAAAAAGATCGTTTTATTTACCACTTTGCCATTATTTTTTTTGGTCAAGAATACCCTTCCTTCATTTTGGTCAGAAATTTGAAAGTTTGATCCGGGCTAACCAGCCCGGATGAAGCCTCCCCATCCGGGCTAGCAGCCCCGGACAGGGAGCATAGGTCCGGGCTGGTTAGCCCGGATGAGGGATGAGAGATAAAATAATTAAATTTTCATATCATAACATGCGCATTTGGTGTAGTGGTATCATATTTTCCTTTCATGGAATTGACCAGAGTTCGATTCCCTGGATACACAATTATTTCTTTTTTTTAATCACCTTGTTATGTTGAATTAGTTCTACTGTCTTGTATTTTGAATTTTTGCCGATGCAGTCGGGGAGTTTCTAGAAATTTCCTTTTTCTCTCAAAGATAGAGAGAGGGTGAAATTGAGAAGAAAATGAAGATGAAGATGAGGGGAACTTCTAGAAATTTCCTTTTTCTCTCAAAGATAGAGAGAGAGTGAAATTGAGAAGAAGATGAAGATGAAGATGAAGAAGAAGAAAAGAAGAAGAAGACGACGAAGAAGATGAAGATGAAGAAGAAGAAGAAAACGACGAATAAGATGAAGAAGAAGAAGAAGAAGAAGAAGATGATGATGAAGAAGAAAAAAAAAACGATGAAGAAGAAGAAGCAGCAGCAACAGAGAGAGGATAAAGCAGGAATTTTGGTGTGCTCACTAGGAAAACCCTCTCTTTTTAAAAGAGAGGGTGTGCTCACTAGGAAAAGTGGGCTCACTAGGAAAAACATCGTGCCCATCTAGAAATTCCCCTCAAATGCCCTTCCTTTTTATTTTCATACTTGATTCTTCTAAATGCACCCACCAAAGTTGTACACTCCGAAAAGTTCAATTTAATAGCAAGTTTTCTATTATTTATGAAATCTTCTTTAATTTTATTATAAATTTATTTCTTATCTTTGTCGATTTTTTTCAATCTCTCTCAAATTAAAATTCTAATAATTCTTAATGCTATAAAAATAAAAAAAAATTCATACCTTACTAATTCTCAATAATAATAATAAAGAATTCAAAAATAAATATAAATCATTAAAGAATTACTATTTGAAAAGATTTGTGAGAGGAAATTAAGATATAAGAAGCCATGAGAGAGAAAGGAGAGGAGGAGGAGAGAGAGATAAAGAAAAAAAAAAGTAATTTAAAAATGAATTTGTCGGAAATAACAAGATAATTAGTAGTCGTATGTAAACATGTTAAAACATGGGAAAAGAAAAAAAAAATCCTAAATTACATGTATAAATTACAAAGTTTAATAAAAATTAAGGATAAATATTTTCATTAACTAATCAGGAGCCTGATATTTGAGGACTGCGGAGTGTGTTGAAGGGAAATTCTAAATGCGCACCTTATTTTACAACTGAGCACCATTTTCCCCTATGTTGTAAATCAATTTACTATATAGTATGTCTGTATGGGGTGCTCACTAGTAAAATGTGGTGCGCATTTTGACAAAGGTGTTCTTATTATTTCTTTTCTAAAGGACGATTATAGGAGTCCTCATTGCTGTCGAATGCCATGCCAATGAGTTATGGCGTTGTTTCCACATTCAAGTCCATTATATTTGGAGGAAGAATAATATTTATGCTCATTTTATTACTGTTTAGAATATTAATTCGTGATTGAAAATGATTTGATAAGGATCTGTTCTATCTAGCTCTGCTGTACTTGCAACGAAAGATGTATCTGGAGTAAAATATGATAGACTGCAGTACTTATAGCTTTTTCTTAGAAATATATGGTTGATATAGTTAGGGATGAACACCAAACATTGATACCGATCATTTTGTCCGACTCTGACTGTAATCAATTGGAGTTTGAATGGGGTCTGGGGGTCGATCAGAGGCATACTTGTATTTATTTCGTCGGTCAGGATCGGTTGGATTACGTCAGATCTGATGTATTCCGATTTGGACCGATGCTATTTTTTTATTAAAATTTTAAGAAAATTCAAAGGAACTCCAAAATAATTGAAGAATGAAGCAACTCAAAGACTCTTCCATGAGCTGTTATTATCACAAAAGAGTCATTCTCATTCGTTGGCAACGTCGAACAATCGCAGGGAACAGAAGTAACGACGAAGCAGCCAAAGCGATCAACAATTGAATCATCCAGTGAGCCAAGCTTTATGATTTTAATAAGGGATTTGAATAGAGAATTTAATTCAGTAATTTTGAGTTTAATTGAATTTAGAGATTATAGCTCCAGCCCTAATCTCTTCAGTCCCCAAAAGACCATTCCTGATCTCTCAAGCCCTAATCTATTCAATTTATGGTAGCTTCACCTTCTTTTTTTTTTTTGGTGCTCTCTTTGTATTGTCAATGTCGAAAGAGCAAGATGGATTTGCTGAACTCCGTCCGACTCCGTGAACAACCGACCGCCTTTGTTTGACCGGCGATTAGTCGGATATCGATTGGATTACGATGATGATAGCAATCAAAAACCTATTTCCTCTTTAAGATTTGATCGGATTTTTCCGACTGCGTCGACCGAGAGTTTATTCCTAAATATAATAAGGGATCTTTCAACTGCGATATCCTTCTAAATATTTGGGATAGATTACATGAACCAAAATAGAATCACGCCAGATCGCTCATATCGATAATCCTTATCTATTCATTCTTATTGAGTAACATGTCCTCATTTAAACATCTATAATCCATATTTTTTTGTATTACTTCCATCCATGTTTTATTCGATCTTCCCTTTACTCTTTTAACTTGTCCAATGTTGATAAGCTCTTCTTGTCGAGCTGATATATTTGTAGGTCTATATTGCACATAGCTAAACCATTGTAAATGATTTTCTTGCATCTTCTCTTCGATGGAGGTTACACCTGTCTTAACATGAATATCTTCATTTGTCACTTTTATATCTCCTAGTGTTGTCACACATCCAACGAAAGCATGTGCATCTTCGTTAACACTTATCTTCTGTGAATGATATTTCTTCATAGCCCAGCAATCTGTGTCATATAATAGACTTTTTAGCCTAATAACAATCATATAAAATTTTCCCTTCCGCCTTAACGGAATATTACGGTCATATAAAACTCCCGTTGCACTCCTCCATTTCAACCAGTCAACTTGAATCCTATAACTAATATCACTATGGATCTCTTTATTATTTTGAATAATAAAATCAAAATATCTAAACTGACTATTCATTTATATTTTTTGTCTGTCCAGTATATCTATACATAAGAGATAAAAGATAAGAGATGAAAACATGAAACTATTAAACATATGAGTTTCACATGAAAGATAACTCTCTTTCTTGCATCATGAGAGTGAGTTTATTTCATGGTTTTGCCGCTATAATACAACATCTTGTTATTATATTACCTTTTGAACTAATATCTGACGATGAAAAAAAAAAAAATTTAGTTGTAAAAGATATGTAAAGGTTATAGTTGTTGTAATAAATCAGTTAGTATGGCAATACATATTATCGTTAAAAATCAATTAGCAGTGTGTTTGAAGCCCTAGCTAGGGTAATACAAAAAATATTTTTAAATTTATTTTTAAGTTATATTTCCAAAATCAATTTAATTTTCTTCATTTTCAAAATTTTTATGAGAAAAAAGGAAATGAGCTCACAGCTCATGCAAGTTACATGAGCTACAGTTCATTTCCACTATTTTCAATAATTTTTTTTTAAAAAAAATTCTTTTTGATTATGATATCGACCCTTTAGGGTTCACTCATACTCAATTTCTTGAGTTTTAGTTTTGATTTGGTCCTCTGTCAAGTTGATACAAATTTTAACTATTTTCAATGAATAAATATTTTGTATTTACTTAATAAAAGTGTAAATAAACTCAAAAATTTATGAAACTTGATCTATTAAAGTTAAGGAGTTATATATACTAATTTTAGAAAAAATTTTAAAAAAATTATTAAATTATTATATTTTTATTGGTAGCTCACCAATTTTTTCGAAACTGACGGTTCAACTATGGTAGTACTTTTTCTTTTATATATTGATTATGTAAAGCAAGCACTTTTGTTCAAAGCCAGTTAATGTGTTTTCCAAGTGGGACCCTCCTCCTCTCATGTACGTGGATCTATCAAAATTGTATCTAAACCCAAAGGCACAATAACCTCCACACGCACACACAGGGAGTTTCCAAAGGAACACACCATTTTTTTTTTTCTAATGAGCTATTTTATAGTGTTATTTTGAAAGTCCGATGGTTATAAAGTGGGCTCATTAGGACAAAAGGTGTGCTCCTTTAGAAACTCCCTCACACAGACACACACAAAAAAAATTTTCCTAAAGGAGAAAATATTTAAGAGTAAAATCCTCGAACTCTCAACCCTAACCCAAACAAGACCTACAACAGTTCCAAGGAAGAGGCAACTTACAACCAAAACAAACACCAAGGAAAGGATAGAGTCACGTGGCAAATAATTGCTAAGAATAGTAAAAACAAAATTTTGGAAGAAAAAAATCAAAACTTTTTCTCATGTTGAGGGAAGGTGAGGAATCACTCTCAAGTTAGTGTCTTTCCCTTTAAAAATGGGGAGACATGTGAATCATGCTTTTCGATTTGGTTAACGTGGGAGAGTGGAAATAACCAAAGAGAAGGGGAAAAAAATAGATAGATGCTGCTGAATTGAATCCATTTATGAATTTTTTTTTTTATAAAAATATCTTTTTTCCTTCTCTCTATAAGTCCAAGGGGCTCTAGAGTAATCAAAGACAGTAGCTTTTTTGAGAGAGCGCAGAGATAGAGGGTGAAAGCTGAGAGAGAGAGAGAGAGGTCAAATCAAAACGAAAGATTGCTTCTTTCTCTCCCATTTTCAGAAAGTTGGGATCTTGCTGAGAGCAAGCTCACCCATACTCAACAAAAGGAGATAAATTTGGGAGGGAGAAGAAAAGGGTTTTGTTTGTTTGATCTGAGGAGGAGGTCGAAAACACTAGGAAGGAGAGATTTTGGCGGGGGAAACTTTGGATGTGGGATCTGAACTGGTCGCCGGAGAGAATGGGGGATCCGGTCACCTTCCAGTTCTTTCCTGTGGCGGAGGCCGGCGAATTCACCGCCGCCGGGGGAGCGCCGAAGGGGGCCCAGTGGGCGGAGGTGAAGTTCGCGGATAAGGCGGCGGAGGCGTCGCAGGCGATCAAGAAGAGCCGGCGGGGCCCGCGGTCGAGGAGCTCGCAGTACAGGGGAGTGACCTTCTACAGAAGAACTGGGCGATGGGAGTCCCATATCTGGTCGGTTCTGTAAACTAAATTTTAGTTTCTTTTCTGTCTAAAAATAGAATTTTTTTTTCCAGTAAAAATCGCTTCTTTTTCGTTTTCGTTTTGATTGGATAATTTTTAAATTTCGAATTTTTGTTGTGCTGCAGGGACTGTGGGAAGCAGGTTTATTTAGGTAAGTAAATTTTCTGAAACTAAAGTTTGTTATCTTTAAATTTTGATCATACATCATCTCTTTAAAAAAAAATTGCATTTTTTCCTCCTTTTTAGGGGGATTTGACACTGCCCATGCAGCTGCCAGGTAAATATTTTTCCATTCATGAAGCCTTTCTTGAACTTGAGAGCTTGAGAGCTGAACCGAAATCGATTTCTTGTTTGAACCAGGGCCTATGATCGAGCTGCTATCAAATTTCGCGGCGTGGAGGCTGACATAAACTTCAATCTGAGTGACTACGAGGATGATCTGAAGCAGGTGAGGGGAACCGAGAAATTTCTGGTTTGAGTTTCTGAGTTTTGAGATGGAAGCTAGATTGAGTATTGATTTTATGCAGATGAGCAATCTGACGAAGGAGGAGTTTGTTCATGTGCTCCGGCGACAGAGCACAGGGTTCCCTAGGGGGAGCTCCAAGTTTCGCGGCGTCACATTGCATAAATGTGGGAGATGGGAGGCTAGAATGGGCCAGTTCTTGGGTAAAAAGTAAATATTTTGATCCCTCTATCTATCGATCAGTAGTCAGTATTTTTATTTTTTTTTAAATTTTTTTGCTTCATTGGGTTGAGATTGTGATTGTCAACAGATATGTTTATTTGGGCCTTTTCAATACTGAAGCAGAAGCTGCAAGGTAACTTATTTTGTCTGTTGATAATGGTTTGTGATGCCTCCCCATATCTTACTCACTTTTGGGGGTTGCAGAGCTTATGATAAAGCTGCAATCAAGTGTAATGGGAAGGATGCTGTGACTAATTTCGATCCAAGCAGCTACGAGAATGAACTGAGTTCCATTGGTAAGTTAGTGACAAGATGTTTATATATATTGTGGATGATTGGGTTGTTTATGTTGTATCATAATGTTGTAGGAAGCCAGAGTGGCCATAATCTCGAGCTGAGTTTGGGGAGTTTAAGCTCGAAGAGAAGTAATCTAGAACCCATGGATGAAGAAGCGTCTATAGGAATGGATCAACGAGTGCCAACAGCCTTTGAGCCAGATTGGAAACGTAACACCAGGCCAAAGGTATATATTTCTTTTTGCATCTCTTATCCAAAATTTTTAATTTTTCCTATCAGTACTTGTATTTGATCCTATGTTATACAGCAATATATGGAAGTGGTATATTGTTGTGACAATAATCAACCTAAACGGAATTTAGTAACTGTGGGAATAAAATTTATCGCTTGTTTGTTATATTACGCTAGTGAAACCTAGGAAAAGCTAATTTACTTTGAAAACCAAATTTTCTCGCTAGTACTAGAGATTCATGGCCTAATATAAAGTGTACTGTTAAAGCCTAGTACAAAATCGAACATCTGATAATAAATTGGTGACACATATGCTCATTAAAAAAAAAAATTTGGTAATACTTGACATAGGCATAAATCTGGTTGTTGGCACCCTCATTGTTAGATTTGAGTCGTATTAACAAAAAAAAAAAAAAAAAAAAAAAAAAAAAAAAAACAATAACAGTCATTTATACCTCATTGTAAATTCTAGTAACAGAAAAAGCGTACGTTTTAACATATAGAATAAACTAGTTTAACGTGTCCTACTATATAATTATCTGTCAAGTTTACAATTTCTCTACGTATGATCTACTTTTGTGCACCTTAGTACGATGAGAAAACTACCCTCGTATGGTGTATGGTGAGATCTGCAGTTTAAACCTGTTATTGATTGAAATTTGAATCTCTCTAGCTCAAACCTCGCTCTCTCACTGACTCGTGATGCAGTTCCCAATCAATAATGACATGTCAATGACCGGCGGTGGAGGCCTTTCGCTGTCAATAAGTGGCGCGCAAGCTGCGCTACCTCCCAAACTGCTCGTCGCCAGTACTGCAGCATCATCAGGATTCCCGCCCCAGCTAGTGAAACCGACTCCCTTTTGGTTGCGTAAGAATGGGTTTCAGTCTTCTGCGAGACCTACCTGAACTCTTCATCTCACCCACCAAATTGCCAAGGTATCGGCATAGTCTTGTCACAGCGTTGTGGTGGTGTTCATGACGGTGGAAAGAGAGGGAGGATGTACGAAGTGTGTTTTGTTTTGGGGAATGCACGCTTTGTTCTTCAGGTTACTCCCTTGTTGGTTTTGTTTCATCATTTGGTTAATGCTTTCTGTAGAGATTTGATGGTAAGAGGAGGAGAAGGGGGAGTGTGTGTGTGCGCGCGCGCGCGCTTGTTTTCTATCAGTTTCTCTGCCTTCAGTACAAATATGAGCAGCTGGTTGTAGCAGAGGGCATTTTCTCACTTTCTGCTGCTCAACCACAACTGATGCAAAGCAAAGAGAGCAAATGTTTCTTCAATATGCTAGCATAGCAATTTGAGTATAAAATGAATAAGCTCAGATATATTTGGACTCAAGGTCATCATCAACAACAACTGAGTCTTTGGGAAAGACTATATGATTCAAAAAGACTATATGATTCAAAAGAGAATCATGCCAAGTTGATCATATGAACGATTTTTCTCCGCTCATTTTCTTTTCTTTTGCTCTTTTAACTTTTCTCATGTGGATAAGCTCTCTCTTGTTGAAATAGATACGTTGCATATGATTAAATTAGCGTAGGCGATTTTTTCGCATTTTCTCTTCGACTATAACTATCTCAGTGCCAGTGTCACCGCACCTTAGATTCAAGATCACGTACTTGGACATGCAAGATGACTACATTAATGCCTTTTTGGGGTTGGACAAACCGAAGAACATCTCTACTCTAGATGCTAAAGTAATAACTTCATATGGGCTAAAGCCCAACAAGAAAAAGGGAAGTGCAAGGTTCAAAAAGAATACAATAAAATAATCAAGACCAGATACCATGAATGATGTAGAGGATACTAGTATAGGTTTCCATAGTTGATCCTTCTCTATGCAATGGTTCTAAATGTAGGTTTTGTTTGGTGTTCATTGTAAGTTTCATTGAATTTGAGTTTTTAATCTTTAACAGATTCATTGAACTTGGATATACTTTGTCACGGTTCCAATTTAATAAATCTATATATCAAATTTTCAATTTAATAAATCTATATATCGAATTTCTCAAAAGATTTGGCAACATCTCCCTTGTAGTTAATGGTTTGTCCAATATAGTAATATCAATTTCAGCTACAACAGGCTTACTTGTAATATGCATACGTGCAATATACATAAGAGCTATTTTCGATTCATCAATATAAATAAGCTCAAGAGTAATATTATCCAAATAATAGATTCCACGTAAGCTAAATCAAATCTTAACAAACCACCTACTCCTGCATAAGTCTAGCTAACTATTGATACCACATTTATAACTATTTACATATTGTTTACATACATACATCTCTCTCTCTCTATGTATATATATATAGAGAGAGAGAGAGAGAGAGATTTTCCGTTTTCTCTCACTCTCTATATATAGAGAGATGTACAGAGAAAGAGATAGAAATAAGCTATTGTCTCATGTAAATTACTTGAGTTGCATTTCATTTCCACAATCAAAAATAATTTTTAAAAAAAAAATTTATCGATTATGATATCGATCACAAGGGTTTGCTCATATCCAATTTCTTAGGTTTTAGTTTATACTTGGTCTTCTGTCAAGTAGGTATAAAATTAACAGTTTTCAATGAATAAATTTTTTATCCACTTGATGAAAGAATAAACAAATTTCAAGACTTATGAAATTTGACTATCAAAAAAGTTAAGGAGGTGGAGATTATGATTCTAAAATAAATTGGGATAAAAAATTAATATGAATATTGTTTTTTCGACCCGAATTTTCATGCAATACATACTTCCGAAGGATTAAAAAAAAAAAAAAATCACTAGATTTTTATAACATACCATTTTAATTCCCCCCCTAAGTTTCCATATAAACAAAGTCAAAAGCTTCTAGTTGCTTTAGAGTTATGACATCTTCGAGACTTCAAAAGAGTGGTTATTGCTGCATTCAAGGTCCTTTCTAGGATAGAATCCTATGATTAGGTCTTTCTATGGAATACTTTTATGCATGATTTATAAAAATCATTTACTTAATTTGGATTTTTGTAAGCTTTAGCATGCATCTCCATATGTGTTCGAATAAATATATGAAAATAAACAAGGATACGATAGAGCATAATAGTACTAAAATATTCACATTTATTTTCTTTTATGGATTACGAATAAGGGTATAGATATTGTTTGGACATAAAATTCACTATTTTTATTTGAAAAAAATCAAATACAAATTTGGATTGAATCTGAATATTAAGTAGATACTATTGATTATGGTTAAAGTTTAGAAGGAAAAATACCATTTTTTAATAATTATGTTTAAACTACTGAAAAAGTATTTTTAAAAGGCTTACATAATATTAAATTGATTTTATTCTATATTTTTCTATATTTTGTCATACATAATTCCTATATATTCAAATAGTAATCGATATTTGTTCGGATATGTTGGGTACTGTGAGCAATATCTGTATCAATACCATAATTTTTAACAAAGCGAATATATATATCCATATTTTTTAAACTTGGAATACAAATTGAATTATTGATATTTGTCTATATCCTAACAGTAATACTAAGTAGTCCATTTAAATGTAAATATTTCAATTTTCTTTAGGATCAACTGTGGGCCTCGAAACATATCTTGGGCTTGCCTCGGCCCATGTCAGCACACCATCCGAGAGGCCATCTGCGTGTACTTTCCCCACGCTGTCGCTCAACGACCCGGTCCCGTCAGTCCACCACGAAATCGTACGGCCAGCGTCACCTCATTCCAAAGATCCAACGGCCTGTATCGACCCACGAACTCCGCTAGGGTTTCGTCCACAGCCGACGCCCGTATAAAAGCCCAGCACAGGCGCCCACATCACGGCGCGGTGCAGGTCGGGCTGCCCACCGAAACCCCCCACGCTCTCTCTACCATTTTTCTCTTACCAAAAAAATCCCGAGAAAAAAATCGAAAAAAAATCTCGAAAACCCTAAAAAAAAAAATTCAATCAAAGCTCTCTCAGATCTCGAATCAAAGTTATCAATCTATCACCTATCTATCCAAAAGAAAATTCAAAAAGAAATCCGAAGGAGGAAGGTTTGCTGATTTGTTCTTCTATCTGTCTGTCTATCTATCTATCCCAAACCCTAGGAAAAAAATTCGAAAAAAAAGAGGAGGATTTTTTGAAGGATCCGAGAGATGGCGCAAGTTCAGGTCCCGCCGCAGGCTCAGCTCACCAGCCAGAACGGTGTTCCGGCGGCCCCGGCCGCAGCCTCCGCCGCGGCCGCAGCCTCCGCCGGCGGGACGAACCAGTTCCCGTCGACATCGCTATACGTCGGGGATCTGGAGCTGAACGTGACGGACGCGCAGCTGTACGAAATGTTCAGCCAGATTGGGCATGTCGTTTCGGTTAGGGTTTGTCGGGACATCAACACTCGGCGATCGCTTGGTTATGCCTATGTCAATTACAGCAGTCCCGTGGATGGTGAGTCTCTTGAATTCTGTTGGAATTGTTTTATTTGCTAGTTTTGATGTTAAAGTCGGTAATTTGCATTGAGTTGTTTAGTTTCAGTAGCATAGCATTTGTGATTGGAAAACCTTTAACTTTGTTCATTGAGGTTGAAATATCAACTGATGATGTCTTTGTCTTGCTTATTGAATTGAATGCCTGCTCTTAGTTTATTGCTGAGTGAAAAATTCTTTCTTGGCCCAACTGAATGAGAACTCGGGCAATTGATCCTCACATTCCATAGTTGGCGGTGGCTGATGTTATGTTTCTAAGGGTTGTTCACTCATGTGCATTGAGAAGTTACTATAGTTGAATGAGCAATGTATGCAAAATACCATTTTCGAAGAAACTGGTGTTTTTCATGGATACTTCAGTATTACCATATTTTACAGGAAATGGGAAACTTTGAGTGCTTTATAGAAAGGTATAAGCTTTTTATTGTAAAAAAAGTGTTTGTGAGGAATGCTTCGTCTGAATTACGAATGGAAGGAAAGGTATGTAACGTATGTTCAGCCGGTGCTAATGCGAAAATAGAAATATTTTAAGCCATGGTTAGCTGTATATGCAACATGGAATTGAATATAAGGTATGTTTCCAGTTTCCTGTAATCGAAACTTCAGGTGCTTTTAAGGTTTGTGCTTTTATTATTGTCAATTAAAATCAAATTCATGTTTTTTAGATGTTTGACATATTAAATTCCTATTTCCAATTCCTTTTTTTTTGAGATAAAGCGGTGGGTATTTCCAATTCCATTTGTTCCAATGGATGTATTGGAAACTCCTGTTTGTCTTTATTATTAATGGCATGCAACCAGATTGACAGATTAGTTGAATTCCAATTCTTACGGTTTGCCTGGATTTACTTTGGGTGTTATTCCTTTGTATTATAATGGCTAGCAACCTCTCTTAGAAATCCTAGTAGTTGCATTCACAAAGTTCTGAGATTCAATCACAAATCCTGAGTGATAGCTCAGCTGTCACTGGGGATCCTCAAATTTGACAAAGCTAGCAGTCTATTTCTCATTACCCTGAAAATGTTATTTAAATATCAAGCAGGCTGTTTCCTTTGCTTTTGCTGCTTACAAATTAATATTTCATTCAACTTGCAGAGGATACGCGTTTGTCTATGATGCCTTGCCTGCTCGATTGTTCCCTTGCATGTTGTGTATTGTAAACAGACTGTTTCTGTGCTATTACTGCTTACAAGTCAATATATCGTCCAACTTATGGAAATCAGACATTTGTATATAATTCCTTGCTTTTATGCCATTCTATACATGTCTTCTTTGCTCATCTCTATATTGTACCAAGATGTTAGGTCTGAGCTGTGTTTTAATAGCAGGAAAGACTATTAATGGCTTTCATATTGTGTTGATGGTAGGCTTGAAGGCTGATGCATCTTGCATGTTAAATCACTACCTGGATTTGTTGAATATTTAGTCATCTTTGGCTATCTTAGCTTTTACTTAAATTTAGATGTGTTTAACATTTGATGGTTCAGGTCAGAATTAGGTCAAGGCTTAAAATCATCATAAACACATTTTTGTCTCTTTTGTCTTAAAACCATCATAAATATATCGTCCAACTTATGGAAGTCAGACATTTGTATATAATTCCTTGCTTTTATGCCATTCTATACATGTCTTCTTTGCTCATGTCTATATTGTACCAAGATGTTAGGTCTGAGCTGTGTTTTAATAGCAGGAAAGACTATTAATGGCTTTCATATTGTGTTGACGGTAGGCTTGAAGGCTGATGCATCTTGCATGTTAAATCACTACCTGGATTTGTTGAATATTTAGTCATCTTTGGCTATCTTAGCTTTTACTTAAATTTAATGTGTTTAACATTTGATGGTTCAGGTCAGAATTAGGTCAAGGCTTAAAATCATCATAAACACATTTTTGTCTCTTCTGTCTTTGTTTTTATTGCAAGATCTAAAATTTGCACCTTAATTTTTTTGTAGAGGGTCTGAGATTCTGAGACACAGTGAAATCTCTTGGAAGTAAAAGGCAAGGGAAGGTGGAGCTTTTTTTCCTCTTCCTTCCACTCCATTAATACCCATTACCAATTAATCTTGTACATATATTTGTGTGCAAGCATTCTATAATTATTAATGTTTCCTCTCTTTAAAGATCTTGCTACATTAAAAGAAACACATAAGGTAGCTTTTAAATGTTTCTCTTCTGATGCCTAAATGATACTACGTTAAGCATGCAACTCAAACATGATGCTTCTCTTCTCATCATGGTCACAGAATAAGAGAGTTACTTTGTACCCTTAATCAATAGATTTTGTGACATCTTATATCCTCGTTAGTTAAACAGAAGATGTTTTTTTTTTCTCGTTTCTCCCATAACTGCTGTAATTTTTCTTGGTTTGTTAAATATTTAGTGGCCTTATTACTTAAAAATTAAAAGTACTTGGGTAAATGTAGGCACTGTTGGTATTGCTTTGTTATATAAAGCACTGTAGTTCTCAAATAAGCATGAAAACAATAATTTGAGTTGCATTGAGTTTTTTGAATTATTGTTTTCGTGTGCTGCATCTTACTCTGTTGGAATGTTTTTGACAGCTGCAAGGGCATTGGATATGCTGAACTTTACTCCCCTCAATGGAAAACCTATCAGAATAATGTATTCAAATCGTGACCCCAGCACACGAAAGAGTGGGGCGGCTAACATATTTATTAAAGTACTGATCTCTTCTTTATTCGTTCTTCAACATGATTGTCTTCCTATTTCGAATGTTGTCTCTTCTTTTTCTTCTTCTTCTTCCTTTTAAGTTTTGTTGCTTTCACAATTGTCCATACAATTTAACGATATTGCTTAAATTTTATTTTATTTTAATTATTATTATTTTTTTTTTGCAGAATCTGGACAAGTCAATAGACCACAAAGCATTGTATGATACATTTTCGGTATTTGGTAACATTCTTTCGTGCAAAGTTGCCACAGAGGCATCTGGCCAGTCTAAAGGCTATGGGTTTGTTCAGTTTGAAGAAGAGGAGGCTGCCCAAAATGCTATACTGAAGCTAAATCGCATGTGTCTGAATGGCAAGGCTGTCTATGTTGGTCCCTTTCTCCGTAAGCAGGAAAGAGATAATGCTGTAAACAACATAAAATTTTGTAATGTATTTGTAAAAAATTTATCAGAATCTACGACCAAAGAAGAGCTTGATAAAATTTTTGGCGAATTCGGACGCATTACTAGTTCTGTTGTTATGGAGGGTGATGGGAAATCAAAATGTTTTGGATTTGTTAATTTTGAAAACCCGGATCATGCTGCTCGAGCAGTTCAGGAACTTAATGGTAAGAAGTTTGGTGACAAGGAGTGGTTTGTTGGGAAAGCACAGAAGAAATCAGAAAGGGAGATGGAACTGAAAGGTAGATTTGAACAAGGTGTTAAGGAGGCTGCTGACAAATATCAAGGGGTTAACTTGTACTTGAAGAACTTGGATGACACAGTTGGGGATGACAAACTTAGGGAGCTGTTCTCTGAGTTCGGGACAATCACATCCTATAAGGTGATACAACCATCTACTACACCTGTCATTTCCCATTCTCCTTGCTGCTTGTACTTGGTTGGTTAGATTGCTTTAACCTTTTTCATATATAGGTTATGCGAGACCCCAATGGTATCAGTAGAGGATCTGGATTTGTTGCCTTCTCATCTCCGGAAGATGCATCTCGTGCTGTAAGTTGCTTTTTGTTGTTTGCTGACCTTCTGTGAGCCTCATCATGATATTTCCTCCTCATTCCTTTTTTACTTGTTTATAGCTAGCAGAGATGAATGGGAAAATGATTGGCAGCAAACCTCTGTATGTTGCAATTGCACAGCGCAAGGAAGACAGAAGAGCAAGGTTACAGGTACATTTTGTTTCATATGATGGGTAACTAGCTTTTTAAACAATATATGTGTCAGGTTATAATTCTGAATCTCTTCACTATGCCACTCTTTTTTTTTTTAAGAATAATATGTTTTGTTTGATTCTTGTCTTTGTGTTTCTTGGAGATGCACTTATCCATAACAAGGTTATCATCTTCCTCCTCTTCTTCTAGATCTTCTTCCAACTCAAGGAGACCTTGGAGGCTGCTGAGTGGCCTTCAAGATTATGGCAAACTCCTCTTTTGTCCATAGTTTTCTCAGATAGGAAGTTGCACTAATTATAGGAGGGTTGATGTTAGGTCATAGGAGGGTTGATGTTAGGTCATTGGCTGGCCATAAAACTTCTGGATTCATAGTTGATCCCATTCTGATAGGAGAAAGTTTAGATGACGACGACGCAGATGTTGCTCTTTTCATACAGTTGATCTTGGTACCCAAGTTTGTATCTTGGAGAAGGTTAAAATGTTTTAGCCCTTTCATTCTGGTTTCAAAAGGAACTTAAAGGGAAATTTTGACTAAAAATTGGGTTTTGTAGTTTCTGTAGAAAATACATACAGAAACCTGTTTTGCTTTTTTATCTTTCTGCTTTGTTCGTGTCTATTTTTATCTTTTTTGGTGTAACCTTTGTTGTAGTTCCAATTGGTTAATTGCTTGGTTTAGGTAGTAAGATTAGCTTATGGTCATTGATTTATTACTTAATTATTTGAGCATACGATTGCACTTGCAATTTTGATGTTAAAATATTACTTATATGTTACATCTTATCCTAGTGAAATAAAGTTCAACTACTGAGTTTCTTTTCTTTTTTTTTTTTTCTTTTTTTTTTTTGAATTTTCATGCATAGAAGTCCTTTTTTTTGGTTATATGCATACATGGATATGCAAGGTTCCATACTAGCATTTGGCCAAAATAAAAAAATGCATTACGAAAATATAGAGCATGTTTGGGAAACTGGTAGTATTTACAGTGGTCATCTGTTGGAGGTGTGTTGACCTTTGATAAGGACACGGTTTGGATGAGTATCCTGCTGCTTTACCTTGTCCGTCCCAGGTTGATGTTAATGGACAAAACTTTATTTCAAGACTAGGTTCAGAAGTAGTATGTACTCAAGAGTATGCCAAACCCTTTGTTTGGAATTCTTATCAAATGTATGTAGTGAACTTATAATTTTAGGTTTCTGGTGGTGCTGGAAATTGAATTACTGTTGCACAATACGCTTGATAGATTTAATTAATTAGTCTGTCCTAAAAGAATAAAGTAAGCTCACTAAGAAGTATTGTGGAGGAAATAGCGTAAGGAGTCTTCTCAAGTCTACAATACATATGAAATTTGGAATAGCTGATCAAATCCCAATTCATTTTTTAGATTTGAGATTTGGGGCGTATCTAATACAAATGAACACAACGGAGTAGCCATGGACAGGATATTTGAAAGTTTGCATGGTCTTACATGATTTCTGGTTAAAGCATTTCAAGGATTTTTTTTTTTTTTTAAATGTTGTTACAGCTCCATCATGTTAATTTATTGGAGAGTTTGTTTTTTTCTTGAGATTACAAGCCATTCAACTTTACTCAAATTTTTAATGTAGTATCCACTTAAGATTTAACTGGTTATACTTTGTCTAGGTGCTGTAACAGGTCTCCTTTTTTTTTGTTTCATGCTAGTACAACATAAGTTAGATCTCACAATTTACAGATATCATTTATGGTAATATCTTAATTGTTGATTTTGCCAAATATTTTCGTACGTCAGCACAAGAACATGTATGGCCAATAACGTCTGTTATACTGATTTTTTAGACTTAGATGTGTTACAGCATTAGAAGTTGTGTATACTGCTTTACCGCTTTAAATTTGCTGTCCAATGATTTTAGTCTTCTTTTGCATATAGATCAGCCATTCAGTTAAGTGTATTAGATGTAATTATGTTTACATTCCTAATTCTTATTTTCTTGCATATGTTTTCTACTCCTTCGTACCTTGTACCTTTTGATGTTTTTAAGGCTAGTCACTTTCCAATGGTGGTTGTTTCCATTTTGGAAGATTGTCTGCATTTAAAGTTTCTTTTTATGGCATGTGTTCTATTTTCTATGCTTGGAGTTGAGACATTTTTCTATATGTTACTAATATTTTGAAGCCTTTGGTTTAGGCACAATTTTCCCAAATGCGTCCAGTATCCATGCCGCCTAATGTTGCTCCTCGCATGCCAATGTATCCTCCTGGTGCTCCTGGACTTGGCCAACAACTATTCTATGGTCAAGCCCCTCCAGCACTTATTCCTCCGCAGGTAATTGTTATATCATAGTCAGTTCATCTGTTGTTTCTTTGTTAATTAAGAACTGTGTTAAGTGAGCAGAGGGTACAAAGTGACATGCCTATGGAGGTGTCTCTAAATCTAAATATAGAGGGTGTATGTAGATGATCCAAACCATTAATTATGATCTCCACGCTCTAAAATAATGGATTACAAAACATCATGCATTTTGAGACATTTTCACTATATATTGAGTAGCTACAAAATGAACGGTTTTTCAACAATATAACAAATATGACCTTTTGATCGATGAAGAAGAGTGTAAATTACCTGATTTCTTATACATCACATATTTAAAGCATGTACATAACAACTAATGGTTTGGATCATTCTCATAAATTCTCTATAATAAGATTTAGGGACACCTCCATAGGTAACTCCTTATGGAGGCATCTTAGGTACATCATTCGATACACACACAGAGAGAGAGAGAGAGAGAGAGAGAGAGAGAGAGAGAGAGAGAGAGAGAGAGAGAGAGCTGAATGAGTCATAATTCTCTTTGGCTGACAAACATAGAAATAAAAGTTTCCAGATCCAATGTATCTTAAAACTATGAAAAAGACAGATGCATGGAAAATTTTGGATTAGTTGTATGTACCCTGAAGCCTACTTCTAGCAGTGAGGTTTAGTTTTGCAAAAACAATCTTTTATTGCACTGAAGAAATGGAAACTGTAATAATCTGTTTTTCTGTGTTTATTGATGTTTACTGTGATAAGGTGCTGGAACGGTTCTTCTTCATTTGATATTGTTGTACAAACACTGTTTGGAACTATGATCTTATTGGAGTATGATTCTTATGTGTATTATACAATCTGTATAAAGTGAAAGCCTAATGGAACTGTTCCTCATAGTTCGTACCTCAGTTTGTCCTGCCTGGGTCTGCTCTACCTTTTTATTCCAATCTGTTAGTGTATTTTTTCTCTAAAAAATATGAGTTCTAAACTCATCTATCATGTTCAAGTATTCTGCTGTCATTATGTCATTATTTAATTCCTTAATCCAGCAATACCAGCTACCAAGTTACATACAAGGAGTTTCTTGTGTCTTAAGAATTTGGCAACTCCTAATATACAATTTCTATTTTGTTGAAGCAAGACATTGACCAAGTAGATTTTTATCCTTTTTTTTTTAATTATCTCTTGCAGCCTGGATTTGGTTACCAGCAGCAACTTGTTCCTGGAATGAGGCCTGCTGGTGCCCCTATGCCCAATTTCTTTGTGCCCATGGTGCAGCAGGGTCATCAACCCCAACGTCCAGGGGGAAGGCGTGCTGGCGGAGGACCCGTGCAACAGCCACAACACTCAATGCCAATGCTTCAGCAGCAGGTAAGGACCATTAGTAGCCCTCAGCAGTTCATATTCTATCTTCTAGTGGATACAACATGCTAAAATTTTAGCCTGCTTTTACACATTATTTAAATATGGCAGATGCTTCCTCGGGGTGGTCGTGTCTACCGCTACCCTACAGGGCGCAACATGCCTGAGGTCCCAATGCCTGGTGTTGCTGGAGGAATGCTTTCTGTCCCTTATGATATGGGTGGATTTCCCCTGAGGGATGCAGGCATGTCACAGCCCATGCCTATTGGAGCATTGGCTTCTGCCCTGGCCAATGCAACCCCTGAGCAGCAGCGGACGGTATGTTTTCGTTCTTTAATAGGTTCCATTGTAAGGTTGGATTAGGATTATATAGAAATACATGCAGAGAGTAGTGCTTAATTATCCTTATCTGGTTATTATTTGGTTTGGGTTTGAGGTTGAAATTGAATGGACAAGTGCTAGGGGCTCAAGTGAAGTCTTCTTTTGTGCCATAGATATTTTCCTTGTCAAATGGCTATGCTATTTGGTGGACAATAATTCTAGGATACAGGAGCTGAAGTTGTTCAGACAAGGCTGATTTTCCTTGTCTAACACTCGGCTATCAGGATTATAATTGCAATTTTCGTGACAGAATTTGGCACAGAATAGACAGGTGATTTTTTAGTGATTGAAAAGACACAAATGAGGAGTTCCTTGAAGATGTTATTAAATGTTTTTAAGCACATACATATGAGGCAGATATGATTACAGAGTGCCATATAGCTTGAAACTTCTGTAAGAGTAAAGGGTGTCGGCATCTACTTATTTTTGGCTTTATCCTCTTTTTTGTTTTTTGATTTTATAACATGCATAAACTTAAAAAATGAATAATTGAAATTTGTGAGATGCTTTATAAGGGTGTTCCAATTCATTGGCCTTGGACATGCACGTTGACATTTAAGTACGTATGATCAGTGTGATACTAATAAAAGAAGCGTCCTTCAATGACAATGACAATGATTACGGTGAGACTTGAGTTGGCCCATAGGGATAGGGTGATCTGAAAGCAGATGTCTTTTCGGTCAAAACTGTATTAATCATTTCTTGGATGGATGCATGCAAATATTAAGAAGACAGCGAATTGCAGAGTGTGAATGGCATATATTTGACCAGATTCTTTGTTTATTAGGGCTCCTCTCAATTGATCAGAGTATCCTCTCCTGATATTTTGTTCATACTTTATGCTATAACTGTGAGCCTTACCTGTAACTTGTTTAATCTTGTCCTGTTGGGTTCATGCAATGAGCAACTTGATTGCGTGAAAGATAGTATTTCTGATTCTATTACTTGACTCAGTGTATACTAGAGAAGAACAGCGGACAAAGATTCTCGAAATTTAACATGGTTTACAGAATGGCCGATAAGAGTTTCCTTCACATGATTTCATTTATGGATCATATTGATTTATTTGGCTTTATTGATCTTGTATACTTTCAGCCTAGCTTGAACTTGGCCTGCTCCAATCTATGTTCATCATTTAACCACATTGCTCTCTAATGTCTAGATGCTCGGAGAGTCTCTATACCCACTTGTCGACCAGCTGGAGCATGAATCTGCCGCGAAAGTTACAGGTATGCTTCTGGAGATGGACCAGACTGAAGTTCTTCATCTGCTGGAGTCCCCTGAGGCCCTAAAATCAAAGGTTGCCGAGGCTATGGATGTCCTGAGGACCGTTGCTCAGCAGCAACAGGCAGGGATCCCTACGGACCAGCTGGCTTCACTCTCGCTGAACGATGGCATTGTTTCTTGAGCTGTTACACGAAATGCAGTAAAAAAGAAAGACATTTTAGCTTGTTAGTGGATTGAGACTCGAGTGTGTTTGGATTGTTTTGAGACTTGCACTGGTTGTTGTTTAGTTTTCTTTAGCAGGGAACTTAGCATGAAACTTGAATGGTTGTTTTTCTTATTGTTGTTTTAATGTAAACTATTTTGAATCACGATATATTTGGTTTCTTGCTTTTCTTTGTAGTCTCATCATGTTAATTTTTTGCATTGCCGGTAGATAAGCTTAGCTTTAGAATTGTAAGTATCTGTGTAGTATTTTTTTTTTTTTTTTTCATGAAAACTTTTCAGCTACTTGTAGTATTTTGATTATGCTGGATTACTTACAGATTTAGATTCTTGATGGTGATGAAATTCAAAGCCGTCGTAGATTCTTGATGTGTTGAGTTAAATACATATTTGAATTTGGATAGCATATAATCCTGTATCAGTTGTTGGGAGGTGTTTTGCAATTTACATTCTCCAGTGGGGTCTTTCTAAAAATTTATCCTTTATTGATTAACGGACTGGACAACTATTAAAGAAATTTTGAATTTTAATTGAACAATAACAATAACAACAATTAAGCCTTTTATTCCAAGTATTTTCCAAGTATTTGGAGTTGGATTGGGCTACATGAATCATAAAAGCAAAAGCAATCACTTTGATAGTCCTTCTCTATTTATTTCTATCAAAGTAATATTTCCTCATTTAAATTTTATAAAGTAATATCTTGTTATTTAAATTTCTAGAATCTATATCTTTTCGTATCAGTTTCATCTATATTTTCTTCGGTTTTTCTTTCGTTCTTTTAATTTGTCCTGTATTGATAAACTCCTCTCGTCGAACCGGTGCATTTGTAGATTTACGTTGCACATGACCAAACTATCGTAAGCGATTTTCTCACATTTTCTTATCGATTGGAGCTACATCTATTTTAGCACGAATATTTTCATTTCTCACTTTATCTCTCATAGTGTTGCCGCATATCTAGCGGAGCATATGCATCTCTTATACATTTATCTTCTGTGAATGACATTTCTTTATAGCATAATATTCCGTGCCATATAACAAAATTGGCCTAATAGCAGTCCTATAAAAATATCCCTTCAGTCTTAACGGAATGTTACAGTTGTATAAAATTCTCGTTGCTCTCCTCCATTTCAACCAGCCAGTTTGTATCATATGGTTAATATCATTATCGATCTCTCATGCAGTTAATATCATTATCGATCTGAATTTTAATTGAGCCATGCAAAATTTTTCAAACCCAATTATGGAGTCAAGAAAGGAAGTAAGATTTTTTTTTTTTTTAATAATAATCACAAACGAGTGTTTTTTAAAGCTGATAATTCGCACAAGATTAAATGCTGCTTGTATAATATCTAACATCTATTTTACATTAGAAAAAAAAAATTCATAGTCTAATTTTTTGAATTTTTTTTTAAATTTATAAAACTTAGTAAAGGACAAAGTAAAAATTTATTATTATTTTTTTAGAACATATATGCAAGAACTATAATTTTTGTATCTAAGAAGGAAAAAGTAATTTTCCTAAATGGACCTTACTTGGAAATGAAAAAACTTCCAGCTTCTAGAAAAAGAAGTGGGGGCCCAGAAAAAAAAAAAAAAAGAAAAAAGAAAAAAAAAACCCTTCCCCAATTAATTAATTGCCTAGGTCGGTTAGCCCGAACCAAAGCTGAAGCCTCCGATTAAAGCCGAGTCAAGTCCACGTCGGGAAATTCTATTTGCACCCGGCATTTTACTCTTGGTGCACGGTTTTGAAATTTGTAAATAATTACAAATTTGTCATTATTTTTTTGAACTAAATTATCCTTATAATTTCCAAACTAAAACTTCTTAAAATTTAGAACTACTACTCATCATCTTCCTCCTCTATTTTCTCTCTAAAACCCTAAATAATTTTTTTTTGTATTTAATAAAAACACATCTCCTATAAAATCATCAATTTGATTTCTTGATCCCTAAAAATTTTTTACATTAGTTTTTCCGAAAAAATTAGAAGAATTTTAAATTTTTTAATTTCACCGTGACAAGTGAAATTTGGATTTGGAATTTGAGTTTGAGTTTTCTTATGCAAATGAAAAATTCCAATATGCAATTGGTGTCAGAGAATAAATTTAAGATACGATTAAATTTTTTTTTAGATTTTATACATGTTTGTTTGAATTTTTTTTTTTGGGTTTTATGTATGTTTGTTTTATGCATGCTTGTTTGAAATTTATTGTTAATACCTGGCCGATCGGATATTAATACCTAACCAGGACGTTTCTTGGTAGGGTATTAATATCGGACTAAAATATCCGACTCAAAAAAAGAAATAAAAATGGGATCAGACAGGTGGGGAGTTAGAGAAAAGTAAGATAGGTATTTTTGAGAAAAAATTTGGACGCAAGTAAATTAATAGTATTTCAAAATACAAATTTGGTTAAAATGCCGTGAGCAAATAGAATTTCCCGTCCAAATCAGCCAACCGACAAAACAGAAAATCCCCATTCTACCCTCGCCGGTCTTACCCTCTCTTTTCTCTCTCCTCGCTCGCTCATAAAAGCTGTGCGTTTTGCAATCTGGCCCCAAATTTCACCTTCCCCTTTCGACCTTCGACAGGGCGTGCGCGTCTATGGAGGAGATCGCCGCCGACCACCGCCACGAAGACCGTCCGCACTCGCCGGGCGCAAACTCAGGTCCGGGCCCGAGCACAAGCCAGATACGATACGACGACGATGAGGACGAGGGCGACGTTTGTCGGATCTGCAGGAACCCTGGGGACCCCGATAACCCGTTAAGGTACCCTTGCGCTTGTAGCGGGAGCATCAAATTCGTCCATCAGGATTGCCTCCTTCAGTGGCTTAATCACAGCAACGCTCGCCAGTGCGAGGTGAGAGATTCTAGATCGATTTTGTGAGTAAAGTTTGGATTTTTGTTGGATTATAGTTGGGATATGGTGATGGAAGGAGGTCTTTTTAAATTAATTTTTTTTTTAATTTGGTTGATTCGTTGTTTGCTGTCGTTTGAGGGATTAGGGTTTTGGTTGGGATAGTTGATGATAGACGAAATTAGGAAATTTTTAAGGTTTGGTTAGTAGGAGAGATTGATATGCAGTTGATTTCGTTGTTAACTTGAAGTTTGGTGTTTTTCAGCTCTTTGTTCTGACTTGTGAATGGTTTATTTTAGTTGTAGCGCATGCGATTGGGGAAAAAGAAAATCATAATCAGTTGATTTATTGTGATTATTGTTAAAATTAGGATTTTTGTCAGGATAGACTAATAATAACGAAATTAATGATTCTTCAGGATTAGTCTAATGTTGAAGGATGTTAACTGCAATTCAGCATGAGTATGTAGAATTATTTGAACTTTATTCACAATTTATTATGTACTTTCCTTTTAATTTGATATGTCAAACAATGAGAACATTTGGATGTAGATCTTGGTAGCAAGATATGTGCCCATGGTAACATATGGTTATGGTTGTTGGCTTTATTTAATGCATTTGGTATGTTCTGCAGGTGTGTAAGCATGCGTTTTCTTTCTCGCCGGTTTATGCTGAGAATGCCCCTGCAAGACTACCTTTTCAAGAATTTGTTGTTGGAATGACAATGAAAGCATGCCATGTGCTTCAGTTCTTCCTCCGGCTTGCTTTTGTTCTCTCTGTATGGCTTCTTATAATACCTTTTATCACATTTTGGATATGGCGTTTGACATTTGTGAGGAGCTTCGGTGAAGCCCAGAAATTATTCTTGAGCCATGTGTCTGCACCTTTGGTCCTTACGGATTGCTTGCATGGGTTTCTCCTGTCCGCTAGCATTGTGTTTATCTTTCTTGGAGCTACTTCGTTGAGGGATTACTTTAGACATCTTCGAGAGCTTGGGGGGCATGACGGGGAGAGAGATGATGAAGGTCATGAAAGACATGGTGCTAGAGCAGTTAGGAGGCTTCCTGGGGCTGTTAATAGGGTCCATGCTGGTGAAGGGAATGTTGAAGATGCTGGTGGGGCTCAGGGAATTGCTGGAGCAGGTCAAATTATTAGAAGAAATGCGGAAAATGTAGCTGCTCGATTGGAAATGCAAGCAGCACGTCTAGAAGCACATGTTGAACAGATGTTTGATGGATTGGATGACGCTGATGGTGCAGAAGATGTACCCTTTGATGAGCTTGTTGGCATGCAAGGACCAGTCTTCCATCTTGTTGAAAATGCAATAACAGTAAGTTCACTGTTTCTGTTGTGATTCTGTTATGAGTGACTTTCCTCTATAATTTAGTTTTAGATAGTTTGATGATTTTCTTTTGTCTTCCTTATGAGACTTATATTACCGTTTGTCATATAAGAGTTGCTTCATGAAACTTTTAAATGTTTTTATATGCTAACAATTGCCACAGAAGGATTGCATAGTTCAGTTTTAAGAATTGAAAGGTCATGGAAAAATATAAACCAATACTTTGGGGATCATAAATTAGGCTCCATGATCATGTAGCTTTTTTGTAATAAATAAATAAATAAATAAATAAATAAAAATCCTTTAGTGTTTGAACTTATCCCAGACTAGGAACTTATACCAGACTAGGCATGCACATATGTGCTTTGTGCACAACACATGGACACATAAGAAGGTGTAGAGTGCCACTTGGGGTCAATAGTAATTACGAGTCTGGACTTGTGTTTGGCTTACTAGATAACCTGTTAGTCGTTTGCTTGTTTAGACTGTCGCAAGTCTTTCAGTAACCAAAGCCAGTGGACATATATAATCATATGATATTTCAAAATGGTTCTGGTTCTTTAACCTAAACCAGGTTGATACTGGATTCCTTTGATTTTTTTTTTTTTTTTAATTTTTTTGGTTCAAAAATTTTCCCCCTTCGTTTCTTTTGATGTCGAAAGAATTTATAATCTGATGGTGAAACAACAAGTGAACAGAAACATTTCTTTCTCTAACTGTAAAATGTATGGGAGATCATATTTTGTAATTCCTGTTTCAGTTTCCTTTTCTTGAATATTGATCTCTATCATCCTTAGTTTTGATATGTCTGTGTTATCAGTAAGATATGGCCTCCCTTAAATTCTTTTGCAGAGTAAGTTCTTCCCTTCCGTAACTACTATAATTCATGTGTAGATAGATCAAAACAACAACTACAACACAGTATGTATCCCAACATTTTGGGGTTGACACCATAAAATTGTTTTCTTTCACTCAGCTCGGTGAAGAGCCATCTCATCGATGAATTCATGTCTAGATGCTTCAGGATATATTACCATGCTGATATTCTAGTTACTGCTTGCAACTACATACTATCCAGAGTTTCTAACTTAGAATTTTTACTAGCAGGTGCTGGCAAGCAATGCAATATTTCTTGGTGTTGTCATTTTCATTCCCTTTTCATTTGGAAGGCTGGTTCTCTACTATCTTTCATGGTTCTTTTCCTCTGCATCTAGTCCAGTGCTGTCGACAGTCATGCCCTTGAAAGAGTCAGCCCTCTTATTGGCAAATATCACCTTGAAGAATGCCCTTACTGCTGTTAAGAACCTGTCATCTGAAACCCAACATGAGGTTGTCGTCAGGCAGGTTGTTGAGGCAGTTTCAGGATCCTCAGAATTAAATGCAACCGCCGTTGATACAGTCTCGAGCAGTGCTGGCAGTTCACTTGCTACAGATCTGTTGAAAGGAGCAGTTGTCGGGTCTTCACGCCTTTCTGATGTAACAACTCTTGCAATTGGATATATGTTTATATTTGGTCTGGTCTTCTTTTATTTTGCACTTGTTGCTTTGATTCGGTATACACAGGGTGAGCGCTTGACTATTGGTAGGCTTTATGGCATAGCTTCAATAGCAGAAGCCATTCCATCTTTGTTCAGGCAATTCTTGGCTGGGATGAAACATCTAATGACTATGGTTAAAGTTGCATTTCTTCTGGTAATTGAACTTGGTGTCTTCCCATTGATGTGCGGATGGTGGCTGGACGTGTGCACACTACGGATGTTGGGTACATCAGTTAATAAAAGGCTTGGGTTTTTTGCACTATCACCGTTGGCAAGTTCTGCTATTCATTGGCTTGTCGGAATTATTTACATGCTTCAAATAAGCATCTTTGTCAGCCTTCTTCGAGGGGTATCACTTTTTTGCTAATTTCTTTTTTCTTTAAGAACTCTCGACGCTTCTTTTTATTTTTTGGTTCAACATTATCTGAAGCAACTTTATTCCTATACTTTTGGTAGGTTTTACGCAATGGAGTTCTGTACTTCCTTCGCGATCCAGCAGACCCAAACTATAATCCATTCCGTGACCTAATTGATGACCCTGTGCACAAGCATGCCCGGCGAGTTTTGTTGTCTGTTGCTGTGTATGGGAGTTTGATCGTGATGCTTGTGTTCTTGCCTGTGAAACTTGCGATGCGGTTGGCACCTTTTATCTTCCCTCTGGACATCACGTAAATTCCTTTCTCTGTTCTCGAGCTGCGAAACTTTTTATTGCTCACGTGTTCTCTCTTTTTGTTTATATGTTTTCTCATCTTGTTCTCTGTCTATTGTCATTGTCTCGGTATATTAATGAATTGCAGAATTTTTGATCCTTTCACGGAGATTCCAGCTGATGTGCTCTTGTTTCAAATCTGCATCCCATTTGCAATTGAGCATTTCAAGCCACGGGCAACCATCAAGGCTCTTTTGCGTCAATGGTTTACTGCAGTTGGTTGGGCCCTTGGCCTTACTGATTTCTTACTACCGAGGCCTGAGGATAACAATGGGCCAGAAAATGGTGAACAAGCACTGCAGGACAGATTGCATGATGCACATCAAGGGGTGAATTTGCAGCAAGAGCAGCCTCTAGCTCTAATTGATGCTGATAATCAAAGGAGAGGTCATGTTTTTGCAAATGCTGACATCGAATATGAGTCGGATGTAGATGATCAAGTGGACTCAGAGTAAGTACCTTTTTGACGAGCTTTGTAGATGGGTCAGTCACATTGCTTGCTAAGTTTTTCTTTTCTTCTAGTTTATATATATATTATATACATAACGGGTATGCTAGGTAGCCAAGTCTTTGCTTTTATAAGTATAGTTCTCTAGTTTTTTGTTCCCACCATCTAATTTTATTTATTTTTTGTTTTCGGGGAGGCAGTTTGGGGGGAATGTGTTGGTGCTCTGATGGGATTTTATTCTAATAATTGGACTTGCATGTGGCAATGGGGGGTGGGGGAAAAGTGTTCCAAGAGACCCTTGTTTAATGAATAATTTATATATGTACATAAGCACATTCACAATTATGCGTATTGCAGCTGCAAATGTCTCGTCTTGATACGTATGGTCTATCAATTTGGTCATCACTACTGTACATATCTAGAGCCATAATGATCCACAATGTTTAGGCCTTTTTCCCTCTATATAGATCTAGCATTTTACATGATCCCCTTTTGACTCGGAAGGCAGTTGCTTAAATTTGATTTTTGAGGTCTGAACATGGAAATTAAATACCCCTAGTTTAGGGGATGAAGATCATATTTGATTCTATTAGGATTTTATTGGGATTTTGGATTCTATTAGGAGATTTGATAGGATTTTTTATTTAATTAGGATTTTGATATGATTTTGTATTCTATTGGGATTTTGTTTGTTGGAGTTTTTCCCATAAATTAGCATTGTATGAAGTATTTTGGAATGATGAATTAAATATGAAATTTGAGAAAATTCTTACATGGATTTCGCATGAGTCAAAATCTCTCCTCGTGGATTCGTTGAGAGTGGCGTGATTCGTCTAGGTAGATTTCCGAATATTTTGTGTTCTTCTCCAATTTTTTTGGTTTTTTCCCAAATTTCAGAATTCTAATCCAAATTCGCTTCCGTCCTGCGTTAAATTAGTAGCAGAGCCTAGATTTTCATTCTATCTTCATCTTTTTCCTCTCATCTTCATCTTCATTTTATTTTATTTTAGTTTTCTATTTTTATTTTTTTTTGAAAAAAAAAGAGAGAGAACAATTCAGATCTGAAAAAAAACAGTTCAGATCTGAAAAAAAACAGTTCAAATCTGAGAAGGAAAAAGAAGGCAAAAATCCCCGACCGTTCTCTCCAACAACACACCCACCCTTCCTCCTGACGGTTTCTTCTTCTCATCAAATTTCTTTTTTTATTTAATTTTTTCCCTATTCCCCTATTCTCCACGTTTCTACTCTCGAAACCTCCTCTTCTTCTTCTTTTCCTTCTCCATCGCCAACCCACCAAAATCCACTGACCCAAACTTCCTTTCGCCCTCAAGCCCTAGCCAACCTCTGCCTCTCCCATCAAGTCGCCGCCCTCATCCTCTTCGACAACCAGTCACCCCCGCCGAACAGCTCCAGCATCGCGCTGCCGTCGTCGCCTCTCCCCTGAGATCCGCCCAAGCCACCCTTGCCGAACGGCTCTAATGAGATCTGCCATAGTCACCCTCGCCAAACAGTTCCAACATCAAACTGCCATTGTCTCTCCTTAAGCACCGCCACGACCTGCTAAGCAAGAGGAAAGTTTAGTCGGTTTTGATTCAAGTTCAGTTTGAAGCAATCCACACCCGAATTCGAAAGAAGAGAAGTTGGATCCGGTTTGGGTTAGTAAACCCGCATACAAATCAGACTCAAACCACAATAATTCAAGTTGAGTTTTAATTGGACTTCAGACCCGATCCGTAATTTCAGATCCAATCCATTTGCAAATTGGGTTCAGTCATGACCAATATTTAAAATAGTGATAACGATAACCTAACGTTTTGTCTCTGTTAGGTTATGTCGCATATAGTGTAATGCATAACGTAGATTATGCAATTTCCTATTTATTTAATAAAAAAATATAAAACTATGTAAAATATTTTTTATAAATTGAAAAATAATTTTAAAATTTTTAAAAAGAATATAAAATCATTTTGTAATACATAATCTATACTAATTATATATTAAATTTTATAATAATTTTCACATTTATCTTCGTAAATTATATTAAATCTACAACTGTAACTCCAGTTATCGTCTAAACAAGAAAATAAAATTTCAATTTTTTATTTCCATTTCTGTTTTTATCGTTGTTACAATTTATATTTGGTAATGTTCAAATTATGTTATTTGTATTTCTTAATTTCAGTTCATTAAAAACTCAATTGGATCAACAAGTAAGGTATGGGAGAGGAATTACAATAAGCGAATAAGTAAACAATCGCACATTAACAAGTTAGTAATTCTACAAATAATCAAATAAACCAACAACTAATCAAGTAAGAAAATTACAGTAATTCACTATAATCAAAATAATAATCAATAACAATATAGAAATTACTAAAAAAATAATTGTAAATAACGTAGCATAACGTAATGTAATGTAACGTTACATAATATAACGTAAAATAACATAAAAAACGTACTATTAAGTTATTTTTAGTTATTACGTAACGCCAGAGTACCGTTAGGTTTCGTAACGCAATATAACGGGTTTCATAACACGTTATTTTCAACATTGGTCATGACAATGCAAATACATTAAGGGTAGCAGACCTGTCAAGGGTAGTTTTGTGATTCGGAGTTCGTTTCAACTCCGATTCGACGAGTTTTCGAAGCAGTCTTTTTCCAATCACACACGACATCTATTACAATTGTTCCAAAACTTTTGTACATAATTATCAGAGTTCAATTACGAATAATTTTTTGAAGAACTTTATGAAATCCTACATTTGGACGTGAACTACTCACTCCTTCAGAACTTGAACTTATATTTCAATTGCTAAATTATTTACAAATACTAGTGGATTATAATAATTTGTTAACATAATGGTTAATTGCTTCTCTCTAGTGATCCCATCATTATTTGCTATTTTTAATCATATTAGGATTTCATGTCATTTGTATTTAGCGATTAAGCTATTTGGAGATTTTAATTGATCATTTAATGTATGCATTTAGTTCGACTGTAGTAGATTTTGCATCATTATTTGCATATTTAGTTGATTTGCTATTCTAGATTATAAATATGTTACACTTTACAGCACAATCTAGTCATCATCTAGAGTCAAATAGGTCTAATTATATTTATGATTTGCGTGCTGTTAGAGAAATATTAGATGAAAAGTTCTGGTATAAAGATCTCGTATTTGATGGTTATTCCTCCACACATGACTTTATTGATTGGTTGGTGAATATGGAATATTAGTTCGATTGTTACAAGGTGTTTAGCAAATATAAATTTCAATTTGTTAGGAGAAAATTAGTAGGACAAGTCAAAGATTTTTAGATTTCTATAGAGAGAGATCGTGAGGAGCGTTATGGAAGTCCTATAAATTTGTGGGAATAGATGAAAGATATTATATAAAAGTATTTTTCTACATATTATAGAAATTGTCTCTTTGATAAATTAGAAAAGAGATTCACTATAAATTTTAGAACACAGTATCCTAAATGCGACAAATATGGACACTGTGTCTTTCAACATACCCCGATCAAGTTTTCTAAGTATCGCGCATCTTGGCATTATAACTATGAGTGCCCAGTCAAGAGTCAACACATGCATATTATGCCTACTAATCACGTTGACAATTCGGGAGCTATTGAGATTCATGTTTCTAAAGAAAGTATTATAGTTGAAGCACAATTAGAATTTAATACGTCTATTCTTGTTGCCAACACTACCATTCATTCTATGGTTAACGATGATATTGTTAATAAGTCACAAGAGTCTAATAGACAAGCATCAACTGAAATCCATGTTCCTACTGAGATCCATACTATTATAAATAATACTACTGACGCTCAGACTGCTTTAATATAGTCTAGTGTACCCCCACATGATACTACGTATTCAATTTCGGAACCAATGATTGATGAAGAGACCGAGTATGAAATAGTTGATGCTAATATTGCTACTAGTAAGTTTTTGAGGATCCTTCTATGTCGTGGCAGGTTACTCCTAATATTTCATCTTCCAAAGAGTTTTTAGAGTTTTCTTCTGACACCAAGTTCCAAATGAGTATGGTGATATTATATCATTTGTGGTGGTTGATGTGTGCCCTTCTAAAGAACTCATATCACTTTCTAGGAATTGTATCACTTGAGTCTGTTCTATTGCATTTGCCTGTTATACATGATGAGATTCCTAGACAGATAGCAATTTGTAATGATGAGTACAAATTTGTTGTATATCCACGTAATATTTTGCAGAAATTTATTATTGATAATGAAGTGAAAGTTTCGGTTTCTCTTGAAAGGTTCCTTTCAGAAATTGAGAAGAAGTTGAACATTCCATATACAGATTTCTATGAAGTTTCGATGAAGATTGTTTCAACTACCTATGGCTTGGATATTTCATTTTATCTTTTATTCGATTACTTTCATTGCAAGTGCCTAACCAGATCTACTGTTATTTGATGCAAATTCACCAAAGAAGTCAGTTCCCTCTCCGCCACTTTGGTTCAGATGTAATGCACGAGCTGCAGTTACTTGATCACCACCATGATCTAATTGGGATGTTTCATGAATGTTGATCAATTCAATATGGATATATTAAACAATTCTTATTTTCGCATTCATCGGAGATGAATTTTTTGAAGTCAGGAAGAATTGGAGATCATATTTGATTCTATTAGATTTTTGTTAGGATTTTGGATTCTATTAGGAGATTTGATAGGATTTTTTATTTCATTGGGATTTTGACAGGATTTTGGATTCTATTAGGATTTGTTTATTGGAGTTTTCCTTATAAATTAGCATTGTATGAAGCAATGTTGAAAATAACGTGTTATGAAATCCGTTATATTGCGTTACATAACCTAACAGAACCCCAACGCTATATAACAACTGGAAATAACTAAATGCACCGTAACAATACGTTTTTTATGTTATTTTACGTTATATTACGTAACGTTATGTTAAATTACATTATGTTACGTTATTTACAATTATTTTTTAGTAATTTCTATATTGCTGTTGATTATTATTTTGATTATTAACGAGTTGCTGTAATTTTGTTACTTGATTGGTTGTTAGCTTATTTGATTGCTTGTGGAATTGCTAACTTATTAATTTGCGAGTGTTTCCTTAATCGCTTATTGTAATTCCTCTCCGGTTGCTAAAATATCTTATTTATTGATTTATTGAATTTTTAACTGAACTGAAATTAACAATTACAAATAAGATAAATTGAACATTACAAGATATAAATTACAACAATGATAATAATTGGAATTGAAATAAAAAATTAGAATCTTGTTTTTTTGTTTCAATGATGATTGGAATTACGCTTGCATACTTAATATAATTTGTGAAGATAAATGTAAAAAATATTGTATTATATATTACAAAATGGTTTTATATTCTTTTCTTAGATATTTTTAAATTTATTTTTCAATTTATAAAAATTATTTTATATAATTTTTTATTTATTTTTATTAAATAAATAGGAAATTACATAACTTACGTTATGTGTTACGCTATATGCGACATAACGTAACAGAGGCAAAACGTTACGTTACCGTTATCGCTATTTTAAATATTGGTATGAAGTATTTTGGAATGATGAATGAAATATGAAAATTTGAGAAAATTCTTGTGTGGATTTCGCATGAGTCAAAATCTCTATGCATGGATTCGTTGGATTCGTTGATAGTGGGAGTGGATTCGCCTGGGTGGATTTCCTAATCTTTTGTGTTCTTCCCTAATTTTTATATTTTTCTCCAAATTTAAACTAATTTTTCTTTAATAAATAGCGTAACATTAATATAAGACAATACGTTGATAGTCAAGATTAATGACAATGACCCTTGAAAGTTTGACTTAGTTACTTTCCATTAGGGTAAGAATAAGCATTATGGTTTTTATATCCGATATCCATGACTCTACTGCAAATCTAGATTGGTTGGTTGTTGGTTGCTTATTTCAGAATAAGTTTGTCGAATAAATTTGTTGTGGGATATCTTAAATGGGCTGTGTATGAACATTCTTTTAGTTGTATAACTAAAGTTGTTTCATGTCATCAATTCTTAGAACAGTAGCTTTCAGGGGAAACTAATTTAATCTTCGTGTATTCTGATAATTATCCTTGTAATTTTGGCAGGCATGGCTTTGTACTCCGCATTGTGATATTGCTGGTCTTGGCATGGATGACTCTTCTGCTTTTTAATGCAGCTGTGATTGTTGTACCTATCTCAATAGGAAGAGCACTGTTTGATGCCATTCCTCGCCTCCCGATTACTCACGGTATCAAGTGTAACGGTATGTATGATAATTATGCAAATTTAATATTTTATTTTATTTTATTTTTATTAATAGGGGCTGACATGTTAAATGCTTCTCCTTTCAGATCTCTTTGCATTCAGCATTGGTTGTTACATCATCTGGACTCTTCTAGCTGGGATTAGGTATTCAGTGGATTGTATTAAAACCCGGAGAGCAAGTGTGCTTGTTTCCCAAGTTTGGAAGTGGTGTACCATTGTTCTGAAGAGCTCTGCCCTTCTGTCTATATGGGTAGGTTGTTCTATTCATAATTGTTGTCTCTACAGCATGAAAAGTTGCTTTGTACTTAATTTTCTCACTGATGGTGTGTTTATTTTAGATTTTTGTCATCCCTGTCCTGATTGGCCTCCTCTTTGAGTTGCTGGTGATTGTGCCGATGCGGGTGCCGGTCGATGAGAGCCCTGTGTTTCTATTGTATCAGGATTGGGCTTTGGGACTGATATTTCTTAAGATCTGGACTAGACTGGTAAGTTTCCTATCAATAAATTCAAAATTTGATAACACTCATAACCTTCTTTTATATAAATATATAGTTAAGTAATCGACATCTATTAGTACTCATATCTTTCTTTCGGTATATAGTCAAGTAACTTCTATGAGGGATTTTGGATTACAATTAAGCTTTGGTGCTACAGTGGATACTGAGCTCAATTCCTTATGCGGACTGCATGAATGCCCCCCCCCCCCCCCCCCGAAATTGAATTATACCTTGAGGGCCTAATCTGTACATCTAGTGGTTTCTAATTTGACTGGATAGTGACATTTTAAGTTGTGTAGACCGTTGACTGGATAGTGACATTTTTAGTTGTGTAGACCGTGGTCTTGGAGACTTATGTTTGTGGTCTTGGATACTTATGTTTGTACGAATTTAAACGTGAATTGAACTTTCTTAATTCAAATCCAACTCAAGAGCATGTCTTGGGTCCTATGCCCAGTGAGTGTAGTTTGTTGGGGTAGATTTGAATTAGAAATCTTGAGTTTGAGTTAGAATAACATTACTCAGTAGGTCCCAATTACTGGTGTTAGTTTTGAATTTATTAGATAGGTTCTATTGACATTTTCTCTCCTCAGCATTTGAGCTCTTATCCTTTTTATATGAAACACTAATTTACTTTAACAACTTTGTTGGATGATCAATTAGAAATAGAGTTTAGGAAGCTAATGAGTCACTTTCTGTTCAAACTCGTGCAAAAATAGGTTTTGCTGGATCAGATGGCACCGTTGGTGGACGAAAGCTGGCGGGTAAAGTTTGAAAGGGTTAGAGAAGATGGTTTCTCTGGTCTAAGGGGTTTCTGGGTCCTTCGTGAGATTGTGATTCCTATCATCTCGAAGCTGCTGACTGCACTCTGCGTTCCCTACGTGTTCGCCAGGGGTCTCTTCCCTGTGCTTGGCTATCCATTGATTGTGAACTCTGCTGTGTACCGATTCGCATGGCTCGGCTGCCTCCTTTTCAGTGTGGTGTGCTTTTGTGCCAGGAGATTCCATGTCTGGTTCACTAACCTCCACAACTCCATACGGGATGATCGCTATCTCATTGGCAGGCGGCTGCATAATTTTGGGGAGGACCCAGTAGACAAGAGAAATGAGCAGCCGCCCATAATTCCCCAGATGATCCAAGGCAACATGGACCCGCCGGCCGGTGCTGGATTGATGCATCGTGAACAAGAAGCAGGTGTGGGATTGAGGCTGAGGCAGCACAATAACCCACAAATACGGCACTTATTTTAGCCCGAGTGCCTCCAAAAAGCTAGCATTTTTCCAGAACGCATTGTAGAGTATGTTGTTATGAATCGAGGTTGTCTGAAGAGCATGTCATCTGGTAGATGCTTGATTCGCTGAAGCATTACGGATCTAGTTCGGTAACCACAATGTAGAAATGCTCTGTGGTGAGCTTCTGTGGTGTAACATGCAAAGCTTAACAGAACTGTACTAAATCGATTGGATTGGTTTATTCAGTTGGCAACGGTGCAAGTCTTCTGAACTAGTTGATTGACTTGCAATGTGAATATGAATATTCCCATACTATCTTAGTGCAATCTTGCTCTTTGCTTTATTTCAGTAGTAGTATAAGTGAAGGTTTTGTGGGATGCAAACTATTAAGATGGATCATGACAGAGAGTTTCTTGCCCATTGTTAGTTGGTTAATATAGGGAAATGGGCATGCTGTGAATGTAGAGAATAAGATTGATAAAGGGAAGCAGACATTTTAGAGGGAGGTGCAAAACTTCTCAATCATGACTGACTATGCTTCCCATTTGTAGTTTTATTTCGCGTTGAAATTATGGAAATATTGGTGGAAAACAAAAGGTATATTCTATTAGATTCATTTAGTATTAATTATGGCTTATAATGAGTATATTATCATTGATCATGACTCATAAATAGTAGAGGCTTGATCACGCAAATTATGTGCTAATTTACTTATTTATTACTCATAAATATCTCATATACCTTGTTATCATATTCTAGTGTGGGTTGTGAAAGACGTGATTGACTATTTGGTGAACAAGTTGGTAATGGAGAAAGCTTTTGCAGAGCTTTGAATATCATATTCAAGTTTGATTTTATGACAAATCTTTTTTTTTTTTTCATTTGTATCTACGAGACAACAACAAAAGTGTTGATGACTGTAGCAAAAGTGTTGGGTGCATGTACAAAGAAGTTATCATACTTGTTATATCGTCACGTTTAAACTGTTGTTGTGTTCAATATCAAGTTTTGTATTTTTGTATTTCATGAAACAGTAGAAAGCTATAATAATTTTGATATTTAAGATGCATAAAAAATTAACAGTATTGTGGATGATTTAAGATGCCCGCCCCTAACAAATTTAACTTTCATGACCATGGTGTGTCTTGAGTTGAGTTTCATAGCCATGGTGTGTCTCGAGTTTTGTGGAGAATAATGTGTGTATAAATAAACAAAATTTTCAGAGGTATAAAAACAATTTTTTCCTAAACTCTCACTATTCTTATAAGTGTAATTTTGTCAATCAAATGTAGGCCATCCTATATATGCAGGACTAATAATTCTTATAAAAGGATAAATAATAGCATATTGCGAATATCAGAAATATTCACCTCTATAGTTTTTTATTTTATTTTTTAGCATAAGTAGTGAGCCCAAGCAAAACATCCCTACCTAATCTAAAATTTACAATTTTTTTTTAATTATTTTCAACACAATCTAAAAATAGGGGAATTTCTAGATGGGCACAGGTTTTTTCCTAGTGGGCCCACTTTTCCTAGTGCGCATATCATTCCTTTTTAAAAAAAACCTTGTTTTTTCCTAGTGAGCACACCTATATAACCAAATTGCCCTCACCATCCCCCTCTCCAACTCTCTCACCATTTCCAAACCCATTCCTTAACCCATTCCTGGTGAGCAGTAGCACCCATTCCTGGTGAGCAGTAGCAGCAGCAGCCTCAGGCGCAGATCAACCAGAGTTGCATACTTGCTCAAGGAAGTGCATACTTGCTCAAGGAAGGGAGAGTTTCTAGATGAGCACACCACTTGTCTTAGTGAACATCCGTCCTAAAGTTGTAAAAAAAAAAAAAAAAAAAAACCTAATTTCTCACTTCATTTTCTGATCTTATTTTTTGTTCTGGTGGGAATTAATTCTTGAATGCTGCTAAAACTATTTGGAGGACTAATCTTCAAACACTTTGAAGACAGTTCGAGGACTAATCTTCGAACTATCCTCGACTACTAATCTAAACTGCACGCTATGAAGACCAGTGGTGTGCTCGATTAGAAATTCCCAATAATGGCTGGAATGCAAAAAGTTGGCACTGTTATATGATTATTTTAGAATATTAGAGTTTGAGAAGCACACTTTCTATGGACTACATTGATGTTTGGTTACTTGCAAGTGATTTTGCAAGCTATAACTTATATCACTGCAATTGAACTTGCATCAATAAAAATTTATGCAACTTGTATTACTATTTATGGTTTAGGAGTTACGAGTGTTGAGTAGATTTACAAAAAATTTCAAATGTTAATTTTTTTTTTCAAGAAAACTGAGAAATACCTTATTTATTAGCGGTCATTATTTGTAAGAGATAGGAAAAGTATCACACTTTTTTCTACGTCGGCTATAATTACTGCAAATGTGTAAATGGTTATAATTGCAATTGGAAGCTTTGGTAACTATAGTCCCAACACAGTGAAAAGAGCAACCTGCAGCAAATACAGTTACAACTGCAATAACTTGATATATTCTTCTTTTGTTATAACTTTTTCGATCAATTCAAATTCACAAAAACTGCAAGAGTTGCTAATGTTTGCGCTTTACAAAACAAATTCACTTTATACGATATAATAGGGGGATGTATTTCGTGAATCCACCACAAGCGAGGTGACCGTAGGCTGTGCATCCTCATCGAAAACAAATGCAGCATCATCACTACGAGATGCCGACTGTTTTTCCAAGCATCCACATAACGAGAGAGAACTCGATCATAAACAACGCATGAAGCCATGTCCTGTCCACCACGAACCCGAACACAGTGATCCCTGCTCTGTTGTTCTCTAAATACGTCACTGCAGTAAATTGGAAGCATTGATGATGAAGTTTAGTTATATCAAGTAGTTGACAATCTAGCCAAGTCAAATTCAAATATCTGGAGTTAGTTTCTGATCACCTAGTGACTGCCGCTTTTGGAAGGAGATGGTGTTGAGATGAGTGTGCACAAGTTTGGATTCATCCAACTCGTCTTCGGATTCACTTTCGTCTTCATCATCGTCCTCAGATTCGGACTTGGGGTAGACGCTGGCATACCCTTGCTCGGAGGAAAGCATCTCAGGATCTTCGTCGAAGGTGTCGATGGTGGCACAGACATGCCACATCGCTGCATGGCTCGTGATCGCCTGGGCTTTGTGTGTGATCTTGGCGGCGCTGCGCAGGCATATGAGGAGCCCCGTCACCAGTACCATGGAGCACAACTGCAAGCCCGAATTCATAAGGTTAACAAATTAATGAAGTAGGCATGCTAGCTGGGATGAAATTAATTAAACATACAGCGAGGTCTCCGGCGTTGGACCAGTTAACGAGCGCACTGGGGCGGGTGGTGAGGAAGAGCACCACAAACTGGCTGCCGCTGACGAGCACGAGGATGGAAACGATGAAGGAGCGGTAGCGGTGGCTGATGATCTTAAGCTGTTTGCGGATCCTGATATGGTCCCTGAGAACCGACCCCACGTCCGGTGCCTGCTGAAAAGACGCTGCGAAGTCATCCAGCCTCAGGATCTGCAGGAAGCAGATGAGGCGGAACAGGACGCACACGAGGAAGAAGATGGCGGTTCTGTAGATCCAGGACGCAAGCTCGAGCATGCAGGCGACGGCCTCCGTCAGCGCGGGGCTGCTGAAGAGGAGGAACCCGGAGTCCGACTGGACCAACTCCCTGCCCGTGGCGTACCAGAAGACCTTGTAAGCGGCCTGCGCAGCAAAGCAGGGCATGACGAAGTAGGAGAGGATCTTGAAGGAGCGGTTGAGTTGGACGGAGTAGTTGAGGCGTACGCGCTCGCTCTCGCCGACCAGCTTGTCGAGGAAGAGGAAGCGGCGGAGGCCGTAGCGGCGGACGAAGTTGGAGAGGCAGACGTAGGAGAGGGTGGAGGCTGCGGTCAGGGAGAGCTGGACGACGAGGTCGTAGACGAGGCGGCTGGCCTCGGAGTAGGAGAGGAAGCAGTGGGAGGCGACGGGGACGACGAGGGAGAGGAGGAGGAAGACGGACCAGGAGATGGTCATGTGCCAGGTGTCGGAGTGGTCGACGCACATCCAGCGGAGGCACGACCGGAAGCTCTTGAGCTCGTCGTGCGCGTGGGAGAGGCACCGGGTGTACGACGGTTTTCTTGGCAACGGTGTCGACGGTGCCTTCAGCAGGGATTCTTTTTCACCTTCCCCTCCTCCTCCTCCTCTTGCCATTGTTGTTGTTGTTGTTGTTGTATTTGGGTTGATGACAAATCAATGATGATAATTCTTTCAATTGATTAATTCTTCTATCGTTTCCTCAAAGTCTATGAATGTGAGGAAGAAAAGGGAATGGATGATGTAGAGAGAATGCAGAATGGGATTGTATATATTTAGAAAGGAAGTAGAAAACATAACCTTTTGCTAAAAATATACAATTTCTTTTCTTTTCTTTTTTTTTCCAAAGATAAATATACATCCTAAGATACCAAATTCAATTGACTAGGCTGCCATATAAAAATAGCGAACTTTTCTTTTTTTGACATGGACTAAATTTTGGAATCTGACATGGACTAAATTTGGACCGTTAGTAGCCTCATCCCAAAACTCGCCTCAAGAGAGAGGTGACAAGATAGGAACTACAGGCCATGGCTTGTTTGAGGGGTTATGGTGAAGAGGGTTTGCTTACAGAGGGGAGGGGAATTTGAGGGAATTTCTAGATGGGCACAACTTTTTTTTCCTAGTGAGCCCACTTTTCCTAGTGAGCACATTCTCTATTTTGAAAAGAGAGGATTTTTACTAATGAACGCACTATTATTTTCAAAATACCCTTCCATCTCCTCTTCTCTATATTTGATCCGAGCTAACAGTCCCGGATCAATTTGAAGTGATTCGAAACTGTTAGCCTGAATCACATTGATTGATCCGAACTGTCTAGTCTGAATTAAAGATGACCGATCCTTTCATCTTCTCCTTTTCTCTTCCTCTTCCTCTTTTCTCTTCCTCTTTTTTCTCTTCCAAAAAATCTTCTCTAACCCAAATACCCAATTCCTCCTTTCGTTTTCTATTCTCTTCTCTAAATCCAACACTATCTAACATCTCTTCTCTCCTTTTTGCCTACCGCCGCCGTCTTCACCGTCGCCGGTCCAGACAATGCCACCGCTGATTTTCTTCTACCATTTCTTCTGGGTTTTATGTTTTTTTTTTTTGGTTAACTGAACTCTAGTTTGAGAAGAGAAGGAGGAGGGAGGAGGAAGACATGAGTATTTTGGTCTAAAAAATTCGATGGCAAGATTGTAATTTGATATAAATTTTAAGTGGGCTCACTAGGAAAAATGCTGTGCCCATCTAGAAACTCCCAGAATTTGATGTCCATGCTACCATAACTGTTCACTATATTATCATTCTTCTACCGCACGTGCATCTCACGTGCCAATCTGCTAGACGGTGCCCTCACTCTGTTTGCTCTTTCGGGATGATAAGTTTCAGTACCCATGGAGATACTAAAGGGGTCTGCATGTAATTAATCCTATTAGTTTTCTACACTTGATCTCTATTCGGGGAATTTCTAGATGGGCACAATTTTTTTCTTAGTGAGCCCATTTTTCCTAGTGCGCACACCCTTCCTTTTCAAAAACCTTGATTTTTCCTAGTGAGCACACATATATGCCCGAATTACCCTCACCATCTCCTTCTCTCTAAATCCCTTTCCTCTCCCTCTAATTCAACCATCAACCTCCCCTCTCTCCCCTCCGTCGTCCTCCTCCACCTCCTGCGCTATCCCTCCATCTCCCCCTCCACCAAGCTGTCCCTCTTTCTCCATGCCACGTCACCATCATCTCCCTCCCCCCTCCCCTCCTCAGCCCCCTCCGTCCTCCTCCGATCACTTGCCAGCTCCAACCACATCGACCACCTCTCCCCGCCCTCCGTCTTGCCATCCCCTCCCGCTCCCACGACCCCACCACATTTGCCGCCGTCCTCAACTCCCTCCTCCGCCACTCCCGCTTTGACGACGCCCTCGCCGTCCTCGACATTGCGCAGCAAAACTCCGGTGCCATTCTCACTCCCCAAACCTACAACTCTGTCGTCCTCGCGCTCATCGACAAGTCCCAGCTCCCCCTCGTCCTCTCCATATTCATGAAAATGCTCCAGTCGTCAACGCATCACCACCCGTATGCTGCCACCTGCACCCGCCTGCTCGTCGCACTCCTCAGAGCCGACATGCAGGAGGACTTCCGAGACCTGTTCGACGAATTGTCCAAGAGAAACTTTCGGTTTGATCACCGCGGTTACAACGTACTGATACATGCGTTTGGGTGCTGGGGGATGTTGGGCGCTACAGTAGGACTGTTCCGAGAGATGAAAGCGAGAGATGATCCGACCGTAACGTCGGATGTTTGCACTTACAATTCGCTGATCAAGGTATTGTGTTTGAATGGGAGGGTTCGGGATGCGCTGAAGGTTTATGACGAGATGAAGGGGTCCGGGCACGAGCCAGATGCATTCACGTACCGGACGCTGATCCAGGGGTGTGCCAAGACGTACGTGGTGGAGGAAGCGAACCGGGTGTTTCGGGAGATGGAGTATAACGGTGTTCGGGCTGATACCGTGATCTATAACAATTTGCTGGATGGGTTTCTGAAGGTTAGGAAGCTGAGTGAAACTTGTCAGCTCTTTGAGAAGATGGTTTTGGATGGTGTTCGAGCGTCTTGCAATTTTCTTTGTCTCATCTCGTTGCTGGTGGATCAAAATACTAGAAATATGAAGCTCGTAATGATGATAATAATTTTAGAATTTGTGATGTTTCGTAGAATTATTTGTAATATGTAAATTAAAGAACCAATTTTTGAATTACGAGCAATATTGGACTGATATTGTAATAGCTATCTCAAAACTGATATTTTTATTCGTTGATAATTAAAACCTCAGACTTCAAAATGATGATGACGATGATACATAGATATCGTTACAATCATTAGTTTGAGAAGCAGATTGATTTCTGCAAGCTTCGCTTGGGATCATAAATTGTTTCCTCACTAAAGATTATGTTATATTTGTAGTTATTAACATTTTATTTTACTAGGCAAGATTCAGATGCTTTGTCCAAATATTTATTGTCCAAATAGTTTTTATCTTGTCAAGGTACATGCAAAAGAATTTGGATTTGAAGTTATGAATGAAACTTTGATATTGTGTATTTTGATACCAAATTGGGGGTATGAAACACGGATAAGTAATTATATTTGGTAGGAGATATTATTTATTTATCGTATTACGGGTTGTACACATCGTATCAAGGTATTTCTGGTCATGTATTCTTGATCCGGAGTTACAATCCCGGATCATTTTTAGGTGATCCGGGACTGTAAACCCGGACAGGGAGCCAGAGACTCTGGCTCCCTGATCCGGGCTAGCCAGCCCGAATCAATGCCAACCATCCGGGGTGGCTAGCCCGGATGGGTTGGCCTGGTCTGGGCTGGATAGCCCGGATCAGGGGCCAGCTAGCCCGAATCAGGCGCCAAAGTCTTTGGCACCTTGATCTTCTCTGTAGACCCACAAAACAAATTTTTTTTCTATTTTCTAGGGTTTCACAATGAAAGAACCGATTTAAGCTAAATATATATTTTAATTTCCATGATTTTTTACTAAAAAGAGTTAATATTAAAGAGGAATGAGATTTGATTCTGAAATGGGTTAGGGAGCAGGGGAATAGATTAATACCCCTCCTCCTCTTGAGTCTAGCATACCATCTTCACTCGACCAATCAAATTGAATTCAATCTCATACAGGAGGAGGTGAATGAGGGGGGAAAACTAAGAAGGAGATGAAGGAGCAGGGAAATTTTGGCCAATGGAAAGTGGGCTCACTAGGAAACTTTTTACAAAGAAGGAGATGAAAGAGGAGGTGAAGGAGGGACAATTTTGCCAAAAAAATTGATGGCAAAGTAGTAAATAAAGTGAGCTTATTAAGTGGGCTCACTAGGAAATATGCTGTGCCCATCTAGAAAATCCCCTATTCGGTGATATTAGAACTTCCAACGGTAACACGATAAGTGCATAAACACCAAAGCATGACACAATATGTCAGATATATACGAGATACAGAATCAACAAATAGGAAAAAGATTTATGTTTGTGTAGTATATATCCTTTGTTTCTTCACTTAACAACTGTTTTATAGAATAGTCCTATTTATGGCCTATTTATGGAATGAATTTAAATAATTTTTTTAAAAAATCTTTCCTTATCTATAGTGTATGCATTTATAAGTTCTTCTTCTATAAATTAATACTAATAATGTATACAAGTGTATTATAAGGTAATATGTATTCTTTTAAAAGGCCAAAATAAGAAACATAATGACTACAAATTTTTAGGCGAGTACTTGAAGTATTATTTTCTACTAATATTCGAAAAGTGTCACATAAGTAATAAAAATGTGCATGTCCCCATTTCTGATGCTCATAAATATCAAAAACTCTATATTACGTAAAGGGATATTTATAGATTTGCCCCTTAAACTTTATAAATTATAATTTAGTCTCCAAAATCTTCATATTTAGGATTTAGTTCTCCAAATTCTTTAAGCTACTACAATTTAGTCCCCCACTTTATATTTTGGCCCGATTTTTCCGTTTTACCCTTGATTTCTTTCACTTAATTCCCATTCCCTCATCCCCCTCTCTTCTTAGTTCTTATTGGATTCCCCCTTATTCTTCTCTTCTCTCTCTATTCATTTATGGAGTTCTTCCTCTCTATATTGAGACCAAATATATTATTCTCCACTAAATGTATTAAACCTTTAAGTTTCCATATAAATTTATTTATTGGGTTCTCTCTCTATATTGGATAAATTCATTTATAGATTTAATACATTTAGTGAAGAATAATACATTTGGTCTCAATATAGAGAGCGAGAACCCAATAAGTGAATAGAGAGACAAGAGAAGAAGAAGAGGGAAATCCAATAAGAACTAAGAAGAGAGAGGGAAGAGAGAAGGGGGAATTAAGTGAAGAAAATAGGGATAAAACTGAAAAATCGGGCTAAAATATAAACTGAGGGACTAAATTGTAGTAACTTAAAAGATTTGAGACACTAAGAATATCTGGAAGATTAAATTATAATTTATAAAGATTTAAGGGACAGATCTGTAAATATCCCTTACATAAAATTATTTACATGTCGACATAAGAACAATAAATATTTTACGCTATTATATTTTCTTTCGTAAGCGAATAATAGTACAATACATATATATTGCTTGAAACATTAAACCCTAAAGATGTAAATAACATTTTTATTAGAAAGTACACATTGTATTCACATCCTAATGTTTTATGCTTATTTAACATCCGTGTTATATTGGATCATATTGTACATGGGTATTGAAACTACAAAAGTAATTGTAGCCAGCTTTCCTGGGGAGAGGAATTCATGGCTAATTATAAACTATTTTAATTTATATTATTCTATCAAAAACTTAGTATATTTCTATACATATATGTTGTCGGCGCTGTATTACAGTAAAAAAAAAAAAACATGCCAAGTATTGAAACTACAAATGTAATTGTAGCCAGCTTTCCTAGGGAGAGAATAATTTATATTATTCTATCAAAAACTAAGTATATTTCTATACATATATGTTGTCGGCACTGTATTACAGTAAAAAAAAAAAAAAACATGCCAAGATGTCCAGCTGGTCAACTACAGTCCTGCAAGTTCAATTAATCTTTTTTGTGGGAAATATTGGAAAGTGTGTGTATATATTGTAATTTGTTAAATCGTTCTATTAATCTTTTTGTTAATACTATTTGGGGATTTGCATAAAATTTATAACTCCACGGAGTTTACATAATATAAAAAAAATTTATAAAGGTTTCTAGAAAAAATGCCATACTTCATGGTACTTTAGCCGACATTCTTCATACATTACAGCTGCTATAATGGAGTTGTGTGTATAAATTTACTGCATCAGAATGAAGTAGAAATAAACAGCAGAAGTAATAGATAACTCAAACTCTTCAACTAGAATTATCAATAAATATGTTATTTACAACTCAAAAGTAAATTTCTAAATATTGAGAATAAAATTAAAAAAAAATAAAATTACAGACATTAATTCTTACAATTAATATAAAAATTTAGTTCATCGGACCTGAGTAGCAATGCATGAAAATTCAAACATATTATTTACGTATCTTCGACTTTAATAATCAATTACTGAAAATATTACATAATTCAAAAAAAAAAAAAAATCAAAAAAAAGAAAGAAATTACAAGCAATACTAAGAACTTATAGCAAGGCAACAAGCCCAAGATATTCTACACATAAGCTTCTTTCTTGTAACAGTTAAAATAATTGAGGGGGCAAAAAAGAAAAAAAAAATAGCAAATTTACAAACACCTCAAAGATAAATTCTTCCAGTATCAAGATTCCCTTTTATGACGAACAATTTTGGAACGAACAATAGCATCACAATCGATTTACAGGATGCTGTCCTTGCCCTCGCAAGCCCAACACCAAAACAATCTCATGCCAACCCCACACGAAAGATTGTTTCTGAACTTGCGGCGCAAATCTTCAGCTTCACAATATCGATGGAGACTGAAAACAGTAGTCCAGCTGAGATTTTTCTTAGTTATGTAATGGTGATGATATGGGCTCAGTGAAAGGCTTACTAGCATTCAGTAGGAAGTAGTTAGCAATGTAAGCTGGGAATCGATAGTGTGAGTTGGGAGGAACGGGTGGGCTATCTGGCTATGCCTCGAAGAGACTGCAGTCGTGGCCTTGGCCTCATGATCGTTTCATCACTGTGCCGGATCCATTCTGACAATTTCCAGGGTTTCTGCCATTTCCATTTGAACTGCAGTAGCCACTGGTGATGACTGCGCTTCCATCTCCAAAGCTTTCCCGATTGGCCCGCTACTGTCAGCTTCTTCCCCATGGAAAGATGACCAATTGGGACCATCTACAGTACGAGAGCGGTTTCTATATTTAGTTGTTTTGCAAGACAAAATTAAGAGGTTTGGTCACTAGTAAGAGAAGAAGATGAACCTTCATTGGCTGATTGCTGAAGTTTGCACTTGCTCTACTTGGACTGTTTACAATGCCAGCAGTATATTTAAGCTGCTTCTGTGCTGGTACTGCCACAGGGGATAATAGTGTGCTTGTTTCCTCAGCGCAATGCTTTAGTGAACCATTTGAGTTCACCTGAAACACCATTCAAATAAACGACGATAACTCAAACTGACACTGCCCGTTCTTTATTGGTCGGTGTGTGTGTGTGTGTTTGGGGGGTGGTGAGGGGGTGTTCATCCATGTTCAAGTTTAGATGGTCAGTGGTTTGACACTGGTGAACTCTTCGTTCATGTATGATTGCACGTCCGATTTTTGAACAGATACTAAGTTACAGTGTATTATGATATGGTGCTAGCTATCTTATAATGCTATAAACATCAAATGTATAATCTTACTGTAGGTGACGTGACTAGTGTGGCGGAAAGAGACTTGTTCTGCTTTTCGATCTCTTTCCTCCTTGCTTCACTATGCCGAAGAATACCAACAAGCTCGGTCATTTGCTCCTCGAGCTCCTTGATCTCAATTTCCTTCTCCCTCAATTGGCATCTGTTTCAGTACACTTATCAATATCCTGGAGCTAAAAGTCTTGAAATGGTTAAAGAATGCATACAAAGTACCGATAATAGCTCAAAAAGGTAAACCAGAAACCATATGAGACGAAAAAAGTTATATAGAAGTATTCACCAACTTAAATGAATATTATAGAAATTGAATATGCAATGAGAAAAATCGAACATGAAAGGATCTGTGTTCGTTATGTCGAACCTTGCGTCTGCAGCAACGTGAAAAATATACTGAAGTAAGCTCTTTGCATCTCCCAATGAACGCAACTGGTTCCACCGCCCACGGCCACTAAATGCACGTTCTCTCTCCTCTGCCTCTGAAAGTTGGGAAGCCATTGCTACGAGAGTGTTTGATGAAATGCTCACCATATTCTCAAGTGATGCTATTCTAGCCATTCTTGCATTTGGGGACATGTTGGATACTCTAACCAAGAAGAGAAACTTACTTTTTAACCTTCAAATGGTTTTACGAGAACAAACTATAGACGTCATCAACAAACAACAAAAAACATAGCTAAAGCTAGAAAAGGGGAGATTCACAATAATGGTACCTGTTGTTTCCATTCCTCCCTCTTGGGGAGCTTAGCCCGCCAGAAATTGCGTCTTCTTGTTTTAGAACTGCAAGTTCTTCACCCATTGCAGCTCGTCTAGAGCCAAGAGGGAACGATAGAATTAGGAAGAGATGGCACGTTCTGAAATTAAGCAAGCACCAATTGTGGAAGTAAGATAAAAGTAATAGATTTCACGTACACTTGACTTTGCTTCTCGTATTCAGCACGAACTTCATGCACGTTCACCATGACTTCAAGCTCATGATCTAGCCACCGCTGCAATGACTTCTCATTTACCTGAAGATTGATACAAGTTAATATTGTGAAGCCGTATCTAATGAAATATACAATACAAACAAGAGTAAACATATCCATTACCAGGGAGCCTGGCGAATTTCCATTTGCAAAGCCTGGGAAAGAAGCTATAATATAAGTTGCACAATACGAGAGGGAAAAAATCGTACAAAACGTAGCAGAAGAAGAAAATACCAGAGTTCTCGCGTGATGAGGATTTGCGAGCTTCCAACAACTCCTTCAACTTCTTGGTTGCCATTGCAGCTTCTTCTGTCTTTCTTTGAAGAACCTACAAGAAGAGAATTTCAAAAAAAAACCTTAATATTCAATTCATTTCTCTCATATATAGATAGACACTGCCGAAAAAGTTTAAATTAAATTTCAAATTTATTTTATCCCAGCCGTAAATTCACTTATTGCTCTACTGTTGAGTATATGTGCATCTGCCGCTTGCTTTGTCCTAATAAAACACCTATCCTGACTCAATTCTTCATTTAATTAGGATGATATGGTAACTGTTCATAAAAACCCGAATTAGCTAAGAGCTGGGAGGTTCTTGATTCATTTACATTCACAAGTTTAGTGAACAATATTTGAATAACCTACTACAAGTACTTATAATATGGTGATTTAGATTTTTATTTTTCCAATGTTTATCACTTTATAACGAAAATTCAATTGCATAACATTATCTTTAGTCACAAGTTTCGGCAACTAACATATATTACTATTCACATGATGATCAGTCATTGTGCCGTTCAGTATCTTGGAGAAGGCTTGGATGATTATGACAACAAAAGTTGGGAAGGTTGAAAAGCGTACAATCGGTTTGCTTGTGCAAATGGCCAATCTATCAATTATGAAAGGTTAAAGCCTCTCACATTATTAGTGATCAGAACACAAATAAATAATAATGGATAAGGTGTTTTTATCCGTAAAAGAGATCAGCGAATGCTGATTAGTCGTGTAATTTGAACAATTTTAGTGCATATGTCAGGCTTCGCTTGTATGACTTGGTAGAAAAGCAGCTTGTATCGAAGGGAATGCTCAAGACCAGAAAGTACATATGATGCAGGATATGGAGCCTAAATGGAATCAGCATTCAAAACAGATGACAAGCTATAAACTTCTGTTAGAAAATGAAGTTACCAATTTCTGTCGCTGATTCAAAGCCTGAAGTTTATGCCGTTCATACTCGTTTCTCCTTCCCTCCTTCCTCAACTGCTTGACAACAAGGACCAAGATTAAAAGAAGTTCATAGAAATTATAGTAGTGAAATTTTTTTGCAGAAATCAAAATGCTAGAAGTTCTTTGTACTTTCAAAACTATCAAAATATCACAAGATGGTGCGACTTTTCTAATTGAGTTGAAGTGGTGAACAATGCCGATGTCCATGAATTATAGGAGAAATCTTCTAGGAATTTAATGCTAACAAAAAATGTATTAGCAAGTTGACTCATTGTCATAGTTTCCCAGTTAGACTACTATCTTATATCAGTTTTTGCTATAAGAAGTAAAAGGACTTTAATATACTAATTATTTTATAAGAATGAATGACTTGTGCACAAACCAACCAGATGCACTTGGGCCGACAATTAGGTAACCATAATTGTGTAAAAATAAGGTGTAAATAAACTAAAAACTTGTTCAAGCTTTCCCCTTCCTGAGAAAGAATATTAGAGCACAGAAACCATGACGATGCAGAGAATAGTATTTCAAGTAACATTACCGCAAGTGCGTACCACTTATAAATTTCTGACTTATCGCTGTCAACTAGAAAATGCACATCGATAACCCAATCCCCTTATTCGTAACAGGGTAATAATTAGTATAAAGAAATAGTACGACAGGCATTGGCAATAAAACATTCAACGAACTATAGTTCTAGTATGACCATATACACGCAACATAGCCAAATCCAGTATGCTACCTGATCTTTTCCTCCGGGAAAAACAAAATTCAGTTCAGATTGGCAAAAGTTAGAATACTAGCGTATACTTTCCGAATTCCTTATGAAAAAACTAGAAAATATAGGTATAAAATAGTTCTTCTAAAAAGCGAGCCAATTATTACAACACTCTTGCAAGGGAAAAAGCCTATTACTTGCTTTAATACATTATTACAACACTCTTGCAAGGGAAAAAGCCTATTACTTGCTTTAATACATTTCGACAGCATAGTGATTACTTTTGGATGTTATTTATTTATAGAAAACCATTAAGGAGAGTGTTGACAATCAATAACTTCGAAAAAGAACCAAAGCATGATGATAATGTACAGGCTGCTATGCAACTAAACATGCACCTGCAGAAGCTCTTTCTCTCGAGATGCCTTCCACTGACGAAACTGTTCTGCCTCTTGTTTTATCTTGTGTTGCAATTGAACCTGCAGTAAAATTATATCACAGAAGTGACTTAAGTACAATAACAAGAAGATGAATAAAACTGCATTAATTTTAAGGATGTAAAACAATGATGTAAAGGATACCTTTTGTGCCTTGATAGATTGAATTTCATCCTGCAACTTTTTTGCTGCTTCTTCGCTCCTCTGCTTTTGTTTTAAAAGTTGAACTTGGTTTTCTTGTTTCTTCTTAAGATCCAATATCTGAAAATTAAGAAATTATATAGAGAAAATTTAGGAAGAGAAGTATCACAAAGCTGCAGGCACAACCGTGCAAACTCTCCCACCTGTGCTTCGAGGGACTTCAATTTCTGCAAGTGAATATCTGGCAGCTTGTGAGCCTGCCCATCTGGGGATGCAAGACTTTCCACCTCGGCCAGTAACCTGTCTCTCTCTTGCTGAAATTATTTGCAGGTGTAGCTATTAGAAAGCAGTAGATGAAGAACCTTTTTTTTAGATAAGCAATTTATGAAGAACTATACAAACATTATTATGGAAATTGTTTCCATGGTATTTAAAACAACCTGTACTGTTTTTTTCTCATCTTCTAGCTCCATGAGCTTCTTCCCGAAATGTTGTTTAAGAGCAAGGGTGTCAAAACCTCCAAACATTTTCATCTCAGACTGCATGTGTGAGAGGAATCCTCATTTATCAGCTAGAAGATTAGAAACTTAAAACATGGAATAAAATTGACTATGAACACAAATAAATCAACTGGGCTTCCTCTATTTAGATGTGATCAAACTTTCAAAATAATACATAATTGATGAGGCATCAAGTCTTCTAACAGGAAAAATGGGAGAAAAGTGATTACAGTGGAATTAGAAATAAACCAATACTATGGCAACCACATATCATACTCAAGTATAAACCAAATTGTTTATTTAGCTGGCTAAGAGTTTGTCCACTTAATTTCTAGAAACTATTTAGCTTTAAATTCAACTTCAAGTACACTGGAGATGCTATATTCTCCTTTTTATTGTCATTATATGCTTGATTTGCTCGCTTAAACTATTGCAAGATGTTGCGCATTTATGATTCACTTAGAAAATTTATTTAAAAAGTTTTTTTTTTTTAAGGGTTGACGGCCCTAAGCTAGCAATAATAAAGAAGACGGGCAGCCAAAAAAAAAAAAACCACCCCCGCCACCGCGCAAAACAAACAAAACACACATAAAAAGAACCATCCCCAACTCAGAAAAAGGAATTTGATGAATAAAAGGAAACGAGGGTAAATACAATCCACAAGGCAGCAGTAGTATCAATAGTAAAACTACAGAAAGATTAGCAAAATATAATTTAAATTTTTAAAATAGAAGGGAATTCTCTGCCATCTGGTGCATGGTAGATATTTGTCAATCCTCCCATGTGCCAATTTATCATGAATACGTCAAGTTCATAGAATATGTTCAAAGGTGGTAGATTGGGAAATACTCCAGCACTCATATTGTTGAGCAAAAGTGATGGAGATCAGGATTTGATTTGGGAATAGATTAGATTTGATTAGATTTGGATCTTATTAGGATTTGGATTTTATTAGGATATTTGATTGGATTAGGAGTTTGGATTCTATTAGGATTTTGTTTGTTAGAGTTTTCCTATATATATGGGTTTGTACGGAGAATTGAAGAGAGATGAATAATATTTAAAAATTTCCTGAGATTTCTGACGTGGATTTCGTTTGAGCAAATCTTTCCTCGCGGATTCATGGAGAGTGGGCGTGGATTCACCTGCGTGGATTCCCAAATCTTGTAAGTTCTTCCCCAATCTATCTTTTCTTCCCCAATTCCTCTAAAAAAACCCTAATTCTCAAAACCCTAACCCTAATTTCGCCTCCGTCTTGCGTCAAATTTGGTATCAGAGCCTAGATTTTCTTCTCCATCACCATCTTCTTCTTCCACGTCTCCATCCTCTTTTATTTCAGTTTTTTTATTTTTATTTTGAAAAAAAAACAGATCTGAAAAAAAAAACAGATCTGAAAAAAAAAATCTGAAAAAAAAAACAGATCTGAAAAAAAGTTCCCTTTCTTCTCTCCAACAACAGCCACCTATTCCTCCTCCTCCACCTCTTCTTTTCTACCCACAACAGCCAAAAAAAAAAAAAATAGTTCAGATTTGAAGAAAAAAAAAAAGAGAGAAAAAAAAGAGAGAGAAAAAGAAAAGAGAGAAAAAGAGAGAGAGATCTGTTCACATTAAAAAAAACTGAAATTTCATATCTGAAAAAAAAATCAGATCTAAGAGAGAGAGAGAGAAGAAAAAAAATACAAATTCTTCTCCCCCTCCCTCTACTTGCCTTGCACCTCTTCTCCCCATTCATCCAAACCAGCACCAGCAACAGCAACAAGCAGGAACTGCAGCAGCAGCAGTAAAACTGCAGCAGCAGTAGTAAAACTGCTGCAGGACAGCAGCAATGGCAGCATAACAGCAGTGGCAGCAGCCAGTAGCAGCAGAACAGCAGACCAGTGCAGCACTTAAGGAAAAAAAGTGGTGATTCGAAGTTCATTTGGACGTGAACTATTCATTTTGAACTGAATTTCAACTACTAAATTCTTTGCAAATATTATTGGATTGCAATAATTTGTGACGGAATGGTTAATTGTTTCTCTCTAGTGATCTCATATTCATTTAATTTATTGGGAGAAATTAATTTAATGCATGCATTTGGATCGTCTGAATCTTAGATTTTGCACTGTCATCTGTATATTTGACTAATTTGCATTGCATAATCCATTCTGTATATTATGCATGTCTCATTTTACAACACGATCTAGTCGCCATTCGGAATCAAATAGTTCTCATTATATTTATGATCTGTGTGCTGCTAGAGAAATAATAGATGAAAAGTTCTGGTATAAAGATCCCGTATTTGATAGTTATTCCTCCACTCGTGACTTTATTGAGTGGTTAATGAATATGAAATGTTACTTTGACTGTTATGAAATGTCTAGCAAACGTAAATTTCAATTTGCTAGGAGACGACAAGCCAAAAATTTTTGGATTTCAGTAGAAATAGATCGTGAGGAACGTTATAGGAATCCTATAAACTCGTGGGAAGAGATGAAAAATATTCTTATTGAGAAGTATCTTCCTACGTATTATAGGACTCGTCTTTTAGATAAATTGAAAAATAGATTCACTCTAAAAATTAGAACACAGTGCCCTAAATGCGACAAATATGGACACTCTGCCTTTCAATGTACCATGATCAAGTGTTCGAAGTGTCGCATATCCTGGCATTATGACTATGTGTGTCCCCTCAAGAGTGAACGCATAGATATCATGCATACTAATCACGTTGACGATTCAGGAGTTATTAAGATTAATGTTTTTAAGGAAAGTACTATAATTGAATCACAATTGGAATCAAATATGTATATTCCTATTGTCGATACTACCATTCCTTTTATGGTTAATGATGATATTAGTAATGAGATACAAAAACCTAATACACATGCACCAACTGAGATTCATGTTCCTATTGAAATCCATACTACTGTAAAGAATACTACTAATACTACTAATGCTCAGAATGTTTTAGTAGAGTCTAGTGCACCCCCACATAATACTAGTTGTTCAATTTTGGAGTCAAATGTAGATGAAGAGACTGAGTATAAAATAGTTGACACTAATATTACTACTGGTAAGTCTTTGAGCATCATTCCCATATTTTGACAGGTTAATCCTAATATATTATTTTCTAGAGATCGTTTGGAGTTTCCTTTCGAGATTCATCAAATTCCCACACGGTGTAGTGATGTTATATCATTTGCAGTGATTAATGTATGTCATCTTAGGGAACCAACATATCTATTTTTTGGAGTTGTACCACTTGAGTCTGTTGCATTGCATTTGCCTGATATGCATGTTATGCATGATGAGATCTCTAGACAGATAACAATTTGCAATGATGAGTACAAATTTGTTGTATATCCACATAATGTTTTGTAGGAATTTGTACTTGATAATGAAGTGAAAATTTTGGTTCCTCCTGAGATGTTGCTTCCAGAAATTGTGAAGAAATTATACGTTTCACATTCAGATTTCTATAGAGTTTCGATGAAAATTGCTTCTACTGTCTATGGCCTGGATATTTCACAGGATCCATATTCGACTACTTCCATTATAGGTGTCTTTCCAGATCTACCGTGGTTCGATACAAGTTCACTAAAGAAGTCAGTTTCCCCTCCACCACTTTTATTCAGATGTGATGCACGAGCTATGGTTCCTCGACCACCACCATAGCCTAATTGGGATATTTCGTGGATACCGATCAGTTCAACCCGAACGTGTTTATCATTACTTATCTCCACATTCATCGGGGATGAATGCTTTGAAGGCGAGGAGAATTGATGGAGATCAGGATTTGATTTGAGAATAGATTAGATTTGATTAGATTTGGATCTTATTAGGATTTAGATTTTATTAGAATATTTGATTGGATTAGGAGTTTGGATTCTATTAGGATTTTGTTTGTTAGGGTTTTCCTATATATATGGGTTTATATGGAGAATTGAAGAGAGATGAATAATATTTAAAAATTTCTTGAGATTTCTGGCGTGGATTTCGTTTAAGCAAATCTATCCTCGTGGATTCGTGGAGAGTGGGCGTGGATTCGCCTGGGTGGATTCCCAAATCTTGTAAGTTCTTCCCCAATCTATCTTTTCTTCCCCAATTCCTCTAAAAAAACCCTAATTCTCAAAACCCTAACCCTAATTTCGCCTCCGTCCCGCGTCAAAAAGTTCATTAACATAGAAAATCTACCCTCAAAAACAAAAACAAAAAAAAGGTTGAAACTTTCAGTACCTCTTTCTGCTCAAGACGCTTATTTAATTCATTCAACTCCTTCCCCATAGTATCTTGCAATATCGTATGCTCCCATTCTTTGGCTACTTCTTCATCGATATCCTTGGAATTATCACCTGCTGATATTACAAATAGGAAGTTTTACCTATCAAGCAAAATTTCTACTTCACTGATAGTCAATTCTTAATATCTCTAAAGTCTAAAGCAGTGAACATGGAGAAACCCTATAAAGAAATGCATACTTATTCCACATGCATGCTACGGCACAGACTTACCTCTTAGGCTATCGGCCATTGGATAATCAAATGTGTCAGTACTTTGCAGGCTCCTCTTTAACCCTTCAGCTTTCACAAAGCCGTTCCGACCTTTCTGAAGTATTAAAACACAAAGTAATAAGATTTACCAATGTAATTAACTGTTTCCTACCTAAATGGCATCAAGGCAACCATGTTGCTCGCAATATAGAACAGGTAAGAAACCAAAAATTTTGAAGACTGAAAGGAAGCATAGAATGGTTTCCAGAAATATACTTGGACATCTGTTTCACATTGATCGGTAAGAGTGCTTCGGCTGCGGTACTCATCAAGTTCCCTACAAAGATCTTCATTAGTAGCTTCAAGCCAAGAAATTCTTTCTTTGAGAACCTACATAATAAAATATATACTAAGACGTTATTTCTTATATCGAGGAGAATCTGCAGCTAGGCAGCTAATAAAAACTGAAATTATTAACTTCAAGTTTTCAATATAAAACCTGAATTTCATTGCTCGAAGCTCCTCCACTGCGAGCATGTAGCTCTGCTTGCAAGAACTCAAGTTGCTGCCGCATCCTTTGCATCTCACTTGACATTGGATTTCTGTTAACCTGATCAAGAGATTCGACGAGAGCAGAGTCATAAAAGTGATCAAAGTCAGCATACTTGTAATCAATCCAGTGTAGAAACTCACAATAGGCTTATTCTGAATGTTGCGAGCACGATTAGCATATTTCAGAGTGTTAAGGGTTTCCTCTGCATTAATATCTGCGGGGCTGATGCAAGCTGGAAGAAAGTCCAAGTTAGAGAATGCATGCAAAGGTAAAGCACTGACAAATATCAGCTCTGTAAGTTATTTGTTTAACAGGGAAAAAAAAAAGAAGAACATCCCTTGCTGTTTGTTAGGGTTTTTGAACCTACAAGTGTGGCAAAATGTGTCAAAGCCACGAGAAGAAGACTCGGGGAAACATCTGCGCACAAACCTGTGCATGTGCATGCACACAGGTGCATTGAGCTACCAGTATTCCTACCAGTAACTAGTGTGAGCAGAAGCAGCATCTTCAGTGCTTACCAGTATAGCTACCAGTTATTCAAACTGAGAGAACCTATCGCTAGAAGCAGCAGCCATACAAGTAGTCTTGTTGGTGGTAGCCCAGTTGGCATGAATGCGGATTTTTGACTTTTCAACTTTTCAGATCAGTTTTTCACTCAAATTTTGGGTATTTGAGTTGGGTTTAAAGTGTTAATTGATCCATGAGAATAAAGATAGAAGTGAAATACTTATATAATTCCATTCAATCAAGACTGAGAGTTTCTCCAAGGAATTGAAGGTGATCGAGAGATTAAAGAAAATAGTTCCATCATCAGTTGTTGTTATTGATTTTGGAGATCAATATCGATCAATATCGCCCATCCACATACAAGGATTAATGCTACTTAATTGGTAACTCATACCCATTTGTATTTCATAATTTTCTACCTGTAAATCAGCAATTGTGAGAGATTAGTTGTTACTAGGTTTGAGATATCTTGAGTGGTAGAGCTTTGTCTACGGTTGTCTGGCAGAAGAGTTGGATCTAACGTTATTTTTTAATTGTGGTTGTTTAGCGTTTGAAAGTCAAATCATTGTACTTGATTTTTTTTTTTTATCATATTATAGTTTCTTTCGTGGTTTTTTTTAATCCAGTTTGGGTTTTCCTTGTTAAAAATCTTTGTATTAATGAGTCTAATAATTTGAGATTCTTTAATGTGCTTTATTATTGATTGATTGGTGATTAGTTGTTATCCATCAAATACTCCGCATTTCTGCAGCTTTTTCACTGTTTTACCAATATTGCAGTAAAATTTGTACACAAGTGTATGATCAAGGTTTAAGGATGTACAAATTTAATTAATTTGCGCTGCAAGGAAGAAACTAGTATATCTCAAATATACAAGCATGCTAAACATAGACTGCAAAATTGACGAATGTAATTAAGGCAAGTTGACACACTGACTGATGAAGTAACCACTCAGCCAAAGGGAAAAAGGTGTGTATTACCTATCATAACAGTCCTGCTATTTCCACCAAGTGAGTCCTGCACAGATTGAAACAAACAGATAAATATACGTAATACACAGATAACCAATGGCATTCAACTTGTTTAAAAATTACAGAGCAATCAGATTGACTTTTTCGATAAACACAAAATGCATAGTTTAGACACAGATCTCTCTTTTTGTGTATTTCTTTGTGTGAATAAATTTTGGTTTCTTTATATTTCCAGTAAGGTATACATTTTCTTGCAATTTATCATGCACAAACAAATAGGACACAACCTGCAGAAGACGAGTAAGTTTGCTGTCACGATAAGGAACATGAGCACCTTCTTTCCGCTTCTTTTCATCCCCAAGGGCACTTATAACATTTCCAAGTGCTAGAAGCCCCCTGTTGATATGAACCCCTGAATGAAGTAGGCAAACAGGACTTAGTAGTGTTTTTCTAATTTCTGGAGGTATATTAGATAATTTAGAAGATGGTAGGCTACCTTCCTTGAATCGCAAGCCATCTGAGCCTGTTCTCTTTGCACGTTCAGATCCAGCGAGATCTACAAGATGAAGTTTTGCACAAAGACAATCATCTGTGGCATCTTCCATTGGAGCACCATCAGCGGTAATAATTGGATCAAGTTTACGCATCTGCTCCAATGTGATTGTGAAGATGGCATGGGAACGACTATTAACGAGTTGAAACAGAAATGCAAATTTCATTAGAAATGACAATCAGGATTGTAAACCATTATAATAATCCAGATTACAAGAAAGCAAAAGGTCACTTATATCAAGTTCATCCAATCTGACATGCTGAATGGGTTAATGCATTTCCAGCAGTTGGAAAGTATAGCGTCAATTGAGATTTTATACGATATTATTGTCTCGACAGTTTTGCTTCAATTGTGTTGTCAAATTATACTTTGCGTGTTCTATAATATTTTAGGCTATGTTATACATTGACTAAGTACGTGTAGATGCATGCTATTGAGTATTAACACTCTTACCAAGTTTGATGAAACAAATGAGACCATTTCCATGGATTGTTATTCAATTTTCAGAAATACTCACAACAGAACTAAAACAACATAACCAAACATATTACGGAGATGTATGAACACAAGGAGCATAGTCTTTGAATACCTCAGCAATGTAAATTAGGTGTCCAAGAGGGAACACAGACACCAGCCACATAACATAAGAACCTGACATTATCTTAAGATCTAAACCAGACATCTTTGTTCTTTATCAGGCAATAATAAAATTATGATGGTATAATACAAATAGTTATAGCAGCCAGAGTTATTTTCTTTGCAAAGCTATGTAGGCAAACAAAAACTTATCTATGAGAAATATAATGGGATTATTAGAGTAAAAGGTCTCTCCTTATGTAAACTAATTTCCTTTCGTTTTTTGAGAATAAATGGTGGGTGATCTCCCCCACATTCCACTAATCAGGTGTTAACGAAACAAGCTACATATAGTATATTATATATACACATACATATATAACTAATTTCTTCACAAGGACTTGTAGATAAAACTTGGAATCTAACTTGTGCTAAGGACCCACAATAGAAAGTGAAATTTAAGTTTTAACATTATATCAAAACATTTTATATGAGACCAGGACATGGTATTAACCTTGATTGGTTGTTCATGTTTGTGCTTCCAGTTGCACGACTAAATGAACCTTGTTCAAGACACGCAGCCATTTCTTTCTGAGAGGTAACATCAACTTCAGTAGAGCCAGCAAGTGTTATAACCCCATTAGATCCTTCACGAATTTGCACTGGTGGCTTTCCAGGTATGGTAACCTTTCCAGCATGTCCATTTCCATTCTCAACTTTTCCAGCTGATGCAGAATCCAGCAAGTCCTTCACTTCTTCTTTAAGAATCTTTACAGGCAAAGGACATACAATTAGCCGTCACTTATCACTAAGACATTGTTAATCAGTAATTGTCATATCATTTAAGCACCCAATACTTACAGTATTTACACAAACGGGATGGAATTTAGCAAATGCATTTGCAACAATATAATAGAAAATCAACTAACAGAAAATAGATTTGTTGTCCCCCAGCGGAAACTGTTAAGCACTATATAAAGGGTGAGTGTAGAGTGTGTAGTTTATCCCTTTGACAAAATCTCTCTTCAAAAGTCTGCTCTCTATAAAGATTTTTTGAGTAAAATAATTCATCCTTGCAATTGAGGCTGAAAAAAACAGAGCCCAAATTGCCAGTCTAATGGGATCGTAAAATTTAAAAGATGGCCCATTCTTCAATTAGTTTAAATGCATTGCCTATGCACAGCAATAGTTAAAGGTATATTCAAAAGTAAAGTAACACGTGACTGAAATTTTGACTTAATATGGTATGGAATTGCAAAACAAAGACAGTCTTTTTTCGATTGATTATGAAAATGTCTTCTCAGGTTAAGGCCCAATTTTCATTTATAGGAGATAATTCTAAATATCCAATACAGTATTTTGAGAGAGAATGTGGAATATCTTTAAGAAGCATGCTTGAGGTCAGCGGGATACCGGTCCAAAATATCAATTCATTAGGTCATGAAAAAAAATTGAGAATAAAGAAGAGGGTATAAAATTATCCTGGAAATATCAAAATGGAAAAATACTAAGAGTCTAAAACAGGTGTTAAATGAACCATATGTAGATCATTCCATTGAAGAAAGGTCTAAGTTTACCATGTGTAGGACCTCTTTAGATACTCGCTAATTGTTTAAGATATTATCACAAAATCATTTAAGAGAATTGGGAGGAAACAGAAAGTAGAATCCATTTTACCTCAATGAATGACACGCGTAATTGGAACTCAGCTTGATGCTTCAAACTTTCAATCTTCTTGAATAATGAATTCATTACTTGGGGGATAAGTCCAGTTTGAGAACCATCTTTGCATCCGGTACCCATGGTGTATGTTTTACCTGAACCCGTCTGTTGACACATTAAAAGTATCAGATACTTCATGACCTCAAACTTTGTAACATAAAGGAACCAATGAAATTTTCTGAATGAAACGGTGGCTTAACATGAGAAGAATACTACTCAACCTGGCCATATGCAAGAACAGTGGCATTGTATCCCTGGAACAAACCATCAACAAGTGGGGCAACACATTCTTCAAACATAGCCAAAGATGGAGAACCGGTACTTCCATAGACATGATCAAAAGTGAACGAATGAGTGCCAATTTGCACCTGCCAGTCATAAGAAAGTGATATAAGTTCCTTAAGACTGACAATAGTATTTGATATATTCTGATAGTAGAAACATGCAGCTTTAGCTACGAATTGGATAACACAAAATATTACTAGATGTTCTCTCAAAAAAGAAAAAAGGGAAAATTTACTGGACGTCATACAGTCAGTAATAAAGTCTCCACAGAAATTCATGGTTTAAGATTAAGAAATTATCTCTTTAACTGATAGCCCATACTTGTGCCCATATTTTGAGCATTATTTATTTGCCAACAAAAAAAGATGTACCACATCGAGTGCATGAAAAGAAAAGCAACCCTTTAATAGCAGAGAAGTTAAGAGTAAAAGAGACGAACTTGCTGCAGCAATAATGAGATGGCTGAGAGATAAAAATCAATAAGGACAAACTGACTGAATATGATTAGACCAGAAAACGAAGGAAATTAAACATCCCTTACCCGTGAACAATCAAATAAAAACTCATGGCAAAATTTCAGAAACCTAGTATTAACTAAGTTTGTCGTCTTTTTTTTTTTTTTTTTTTTCAGAAACCTAGTATTAACTATCTAAAATATTCCACTAAAGAAATTGAAAAGAAATTTTCCCATTTCTTCTCATATGTTCTTTTATTTAAGATCTAAAAAATTGTCAACCCGGTCAAGTAATCAGCTTTAGGGGAAATCTGCAAGGTAAATTTCTCATGTCTGTCACCAATTATGAACTTCTCAAGACAAAGCTAAATCAAATGAGACCAAGACAACATCTGGATTGAACTCTAATAACATGGACGATGAAGTGATGTTAATTTTTCTAGTCTTAACTATAACATTTTCCAACCCAACCAACTGCAACATTGCAACTAGACTAAATTGGTGGCTCTCCTTGACGAATTGCTCCAATCCAGGCTATAGAAGATCATAAAGAAAGTCGAATTTAAGCATCATCCTTTGACTTAGCATTTATACCAATAATTTAGGCTACAGCATGTTTTCCCCTGTTCTTTCCCCGATTAATTAGCAGACAGCTGTTTGATTGGAATCTCCTTTGCATGCATTATTCTAAGGTTTGTTCATTTTATCTATAGAATGATCTCTTTCCCCCGCTTTCTCCAGATTTATAAGCAACCAGCTGTTTGATTGGGACCTCCCGTGCATGCACTACTTAAAGGTTTGTTAATTGCTCGAGAGAAGGATCTTGCTTCTTTAAGCCTCAATGTGATGTCTATACAAAACTCATAAGTATGTTTGATATCCAAGTTGCAGTGAGAACAGGATCTTTAGCGGTCACAATGAATGACGGGAAAAATATTGTCTTTTTCTATAGAATTTGTAATATGTAAGGAAAAAAAAAATATTGGACTAATAAAATGTCCTGTGCAGATGGATAGTTAAAAAAAAAAAACAGAGAATAATGAAACAAGAAGATTTTAGGAAATTTGTAAAGATTTCTTTCAACAATTTCTTGATGATTAATTTGTTCAGAAATGCAAACAAAAACAAATAGATCAAGCATTGAAAAACAAATAATTCAATAATATAATAGAAAAATGGTACAGATAAGTTTTTTTATGATCGTAATGAACGAGGGAAAACAAAACTTTTTGTGTAATCTAAGAGTTGTAATATGCAAGGAGAAAATATTAAATGGTAACATGTCCTTAGCCATGCTAATGGCAAGTCAAAATTTTAAGAGTTGACGGTCTCATCATAATAACGAATGGGTAAGTTCAGGAAATCAATCAAAATTTAAAAGCTGAAGATTAAATTTGTTCAGAAATGCAAACAAATAGATCAAACACTGAAAACAAAGTATTCAATAATATAATAAATGGTAAATAAATTTCTTTTAGAGATCACAACAAATGGGGGAAAAAATGGTTATTTTTGCAAAACAAGATTTGTAATATGTAGGAAGAATATGTCCTTTTCCATGGAGGTGGCAGGTCAAATTCAAGGATAATAAAATAGAGAGAAAGATATTATTAGATTAGCAAATGGAAAAGTTTGGGAAATCTATAAAAAATTCTATGAATGAAGGAAAAAAAAAACATTTTTATGTAATTTAAGAGTAGTAATATGCAAGGAGAAAACATTGACGAATAGCATGTCCCTATCCATGGTGATGGCAGGTCAAAAATTTTTAGGAGTTTGCAGCATCCTCAGAATAATGAATAAGAATATTTAGGAAATAGATAAATATTTTTTTGATAAAATTTTAAAGATTAATTTATCCAGCAATGCAAACATATAGATCGAGTATTGCCTAACAAAGCATTTAGCAATATGCATATTTTACAATGAGTAAGGAATTATATGATATAATGAAAGAGGAAGAAAAAGGTTTTTTTTTTTTTTTTAATTTTAAATTTAAGTGTTGTTATATGTAAGGATCGAATAAAATGTCGTTCATCCTAGAAATTGGCAGGTCAAAAACCTCAGATAAATAAAATCAGAGAAAAATGGGAAATTTTGGATTTTGAAAATTAATTTGTTTAGAAATGCAAACAAATAGATCAAGCTTCGGACAACCAAAAAAAAAAAAATTAACAACATATTAAAAAAAAAAAAAAAATTGGGTAGTGAGGTAGTCAGGTTTCGTTATATTTATTGGAAAAAAGTTATCTACCAACTAGAACTGACATCAATATCAAAAAGCAAACTTTAAATTCTAAAGAAAATCAATTAAAACCCAAATTATGCACGTTAATCAATTAGAACATATCAACAAATTTTCTTTTTTCAGTTACCATACAACTTAAATTCATGATAATTATAAAATAAATCACTAATCTTAACTAACAGATGTTCCATTAGATCTCAAAAAGCCATAACAAAAATAAAAATCATAACTTTGACAATTTGCCAAAATAAATAAAAGTGGGCTAATTGTACAAAGATCCAATCAAATCGTCCCAAAATCAACAAATACCCATCACAGATCTCCAATAAAATTCCAAAAAAAAAAGTAAATTAAACCATAATTAGGGCAACCTGTGGCTTTCCAAGACTGACGGCGACGCAATCCTTGCAACCCTGCAGCCTTTCGTCGCCGATGAGCGGCCTGATGTGGACGGCGACCTTCACACAGCAATCTTTATCCTCCCCATTCTCCATTGACATCTTTAGTTCAAATTCTCGATACCCAGTTAGAAAATTTTCATGGGTTTTCTAAATTGAGCAATGAGTAGTTGAGGTTCAAGAAAATGGTGATGAGGATGAGAAGGAAGAGGACAGAGGGGAAGTTAACTGAGGAGCATCAACTGCTATCATTTTCCTTGGACTTGAGACCAAAGGGAAGAGAGGGGAGAGAGAGAGAGAGAGGGGAGAGAGAGAGAGAGAGACTGTGGGTGGTAGAGAGAGAAGACTTGAGGGCTAATCTTTCCCAAAATGCCCCTCAATCTCTCCCAGAGATTTTAACTGAGAGAGGTTGCAGTGAGAGGAGAAGGGAGAAGAGAGCTACTGGTGTTGCTAGTAAAAGGAATTAGGGAGTTTCTAAAAGAGCACACTTTTTTTTTTCTAGTCAGCCCACTTTATGACCGTTGGAACTTCCAAAATAACGCTATAAGGTGAGTTTACTAGGAAAAAATGGTGTGCTTCTTTGGAAACACCCTAGGAATTAGGATATCCCTCCTTATTTATTTTTATTTATTTATTTTATTTTTAATTTTTTTAATTTTTTTTGCTTGATTGGATGCCCCTTTTTTATTTATTTTCGCTAGATTAGACTCTCATAATTAAGACCACTTATACATAGTATCGATTATATTTCTCAAACCTTACAAACCAATTAGAAAAATTCTTCTACTAAATCACTTAGACTATGTTTGGGAGTTTTCTTTTGAAATATTCTTAGAACACTTTCAAAACACCCTAAATATGTGTTTTGGAGTATTTTTTAGACATCCCAAATCGGACTGTTCTGAAGTATTTCGAATCACTTATCAAAAAGTACTTTTTCCCCTCGTTCTAACTCTCTCTCAATGCTTTTCCCTTTCTAAATTGGATATATTTATCTTTTACATGTTTATGACTCACAAAACTCGTGAGAAAACTCAAAACTCCCAAATGTAAGTTTTAATACTCCGAAAATTTATAATCAGAAGGGTTAGGGCTTAACAATACGTCGACAGTGGAAAAGACTTCAAGACAAATGAAAGTCCAATTCATGAATGAAAATATCTTTTCGGATTTTCAGGTGACAGAGATTGATTCGGTAAAGAAACGGTATGACTATTGACGTGATCGGCGAACCGTCAATTATCCTTCCGGAAAGAAAACATTACGGACTTTAAAAATACGCCAAAAATCTTAATTTACAACACGATACCGTTACTGGCCACATAATTCGCAGGCCGTTTGCCACGGACTTGTGCAAAGTCGCAGCCCATCAAGCAAGAGAGACTGTTGGGCCCACATTTATGAGGGAATTCTACTTTTATTAAGGATTTGATAAGAATTCTACTTTTATTAAGGATTTGATAAATGCACCCTGATTTTGTGTGGGAGGGCGTTGGGTCATTGGGGAGGATTTGTTTGGGATGGAGTGGTGAATATCAGACGCTTTTGTATGTGCTTCCTGAAGGAAGCTATCTGAACTGTAGTTTATTTTCTACTATTTTCAATAATCTTTTTAAAAAAAAAATTTTTTGGATTATGATCTCGATCCCTAAGGGTTCACTGATATCTAATTTCTTGGGTTTTAATTTTGATTTGGTTAGTTTTTAATAACTAAAATATTTTGTATCTCCTTAATAAAAGAGTAAGTAAACTCCAAAAATTCTGCTAACTCACATAATTTTTACTAAACTGCCTAAGGAGAGATGAAGGGACAACCAAACTGATGATTTTGCCAAAGATACAAAATCCTCTCTCATGCCTATTTATAGGTTAAGAGAAATCTCAGAAACTTTACTTAGTTGATAAGAATAGAAACCACCTTTATTTTAGATGATAAGGTCAAGGATTTACTCTCCCTTTTAGATAAATTTAGAAACCCTCAATTGGGTGCATTTGGATCTGATTTGATTACCAAATCAAGGTTAAAGAGTTGATTTCGATTAAATTAAGAGTTCTCCTACATTAAAATCTCTTGATGATGCGAGACTATATGTAATTTACATAAACACATGCACGCGCACGCACGCACATTTTCAGTTGGATATGTTGAGTGATATACTTATTAAATTAATTAAAATTATAATTTTTAAACAATTTTTATTCAAAATGTGAAAACTATATAATCGAACTGAACCGAACCGAGTCAGAATGATAAAAACTGAACCGAAACCGATCGATACTCACTCTTCCTGCGGCTTGCTGAATGGAGGATCAAGCCCACCACCACTGTTCTTGTTAACAAATCCTTATCAAAAACTAGGTTTTAACAGAACCTTAATCATTAGATTCTGCTTGCAATGACTCCTGAGTTAGTTGTCAAACTGATCATGAAGTGATCAAATTTATCAAAATCTAGGAGAAGGGATTAGATTTGATATTTGAATGATGCCTACGATGTTAGCAACATCTCCTCTTCACAAATCCCAACCATTTTCATGCATGAGTGCTTAGCATTCAATTAGGGGGGAGCATTTTGTCAATGAGCTGCTTGATTGCACATTTTAGCAACTTTGATTGAAGTTTTGAGCTGATTAATAACAAAGTTTGTTACATTGAACCTCTCCTGGGGTTAAGTCAATCAAACTTAGAATTACCTAAGGCTAAGGTTGTACTTGGATGTTAAATACAAAGTGTTTCCGAGTGGTTTTGAGTATTTTTAAAGTGTATATTTTGAAGTATTTCAGTGGAATACACTATGGAGTATTTTGATCATGGATTTTAGGGTGTTGAAACAAAAATTTAGTACTTTTGGTGTGTGTATATATATATATATATATATATATGGAGAAAATGGAAAATTCACTGGTGCCGAAGAGAGTTCCTTCACTAGTACTTAGGTGACTAAATAAAATAATTAAATGTAGCGCCACTCAAATGGTTAAGCGAGTTCTTTTATTTGTTATCTTGATTTATGTCACGTGTAATTATTTTATTGGGCAAACTAAATGCTAGTGAAGGAACTCTCTTTACCGCCGATGAATTTTCCTTTTTCACACACACACACACACACACACACACACACACACACACACACATATATATATATATATATATATATATATATATATATATATATATATATATATATATATATATATATATATATATATATATATATATATATTATGCAAGTGAGCCACTATCTTAGAAAAAGTTACGTGAGTTAACGGCAAAACTATAATAATCCAATTATTTTTCTTCAAATTTTTTCTAAAAGTAGTATCTCTCTACCCTTAACTTCTTTCTACTCAAATTTCTTCGATTTTCGAGTTCATTTGCCTTTTTTTCAAGTACATATAAAATGTTTTATTCATTGAAAACCGTTGTTTTTGTTTCAACTTGATGGAGGGCCAAATAAAAACTAAAACCCTAGAAATTTGGTATGAATAAACCTTAGGAGTTGAGATCATAATACAAAAGAAAATTATTAAAAAAACCTATTAGAGATAGTGAGAATAAACTGTACCTCAGAAAATTTGCGTGAGCTGTCAGCTCATTTCTATTTATTCTCATATCTCTCTATATATATATATATAAAAGAAAAGAATGTGAAAGAGAGATGGAATAAGAAAAAGAGATAGGATATATTTGGATAAAAATTTTAGAACACTTCAAAACATGATATATTCTAAAAAAATCACTCCAAAACACCTCTCCAGATATTCTAGGGTGTTCTACTAGTTACAAAATTAACAATTTTTGATAAACATAATATTTCGCATCCACTTGATAAAATGACAAATAAACTCCAAATTGCACAAATTTAATCCTAATAAAGTATGGAGGATGAGATATGGGAGTATTTACTTTTGTCCGCTATCTCAATAACTTACCTTAGCTATCTCCTCATTTACTAATCCATTGATTAATTAACTTTAGACCATTGATCATCAACAAGAGAAAAATAAAAATAAAAAAGACTCCCTAAAAAACAAATGAGAATGCCAAACATTCTCACATAAAAATAGTGAGAGAAGAAAATGAGTTTATTTAGAGATCATGGCTTTGGCCGAGAGTAATTTTGAGAAAAATTGTTTTTTTTTTTTTTTTTTTTTTTTTGGAAGTTTGTTTAGATATCTTAAGTAGATTACTATAGAGTTTGTTAATATAAAGATATTTAAGCTAACACTCAAGAACTTAGGCTTTAGGGGGCATCCCCCACTCTCAACTAAAGTTGGTGACTGAGATCCCCACTCTAAAGAGTCTAATTAAGTACTCTGTTATCTTAACTAATTAGAAGTGATTAATTTAATACAATGACAATAATTGGCCGTATATATACCTTAACTATAGCTAGCTGAATGAATATTGACCTGATCCATGTATGCATGGGATCACATAAACATAATCATTTTGGGCACTACTTGCTTCTGTTTTTAAGGGATGGGCATCGGTTGGGTTGGTTTCGATCATTTTTTGCCAATTTTGACAAAATTGAATCGAAACGGGAACCGAACTAAAACGGTTCGGTTTGGTTAGAAACCGAATTTTAAATGAACTTATTTAAAAATTAGAAATTTTATATTTCTTATCAATTAGTGATGAATTTATAATAAATATACATGTATATGTATTTATATGTGTATATATACACTATATGTGTATCCTTTTGTGTGTGTATATATATATATATATATATATATATATATATATATATATATATATATATATATATATATATATAATGTTTAAATAATTCGGTTGGTCCAGTTAGGTTTCAGATTCCTAACCTCAAAACCAAAAATCGACTGAATTATTTCGGTTCGATTCAGTATTTCTTATTCAGGCCAATTTCGATCGGTTATTTCGATTTTAACCGAACTCTACTTACTCTTACTTGCCTCTTTTCTCAATATTGCAAAATGCTATCAATGGGCATGGTCTTCTCCTCACTTAAACACCCACCCTAAACCGAAGTCCAAAGGGTATTTTGAGATTTTCATAAAAAAAATATAATTCAATTTAAACAGTGATGAGAATAACAAACTGTTGACTAACACCGTTAGAAGTCTAGTGACTATACTGAAAATTTTGAAGTTAAGAGATAATAAATTATACTAATTTTATAGTATATGCGGTCCCACTACAATTAACCCTATATTAAAACTATTGTTTTCCATAATTTGAGTTGTAGCTGAATACAACTCAAGCAAGGCAAAGTATTTGCTTTCTTTCATAGTTGCACTTAGTCAGTAGTTAGTTTTAAACTAATGTAGTTGCAATTTATTAACAAAACATTAATCCCCAAGCTTAATTAGCACTTAACTAAATTTGGATTAAGGAAGTAATAGCTCCTCACCACATTTTTTGGTCTTTCACTTTTAAAAAGAAAATTAGTGGGGTTAACTACTTCAATAATGCAAATATAATCATCTAGAGCACGTGATTTGGAATCAACACAAAGCATCCATTCCGCAAAACCTAATTGTTTAAGACACATGGAGCCCACTAATAGGGAAGCAAAGTATCATAAATCAATCCTAATTGGGAAATTCTAAATGAGCACACAACTTGACTTAGTCACCGCACCCTAACTTGTAATTAACTTAGTGAGCACAACACCCTAACTTATAAAGAGTTACAAGTTTGTTATTTTTTTTTAACAAAATTACCCTTCATCTGGTCTCGTTCGGGCATTTTATGGAACACTTAGAGTGTGATGATGGCGGAGTTCAGGAGACCTAGTTTCGTTCGGATATTTTGTCGAACACGTCTAAGTACGCTTGCGAGGGCCCGCACTTTGATAGGGGTGCTAGGGATGGTAGCAGGAGAGTGGAGGTTGCGCATGGTTGCGGGCGGCGTGGAGCTAGAGGCATGTGGGAAGTCGGTTTAAGTAGGTAACTTACGTGTTGTGTGGGAGAGCAGGGGGAAGGGCCAACCACTAAACCAAGCGAGGAGAGGGTGAGTGGGAGATCGCAATGAGTTTGAGAGGATGCGGATGAGAGAAAATGGAAATATAGATTTGAGATTTGGACAAAAGTGGATGCTCACTAAGAAAAACTCTTATTTTAAAAAAAGAGAGGTATAGATGGTGCTAACTATGTAACCACTAATCAAGCAGTGTGCTCGTTTAGAATTTCCCTTCATAATTAAATATGCTACTATTTAATTAAGTGTACTAATTATTGTTTTCCCCAAGATTAAAAAAATTATAAATTAATGTTGGAGAGATGAGCAAGCAGCCGACCAGCCTCTGACTAAGAGGAAAAGGGGAAAATCTCCTTTTAGCACGTGCTCTGTAATGCAGGAGGGAAATTCTAAATGCGCACCACATTTTACTTAGTGAAGGGATTTACATCCTAGAGGGAAATGATGCTCACTAAGTCAATTGGGTGCGCCAATGCTGGACATCCTTGCAGGGCTCCTTTATTCCACCCTTTTTTAAATTTTATTTTATTTCAGTTCAAAGTTTAAATATATAATATATATAAGATCATCTTATGGCCTTTTTCTAACTATTTATATACCAAAAAAAAAAAAAAAAAAAATCCAATATCGCCCCCTCCTAAGTCCTCAATTAATAACTCAGATCGATGAATATCTCAATAAATATTTGAAAATGATATTGTTTTTTATTTCTTGCACTATCTGCACGTGTCATGTTGTTGCACGTACAAAGCCTACTTTGCTTTTCATCGATAACAAAAAAATATATACTGTCATTATATCATATCAAGAATTATTAATGTGGTGCTTATAAATTATACATAAGAGATGGAAAATTTACTGATTATGTGACCTAATAAAATTATTATACGTGATGTCACTCAAACTAATATAAAGAAAAAAAAAAAACAACTCTCTTAAATGTATTTTGAGTGGTGTCATGTATAATAATTTTATTGGGCCACTTGAACGACGGTGACTTTTCACTGTCGGTGAATTTCGACATTTGCTCTATATATAAACATTTATACTAGTATTATAACGTCATAAATTAGAACATTAGTCATAAAAATAAAATATGAATTTTAATTTTTGGACCCGAGGGCTCTACTATGATATCCAAATTAGCAATGTCGGTGCTTTGTTCTCTGTACTTCTTACTAACAGCTTGACCACATATAACTCGGTCATCTGCTTCGGATGCTTGGATCTATACTTTCGGTAACAATACAGTCAATCCCAAACTATTTCTCTCTCTCTCTCTCTCTTCTTTCTTTTTATTTTTATTTTTTTTATACTTTCATAAAATAGCTACGCCTACGCGTATACGACGCGTAGAAGTCAGTGACTTGGTCGGGAGATAAATTGTGCTTGAAGAAGAAACAACGACGAACTGGCATGGCAAGCATCGATCTTTGCTATCAGTTTTATATTAGGGGTCTTTACTAGTTTGTTCCTCAAATCTTTATATATTATGATTTTGTCCCCCAAATCTTCATATTTAGAATTTAGTCTCCCAAATCTTCTAAGTTACTACAATTTAGTCCCTCTTCCTAACTTCTTTTAATTTTTGACCTGATATTACCATTTTACCACTCCTTACTTATTATTTCTCTTCCTCTCTCTTCTCATTTTCTTCATTATTCCTCCTCTCTTCTCCTTCTCTCTTCCTCCTTTCTTTTCCTAATGAAAAAAAGAGGAGGAAGAGAGAAGGAAGAGAAAAGAGGAATAATGAAGAAAAGATAAAGAGAGAGGAAGAGAAAGAATGAATAAGGAGAGGTAAAATGGTAATATCAGTTTAAAAATTAAAAGAAGTTAGGGAGATGAACTAAATTGTAGTAAATTAGAAAATTTAGGTGACAAAATCCTAAATATGAAGATTTGAGGGACTAAATCATAATATATAAAGATGTTAGGGACAAATTAGTAAATACCCTATATTATTATTTTGTTCCCACAAATTAAATAGGATTCTGAAATTGAGGAGGAGAGAAAAAGACGAAGACCCTCCCGCCGCGGACAACTTGTACGCCTACGCCCAGCACTGGAGCGGGAAAGAAATATATTTAAATAGAAACAAGAGAGAGAGAGAGAGTACAGAATTGGGTTCTCCTTCTAGCGGACAACAATGAGGACCCCACCCCTCACGTGCCTTAGCGGTATCAAGCGAAAAAAAATATATTCTATCATAATGATGAGAACCGGTAGCACAGAACAGTAGAGTTTGGCTAAAATTAAAATAATCTATCAAAACCAACAGTTTGGCATTTACAGAAAATAAATATAATAAAATGGCATTCTTCGATGAATATACAACACTAAGGAATATAAAGAGAAAAATGAATATATTCGTATTAAAATAGATATAGCTCACATCGATGAGAAAATGCGAGAAAATCACTTACGATGGTTTGGTCATGTGCAACGTAAACCTACAAATACACCAGTTCGACGAGAAAAACTTATCAATGTATGAAAAATTAAAATAGTAAAGGAAAGACCGAAGAAAATATGAATGGAGATGATACGAAAAGAAATGGATTCTAGATATTTAAATGAGGAGATATTATTTGATAGGAATAAATAGAGAAGCATTATCAACGTGATCGATCCGACGTGATTCTTTTTTGGTTCATGTAGCTTATCCCAAGTACTTGGGATAAAAAACTTAGTTATTGTTGTTGTTGTTCAGTTGTCATTCCTAATTATCGATTCCTTACAATTTTGTGTAAATTGGCAAAGAAACGAATCAAAATCGATAGATGATCACCCCTACTTTAAACATGCCCTAAAACTGCACCTTTTCAGGCATATGCATCACAAACTCTTTTTCTTTTGAATAGATATGTCCCATCCTAAGCTCACAGCTAGCGAGCTCAACACAAACACATGCTTGCAAGAACCAAAAGCTAGCTAGCAGCTTTTTCTACTCTTTTTCCATCCATGTTGCATCTTTTTTTCTTCTTTCTTCTCCTCCTCCATCCTCCATTGCATTGCACTTGCTCAAACCAAACCAAACCAAACAGTTGGTCGTGATGAATAAAAGTAGCTTGTCACTCTTCCCCCATCTCCTCCATTACTTCTATTTATTCATATTGCCTACACACCACCTGAGTTCTTGGTCCATGCAAGTGTTTTTACCCTACACCTCTAAAATTTCACCTTCAAATAATGAGTTAATTGCAGTGAGATCCTCTTGTACTGTAGGGATAGTGTAACAAGGAAATTCTATTTACACACAACAAATTTCTCTTGACCCCAAGTTACTCTTTACACCAAAATTAACCCTCCCAACCTCTCTCTCTCTCTCTCTCTCTCTCCCCCCCCCCTAGTTTCATCTATCGCGATAGAATCCTAAAATTACCAAACTTTCCTCTGAACCCTACTCCGTTATCCGCCCATCTCCATCGCTACTCCAAACTTTGTCGTCACTCACCGCCTCCAGCACTACCCTCCGCCTCCAGTCCCAATCCTTTACTCACATCAGTGATCAATCGTCGCACCAAAAAAAAAAAATATAGTAACAATCAATTGCAAACAAAAGCGCATCAAAAACTAAAAATAATTTTAACTGACACCAATTACACATTAGATTTTTTTTCTTTGCTTCAAAAACTCAAACTTTAAGCCCTAATTTTTTGTTTGTCATGGTGAATTTGAAGAATTTAAAATTCTTCCAAATTTTTTAGGAACGCAAATGTAAAAATTTTAGAGAGTTAGGAAATCAATGAGTTTGTGGGAAATGTATTTTTTTTTTAAGATTTAAATAGCACAATTTTTTTTTGGATTTTAGAGAGAGAACAGAGGAGGAAACGATGACAGTACTTAAAATTTTTAAGAAGTTTTAGAGTTTTTTGAATTTAAAATGGTAACTTAGTCAAAAAAAATTAACAAACTTGTATTGTTTGCAACTTACAAATCTGTGCATCAAGAGTAAATTGTCGTGCATAAATAAAATTTTTCCAGTGTAACTTATTATTTTTTAAGTTTAAAAATCTCAGTTTAGTCTTTGTACTCCTAACGTACTTAGTGAGCAGTTTGCTATTCTCACATATATTTAACTTAACTGCATATTTTTTAATGAAATCTCCAATTTACACTCTTCTAGCTTTCTCGCTAAAAACTCATCTAAAACATGCTAAGAGAAGGATAATATAGGAATTTCACCAAAAAAATACAATTACATTAAACAATGGTGAGAATAATAAACTTTTGACTAATGACATTGGAAGTCTAGAGAATAAATTGAGAGTTTTGAACTTAACCCTTGAATAATTATAATAATATTTATAATGACAAAGACAATTGATTTGTCAAGAATTTGTTTCGAGTGGTTGAAATAGTTTACATTAAAAAATCCAATAAGAAAAATGTAAATTTTGCATCTATGATTTATTCATTCATTTATTTTATATATAGAGAGAGAGAAATGGAAATGAACTGACAGTTTACACAAGTTATCTGAGTTGTAGTTTATTTCCACTATCTCCAATAATCTTTTTAAAAAAAAATCTTTTGGAATATGATCTGGACTCCCTAGGGTTCATTCATACCCAATTTCTTGAGTTTTAGTTTTGATTTGGTTCTCCATCAATTTAACACAAAATTAACGGTTTTCAATGAATAAAATATTTTATGTGCATTTGATGAAAAGTTAAATGAACTTCAAAATGTATGAAATTCAATGTGAAAGAATTTAAGGAGGTAGAAATAGTAATTATTAAAAAATCGAAGAAAAATCATTGATTCATTATAGTTTTGCTGCTAACTCACGTAACTTTTTCTGAGCTGGTGGCTCACCTATAGTAATTATATATATATATATATATATATATATATATATATATATATATATAGAGAGAGAGAGAGAGAGAGAGAGAGAGAGAGAGAGAAATGAGCTGACAGCTCACGCAAGTTACCTGAGCTGCAGTTCATTTCCACTATCTCCAATAATTTTTTTTTTAAAAATCTTTTGGATTATGATCTCGACCCCCTAGGGTTCACTCATATCCAATTTCTTGGGTTTTAGTTTTGATTTGGTCCACCATCAAGCTAACAAAAAATTAACGGTTTTCAATGAATAAAACATTTTGTATGCAATTGATGAAAGGGAAAATGAACTCTAAAATTTATGAAATTTAATCGGAAAGAAGTTAAGGAAGTAAAGATAGTAATTGTTAAAAAAAATTGAAGAAAAATCATTGATCATTATAGTTTTGCCGCTAACTCACGTAACTTTTTCTGAGCTGGCGGCTCACCTACAGTAATCCCATATATATATATATATATATATATATATATATATATATATATATATATATATATATATATATATATATATATATATATATATATATATATATATATATATATATATATATATATATATATATATATATATATATATATATATATATATATATATATATATATATGGATTACTGTAGATGAGCCGCCAGCTCAGGAAAAGTTACGTGAGCTAGCGGAAAAATTATAATGATCCAATGATTTTTCTTCAATTTTTTTTGCAGTTACCATCTCTATCTTCTTAACTTCTTTCGAATTAAATTTTATAAATTTTGGAGTTCATTTACCATTTCATCAAGTGCATACAAAATGTTATATTCATTGAAAACCGTTAATTTTGTGTTAGCTTGATGGAGGACCAAATCAAAACTAAAACCCAAGAAATTGGGTATGAGTGAACCCTAGGGGGTCGAGATCATAATTCGAAAGAAATTTTATTAAAAATTTTATTAAAAATAATGGAAATGAACTGCAGCTCAGGTAACTTGCGTGAGCTGTCAGCTCATTTCCATTTTTCTCATATATATATATATATATATATATATATATATATATATATATATATAGAGAGAGAGAGAGAGAGAGATAGAGAGAGAGTAAACGAGAAATTCAACGGCGGTAAAGGAAGTTTCTTTACCGCCATTTAGGTGGCCTAATAAAATTATTACACGTGACGCCACTCGAATAATTCTTTTATTTGTTACCCTAAATGACGTCACGTGTAATAATTTTATTGGACCACCTAATCAATAGTTAATTTTAACTTAACTTGCTTTTGTAAATAGGACACGCTAAAGGCCCATCTTTACATCTGTCTATTCTCATCCCTGAGTTCAAGCTATGACTGAGTCAACTAAATGTAGCACTGGATCTGGCTCAAAGCAATAGAGACCCTACCCTTTATTTGATTGTGGAGCTGGATCAGGTCCCCAACATAAAGAAGCAGACCCTGCTCATTTAATTTCCAGTTCAGAGTTTAGATCATGCGCTAGACTAGAAAATTTTCATAATGTATTTAAATATTTCTCATTAAATGTTCCGTTAATCATATCCTAAATGGGATTACTGTTTTCTAACTTTCATATAATCAAATTTTATTAATTTTGAAGTTGATTTACCCTTTATCAAGTAGATACAAAATATTGAATTTGCTGAAAACCGTTAATTTTGCATCTACCTGATGGAATACCAAATCAAAACTAAAATCTAAGAAATCGGATATGAGTGAACCCTAGGAGGTCGAGATCATAATCCAAGAGAATTTAAAAAATATATATATTAGAAATGAACTGCAGTTTAGATAACTTGCATGAGGTAGTAACTCATTTCTATTATTTTCATTCTAACATGGATAATAACAACAAATTACCTCGTTCATGTTTCCATCAATAAAAATTTCAAATCAAAGTCGATAACTTTTTAGAAGTAGTTTCAGTTTCAATTTCAACCCAAAGATTCCATTGTCACTTAGATTGCACACCAAACCATCATCTTTCCCCTTTGAGCTTTTTCTTCATCACCAAGACTTGACATATTTTTCTACGACATGAAGCTTTCATTGTTTAGGTGGAGCGTCAATCTCTTTTATACAATTCTTTGATGTAAAATTGGAGCAAATTAAGCTGTGCCCATCAATCCCCGTCCATTATTCACCAACCGAGACAATATTATGGTGGTAGCCATCAGAGGCGGATCCAGACATTCGAAAGTTCTGGAGTAGAATTATTCGAGGTCGAGATATCCAGACTGTCAGTCGAGGAATAGTGAGCGAAACACCCTTGCCGAGGTGAGTGAGCGGAGTCACCAGTCCAAAATATTATAACGTTTATATTCACATATAAATTTATGGTGTTAAATAGATGTTCTTATTATATAATTTTTATGCAAATTCAAGCCATTAAAATATAAATAACATCTTTAGAAATTTTGTTATTGTTTTTTGTTTAAAATTTTAAAAATATATTATTCAGTCAAAGAAATGAGATTTTATCTTTACTTTATTATTGAGTTATTCATCTCTCATAATAACGATCTTCAAAATTTAATACTAATTTAATATTAAAAAAGTTTCCCTCCCCTCCTCACGCCAACGTGATATTAAAATCTTCATCTTTTCATTTCATTCTATTGAAATATACCTCATCATATTTTGGACAGATTTACTATCACATAAAGAACGCCTTCCTCTATTAGGAGAACTTAGATCGAGGGATCTCTCTTCGCCTCCATCATCTTTTCTTGTTGGACTATTTGTTTGCACCTAGTGCATTATTTAATAATTTGTATGTATTTTGTAATGGTTCATGATAATTTGATCTGCTTAGTGTTTTCATATGCTGTGACCATTTATATACTTTGTTATACTTCATTAATGGAACGTGGAGAATGTTTATCCGCCATTTTGCTTTATCAGTTTTATTATCTGCCATTGCTGTTGCAACAAAGTCCTTGGAGACATTGATGATATCAAACCAGAAATATTTCCAATATTTTTAGGCAATAGCCTTTTTTCATGGGAAAAAAAAAAAATGATCACATCAACATTGTACCCAACTCCCCAAATGAACAAGTTTCATACATGGCCCTTGCAACTAATAATTCAGGGGGTATTTGGCAACTAGTCTTGCAACTGCAGTTGACGCAAAAAGGAAGAGACTTATAGAATGGCATAGGCAAATAGAGTTTTTGCACATTTTCGTTAATTCACGAACAGAATCTATATAGACACATAGATCCATGGATCCATACGTCTCAATCCGAGAAGAATCAATAGAAAAATAAAGATGAAACATAAATCATGGATCAGCTAAACCCTCTCGAGGGCTTGCTTAAGAAAAAGGAATTTTATGGAAATATCATGAAATAAGATTTGATCCTATTCATGTGGATTCCGTAAATATCTCATTCAAAAAATATAAAGCTCGAAACAATTGGGACTTTTTCGGAAATTGGATGCAGTTACTAATTCATGATCTGATATGTACAGAATAAAAACTCCATTCTCGATTTTACGATAATTTTTATGAAAGCGTTTCATTCACACTTGAGATTGTTTGTTTACTTGAGATTGTTTGTTTACTTGCAAGTGATGTTTCAAGTTTCAACGTATATTACTCCAATTAAAGTTATAACAATAGAAGTTGAGAAAATAGAAATTGTTGCAACTAGTATTACTGTTCGGCTTGGGAGTTAAAAGTGATAACGAGAATTGCAAAGATTTTTAAATATTAATTATTTATTTTCAAGAAGTCTAAAAAATACATATTTTATCAATAATACAATCACTGTTTGCAAACGGAAGAGGAAAAGTATTTTACGCACTTTTTATAAAACTAGTATTTTACGCACTTTTTATAAAACTACAATTACTGCAAGTACGCAAGTGTGGCCGTAGTTATAGTTTCAAACTTTGCAACTACAACCCAATCAAACAGCGTAAAACACCATTTGCAATAAAAGTTGTTACAATTATAGCCACTTTATGCAATTACAACTGCAACCAAACACCTCTTTATGGTAACTCTAGTTATAGGAAAAAAAAATTATGGATAAGACTTCTGCTCTTTCATTTGCAAACAATAATTATATTGTCGATAAATTGTCGATAAATGCAGTACTTCCCATAGCTCTCAAAAACCAAAATTTTCATAAATACCGCTTGCAACATCTAATCAAAATGTAATACACAGGTTGCAATAAGTTCTATACTATTATAGTTCGACTGATACAAATTACAACATACAGTACTAAGCATCACCCAAAGAGCACCAAATTAGCCAAGGTTCTCATCTTCTTTCTCATGGTGTCATGCAAGCACACCACATGCTTTCTTTCTCCTGTTGTCACTAGCCACATCTCCATCATTTGTTTAATTGCAATGCCTCACTATCTTTGAGCTCTCCATCATTGCAAAGTCACTGTGTATCGGTGAGCTTGTGTACTTTTTAGATAGATAGAATTATTGATAAGATAGATAGCTATGGAACATAGAACATGCATAGGGATTATTCTTGTCAGAGAGCAATCATTTTATATGTCTCCAAAAGAATTTAATGTAAATGGACAGAAGCTGCGGATGAATCTGTAACACCTTCTATTCAAAATTTTCAATTAAAATAATAAAAATTTTTATTTTTAATTAAGAATTTTGAATAGAACAGACTAAAATTGACCGTAGATGCATCTATTAGTTTATAATAAACGCATCATTAGTTCTTATCTTTGCTTGAATGTAATGGCATTTAGTTTGAAGGAAAGGGTGAATCCATTGGACCCACGAAGGCCCAATAAAAGCCCAAAAGAAATAGGAACACTTATTAAGTAATTTTACAGTCAGATTCAGACATACAATTTATCTTTTTTTTTCCTAATCCAAATTTTATTTAAATTTCACATATTTTAACTCAGCACGTACTCAAGATCAATAACTAAGGTACTTTATAAATAGGAACAAATTCCTCTCGAGACTAATTAATTCTGTTCATTATTTCAAGATCACCATTTTTCCATCAAATAACTATGGCACTTTATAAATAACCCAGTCAAACTACTACTCTTTTGTTCCGAAACTAAAAGAATATTAATAATAACATGTTCTCTGGAATTTGTTCAACCAATACAATATGCTTACTGGATTGAATGAAAGGAGAAGAAAATTATTTTTCTGTGTCTTTTATGTTTTTTTAAATTTTAGTTAATTAATAGATGGTAGCGGATTGATTAAGAGGACATAAATGATTTTATCTGTATGACTTAGTTTTGTCAATCACCAAAAATGTAATGACAAACTTGATATGGTGCATTATTTTTCTGAAACAAATAGATATGGTAATTAATAAAATAAATTTTTTTTATCATGAATGATCTGTAACTGAGTGTAAAAAGACAAATCATATACCTGATCACAAAATTCCATGATAAAAGCTTTGTTATTGTTGCACAGTCAATCTCCAAAACTTCCATATAGTCGAATAAAGATACTACTATGTTCTCATTAACCAGAGTTTACTCAACAAGTTGCTAAGAGCCAATATTGAAAATAACGCGTTATGAAATCCGTTATGTTGTATTATGAAACCTAACAGAACTTCCGCGCTACGTAATAACTGAACTGAAAATAACTCAATGTACCGTAACAGTACGTTTTTTATATTATTTTACGTTATATTACGTACTGTTACATTAAATTACGTTATGTATAATTATTTTCTTAATAATTCTATATTATTGTTATTTTAATTATTAGCGAATTGTTTAAATTTTCTTATTTAATTAGTTGTTGTTTAATTAGTTGTTGGTTTGTTTGATTGCTTGTGGAATTGCTAACTTACTAATTTGTATTTGTTTTCTTATTCACTTATTGTAATTTATTTTTAGTTGCTGAAATATCTTATTATTGATTCTATTGAATTTTTAATTGAACTGAAGTCAACAATTACAAATAAAATAAATTAGACATTACAAGATATAAAATACAACAATAATAATAACTGAACTGAAATAAAAAAAAATTAAATCTTGTTTTCTTGTTTAGATGATGACTGAACTTACAACTGCAGACTTAGCATAATTTATGAAAAATGTAAAAATTATTATAAAACTTAATATATAATTAGAATATATTATGTGCTACAAAATAGTTGTATATTTTTTTTAAAAATTTTAAATTTATTTTTTAATTTATAAAAAATATTTTATATTATTTTATATTTATTTTTATTAAATAAATAGAAATTTGCATAACGTAGGTTATGTAGGTTATGCGACATAACCTAACAGAAACAAATCGTTACGTTACCGTTATCGCTATTTTAAACGTTGCTAAGAACAGATCTCTAGCTTTTCATCAACAGAACAAGTGCACACTCAAGCTACAAAAAAAGGGCAGCCAGCCAAATTCAAAGAATTTGCATATTAGCATAAAATTTGTTCATACAAATATAAAAATAGAAGTTACAATCGATGATTTCAAATCAATAAATTGAGAAGATTCATATTTCATTCTCATGTTTTAACCAAAACCGCAGGTATTAGTCCAATGGGTGGGTAAAAAAAGAACTGCATTACCTGGATGCGGTTGCTGAGGATTACAAGCTTAAGACTTCATTACTGATAAGCATGCAGAGACGTAGTCGATCCACAAACCATCTCTCCTTGTCAGATAAAAGTCTCAGAAAATAAAAGCACCACAAAGATCAATATAAACTCTAGTTCTGCTAAAGTCGCTACACATTCTACGTAAATTACTGCAACATGTCTTTCAATTGAAATAGGATCGACACGCTACCTGCACGCAATATCTTTGGTGGAGGACCTCAAACTAACTGAAGGGGAAATTTTCCATATTTGCTGCTGTTATGATATTTCCAAGCACGCTGAGTAAGGTGCAAGGCCAAAAAATTTTGGAGCATATGCTTTGCAACTAGTAAGTTCAATCCTTGGGAAAGCTTGCATCCTGGGACGCTGGTGCTTTCCCATAGCGCTGCTGAAAGGAAACGACGAGGAAAGCATTAAAGTATACCACTGAAAGGAAGAGAAGTTCAGTCAATGAGGATCATAGGAAGCTTCAATTACCTGTTTTCCGGTGGTGAAAGGAACATATCTGTATTTTACCATGTGCAGTATCTGCCGCTTCATTGTGGCAACAAATAGCACAAACCAGTAGAAGACCAGAATTGGCCAAAACACTGGAACATCGAAAGCACTGAAGAATGTCAACACAAAAGCAATGCAGAAAGCTTTTGTAACGGAGTACCTAAGAGAAGAACAAAAGGCCTTCTATCAATAACTGTTCAAATGGGAATGGAGATTCACATACCAAAAGTAATCCAGAATCAAAAATCTAATTCATTATAAATGGGAACTGCAGAATATCACATTAAAAAATGGCATATCTTTGCTTGAGGACGTTGTGGGTTGTGGCTTTTCTTTTCTACTTTTTAGTGGGGGTGGGGTTGAGCCATGGAACTTAAAACTGGAACGGTTGCTCTTGGCAGGATATGTTTTCAGCTGTTAGTCAATTTTAGCTGAAGACTATAGTATTGTGATACTGCCAGGTGAGAGATATAAATAAAATCGACAATTTAGGTATCTGATTCTATGATTCAACATGATGGAGAGATCAACAGTGATGTCAACCATGCGATCCAAACTGACTGGCTAGTTGAAATGGAGAAACGTAATGGGAGTTTTACGTGACTGTAATATTCTGTTAAGGCTGAAGAGAATATTTTATAGGACTAACCAGTTTTGTTATATAAAATAAAATGTTAGGTTATAAAGAGACATCATCTATAGGGGATAAATGTAGCAAAAATGTGCATGCTGTGTTGGACATGTGGTAACACTAAGAGAGATGAGAGATAAACTGTAAAATGAGGATGTTCTTCCAAAGTTAGGCGTGACCCCCATAGAAAAAAAATGTGAGAAAATCGCCTACGATGATTTGGTCATGTGTTACATAGACCTACAGGTGCACTAGTTTGATAAGTGGAGATTATCAGCATAGGACAAGTTAAAAAAGTGAAGGGACGATCGAAAAAATATAGATGGAGGTGATACGAAAATATTTGGATGCTGACTTAAATAAAGACATATTGCTTAATAGTATGAGTGGAAAAGGACCGTCAATGTGATCGATCTGACATGATTTTCTGTTGGTTCATAGAGCCTACCCAAGGACATACTTAGGATAAAAGGATTAGTTGTTGATGCGGTTACAATCAATTGGAGCTGAATTTGGAAGTAGCAATTTTAGTGCTAGTCAATTAAAATATATAACTGGCAAATTATCCCATTCTTCAGTTCTATTCTGCAATCCTAGTTCAGTTTGGTAAAATTAATTTTGCCTTAATTAGAAACATTTTAAAAGTAAATAAAACAAATGTGAACATCATCAACAGCCCTATACTAGTGTTCTACTCTCACTTGTCCAACTTACCCCATAGTATCCAACAAAATATCAAGTAAATAAAACAAATGTGAACATCATCAACAGCCCTATACTAGTGTTCTACTCTCACTTGTCCAACTTACCCCATAATATCCAACAAAATATCTCACATATCACACTCATCCCATTTCTAGCTCAAAGTTCCAGTTTGACTAACTGGCACGCACAAGGAAGGGGGAAAAACTCTATCCACCAACCACACAAATTTGCATATGATATCATAGGGAATTCAATGCATTAACTCCTCAGAAATTGATGAAGTGGAGCAAGTTTTAACAAGTTACTTAAGAAAAATAAGCACAATAATGATAGAATAGCATTTTACTGAATAATTACAATGGCCGTCTGGTCTTCAATAACTTATGGAGGGGAAATCCCTAATCTGCACTTTTCTCTAGGGATCATTTCCAACAACAGAACTTTAACCATAGGATGTTGCTTATTCAAAGGACCAAGCACAATGGTTTCCAAAACCTCTTTTTCATGCTCTCCAATCTAATGTACCAACCTCATGCACAATAAATCACACATCAGGTGATATCACTAATAAAAGTGAACTGTTGAAGCAATTCAATGCATGGAGTCCTTGATTGTATAAACATAAATATCAGAGGACCTCAATGCAGCCTGACATCTTCTCTGAGTACCAGAAAGTCATACTCATTCACACTAAGAACTGTAGCTGGCAACAAGACTTGTAAGCAATTCATTAAACATCCATATCACCAACAAACCAATTGTTCAACTACACAAATTCTCTCTGCTAAATTGAAGGCCATCTCTACCATATCAAGAGCTACCATATCCTTCTTTACTGCCTAAACCAATATTTACTCCATTGTTCCTCTTAACTTACTCATGTATCTTCTATGTTGTGAAGGACGGATACGGACAGACGACACGACATGAAGAAAGATGGGAAATCCTTAAAAAGTACGATATGGGGACATAGTAAATAATTATGTCTACGCATGTGTCCATGTATAATACACATCAAAACCCGTAATCACTAAGACATACTTTATTAGAAGCAGAAATAAACGAGAAATAAATGATGATGTTTTAAACAACATATTCTCATCAAGTAACTATATTACAGAAAAGATTTTAAAGTTCAATGTAATACTTTGCTGCTTTGCAGAATATAAAACGAAGCCTCTCACTTGTTTCTATGGCATTTATGTTCTACTATCAAGATTTTTCTATATATTTTTAAACAATCAAGGATGTACTGTGATCTTTAGGATTTTTTTAAAGTATTTTGAAAGTAGACATAATTTCAAGACACTAATTGTTGGATACTTAGGATCCGACAACACTCCAGAGTGTTTGACACATGCAATCAAATGTTTGCAACGTGTCTATACGGTCATGACACTCACTTTAGACACACTCACTCACTTTGAAGTATCTTACTTCAAAAAATTCTCCATCATCTTATATCCTGGATTCAAGCCATCCGTGACTTCTCACATTCTGCAATTCTTACCCCCTTTTCTTTGCATATCATCACTCATCTATCTCAATGTTCTTAAATCTTCTTCCCATTCTTTATGAACATGTTGGTCCTTAACTGCTAACATTCTGACCAACTCAGCTTAGCTGGATGTATAGCTGTCTACTAGAATTTTCTATTCAACTTCATAGATGCTCTACAACAAGAAGAATTTCATTTAAAATACTTACCTAAAATAATATACCTTAGACCAGCAATCTTACTTGTAGGTCAGACGCAACCTCCTCTTATGGGAGAAATACTTGAAAGGTTTACTCATGAGAGACTATCAACAGTAGACGTTATGAAGTTGTCCAAATTCTAGAGCCTTGAAAAACAAAGCTAAGTGTTCTTATCAAGTTCACTTGCTTTTAACTCAATGGAATCTTAATATGCAAAGCATGCAACCATGCTGGATCAATAAAACATTAAAAAGTAGAAGATGAACCACCTGGCTATTTTCTTCAAGATAAATACTGAAAACTTCATTTATCGGTATTTGAAATGTGTATATATATATATATATATATATATATATATATATATATATATATATATATATATATTATGGAAAAGATGCTATACCGATATATCATGCCACTGAAGCATTGATTAACATAGGGAAATAAAAGAACTTATTTGGTAGATGAAAATTCTTTTATGGTCTCGTATGATTATCATCCAGCAGTCATTCAAGCTTACTTACTAGTGAATACAAATGCAATAAAACAATGTGGAGTATTTCAACCTTAACTAATACTTTACACATTAGCTTCAGGTCATCGAGGGATAAGCTTGCTCTGTTCACCACTTTGAACTAGAAGTATAATCACAAATCCAGCAGCTCTTGCATTTTAATCCCAACCTAAAGCCCTTGTTGGTAATGTTTCGATCGAATTTCAAGTCTCGAGTCTCAACACTCCAATGCCTCACTTCTGGTAGTTGTCCAAAATTTCATCGGCTTCATTGTTTTCAAATAAAAGCATCAGAGTCCTATTTACTAAAAGTACTTTTTTTTTTTCTTCTTGATCCAATGTATTTATCCTCAAAAGGTATCTGTAATTATACTCTATATGCTCTACTTTTAGAAAGTATGATGAAAGGATAGGTTATCACATGTCGTGCCAATTTTCGCTCACAGATCATTCAAACCCTCACCCTAATTTTATGTGCGTTGGCCAATTCATACCTAAAAACTCCCAATTTTGTTTTATTTTTTATTTTTTCTCATTTCACCCAATGACACAGTAAGATCCAACATGCCACTAGATTTTTACTCAGCACAATCACCAAGATTTCAATTTGATATTTCCTAATTATAATATCAAGAAATTGGGAGAAAATAGAGTGATCAAGATCGAGATCCACACACCAGAACTTGAACTCGGGGAGCCGGCGGACGAAAGGGCGGAACTCGTCGGACGACCTAGTCGGCAGCGACGGCCCTGACCCATCGACGAGCTCCTGGATCTCGGGGTCCACCTGCGGCGAGAGGAAGGCGATGAAGAGGTTGAGGATGTAGATCCCGAGCGCGTACGAGACCACGTAGAAGCCCTGGATGATCGCCACGCGGACGATGTAGATGAAGGCGAGGACCGCAAACCCTAGCCACCGCCGGAGAACGTGCGGGTTCGACTTGTCGAGGAGATGCTGGTACCGCCGCGAGACGCCTGCGGCCCACGCCGACACGAACGGGATGCCGCCACCGCCGCCGGCGGTGATAGAGGCCGCGGAGGAGGAGGACGAAGGATCCACCATCGTCGTTTGATATTTTCTTTTGGAATCGAGATTAAATTCGAGATGTTTTTAGGGAAATTCTAAATGAGCACACCACTTGAATTAGTGAGCTGTATTTAGAATAAGTTAGCACCACTTGACTTAGTGGCTTAGGGGTGCTCACAAAGTCAAGTGATGTGCCCATCAAGAATTTCCCCTCTCTGGTACTGCGGCGGCCTTTAATTGTCCGAAGCGGTTAAAAGTTAATGAAGCGGTAACGGTAAATTGAGATTGGTAAGAAATTGTTAGTAATTGGGATTTGTAATGTCATTTGTAATTTCAATTAGACCTTAAATATTAATTAATTAGCATTTTTAAGTCAATTGAAAGAATCTGAAAGCTCTCTCACAGAGTCAAATAAATAAATAAATAAATAATTCAGCACAAATAAATAAATGAGAGCAACATGGCCCAATCATGAAATTAACACTTTTACAATATTATGAACTCAATAATTAATCATAAATAGTATTTTATTATTTTTATGTAAACTAATGAACTCATGAATTAATGATAGATAGTATTTTAGTATTTTCCATGAATAGGGACGGCAAAACTTTCTGATGAGTGAAATAAATAAACAAATTAACAAATGGTCAAATGCAAGAATTGACCATGGAAACGGATAGTTTTTTGCAATCGAAGGTACAGTTTTAGTAATTTATTTTTCCTATTTGATTAACAGCAAAAAGATTCTAACTTTGACCGGACACCTAGAAACATGCATATTATCCCTTTGATCTAAAATAATGATAATACAAAAAATCATACAGTCCGTTCATATATTAAATATTATATACAAAATAAATAATTTTTCAATAATAAAATAAATAAGATTATCTAAATTACAAAAAAATTTATACACCGTCTCTTTGTACCATGAAAATTTCAACTAATTGTTTAGATAATAAATATAAACACTTTATGTTGAGTTCAGGAACATATCTATGAATATATCATTATAAGACTTTTAAACTTTATAGCAAAACTTTTCCAATATCCATAATTGACGAAAATTTAAAAGATAAAAAAAAAAAAAAAAACATAAACACAATGGACACCGGGACAATACCAATCTTTTAAAATACTTTCTCCGAAAATATGGTATAGACCTTTTCTGCGAGCAATTCAATTACACTGTTATTTTTTTGTTGGTCGAAACCAGGGCACATACATAAAAAAAAAAAAAAAGTATAAATCATATTTCTCGTGTGCACACACGTGTGTGTGTGTATAAAACTCGCTACACATAAGGTACAATAAAATTCCATCTTTCGTATTTTGACCCCCAAAAACAAAAACTTTCAACCTATACACACAATAAAGAAACTGCAGCCCCATATACAGTTCCAGCTTCACCATCTGAACAACAAACCTCCAGCATATCCTCAAATATTTCACTCTATTCCAGTTTTAGTGCCCTAACCGGTAATGTACCGAGTTTAGAGATAAATTTGTGATCCTGGTGAGAATGCACATTAGATCTTGACAAAACAAAGGAGTTACGAGTTGTTTGGTTGATCATATAGAGTATATATAGTAGTATGGACCTCTACTATGGTCTCAGTTTGCTTGCCCCCTGAGAAGTCTCGGTAGTTTGGATAGTGGCTACTCGTTGTTCATGTTTTCTTTTACTCCGGGAACTGTGTCTGGATCGAGATCTGCCTGACTTTGGAGAATGCTTCTCCATATGATCGAGTTCCGGTGGTGCATCTGGCCATGGAGTGCGCTTTGCAGGAACAGTGATATCCAAAGGTGGGTCTATTATCCACCTGAATCCGATCAAAGAACAATATTAGCAAGATGGGTAATGTTTGTGACAGAATTGAGAGGAAAAAAAGGCCTAAGTAGAGGAAACTCCATGAAGTATCAAAGTTTTCCCGAAACCACCCCCCACCCCAAACAAAAAAAAAAAAAAAAAAAAACTTTTTAATGTTATGTAACCCCCAATAGAGTTTCAGATTTTCACATTACTCCCAAATAGCAAGTTGAAAATGCAGTAAATATCCTCTTTTTGATAATTTTAGATATACATTTTTTAATAGAATATACTGAATCTGGATGTAGGTATTGGTATGTAGAAAGATCGAAGAGTATTTATTTACTGAATTTTTAAATAGATCAATAATCTTTTCGCTAGCGTTGTTTGGGGTTTCTATAAAATTTAATATCTCATGAGGATTTATATAATATAAAATAGTTCATGGGGATTTCTGGAAAAAACACGATACTTTGTGGGAGTTATTTTGTACATAAACCAAAAAAATTCTGCAAGATAATAAATTAATTTTTAAGCAAACATATTAACAAATTAACTACGATATGATACTTAATTATCAGGAGTCCACAAAAATTTATAGAAGCATCCGGTTAACACAAAACTGCTTGACCATCCCTAGTAACCTCCAACCAATCCACCATCGAGGGACTAAGAGTTTCAAGTGGCTGTATGTAACTGAAAGTAATTTTAGAAAGTTTATGACTCAAAAATTAGGGGAGGTTCCAATTTTTTTTCGGAATAGTGGAGGTTCCAATTAATCACAAATCAGCAATGCTTGAATGGCCAACAAAGAACCAACTGTGAGAAACCATACAACCATAAGTGTGTGCACATGCACAAACTCATGCAAACACAAACATATGATGGCACAAAATACATTTTCATGGACCAAAAATAATAAGACAACAAAGATCAATAGACAGAAGAATATAACTGATATTGCACAACTAAAACTTATATGAGGACATAATCAGATTCACTGGATTAGGTAATTCAAAAGCTTCTTAATATGCATATTGACCTTTCTGTTATAACACCACTTCAAGCATTAGAAAAAATGCAAGTTTGAGGACAGCACTGATACCGAGTAGAGATGGAAATGAGATGGTATTGGTAATTTCTTACCAAGCTTGGTTTGTTACATTTATGTTAATTTGATTTTTTACTATATACATATTGAATATTAATATTACAAGTTTTGAACAAGTAATCCGAGTACTTATCGAGTTTACCGAATACTCGCTATTCTCTCGAAACCAAGCGTGCTATGGAATTAGGTTTTTGAATCCTGATCATCCCAAAAGTAATTAATTAATGTTGCTATTTCCTTAGCTCGCTTCTCTTGATCTTCAAATCTTGCTTCTTTTTATTCCATCATACTTCCACTTCCAAACCCCATAACTACCTAGCTTATTATCAAATAACTTGCAAAATGGTGCCTATTGAATTTTGGATGGCTTTTTTTCCAAACGTAAGCTAAAAATTTATTATGTCGCAAAAACTAATTTCATTCAAATTATTACTAAAGAGCTTTCAACTAAAATACTAAAGCATCAAATTTAAATAATTATACAGAAATGAGAGCTCTTTTTTATAATTTGAAAGGATCTTTTAACCTTACTCGGTGAAAGCGAGATTTGAACCCAAGACATCTTGTCCACTGCCAAGAGCTGTACCACTATGCTGTAGTAGCACTTGCTTTTTACCCTTAATTTGAAAAGACATTTTGTGATGATGCTGCATGCCCACTTGTTGCAAGCAAAAAAAAGTGAAGCAGTAAAATCTAACAAAAATTAACACTGTGGTTCCTTCTAAATGGTTGGCAATCACATAATAAAATATACAAATGAGCATGATTTTGGATCGCAATAAAATAATACTGTCCTGCTTCCATCTTACACGACTTAAGGAACTAAACTTCAGGATCTGATAAAGTATACAAATGGAAAGTTTGTTATCTTTAATCCCGAGTCATGCAAGATAGCGAGGATGAAGATATTTCTCCACTCCTCTGTTGGTTGCACCAGTCTCCTCTGATATAGTGCTCCGAAATAGTTATCACTAGAGGTCATGCCCAGCAAATGTATGCCAGAGACAGCTATCCTAGAGAGACTAAGGGTGCTGGGAAATTACATGTTTAGTCATTTACAGAGGTGTCCACAATCCACATTTCATTATTCATTTAATGGTAAATCCTCATAAACCATAGGCAAAGTAATACAAGATGAGAAAACAACCAGTACATGCAAATCTATGTTAACAAGATATCAATTACCAAATTAATATTATCAATGTGAACGATGCAATATCATATAAAAAGTCAGATCCTATAGAAAATTAAAAAGGGTTAATTGCAGTGAGACCTCCTATATTATAGTTTAGTGTAACTTATTTTCTCTTAAGTTTAAAACTCTTAATTTAGTCCTGAACTACTAACATCATTATTTAAGAGTTTAAGTTAAATAGGGGTGAGAATAGCAAACTGTTAACAAACGACGTTAGGAGTCCATTGACTAAACTAAGAGTTTTAAATTTAAGAAGTAATAAGTTACACCATCTCTATAGTACAAAGGGCCTCACTGCAATCAACCCAATTAAAAAAATCAACTAAAGTTGTTAGCCAATAACCTCAATAATTTGCAATCAAAATAGTGAATGAATAACTATCTATCACATTGAAAAAAGGGCAAGGGTTGGTGAAACAAACCCTGGCGGAAACTTGCTGTCTGAACGTGCCTCCACACGCAACCACCAGAGCAGAACCTTCTTCCCGCAGCTCCCAAGAGGCTCAACACCCGCAGCATCCTTCAACAAGACCAGCGGACTCTCAACCTCCTCGCCATTCACACCCACATCATCAAGATCCCTAGCCCACTCCGGCTTCCCCTCAGCTTCCACCCACACCAACCTCGAGTTCAGAACGAACCCCGACCATTCCATCTTCGTCGGCAGAACAGTCCCCTCATCACCAACTAAAGTAGCACTCTTCTCCACAAACGGCAGCGAATTGAAAGTATGCCAACCCGCCAACTGGTTCGACGAATTGCAAGCTGGGCCCTGAACCGGCACCAGCATGTTCTCCTTGTCCTCCTCGCTCTTCTCACCCTGTGCCAGCGGGTCAGAACTCCCAGAATGGGCGAGAATTCCGACCGACACTGCACCAACCCACTTCACCTTCTGGATCTCATCAAACAACTCTAGGCTATGCACATTACTGTCATCAGCAAACACCACAATCCCATCCAATTTCCTCTTTCTCACAACCCTGATCAACATAACAGATTAGATCTACCACCAAACTAAAAACTAATAAAGATTCAATCTTTTTCACAAAAGTTCAAACCTGAGCGCTTGGATCCGCATCAAGGCCTCAGCTTTATGCCGATTCGACCATTTGATCGGCATGGCCTGATCAAACCCCAAGTGGACAGTCCTAAGCTTCGATCTTTCCAACAAATCTGCAGTCTCGTTGGAGATCCCACCGGCCTCGACGACGATCCAGGTGAGATCGTAGGGCACGAGCATCAAGGTGTGCATCAGCCCAGTGAGGTGCAGGGCTTGGAAAGTCCTGACGTAGGTTGGGGTGATGATGATAACGGATCTGGGGCTCTTGACCCCGTACTGCGCCCGCTGCTCCTGCTGGACCCGCTCCATTATCCGGTGGGCCCTCATGGTCTCCGTCGGATCCGGGTGCGGCCACGGCCTGATCAGGATCCCGTGGCGGCCGACGACGACGTGGCTCGCGGTTAAATTAGGGGGTACGGTGGCGGTTGGTTTGGGGAGATTTAGGGTTAGGGTTTGGGAGGGGAGGAGAGATGTAGAGTTGTAATTATGGGGAGAGGGGGAGAAGAGGAGGAAGAAGAGGAGGCGGGAGAAGCGGAAGCCGAGGGCGAGGGAGAAGAGGCAGCAGAGGGCGTGGAGGAGGAGCCAGAGCAGAGAGGGCTTGTCTGGGGGCGAGGCGGCGGTGGACACGGCGGAGGGGTCGCCGGAGGGGGAGCGGAGGCTGTTGCTCCGGCGAGCGCCTGAGCTCTTCATGATTGCTTCTCTCTCCGGAAGCTAGCTTGACGATTGATTGCTGGTAGTTGGTTTAATTTTAAGTTTTGTTTCTCTCTCTAGGTTAGGCTTTGAATAAAGAGTGGCAGTTGGTGTTGCTTTAGGGTGAAGTGAGGAGAGAGAGAGAGACAGAGAATTTGGTGGGCAAGTGAGAGGAGAGAGATGATTGTTGTCGGTTAGTAAGCGAGTCGGGTCGTGTTAGGTGTTGGGTCCGATTTCTCGTGGGAATTTTTGGGAGTTTCCAAAGGAGCACACCACTCTTCCTAGTGAGCCCACTTCATAGTGTCAGCTTGGTGGACGGTTATAAAGTGGGCTCACTAGAAAAAGGTGTGCTCCTTTAGAAATTCCCGAATTTTTGCGTCAACGGTGGGCTTTTCCGTTTTCTCTGCTGATTTGTATAAAAAAAATACAGATAAATTAATAAATTAATTAAGGCATTTGTTTTTATAATAAAATGGATTGGAGAAGTGCCAACAGCATAAACGTCCAGGCCCAGCCCACATTTTTGGTTGGGTGAGTGAGCTGGGCTTAGATTAGAAAAAATAGGCTCACATTGTCAACAATGAACTTGGGCCATAATAAAAAATTTAAAAAAAATCTTCAAGGCATTATCCCAGGGAAATTCTAATTAAGACTATTTATTTTTAAAATATTCTTTTTTATACTGAAATTATTTTGAACATGAAATGAATTTTTCTTTTTTTCATATAAGTTAATTATCATCATAACCTACATTAATCAATTAGCACAATAAAAATAATAGCTAATACAATAGAATATCATTTTCCTTCTAAAGAAATATAATATAAAATTTTTATTTATTTTTCATCTTTTCTATACAAATGCTTTGTTTCTTTTAGTCATCTGCACATGATTATCATCGAATACATTAGTCAATGAGGATATGAAAAAGATACTAATTAATTGCAGAGAATATATTCGCAACATTATATTATTTATCCTAAAAATTACTAAATAGAAATTATCATATAGAGAAAAAGAGAAATTAGAACTTCATATTTGCTAAGTCCAAAGCATCACATAGATGTATCCGGAATATAACAAGTCCAGATTCCTCTATAATGAATCTATACTTGTAAGTCCGGACTAGTCTTGATTCAAAACTATTTTCTTTCCAACTCGATATAGGATTTTTTTTTTTTTTTAAATTTTTATAGCTATTTTGGAAATTTGTTCGAGTTGTGATGCATGTCATTAATTTTGGATATTCACAATTAATGGTTACGGATGAGCATCTGCCAGTTTTGATTCGGTTTTTGCCAAGTTTAACAAAAAGAAATGAGCACAGAAACGGAACCGAAGGTTAGAACAGAATTTTCAATAAAAAATATTTTAAAATTTTATCTCCAAATATCCAATTTGTGTTAAATTTATTATCTATGTACATATACTTATATATGTGTCTTCATATATGTGAATATATGTTTATATGTAAATAAGTAACATGTTTGCATATAAATATATAACTTTTAACAGTTTGGTTTTGTTTTTCAAAGGAAAACTAAAAATAACCAACCGAAACATGCCCGAATAAGCAAAACCGAACAGAAATAATTTGGTCGGTTTTCGATTTCAAACTTTGAAATTGAATCCGGACCGAATTATTTATACACAAACATGCGTGTGTGCGCGCGAGTATATATATATATATATATATATATATATATATATATATATATATATATATATATATATATATATATATAATACAACACAAATTGAATATATTGAAGAGATATGCTTACTAAAACAATTAAAATTATTATTTTAAATAATTTTAATTCAAAATTCAATTATAACCGAATCCAATTAGTTCGGTTCGATTTCCATTCCTAATCAGTTCAGTTCGATTTTACTGAAATCAGTTAAAACCGTACCGAAATCAACCGATGTTTACCTGTGCTTTGAAAGCAAATCAAGAAACCATATATATCAAAACTACGAACTTGGCAAGCCAATATATATATATATATATATATAGATAGATAGAGAGAGAACGGAAAATTCACCGGCGGTGAAGGAACTGTTCCTTCACCGCCACTTAGATGGCCTAATAAAATTACAACACATGGCATCACTTAAGATAATAAATAAAAGAACTCACTTAACTAACTACTCTTTGAGTGGTGCCACGTCTCTTTGAGTGGTGCCACGTGTAGTAGTTTTATTGAAACACTTAAGCGACGGTGAAGGAGTTCCTTCACCGCCAGTGTATTTCCCATTTGCTCATATATAAATATATAGAGATTACTGTAGGTGAGCCACCAGCTTAGGAAAAGTTACTTGAACTATAGACTACAATGATCCAATGACTTTTTTTCAATTTTTTTTAATAATTACTATCTACGCCTACTTAACTTCTTTCAGATTAAATTTCATAAATTTTGGAGTTCATTTACTCTTTCATCAAGTACATACAAAATATTTTATTCATTGAAAACCGTTAATTTTGTATTAACTTGATGGAATACCAAATCAAAACTAAAACCCAAGAAATTGAGTATGAGTGAATCCTAGGGGGTCGAGATCATAATCCAAAAGAAATTTTTAAAAAAAAAATTATTAGAGATAGTGAAAATAAACTGTAGCTCAGATAACTTGCGTGAGCTATCAACTCATTTCCATTTTTCTCATATATATATATATATATATATATATATATATATTTGAATTAGGTGACACATTCAGAAGCTCCAAATTTAATTATACCTCTTTAGAAACACAAGAGAACGCTATACCAAACAAACAAACAAGTAAACCAGCAATCAGAGCAGATCACCTGAGGAAAAAAAAAAAAAAAAAAGAAGAACACTAAGAAAATCAAAACCCATTCATTCAGTAATTGAGTTCTCCGGTCAGCTAGATTCACGATACAACTTCGAAACAAAATTATTGACAAAGTTTATACCTTGAAATCTTTATATAAATAGTAAACATATAAATGGGAAGACACTACTATTTTTACAAAAAAAGATCCAAAATCTAATATGGTTTTTAACTGAAAGTAGATGAAAAAGAATTTCACAAAAGCAACTAAATGTTGAACTCATCAGAAATGAAATTAGTTTTACTGTCCCTAGAGTCTGCATTGAGATGTCACCAGTCAACAAATACATATAATTATCAGTGAGCATGTCTATGGAGAGAACACTCCACTGCTTTTTACAAGAAGGAAATATTTGTATCCATCAATGTTGTTTAAACAAAATATTTGTACCAATGAATGTTCTTTACAAGGAAAAAAAAAATGATTCGTAGGAAAGCTCCACATGACAGTGCATTTTAAGAAGTTATCAAAATAAAACCACAAGAAACAGAGGGGCAACTAAAGTATCTAAACTATTTTCTACAGTCCAACCATGGTAGCATGTATCTTAGAACACAAACATGTGCATAGAAGAGGTATGCGCAGATCTGTATGTAATGGCAGGACAAAAGAAACAAGATAGCTTATTTTACACGAGAATCAACATGCCAATGATAAAGACACTTATTTTCTCACAGTTAAATGAGAACTTGAGGATAAAAAATTTCTTTACAACTAAAATAGCACATACCTACATCACCGGGGAAAACAAAGATATATACAGATGCCCTAGCTTTCAATAGGTCTTAACGAATTCACCTGCAACAAGTTTTCCCCACATCAAATCACAGAAAGAAAAGGAGGGATTAATTCATCTAATCTGCAAAAAAAAACTGGGTTAATTTATACCAAATCAGAAGTCTACTGATGAGTCATGCAATTTGGAAGTATTTCTCCTTAACAGAAAAACTAGACAAGCTAAATGAAGCTCAATTAAGAACAACTCTGTGGCCACTAAGCCTGGCTCATTGGTAAGGCGTCGTGTTGGGCTATGGAAAACCTCAGATTCAAGTCCAAGCTACAGTCTGTGTTGAGAAAAATAAAATAAGAACCAGAATGTCGAGCTTTATTCATCCCAACAGTATGGTTTCTAAGTCATGGTTCTGCCATTGGCAAACATCTTTAATAAAAATAGTTCTAAGATATATATTTACAGTAAGTTGCTATCACCTTTCCCAGCAATAAAGAAAATTTTCCACGATATTCTGTTGCCAAGAAAATTTCTCTAGGAGGGCTACGAAGATGTATAAGATCTGTAGACACCTACTCCGAATGAGCATCTGAAAGGATCCAAGTGCAAATTCTTGCCAAACCAAAGCAAACCAAACCGAAGCTTCCAACTAATGCATACCAAACTCTAAACCAACCATCAAAACAATGAAATCAACAAAAATTCCAACCCAATCAAGTGACCAGGCACAGCCACAATATCAATTAACTTGCCCATGCAACTTAACCAGATTGACCATGCTTCCCGCCATGTCATCAATGCCTTACTTTCAAATTAGCAGTTATCTACTGAACAACCAAAGTATATCCATCACTGCATACACAACAACAACAATTAAGCCTTTTATCCCAATTACTTGGGATAGGCTTCATGAATCAAAAGAGAACCATGCCGGATCGATCACACTGATAATCCTTTCCCACTCATTCCTATCAAGTAATATATCCTCATTACCTATAGAATTCATATCTTTCGTATTACCTCCATCCATATTTTCTTCGGTCTTCCCTGCACTCTTTTAACTTGTCCTATATTGATAGGCTCTCCTTGTCGAACTTGTGCATTTGTAAAGCTACATTGCACATGACCAAACCATCATATGCAATTTTTTCGCATTTTCTCATCGATGGAGGCTATACCTAACTTAGCACAAATATACAACATGTGACAATATTTTATATTGGCTATCACAGGCCTACCATATATCCATCACTGTATACAATAACAACAACTAAGTCTTTTATCCCAAGTATTTGGGATAGGCTACAAAAACCAAAAAAGAATCACGCCGGATCGATCACTTTGATAGTTTCTCTCCATTCATTTCTATCAAGTAATATCTCATTATTTAAACCTCTAGAATCCATATTTTTTCGTATCATCTCCATCTATATTTTCTTCGGTCTTTCCTTCATTCTTTTAACTTGTCCTACATTGATAAACTCTCTTCGTCAAACTGGTACATTTGTAAGCCTACGTTGCACATAACCAAACCATCATAAGCGATTTTCTCGCATCTTCTCATCGATAGGAGCTACACCCACTTTAGCACGATTCATTTCTCACTTTATCTCTCCTAATGTTGCCGCATATCCAACGGAGCATGCGCATCTCTGCTACACTTATCTTCTGTGAATAATATTTTTTTATAACCCAACATTCCGTGCCATATAATAAAGGTGGTCTAGTAGCAGTTCTATAAAAATTTTCCTTCAATTTTAACGAATGTTACGGTCGCATAAAACTCCCATTGCACTCTTCTATTTCAACCAGCTAGCTTGTATCATATGGTTAACATCATTATCGATCTCTCCATTATTCTGAATAATAGAACCCAAATACCTAAACTAACTGCTCATTTGTATCTCTTCCCCCATCCAATTTTACAGCATTATAGTCTATGGTCCGTCGTTTACTAAATTTACACTCTATATACTCTATTTAAGACCTACTCAATCTAAAACCTCTAAATTTTAATGTGTGCCTCCATAACTCTAACTTGGCATTCACCCCTACTCTTGTCTCATTAACTAAAATAATATCATTAGCAAATAGTATACACCAAGATATTTCATCCTGAATAGCTCAAGTAAGCTCATCCATTACTACAGCTAATAAGAACGGGCTCTATGCAGATAATTGATACAATCCAATTGTGATAAAAAAATCACTTATTAAACCACCACATATTCTGCATTGACCACTACTGCATCATACATGCCCTTAATTATGTCAATATACTTGATGAGAACTCTTTTCTTCATCAATGTCCACCAAAGCACTTCTTGTAGTACCTTATCATAAGATTTCTTTAAGTCAATAAATAACATATGCAAATCTCTATTTCTCTCTCGGAATAGCTCTATAAGTTGACGAAGTAAATGAATAACTTCTATTATCGATCGCCCCGGCATAAATCCAAACTGGTTCTCCGATATTTTAACAGTTTGCCGCAATCTATGTTCAATTACCCTTTCCCAAAACTTCATAGTGTGACACATGAGTTTTATTCCCCGATAGTTAGAACAACTCTGAATATCACGCTTGTTCTTATACAGAGCTACTGGGATACTCTTCCTCCATTCATTTGGCATTTTCTTAATTTGCCAAATCTTATTAAAAAGCTGTCAGCCACGTCACACTAATCCCTCCTAAATATCTCCATATCTCTATAAAAATCTCATCTGGACCAACAGATTTTCTTGATTTCATCCTCTTCAAAACCTCTTTTAATTCAGACTATTTAATTATGCACATAAAACTATGATTTATATTCTCAAATTGAATAGTAAGATCTCCCAAATCTTGAGTAAAACTACCATAATATAATCTATCAAAATAATCTTTCCATTTTTTTTAATATTTTCGTCTCGAACTAGAACCGTCTGATTCTCATTTTTAGTACACTTTACAGTACATAAGTCTCTAGACTTTCTCTCTCTTATTCGAGTAATTCTATATATATGCTTTTCTGTCTCTTTATTATCCAATTTTTTGTACACTTATTTATGTAATTTAGTTTTTACATCCCGAATAGTTTTCTTAGCATCCTTCTTCGCTAGTTTATACTTCTCAAAACTTATTCCATCATTATTATTATTATTATTATTCAAATCTCTATATTATATACATCACTGTATGTGCCCTCATATTATTTCCCACAAAATATAATAAAGCCAAAGCACCCCGGAAAGTATGCACACATGCGCAAGGTCACATACACATAACAGGTAATACATATCAATACAAACCTCCTCAAGAGTAGACCAAGCACAATTCAGTTTTATAACAGTCTTCAACTTTTCATACGTGAAAGAAATCAGGAACCATGCCTTTTTTAATCTGGACATAAGCTGCAGTTAGAAATATTTCATACGAACGTAATTTCTTCTAATTTTTCCCTTCCCAACGAAGTATATAATTCTGCCTATTCAGTCCTCTATTAATCTTTCCTCGGTCGTCAAGCATAGAGAAAAACAGTATTTTGTGATTCAATAGACTCAAAAATCTCATCTTATGTGAAGCAACCATCCCTCTAACATTAACGTTCGTTAGAAATCTTCTGCATCAATGCCTTCTCCATTTCTTTTCCCCAAGAAGTATCTGACTTCTAATATTTTCTCGGTCTTCTATTGGTCTTTTAGCTTATGTCAAAAGACTATTATGTAATTGAGCACCTTCAAATCTCATTTTATGGGAAAAGAATTCACCTTTTACATTAATCGTTCTTGTCAGAAATCTTTCATACGAAGACCTGATCCATCTCCTTCCCAAATAAATATCTATTTTCTCAAATCTAGAAATCTTGCAGCATAAATTTGGTCCATAGTTCATTAGTGCAAACGTTATTTCACTTCCAGGTTGTACAATTTCCACAAAAAACTAAGACCATGTGCTGAGTTAGTAAAAAATGTAGTATGGTGATGCTCACTGAGACAACTAGATAGTCCCTGACATGTAAATAGTTCTTCAGCAAATTATGTAGGAAAATAATACTGGATACTTCGGAACCTTTTTCAGATAATACTGCATAAAGATCAACAAGGGGCACTCCTAAACATGCACTGGTGCTCGCTCCTTAACAAGGTACAATTCAATAATTACAGGACTAGCCACATTTTTGGAAGCAACAGAGTTTAGCAAATAATGGACATTTCTATATCATAAAATAATTACCATATTAGAACAACATTGTTGCATGGTCAAACACTTCAGATATATTGAGAACTTCCAATGACCCTTTAAAAAAATTAATATAATTAGCAAAAAAGTCTAATGGTTTTATGGATACTGGAAGTTTCACCTGTAATTATACAAATATATAAACATGCAAAAAATACACCCTTAAACATGAATATAATCAATAGCATCTTTTACACTCGAGAAACAGTAAAGTTGGCTATTTGATGTAAATGGAATTCACCTTCACGTTAACTATACCACCATCATATAAGAGGCATTACTCATTTGCTTATAATGTGTCCTAGAAAACAATGTGTAATATATACCACTATTCTTTTTTATTTCATTTCTTGGGTTGGGTTTTTGTTTTTGTTTAGGGATCTATCCAACATCAAGAAACCTTCAGAACAAAAAGAAAATGATGATTCCTCACTATTTACATAACTCACCAGTCCTTCCACTTCCTAAACAAGATATCTTACATGTGTCATGAGTTTAAACGAAATTTCCCCAGGCCTGGACATTTCAAGACACCTCAATATATAATCATAGCTTTTTCTCCCTCCTAGTAGAGAAACATCGCTCACATCCTCATCCATGCTAAGTTCAGCATGCCTGCAAACCCATATTGATGACTACGAATAGATGGTACAAAGAAAGAAATAGACTGCCCACATTGTTGACTACGAATAGATGGTACAAAGAAAGAAAATAGATTGGAGTATGTTATAGCATCCTTCTAATTTAAGACAGCAATATGCTAATTCCATGAAAAAAAAGACAGCATGCTCGAACCCTGTCGAAGGCATGTAGAAGATGTAGTGAAAGAAAATGATGATAAATGGTTAAGACCATCTATTGCAGCAAAATAAATTTGTTTCTGAGACATCTTTACCCTAAGGACTACCAAGTTGTCGTATCGAAAACATCTTGCGTATATGAAATAGCTTCACAACATCATATGACAATAGCTTCTGTATTAATCACAAAAATTCCAAGCAATCAGTTGAAATTTCTGAAATTTAACTTTGCCAAAAGACTTAAGGTGAGGCCAATCATAACAGTGAACAATGGTAAAGGTTGATCTTTCAATGCTAGATACATCAAAATAGCAAAGAATATGAGAAGCCAATGACCACATGTGGTGCAAAAATGTATTTAATGTGTACAAAACATTGTTTAAAAAAAACAAAATTTAAATGCATGATAATCATTCTGTGTAAACACTCAAATATAGTTATGAAAATCAAGTGCATAAACAGACCAGTTTGACCAAAGATGCAAACAGATACTATACACTGACAATAAAATTTGCAAGGGAAAGGTACAAACATACTATAACATAATGGAATATGCAAGTCAAAAGATGCCATCTCTCACAAGAAAATGAAAGGATGCTAAAGAAATTCACTTGACAAGAACCAATATTAACTTCTAACATTACCTCGAAGGAGAAAAAAGCTCCAATGTCTCAATTGACAGACAAGATAATATATAAAAAGACGCATAGAAATATACATATATTTGTCTCCATTAATGAATGGGTTAATGGTGCTTTGTGTTTTACTACATATTCTACCAAAAAGGGTGGATATTCACTGGCTAAGTGAAATTTGCATAACTCTACATATTTTCATAAAGTGCATGATAATGGCAAAATCTTGCTTGACAAAGTCAGCTAGAAATAAAACAAGGAATAATGGGGTCTAGTGGTCTACTTCCATGATTAATATGCCTATAGTCAAGTAACTTTGCATAATGCTGGTACACAATAAATCATGGTGTATTAATGAGCTTCATGGTTTGAGATTATCACTTCCAATACCAATTTTCTAAAATTTTAAAGTCCCCAGGAAGAAAAGTGAATTTTAATTTCATAGATATTTTAAAAATTCCCAAAAAAGTTTAGACTTTTCCAACCACTGATTCTTATGAAAAGGAAAGACGAAAGACTCGGACTCATTAAGTGCATGATAATGGCAAAATCTTGCTTGACAAAGTCAGCTAGAAATAAAATGAGAAATAGTGGAGCAAGTGGTCTTTTTCCACAATTAATATGCCTATGGTCAAAGAAAAATCTGGAAGACCACAAGAAAACTACCCGACAGCTTAGCAACTTGGTAAAAGAAAAAAAAAAACCTCCATATAACAATTCTTGTGATTCTCTAATTGACTTTTCCCCTAAATTTTTTTTGACTATGAACATGTAGAATAGTAGAAGTCTTTATTCTCTACTAACCTATTCACTTATTTTAGGTTAGAATATTGGACTTGATTATCACAATTCATTAACATGTCACCACAATGAGGTGCTAACCCTAAAGTAATACTTCAATAACCATTCAAGAAATAATGGTCATCATAACTTCAAACTAACTGTACTCGAAATAAAACCAGGAACAGCGAGAAAATTCACCAGGTGCTCCTTACTCATTCAAAATGTCCACACTGAAACAAAATGGACATGGAAGATTCGAAACACAAAATACTTAAAATAACTGGAATTCACAAAGTAACAAAAATAGTGTAGTGGATTGCTTATACTCTGCAATGGCAGCTTAAAAAGGTATGAGCAACTTAGATGCTAGAGCAATTTAAATGCACATAAAATATAACAATATTTACATATCATTGATATATAAGTTATTCCTTATAATCAAATCAAACATGGTCATTGGTGAAACAAAAATACCATTCTTCACATAATGGTCACAAGTTGCAAATCTTTGACCGTTTTTAAAAGACAACTGGGAAAAAAAATTCAATGCTAATGCATTCTGAACCAAGTAGCATTACTGCATGTTTGCTACCGGATACAGCTAAATAAGAACAATTTCATGTTAAATATAGGACAATGAATGCATTATTTCATGAACTTCAAGAATTAAGCAACAAACAAGCATGCATAACTAGATACATAAATGATGATAAATAAAATATGTTGCTGCTGTTTCTAACTGTAAATCTACCAACAATTCATTCTAAAGGAAAGCATCTGCAGCAAGACAAAATATGACAACTGCAATCTTAAACATGAAAGTAAGTGACCTATAACAAAAGTAACAGGAATTAAAGACACCAATGAGAGAAATGAAAAGAGTTATTCTCTTTCCTTTGAACTGTGATGCTGATTGCTGTTGCTGCTGCCGCCGCCACTGCTCCCGTGCCCCCATCGTCTGAAAGTCGAAACAAAGAAATTCCTCCCCGAAATAAACCCCATCCTATTCTTCGACCTACCATTGCTGGTCGACGGTATATCAATTGCCGCAATTTGCTCAGCCAGTCCAAGAATCTGATCCCCCATTTCATTCTCCAGTATTGCGCTCTCACTTAGGCTCATATCCTGAATCTCCATCTGAACGACATCCAAATTAACAGCCAACGTTTCCCTACTCGCCCTCAGCCAATCCGCACCCTGTGGCGTAACTCCCCTACACTTCTTAACCTTCACCTTAATCAAATTAGGGCACCCCTCAGCAAGTGCCTCCATTCCCTGATCCGAAACCGGGCAACCCTTAATACACAGCTTCTTCAAAGCTACGCACTTCGCCGCAATACAAGAAATCTCAGCATCCCCAAACGTCTCACTACCGCAAAAAGCTAACCTCTCCAAATTCTTACAGTTACTGGCGATAAGCTCTAAGCTCATGGCCGTCGGATTAACTCCAATCAAGACCAGTTCTTGAAGGTTAGGGCACCGCCTCGACACCGCGGCCAGCCCCTCGTCGCCGATCCTATTTGTCTTCCACCCATCAATATGCAGCTTCCTCAAAAGCTTGCACTTTTCCGCGATTGAGCTCAGCCCTAAATCAGTACACTCAGGGGTCTTAACAAGATGGAGAACTTCGAGCTCGGAGCACAAAGCCAAAGCAAAAAGCCCGCTGTCGCTGACTTGGAGCTTCTCCAGGTGGATCTCGACGATCCCCGGCACTTTCTCAGCTACCTCCTCGAGAAGCCGGTCCCAGTCGCCGGCGCACCTGAACAACTTCAGCGTCTTCAAGTTCGGCGACCCCGAAATCAGCGGGCCGAAACACTGTCCATTATACAGTTCCTTCAAACAAACAGATCTAAGAGATTTCGCCGCGAGGCCGGGGCCCACCGTCTCGCCGGCGGCGTCGGTCAACCCTCGGAGTCTCTTGATCGAGATCTCCTCCAGAAGGGGGCAGCCTTGAAGAACGGCTTCGATCCCCTTGGCGCCAAAAGTACAAGATCCGCAGGAAAACTTCCTGAGATTCTTGCAGTTGGAGGCGAGAGCAGCCATGCCGACGTCGGTTATCTCCCTGCAAGCTCTAAGCTTCAAGCGGGTCAGGTTGGGGCAGCGTTGGGAGATAATTTCTAGGGCTTCGTCGCCGATACTGTCTGATCGGCGGTCGCACTTGAGGGCGAGCTTGGTGACGGAATCGAACCGGTCGAAGATCGCCGGGATCACGTCGAGGAGCGCGGCGCGCGCGTCAAGGGAGAGGCGGTGGCGGCTCTGGCCGTCGACGAGGAGCCACCGCTTGCAGACAAGGGAGCAGTGCTTGCGGTCGCCAGAGCCGAGGGACTGGAGGATCAGGGCGAGGCACTCGTCGGGGAGGTCTAGGGTGTGGTCGCGGCCAGCGTGAGCCCCGCCACCATGGCAGGCGGCGGCGGGGGCTGGGGCTGGAGCGGTGGGGGCCGCCTGTACCATGGATCGGGAGGCGGAGGCGGATCTGAGGCGGCGAGCGAAGCTGGAGGCGGTTCTCAAAGGCGGCAATGGGGTTGAGTTGGATTGGCCCATCAACGGCGCACGTTAGGAGAGATATCGGCTACCATGCGCCGGCGGAGGATGGGGCATCGGCTTCGTTGACGGAGTTCGTTCGTGCGGATTTGGGGGCCGGACTTGAAATGGGGATTGGATTTGATTAATTTTCGGAGAGGGGCCTATTTATACTGGGGATGATGAATGGACGGTGAAGATTGGGGAAATTCAAAATGCGCACCGCACTTGACTTACTTTTTGAGCACCATTTTCCCCTATGTTGTAAATCACTTTAGTACAGAATGTCGTGCTCACAGAGTAAAATTCGGCGCGCATTTAGAATTTCTCTGGATATTCGGAGAGGGAAAATAGGGAACGTCAACGGAGCGCGTCCCAGCCACTAGTTAGAATGAAGAATGGAAAAAATGTGGTCTGCTCGGTTTTGAGAGGAATTTTCCAACATAACTGCTTAAAAAAGAAAAATCCACAAACAAAATCTCTAGAAAAAGATCAATTCGTGCTTGTCAGATTCAGCTGAGTAAATCCGGACTTACCATTGTTAAGTCTACGTTCAGCCGTTGGGGTAATTCGGATTTGGTAAGTCCGGATTCCGTGATGATCAGAATCTGAACATGCCAAATTCGGACGTCTAAAATTTAAGATATACACAGTACATACATCCATCTCAAAAATGAATCTGAACTTATCAAGTCCGTATTCCTGACACTGTTCTGCCCAATCTTTGACTCATCTCTATCTCGCTCTCACTTAATCTCTCCAATCTATCTTCCATCTAATCAAAATTCTTCAATCCCTCTCTCTTCCAATCACTCATTTCCTGGTAGAAATGAGAATGGATAGTTCCAAGAGCCAATTCGTTGCCTGTCCAATTCAAAAAATTTAATTAGAAAAATAAAACTTTTATAGTTTAAAATTTAAAATAGTACTGGCAAAAAACTGGATCCGGGACCTATTCATTCTTGTCCCTACTCCACGACCCTCCTGATAAATCCCTCTCCAACTTCTGTCCCGCTCTCTAAGTCCTGCATTCTTTATTCCACCTCGATATATCCCACTCTCTTCCTCCTCCAGTCTCTCTCTCTAACTCCTTTAAGTTCTCAATTCAAATCAAAACACCGGGTCCAATAAAACTGTGGTTGGAGACTAAACTCTAACTCCTTTAAGTTCTCAATTCAAATCAAAACACCGGGTCCAATAAAACTGTGGTTGGAGACTTTAGTTTGGACACTAGCTACAATATGCACCACAAACTCAAAATTAAAATGATAATATCACTAGCAATTGGTTGTCATTGTCTCTTTATTAGTTCTCTTCTTAATGTCACATTTCCAACTAGTCGAGAGTTTTTTATCCAAATTTTCTCAATTTATCTGTTTATTTAATCAGACTATAGTCTTACTCTTAAAAAAATCTACTACTATTAATAATAATAAAAAAAGGGTTAATTACACTCAGACCCCCTGTAGTATGGAGCATGTAACACTTAGACCCCTGAAGTTTAAAACTCTCACTTAGACCTCCTGAAGTATCTAAATCACCGTGTTTTAATTACATTCATACCCCCTAGTCCAGGGGGTCTAAGTGAGAGTTTTAAACTTCATGGGGTCTAAGTGTTACATGCCCTATACTACAGGAGGTCTGAGTGTAATTAACCCTAAAAAAAATAAACAATAATTTGAAAAAAGAAAAAAAAAATGAGAAATGAGAGACAGAGAGAGTTTAATTCTATTTAGACCCTATTTGTTTACTTGAGAGTATAGAAAGTACCAAAAAGAATTAGAAATAACTTCCTAAAAATAAAATGGTTTAAGAAGCTAATTCTTAATCTTATTTTGTTTGTTTGGTGTATATTGGAAGTAAAAATAAAAAAAGAAATTTTTTAATTTTTTAATTAATATGTTTCCCCATACGTGAGATCCTTCTCTATTCCAATAGTTTTGGATGGAAGAAGTTTTAAGGAATTGCATTGCTACGTAGGATCCAACTTAGTAACGAGAAAGTAACTTTCAAATTATTTCCGAACCAAACAAACAATAGAAGTTATGAAAGTAAATTACTTTTTGTACTTCCTATACCATTTCAGTGTAAACAAACACATTAAGCTAATTAGTGAGGTTAGAAAAAATAGTTTAGAAACTTCAAGACATTTTGTAAGACATCAAGCATAGCAATAAACCTTACATTATTATTATAACAATCTCCCTGATAAAAAAAAAAAAATATATATATATATATATCCAATTTTACATTAAAAGAAAAAAAATCCATACTTATACTGTAAATTCATAAATATTGCACCTGTCTATCGTTTATATGAATTTTTCAAATAATGATCAAACTTGCAATAATCATAAAAATAAGAAACTTATTTGTATTTATGTTACCAAACCTTATATGAAAACAACAAAAGCTTCGGGAACGGAAAAAAAAAACAAATTTGATTCCTCTAATAATATTTAACAACGCTTCAATTTACACTTATTTTGGTTTTCGTTTTAATTTTCTTTTATTTTAGGATTTTTAAGATGTACGTTCTTTATTTTTTTTATATTTAATTATTAGTCCCTATTGAATCATGATTTGATATTAGTGCTTGAGAAATCACCTTAAAATAGTTTATATTAGAACATCTTACTAATTTAGGATATTTTCCTAAATTTGTATATTTGACAAATCCTCTAATTTATTAAAATATTTTAGGATATCTTCCTAAATTATTATATTTGTCAAATATCTCTAATTAGCCTGATTATACTAATTTAGGATTATATGCAATTATGATCAAATTATATATTCTCTTATCTTTACATTTTATAATCGTCTCCTTCATCTATAAAATGATGGGTATTGTGACGTTTAAAAAATACCTCAGAATACAAAGATATTTTTCTCTCTCAGCTCTTAGTTTTATTATGATATCAAAGCCAGCTTGAAAAGTGATGACACTTGCATTGCTCGCTGGCGCCGGCATTGCCTCTACCATGAGCACACCCCTTGCTTTGCCCCTGCGTGCCAACGCCACCTCCTCGCCATGCCGGCTGCAACTCTCATGTCTATGGTGGGTCCTACTCTGTTGTTACCGCCATCTTCAAGCGTCATCTTTGTCGTCTCCATTTCGTATTTCGGTGATTCCATTTGCTGCTCCGTTGTCGAAATCTAGTTGTCATTTTCGACTCCTACTCCTGTCATCTTCAAAGATGTAGCATTTTCCATCTCTATCTCCTCTTCCGGTGATTTTGTCTGTTGTTTTGTCATCACCTCTTATGTCAGAGATCTTGTCTGCTACTCTGTCGCTGAAATCTAGTATATTATTTTTTGCTCCCCCTCCGTCGCCACTATCATCTTCAAAGATGCAACTTTTGTCATCTCTATCTCCTCCTTCGATGACTCCGTCTGTTGCTCTGTCACGGTCTCCTGTGTCAAAAATCATGTCTGCTGTTCATCCACCTTATCGTCATCATGATTTTATTTTCAAACTCAAGTTGGTGTCTTCCAAACCATCTTAAATTTGTGGAGGATATTAGAATATCTCACTAATTTATGATATCTTTCTAAATTAGTATATTTAACAAATCTTTTATTTTATTAGCATATCTCAGGATATCTTTCTAAATCAGTATATTTATCAAATATATCTAATTAGGCTAATTATGTTAATTTAGGATTATATGCAATTAGGATCAAATTATATATTTTCTTATTTTTACCTTTTATAATCGCCTCCTTAATCTATAAAAGAATGGTCATTATAACATTTAGTACACACCTCATAATATAAAGTTATTCTTCATTCTCTCTCTCAATTCATAGTTTTAAAAAAAATTATATCGCTGCATAAGACCTAAGTTTCTGCTCAAAAATGGGCCTTTAACCTGCGAGGACATGTTAAAATATAAAGTAATTTCCATCAACCCTCATCACAATTTCGAAGTTTTTGTGCAGTGAAAGGGTATTTCAATATTGTATCAGAGCAACTCAGGTTCAAATCTCTCAACCCTTACCATAACTTCGGAGTTCCCTCAACCCTCACCACAACTTCGGAGTTTTGGTACAGTGGTAGGGTCTTTCAATAGTTTCACCATTAAAAAAAAAAACTGTGCAAAATAGATGGAGAATATATTTAGTGAACCTGAAGAATATCAACTTTTATCTGTCATAGGCGATTTAGTTTGGCCCATTTAGGTAATCTTAAGGTTTTATATTTCTAATTGGGATTGGCAACGTTATCTATAACAAATAGAGTCAACGACTATTAACAAGTAATCACAATAATAACGAAGGTTAGTATCAAAATAATGATTTGTTATAAACTAATATCCAAATATAAAATTTGTTGGGATTCATATTCTAAAAAAATCCTATATTTTATTTGGCTTACGGTATAAAGAAACCCTCACAAATTATCGTATTTTTCTCATAAATTCCCATGAATTATTTTATATTATGTAAATCCTTATAATGTTTCAAATTTTACTGAAACTCCTAAAAGGTGTTAAGGGAAAGATTAATGATCGGTTAAAAAAACAGTAAATAACACCATTCAACCTTTCTAAATGCCCGCATCATGTTTTAGTATATTATAATTAAAAAAATGTATATCTGATAAAGTGAATATTTAATGCATTTTTAAATAGATCAATTAATTTTTCTATTATATTGTTTAAGATTTCTGTAAATTTGAAACTTTATAGTAGTTTATATATGTCTGTGAGAAAACTTTTATACCTGGTGAAGTTTCCTCTTCTTTTTATTTGACTAGCAAAAGATAACAAACAGGAGCGTATCATAAAATGAGATCCCAATCCAAGCCCAAGTCCAAGCCCAGACTTGAATCCCCACTGTGTGATCAAATCACGTGACGAACGGCCTCTCATTTGCCGGGAATTTCTAGATGGGCACAGTTTTTTTTTTAGTGAGCCCACTTTTCCTAGTGAGCACGCCTTCTTTTTTAAAAAGAAAGAGTTTTCCTGGTGAGCATACTAAAATTCCTAACCTGTCCTCCTCTCTCTCTCCGATTTCTGCTGCTGCTGCTTCCTCTTCTTCTTCTTTGTCTTCTTCTTCTTCGTCTTCTTCTTCTTCTTCTTCATCATCATCATCATCTTCTTCTTCTTCTTTTTCTTCTTCATCGTCTTCTTCTTCTTCTTCTCATCAATTGCTCACCGACAAATTCTCCCTCTTCCCAACGGCATCGCTTTTTCCCTTTTCTCCCTTCTCCAGTTTTGACAAAGAATTTTAATGACAAAACAGTAAATAAAGGAAAGATTTAAGTGGGTTCACTTGGAAAAAAGCTGTGTCCATCTAGATTTGCCGCGCTTCTGCTTGGGAGTTTCCAAAGGAGCACACTATTTTTCTCAGTGAGCCCACTTTACAGTGTTATTTTGTAAGCCCTAACCGTTATAAAGTATGCTCACAAAGAAAAAAGATGTGCACCTTTAGAAACTCCCCTTCTGCTTCCCCTTTCTTTTCGTTCGCTCCCATCCCCAGTCAGTCCCCCACCGCCTCTCTCCTCCGGTCACCGCTCCCGCTCCCGCTCCTCCTCCGCTGCGCCGCCCCTCGCAGATTCGCCACCTGCCTATCGACCCTCGATTACCTCCGGTCGAGCGGCCGTGCCACCTCCGCAGGATATCGTGCGCCGTCGCCAAACCCTCGTCACCCTCTCCTCATCCTCCGCCGGAGGCGCGGCCGGATCCGGCGGTGAATTCGTTGGCCGACCCCGCACTATGGCCGGCGGAAGGATAAGGAGGAGGAGATCCTCAAGGACATCCAGCCCATCACTCTCCTGACCAACGATAACTCCACTCCGGGAGGTAAAATCTTGAATTTTCCTCGATTTATTTATACAATTTTGATTCACTGTTCTTAATTTGGCTATCGCTTGCAACCAGTTTGCATTTTGACTTTTTTTTTTTTAATTTGTTCATATATCTTGGTGTTTGATGGGTTGAACTTGAAATTATTTGGATTTGTTGTTTAAGATTATAAATAAGAATCATTGAATAAATCAAAGAGGCCACTTGCAGATAATATCTTTCTCATTTACATTACTAATTCAAGGGTGATTGGTTTCTTGCAAGTGTTGTTGCAAATTGCAACTTATATTAAGTTACAGTAGTGTAACTGTAAATTGTATTACCGTGTTTGGATTTGGAATTGCAACTAGTAACTAGAGTTACGAAAATTTTCAAATGTTAATTTTTATTTTTTATTTTTAAGTGGTCTTAGAAATACCCTGATTATCAATAATACAATCACTGTTTGCAAAGAGGAAATATATATATATATATATATATATATATATATATATATATATATATATATATATATATATATATATATATATATATATATTAAGCACTTTTTTCCACAACTACAATTACTACATGTGCGTAAGTGATTGCAATTGCAGTTGTAATTTACAATTGTGGTTGCGCAACCAAATAGCTAAAAGCACCACCTACAACAAAAGGGGTAGCAATTACAGCGCTTTATACAAGTATGCAAGCAACCAAACACCCCCAAATTTTGTCAAAGAACGAATATTCAAGGAGGTGGAGTTTAGGTGCTACTATTTTAAGAAGTATATAACACAATTATTTCTTAAAATTTCAGCAATTTTGTACTCAAATCATCTCCATTGAAGTAAATGATCGATGTCTATAGTCAAGGCCAGACCTTAAATCCAAATCCAATGTCTCAAAACTTGGTGGCTAATGCTAAATCATTAACATAGTAACATGATCAATATTGAAAGGTCTGGCATATTGAACCTTTGGCATCTTTGACATGAGATTTTACCTAATTAATTTGACGTGGTGTTAAGGTTCGTATATGTTTGTTAGTGCCTTAGGAGGCCAAATCCATTGTTGGAAATATTGAAGGTGCATCAGACTTTTGTCTAATGCGGGGAGAGACACAGTTTGTTTGAAATGCAGAGATGGAATTTTTGTTGTAAATTAATCAGAGCTATGATACCATTTGTTATGCGAAAGCGACAAATAATAAAGTAAAAGTAAAGAAATAGGGTTATTGAGATTCAACAGATAAATTGACTAAAATCAGTAACTTTAGAGAGAATAAATCAAATCAGAGAACATCAAGGATTGACATAGGACTTGTTCCGAACTACATAATTCCTTGGTTTTCTCTGGTTTGATCTATTCTCTCCGAAGTTTTGGATTTTAGTCAATTTATCTGATGAATCTTAATAACCCTATTGCTCTGTTTTGAATTATTATTTGTCACTTCCACGCAACACTTTCTTCAGTTTGTTTATTGGAGCCAATAGTATGCAAAGTGACGAGGAGTGGTCAAAATAATAAGAAGAAAGAAAATATTTTCTTACTTTCTTTTCTTTAATTTCGAGAACGAAATTATTTTTCTAAGGGGGTAAGAATGTAATAACCTTTAACTTTTAATCATAAATAAATAAACACAATAATAAATATGACATTTTACTTTCTATAATCTTCAAAAATTTTCATCTTCTCTAACTCTCAAAAGTTTAATCTTCTTTAACCTCCAAACCCTTCACCTTTTAAACTCCTAACTCTTCACATTCAACCATTAATCCCTCAATTTAACTTTCATTTTTAATCCTAAAATTAAACTCCTTAAATTAGATAAAAACATTTCATGTTCTAAAGCCCCAATTAGAAAACTTATACAAAACTCACATTTCTTAACATCATTGCAAATATAGTCTTTCCTCTCTCTCTCATCTTGCCTGAGCAACTTGTTGGAGCCGTCGCTGGGGTTGCCGCCACAATCGGAGTCACCTCTTCGCCGAAGATGAGTATGTTCCTCCTCATCTTCCACATTTTGGACTCTCACCATTTTGTCAAAATATTAGTAACAAACTCTTTTTTTCTTATTGGGTTAAACTATTAGATTTTAGGATTAGTTTAATCATTACCCAATAACCCTAATGTCTTAAGAATGATGTCCACCATTTTATAAACTCAATAAGATGGATCCAAACTCATTTTCTAATTTCAAACCTGTTAAGATTAATTAACTTTAAAATTAATTTTTAGTGCGTTATAAATTAGAAAAATCCCTAAAAATTATCTAAATCATATTAATCTTTTTTTAATATTCTTAGTGTTTTTTAATGTGTAGATTGTTCTATTGATCGACATCGGAAAATAAAATCCAAGTAAGTTCATTTTTGGACTCACTAAACATGCTAGTTTTTTTATAAAAATATTATTTCTATTATATTATTTAATTTGTAGAAATGTAATTGTAAGTGAAACCATTGATATTACTATTGTTTCTTTATTCTATTACAAATACTATTATTCTTGTTATGAATGGTCACATGTTAATTTACATAGTATAGTTAGATTTTAGAATAATCGAAATATACAATATTTGATAAATCACATAAAAGTTATAATCGTAGAAAAATACTGTTTATGATATCATTTTGTATCAGTATCTAGAAAAGTTATCTTGTATGTTGATTCTCTAATAAAGAAATGTGCATCACATGAAAAACTTTCCAGTATCCATACCCTTGTCTGGCCGATCTCTCTATGATGTCTCAAATCAGTAAATTCTTGATATAACCAATTGTGATTGAATGAAGTATAAATTGAACGAACTCTATAAATCATGTTAACACATTAATAAAATCAAATTGAAATATTGTACCCGATATGATCCATATATAAGTTATTAAAGGCAGAATTTAGACCTACATGAACTATATTGAATGAGATTGGATTGAGAGAAAAACTGAATGATGGAAATATACTTTGTTTCGGCTGTAAACTTGTTAAGTTGTACAACTGAATATTTCGCACAATATGGATGCATGATAATTTAACTCCGTCAGTGCTGTGCTTAAAGATTTATTTTTTCACTGTCTGTCCCAAGCCAGGATAAAAGAGGAGGGTTGTGGTGGGTCGGTGACAGCCAGCGTAAAATATTGTCACATATTATGATATGAGCTAAAATATGAATTTCGTTGGGGTATTCCCTACTGAGCGACGCACTACATCGAAACCTGGGTGTAGCAAAAAATGTGTGAGGGTTGTAAGGTCGTCGCACAGAAGCGACGCACCACGTCGGCATTCGGATGTAGTATCAAATGTAAGAGAGTTCTCACATCTTAATGAGCGGGTGAGGGTAAAAAAGTTAGCTCATAAACATAAACATAGATTTCAGTTAGTATCGTGGAATATAGGTTCTCTTACAGGTAAATTAGTAGAGTTAGTTGATGCTATGATTAGAAAGAGGGTTAATATTTTGTGCGTGCAGGAGACTAAGTGGGTAGGTGAGAAGGCTAAAGTCATAGAATCTTGGGGTTATAAACTTTGGTATACGAGTAGAGATAGAAATTGTAATGGGGTAGGTGTAATCATAAATAAGTAATTATTTGGGAATGTAGTGGAGGTTAGGAGGAAGGGTGATAAAATTTTATTACTTAAATTTATTTTAGATAGAGAGATTTTTAATGTCATTAATATCTATGCATCATAAGTAGGACTTGATGAATCCAGTAAACATCAATTTTGGGAGGATCTAAATGAGATAGTATAAGGAAGAGCCGCTAGAGAAAAACTATTTATTGGTAGTGATCTCAATGGGCATGTAAGAACTAGTCGTAATGGGTTTGATAGTGTACATGGAGGATTTGGTTTTGGAGAAAGAAATGAAGCAGATAATTCAGTTTTAGATTTTGCTTTATCTTATGATTTGATTTTAGTGAATACTTGGTTTAAAAAGAGAGTTTCTCACTTATTACTTTTAAAAGTGGATCGAATGTAAGCTAAATAGATTTTTTTTAACTAGGAGGGTAGATAGAGGTAGTTGCATCGATTGTAAGGTAGTGCCAGGTGAGAGTGTAGTTACCCAATATAGACTCTTAGTTTTAGATATTCAGATTAGAAAGAGACTTACAAAGATTAAGTATAAGTTAGATTCTAAAATTAAGTTGTGACGATTAGAAGATAATCAAAAAGTTTTTATAGATAGAGTAGTACAAGAAGCAGATTGGAGGAATCATGATGATCCTAATATAACATGAAACAAAATGGCTAGCCGCATTAAAAGAATAGCTAAACATATATATATTTGGTGAGTCGAAGGGTGGTGCTCCATCATGTAAGGATAAATCATGGTGCAATGAAAAGGTAAAAAATGCTATTAAGATCAAGAAAGACCTTTATAGAGATTTGAAGAAGAATAATAATAATGATGGAATAAGTTTTGAGAAGTATAAACTAACGAAGAAAGAGGCTAAGAAAGCTGTTTGGGATACAAAAACTAAATTATATAAATACGTGTACGAGAAGTTGGATAATAAAGAGGCAGAAAATGATATATATAGAATTACTCGAATAAGAGAGAGAAAGTTTAGAGACTTATGTACTTAAAGTGTATTAAAAATGATGATCAGACGGTTCCAGTTCGAAACGAAGAGATTAAAGAAAAATGGAAAGATTATTTTGATAGATTATATAATGCTAGTTTTACTCAAGATTTGGGAGACCTTACTATTCAATATAAGGATATGAATCGTAGGTTTATGCGCAGAATTAAAGAGTCTGAAGTAAAAAAGGTTTTGAAGAGAATGAAATCAAGAAAAAATGTTGGTCCAGATGAGATTTCTATAGAGATATGGAGATACTTAGGAGGGATTTGTGTGAGGTGACTGACAGATCTTTTTAACAAGATTTGAAAAACGAAGAAAATTCCAAATGAATGGAGGAGGAATACCCTAGTAGTTCTGTATAAGAATAAGGGTGATATTCAGAGTTGTTCTAACTATCAGGGAATAAAACTCATGTGTCACACTATGAAGTTTTGGTAAAGGTAATTGAATATAGATTGTGACAAACTGTTAAAATATCGGAGAATCAGTTTGGATTTATATCGGGGTGATCTACGACTGAAGCTATTCATTTATTTCGTCAATTTATAGAGCGATTCCGAGAGAGAAATAGAGATTTGCATATGGTATTCATTGACTTAGAGAAAGTCCATGATAAGGTACCATAAGAGATACTTTGGTGGTCATTGATGAAAAAAGAGTTCCCATCAAGTATATCGATATAAGTAAGGACATGTATGATGGAGTAGTGGCCAATATCAGAACATGTGGTGGTTTAACAAGTGAATTTTCTATCACAATTGGATTACATCAAGGATCTGCATTGAGCCCATTTTTATTTGCTATAGTGATGGATGAGCTTACTAGAGCTATTCAGGATGAGATATCTTGATGCATGTTATTTGCTGATGATATTGTTTTAGTTGATGAGACAAGAGCAGGGGTAAATGCCAAATTAGAGTTATGGAGGCACACATTAGAATCTAGAGATTTTAGATTGAGTAGGTCTAAAACAGAGTATATGGAGTGTAAATTTAATAAATGACGGACCATAAACTATAATGTTGTAAAACTGGATGGGTAAGAGATACAAATGAGCAGTCAGTTTAGGTATTTGGGTTCTATTATTCAGAATGATTGAGAGATCGATAATAATGTTAATCATAGAATACAAGCTGGCTGGTTGAAATGGAGGAGGGCAACGAGAGTTTTATGCGACCGTAACATTCCGTTAAGATTGAAGGAAAAATTTTATAGGACTGCTATTAGGCCAGCTTTATTATATGGTACGGAATATTGGGTTATAAAGAAATGTCATTTACAGAAAATAAGTGTAGTAGAGATGTGCATGCTTCGCTGGATATACGGCAACACTAGGAGAGATAAAGTGAGAAATGATATTCGTGCTAAGTTAGGTGTAGCTCCCATCGATGAGAAGATACGAGAAAATCGCTTACGATGGTTTGGTCATGTGCAACGTAGGCCAACAAATCCACCAGTTCGATGAGAGGAGTTTATCAATGTAGGACAACTTAAAAGAACGAAGGGAAGACCGAAGAAAATATGGATGTAGGTGATATGAAAAGATATGGATTCTAGAAGTTTAAATGAGGAGATATTACTTGATAGAAATAAATGGAAAAGGACTATCAAAGTGATCGATCCGGCGTGATTCTTTTTTTGGTTCATGTAGCCTACTCCAAATACTTGGAATAAAAGGCTTAGTTGTTGTTGTATGGATGCGTGATGATTTGCTGGATCATATCTTATTGTTATTAATGTTTTCCTGGCGACAGGTCCGACTCTGCACAGGACAATCTTTGCGACTATTTCTTAGGTCTGTATAGGAGGCAAACGAAACAGTGATATTCCATCAGTTTGTTTTCCAATACATGACATCCTACATAAATACACCCTTGTTATAAGACATAGATTTAGTCTATATCAGTTGATACAATTACATATTAATTTAATATTTTCTAAGACTTGTGTTATTATTATGTTTGGATATAAACATTATATTACATAGTTTTTTCGCGTATATTATTTTTTGTCACAATCTGACGATATGGGTTTGTATGTCCAGATTTATTGATGGACACACCGAAGTTGCTGCAGGATCTAGTGTAATTTGAAGAGCAAGTTGAAGTTAAAGAGTTACCCTATTTTCTATTATTTAATTTATTGTATTATATTATTATTTCATGTGTATCAAACTTCGTTCCAATCAATGAAAAGTTAAACTTTTATTAAATTTTTTAATCGTAATTATTGAGTATTGTTGTGGTAAATTCTACTAGAGACTTTAGCATATTCAAAACGAATATGTTATCGATACCTGCTATACATTCTTGTATACTGTATATCGGAAGCGGGGCGTGATAGGCATTTTAGTGGTATCAGAGCCTAAGTTTTTCAAAACAGTTCATGTGACTTGAATTGATTTGCATCCTAATATTAAATTTTGCCACGCATTTATAGTAATACTCTTTGAAATATCAAAATCTGTTCATTTGACTCTTTGATCGTCTCTGGCTTTATTCCTAGTTAGTGACCGGTTTATTTTGATCCATGTTCGAATTCTTTAGTCCCTGAAAATTTACATTCTAAATAAGATCTAAATAATAATTTTTGATATCTAATCTTATTTTAGAATTATAGTTTCTATAACCCTCCATTGATTCCAATTCCTTTCCCTTTTTAAGAAGATTTGCCTAATTCTTAGATCAAGCTCGAGCTCATTAAGAATGATGAGGAGTTGTCAAAATAATAAGAAGAAAGAAAATATTTTCTGACTTTGTTTTCTTTAATTTCGAGAACGAAATTATTTTTCTTAGGGAGGGTATAATGTAATAACCCATAACTTTTAACCATAAATAATTAAATAAATAAACACAATAATAAATATGACCGTTTAGTTTTTTATAACCTCCAAAATTTTTCATTTTCTCTAACTCTCAAAACTTTAATCTTTTTTAACCTCCAAACTTTTTCACCTTCTAAACTCCTAACTCTTCACATTCAACCATTAACCTTTTAATTTAACTTTCCTTTTTAATTCTAAAATTAAACTCCCTAAATTAAATAAAAACTCTTCATATTCTAAACTCCCAATTAGAAAACCTATATAAACCCACATTTCTTAACATCATTGCAAATATAGTCTTTCCCCTCTCTCGTCTCGCTGGAGCAACTCTTCGGAGCTCGCCGCCGCCATCGGAGCCACCTATTCACCGGAGATGAACATGTTCCTCATCTTTCTATATTTTGGATCCCATTCTTCTGTCAAAAGGTTAGTAACAAACTCTCTTTTTCTTATTGGGTTAAATTATTAGATCGTAGGACTAGTTTAATCATTACCCAATAACCATAATGGCTTAAAAATGATATCCACCATTTTATAAACCCAATAAGATGGATTCAAACTCATTTTCTAATTTCAGACCTGTTAAAATTAATTAACTTTAAAATTAATTTTTAGTGCGTTATAAATATTAGAAAAATCCCTAAAAATCATCTAAATCATATTAATCTATTTTTAATATTCTTAGAATATTTTTAATGTGTAGATTACTCCGTTGATCAATATCGGGAAACGAAATCCAGGTGAATTCATTTTTAGACTCACTAAATATGTTAGTTTCTTTATAAAAATATTATTTACATTATATTGTTTAATTTGTAGAAATGTTATTATAAGTGAAACTATTAATATTACTATTGTTTCTTTGTTTTATTAGAAATTCTGTTATTCTTGTTATGGATGATCACATGTTAATTTACATAGTATAGTTAGGTTTTAGAATAATTGAAATATATAATATTTAATAAATTACATAAAAGTTATAATCGTGAAAAATTACTGTTTGTGATATCATTTTGTATTGGTATCTTGAAAAGTTGTCTTATATACTGGTTCTCTAATTAAGAAACGTGCATCGCACGGAAAACCTCCCAGCATCCATACATTTACCTGGTCGATATCTCTATGATGTCTCAAATCAGTAAATTTTTTATTTAGTCAATTGTGATTTATTGAATTAAATATAAACTGAATGACCTCTATAAATCATGTTGTTAATAAATTAATTGAAATATTGTACCTGATATGATCCAAATATAAGTTATGAAAACTAGAATTTAGACATATATGAACTATATTGAATGACACTGGGTTGGCGGAGAAACTGAATGATGGAAATATATTCTGTTTTGACTGTAAACTTGTTAAGTTATACAACTGAATATTTCGTGCACCATGGTGCATGGTGATTTGTTGGATCACACCCGACTATTCATGTTTACCTGACGACAGATCCTACTTAGCAACTGACAATCCTATGATCATCACCTAAATCTGTACATGAGACAATCAAAATAGTAGTATCTTATCAATTAGCTTTTTAAATGATATCCTAATTAAAGATATTTTTTATAATGTTGATTACACTAGATGACATTAGAATTATCCTATAGCCATTAATGTTATTACATATTAACTTAATGTTTTCTAAGACTTGTATTGTTATCATGTTTGGATATAATTGTTCTATTACATATTCTTTTTATTTTTATTATGTTGGTCATTATTTGACGATCTGGATATGTATATTCAGAAACTGAGATGGACCCTATTAATTCTACTACGAAAAATTTGAAGTATTTTGCTGAAGTGACCGAAAATCAATAATTATCTATGTAATTTAGTCTATATTACATGTTGTTGTTCCTTGATTTCGAACTTATCATTTCTTAGTGGAAGTTATCATAAGTTATCATGTACTGTTCTCTTATTTCTTATTATATAATAAACTTCATGATGTAATGAATATCAGTTTATTTATCTATGTGTATTTATTCTTTGTGGCTATGATATTGTAATTAGACTTTAGCATATTCAAATTAAATTTGTTGCCGGTATTTGTTGTACGTACTTGTATACCGTTTATCCGGAGCGGGGCGTGACAAGAGTTCACTAGTTATATGTTTATAATTAGTATGAAGCAACTATGAAAAAAATTTATCTGAAATTAGACTTCTCTGATTATTAATGCAAGTCAATTTATGAGTTCAAATGCCATATCTATTAGAACTTGCATCAACTGTAACATTATACAGGATTTCATTCACATGTAAAAAGGTTGCTAATTGGCTTTGTCATTTTTTACGGTTTATTAGAATGTACTTTTTTCCAAATAATCCATTAGTAGCGATAATTCAGTACTTTTGATCTAAAACTAACAAAGACCATCAAAATTTCTGATTGCGATGCCAGAAAAGTCAATAGAGACTATAAGCTATGCTGAGACTTTTTATACCAATTCATGCTAGTTTTAACTTGAACATGATTAGCTAATTCCATGGTAGGATAAAATAAGAAATGCTCAACTTGGAAGTTTATTGATTCAATAAAGGTCGCAGGAATAAACACGTAAGGTTACACGTTAATGCGCCTGAAGATTCAAGATGAGACCATAGGATTCTCTGTGTAAAGCTGCAGTAGATTGGTAGGAAGTTATGTGAAGGTTTTATGAGTAAAGTGGATGATTTTAAAATTTTTTACTACTCACCCCAGTGAGGACAATATTCTTTATTTCTTGATAGTTAAAGTTGTTTTCGCATGTTAGATGGACAGTTACTGGATTATATAAATTACAAGTATATAAATTACAAGTGGATAAATTTGCACTGCACTTGCTTGGGTTATCGGGTCTGAAATGACCTGACAATCACTCAGATAATTTTACTTCTCTCCCCAATTTTTTTGGAATCAGGCTGGTCATCACCCTCTGCAGCTGTTAAATCATATTTCTTTAAGTTAATATTTGGATGTGTGAGGAGTTGAATGATCTATAAAACCAGTGCAGAGATCTGTTCTTTTCATAATCTTTGCTCTCTTTCCCTCACTCATATTCATCCTCTACTTACTGTCCTTCTTTGTCATTATTGATAATTTTTCTTCCTTTTAACCAAATGTAGAGTACCATATTTTGGAGCACATGATGAAAATTTGGAAAGAATCCATATATTTATAGGTTCTTAAAGCGGACTTCGACTTCTTGCACCATGGGTAGTAGGATGTCAAAAACATCGTGTGCACCTATAATGCACCTGAATTTCAAACCTCTGCACTTGCCTTGTACTATGGTGACTACGCACCAAAAATTTAAGTGGTTGCTAAGCTTGTGATGCATATGCTTTTGGATAATTCTACTTCATAGTCAACATCTATTTCATTTTCCTCATTAAAAATTATTAAGTTAAGTTTATAATTGACATAGCCAGTACTTTTAATTTTGTGTCCTTGTAGATATAATAACTTTTGTGCCGTGGAATCAAATTATCGTGGAATCTAACTTATGATCCAAATATAAACTTTGCTGGAGGGTTATTGAGCAAACATTAAGAAAAGAAACTTTTTTGTGTCAGAAAATCATTTTGGTTTGTGCCAGGAAAGTCGATTATGGAGCTATTTACTTAGGAAGAAGATAGAGGGAAAGATAACGGGAGAATAACAAACTTGCACGTTGTTCTCATTTATTTAAGAAAAAGATTATGTTAGGGTTGCTAGGGACATAATGTTGTCAGTTTTAGTAAAGAAATAAGTATGAGTAGAAATATTAGTATGATTAAAGATATGTTCGATGGAGTATTCACTCGGGTGATAACAATGAGCACTGAAACAAAGCCCTTTCTATCACGATAGTTTACACCAATGATCGGCATGAATTCCATCTCTTTGCATTGATCATGGATAAAATAACTTGGCATGCCATGTTGCATAATTGTTTGTAGACAACATTGTGCTAGTTGATGGGACTTGTTAAGGGATAATGCAAAGAGAAAGGTAGAGAGAAGTTTTGAAATCTAAAGGATTTATAATTAGAATGAAGACAAAAAGTATGCAATGCTTACTTTACATATTCTGGGAAGAAATGAGCTTATGATACAAATTGATGATCGAGATATATCTCGAAAGGGCCATTTTCCATCTTGAGGATCGATCTTCCATGTAGACAATGAAATCGAGGATGATTCAGTGGATAGGAACAAAGCAGGGTGGTTAAAGTGGAGAAACACCTATGGAATCCTATGTAATTGCAAAATACTAATGATGTAGAAGGGAAAATTCTATAGGGCATATTGTTTTTTACTCAGAGGGTTGTGCAATTAAGAAACGACATATAAAAAATATGCGTTTCTGAAATGACAATAATGTGGCAACATGTAAGGGATATGATAAGAAATGAATGCATTCAGTAAGAAGTTAGAGGTTGTTCCCATTAATAGATAAAATGAAAACTAATTTCAGATGGTTCAGATGGTTCAGGCATGTGCTACGGAGGCTATTAAGTGCGTCAGTTAGAAGTTGTTGTTTGTTACATGGATCATTTTAACCGCATGCTACCTTTATTTTCTCTTCATTCTCTTAGTTTGCTCTCTCTCCAGATGTTAATCGCTTTTATGTCTGATTCTCCACCCCAAGCCCGTCCATCTTCTCATCTTCTCTTGTATCTCTCTCTTTTAAGCCTTTGTTGTCCAGTTCAAAATGATCAAATTGGACGACTTGTTTCCGTGAGTATACACATCTGGGTAGATTTCTAAACTGTAACAAGTGAAGGAATATCTGTAAAAAAATGTATTGATCGGTTGAAAATAATTGCAGAGAACCAAAAACATGATAGGGTGGTTCATTTGGATTTATTTTCAATTTTTTTTTCCCATTTATATAACTCTTTCTTCATGCCTTTAGGAACTTAATTCGCAATAGCGATTGCTTAAATAGGCTTGGAACTTCTATACATGATCTAAAGGTGACATCTCCTTGGAGAAGTGGGCTCAAACTTCAAGCTAATTTAACTCACTCATCCGTCATTAGCTCTACTCAATGTCAGACCAAGTGTGTTATGTGACTTGCTTATGAGATCTCTGTTGGAACTAGAGACTTCATCAACGATTCTCCAGCTTGGTTCGCATCTGGTCTGAACAATTGGACACTTGTTCCAAACGCCACTTTAAGTCCAAATTTTTAGTTATAGCATCTTGACTTAAATCTCCAACCACTTTTAGCCCCTTAATCAGACAAATATTTTACTGTAAATGTGGACAATTTCACATATATCTTTTAGCATGTTGCATCTATGATAAGTCCTTTGACCCATCTGATCCACTTTGCTTAGATATCATGTGGTTTTTTGATATCTGAATGACGAGAGATTTCTAGGAACACAAAAATGGAGAGTGGAACTGCGATAGAATTTCAGAAATTGTGGTCAGTTCTCTATATGTATTATCAGCCTATTCTCGCTACATCTATACCGTTTGACATACTGTATGCATAAGCCTGTATATGTATTATACTATTTTCAATGCATTACTTTCTTAAACTCCTCTTGCTTCCCGTAAAATGCTTGAATGTAAAAGAATAGTAGTTGTTCTATATCTCATCTTTCTATTTATTAAAAATGCGGCAAAAAAAATTTGCTTGATGTAACAGCCTTTGAATTTTTCACTTTTTCTCATACACATACCATATCTTATAAAGAATCCGTTACTTTTTTTCCGGAATCTTGACTGGAGTCACGTAAAGGAGGGAAAAAAATGGCAATCTTCTCCAGTTATATTGTTGTATCATCTCAATTGTATGTTTCTAGTTATGCAAGTATCTATCAAACCTAGTTCCTTACTTTAAAAACTTGCCATCCGGCAGACATGCAGATGGAGAATTTCTATGTCCTGATGATGAGAAAGAAGTCATTGAGAGGCTTCTCGCTTATCACCCACGTTCAGAAGATAAAATTGAATGTCGGCTTGCTTCTCACATGGTAACCACCACTTTGCTAGAAGCTACTTTGTTCAAACGATTATTTGATTCTATTCATTCCGGAAGAACTCATCCCTCCTATTAACAATGCTTGATACTCGAAAATTAAGAAATGAGTAATTGCTGAAATAACTTTTAGTAAATTCTGATTTGTAGAAGGAGTTTGTTTTATGCTGATGAATACTATTGTTCTAAAAAATTCTGATTTCTGCAAAGGTTGTCGTTTATATTGACAAGATACTTTTATGTAATGATGAAACAGATACATTACATGTCATAGAGTAAAATATCATCTGAAAGATTTGTAAATTAGCTATAAACTACTGCCTCTTACTCTTGTTTTAATATTTTTTTTTCGTTTTGCCTTCTAATATTTTACGACAGATGGTATGCTTATCAGGCCAAGCCGTTTGGCAATTCTTATGTGAAGTAGCTACAACATATATAACCAGACCAAGGTTGCTCGTACAACTATATCTAGGGATTGCTCTATTTAAAATTTTGAATTAGAAAAATAAAAATTTTATTTTTAATTCAAAATTTTGAATAGGGTGGGCCAAAAGGTGACCCGTGACATGCCCATTCTTATCCCTCCCTAACTATGTGTCCAAAAAATGGACTCGTGCAGATCATGCTTCTTATACTTCTCGATCATATTTATTTTCGTTTATAGATTCCTAATGGCCTTGGCTTATGTATAATGAAACTAATTTCGATTCATTTCTTGAAGGTTGACCATCATCCAACATTCAGAAGATCAAGAGACTGATGGTGGCTGGATAGATTTCTCATATCAGAAAATGTCTTCAGCATACATTTGAGAGAAATATCCATCTCATGCATGCAGAGAGGGGTTACGTGAAACATTTCAAACGTACCTGATGGTATCATGCATCAGTTTATGCTGGGACTCAGGTTCTCATCAACTGTGATCACGAAGCCTTTCGTATATTTGCTTTTGAATGGACAATGCACAATCTTCGATTGGCTATTGAATCAACAATCTCTTGGCTAGGCATACTAAGTTCACTGTAAAAGCTTGCGATAACGAGTCATGTATGATATGAGTCGAGCTCTACAAATCGTACCTATTTATGTCTATTTTAGGCGAATCTGGGGATTAAAACTCTGATATCTAGATTGTAAATGTTGCAGTAAGTTGCAACCATGCATAAATTAGCTCGTCCACATATTGTCATCTTTGCTTCAGTTGAAATTTTACTGCATAATCTCTGAGTGCATCCTCATCTTTCATTGCAACTATCAATGGAGAACCTATGTCTGGTGCAAACTGCCTGTCACAAAATGTCACCCTTTGGGCTCTGCTGCTACTTGCTGTCCATTTCTTTGGTTGCAAGCATGTTTACATCTTGCAAGTACTAGAGATGTTTGGTTGCTTTCGTAACTGTGTAAAGTGTTGCAATTGCAACCACTTTTGTTACAAATAATATTTTTTGTCGTTTGGCTGCAATTGCAGTTGCAAAAGTTTGCAATTGCAATTACAACCACTTAAACACTTACATTAATTGTATTATAGTTGAAGGAAAAAGTGCATAAGGTACTTTTAAATAGAGTATTTCTCAGATCTTTGGAAATTAAAAAAAAAATATTTGAAAATTTTAGCAAGCTATACAAGTTGTAGCAAATTCTATTGCTAGAACTTCAATTGCGGTAATATATAAGCCATGCCTTACAATATTAGTAAAAAATGCATAAGATACTTTTCATCTTTTCTTCATAAGCTGCTGCGATTGAATTATTAATAAATAGAGTATTTCTCAGACCTCAGAAAATTAAAAAAAATATATTTGAAAATTTTTGCAATACACAGCTGTACAAGTCGTAGTAAATTCTATTGATAGAACTAAAATTGCGGTAATATATAGGCCATGACTTACAATATCAGTAATTATTATTGAAGGAAAAAGTGCATAAGATATTTTTCATCTTTTCTTCATAAGCTGCGATTGAATTATTAATAAATAGAATATTTCTCAGATTTTTGGAAATAAATAAATAAATAATTTGAAAATTTTTGCAATACACAGCAATACAACAACATCACTAGCAAGTAACTAAATAGCCTCCAAAGAAAGCTGTACTATAAGTCATGCATTTGATTTTCTTTAAACCATCATACTTAGCTGTATAGCCTGCGTCATGCAATGTTACAAATATATATATAGCTTTATGATTATAATATCTCTGATCTTATTGCATTATTATCATCATTCATGCATATAATTAGCCAAGATCAAATCATCCATGTGGAGTTTGACTCAATGATGAACAAGGAAGCAAAGCTTGTGTACTTGAAGACTATGCAACCAAACAGCATCACCATCTACATGAGCTGGACTCACAAGACCCAAATATTTCTCCTTGAGCTCCTCTCTCTTGCAAGTACACTCTCTCTCTCTAAGCTCTCATGTAAAGGCTGTTTGGTTGCTTTTGTAGGTAAAGTGATTCTAATTGCAACCACTTTTGCGGCAAGATTCGCTTATCGCTATCTGGTTGCAATTGTAGTTACAATACACAACACACTTTTTCTTTTCTAAATTAATATTTAAAAAAAAATTGCTACTCTGATTACTATCTATAATTTTAAGCCAAATATAATAATATAAGTTTCAACAATTTTTATTGTTGTAATTTTAATTACTGTAATATACATTGCAATTTATAACATTACTTGTAAGCAATCAATCAGTACTCATATTGCTACTTATCTTTCAAGGTTATTTACTGATATGCTCCTTAAATCTTTATAAATTATAATTTAGTATCTCAAATCTTCATATTTAGGATTTAGTCCCCCAAATCATTTAAGTTACAACAATTTAGTCCTTCTGCCTAACTTCTGTTAGGTTAGTTTATATTTTGGCCCGATTTTTCCGTTTTACTCATAATTTCCTTCACTTAATTTACTCTTCTTTTTTCCTCCTCTTTTCTCATTTTGTATTGAGTTCCCTTCATTGTTCTTCTCTTTTCTCTCTCTTCATTTATTGGCTTCTTCATCTTTATATTAAAACCAAATATATTATTCTTTACTAAATGTTAAATTTAAAAATGAATTTATCGAATAGAATTTGTATTAAACCCAATGAGAATTGAGATGAGAAGAGGAAGAGGGAAGGACGGAAAAATCGGACCAAAATATAAACTGGCCTAACAGAAGTTATACAGATAGACTAAATTATAGTAACTTAAAAAATTTGGAGAACTAACTGTTAAATATGAAGATTTGGAAATTAAATTATAGTTTATAAAGATTTAAGGGAAAGATCTGTAAATACCCCATCTTTCAAATAAAGAAATAGGGAAAAGAAAAAGAGCATCCATTGCCGAGAGAGAGAGAGAGAGAGAGAGAGAGAGAGAGATTGCTTTATGTTTCTACTTCCAAGACTTGGCTTGTGCAGCGTGACATCTCCGTAGACTATGGAGTTGGGGTATTAAACTTTGTTTCTTTTAAGGGAAATTCTAAATGCGCACCATATTTTACTTGGTGAGCCCCCACATCCTTGCAACATATGGGAAAAAGGTGCTCACGAAGTCAAGCGTGGTGCGCATTTAGAATTTCTCTTCTCGTAAATGATGGTGGCTTTTTATTTATTTATCTATTTCAATATTGACCTCCATAGTCTTCAAAATAAGTTTTTTGTCAGCACCTAAAATCTTTATATTTCTAAATTGATTGATATTTCATCTGATCACTTGGGACAAAAACTCACTTCTTGCTCACACACACACACGCACTGTCTTTTCGAGTTGTCAACTTCCTATTTATTCTCTTATTTTATGCTTATATTAGTGGTACGCATAAATAGAACATGTTAAAATATCCTGATATAGTTTGAGCGAAAGCAAACCATTTTACTTTACACTGTGAGCCCACTTTTTTAATATCGGAAATTAGTTGTCGAATAGATTTTACTCTTTGTAAATTAATTTCTAACTAGAAAATAAAATATGATAAAAAAAAAATTTGTAAACTTGTAATTTTTACGAATTTAGTAGGTGGGCTCACTGAGCAAAGTGATGTGCTCAAATAGAATTTCCCTTACTAGGCCGGGAAATTCTATTTGCGCACGGCATTTTACTCTTAGAGTCCTAGTTCCTCTTTACACCAAACTCATATTTTGAAATAATACCATTTTACTTTCTGCGCCCAAAATTTTTTCCAAAAATACCCCTTATCTTTTTTTCTAACTTCTCTCCCGTCCAATTCTATTTAGCAAAAAAATATTCTGGTCGGGTATTAATACCCGATCAAGAAACATGCTGGTCGGATATTAATACCCGACCAGCAAACGAAGTCTCAAAAAAAAACTAATTAACGATAAATTTCAAACAAATACGTATAAAACCTAAAAAAAATTCAAATCGTAGTTTAGATTTGTTCTCTGACATCAATTACATGTTGGAATTTTCATTTGCATAAGAAAGCTCAAATGCAAATTCCAAACTCAAATTTCACTTGTCATGGTGAAATCGAAGAATTTAAAATTCCTCTAATATTTTCAAGAACGTTAATATAAAAATTTTTAAAGGATCAAGAAATCAAATAGATGATTTTATAGGAGATGTGTTTTTATTAAATACCAAAAAAAATCATTTAGGGTTTTGAAAAGAAAATAGAGGAGGAAGATGAGTCGTAGTTCCAAATTTAAAAAAGTTTTAGTTTGGAATTTATAAGGTTAACTTAGTTCAAAAAAATAATAGTAAACTTGTAATTATTTATAAGTTTTAAAACCGTGCGTCAAGAGTAAAATGTTATGTGCAAATAGAATTTCTCTACTATGCCAAGATGGACGGCCCCTCTAAATTTACAAGTTTGCCCTCTAAGTCTGAAGAAGTAAGACTACGATTATTTTTGGCTCTCCGCTGTTATCCAATTCTCTTATAACTAAAACTCTAGAGACTCTTTTTTCCTATCTATCAGTAAAGTAAAAATTGGATGTTCATCTCTTTTTTCAACTTCCTTGCAAATAAAATTTTAAGAACATTAGTCAATATTAAAATTCTGAAACAACTCATCAGATTATATTTTGTCCTTGGCAAACTATCTGAACAGCTGAACCCCCGAATAACTCCGACCCCTTAATTCGAACATTAAGTCGCAAATTCATCAGCGGAAGAGGTCTTGGAATTGGAATTATAAAAGATTTTAGGTGTCAATTTAAAAAAAATAATAAAACATGTAAAATAACTCTATACTTTAAATTTTGTATTGCATGCCACCCCATCATGAATTAATTTACTAACAACGGGCGACAAGAGCAGATCTAAAGTTGATTTGGTACCAGTTGAGCATGCTAATTAGAGAGTGATTAATTAATGATAATCCATGTCTCATCATGTATTAGATCACTATTGCTTCTTGATTAGCTTTCATTTGGCAAAGAGAAGACTTTTTCTTCTCTACTGCTGCAACAAAGATAACTAACCCTTTTATCCAAAGTACTTGGAACACGAACCAAAAAAGAATCACGTCGGACTGATCACTTTGATAATCCTCATCCATTCATTCCTATCGTGTAACATGTCCTCATTTAAACCTCTAGAATCCATAACTTTTCGTATCACCTCAATCCATATTTTCTTCGCTTTTTTAACTTGTCCTACGTTGATAAACTCTCCTCGTCGAATTGATGCATTTGTAGATTTACGTTGCACATGACCAAACTATTATAAGCGATTTTCTTGCATCTTCTCTTCGATGCGGGTTACACCTATTTTAGCACGAATACTTTATTTCTCACTTTATCTCTCCTAGTGTTACCGTACATCCAATGAAACATGCACATGAAATAGGCTATATGAACAAAAAAAAAATCACACTAGATCGATCACACGTATAGTCTTCATTTAAGCCTCTATCATCCAAATCATTTCATATCACCTTTCCTCATGTTTATGTAATCGTTTTTTTTTCTTTTTTAACTTGTTCTACAGTGATAAATTCTACTGGTCTACGTTACCAAACCAGATGTAAGACTTTTTATTTTTATTTTTTAAAAATCTTTTTTAGGTAATAAGCAATTTGTAAAGTGGGCATTGTAATTCCAAATCTCTCTCTCTCTCTCCCTCTCCCTCCTAAAAAGAATGCATTGTTCATAATTACTTCAGCCCCTCTCTCTCTCATTGCCTCTTACTATTATAGAGTAGGTGTGAGCTACAAGCAAAGTGATGTTGTTGCCCTTGCTCTTACTAGTGTTTTGTGTTCTACTGTTTATTTGGACCCACTCCAATTTTGTAAATATTTTTTAAAATTTTATTTTTTTAAAAGTTCTACCATTGAAACCTTGAGAGTGACTACTAAGAGTCATGCTTATTGTGTCATCAAATCATTGAATATGGTCTATAGTGAAAAAAAAAAAAACAGAGGCTAAAATAGAGGAAACCTTTACATAGTATCAAGTTTCTTAGAAAACACCCCCCTCTCTCTCCCCCCATGAACTTTTCTATGTTATGTTTAAATTTCGTAATAACCCTTAAACACGTAATGGAAAAATTAATTGGTCAATTTAAAAATACAGCAATATCCACTCTCTGAAATATACTTTTTCTGAGTAAAATATACTAAAATCAAGAAATAAGTATTTAGAAAAACCGAAATAAGTGTATTTATTGTATTTCTAAACCGACGTATTAATCTATTTGAATTTCCATAAAATTTGAAATCTACATATGATACAATAGATTACAGGGGTTACTGGAAGGAAAAAAAAAACACGATATTTTGTGGTGATTTCTTTTACTTTAGTTGAAAAATATTTAATTGTAGTTTGGATACAAGCTTTCATTTATTGATATCAGGGTTTTGGATTGTTTCAATATATAATTTCAATTTTGAATCCATGTACTATTTGGGTATCTAAAATGAAGTTTTTAAACATTAGTGTTGTTGAGTTTAGCACCATGTAAATTCCACTTATACTCCAAAATCATAGCTCTATTCTCACCAAATTTTTCCAAAGTTTTGTAAGTCATATTTTGAAATTCTATATCCAAACTAGACTCAATTCAAGTAAAACTCCAGTTTTCTCTGAAACTAGGGTTTGTATTCGTACGAACTCTAGTTTTGTAAAACTTAGGTAAAACCAAAGTTTATATAAGCCTAGCACCTCAAAAGAAAAAGATCATCGGGTACAATTCTCCACTCCAGTTTGTAAATTACTTGTTATTAAGAGTTCATATGTAAGTATAGTCCCACATCAAATATGACAAATGAAAAAAATTCATAGTTTTAAATATAAGTTGGAATCTCTAATGGTGTGTTTGGCTCATAGAAGTTCAAGAAGTGAATGAAGAAATTAAGAAGTTACTTTCAAAAAGGAAATAGAAAAAGAGACTTCTTTTTATATTTGTTTGCTAATTTTTTGAAGATGAAAGTGTATTAATAAGTGAAGAAAATATTATTTAATTGATTAAACAAAATAATAATTATATTATTTTATTGGTTTTTATGTATAAAAAGAAAACTTTTGAATGCTAATTATGACATGTAAATAAAATGTTATTTTTTGTCTTAATTCTCTACTTCCTAAACTCTTTCAAACTAAAAGTACGAGGGAGTGACTTCTTAGTTACTTCTTGACCAAATAAACATTTGAAATAGTAAAAATAGTCTCACTTCTACTATTGTCATTCTTCTTTTATGTAAACAAGCACATCCGAAACTTTTGATCAGATTGATTCTCGACTTTCCGTCGTACTCCCAAAGGTTCTAGTGTTTCTCCCCAACACTTGTCATCTAGCCTGGCATCACTTTCAAAGTCCATTGCAACATGCATCAGCCTCATCATTTTCTTCTTGACCCAAGATGATCTCACCTGGTCAATATCTACTACTCCCCAACATTATTTTGAATAATATTGGTATCATGAATAATTCAAGGAAAAATTTAAACTCTAGACCCAGCTATGAGCAATTTAATCTGTTACATTTAGACACGGATGTACCAAGAGTGTGTTTGTTTGTATGGAAGTATAAAGTAAGTAGTTGAAATAAATCTATTTCTACTACTTTATATGTTTGTTTGATCAATAAATAAAGATGAAGTTTTTTTTTTTTTTGCTATCAAACTCTCTCGCACATATTTTTTGGCAACATTACTTAAATTGTGTCGGGAGTTGAACTCAGAATCTTTCGCAAATTGGAGATGGGTGATACTACTTGAGCCAAGACTTATTGACAGTAAAATGAAAGTTACTTTCATAATAATGAGTTGGATCCTATGTAACATTCATACTTTTCAATATTACTTTACAAGAATTTCGAATGGAAGAAGGGTTGAAAGTAAAAAAATATTAATATTTTATAAGCTTTTGCCTTTCATCTCTTCTTTCTTTAAAAGTAAAAAAAAACAAACACTGGAAATATAGAATATAGAACGTATGATACTTCCAATCGACTTTCAGTGGAAATTCAATTTGGACTACAAATGTGTGTGTATGAGTTTGACTAGCATATATATATATATATTCATTTTCTTAGCGCTGTGTAGATTGATAGGTTAATTGCAATAACTATAACAAAAAACAACAAAATTTAGCACAGTGTAAATTTATTTCAGTTATCACTTGTATTATATATTTTGGAGGGTTAATGTGTGTCTTATGTGTGTTTGATTTGTAATTTTGCATGCATGAGGTAGTTTTGTTTTGGTTGAGGTTAGCGTGCAGCATCAAAGATCAAATCCAAATAAAAGGTAATGCTTTGGGTATTTTGACTCAATTTACGCACCCTATGAATTCCGCTTGTCATCCAGTACTTCAAAACGCTTGCCTTCTGGATAGTCACTTTTTTTAAGTTCATATTCAATATAGGTAGAGAAAAGATAAAATGTGTGCAGATTTTGTACAAGTGAGTGAATCGATTGAGTGCTCAGATTGTTTAGTAGAGAAATTTTCCTTAATGATTTATAGAGCTCGAGACCAAGGGTGGACCCAGACATTGGAATTAGTGAGCAGAGTTATTTGGGATCGAGTTGTCCGGACTTGTCTTTTGGCTTTATAAGAGGCGAAGTGCCCTTATCGGGACTTTAGGGACGGAGCTCCCAATCCAAAAGCTATTACATAACTCATATGTAAATTTATGGTACTACAATACTGATATTGATGTTTTTATTCTATACTTTTTGTATAAATTTAAGACATTTACAATGTAAATATCATCTTGAGATATTTTTGTCACTGATTTTTAGAGATTAAAATTAAAATAATATATATTTTTGTCAGTCTAGAAAAACGACGTATCATCTTCACTTAAACACAACCTTCATAATTGAAATCTACAAAAATTAGAAATGCATAACTATAAAATTGAGGATTTAAAAGGGACAGACTTGAAAAAATTAATGCGAGGCAACTGCCCCTCGAACTCTATATGCATCCACCCATGGTCATAGTAAAGGATATTTCTAGATTTTATTAGTCGTTAAAATCATGTTTTAGCAAAAAAAAAAAAAATATCTACAATCGATCTTAACATAGGGCACGGGCAGAATACCCATATTGTCAAAGTTTAAATCTCGAGTTTGAGAAACCTAGTTTTGTCTGATCTAATCTCACTGCAGATCCAATCAATAGAAATGAGAATGGGCAGATTCAAGGATCAATATTTGGCTCGCCTTATTCAAAATTTTAAATTAGAAATAACGTGAGCCAAAAATTGACTATTAGATCCCTCCACTCTCTTCGTGTCAACATACTAATAAATTTATTTATTTTTTATTTGTGCGTAATGCGTAAGGATATATCAAGATGCTCATTTAATTTCATGATGCTCAATTAATGACCATCCAAAACTGTTATATTCAATAATGGCCTTGTCCCGCTACCCAAAACAGTGCTCCTCGTAAAAATTCTAGCAATCATAATTTTAATCCCAGTTACTATCATTAGTCTTCATAAAAACTAAGTAGCCACAACCCTAGACTACTAATTATATTATTATTTGGATTAAAGTAAGTTGTTAATTGTTGTAATTAGTCCAAAATTAATCTTAGCAGCGTGATTCTTCTTGATCTGTGTTCGGTAACAACATTCCTGCTTCCCATGCCTGGCCACTCTCCTGTTCGGTGCCCGTGCCTGTGCACGTGCACGTAGTCGTAGAGCCAACGAAAACCAAACATACTCTATAAAATTAGTAGGGTTAATTGCAGTGAGACTCCTAATTTATTATTCCTTAACTTTCAAACTCTCAGTTTAGTCCCTAGAAACGTCGTTTGTCAACAATTTGCTATTCTCACCCATATTTAACTTAAATCGTACGTTTTTATAAAATTTCCAAATTACTCTTCTATTCCTCACTAAGAACTCACCCAAAATATATTCAGATGATGATAATTTTGGAATTTCATAAAAAAAAAAAAGTACAGTTTAAATTAAACATGAGTGACGTTAGAAATCCAAGGACTAAAATGAGAGTTTCAGTCTTAAGAAGTAATATGTTATACTATCTCTATAGTACATGGAGTCTCGTTGCAAGTAACCCTAACTATGATGGAAATCAGGTGTTAGGTGAGACCTGACTCATTAATAAGACGGGCTAAATTCAAAATTGAATATCCCCTTTATTCTTAATAATAATAATAACAATATAATAAGAAAAATAGTTTTCGCATGCAACTCCAAAAGTCTAATACCTACGATCAGTCATCTAAAAATCAATATTTCTTCATTTGGGCTTGACTCGTAAAATATAGTTGGTAACTTTACATAGCAATGTTAATTTAACAATGTGAATCAATGAATATACCATGTATTATCATTATATTGGATTAAATATATCAAGTGATGCCATAACTTATCCATTGTATGACGAGCACCCATCTTATATGATTTTCTTCACTAAACAAGCGATGAACATAAAAATTAAGGACTACTTGTTGACAGCCAGCCTTATAAATTTCTGTTGGATTAATTGCAGTGGGACTCCATGTATTATAAATATAACTTATTACCTCTTAAGTTTAAAACTCTAAATTTAGTCCCTGAACTCAGATTTTTTTATGAAATCTCTAAATTACCTTCATCTCTCTCGCTAAAAACACACTCAAAACATGATTTGGGGAGGGTAATTTGGAGATTTCATAAACGTGCGGTTTAAATTAAATAAGAGTGAGAATATAAAACTGTTGACTAACGTCGTTAGCAGCCAGAAACTAAACTGAGAGTTTTAAATTTAAGAGTTTGATATCATAGTAAAGGAGTGTCACTGCAATTAATCCAATTTTTGTCTACTTAGCTGTCATTTTAAGCTTTTATATAATTTCCACTAGATATTAATTTTGGTAAAACAACCATATTAATTGTTCCTTTTTCTCCTCACTTTTTCTCCAGTCTCGTGAATCATTAGAAGTAATTGCTAAAAAAATTAAAAAAAAATTATTATTAGTGATTGTAAATTGAGATGATAATGAACATGTCTGTAAACCAAGCTTTTGTTCGTACTCTTCAAAATTTCGAATTAGAAAAATTAAAAAATTAAAAAATTAAAATTTAAAAAAAAAATTTATCTTTTTAATTCAAAATTTTAAATATAATAGGTGGTAATTTTTCGATTTTAGTGTAATAGTTTAAATTGACATAAAAAAAACACTTGAAAATAACAATAAGGTGATTATATGATATTGCATTTAAAAATTTTTTTTTTTATATTTTTTCAGAGAAGAAATATTTCGGTTTAAGCTTCATGAAATTGGGTCAACATAGAAAATATAAAATAAAAACAAAAACTAACAATAAAAAAAATCACAAGTTGAGTAATAAAAGAAAAAAGAAAAAAGAAAAAAGAATTTTTTTTTAAAAATAAAGGCTAGGCGTGGTGAATCCAACCCAATTAAAACCCGCCACGTGTCCTCTCCTCTCTTTTCCCCATGCCAAACAGAAGCACAAAAGACAGAACAAGAACCTTCCCCCTCAAATATCTCAAACTGTTCGATAAAATTCCTCAGAGATAAAAAAAAAATAATAATAAAAGAAGAAATTTTTACAAAGAAATGAGAGGTAGAAGAAGAAGAGGAGCCATCAGCTCTCTCTTCTCCTCTCTCATCACCACCAAATCCTAAACCAACCAGAACCCATCAAGCTCCAACAATGGCGGCTCTCTTTGACCCTCTCTTTTGTCCCGAAGAGCCCTTCATCGAAGAGGACGACCATTTCTCCTCACCGATCGAGGAAAAATCCAATCTTTTCGACTCCACCGAACTCCTCTCCTCTCTCCTCGCGAAAGCTCCCGCCTTTGAGCTCACCGGCGGGAGCCTCGACGACGACCCGTATCTCCATTCAGCGAGAAACGACGCGGTTCAGTGGATCAAGAGCGCGAGCGCCCGGTTCGGGTTCAGCGCGCTGACGACGATCTTGGCGGTGGATTACCTCGACCGATGCTTCCTCTGCTCGAACGGGCTGAGGCTGCAGCAGGACAAGCCATGGATGAAACAGCTCTCCGCCGTCGCGTGCCTCGCTCTCGCGGCGAAGGTCGAGGAGACCCAGGTGCCGTTCCTGCTCGACCTCCAGATTCCGCCGGCGGCCGCGGAGGAGGCTACCGGGTTCGTCTTCGAGTCGAAAACCATACGGAGGATGGAGCTGCTCGTGCTGTCGACTCTCGGGTGGCGAATGAATCCCGTCACCTCCCTCGCATTCGTCCAGTGCGTTCTGCCCAAGCTCAAGAGCCACAGTCGCAGCGACGCGGCAGCGATCTTGAGGTCTTGCGAGTGGGTTCTGCTCGCGGTTTTATCAGGTGGGTACTCGTCAAAATGCAGTCTTTTTGCTCCTCGGTCGAAGACTTTTTTTGTTGTCTCACTGCGTTAAAGATTCCATTTTTCTTTGCTCAGATTGGAGATGGGTGCAGTACTCCCCCTCGGTTTGGGCCGCCGCCGCAATGCAGCAGGCATTGGGCCGGCATTGCGACGACACCCCGCGCATCATGGAGCTCCTGCAAGTCTCAAAGGTTCGATCTTTAACAACTCAGTTGCAAATTGCAACTAATCAAACGAAGCTAATTGTGTGATCGCATTTCAGGAGAGAGTTGAGATGTGCAATGGGCTCATTGTGGAGTTACTGGGAGTTCTCAAAAGCAACAGCAGCAACAAGAGGAAGGGGAGTTGTTATTCTGACCCCCCGAGCCCGAGTGGCGTTATCAGTTCCTGCTGCTTCAGTTACGAGAGCTCGTCAAGCTTGGATTCATGGTGGCCTTCATCAGTCTCATCCTCGCCTGAGCCACCTCCATTCAAAAAGCCCAACTGTTCCATTATCTGAAAACTTTGAGCTCCTTCATCAAAATATTAATTAATTATCATAAAATTTAATAATGTTGATGATGATGATGTTGAGGATGATCAATGGGTTGGGTTACTTCCATCTCTTGCTGAGCTCTAGGGAGCAAATTTTTGGTTGTTGTATGTATCGGGCAGTGAAGTTGAGAGAGAGAGAGAGATGGGTTTTTATTTTATTTTATTTTTATTTTTATTTTTAAGATATGCGTTGTGATGTCATGTCAGCTGGCTATCAATCAATGCTATTTTCTAAGTTTCTCATAGTTTTCTCTGGGTTCATCAATGGGCAATTCTAAATGCGCACCACTTTTGACTGAGTGAGCACCATTTCCCCCTATGTTGTAAATAACTTTACTGTAGGATGTGGGGCTCACTAAGTAAAGTGTAGTGCGCATTTCGAATTTCCCTTCATCAATGCAGTTGTAGTTGCAGTGCAACTCCTGTTTGGGCTCATCAAATGTGTTTACTGTGGGCTTCAGTTGCTATTTCCACTTGGGGGAGCTTCATTGAATTGGGGAAGGAGTGCAGCAGAGATTGAGCCTTAAGGGGGAAATTCCAAATGCGCACTACATTTTACTTAGTGAGCACCACATCTATCGTACTACAGCACAGGGGAATGTGCTCACTAAGTCAAGTGTGGTGCGCATTTAGAATTTCCCGTACAAAGGCCAAACAAAGAGAGCAACGCAAAAATTCATCATTTGAAGCTCCTCAACTTGTAAAATTCTTGCCCCCAGCCCAAATGCTTGGAGGGTAAAGTGCAAATAACACCTTGTTATTCAAACTATTAGAGTTCTTGGGAGCAGGCCACATGAACCGGTAGAGAATAATGCCGGATCGATCACATGCAATGGATGATTGAAGAACATCAATTTCAAACTATTTCAATGACAATTGCCACCAATTTATTGGGAAAGAAAAAAGTAAAATAAATATAGGGGCTAGCTAGACATACTTCTCATTTTCTTTTTTTTCCAATATGTAAATAAGAGCTTGATTTATGTCGATAACTAATAAAATTAGCATTACTTAATCATTCTATTTAAAAAAAAAAATTGATAATTAGAATTAATATGCAAATATATGCACACTAGAGGGGTTTTGTGCAATTTAGCCAAGTTAGGGTTTAGAGGGGGTTTATGCAGGTGCATTGTTTTGCATGTGAACTCGGAGAGGTTTCGAAATTAAATTAATTTAACTTACAATCAGCACTAGTTTTTTTAATTTGAAGTGGACATGTTTAGAGTTTAGCAGTAGGGTTTGACATCTGACCACAAAATTACCTACCACACTTGGACTTTTTAGAGTGGAGTGTTGTGTTCTCAATGTCATATTAGGGCTCAAACAAGTTTACCGAGACCTAAGTGGTCGGGAGTCAAACTTAAAATCTCTTGCAAATTAAAGAAAGGTAATATCTATTAGAATATTTCACTGATTTAGGATATCTTTCTAAATTATTATATTTGACAAATTCTCTAATTTATTAGTACATTTCAGGATATCTTCCTAAATTAGTATATTTGTCAAATATCTCTAATTAGACTGATTATACTGATTTAGAATTATATGCAATTATGATCAAATTATATATTTTCTTGTCTTTACTTTTTATATTCGTCTCCTTTATCTATAAAACGATGGTCATTGTAACGTTTTATATACACATCATAATACAAATTTATTCTTCGTTCTCTCTGTCAGTTCTTAGTTTCTTCATGGTATCAGAGCCGGTTGAGATATGATGGCGCTTGCATTGCTCGCTGGCGTCGATGTTGCCTCTGCCGCAGGCACAACCCTTACTCTGCCCCACGTATGCCAACTCTACTGTCTCGCCATTACCGACTGTAACTCCTAAGTCTATGGTGGGTCTTGCTCCGTCGTCACTGCCATCTTCAAGCGTCACATTTGCCGTCTCCGTCTCGTGCTTCGGTGACTCAATCTGCTGCTCCGTCGCCAAAATATAGTATGTCATTTTTGGCTCCTGCTCCGTCATCACCGCCATATTTAAACGTGCAATCTTTGTCATCTTTGTTTCTTCTTTTTATGACTTTGTTTGTTGCTTCATTACCGCCTTCTGTAATAGAGATCATGTCTGTTGCTCTGTCGCTAAAATCTAGTGTGGGTTTCTGCTCTGTCGTTATCGCCATATTCAAAGGTGTAGCCTTTGTCATCTCTGTCTCCTCTTCCGGTGACTCTGTCTGTTGCTTCGTTACCGCTTCCTTTGATAGAGATCATATTTGCTGCTTTGTCGCCAAAATCTAGTATGTCACTTTCAGCTCCTGCTCTGTCGCTACTGTCATCTTCAATGATGCAGCCTTTATCATCTCTGTCTCCTCCTTCGCTGACTCCGTCTGTTGCTCCATCGCTTGTTTTCTATAGCAGAGATCTTGTCTGTTGCTCATCCACCTGGTCATCATCATGATCTCATTTTCAAACTCAAGTTAGCGTCTTCCAAATCATCTTGAGTTTATGGGGAGATATTAGAATATTTCACTAATTTAGAATACCTTTCTAAATTAGTATATTCAACAAATCTTCTAATTTATTAGTATATCTCAGGATATCTTCCTAAATTTATAAATTTGTCAAATATCTCTAATTAGGCTGATAAGCTGATTTAGAATTATATGCAATTAGGATCAAATTATATATTCTCTTGTCTTTATCTTTTATATTCGTCTATTTTATCTATAAAAGGATGGTCATTGTAACGTTTTATATACACCTCAGAATACAAAGTTATTCTTAATCATTCTCTCTGTTAGTTCTTAGTTTCATCAATACCGATAGAAACAAAGCTACATCTTACCTTGCTAAGGGACAAGCAAAAGTCCACTTCTCATGTGCTTGCTTTCTTCTTACTCTTTCCTCTCCTTAAAGCCATGCATTGTTCTCTTGTTGTTTGTAACTATTGTGGCTAGGGTAAATAATGTTGAGGTTAGGATCATCCAAACCTCCATTAGCTACTAGAATAACATTTTTGCATACAAACTCTATGAATCTATATGAACTATAATCCTTTTAATTATATACACTGATGTAATTCACAATAAATGATGTGACAAAAAAGAATCAATCATGATGAGGAGATACACATAGCTAAGATTACATAAGTGATCAGAAAAACTCATGACACAGTATATTTAGATTAGGAGAGTTTTTCTACAAGACTCTCTTAGTCTCCAGTGTAGCACATTCATTAGCTACATAATCAACGCACATAACATGTTGAATTGAATATGAACTTGTACAAAACAAGCCAAAGTCAAACAAGTAAATGTTGTGCGTATTTAGTAATCTAACTTTTTTGTAAGCCGAAGTCAGCAAAGTAAAAGCCATTAAGCTAGTTTATGTACTTAGTTAACTGGTTTTATCATTTATCTAAACTCCTAGACTGTGATCCTTAGCCGTTTGTATGTGAAAATTATTAGTTTATTTTACATGATGATTTTTTTTTTTTTTTTTTTTTTTTTTGGGTGAGGAGATTAATCATAGTTGAAAAATTAACCTTACCTATTAGCAAGTGTTAAGTTGAATTCCAGTGAGAATTCAAAAAAGTACATCAAACATTTGAGGGAAATTCTATTTGAGCACACCACTTTGCACAGAGGGATTAGTCCTCCGAACGAGTTTCATATTATTCGGGGATTAGTCTTCCGATGAGTTTAACACGGTGATTAATCTCATATTAGGAAAAATAAAAATTGAACTTGTAATTTTTTAGGGGTATTTACTGGTTTGTCCCTCAAATCTTTATATATTATGATTTAGTCCCCCAAATCTTCATATTTAGGATTTAGTTCCCCAAATCTCCTAAGTTATTACAATTTAGTCCCATTTTCCAAATTCCCCAAATTTTTGACCTGATATTACCATTTTATCCCTCCTTATTCATTGTTTCTCTTCCTCCTCTCTTCTCCTCATCTCTTCTCATTTTCTTCATTATTCTTCCTCTCTTCTCCTTCTCTCTTCGTCCCCTCTTTTTTCCCAATGAAGAAAAGAGGAGGAAGAGAAAGGAGGAATAATGAAGAAAAGGAGAAGAGAGGAGGAAGAGAGGAGAAAAAGAGAAGAGCAAAAGAGAGGAGAAGAGAAAGAATGAATAAGGAGAGGTAAAATGGTAATATCAGGTCAAAAATTAAAGAAAGTTAGGGAGGAGGACTAAATTATAGTAACTTAAAAAATTTAGGGGACTAAATCCTAAATATGAATATTTGGGAGACTAAATCATAATATATAAAGATTTGAGGGACAAACCAGTAAATACTCCAATTTTTTGAGCAAAGTGGCGTGCTCAAATAGAATTTCCCACCATTCTAATTGATTAGGTGTGTTCACAGTTCACTTGTTACTGGGTCAGGGTCTGAAGTGCAGGTAACATGATTTGACCACAGCCACTATAGCTGGCTTGAGAATTAAAGAGAGAATAAAAAAAAAAAAAAAAAGAAGAAAAAAAGAACTGAAAAGTTATGGCAATGGCATGAAGTCCACATCAATCTCAGTTTACTGTTTTACTGCTGAGCTCTCCACTCAACCACTTGATACACTCTCTGTTCCCTTTGGAGGTAGTTTGTGTTGAGATTCCATTCTCATCAACTAAAGATATCAAGTATTATCTTAGAGATGAAGGTATTTGTCCCAAATCCGAGTTGCGTTCTGATATCACTTGTTATGAATCATAAGTACTTTTTGATACTACTTGTTAACGGGAGCGTTTGGTAATCCAAATAGAAAAGCAGAAAATATCAAGAGTGTACATGGTTCGGAGCAAGTTCTATGTCCACGGACCGAGTAAAACTTCAATAATGATGATTTTTGCAAATTATAAATCTTAATATCTCTCAAATAAATTTATCAAAATTAATAGAGAAACAAAGAACATCAAGAATTTATGTAGTTCGGAGCAAGTTTTACATCCACAGACCGAGTAAAACTTCAATATTGATGATGTTTGTCTCTTAAATTACTCAAAATTACGAAAAGGTCACTCTCAAATTGAGAAAATAACAAAAAAACTCTCAAAAGATACAAAAATCTCTTTGAATCTCAAAATATTTTAAGGACGATTTAACCCGCTTATATAGATTTGAAATGTTTGGTACAATCCCTCAGTTAAATAACGTTGATTTGATACAAACACTAAGTCAAATAGGATTCCTGAAAAGATTACTTATTATTATATAATTTCTCATGCAAAATACTTCTATTCTAATATGGTAAGAGATTATATTCTAAATACACAAGTGTATAGCTAGTTTTAACTAGTAATGCAACAACAAACAACAACAACAACTAAGCCTTTTATCCCAAGTATTTGGGGTAGGCTACATAAATCAAAAAAAAAATCACACCAGATCGATCACTTTGATATTTCTTCTCCATTCATTTCTATTAAGTAATATCTCCTTATTTAAAACTCTAGACTCCATTCATTACTAGTTTTAACTAGTAATGCATGTGATAATATTTATAATATGGTAAGAGATTATATTCTTAATGCACAATATATGATGCACAATATATGCCCTGATAATCAACTATATATTTAATTTACAAAGTCGATTCAAACAACAAAATATATCAAATATCAACTGATATCGTGTTGTTTGGACACCGTTAATAATGTTTGACGTGGAAAATAACGGAAATAACTCTTTTCATGTCCAAGATTCAAAAGTGTTGAACTCGATTGCACAATTTGAGCTAAGATCGTTTGATGAAATTTTGGATTGAAATTTTCAGAGTGTCGTTCTCATTCATTCAAGTTGAGTATATAAATAGTTACAAATGATATTCATAAGGATAATATCAAATAACATTTAGTTATATTAAATTTCTCAATAACAACTCTCAACAACTCAAACTAATAAAATAAATGTAATCCTAATAACTTATAATATCTGAATATGAGATAATATCTGATTTGTTAGATTTTATTATCTCAATAATCGTTTATAAGTTCATACCATATTCATGTTGAATCTCACTATGAATCATACTAGATGCTGACCCGACCCACCTCAAAGGTTGGCATAGATTAGGTTAAGTTGGTCAAACAAGCAGGTAAAACAGAATATTTTCTTATTGTGTTCGACAGGATTTGAATCTGGATGGCTCTATTATCATTTTGAAATTTCTGCTACTATGCCAAAATTATGAAATCAAGACGAGAGCGGAGAGAAATTGTTTTGTATGCTAAATACATTTCATGTAACATCACAGTAGAGAACTAATGTATAGACAAATTATTTGGCGATACCAAATGCAATATTGCTATTATTTGCTTTCCAAACCCTAGGCAAGCATGAAGGTTTGAACTCTCAATCTCCTTTTGGTTGGATGACCTAAGTGCATGTACAGTGTGCTGTGTGCATGCACATGGATCCTCTCTCCTCTTCAGTGTACGTGCATGGCACGGGCTTTGACTTGTTGACTGATCACTAACTACTGTTGACTCGTGAGAGATCGAGTTGTCGAGCTTTTTGTCCAGCAAGCACTCCTTTGATATTGCAGCTGCAGCAGCAGCAGCAAGAGCTGTACTAAGCAAGCTAGTTTCATGGGTGGTTGCCAACTGCATTGATCTGACTTAAAAAAAATATAATAGAAGACCATCATTAGGGTTTTGTATTATAAAAGGAAATATCTAGTGATAAAATGAGAAAAGTGACCGACTTAGGAATTTCATCCAATTTGTCTGTGCGGCATTTGATCACCTAAGCGTAGCGTAACCAAATTGTTTGTCATAAAATTATAAAAAATTTCTCAATGAAAAGATTATAATTGGAATGATTTTTCATTTACAGAAGGAAAATGATTTTCTTCTTTATTTAAAAGGGTTTTGTAGTAGCCGTGGAGAACGATCTTACTCTCCATTAACACTCCGAATAAATTTCTCCAGTTGGCAAGATTTTTAAAAACTCTTAACACCAGCACTCAAGTAGAAATGATTCTTTTTTTAATAGTGATCTCCACATGCCTTTTTCAGCTTGAACTTCCGCTATTTGTAGGATCTGGAGGCCTTTGAGAACTGTCTAACTGATGGCCTTCATGATTTGATAAATAATTTTCTTTTGATGTGGATAATTTGTATTAAATCTCCAGAATTTGTAATCGACATCTTTAACTCTCTGAATTGTAACCGAAATGCAAATCTCAACATTAAGATTCGTATTTTGGCATTTGGTAACTTGCATGGTATGCTGGTGACTTGCATGGTATGCTCATGGCTTGCACAGTATGCTCGGATTGACATTTGAGTGTTGTTGGAGATGGTTTTTTTGTTTTTTTTTTTTTTACTCCTTGAAATTCTGAAGTAGAAATGCGACTCTTCGGTGTTCGCGTGTTGATTGTGCTTATAAAAGAACAAGTCAGACACGGATCTCCCTATAGTAGATGATCTGCGTTTTAATTTTTTAACTGTACCCTTGAATTTATGGGCCTTTTGTGGGCCATGATGCAATCTTACACTCGAGTTCAATTTTAAATATAACACGACCTTGCGGGGGTTCGTTTCTGTTAGTTCAATCCGCAGATCTCTACAGACAGAGATCTGCGTCTTAGCCTTATTCGCGGATCTATATGAATGGAGATTCGTGTTTTGGCTATTTTGAGAAATGAAATGCGTCTCTATGAGAGTCGAGAAAACTTACAACCAGAGAATACCTTTTTAGTGAGGTTCCTCCCCTTGCTACTTATAGATGCTCATTCTTTTTTTAGAAATTTCCAGGTCTTTACGATTTTATATGCTTCTAAGAATACAAGCAGAAATTATAGGAAATACAAGATATTTATAGAGTTTTTATTGGGTCTAATTAGCTCTGGAGTTTTCTAGAGAATTCTAGAGATGGTAACAAAGTGCTAGAAGTTACACTCCTTATATATAGCAAACTATTCGATTTACTACTACATTATATATGAATAATAGAATATTTCCCAATTTGTTTCCATAATAGTAGTTGTGGATGTGGAAGAGACCATTTTCAACAAGGTAAAGGAAAAAAAAATAAAAATAAAATGCAAGATTCTTAATATTCTTTACCTTTGCAAAGGGAAAAAAAAAAGTAAGATATTCTCAAAAAAAGAAAAGGTCTACATCTCTTTTAATGATTTAATACATTCAAGATCATGAGGTTGACAATGATGAAGCAAACAAGGGACAAGGGTCAAAGTTAGAAGAAAACAAAAAAAATCAAAAAAAAAAAATTTAAAAAAAAAAAAAGGCAAGAAGAAAACAAAGAGGACATGGATCTATCAATCAAAAAAGTCTGCATAGGGTTTGAAATTGGTAACACATGCCTTTGAAATTTTTTTGAAACTTAGCTTTTGATTATGGCTTTTACTTTCTCTCCTAGCTTCCATGTTCTTGTGTTTTACTTTTTTGAGGACACACAATTATTGGGGAATAATATGATGAGTAACTCTTCTTTTTTGACTTGGTCCTCACCATCTCTACTGCAACCCATTCCTCTCCATGACACCGATAATAATCAATTTTAGGAATGATATAATGGGTGTGTCTACAGAGCAATTATTGGTCAGTTCTATCGAAACTTTTCTCGGAAAAAAAAATAATAAATAGGACGGACTAAAATTTAACTCATGAGCCTACGCATTCTTATCTCTCAATAATCTATAAATTTTAGGAGTGAAAAAGAATATTTGAGTGCTATCAACCAATATTTAAGGATGGACAATTTAAAATGAAAAACTATTTTGGTAGACATGATCAACCGTTCGGAAGATATCTACAAATCAATTTTTATAAAACTTGGATTTCATTTAATTATAGATTAAGTGTAAATAAAATGATCATATCAACACTGTTATGAAAATCACTAATTTCTCAAGTGCTCGATCCATTAGTAAATCAAATCCAACTCTTATGAAATCTGGTTTGTAAATAGTTTACGAAGGACAGATGAAATATATTTCATTCTAGATAGTCCATTTTTAAATCACTGTTGATATGCTTCACATATTCACATAATTGATTTTTTTTTTCTGCACTCTTTTCTTTTCCAAATAGATCAGGTCTTGAGTGCATAAAATTAAAATATTATATATATTTTTTATTCTCTGAAAAAAGACTTTATCATTTTGCTATAATAATACCTACTGGTTATAAGAATGGTGATTGACACGTTCACGGACCAAATTTTGGTCCGCCATATACAAAATTTTAAATTAAAAATAAAAATTTTATTTTTCTAATTCAAAGTTTTGTATAGAATGTCTCAAAATTTGGCCCGTAAACATGTCAATTACCATTTGACATATGTTATAATTATAGCGAAGGTAATAATGAGACTTTTTCTTTTTCTTTTTTCTTTTTATTCTTTTAGAACAATTCTTCACTCTATAGAAAATGCTGCATGCCATGGATTATGACCAATATTCTATTTACCTTTTCTATTTGAACTCTTTTTTTTTTTTTTTTAATTTTCTTAATCGGTTTATAAAAAATGTTAAAAGTTGTCTTTAATTTTTCATTTGTTGTGTTCATGAAAAAATGGTCCATTAACTTCTCTCTCTAAAAATAATATTCTCTATATTTTTCATTCGGATTATGCAAGAAAGCACTGAATCCATTCCCTTAACTTTCCATGCTAAGCATGGCATAGAGTCGATTTTTGCAATTGACACTTTTCATGAATTAATCAATAAAAAAATAGAGAAATCGAAAAAGCTTACTATCTATATTTTCCAAGCCACTTTTCAGTACACTTTCAATGAACCAATCAGTCCTTAAGATTTATAAAAATCTTCGATATTCTTGTCATTCACTTCTTGATCTTCTACATTAGAATCGGGGTAATTTCTTGTGTGGAAAAGAATAGTCTCAATAATAAATTTCATAAATTAGCAAAAAAAAAAAAAATTAGAAGTTGTTTCCCTCTTCTTTACTGCCAGCCTTCACTATCTTTCCCTTCCCAGCTTTCATACAATCACAAAAACAGCTGCACAGCTGGAAAAGAGAGAGGCATCTCTCTCTCCTCTCTCTCTCTCTCGACAATATGTAGGTTGGAACTTGGATGTGATATCTTTCCAAACTTTAATTTTGTCTTGCCTTGCAATTGGTGGTCCTTGTGACCTTCTTATTTCATTTGTGCTTTAAGCAATCTAAAGATGCATGGCATTGATGTTGAAGGGAAAATTTTAATTTGCCCTCTTGTGCAACTTCGATTTTTCATTAGTCTCCTTGTAACCAAAACTTAATTTGACAGATTTTACAAAAAAAGCAGAATCAATACAAAAACAAGTTGATTATATGTCAGGGTTTTTATATATCGGTACCTTAAATCTTTAAAAAATAAACTTTAGTTTTCGAAATCTTCATGTTTTGATTTTAGTCTCACAAATCTTCTAAATTACTTCACTTTAGTCCTCATAGGTAACTTCCGTTAAATTTTTTGTCCGAAGTCTTCGTTATACCCTTGGAATTCACTCTTCCTCTACTTTTTGGGTTCCTCTCTACATTCTTCTCTTTTCTCTCTCTCTTCCTTCCCAGTTAATCTCTCTCTTTTCCTTCTTTCGTTTCTTTTCCTAATTCTATATCACTCGTCTTATAAAGTATGACTTTTTTCAAGCAGTAAGTTCTCTACAAATAGGGGGAGAAAAGAAAAAAAGGAAGAGAGGGAGATTAATTAGGAGAGAAGAGAGAGAAGAAGAAGGATGAAAAGATGAACCCAAAAAGAAGAGAAAGAAAATAAAAAGAGAGAAGGGAGGGAAATAAACCTCCCTTCCAGGGATATAACGGAAAATTCGAATAAAAAATTTAACTTGTCTAACGGAAGTTACCCAAAGAGACTAAAGTGAAGTAATTTAAAAAATTTAAGAGACTAAAATCAAAATATGAAAATTGCAGGAACTAAAGTCTAATTTTTAAAGAGACCGATATGTAAAAATTCCTATATATTAATAAGTGGCGAAATATACAAATACAAATACAAAACACTAAGATTTAAGTCGGAAAAAAAAATCCTTAAAACAGTACAGAGATGGTTGGTGACAATGTTCGAGAACATGATTTTCATTGATAATTGAGTATATTTACAATAAAAGGGGAGATTATCAGTATGCGAGTTTATTTGAAATCAAAGTCCAACTAATGGATGAAGGGGGAAGAAAAAAAAAAAAAAAAGGCCAAAAATGGGTGCTTAAAGTAGTCCTTAGAAAATAAAAGTAGAAACATCGTTGTCTTAGCAAGTACTGGGAACAACATCATGAATCGGAGTTACCGGGGGAGAGAGTAGAAAAAAGCTTGTAGGGCTTTTCTTTTGTGTTGGACTTGATTGATACTAGCTAGCTAAATAGAATGGAGCCAAAAAGCAACAGAGAGAGAGAGAGAGTCTGAGCTCATGGATACTGAGCTCATGGATATTGTACTGTATGTGTATATATATATATATATAATTATATAATATGAGAAAAATAAAAATAAGTTCATATAAATTATCTGAGTTGTGGTTCATTTTTACTATCTCCAATAAAATTTTTTTTTTAAATTTGAATTATGATCTCGACTCCCTAGGGTTCGTTCATACCCAATTTCTTCGGTTTTAGTTTTGATTTGGTCATCCATCAAGTTAATATAAAATTAACGGTTTTCAATGAATAAAATATTTTGTATGCACTTGATGAAAGGATAAATGAACTCCAAAATTTATGAAATTTAATCCGAAAAAAGTTAAAGAGGTAAAGATAGTAATTGTAAAAAAAAACTGAAAAAAAAAATCATTGAATCATTATAGTTTCGTCGTTAGCTCACGTAATTTTTCCTGAGTTTGTGGCTTGCCTACAGTAATCTCATATATATATATATATATATATATATATATATATATATATATATATATATATATATATATATATATATATATATATATATATATATAATGAGTGAGTTGAGAAAAAAAATTTCAAAAAAAGGTAGCAGAAGGAAAGGACCTCAATCTAGTGCCGCAAGGTTCTTCATTGTTCAAAATTTACCAACTCTATTAATTATTGTACTTTGCATCGTTTCACGGCGGATGTCTCTCAGCTAACGAGACCTTGTGATGTAGCTATATCAAAACTTTAAAATTATGATAAGAATTTTTTTTTAAAAAAAAATTATTTTGTATTTTAATACTGAGCTAGTGTTAATATTATGTAAGCTAGGTTGAAATTGGAATCCAGTTGAAGCCGAACTTATAAATTTCTCATTTTCACAAGCCTAACTTGGATATGTAGCCAGATTTTAGCAGGAGAGGAGTTTAATTAACCGTGAGATATTTATAACAGACTGAGAACATCAGTCATAAAAATGTTAATGAATTAAGTATTAGATTTCAGTTATAATATTAAGATTTAATTACACTCAGATTCCTGTAATATGAGGGTGTATAACTTATCACTCTTAAAGTTTTAAACTCTCACTTAGATCCTGAACCGTGAAAAAAATATCGTCGTCTGAGCTTCCGTGTCAGTTTTTTTTCTGCAGTCCTAGAGTCTAAGTGACTTCCCTGTCAGTTTTTTTTCTGCAGTTCTAGAGTCAAAGTGAGAGTTTTAAAATTTAGGAGTAATAAGTTATACACCTCTCGTACTATAAGGGTTTGAGTGTAATTAATCCTAATATTTAAACACTAGTGTATGTCTATTTTATACGTTGAAATTAGATCTTAATTTTCACATGCATTTTAACTTCAACTCTCACAAGCAGAGCTAGTCCCTGATAATGTGCATGAAAATAAATTGTTTAATAGAATCAGACTTGAGTTATATTAAATTGAATTATCTCTCGAAACAGGGGCACTCAAATCAAGGGCAAAATGGTTGGTGTTTTTCAGAGTAATATTTATTTTAAAATTGTACAATAAACCATATTGAGTTATACAGAATTACTCAGGTGTTAAGCTATCTAAACAGCTCATTCAGGGTGCAGGGAGTGAAGTGCCTCGGCTACGGGTGCAGGGCGGGACACTCGATCAAAAGAATATATTATAGTAATATAAATTTGACGATTCAAATTATAATTTTGCAAGTAATATATGGTCAAGGTATAATTTGATGAATAATTAGAGTTTTGATATTGACTAATATAATTTCTTTTTTTTTTAATAATAAGATAAAAAAATACATGCAAACTGTCCAAACAACTTATTGTAATCCAGAGGATTAGAGATGAAAATCCAACTTTTATCTTAGAGGAAAGAGTTTCTAGATTTTTAGTTTCAAGAAATTTGGTAGGGAAGTGTTTCTAGAATTTCAATTGCGAGGAATTTAGAAAGAGATAGTATCAGTGTTCCAGAAGGGTATTGGAAAAAGATTAGTTTGAGCCTTGACTGCTTAGATTTGAGATATGACAGACTTATAAATTGAAGGAGAGACAGACTTATAAAAATTGTATGTTATAAGTTATTATTATTATTATTATTTTTCCCGACATTGTCCATCTTAGCGCAAGGGTGGGTCTCCCTCTGATTGTGTCAATACAATAAGACAGCTGTGAGATTGGTTTTTATGTGTAGTTGACATATAAATATAATAATATGGGAATAGAAAAATTGACAATTTAGCATGATTGACTATAAAACATGAGACAAAGTGCTGGAGTGCAGTACTGCCCTTACATACGGTGAACCACACACACCATACAAGCGTTGAACCACACACACACCACCATACAAGCGTTGAATCCGAGCCCTATCAAAGTGTTGGCGTGGTGATGTTGCCTGTCGTTAGATTTGGCGGATTGCACACGGCACAGTCCTCTGAGAATTCCTATTATTGATTTATGCACTAATTATTCACCCGTCATATTCAAAATTTCGAAATTTTGAATTGAACGGGCCACGAGCGACTTTAAAGAGCCAAGGTTGGCTCCAGATCGTGGTGGTTGGCACGGTCATGTAGCGGGCCATATCGCTCCCTCTCACAGTCACGGGTTTTGTTGGAAAATTCAAGATCCTCGTCTTCATAAATAAAGCATCGAACTGAGGGGGACGAGGAAACTTCATTCAATGTCTCCACCCTGCCCACAATAATAACAAGCACAGCAATAATAACATAATATGCATGCAGCTAGTATTGTATGCAAAGTAGTTGGCTGGATTTCGTCTCAACTGAAAATAAAATTAAATTTGTACAGGGATTTAATGTGGTACTCATGAGTAGTCCCCTCCTCTCCTCTGCCTAAAGAACTGGCCTTAAATGAGCTGTTGATTGCGCCCCCTGCAGCTCACTCAGGGCTCAGGGCCCTGAGGCTGGAGGGGCTCATAGGCGTTGCATGAGTCTCATTAGGACGCAGATAAAATATGGTACTGTCTCCTTCCCTCTCATATGGTCCTAAGTGGAGCCTGCAGCATCAAATTGCGATTGGAATGCGGCTGGTTTTAATTGCTGGGAGCAGAGGCAGATTGCGTGTGTTCAGGCTCGGAGGGGAAACCAGCGGGCACTGCATTTTTCTGGGACGCAACAGACCGCTGCAAGAGCAAAGGAGAGACATTCAGTGACTGATTGATGGTTTGTAATGACCTGGAGAATTGACTTGCTAATGAATTGAGAAAGTTTAGATACATAACAGCAATATTTTAGCTTGAGCCACAGAGAACTCCATGAAGAATTCCATGAAACCATGTTCACAGCCTCTCAATGTATCAATGGAAGGTCCTGAAAGTTGAAACCAGTATAACTCCAGACTTCATCAGCTTGAACCCCCACTGAGCATTAAGTAGAAGAGGCTTACCATGCATAGATTCGTAACTGAAGAAGGAGCAGCAACATGAAGAAGCAACAGTACTCAAATGCTGTCAATCCAATCCCTTGAAATATCAATGCCATCCAAAATAAATGTATTGCCCTAACGCCCAGAAAACAACACATAGCAGATTGCAGCACATATCAACTCTAATCAGTAACAGCGCGCAAATTAGACATCCAAGAGTATTTTATCCCCTAGGGCAAACTTACACCAAGGACGGGTTAGTACAGGTTTTGATAGTAGGATACAGCATAGAACAACTTATAAATATAAAGGTTCCATCTCAGAGGTGGGCGCTCAGCTCACCAAAGTCATTCTCCTCAGAATCTTGAAGGCGAACAGCATCCAGCTTCTGTCTCAGCACATCTATTGCGTTGATCACCAACTGATAAGCCTTGATTGCACCTGTTGATTCCACGGTGAAGATAAAGCTGTCTTCCTTCGCACTGATCTCGACTAGGCCTGGTTTTCCCATGGCCTCTGCTTTCTTGATCACCTCGTCATCGTAAGTGTATGCTTCGGGGTCAACCACCACCACCTGATAGATGAATGCACTCATTCAGTAAATCAACAACACCAACAAGAAATGATCATGCTTCAAGACGCAGCAGATGGAGTCTTTGTGCTATGTTAAAAATATTAAGCATCACACCTGTTTAATTGTGAAAGGATCGACCAGAAAATTGTTACGGTGAACAATGAGATCAGTTAATACCGTAAATTGATTATCCATGTACAAACTGATAGAAGAGGCAAAAAGTTCTTATGGTGAACAATATTGTGAATGCAATATATACACCCTGTCTAGTATGTTGCCATTGCCAGACGAAGCTTTTGACACAAATGGAACATACAAAATTAAGGGGCAATGGATATGAAGGCATTTATCATAGGGATGCATTAGAGAGATGCATGCAAGAATTTCCACTGCCTACCAGCCAAATTTCACTAGTTATATATATGAACTTCGGAGCATGCATATGCTGGCGTATAACAATGGTGACAAGGACTTGTAACGTGTTAAGCAGTTCTCTTGACACCACCTCGGCAAGCTGGGATATTCTCGTACCGTTTTTCTGTGGCATCACCTTGAGGCAATATCTCCTATCAGTACTTTCACTAATTTCAGATCATCTCTATTGCCCTTCTATTTTAAAACTCCAATAATAACTTCTTGTAGTGTCACTTCTATGCAAGGACGTATTAGGTTTGACGGGGTTGCTAGTGTCTAGTACAGCACGGGAAATGCGTACTACGGTAGTGAGTTTTTCTGAAAAATAAACCTTAAAATCATGTCAATTGGTTTTTTTATTTATAATAACTAAAGATATATCTCCTTTCTAGAAGAAATCATTACCTGTGGCATATCTCAGGATTGGTGAAAGCAAAGTGCCACAAAAAAATCTACTTCTTGTGACACATATTCTTCTATGAGATGCATGGGAAGGCATGCAATCACTCTGCATCCACCCCCATAAGAATGCCAGGGCTATAAATTTCCATGAGATAACTCGACCACTTCTACTACACAAAAACTCGTGCTCCTTTAGGGCATACTCGATGCAATTTCCTATCCCAGCATCATTGTATAAAAGTTGACAAACAGTACTACAAACTTACCTCTCGTCTTGTGCTTCTTCAATCGTTCTGTGTATGAACTCTTCTTATAGCTTAATAATGGAGTAGATCAGATCTTCAATGTCTCCATTAACAACAACAATATATCTGCAATGTCAAGATCCTCTGTTTACTAAATTTGCACTCCATACTCCATTATAGTCTAAATTAATATAAAACTTTAAAATTCTAAGAATTGCCTCCATAACTCTAACATGGCATTTATGGCATTTACTCCTGCTCTCATCTCATCGGCCAAAAAAATAATATCATCAGTAAGTAGCATACATCAACGTATCCCATCCTGAGGAGTTCTAATAAGTTCATTCATCACTATGATAAATAAGAATGTCCTCAAAGCAGACTCTTCCAATTGTGATTGAAAAATCAATTATTACATTACCACAAATTTATAACTGAGAAATAAATCCTAAAAAAGTTTTTACGACTTATATATTCCCATTATATTGGAAAATTCAATTGTTGACCATGGTCTAGTTTGTTGCTCATATTTGGACATTCAGATACTTTATCTTCATTAAATTTGTTACTTGCTTGAAGAGAAGGAAATGAAAATGATCGATTATAGAAAAGGAAATGAAATATGATGGTTTTTACTAAGCTAGCAAAACTATTTTGGGTAGTTTATTCTCAAAAATACAATATATTCATTTCTTTTGATAATTAGATTATTTTTGGGATCAACATTACTTGTAATCCATGCAAATATATTCATTTATCTTCCACCCTAGCTATTCCACATAAACTAAACTAACAACATAATTAAGGGAATGATAAGCATACATAATAACATATCTAGCCTTTGCTTTTTTTAAAAAAACAAAATAAACTTATGCCTAAATTTTTATGTCTCACTTGTTTGGGATTGCACATGCACGTTGATTTGGTTATAATGTAGTCACCATCCACTAACTTATTCATGTTGGCACTTGGTTGAATTTATATCTTTGTTGAATTCTTTAAATCAGCAATTCAACGGGAGGATGTCTTCTTTCGGTACTTCTAATGTGCAAGAGAAAAGAGGAAACAAGAATCCAACTTAGGAATGGAAAAAAGTGGCCAATAAAAACAAGGTGGCTTGCAATTACTGCAAGAATGAATATGGAGAGATAACTAGTTTTAGAGATGAAGAATTGTTGCTGGATCCTCGTTTAATTTTTCAAATTTCACATAGAATAGAAAAGGTTAAGATCTGCTTAATTTGTTAAATTACACAGACCAAACAGGTTGAGAAATCTAGAGGAAATTCCTTAACTTTGCACAACTTCTCAAAATTCCAACCATCGAACACAATCAATCACTTTTTATCAACTTAATGTTCATTCCTCATGATTCTAATCTACGTCACCATGCAGCTGAAAATACAAACGTGCTACATTTATCATTATCTGGCCAACATTAGGGCGTGTTTGGCAATTGAAATTTGAAGGTCACCGCAATTAAAGATGCACTACACTTATCATCATCTAACCAACCTTAGGGCATATCTGTACAATGGAATTTAGAGGAAAGTCAAGAAATCTTCCCCAACTTCCTCTACTTTCCTTGTTTGGCTTGTGGAGTCTGAAATTTCAGGTAGAGCCCTAACTTTCTCAATTCTATGGATTCTCCCATTCGAGGTAAACTGAGATTCCAAAAACTTCCCTCCAAAGGAGGAAAATCTGAAAGAATTACCCAGACTATTCTAATAATTTCAAACATAGAAAGTTAAGAAAGAAAATTGAGAAATAATAAAATACCTTTGACACATTTGCATCCATGTCCACTTTCCTTTTAACTTTCTATTTACCTAACAAGGAAGTCAGCATAGAATCTAAAGTTCCATAACATTCCATAGCATAGAATCTAAAGTTTCGTAACATTCCATAAGATTTAAAAATGAGAAGAATCTAAACCTTCCTTCCTCTCCAAATTCCAACTGACAAACACGTCCCAAGTGGAGAACGAGAACATAGGAAACACATTTCACTAAAAACAAGAGTTCCCTTTAAAGAAAGGAAAACTAAGAAAAATGGATATGGAGAAAGCCAGAGGGGACACAAACATGACATGAGATTTGACACAAGAATTCGACAATTCCCAAAATGGACACAAGGACACAGCGATATCATAATGTATTTATATGAATACACACTTATAGAGTATAAAAAACACATGCATATTTTGCTGTAAAAATTGCATACACATGTAGACATGTTCACTTATGCAAATGCTCTAACACAGGCCCCTAAATTCTAATGACAAGATAAGCATCCTTCTAAAATATATTTTGAATACTTTTAATTGAAATAGGAATCAACTCTTCATCTTTGTAAATCACTAAATCTCACTTCTTATATTGTAATGTATGCCAAATTTATAAATACAAGTGCTCGTTTTGATGTTCTGTCCATAAAATATGTTTTTTAAGATATGAAGGATAATATATATATATAGGGATTACTGTAGGTGAGCCGCCAGCTCAGGAAAAGTTACATGAGCTAGCGGCAAAACTATAATGATCCAATGATTTTTCTTTAATTTTTTTAACAATTACTATCTCTACCTCCTTAAATTCTTTCGGATTAAATTTCATAAATTTTGGAGTTCATTTACCCTTTCATCAAGTTCATACAAAATGTTTTATTCATTGAAAACCGTTAATTTTGTGTTAACTTGATGGAGGACCAAATCAAAACTAAAACCTAAGAAATTGGATATAAGTGAACCCTAGGAGGTCGAGATCATAATCCAAAAGATATTTTTTTAAAAAGATTATTGGAGATAGTAGAAATGAACTACAGCTCAGGTAACTTACGTGAGTTGTCAGGTCATTTTCATTTTTCTCATATATATATATATATATATATATATATATATATATATATATATATATATATATATATATATATATATATATATATATATATATAATGTTAAGCCCTACAAGTGTCCAAAAAGTGTCAATTTAAAAATAATTATAAACTGAAAATGCATGCAAAAAAAGTGTTTACACATGTTCGAGAGCGTCCAAAAAGTATTCAACCCTACACATGCTACAAACATGGTAATGACAAAATCTCCATATGCATAGATGCCTGACCACCAAACTTCTTAACCCCAAAATAAAATTAAAAAAAAAAAAAAAAAAAAAAAACTGCATCTTATAGAACAGTTCTGTGTAATGAGCATACAATGACATTACATGCATAGTAAAGATTCCCTGACATGAAATTTTTTTAAAAAGATGTTTAAGAAGATACATTAAATCGTAATATGCAAGCAAAGAAACCAAATTCATAAACAAAGCGAGAAACTATCGTCTTAGTAAAGGAACTTGATCAGGGAAAGAACTAAACCTGTCCAGTATTTTCATCAAGGTCGAAAACTTTGGTAGGACTGCTTTCAATCCAGGCTCTTTTCTCTTCAAGGGATAAAGTTTCCATCAAATCCTCATTAATATGAATGTCAGGTTCATACATAAAAGTCACAGTTGCAGCAGGAGACCATTTGGCGTGGTCCTTGCCAATCCCTTTCCTGGCTATCGCTCTTAATCTCAATTCTTGCCCGCGTCGCAACTTTACAATTATTATGCCCCTGCAGCAAACATGTCTTTATCATAATGTTGCAATATAAATTGGGAGTCACATGGTAAATTTGTCTATCACACTGTGCTTTTATTGATCACAGTATAGCATTTTTCCATAATTAGCATAAAAGAATAAAAAAATAATGCACGTTTCTAGTAAAACAAATTCATTTTACTGGATAAGGTACGTGATGCTAACTGATATTTGTTGAACTTATTTTTTACAGATAAAGTAACTACTGTGTTATACAAAGATAATTTAAAAAGAAATACAGCTAGCCCGATAGTCAGTGCAATATACACCTATATCATAAAAGTGCATAATACAACCTTTCAAGGGTAAAGCTCCATATTGTCCAGGTAGGGCATGTACCCTGCCTGGATTTTAGAAACTCCCTTTATCTTTAGGAGAGTGACTTGATTATTCCCCACCCATCATCAACAATGTGCCCTACCCTGTGAGGCCATCAGATAATTATAAAAAAACTCAAGGCTTAATAGCTGGCTGTATGCATGGAATGCAACGAAGAGTTTGGAAAAAATGAGTTCGTTTGCTAGAGTTATGGAGGGTTTTTATGCGTAGTTAGTTTGCCTGTTAACTTCGTTAGTTTCTTATCCGCATGGGAACAGGATTACGAAGAAAAGCTATGATTTGTACACCGGGACGTGTATCGTGCTCAGGCACAAGCACGGGTGTCGTGCTTCGACATGGCAACCTTCTAATATCTAGACAGGAGAGCCCCGCTATCTACTTGCATATTTTAAAATAAATGTATATGAATATATCCAACTCAAACAAACTCATGTATTAGATTATTATTCGGATATAAAAGAAGCTAGAATACTAAAATGACTATAGAATAACTAGTTCTTGTCAAAAAGGTTGCATAACATAGTTCATCTTGTGAATATTTTTATGTAAATGGAGGTTTCAACATTTTTAAGTATTGGACACAAGGACACAGGTCTCGTGTGTGTCCGCCACAAATGGACATACCAAATTTTTTGCTAAAAGAAGTGTCCTACATATACTAGAAAAGAAGTCATATGAAAAAGCATGAGTTGTAATTTGGTTATGATTTTTATTCCAATTAGCAGGTTTTTGAAAAAGCTAGCCAATTAGCTTCGCCTTTGTATTTAATTGTTGTCTAACTAGGAATATCTTCTGCCTAATTACTTGGATTGTTATTCATATGAGATACAAATAGGGTTACCGCTATATTTTAAAAACCTATTCTTTAATTATTGACCAAAAAAAGAATCCCTTGGTTTTAATTTTAAATATACCTTCAATTGTGGAAAAAAAAACAAATTATCTTAATTCAATATCCAAGATTTTTGAATATATCATCAAGTAAAAGCATTACATTCTAAATATAATTATAATAAATAATTATAATTACAACTCAATAAATTTGTACCCTGCCTAAAGCTTTGCTGCGGCTCCATCCCTGCAGCCTTAAACATAGAGTCTTGGACAGCCTTGCCACCTACTCCTCGGACAGTACTGCCACCAACTCCTCATTACCATGTATCTCATAATAATGCTACTTATTTTATCTATATTTTTTTAACGCAGGCTTGGGTTTTCACAGCATGCTGCTATCACATGGCAATACATTGAAGTTCTATTTTCAGGTGAAATTGCAGTAGTTGCTTTTGTCAAGAGGCGATTCCTAACTGACTTTACATTATAAAGGACCATCCCCATACATTATGCCCATGGCTCAATAAGTGGTGAATTGCGAAGCAGCGAAATGGACAAACCAACAGACACAAAAAGATACAAAACAGAAACAAATTCTAGGAAAGTACATAGAAATGACAATCGCACAAAAAGATGTAATAAGATGTGCCGTGCAGAAATTCGCACAATAAGATGTAATAAGATGTGCCGTGCAACTCGTGTCCCAAGAATTTATTCAAGTTCAACTCGATTACATTTTGCTGGTTAGCAATAGTGGTTGAAGCTGGTCATGGTTAATAGAGAGTGTGTGACGCATGTTTGACAATAAAGTAAGAGTGCATGCAAGACATTAAATGAGAGGAACCATTCTGGCCCCCAAAGTCCTGACACTTGGATTCAACAATTTGTTGCTTTTTAGTAGCATCTGCATCTATGTTTCCCTCTTTCAATATATATCACTATTATTTATGGGTTTCTACTACAAATCATTGCAATGCAAATAGTAAGACTAAATCTAATAAAAGATAATAGGTCTGTTAGTCTTTACTGTGTAGACCTAGGAGGCAGATCATAAGTTGTAATGTCATTTTAAGATAAAATGAGGTTCACAAAAGAAAATGTCTCAGATGGGTTAAGTAGCATCTGCATATATGTTTCCCTCTTTCAATATATATCACTATTAATTGCAATGCAAATAGTAAGACTAAAATCTAACAGAATGTAATGTCTATTAATCTTTACTGAGTATATCTAGGAGGCAAACCATAAGTTGTAATGCCATTTTAAAATAAAATGAATTTCACAGAAGAAAATGCCCCCATGCAAATGAGATTGCTGTGGAGGTTGAAATTGACATATAAGAATTCAAATATCTGTTGATACAGAAAGTTACCCTTTTGCAAGTTAAGTGTAATTATTATTCAGTATTGTTGGCTTGAAAAGTCAAACATTTGCCTTCACTACTACAATTTGCAAGACATATGCAAGATTCTAGTAAAATTGGTCGACTGCATATATAGCACTAAAATACATAATAAATTTACTGCCAAGATCAGTAAAACTAAGGGTTTTATCCCAAAACATTTAGAGCAATGATCTACAGGGTGCTCAATCATACGTAATGGAAGTGATTGCCTTAATTACATTTTTAAGTTTACAAACAACAGGTGCTCTCTCCCCAAAACGTGATCTGGAGCTTCAGTGCATCAGCATGACGGGTGTTCATTGGCAGGACAGATAATTTCCGTTAATTAGAATGTTCCGAACATTAGATGAGGTGTTCTTGACCAACAAAGGAAGAAATATTGCATGAATATGAACACAATGAGAGATAAAATGATAAAATACTCACTTTGTGGAAACTACTAAAAAATAAGTCAATTTTAATTTTTTTCTTAGGCTTTACAAACAGATAAAAGATATATCCTAAATGCTAAAACATAGACCAACCAGATTTTGATAATGAACGTTACTATTATTATGACAAAAAAAATGTACAGAATGACCATGGCTTGTCCCTCTCCCTCCACTACCATATTCAATTATATTCATGACTCTTGCGGCAACCATGGCGATGAAACACAAAGTTTTGTCTCTCCAAAGAAGATTCTGGCTAACATAAACTAGTTTGATATTAACCATTTAACTTTCAACCAGTGTTGAACAAAACGAGCTCCGTAATGCGTTTTAACGCATTATGGAGCATAACAGTCACCCCTGCACTCCGTAGCAGGGCGAAATAACGCCCTGCTACAGAGCGCAGGTTTTTTTTTAATAACATGTGTTACGTTAAGTTATTTGATAACGTAATGTAACACACGTTTTTAACACACTTCCACTCACATAAAAACCCAACCCAGTGGCTAATCCCCAGAAAAACCCTAACCGATTTTTCTCCCCTTTCCTCGTGATTGCCGGTTCACCCTCTCCAATCCCCTCTCCAACTCCGACCAACTCCGGTCCGAATCATCTCCGATCATCCTCCGACACCCTCTCTGATTCCTCTCCGATCGACCACCATCTCCGATTCTTCTCCAAGCCGCAGAAAAACCCTCTCTAATCGATCCTCTGATCCTAAGGCTCCACCTACGGCGTCGTTTGTGGCCAAGGCAGTGGAAGGAGTCTTCTCTGACGTTGTGTGCGCTCTCCGGCCATCCCCAGCTCCGGTGGAGGTAATTTTTCGAAAACCTATTTTTTTTCATTTATTTCTACTGCTTATTTTTTTGTCCAATAACCTCAATGGTGGAATAGAATCAATGGATGTTAGTAGGACTTAGGAGAAATCGATAGTTGTGTTAGGAGAAATTTTTTTTGATTTTCAATTTTTTGTAGCAATTTTTTAGAATTATTCTCAGCCAGCCAAAAAACTAAATTGCTTATATAATTAAAAAATTGGGGGTTATTGTTAAAGGCTTAAAGCTATAAAAAACTGAATTAAAATTTTTTTAAAAAAGCTAAACTAATTATGTAATAAAACAGTAAAAATAAAAAAAACTGAATTAAAATTTTTTTTAGAAAAAACTGAATTACTTATGAAAAAAAATGGAGTGCGGCCAGAGAATTTGCTTATGTAATTAAAAAAAAATTGTGATTGTTGAATGACTTGAATTAGAAGAGATTGTTGGAATTTGAATAAATTTAATTACTTGTGTAGAAGTAATTATAAGCAATTGTTGAATCATTTTTATAGAAGTAATTGTTGAAAAATTGAATTATTTTTGTAAATTAATATTTGATAATCCGCTCAAAGAATCATACAAAAAAATATGGATCCGGCCAGAGAATGGGGGATCCACAGGGAAGGGGAGCCTCCAAATTATTTTTATTATAAATACTGCAACTACCACATAACTGTGGGAATCACCAGATTTAAACACCATTTGGCTGATACAAGACATGGGATAAAAAAGTGTGAGCGAGTCCTGCAAAATGTGAAGAAAGCATGTAAAGATGCTTTAAACACCACTGAATAGGAAAAAAAGAAAACATCACTGATCCGTGAAATTAGCAAAATGGGGGAACCAGATATTGAAATAGTAAGCCAAGAGCTTGAAAGTGTCACCGGAAGCAACACTCAATCTCGAACTTTATGTGCTATGAATAAATTTATCAATCTTGAAGTCCGTCAATCGACGTTGGAGGCAACCTTAAAAAAAGAGGCAAAAGAGGACTGTGTCAGAAAAATAGAAAGATGCATCTATACATACGGATTGTCATTCAACATCTTAAATAGTTCATATTAGAAGATGATCGAAGCAGTTAGAAACTTCGGATTTGGTTTGAAGCAACTATCTCCGTACGAGATAAGAACGCGAGTTCTTAAAACTGAGGTTGAGAATATTGACAAAATTAAAGAGAACCATATGGCGGTTTGAGAGAAATATGAATATACAGTGATGTCAGATAGATAGACTAACAGGAAGAGCAGAAGTTTAATAAATATTTTTGTAAATTTACCTGAAGGGACTTTCTTTTATAAGTCTATTGATGCATCGGTTCAGTTCAAAACAGAAGATTACTTATGGAAGTGTCTTGATAAGGAACTTGAGAACATTGCAGAGAATAATATTATACAAGTGATTACGGATAATCACGCTTCTTATGTCAATGCGAGCACAAAACTTGTTGGATTTACGAAAACGTCTTTACTGGACTTCTTGTGTAGCTCATTGTATTGACTTGATACTTGAAAATATAAGCAAGATAAAAATCTATAACTCTTGAAACAGCAAAAAGGATCATACAATTCATATATACCCATAGCTAAGTTTTGAGTTTGATGCAGACATACAGATGCAGACATACACGAAAGAAAAGGAACTGTTAAGACCGACCATCAATCGATTCGCTACATCGTTCTTGACTCTAAAAAAACTATAAATTAAGGCAATTTTTGATGAAGATGTTTACTTCTGATGATTTCAACAAGAGTGCCTAGGCGAAGAAACTGAATGCAGTGAAGGCAAAAAAGACAGTGTTATCTAGCAGAAGTTTATGGAGCCGAGTTCTCTTTTACTTTAGCACCACACTTCCACTGATCTATATGCCGCGAAGGGTGGATTCGGATGTGAGGTCTTCCATACATTTTCTATATAAGATGCTTGATAGTTGTAAAGAGAAAATTGCCGATGCTTGTGACGGCAGTAAGAGAAAATACATGTCATACTGGAATTTGATTGATAAGATGTGGACATGCATGTTGCATAGGCCCCTCCATGCAACGGCATACTTTCTAAATCCTATATGTTTCTACAGTGATACTTTCTCCAATGTTCCTGAGATAAGAAGATGCCTTCGTAAATGCATGCAACGAATAATCCCCGACCTCAATGAGTATATACAAGCTGACATTGAACTGGATCAGTATAAATAGAAACTTGGAGAATTTGGATCCCTGCTAGCTTAAATGACTATGAATGCTTTTAGTCCTGATATATCTTAATACATTGTTTTCAATATCATTAAGTTATTTTTTAAATTTTTTAACATAAAAATTAATTATCTATTTTAGCTGTCTGGTGGAAAAGATTTGGAGATGATGTTCCAAAACTCCAAAAATTTGCAGTTCGAATCCTCTCTCTTACGATTAGTGCTTCTAAATGTGAACGCACTTGGAGTACTTTTGAGCAAATATGAATTTTGAAAAACTTAATATATTATATTTTGTTTAAGTACCTTATTTATCATCATGCTCATATAACAATTCATAGCTTTTTTAAAGGTTCATTAAAAAAAATTTGTTGCTTGGAACAAGAACGCCTACACTCTCTTGTTTATGTTATGTACAATATTAAGCTTAGAGAGAGGAATATTCAAAAGAAGCGAATGAATTTAGATCCAATTTTGATAGATGAGCCGACACCAGAGGATAAATGGCTCGTTAAGAATGGAAAGAGCCTTGTCTCTCAGAAAATTTTGGATTGCTAGATGAGTCTGCTGAGAACGATTCTAATACAAGAACAAATGATTTCTTAGAAGTAACTACAATTAATAATAATCAAAATATTATGTCACTCATTGCGGATAAGGAAGACAAGTAAGATGAAACTGAAATACCAACTAAGAGACGAAGGGTCGATACTTCTTGTAAGTTATCAAATTTTTACAATTTAATATTTTTAAATGAATATTCTACTATAAGAATTTAAGTATCTAATAACATCCTAATTTGTATATCTATTGTGCAGCATCTTCTTCGGAAAAATAATTGATGATAGTTTTGATGAGATGGGTGACGATATTGATCCGAAAGATACGAACTATATTTTTTAAAAGGATGATCTTATTACTATAGATTGGATGATGGCACGGATTTATATTTCATCTCATAAGAAAAATTAGTATTTTATTTTGTGTGACTTATATTCATGTAATTAATTTGTATATTGTGATCTGAACTATGAATTGTAAACATAGTTTGAAAAATTGTTGTGATATTTGCTACAAATTTTAAAATTTTTCTGTGCCTTTAAAATCATTATACAGTATTTTTTATGATTTTTTTGATTTAATTACTTCTTTATGAAAATTATTAAATACAGTTTTATATTTATTTTAATTAAATAAATAGGAAATTACGTAACCTACGTTATGCATTACGTTATTTGCTATATAACCTAATAAAAAAACGTTACGTTAATGTTATCGTTATTTTAAACATTGTTTTCAACATTGCAAGAGAACTGTATTTTTGAAGACATCCCAATCAAAGTTGGCATAACTTTAAAGACTAACAAGAACCAAATAACAAAACATAAGGACTACTATGTATGCGTCCGACTAGCATGACACTATTAATTGTGTTCAATACAATTAAATGATGCTTGGCAGAGCTGCCTTTGGGAATTATCTGTCTTACCAAGACTGGCCCTCTTCTCCAATTCATCAATTTATCATCTTGCACACAACACAATACATGTGATGTTTACAAACTGACCTAGAGCCATTAAAGGAACCGATGAATTGAGGCATATTTGGTCCTTTGGAAATCTTAAACACGTGATAAGCAGCTTTTAGGGATTATGCAGCATGCTGATCTCATGTGAGATGCCTTATATGAAACATACCCTCCCAACCAAAATCTCTGTATTCTAATGTAGGTTAGTCATAGATACTATAACTATTTAACAAAACAGTAACTGTTAAAAGCAACAAGCGCATCAGATTAGACCAGGTAGACTAATTGGCCAATTTATCTAGAACCAACAATGATAAAACTGTGGAACCTTGCATGTGACATGTAAATTTTTTTACGACAGTCATCTTGAACTTGAACTAAAGGATATTTCATAAATACTTGTAAAGAAAAATTGTATCAGTGACGACCCTGAGCACTGTGTTCAAAATCCAGATTGATCAGAAGCCATAGGTACCTATCAATGTTATTGGAGACAAGCAAAAGATTATGGGAAAAAAGAATATAAGAAAGAATCCCAGCAACACAAGGATTTACTAACAGGAAAGATATATACAGGAACCAATGGAAAGCTTGAAATAGTGGCAAGCTTAGCAATGAGAAAAAGAATAGAAGAAGAAAGTATAGAAAGGACCTGAACATGAGAAGCAAAAGCCAAAAGCAACAGAGTCAAAAGTGAAAATACTCAAAGGAAACAATGTAAGGGAAGGCAAAATCACAGGACAGCCCACAAAGAAGATGACAGGAATAATAACACAAAGATGCATAGAAGAAGCAACAGGATAGCAAAAGTCATTTTGTATATAGTTTTACCTTCATAAAAACGAAATAAACATTCTGTGTTTCTATGGTGAGACGAGGACAAAACTATGTGCGCGCAAATTCTCACGATTTTATGCTCACAGACCATAACGGACACAAAAATATAAAAGCTTAAAGAAAGAAATAAGTTAAATAACATATTCCATGCTCAATTTCAAAGCAAAGGGTAAATGGTCAATGCAGTCTAGCAACAGCCAAGTGTTGCTCAAACGTCTCAGTTTATGATTTCATATTCCTAAGGCACATACTCAATATAATAAGTAAAATGATCCAAAAAAAAAAAGCAACCCTGAATTCGAGAAATAAGAAAGTGAATAATGGATAAATGAAAAACAACATCCATACAGGCAAAGGATCAGAATAAGATACTCGTCTATGCAATTATAGTGTGAAACAAGTTTTTTATACAGCAAAAACATCTATGCTTGTGCGCAAGTGGATGCCACAACTAAGGAGGCTTCCATCTGAGTATGGATCAGAATAAGATACTCGTCTATGCAGTTGTAGTGTGAAACAAATTTTTTATACAGCAAAAATAACTATGCTTGTGCACAAAGTGGGTGCCACAACTAAGGAGGCTTCCATCTGAGAAAAGCTTACCATGACCCTCTGGCATGACATTCTCCATCACCATTAAAAACCAAAATCTTGATTAGCCAAACCATCAATATCACACAAAATGCTCATTCTAGAGAACAACACATTTGGTTAAACACTGAAGCAAGAAACCTCAACCACAAAAGTCATACAAAAATTGATAACCAGTTTTATTAGCACAGGAACAAAAAACTAACTCCAAGTAACAATAACAAAGGAAGGACAGTTGGATAAATCAAGCATTCAGGAAAACTTTGACTCAGGGTTCAGGTCCATAGCATACCGTTATACTCATCTTATGGCTATTGTTGTACACATCATGTTGCTAACACTACTAATCATCATAGTTTTTGAATCTTCTATAGCTAATTCTTATCCTAGTCAAACTTCTAAACCTGCTTAAAATTGTCAATAAGGGAATAGAAACCTATGAGCAGTTTACAATTTTTTTCTTAAGCAGACCATACTATGAAGCCACCTAGGACTAATATCCTTAGAACTCTCATTCCTCTAATCAATGTTTGATGATAGTTTTCAACTAAGTCTCATGGTTCTCATCCCAGTAACAGAAACGAATTGATCAGATTTCAACTTCTTGGAGGAAAACAATAAGCCATTTTCTTCTGAACTTCATTGTACCACAGATTAAACTTGTCCAAGATCCCGGCAATTTCGGACACTTACTTGTAACTTATACGCATATCGAGATTATGCAACTAAAGCTTTGCAGTTTGATGATTCTTGTAGACATGATTTAAAGGTCAGGTTTTAAAAATAGAGTATATTCTAAGGAAAATAGACAGATATTATATCAATTAAACTGTCAAATAAATCAGAGTAGTAGATGGAGGGTAAGTAACTCAAAAGAGTATATTGGCACAAAGGGCTACGATTATATTTCTGCACATAATTCATAGTAGCTAATGTGAGGGTTAACTACACAAAACAAACAAACAAACAGAAATCATAAACCAACATGATTAAATCCTTATCCAAATTTAACATATTAATTAAAATATGTGTATATATCACTTAGTAGCACGTATCTAATCAACAAGGATACTTAAAACAACTACAAAGAACAAAAATCTCAACTTGCCCTAAAAAGTACACAAAAATGCATATCATATCGCTATTCCTTACCAAAATCTCTAAAGCTCTCTGTAAAATATACGCCCCCAAAAAAATGCCCGATCTAGGGTTAGGGTTAGGGTTTAGGGTTTAAGAATAAACATTTACCTCTGCTCAGCGGCCTCGTAGCTGGTCGAATCCGTGGCCATGGCGAGCGCCTTGGCAGCGACATCCACGGGAATCACCCTAGGCTCGGTGCTCCTCAGATCCGCGCTCGTCACGTCCAGGGTCTGATCGGAATCGCACCTCACATTGAGATGAAACTCGACCGAGCAGAACTCGCACTGGCCGTCGCCATCGCAGGAGTCGCAGTCGCGCGAGAATCGCATGCGCATGGCGTCGTCGGAGGTGAGGGGGATGAGGCCGAGGCGGTGTGCGATGAACTCGTCGTTGAGGACGGACGAGTTGGTGTCGATCTCGACGAGGTCGATGGCGATGGTGGGAACCTCGGCGATCATCACGCGGCGGAGGGCGTTGGCCACGCTCGCGTCCGTGTCCCGGAGCTCGAACTTGCAGTAGTCGTCCTTCATCTCGCGCATGCGGAGCTTTGGGAACCGCTGGTACGAGACCGCCGTCTCCATTGACGCAGGAGGATGAGAGCTGCGAGCTTTGATGAGCTTCAAAAGGATGAAACTCAGATTTTTTTTTTTTCCCCTCTCTGATTTCTTTTTGTTTTGGTTTTGGTTTTGGTTTTGGTTTTTTTTTTTTTTTTTTTTTTTCCTTTTTTTTTTCTTGTCAAAACTCACACACAACGTTCATTGGGGGAGTTTCCAAAGAAGCACACCACTTTTCCTAGTGAGCCCACTTTACAGTGTAATTTTTAATTTTGATCCGCGAAAGTTATAAAGTGGCTCACTAGGAAAAAGGGTGTGCTTCTTTCGAAACTCCCCTCGTTGGCTTTGTTGGGAAATTCTAAATGTGCACCATATTTTACTTAGTGAGCACCACATCCTATAGTAAAGTGATTAACATAGGGAAAAACCAGTGGGAAACTGCACAAATGCTTAGGATTCTTCGTAACGAAGTTACAGTAATTTACATTAATATAAAAATAATGATAATGTGTTAATATATTATAATATCATGAGATAAGTAAAGTTCATAACAAATGGAATTGCATAATTTTAAACACAATCAACTGGATAAAAAAATGTATCTAATAAATACACAACATTAATTAAGATTTTGTATATAAAAAGTTTTTTATAAAATCTACAAATAAGAAATAAACAGTAATATGTATACAAATTGATTTTGAAATAAAAAACACCACTCTGAATCCATGTTAGGCTCATTCAACATCGCGTCTTCCTTTTCCTGAAAAATATACATTTTTGTATGTTATGTTTCATATGTATAACGGATATAATACTTAATTAGTTGTGCTAATTTATTATTCTTACCTCTTGTGAAAATTCTCAAGCTTTTCAATGTCTCCCAGCATTTCGTAACTTGCTTCAGCGTAGTCCACATGATGTATTGAATAGATCACAAATCTATTTTTATGGTCTATCTCACTTCTCTTTAATTCACTTGATATAAAAAATATAAATGGCTGCCATAAAATGTTCCATATAACCTTTTCCAATGTTTCACTTCCACCATCCTAAATAAACACACGCAATGATTATAACCAACAATATGTATGTAATTTCTAAAAGTAAAAAAAATAGATATAACTTACTTGCATCCTTAAAAATTGAGGTCTATCCGCTGTCATTCCCATAAGAAACTCTGCATTCCTATCAAAAACTGTAAACATAGTCTCTCTGCTATAATCTTTTACATTTACTCGTAGTATGTATCTTGAAAAAAAAAATTGTTCAAATGAGTACAATACATATCACGTATTTAAATTCAAAAGTAGGTAAGCATGAATCATACCTCAGAAAAGTATTTAGATAATCAACACTACAAATTTCACAATATGGAATGTCATCTCTCCATTGGACCAATTTGTTACAGTTTGTGCAAGCAGTGTATCACAATGATCTATCGATTCGTAGTTCACTAATTGCAGCCATCACACGATAATACGTATTCTATAAATTAAAGTAAGATAATTTAGAATCATAAACATATGTTTAATACATTTAGGAAATTTTATAATCTAAGCATAAATTACCATCCCTTTTGTATTTCCAGTTTGCATATTAAGCTCTTTCAAGTTGATCTTGGTAGTCGTAAGTAGAACATCTGACTTATCCTCACATGTAATAACTCTTAGGATGATCCTCTGAGCTTGCGTATTGTCTCTCATCCTAAAATTTTAAGTCATTAAAAATATTTTTATTAGATTAAAACATATATGCTTTAAAATCTATTTAAATGACAATATAAACATATCATTCATACCATCTACATAAATTTTCAGATTCTCTAATATTAGGATTGATCTTCAATAAACTGTGTTCTAGCGTCGATATTGCATGTCCTATTTAATATTCAAATATTAGGTACAATTTTGATATAATATTTTAAGTTTCGTCGTTTCAAGATTTATTTTACCTCTGTAAGAAGTTGTTTTGACTCCTAATGCTAACAACATGGGACATGTGCTAACATTTTTCTAAAACCAATCTCCTTCAATCTGTGTCAAATTTTTCCATAGAGTGATTGTTGTTGGGATTAAACTGTAACATATACAATGCCCCTTATATTTGAATATACCTTTATAATCTTATAATGAATTAATCAAAGCATGTAAATGTTACCATTGATCAACAACAATAATATCTCTGCTGAATGTATCTCGGGTGCCTAAAAAAATTTTCTCACGTAGTGGGCCAACGTAGACAACCATGACAATGATATCTGAATAATTATGATAAATTTAATATTTTTTCAAACAGTAATTATAAATTAAAATAATAATTAATAAAGCATGTAATGCTTACCAAAGATATATTTGGTTTGATTAAGAAATGATACAACTTTGTTAAGATAAACAAAGTTATACTTGTAAATGAGCGTCCTTGATTGTTCTGATGTGCACATTTCCACACTCGATCATGCCTTAAGAATTAATCTTAAATCATTTCTTACCGGTCGGTAGTTTTTTTCGCTGTCGCAGACCATAACATTAGAAAGTTTATATATCTCTCCTTCGTGCAGCAGATTCCAAAATAACTTTATATCATCATTATATACAAAGGATTCAATTTCGTCCAGCTGCAATGTAAAAAAAATAATTAATAACATATAAAATAAGACATTGTAAAATTATTCCTGACATAATGTATTCATTACCTCTTCGTCCATGAAAACCATTCGCCATAAAGTAGTCTCAATATTGTGTTTCCTGATTATCTGTACATTCAACCTGCGTAGTAATCTGCCTCTAACATTCCAACTCATATCATAGCGATGCAGCATTCGAAATGGTGCACATGCTTAACTCTCCATTCTATACATGAAAAAAGACTGTAAAATGTTAAAAGAAATTTAAGAATAACCAACACAATACTGGATCATTTATAAGTTAGAAGTTTTCTCAATAATGTAAATTAAAAGTTGATTAATAATACCTGAATGCTATATTATGCATGCAATATTTTAATTGTCGCAATTCTCTATGATATGTGTCGTAGTCGTTGTCCCTCCATCTATGATCCAGTTTACGCATAATACATTTGTTTCAGATAAAAGAGTAAAAGGCGAGAATATTAAAAATAGATCAAAAAAGTACTCACCTGTAATCAAATAAATGTACATCAATCCGATTTTCTTCTAAAATCATCTTCTTAACCTAAAATATCAAATATCTTTTGATAAACTTGGAGTTTGAAATAAATGTCATTGCTTTTTTTAATCAATATGGATTTACCTGTCGAACAATAAAACTTTGAAATACATCTGATGGTACTCTGATGGGCTGATGAAATTTTGGAGAACTGATAATAAGTGGACGTATTCTCTCATTTGGACCGTTGTAATCAGAAGGATTCCATTGTTGATTGTTGCTTTCATTAATTTCGTAAAATACAAGGACTTTTTTTTCATAAAGTAACATCTCGTCCATCCTGAGTATGGTGAAAAATAGAAATGAGCAAATAAGTCTTTTAAGTAAAAAACTATAGCGTGATAATATTCATATTATTACCTGCTATCTCAAATTCAATGAATTCTCCACCTCACAGAGAACCTCCTTGTAAACAACATTTTTTTGTGTAACACATTGGATTTATGTCTTTATCAAGGATAAGAATTTTAAGTCTGTCTCGTGAAGTGGCCCTCGATAACGCTACATATAATTGACCATGAGCAAAAACAGGTCGTGGAAGGTATAAATCTACATTTTGTAATGTTTGCCCTTGACTTTTATTGATGGTCATGCAAAAAGCCAGGCACACAGGAAATTGTGTCCTTCTAAATTCAAGAGGAAAATCAGCATCTGTTGGTGACATTGTAATTCTTGGAATATATGTCGTTTCTCCAATGTTACTTCCATTGATTATCTTTGCCTTTATAAATTTCTTACCCAATTGCTGAACAACCAATCTTGTTCCATTAGAAAGACCTATTGACTGATTAATATTTCTTATTAGGATTATTGGAACACTAATTTTTAATTCCAAGCAATGTTGCTGTATGCCACTAAAGTGTACAGTTTGCAACAACTCTAACGGTAATGGATAATTTCCATATTGCACATTGTCTCCATTTCTAATGTCATCAGCAGCATAATATTGTTTACTCTTCCCTGGTATCATAGATAAAATTTTTGAGTTGACCTGGTGAATATCTTCATTTTTAGGCATTAAAATGCTTCTGGTCTGTAGAAATTCCCAACACTTAAAATTGTTGGAAATATCTGGAAATGTATGGTCAATCAAATTCTCAATTGTAGATCCCGGTGTTGTTATAAGTATATCAGGTGGGAGTCTTATCCAATTTTCTTATGTTCCTTTAGGTAAAGAAAAACTCTCAATTGTACCTTCCCCAATTCTAAGTATCCATTCTGCAAAATCTTTTTGTTTGTCATATTGTTGTGATCCCATCTCTTGATTCCGAACCCTCATATTTTTCATCAGTTTTAGGATTTGACAATCTCGCCAAATTTAAGATCTTTGCAAAGATGCAGATACAATATGTTCTCTGTTATTTTTTTTACAACTGGTAATATTTGTCTGAAGTCACCGCCTAACACCACTGTCTTTCCACCAAATGGTTTACAACTTAATCTTGGTGTTTTAAATTTCAATATATCCCTGAATGTCCGATCAACTGCTTCAAAGGCCTGTCTGTGCATCATCGGTGCTTCATCCCAAATTATTAAATCTGCAATTTGTATTAATTCAGACAAACTTGATCGTATGTTAATGGCACACACCGAATTATTTTGCAATTGTATTGGTATTTTAAATCTCGAATGTGAAGTACGGCCTCCAGGCAATAGCAGTGCCGCTATTCCAGATGATGCCACAGAAAGTACAATCTTTTTCCACAGGAAAGTCTTTCCCGTGCCACCACTTCCATAAATAAAAAAGAATCCTCCTGATTCATTTGTTGTTGAGGCTATAATGGTATCAAATATCTTTTTTTGCTCATCATTTAACATTGGATGGATTTGCATAAATTCATGTACTGATATTTCGATATCATATTCCAACTCTTCAAGGATGAGCCTATTTCCAAATTCGTCATTTACAGTATCCGGCGGTAATGGCATTTGTGGAAATTCTTTAAGTGATGTTCCATTTTTATTCAGAATATTTTCAATTTCCTTAAGTGCCAAACACTGTAGTTGTTTTGGATCTAGATTAGACATTACATGTAGACCTTTCTTTATTGCTTTTAGTAAAAAATCATCTGATAGGCAATTCCGGTGCTTCTCCCACACATCTCTTGGGTTTGTTACTTCTGAAAACATAAGCATAATTGCAAACATGTGCCGTAATTGGTAGGCTGTTGCAGTAAATGAAGCCTCATATAATGCCTCATGCCACTCTTTATCATCAGCTAGCAAACCATATGCAGCACATGCACTCTTGAATGTTTGGTATACAATAGACTCAAACGTTCTCAAATCTTCAAAAGATTTAGCTCCCTTCACTATATTAAGTAGCATCTTTGAATAGTATCTTTCACCAGATAAGGGATGTGCATAGTATAATCTCCCAATAGATACTCCAGTTTTTCTTACTGTCCATATCTTATGTTGTTGATTCCACACCCATTTCGAAGGGAATTCTGCAAAAATTAATGATCTTGCATCTTCATGATTACGATTGGTCTCAAACCATTGCAAGAGTTTGGTCTTTCATATATCAATTATGTTTATCACTGACTCAATTCCTTCATTGGAATTAAAAATAATGTTTTGTTGGTTAGGCAAATGAAATGATAGACGCTTAACCGATGGAAATTGTCCTTGCAATTCGAATCGAAAGATTTTCCAACATGCTTCGATAGATGAGACATATCGACAATCCAAATATTGTTTAATTTCATTACACTGTTGAGGATCACCATTCTCCTCAATAACACCTGTTGCTCGACCATTGCCTTTATTAACATATTTGCATAAATAACGGTATAATTTTGTTTGAGCCACCATCTCCACATTTATGTGAGCACCATGTCGTGAAAGAAGATCCATATTGTAAGGTACAACACATCTATTGTCAGTGATTTGCTCTCCCTTTTTATGGTGTTTCCATTGTTTCTTCTTCGGTATTGTACGAAACCATGACAATCAAATGTCGTCTGACTAAAAAATTGCTTCGGATAGTTTTTACTGCATTTTCCATCTACCATGCAAGAAGCATGTGGATTTAATGTACCGCATGGCCCATGGATCATATGCTTGACAACCAAATCAAACTCAGATGGATTTTGTATTTTGTTTGGAAATTCGGCGCATATGAAAGAGTCGATATCTTCAGTTGTTTTTGGTTTTTCATCTTGTGATACAGTTATCAGGACATGAATATGTGGTAGACCCCTCTTTTGAAATTCGATAACATGAAATTCTGCAGAATGGAGGGTATTAGAAACATGGAATTTAAAATATCTGTATTGTTCAATGTTTAAAGTTAATCAATTATGTGTTTTGAAAACGAACCCGCTATAACATTTTTAAAAATGATGTTTCTAAGATCCTTTAGGAATTGTTTCATCCGTATGTGGAAAACACGGGCGACAATGTCAGGCCGATCCTGAACCTTTTGATTTGGAATTGATTTCAACGCATCTGTAATTTCAGGCCAAGTTGGATTGTAAGTAAAAGTGATAAAATAGTCAGGTGGCTCGAGCAATCTGCAAATAGCCATTGCATCTTGATAATTCTGATACATATGTCTTGATCCTCCATAAAATGACGTTGGCAGTATGTATCTCCTACCAATAACATTTGGATTTGTCTCACCTTCGGTAAGGGCATCTTCTAATCCAGATAGCAAATCTTGTCTGAATTTCTTTTGATTTAACCTCATATACTGAAGACGCTCTGATTCAATTCCGGTGTATGCATCTACTGAATATTGTTGAAAGAGTTTTCCACCTTGCAATAGTGTTTTCCCCTCATTATGCCTTTGTTGCATCCTGTATGCATAATATTCTCTTATTGAAATGCAATTTCTTTTATGTGGTCTGCTGTTTTAATAAGAAATAGCATTTGACCAACCATCTTCACCATATGGGAAAAAATTAGGGTACTGCAAAGCCATATAACTTGGATGTGTCTCTGTGATTCGCTGAAGTGGTCCATCTCTTGTATGAAAAATAATATCCCGACCATTAGCATCACTTGATCCATCACCGATCATCAATGCGGCAACCTCATTTCCAGTTGGACATACATATTGTCGACCAGCTCCATTATCTAATAATTTTATCCTCAAATCTTCAATTTCACTAGTGGACAACAAATCTCTAGCTGATCTAAATATAGACACATAAGGATTTATATCATCCAGCATGTCCTACAGCAGTGTCAGCATTAATTGTGTATCTTTTTTGTAGATGTCATCTATTTGTAATCTTTGTAGTCTTTTTTCTATCTCAATTTCCGTATCAATAATGTACAACTGTGCATACATTGGTTGCCTTCCCGGACTGGGTAACAATGAACCAATACGATGATAATTTGCTCCATTGATACGATATGTATATGGCCGACGCCCATTCATTACACTGTAGTCAATTTGTCTACCAGTAGATGTGAAAGCAAACATATTATTGAGATTTCTTATCATCTCACGAACTTTGATATTCGTTGTATCATACTCTCCATTAAACATTTTCTGCAATAACATAGGCATTTCTAAAAGTAGTGGTAAAGCACTCTTCCTTCCTGACAACACAATAGGAATTTTGGATTATACTTGCCACTTCTACTGGATCGTTCTTCGATCCACATTAAGGATTTACAGTAACAACATTCAACTCTATTTGCAGAGAACCTCCATAGTTCAGTGAATTTACGAAGCGTCACATTTCTTATAGGCATAAACATATATTAAATTATATGTTTAAAAGTTTTTAGTTGAATTCTGATGGTATGTCACTTGAGAATCGTACATATTGAAAGCATAATTTATGTATATCTTCATTAAGACATATATTGAAATTTTTGTTTTCATTATTTGTGTCAGTGCAGTAATCATAGTCCATCTCACCCATCTGTCCAATATTGACTTCTGAAATTGAAAATAAGAACATGTCATGTATGTTTATATATATGTGTGTGCGTGTGGATCATGTGCTTTATATGTAATTACCAGATGAGAAGCATCCGTTGTCATCTTGATGTATGTAGTTCTCTTCTATTAATTTTCTTTTCCCCTTGTCTGGCCTGTTGATATCTCCAGTATGAAATGATCGCATGTTCATATTGTTTTGAACGTTTTATTCGATATCAGGTTCATGGTATTTTGTAGACTTTGACACCCTTATTTTCCTTATATTTGATGGAGATTGATACACACATGCTGCAGAAAGAATATCACATGCTGCGGAAAGAATATTATTACTTACATCCATATGGAATTCTTTGAGCGAAAATGGTTGGTTCCGTTTTCGATGATGATTTTCTGCATCTTGGGTACCATATTTAGTAATTTTTGGATGCTTGATATCAATGACTCTGAATGGTACGTGTCGTCGATTTTCCCCACATCTTTTACTCTGGACATACTGTTTTCTAATAAGACGTAGTCCTCACTTTATAAATTGAATACGGTTGTCACAGTGACGATTAGTTGTTCTCCTTCGATACAACATAAACAACATTATTCGATAACGTGACATTGTGTTGGAGAGCTTTGTTAAATCTTGATGCTTTGAATCTCGCATTTTGTATGTACTTTTAGGATTAAAACCTTATTGTGTAAACAGTCTATGTACGAACAAAAACTAATTAATGCTATGGTGTTAATTTAAATTTACTTAATATGCAAGAAGTATAGTATTAACGCTAGAAATAATACGTGAGATTGTATTTTTGTTAGAAATTAATTTTGATATTTAGAAATCTTAACGTAAGGGGTTGTCTCAAGAGTGAAGAAAGTTTCTCCTTAAGGCACATTGACAATCTATTCAAGATTTTCCAAATCTACCCAAGAATTTCAAAATTTTATAAAATCTAATATAGTTTGTTTGAATTATTCTACATTATTTCACTGTGTCTTATTAATCTTAATGCTCATATTTTTTGTATTACGTAATGTCAAAATTAGGGCCATTAAAAAGCTATATATTATTTTGATCGATAATGCATTTCAATTGTGTTATGAGACAATTGAAAAGAAAAATAACTATGAGACACAATCTGTGTTTTCTTTTTTGTACTTGATTTACTATTTTATATTATGATGTTGAGTAAGTTATATATTAGGCACGACCTCATAGTGACAATAAACATTTTTTGTAAATGAATTTTGAATTCTTGCCTCTTTAAGATTATCATATGAAGGTGCTTTATTAAATTATTATTTTTTGTATATATAGTTGAGTTTCAAATTCCTATTAAATGATTAAATTTGGGATAAATTAAAAATAGGCTAATATGTTAATGCGATTAACATGATTAATATGATTGTCAATTTCTTTTTCTAAATAGATACAGAATCCATTAAAAATCCAAATCTTTTATAGGCAATACAAATTCATCAACTCTCTCTTTTTCTCTATATCTTTTGTCCGCTATAGTCATTCCCCCGTTTACTTTTTTTTCTGCCACGCTAATGCATAAATGAAGCTTGAATAATATTTATTAGGGAAAGAATTAAGTTTTTAACAGTCAAATAAATTAATTTTATAGCAGTTAATTCACCTTATTTTATCGTATTATGTAGTTTTATTAGATTCGATGATTAAGAATTCAGTCAAAGTCCAAGTCTCAGTTGCCGATGTCCGTCACGGTGGAGGATTCTTCGTCATTGTCAAAGTCAAAATTTTTGATGTCTGCCACCGATGAGTTGATGTCGTCGCCGAAGCTGATTAGATTTGATGGTGTATACCAAGAAGACGACGTCCTAATATTTGACGACGATGATATTGCTTTCAACGTTGACACTAATCACATACTGGACAACGTGTCGCGCACTGACCCGTTGAATGATCCTAACAGTAATGTCGACGATGAAGACGATGATATATGGGTCATTGATCGCGGCCCGATGACCGTTGAGGGCCACCAATGTGTCGCAGGTCCGTGACAGCGACGGCTTCGATGTTGACACTGATGAAGACTGTTTATTCTCTACATTTGTCGATGGGTTTCTTAAATTAATGGAGAATGATCCTAAGAATTAAATCCCATTCATGTAACAAATTCAAAGTATTTTTATTTTTAATCTATAAATAGAAATATATTATTCTGGACTATTAAATCAAAATAAACAAAATAATATTAGAATTTTGGTAATATAATTTGGGATAAAACAGTCACAACACAATAACAATACCGTTATAGATTTTAATCATCTGCAAGTAACAGTCACCTAATAAAAAATTCAACGATGACTAATTAAATTTTTTTTATCCGTTTCAAGTTTTAAAAAAAATGAAGGACCGCATGTCTTGTCGAAATGCATTGAAGACTTATTAAAAAAAAAAGTAAAAAAAATTGGAGTGATGTTTTTTATCCGTTACAAATTATAAAAAATATTTGGTTATGTACAATGTTTAGAAATACAAAAAAAGGCGAAGGCCCGTTTGCAATTCAACCATGTTGCCTCCTTTTTTTTTTATCTTAATCGGTTTATTTTTCGCCTAGAATTATTGGAATGTGTACATCTTTTAGAATTTTAAAAAATAGCCTAACCTAGGGACATCAAAGAAACAAAACCGTATTTGTGATCAACAATGATTTCGAAGCAAGCTCGGTATCCGTATTTTGGTTGTGTACATTGTTTAGAACTTCAAAAAAGACGATGGTATGCAAGCAATTAAACAATGCTACAAATTTTTTTTAAATCATAATCGGCTTAGTTTTTGCTCAGAAATATTGGAATGTGTAAAATTTCTATAATTTAAAAAAATAGCCTAACTTAGGGACATCAAAGAATGAAAATCGTATTTGTGATTACCTACGATTTCGAAGCGAGCTTGTTATCCGAATATTGGCGGGTCAAATTCAAGTTGTCGTCCTGCAGGGAAAGATATCCAATGAAAATTCATTTTAAAAAAGCACCAATTTTTTTTTAGAGAAATAGGGAACATATCAAATCATATCAAATACTTTAAAGATTGAGTTAAAACTCTTTTTTTATGAAAAAATGGTAAAAGAATCAAAGAAATAGGATATAAAAATATCATGTTTTGTTGCAATGAAGAATCTTTAAAAAAATTTATCATAAAAATATGGTATAATAACTGCAGAAATTTGAATTCAACTATTTACCTGGTCTTCTGGTTTCTCTCTTTTCTCAAGGTGCTCACAGTATTGGCTTATGCCATTGTGGCTTTTTCATAAGTAGGCTCTATAACTTCATCAAGCACGGCTTACCTAACTCTCAGATGGATCCCACTTTTCTCAATCGTCTGGAAAAAAAATTCCTCCACAACTTCAACATATCAATGATGTCAGCAAAGACAACAACACCATTAACTCTAGACTAAGGTATTCTCCAATTTCCTAAATTATGGTATGCTTTATAGATAACAAAAATTTAGAGAACACACACATATATAATACCCACTTGATAAATTTAAGTTAAATTTAGGAATTGAATTATTTCTAAATAAATAACTTCTCGTACTCGAATTAATTCCTATAAAATAAGTACATGATTCCTCATAGTTTTTTTATGTTATGTATGTAATTCTCTGAATTATAGCACTTGGACTATTTTATGTCACAGTATATAGATCGGGTCGGATCTGAGCCCAGCTAGACGCGCCTGGACCCGTTAGTGGAAAACCTTTCGCCTCACCAAGGTGGAGTGGTTGGAATTAACAGGGAATATAACAAAATAGGGCCTAACTTAGCGAAATCAAAGTAACAAAAATGTATTAGTGATTACCTATGATTTCGAAGCGAGCTCGGAATCCTTTCTTTGGGAGGTCGAATTCGGGTTGTCATGCAGAAAAAGATCTATTGGCAAGAGTTTAATTTGAATTAGAAAAACATGAAGACCTATTTTTTTTTAATCCAAATGATAAGCTACTCTTGAGATTGTAATCCTAAGAATTGAGAATAAAATAAAATAGGGAATAACTTAGCGGAATCAAAAAAAACCATAACAGATTAGTGATTACCTACGATTTTGAAGCAAGCTCGGCACTCGTCTTTTAGAAGGTCAAATTCGAGTTGTCATTTTTAATAAGATATTCACCGAAGCTGCATTAAAAAATAACAAAAAAAAATAGAGAAATAGGAAGTTTTGGCGCAAATGGATTTTATATCGAGTGTCAGTACCCGGAGTACATATTGATATATCGGGTACACATTGATAGTTGTATAGCGAGAGTAATGAATGGTGGTACACGGTGATTACATGTCATGTTTTCCTATATATAAGTAATCAATACACGCACGCACGCGCGCGCGCGCGCGCACACACACACATATATATATTGAAGTAACACTGAATTTACGCGGAGCTAGGAATCTACCCCAGAATCACATTGCGGATCAAAGTGCACTACCCTAAACATTGTACCTAAAGTTATGAAAACAGCTAGTGCTCTCCAAAATTGAAGTGACACTGAATTTGAGGTGCTTCCCCTCCTTCATGCGATTGATAGTTAAATTGACCAAACATTTTTTTTCCCTATTCCAAGTGGGAAAAGAAAAGAAAAGAAAAACTACTGTAGCCAAGCAGATTGCCTCCAAAACCATGAAACGTGTTATCTTTTTGTTTAATTTAAGAACATTACCATAATTGAGGCAAGTAATATCAGCTCTATTTTCTGTCAATTGCAAGTGGGAAATCCGCTTGTGAAATTGAGAGGTGAAGCAGTTAAACAATTTCTAAACAAAAGATACGAATTGATTTAGAGACTGAACAATATTACATATGAGGGAAATTTCATAATGATTTATATAACATATGAGGCAAAAATAGAAATTACATATGAGGTTACAGTGGGAAATTTTAAGGATCCGAATTAATTCCTTGTAATTTTAGTGGAAATTTGATTTTAATGCTGAAAAAATTAGGAATCCGAATTTTAAATGATCATAAATTCCTCAAAATTATTTATTCAAATAAATTTATAATATAAGTTAATTTGACGTATTTTAGTAGGATCTATATTTTTTATATGATATATATCTAGATAATTTTTTTGTGATATAAACAAAATTTATATGACATCAAAATAAATCATTTATATAGGAAAAATTTTACTTTTTCTTATCCAAGATCTAAATTTCCAAATATTATCAAGCATTTGTGTGGGTTTTTCACTTGATCCAAATTGATATGAAATCCAAATAAAAAACCTAAAATTTCGTGGAAGTGGGAAATATATATATATATATATATATATATATATTTGACATTAGATATTAATTTCATATCTTATGTCATCAAAATATGCCTTATATAACATTTGAGATCAATTTCAAAATTACATATGAGGCAAAAATAAACCGCTTGTCAATTGCAAGTGGAATCCTATATAAACAAAAAAAGTTCCTAATCAATGATTTATTTCAGAATGATTGTGATCATGAAAAGTTATTACTTGATAAAAAGAATGAGAGGAAAACTTATTTTTAATAAATACCTTAAATCATATAGATTATTCGTTGCATTTGTAATTGATCAATCCGAATGCCTTCATAATCCGAATGCCTTCATAATACTGATGTTAATGAAGATTTCTTTTTTTTTTTTTTGGTTTATTAGGGAGGGAATGGGAAACCAAAACGTTGAATTAGTTTTTTTTTTTTTAGAGCGTTGATGCAGAAAGTAGATATAATGGATAGTAGTTAAAACAGTTACTCTTAGAATTTAGTTTCAAAAGATAAACTCTAATACTTTTAAAATATCCGAATAAATCTTTTTTAAATAAATTTAATTTTTAAAACTTGGAATTTCAGGAAAATTAGGATACTTCAATACTTTATTGTCAAATTTTTTATTTTTTAAAAAAAATAGAAATCTTAATTTCTCTCTCATCTTTGCTTAGTATTAAGGAAAGATGGTGCTCACTAAGTCAAATGTGGTGCGCATTTAGAATCTCCCCTATGGTTTTGGTCCTTGAAGAGAAGGTTGGGTTTGGATCGGCTCTGATGAAATAAAGTAGACCCGACTCGAGCAATGGCTATTTGGGGCGTTTCTAAAGGAGCACACCTTTTTTTTTTCTTTCCTAGCGAGCCCCATTATACGTAAGTTTCAAGCATGGTGATTGTCATTGTATTATATTTTTGTTGTTATTTTAATTTATGTATGTCATATACTTCTAAGTGACATGATCTAACACTTCGCTTTGCCAGCCATTGATTAATGGAATGTGAGGGTTTGCTCCCACTATTTATGTAAAAAATAAAAAAAGATACCTCCGTTATTCTATATTGAATTGAAATTTTATTACTATGATTTTTATTTTTTATTGGACATTTTTTGTCTTTTAGTAGCGTACTTTTTCTTCTCTTATCTCAAAAATTACTTTAATTTTAAAACCATATCTACAAAATCCAAATCAAAAATATAGAAGATATTTCATATTTTGAAATTACAATAAGTAATATTGTCTATTTAATATCATGCATACAAACAGAGCATGCAATCAACAACCTTTTAAAAAATATAATTATCATATAATACCCTCCACAATTTGGTAATAATGAAGCTTATTTTAGTATGACAATAAAATAGAGTTCGTTTCATGAGAAAATGAATAGAAGGGTCCCCTCTTTCTTAATAGATATTTACAATTATTTAAAATAAATACTAATACTCTATTCCTTATCAACTACTCTCACATAACAAATAAATTAAATCAACTTTTATTATGGAAATTGTAAAAAGACCGTCTGGGCACTGAAATATGCCTAATTTAAATGCATTCCTTTTCATTTCCTTGTCTAATAATCAAATCAATTTTTATTAGATAAAATTTAGGATAAATGCATTCCTTATTACGCTTATTTAACAATCAGATCAGTTTTTATAATATAAATTTTAGGATAAATGCACTCCTTATATTTTCGTTATACCTGTCTAACTATCAAATCAGTTTTTATTATAGAAATTTTAGGAAGAATCAATACGTGGTAAGTTCGGATTCATGGCCAATGTAGATCCAGATTTGCCAATCGTAATCCATCTGAGCGCAAAATTTGCATTATTTTTCTTCTTAGGGATATTTTGGAAAATTGTTCCACTGCATATATATCCTGTGGGGGGAATTCTATTTGAGCACACCACTTTGCTCAGCGAAGCAAAAAAAATTACAAATTTTAGATTTCTTTTTGTCACATTGCCTTTTTCTCTGACCGTTTGATGATTTAATCGTACTTGGAAAGGTGGGCTCACTGAGCAAAGTGGTTCTTATTAAAGAGAGTTTCTAAATGAGCACACCGCTTTTTCTAGTGAGCCCATTTTTTATAGCTTAATTTTGAAACACTCTGCCTGTTATAAAGTGGGGTGTGCTCCTTTAGAAACTCTTATAAAAAAAACATATAAATTTTTTTTTTTTTTTTGGCTGATATTTTAGCTGACGTGTGTGTCTTTCTGCCCTCAATGATTCTGCATAAAGTCTCGCACTCTTGTCTCAGTGTTCAGTTGCCTTAGCCGCCTCTCAATTTTTTTTTTTCTAGCACTACACCTTCACCATGAGAAACAACACTACAACAACACTCCTCTTGCTCCCCCTCCTCATCACCTCTCTATCCCTCCCCATCCCCTGCTCCTCCTCCGCTCACCCCGCCTACGACGGCGCGCGATCATGCGATATCTCCGACGATCTGAGGCCGGTGAGGAGAGAAGAGTACGGCGGCGGAAGGATCATCGACATAACTCACTTCTACAGAGAGGACATGCCCTACGGCGAGTCGATGCAGGATGGGCTCGGGCAGTTCCTCTGGCTGCCGGTGTCCATGAAGAACGGCTCGCGGTACAACGGCTCGGTGATGAAGCTGCCGGGGCACGCCGGGACTCATGTTGATGCCCCCGGCCATATGTTTCAGCATTACTTTGAGGCTGGGTTCGACATCGACACGCTTGATCTCGATGTTTTGAACGGTAATTTATCGTCTTTGCCTTTTGCCCGTGTTATTTTGGGGAAATTCTAAATGCGCACCAGATACTATATAGTAAAGTGATTTACAACTTAGAGGAAAACTGGTAAAATATGGTGCGCATTTAGAATTTCCCGTTATTTTGGTGTATCGAGATTATAGGTTTGCGTCGCAAGAAAGTAAAAGGCTAAGCAAGAGGGTTTGGGATCTGAAAAATTCTATTTACGCACGGAGATTACTCTTTATATTCATATTACTCTCTACACCAATATCTCATTTTATTTACTCTTTACTTTCATTTTTTTTCCAAAATTAACCATTTCTTTTTCTCCTAATTTTATCCGCAACTCAGTCCTAATTGTCGATCCTCCCCCTCTCAATTTCTGAATTTCTTCCGCAACTCCTCCCCTATTTTTACCACCCCACTTTCGTCAATCATCCCCCTCTCTCTCTCATATATTCGTCCGCAAATTCTAAACACTAATTTTTCTTGTCACAATGAATTCGAAAAATTAAAAATTTTTTTCCATACCTTTTAAGAATATGATTGTAAAAATTTTTAGGAGGTAGAAAATCAAATCTTGTAAGAGATGTATTTGTTTTTATATTTAAATATCAGAAAAAAGTTTTTTTTTTTTTTTAGAACCAACATAAGAGGAAGACGATGATAGTTTTTCCAAATATTTTAAGATTTAGTAAAAAAATGGTAAATTTATAATTATTTGCAATTTAAAAATTTGTACTCTTGAAAAGTAAATATCCGTGCTTAAATAGAAATTTAGTGTTGGTACTAAAGTAGCTTGTATTTATGTCTTGTCAATCTCATACTGTGCGAAGTTGGGGCCCAAGGAAGATCTAATTATTATTAATATTTTTTTTTCAAGTGAGATCTTATTTGATTTTTTTTATTTTTTTTAAACTGTAAAATTAATTATTAAAGTTTTGTATTCAACATGCTTTAACATCAAAGGCTTGAATGTTCGGAATTTAGATTTCTGAACGAGTTAAAAGAGATTGAGTTTTGAAAATGAGCAAATTAAGAAAGAGATTCGGAGTAAAAATAAAATAAAATTATGGAGCATAGAGAAAATAGGAATTCAGAGCAGATTGAGAAGGAAAAAAAATAAATTGATGGTGATTGGCCTTTTTTATTATTATGACGAGAGAATTAAAGACTTCAGAAAAATAAATTAAAGAATAATTTGATACATTCTTAGAAGGAGAGGATAGAGACTATTGGGTTATTGGTCTGAAGCATGGGCTGCCCTGTGTCTTGTTGTTTATTTAATGAATGAGCTCGAGCAAGTCCAAGCATAGCCTTGCTCGAGCTATGTCCAATGCAATCAAAAGTCATAATAAATAGAGAATGATTTATTATATTTAGGGATAGTAATGAATGTGTCAACGAGTCAAATTTTGATCGTTATATATAAAATTTTAAATTAAAAAAAATAAAATTTTTATTTTTAATTTACAATTTTGTATATGACAGACAAAAATTTGACTTGTGAACTTGTCCATTACCATCCCTACCTACATTTTATCAAACCTTTTCAATTTATATTTTGAAGTTGAACTTGAACAAATTTATCCGATACCAAATATGTAGGGGCTCAATCGAGGCAGAGGACACATCCACGATATTTTTATTTTGATTCAAGGATTTAGAATATGAATTTAGACATATGACGATAGCCCCATGTCTGTTTATTTTGCAGAGAAAACAAATAATTTTTTTGTTATCAAACATTTTTTTAAATATCAACCGATTTCGGATTTGTCGTATTCCGATCGAGACAATCGAAGATTAGTTTTAGTGGGAAAAGTAAGAGAGAGGAGGGAGGAAGATCTGAGAGAGATGCAAGGAGATGGGGGGAGGGACTTGAGAGATATTTGGGGGCTGGAGGGGGGAGACTTGAGAGATATTTGGGGGGAGGGAGGGAGGTAGAGAGAGACAGAGAGAGAGAGGTAGGGGAGCGGGAGGGGGGAGAGAGCCAAAGAGAGGAAGAGGCGAGGGGAGGGGAGGGGGGATACTTATTGAAATATGACTGTCTTCATTAGTTTCTGATAGTATTTCAATCACTTCGATGATCAATTCTTCTAACCATATGGTTTTGACGGTTCTCTTCTACGATATGCAATCAGAGTTCGACTGATTCTGATCGGAGTCGGGTAAATATCCCTAGATCAAACCTCATTCGGATCTAAGGAACATCAAATCCATATCAAAAGCGAAGGCTTTCTTTGTTTTATTTTATGAAATTGGGACGGAAAATAAAAAATAAAATTTTGATTGCTATTTATTGTTATAAATATATATCTCAATTAATTGCCGATAAATATATATCTCAAATTCGGAAATTAATTGGCCACGTACTTCGAGAATTACTTAGAAGCGGGAAATTACTTAATGCGCCCTATGTTTTTTTGTGAGCCCCTCTAACTTTTGGGGCTCACTAAGAAAAACATGGGTTCATAAGAAAAACATGGGGCGCATCTAGTAATTCCCCGTATTTCAAGGGCCATGACTGTTGGAAATTCTAAATGGGCACAGAATTTTCTTTGTGAGCACACATCCTTTAGCACAGATATCTACAAAATAGGGAAAAATGGTGCTCACTAAGTCAAATATGGTGCTAATTTCGAATTTCCCCATGACAGCTGCGTCTCCAACGGTCCCCTATTGTTTCTCCCAGTTCAGTTCTCAAAAAATCTGCGAATTTTATTTGTTTTTATTCGCAAATCTCTACCCCAAACTGTCCTTATCTATTCAAATACCGATCATCAATGGAGGAAAAAAAAAAATCCATTCAAAACTCTACTCGAGATCGCTTTCCGCTCTTTGATCGCCGCCGCCATGGCCAAAACCCTAACCCTCTCTCTCCTCCTCCTCATCGTCCTCGCTCTCTCACCCCCAACAACCTCCGCCTCCTCCCCCGCCCACCCGGCCTACTCCGACCCCGCCTCCACCTGCGCTGCCGCCGCCGGAGACGGCCTGAAACCGCTCCGGCGAGAGGTCTACGACGGCGGCAGGATCATCGACATCACGCACTTCTACAGAGAGGACATGCCGTCTTGGGAATCGGCCGACGGCATCGGCCAGTTCCTCTGGCTCCCCAAATCCATGAAGAACGGATCCCTAGCAAACAACTCTGATATGAAGATGGGGACCCACACCGGGACCCACGTTGACGCCCCCGGCCATGTTTTTGATCACTACTTTGATGCTGGGTTCGATGTCGATACCCTCGACCTAGCAGTCCTTAATGGTAGCCTTGGAGTTGGTTAACAAGTTTGTTTGATTTTGACTTAATTGCAATTTTTTTTTGCCTGCTGAATTATCGTTGAAATTTTGAAACAGGGCCGGCGTTGCTGGTGGATGTGCCGAGAGATAAGAATATTACTGGTGAATACTTTTTTTTTTTCCTCTTCTTTACTTCGGTTTTTAATGTTCGTTTTTGTTTTTGTAATACTGACTTGTATTTGACTAGCTTTGAGTTAAAAAAATTTGATCCAGTGATATTTAGGAGATGTTAGCTAAATCAATTTTAGCATTCAAGATTGAGCTTCAGCTCGAGGATTTTGTTTAACTGATTCAAACTATGCATTATGTCTATAATAACTTGAAATTTGAGTGAGTTGAGGTGGGATGTATAGATAGAATATATTTATAGTTTTAAGTTTGATGTCTTAATTATTTACTTCAGTTTTTGCTGTTTGTTTTTGTGTGTGTTGTACTGATTTGTATTAACTAGCTTTGAGTTAAAAATTTTTTGATCCAGAAATAGTTAGGAGATGTCAGCTAAATCAATGTTAGCATTCAAGATGGAGCTTCAGCTCGAGGATTTTGTTTAACTGCTTCAAACCATGCATTATGTCTATAATAACTTAGAAGTTAAGTGAGTTGAGGTGGGATGTATATATAGGATATATTTATAATTTGGAGTTTGATGTCTTAGTTCTTACTTCAGTTTTTACTGTTTGCTTTTGTGTTTGTTATAATGATTTATATTTAACTAGCTTTGAGTTAAATTTTTTTTTGATCCAGTAATATTTAGGATATGTCAGGTAAATCAATGTTAGCATTCAAGATTGAGCTTTAGCTCGAGAATTTTGTTTAACTGATTCAAACCATGCATTATGTCTATAATAACTCGAAATCTGAGTGAGTTGAGGTAGGAGGACATATGGATAGGATATAATTGTAGTTTGAAGCTTGATGTCTTAATTAAATAGGTAAATCATAAAAAAAACTGGAGGGAACACTTAACTGGGAAATGGTCAAAGTCCAATTATGTGACTTCATGGGGGTTGTAAATGGTCAGTTTGCTTATTTAATTATTAAACTTAATTTCTGATTATATATTTGATTTGAGAATGCCTTTAAACCATAAGCTGGGAGGAGGGTTTCAGTTGATTAAGCTTTGATGGAGCTGAGTAAGAATTTAGTTTAATCCATGGGAATATTTCGCTCCTCGTATCACATGCAGCCATGCTATTCTTCCTCTTCATCTCTTTTTGACCTCCTTGGTTTTGATGATGATACCATGGTTTAGTTGTTTTTACTCTCTTGCAAATCCTCCTTCATGCGTCCTTACTTGATCATGAAGTAACTCCCCTCTGCAAGGCTGCAACTTGCCATCTATGGATCCTAGAAAAGATTTGATTGTCCTTAGTATTAATAGGTTGCATTCTATGGCTGGGGTGATACCATCTTTAATCTAGTAATAAAGTATACAATAACAAGGTTAAGTAATTTTTTAGGTCTCAGTATTTTCTTTTCTATGTATGATTATGCAAAAGAGAACAATTCAACTCAAAATGGATAATAAATAGTTTAATGATAAATAACCAATGAAATGAAATTATATATATGTCCTAATAAAGAGGAGAAAGTAAATTGGGTCTTAATTTTCAATGTCAAAATCTATATTTGTAGCACATCCTCGACCTTGATCTATGGTTATTTGATGATTGCATAGGCCAATCCACTAATGTTGTGCATACCTCCAGCCATACATTCTTGCATCCTCCCATGATATGCATAATCTCCACCTAGTATAACAAGTCATCTTAAGCATCCATACTCTTCCATTTCATCTTATCTTTTGTTTCATTCATAGTTTTCTCCCATTTTTGGAGGTAGGGGTTTAGTCGACATTGATCTAATAATTGGTTGGTAATTCTGATGGGTTATTTTTTTGTTTTCCTTTCTTTGTCAAATGCATCCAAATTTAGACTAGATATTCCATGCTTCTTTTTTAAGATTTCTTTTTTTTCTTTCCCTTTTTGTTTTGCATGGAACTCGTACCAAAAGCTTGAATATCTTATGCATCAAACTTGAGAATAGATATTACACTCATATTTTCTAGAATAGATATTACACTCATATTTACTAGATTAAAGATGGGGTGATACCATCTTTAATCTAGTAATAAAGTATACAATAACAAGGTTAAGTAATTTTTTAGGTCTCAGTATTTTTCTTTTCTGTGTATGATTATGCAAAAGAGAACAATTCAACTCAAAATGGATAATAAATAGTTTAATGATAAATGACCAATGAAATGAAATTATATATATGTCCTAATAAAGAGGAGAAAGTAAATTGGGTCTTAATTTTCAATGTCAAAATCTATATTTGTAGCACATCCTCGACCTTGATCTATGGTTATTTGATGCTTGCATAGGCTAATCCACTAATGTTGTGCATACCTCCAGCCATACATTCTTGCATCCTCCCATGACATGCATAATCTCCACCTAGTATAACAAGTCATCTTAAGCATCCATGCTCTTCCATTTCATCTTATCTTTTGTTTCATTCATAGTTTTCTCCCATTTTTGGAGGTAGGGGTTTAGTCGACATTGATCTAATAATTGGTTGGCAATTCTGATGGGTTATTTTTTTGTTTTCCTTTCTTTGTCAAATGCATCCAAATTTAGACTAGATATTCCATGCTTCTTTTTTAAGATTTCTTTTTTTTCTTTCCCTTTTTGTTTTGCATGGAACTCGTACCAAAAGCTTGAATATCTTATGCATCAAACTTTAGAATAGATATTATTACACTCATATTTTCTAGTTTTTTTTTCCTTGTTTGCAAGTAATTCTTAAAAATAGCCCGAATATCAAGGACTCCTATAGATTAGCAAGCTTATAATAAGAATGGTGAACTCTAAGATTATGCCAAATCAATTTCGCTGTAGATCTCCAGGTACTAATCAGGATCTACAATGTGAAATGACATACAATTTAGATTTGAACAACCTAGAAAATCAGGTTGGTGTTAGGATCATTAAATTGACATTTATGATGAGATTTGATCAAGTCCAGCCATTGGCCTTTGTATTAGAGAAAATATACGAAAAATCATAAATAAGATGGATAATTATAGGAAGGTGGAAGACCGGCTATCATGATCCGTGTAGAGAACAATTTGTGTTTCAAGGTGCCATCCCCACTAATTCTTGGGCACAAGAAGATGTTGAGGCTTTCTTTTGTATAGATGACTTATTTATAACTGGTTCATGGGGTGTGAGTTTATGTTACTCTGTTGTAAGAGTTAGCCTAGGATAGTTTCTCATTCTTATTTTGTATAGTAGTGGGTGCAACTTTTAAGAGAGGAAAATTGATCGGTTTAGAGTTCATTAAAATGAGTTTACAATGATAAATTCCTCTTTGTTCTTTTTTTAGTAAGAGTTAGTTCAAGCATCTTCCTTATAAATATAAATAAAGCAATCAATAGTCATAGAGAATTAGAGATCACCATATGCTAGCTCTCATGATAGTCTCCTCTCTCGCGAATGCAAACACATCCGCCCTTTGGTACCATCCACACCTTATGGACTAGTTATAAATATTGGCCATCTATACATAGAAGAAAATCGTTGAGTTTTTTTTTTGTGGTTAATGGGGATGACACCTAGGAACTTGGAACTTGTTTTCTACCAAAGTCAAAGTCATGGTGGCTTTCGACCTTTTTTCATAGTATATCGTACATTTTCCATCTATTTAGAAAAAGTCTCAAAGTATACCTTCTGTTTAATTTATCCACAACTTAACATATAATTCTCTCATTTTTATAGCTTATAATACATGTTTTCTCTTATCTAAGAGTAACTGCAATTTTCTCGTCAAATCCTGTTGTCCTTTATATGTTAGCGGATTTGATCAGAGCGTAATGTTGAATTTAAAAACTTGAAGTTCCTGTTTTGTTGGCATTTAGAGGAGGATTAAATTCGTAACATTCTGACAGAATAAGATGACTAGTTAAAAGAGATATGTCAACTCGTATTAGGATTATAATACTTTTATGAACTACTAATCTCAATTCTAAGAAAATATGGATTCAAAGTCCATCTTAATTAGTCGTGACCAACTCAAGGAGAATGAGGTTGTGCACTGGTTGTAGTTGGGTTCATTTGGAAATTTCAAGCCTCTTTTAAATCTTTAGCTAGTGATAAGATTTTTGAACTAAAATTCAAAATCAGATGAGATAAGTTGATAGCTCATGTCAAAATTTCAGTTCTAAATCCATTTGGTTAATTTAGAGAGTTTTGGTTCAATTTACTCTCAGACCAAGTGTTTGGATAGGTTCAACTAGCTTGAAATCCATTATTACCTCCAAGATTATTCATATTTAGCCTCATCCAAATTCTTTACCAAATTGCTTGAAGGCCCACATCATTGATGCTGATGCCAAAAATGTTTTGTATATGAATGATACTTTAATGCATGACAAATATGTTAGAAAATTGCTAATATTTACAACTAGTTGACATACACTAATCATCCAATTGTAAATAATATAAAATTCTTGATTTTTTTTTTTAAAAGATGTTTCGACTTGATTGAATCCTTCCAATATATGAGTAAATTCTTTTGATATCACTTTGTAACTATGGGAGGGTCAGAAAGGGGATAGTAACATCTATCTTTACTGGACCATTATTTCTTCAACTGCTGTATTCTGTACAAATTAACTCAATTCAGATCTTATTATCTTAATTGAGGATCTGCCCTTCTTTAAACCGGTATTTTATTTTTTTAGATGCTTGATATAGAAAGTCAAGTAACTCAGATACTGAATTGAGGCCAGTATTCACTCTATCTCTAGTTTTCTGTCTTTTCTCATTTATAGACCTCTTAATTGGAGTTCAAAGAAAGCGCAATTAACAGTAGACTCGCAAGTCTTTTGGAAGTAGTTTACCCAACTACAAAAAACCCAATCATATGTGCCAGTTGATTGAATCCATTTAATAATCTAAAATATTCTATCTTAAGTAGTGAATTTATTAATGATTTGGGCTGCACAAAGGTCAATTTGGAGATATGAACAACAAAATGCTATAGAGAAGAATAAGTGAAAGGTTTCTCCCACTATGTTAATAGTTCTTTTAATTTCTAACTGTTTCTGGGATGGAGGGCAGAAGCTGAGGGAAGGAACTCCCTTATAACTATTTCTTTTATCTACTCATTTACATTCTGATTAATTTTTCTAAGTATGACTTCTTTTATGTAATTCAGCCATTGACAATTATAACTTTCTACAGCTGACGTGATGGAGTCTCTACATATTCCAAGAGGAGTTCGTCGGGTGCTTTTCAGAACCCTGAACACTGATAGGTACTATTCTCTCAGTTTCTTTTTTTGGTTTGTGGAGAAAACTATTCTATCAGTTATTTGTTTCCGTTATATGTGAAAGCAATATACTATAGCTTTTTCTAAATAAGTTGTTTTAGACTTTATCTGTTTTATTTCCTTAATCATGTATTAGACAGTGCTATAGTGGACTTCTAATACATGTACAGTCACAAGTCCGATGTTCAGGAATGCAGTGAATGTCTTCCATTGAGAATTAAAAATTAATCATATGATATTTCTGCAAAAATTCAGAAGGAATTTGGATGATTTTTTGAATCAAATCTTCAACGATAAGTAGCAACATGCTAAAGGCAAAATAATGTTGTAACATAAGAAGTAAAATTGTGTTGTATCATATACTACTGCTACAAAGATATATTCAAAATTTACCTTGTATGTCATAAGTTGTTTGTTGTATTTACTGATCACTAAGGACTTTGACTTCGGTGTATTTGTTAATTGAATTGCATATTGATAGATTAACAAAGTGTAAATGCATAAGCAATGCACATAAGGTCTTTGTGGAGATACCATGCTGCCTTAGTTATTGATGAATTTGCTATCCACGTCCCTTTTGAAGCCTCCTTGTACGATATTTGCTGATCATATGGTATCAGTTGATGAACCTAGGGATAAATTATGAAGTTTAAAGGTGGAGAAATGCATTAGAATCTACAGGGTCTAGAGTCAGTAAATAAATGGAAATTATGTAACTAGGAAAACTAAGAGAAGAAATGATATAGCCTGTAATTGCATAATAATGGTCAAAAATATCCACGAGCCTTCAATGATGATTGCTACTGAAGATCAATCATTATGGTGAAATCAAGGATGTTGTTCATAAAATCCAAGAGGGGTTGCTAAGTATGACGGTACCCCCGTGAAACTGAAGGGAAAATTTTATATAATGGCTATATGGTTTGTCATGCTTTATGCATGTAGATAGCAGTTTAGAACATGTGCAAACAATATTAGAAATGTTTAAATTGAAGAGTTTTGTATATATAAAATAAATTTCCTTATATCATACTGTTCATCATCTATAATAACTTGCACTGATGAATTTAAAATTGAACTAGAGAGGGTTCTGAAGCTAAAAAATGTTGGGCTCTTGGCCTTGTAAATTTGGTTTTGTATTCAAGGTTGTTTATTATCTTTCTATTCAGTTGTATGGTAGAGTTCAAATCAGTTGAAAGGTCACAATTATATTCCAAGGAATTAAATGTTCTATTAAGACATAATATAGGATTATGAGGATTAGGTTGATGATTGCAAAGTACGAATTTTACCTTCTTCGCAAGTTTAGTAAGTTTCCACAGTTTAGTTAGTGCAAGACGGAAGGATTAGGGTTTGTGGTGGGGTTTTTTTTAAAACATAACCCTCTAAAGTCTCAAAATAAATAAATAATATAAGATAAATTTATCTTATATTAATAAAATAATTAAATCTGGTGTAAATTTATCTTATATCTTATCTTTATCTATGTCTTTTTGCAGCAGTCGAGGTTTTTTTGGTTTGGTATGATCCGTTAGTTGTTGTATTTTATATTAAAATTGTGTATTCTCTTGATTTTCCTCACTGATAAATGAAAATTGTAAATCAAGTTTGATCTAGTTTAATGTTGTGAGTCTTGTGACTTCATGAGCATTAGCATGGTTCTAATAACTAAATAAATAGATAAACTAAATGTTGTCTTTAAGATCTGAAAAAATACCAGATTGGCATGAATCAGGTGAGCTTAAGCACTTTGTGTACAATACATAAGAAATCAGACCAATGAAATTGGTATGGGTAAAAGAAGACATGAACTTTTTAGCCACTTATTGCAACTGTGAAGGTAAGTCCAATTTGAATTGTGCCAATGAAATCCCGAAAGAGCATACTCGCAACGTAGAATTTGTGTCTGTACGGTTTGTTTTGCTGGAAAAAGTTGCAACGTGAGGTGAGTAAGGCAATATGTAAAGACTTGTGCTAATAAGATGAATATGCAGTCCACAACTTCTTATGTCGTCACAATTTGCGGTCTATAACTCGCAATATATATAGACTTGCACCATTAAGATGAAATTTCCTTTGCATGGACTTCACAAGCAGTGACTATATTGATATAGTCCTTGCTGTTGTCAAATTAGTTTGCACATTTACTCTTTTAAGAATTTTCTTGACCAGAAAATTGAAATTAGGTTGAAAGAGGTTGGCGCTTCTCTATTTCTGTAATTGTAAGATGTTGCTTATCAAGTCAATAAGAAGGATTTCCACGAGGACATAGGAACAACGTCATCTTTATAATTTTATTGGTGCAAAGCTTAGTATATTATCATACATACCTTACTTTTAAAACTTTTTCTTGACTAACTAGCCTTTCGGTCAAGTATACTGATACTATGTTCATCTCTAAGCTTTCTAGGGACATGTCAATTTGGACTTGTTATCATAGTCGCAATGGGTTATCACACATTTGCGATTTTCTTTCATCCATCTCAGTTAATTAGTTTGAAGCTCTCGTAGGCTTGTGTCAGTTGATTTTATGCGAAGTTAGGACCATGTTGATATTAGGTTATACTGTTTGTAGGTAACCTGAAAATAATACTTAGTCTTTGTTTTTGTGTAAAAATACTAATAACAGTAAGGGATGGGAATGAATTTAAAAGAGAAGGAGAGTGAAAAGGTTTAGTCTTTATTAAATTCCATCAATAAATTACATTAATCATCAGAAAACCTAATTTAGAATTTAGTTCTTATATAGAGACTAACTAACAAGGAAATAGTATTATGCGAAATAAAATCTCAATTTCAACTCTGTCTTTACATAAAAGACATTAAATTTAGAGTTAAGAATAAATCTAAACTACATCTCTCAAGCAATCTAAATACGATAAGATCTAATAAATCGAACTCCTCAACTCTATAAGATCAAATCATTTTTTTTTGTCAATATCAACACTATAAGGTCAAGTCTAAATAAGAGAATATCATTATGGGGTAGTTCCTTTCAGTAACATATTCTCCTCATATTCAATAACATATTTTATAAATCTGCCTCTATGGGAACTAAAGTGATATAAGCTCAAGAGTCAAGATATATGACTAAACATCAGTATAATTTCATATATTTTTGCAGGCAACTAATGTGGAGGAAAGAATTTGATACCAGTTACGTTGGGTTTATGAAGGATGGTGCACAGTGGTTGGTAGATAACACGGACATCAAACTTGTTGGTAAGTTTAAAGAATATAACATGTAACTTGTCTGCCCGTTTTATTTTATTGCACATCCATTAAATTAAAATTTATATTTATCCATTAAAATTTATAATTAGTGGCTTTATTTCATTACCAGACATCACCAAAATCTTTTCATATGCCGATTTCCTGTGATCACCATGTCAAAAACTTTATATTGTAATCAATCCGGTGCTTGTGAAACTAGCTGTGTTGCTTTTGGCATAATGTGAAAAAGAGGAAACAGTTTATTATCTAAAAAATTAGATTATTATCTTAAAAATTTGATTGTATTGAGCATGTAAGAATGTTGTAACTTGACCAGGGAACATCTAAATTCTTTGCTTCCAACCTATAGTTTACCATGGTCCATACATCTGGAGATGGGATTGCAGGGAAATTAAAGATGTAAAGGATAATTTAATAATTTTATTTTTCTACCTTTTCGCACAATACAATAGTACCAAGAAATCATTATTTTGCACTGTATAATTTATATTTGCATTAGCACCCAATCCCAGCAACCACCCAACCCCGTACCAAAGAAAAAGGAAAAAAAAAAAAAAAAGCAGAGGCACCTGTTGGAAGCTCGTCATGCAAATCTGGCGTCCACAGCAGGACACGTGCTCCCTTGCACCTGAGATTTAAAAAATTGTAGCACGTATCATTCATTTTATCCTCCATGCACTAGCTGTATATGTGTGGAGTGGAAAATTAAGAGTCCACTTCCTTAGATGAAAACCTATTGTGACCTGCTTCATTTTAAGCCCACCAATAGGTGAGACTTAACTGGTCTGAAATAGCCCCATAACTTCTTATTTCCTGTTGAAATGCGAGCCCGTTATTATTAAGCAGCAAATCTATCAATATTACTATAGTTTAGTGGTCATCAATGAAAATTAAATAAGCTAAATGGTATTACTAATTACCTTAGGTGTAGGGTTGGGGATGGGGTTTGAACCACTGAACTCTTGCACACTTGCTAAGAGGTTTTACCACCAAAACACAGTGACACTTGCATCGATATAAGGGGGATTGGAAATAGGGTTAACTACGGCCTTTGTTAAAAAAAGTTGAATAGCATTTTAACTGACAACTTGAGTATCTCCAAGAGTTCATCAGTATATCTCACATCCAGATATTGGAATCCTTAATCTCTGAACTAATAGATGGCGTCAAGATTAAAAAGGTTTGAATTTTTCTCCCTCTTTTTTCTTTTCTTTTCTTTTTCTTTGTTTTTTTCCTTAGTTCTGTGGAGAGAGGCTTTGAGTTTTTTGAAGTAGAGAGCAGAGATCATCCCTCTTGTTTCTCACATTCACAAGATACTGAGTTGTCAAATACAAAAATAAATACAGTCAAAAATATTATTTTCAACTTATTGTTTTAGAAGTACTGTATTTCAACAAGAATACTGTATTTGATTATTATTCTTTTCAAGCAATTTGATTTGTAAAATGTACAAATATCTTTCTATCTATTAAATATTTTAGTATCATCTACTTTAAACATTGATACTACAAATAAAAATGAAAAGTGCACAATAAATCATCCACTATAGTACCCACCTGCCTCAAATTCTGGTTCAATGTATCAATCAGTTGTAAGGTGCAAGTTTTAAGTCATTGCTTGGTGCAAATATATGCATGTAATTGCTTCTATATTATTTGTATACTGAATCGCTTACGGGTATGGTGCAATACATATATGCTACTTTTTATGTTTATCTCTTAGCTGATTACATGCCTCCTCTCTTTCGTTCACCATCATATGTGTAGGGATTGACTACTTATCAGTGGCTGCTTTTGATGATTTGATCCCTTCCCATCTGGTTTTTCTTGAAAGCAGGGTAAGGCTTCACATTCTGAATGAAATATATGCTATGTCAATTTTTGCTATGAACTTTCAACTTTTGAAATGTAATATTGCCTTGGTTTATATTTGTAATGGACCAGACATAAATCTTTAATCATTTTAATATCCTCCTATAAACATGACATAGCTTTGTTATTCTACTATAGATATCTGGAAAGTATATTGTTACAAATTGACTCATCTTCCATAATTTATATGTCTTTCCTTTCATGTGATCATTATTGTATTAGGTCAAAATGTAATGCCTCATGCAGGAGCTTCCGAGGAGGTCACCCATCCTAGAATTCCTCCCACCCGAGCAATGCTAAACTTGATAAGTTTAAACTACACCACCTTTTTTCTCATATTTGATATAGGTTGTTACATGCTCCCCCGGTTCCCCCGCCAATTTAGGATTTGGCATCCACACCAAACTCACACTATCATACTATACAGTTCATCAAGCAATGTGGATTTTCTAGAGGTGGATTACGGATTCTAGAGAGGACTCCTACAAATTCAAGAAGTGGCCCTATACATCCATGTGTGATGTGACATATGGCACTCTGTTCCGCATGATATTTAGTTCCATCTGGCATTTAGTTCTGCGCACTTTCGATTGGTATTAGACGCTAATAGTATTCGTAATGCTCCGAGCAGGAGCTTCTGGAGTACTCCTGCTCAAGTTACATAGTTTTTAGTTATTTTTAATCATGGATTTCTCTCCCAAAATGATTAGTACAATTTTTTTTTCTTAAAGTTTATGGAAATCACTATATTACTACACGACTTGTCTCATGTCCGATGAGCAACTAGTCTAAGCTAGGGTGTTACACCAAATCATCAGTTTCTTGGATACTATGAAAACTGCAACGCATTTTTTTTTCTTCTAAAAGGCTGGCACTAAGTCAACCATACAATTTCAAGGAACCCACAACCAAGGTTATAGGTTTAATCATATGTAGTTAATGCATCGGTATGCAGAATAATGATGATTTACAATTTTCTTAGAGAATGGAAACAAAAGGATACGCAAGTGAAAATTTCCAAGTAGATCTATAGTCCTATAGTGATGCTGGAGAGAAGATAAATGAAAAATGAGGATCATATGATAGAACTAAGTGTAGAAAGAATGGACCAAGAACAAGTGGCTGTTTGGCTTTCTAATCTTGTTTAATCATATACGTTACTAGTGATCTTGCTATGTATCTCCATAATGTATGCTGCCAAACTCGCACCACTATAAGACACAAAGGGACTGAACTTTGCATATATCCCTGAAATGACTTTGAAGATTGAAATCAATTCTTGGTGGAAAATGAAAACTATCATTTGCATGATTTCATCAGAATGATTATTATTGACATTGAAGGTACTAGTAGTCTAGTTCCAACCTTTAAAATATATGTTCCCATTGCAATTCTAACTGAAAATTCATACATATGATGCACCTGCTTAAAGCCAATGCTATTTACTTTTACCTGCTTTAAGCCAACATGATTGACTTGTTTGTCTGACTTGGGATTAAACTGAAACATGAATCTAGGATGCGGTGTATTGATACTGTGGAAGTGGTCTTACTGGACACTCCTCTTTTACCTTGCCAAAGTTAAGAGAAAGATATAGGAATCTCTACATTCACAATTGTTTTCCTCAATGTTCAAACTCATTAGCTAGCAGCTAAAATCATCACCCTGCGAGCATCGAGAAACACTTGGAGATCAAGAGAGTGTGAAGTTGGAGCACGTAAAGCTGCTGCAGCAATTCACAGCCTTCACTATTAATTATTTGGATAAAGAAGTGAAATCACAGGAGGTAACCGTGTGCACATGGCTACCGATGGAGCTATTAACTTGTCACAACCTCATGATACAAAATACATATTCCCATATGAAACTTACAATAAATTGTCATCTGGAGATAGCACGTAGATTTTCTGAATACCTAGTAAAGCAGATACTCTAAACAATTAGCAAATTGTTACTTGCATCTATATTTAGAACCTTTTAATGTATGAACTGTAGTTTATTTATGTTGCATGCCATTCTTACTATATGATATCCATGCATTTTGTAGTACATAACTGGAGACTAAAAAATTCACATACGTTTACGCTCTACTTGTTTTCATCAGGAGATTATCCTTGTGGAAGCCTTGAAACTAGAAAATGTCATGGCGGGGATTTACTCGCTACACTGCTTACCCTTGAGGCTACGCGGAGCTGAAGGTTCCCCGATCAGGTGCATTCTTATCAAGTAAAATTTAGTTCCGGTGTGGTAAGCTATGAGGCTACGACAAAAGGAAAAAAAATCTTCGTGTTGGCTTTGTTCTAATGAGTAATCTCTTCCTGTCGATGCTGAAACCTCTTTAACCTATTGGCGAAGTCTGTACATATCAATTCTCTTAAAACTATGTCAAATAAAAATAAAACTGCTGTTTACAGTCTCATCGTGGACAGCTTCTTAAATGTTACGTGTTATCTTTCTACTACTTGTTGTACATGTTAGTCCATGTGATGACCTGACCACAATGACAAAGATTTAACACTTATATATTTGCTTTAGTTTGATTTAGAATGTCGTATCAGGCTCTCTTAAGTATTTGGTGAAAACGAGTTGGCTCAGTTGGTACCATTACATGCTCCCAAGAGGAGGATTTTAGGTTCGATTCTTTTATATATACAGTTTGTCGATTCTTTTTCAGAATAAGGATCAACAAGTAACTATAGGAATGTCTCATATGTTTTAAATTACTAAGGTTCGACTGCTAATTCCTTTATAGTATTAGTTTGTAGATTCATTTTTAGATATTGATTGCACTAGTGAAACCTATCTATTGATTTGAAACATGACTCTTCTCTCAGAGAAAATCATTTTAGAACAGGAAGAGACCAAACTCTAGGATCACATATGTACTCAATAATTTGGATTAGCATTTCCATTCCTCTTCCATTAATATATATATATATATATATATATATATATATATATATATATATATATATATATATATATATATATATATATATATATATCAAACTTTATTCTCCCTGAAAGAAGATACTAGTTAGCCAAGCCATTGTTGACACCATCAAGTCTACTAGCTTCTCTACGTGTGATTAGAAATGAGAATGGACGGATCTAAAAGCCAGCCATATGCATAATTTTAAATTTAAAAAAAAAAATTTTGCTTTTTAACTCAAAAATTTGAATGTGAAGATCAAAAACTAACTCTTGGACCTATCCATTTCCAATCCTACATTTGATATGGGATGGTGTACTCTGAAGAAACAAAAAACAAACTAACAAATACCTAGTTGTATCTTATATCTATATCACTGGATATAAGAGCGGATTCAAGCACTTGAATCTTGGGATTAAGGGAGTTTTTAGGAGACGAGCTATCCAGACAGCTCATCCGGGGTGCAAGGGACAAAGGACAAAGCATCCCTATCTCAATAAAATTTAGATTATAGTAATATAAATTTGAAAATAAAATTATAATTTTGTAAGTCTGCACGTTCAAAATGTAATTTAATAATTTATTTAAAAACTTTGATATTGATTAATATATTTTTAATTTCTTTAAATAACAAGAGAAAAAATATCTTCAAACTATAGAAACTAATAAGAGATGAAAGCCAAAAAAGCTCTTGTGGTAAATTGAAGAAAAGAATTTATTGAGAGTGAGTTGGAAAAATATAATATTAAATTAAAAAAAAAAAAAAAAAACCTCTCTTAAGAAGTTCTGCCGTACACAGACTTGGTTTGATCGAACATCATGCATGCAAGTAGAACAAATAAATTAACAAAAAGCATTGATTAGATAGAGCTCGGCACTCATCGAATGTTGCTCGTGCATAGTTTGGTAACTATTACTGTCATTATTAGGGACTACAAGTTCTTCTACTTTTGTCTGAACATAGAGCAAATGAAAATTTTATTTTTTTTAATTAAAAATTTTGTATTGAAAATGTTAAAAATTATCCTGTAAATGTGTCTATTATTATTACTATATATAGATAACAATGTCTAAAACGGAGTATGAAAGATCAGATTTGGACATCGATCAAAGACCCTCGATGCCTAAATCAATAACTGATTAAAAACTAAATTTAGTAAGAATAGCAGAAAAAATATGCAGTATGATTACCTTATTAATATAGTTCGATTGATCGAGTGAGAGACTTTTATATTGGTAGAAAGTTCTATGGGAGTCTCTTATTCGGGAGTGAGAGACTATTATATTGACATATATTTCTATTGTAGCCTCTTATTTGGCCAACTTTGTATGTGATATATATATATATATATATATATATATATATATATATATATATATATATATATATATATATATATATATATATATATATATTACATGGTTAGGTTTCAATCTATCGGATCAAAAAACGGAAGACATCAAGTCCAGTTACTTTAACAGCAACAAAATGGGAAATTCTAAATGGGCACCACACTTGTCTTAGTGAGCACCATTTTCCCCTATGTTGTAAATCATTTTACCATAGGATGTGATGCTCACTAAGTATATGGCGCGCATTTAGAATTTCCCCAACAAAGTTGTTTTGAATGTTTCAAGGAGGGAGAAGAATTTGCCCATGCAAATATTTTATGATATGAATATAATAATAGCTAAAGGTTTAGAATTTTTCTTTAAGTGGATGACTTCCCATTATTTCATTAACCCGGGTTAGCAAAACAAGCTAATACATATAAACTACACACTAACTTTATTGCCCTCCCCTAAAGGAGCGATAAATACAAAATACAAAGCAAATTCAATCCTAACCTATTACCATCCCAAGTTGTAACACAAGCGATGGCACACTTTATTTTCAATATATATTTGAATTAGCCAAATATCCATATTGAGTTATTTACACAAAGAGATAGAAAAAATAAGAGAAAATCGAACGATTATACATACCATCATTTGAGATTTGAATTTAGACATTAGATTTTAAAATTAAACCCTAATACTTACCTTTATCGAAGCCTAAGACTAGCCCTCGAGTTTTCAAATCTGTCCTAGTTTATTTATAAATATATTTAGATTAGTAAATTATAAAATAAATTATTGTGCATTAAGGAGGGGACTAGTCTATTACTTTATTTATTTCTTAATAAACTATAAGTTACAAATTAGACAATATAAGGATATTTTTGGACATTATATAATATTTTGAATTAGAATATGACAAAGAATAAACTTAGACGAATGAGAATCAGTTCTTTAGAAATAAATTTTTCATGGTAATAGTATGAGAGAAAAAAAAATGATGTTGCCATCAAAAGATAGAGCTACGACACTCTACCGACGGAATTTCCCCTTTCCCAGTGTATAGTTCTAATAGAGCCCAGAATTTATATAATAGGGGCCCCACTCGCTTCGGCCCATTTAGAGCCCATATTAATCAAAAAGGGAACATTTATAGTTCTATAGATATAGAGCCCAAATTCTTACGACCCAAATCTCCCAGAAAGGAAACTCTCTATCGTGGTCAAGAGTTTCCAAATAAGGAACCTTGCTCTCCAGGACTCACCAAATCGGGAAATTCTAAATGAACCCTCTCTTCTCCTAAATGAGCCCCCCGGCCAAGCACTTAGAAATTGGCAAATTGTTTAGGTGGGCTCACTAGTCTCTAATCCTACCGCCTCTCGCACTCCCCCTAAGCCCTACCTAAAAGTACCCAACTATCGTCAACCCCTCAAAAAAGAAATCCCCAAATTGATTTAAATAAAAAAAAAAAACCAAATCCCTAACTCCCAATTTCAATGGCGCCCAAGAGACGAAGAAGAAGCAGCAGCAGCAATAACACCCGATCGGATCCCAATCCCGATCCGGATCGCCTCATTGCCGAGTTGTTCCGCGAGGCGAGCGCGCTCGCGGCCACCACCGGTGCTCGCGTCGCAGTCCTCGCCAGGAAACCTAACGGCGAGGTCCGTCAGTACGGATGCCCCAACGTAAGCTCAGTTCTTGATCGTTGTGTGCCGCCGCCGCCGCCGCCGACGGCGGAGGCGAGCGAGGAGGAAGAGATGGTTGATCGATACGTGGCGGCGCCGGCGAACAATGGAGCGCTGCTGGATCGGATCTTGCGGCGGTACCTGGAGAGGAAGAGGGCGGAGGATTCGAACTACGGCGAGGCGGCGGCGAGGGACAAGGAGTGGAAAGATTTGCAGTGGCAGCTAGAGATCTTGTATAGCTTAAGGGAGAGAGTTATCGCAGGCCACGGGAATTGAAAGGTGATCTCGATTAGGTGCCTCGAAATTTATCTGCTGTTGATGAAGAAATTTGATATCTTTAGTTTGTAATGAAGTATTAAGCGCTTTGATTACTGTCTACTTGGTGCTTGTTTTTAATTCTTTGGTTTTTTTTTTGGTTGCTTAATGATCAAATTGTTCACTTTATTGTTTTTTTTTTCTCTCTCTTCATGAAATTTGTTAGGAGATTGTTTATTGATCGCTTGAAAATAGATTTGCCCTTAGCTAGTAAATATAGCGAAATCTATTCGCGCACACCACTTTGGTCAAGACACCTTCCATTCTCTTTGCGCCCAGTTTTCAGTTTGAATCTTTGACATATTTATTCGGTGGACATTTTTTTTTTTTTTTAATCCTGATCGATATGAGAATTTAATTTAAAAAAATGATGGTAAACTTGTTTTTAAAAGAAAATACCAAAATACATTGATGGAAATACAAAATGTATATTGATTACCGCATCAAGCACATACAACGCGCTTGTTGAGAAGGTTGCCAAAACATGTGATGTAACATTTTTAAAAATAAAAAAACCTCTAGCATTCAGTGATCAACTACGAAATAGTTTACTAAAATACCTCTATCGAATGATTATGATTTAAATATCAAGCTGAATTTATATAATATTATTCATTCAGTAGATTAGAAATAGTAATAGATGTATTCAAGGCCAAATTTTGGTTTGTTCCATACAAAATTTTGAATTTAAGGAAAAAAAAAATTATTTTTCTAACTCTAAATTTTATATTGAAAAGACTGAAATCGGACACATTCATTACCATCTAAGTTGAGAATTAATCACTACATGTTAATTTGATACAATGACCTTCCACTTGACATTGATTTGAGCTCCACTGCTCCTTCACTCTGGTACACTCTGCATCTTAGAGTGTGTTTGGGTATTTTGAAATAGTAGGAGTAGGAAAGAAAATTAGAAGTTACTTATAAAAATAAAAAGTTGAAAGTTTTACACTTTTAATACTTCTAGTGTTTGTTTATTACTTTTCATAAAAAAGAAGTAATTGAAAAATAATAAAATAATTATTTATTAGAAAAAATAAAATAAGGATAAAATTAAAAAAAAAATTATTAATATTTTTTACTTCCAACTCTCTTTCAACCAAAATCCATATGAAGTGGATTTAAGAAATTGGGTTGTCATATACGATCCATATCATCATTGTAGAAGTAACTTCAACTTTGCTTCTAAACTAAATAAACACATGAAGTGGAAGAAGCAAGTTTATTTTCACTATTTACTCTCTACTTCCATGCAAAGAAAAACACCCTTACCCCAAGTCAAAAATGATGTAATGCATTTTCAAGAGCGATAGCTAGTTCGTAAAATAAAATTGTGTTATAGTGCACTTTTAAGAGTGGAATTTCTAGATGGGCCCCAGTTTTTTCTTAGTAAGCCCATGACCTAAATACTAAATAATTACAAGCTTGTCATAATTTTTTTGAAAAAAAACCCTTAATTTTTTCTTCTCTACCAAAAAAAACCCTCAGCCTCTGCTGCTGACGCTGTTGTAGCTGCTGCTGTGGTCACCATTGCAGTAGCAGGAGGCACATGCGAAGGCGAGTAGCTGCGGCTGTCATCGTTATTGTTGTCGCCGCCGTTATTGTTGTTGTAGTTGCTATTACTGTCGTCGCTGCTGCCGGTGCTGCTAAGAAAATAAAGGAGAGAAGATGAGCAATTTAAAAAAAAATATGGTACTTACTAAGAAAAACTAGGCAAATTTTATGTGGGCCCACTAAGAAATCGGGTCTCATTAGGAGAAGTATGGGTCGCATCTAGCAACTTCTCTTCCCAACTCCACCAAGCGGGTGTTTGCGAAGGAGCACACCAATTTTCAGCCCATTTCTTGTGTTTTTTTGTCCTGATTGGAAACTCGAACATTTATAAAGTGGGCTCACTGGGGACAATGGTGTGCTGCTTTGGAAACTCCCCACGAAGCTCACCAACACCCATCCCCCTTTCCCTCCCTCTATAAAATCTTACTCAAAACCCAAAAAATACCAAAAAAAACCTCTAAAATGGCGGCCTCCATCTCTCAATCCAATCTCCTGGCCCCATCAATTCTCGCTCGCCCGATCAAAACCCTAGCCCTTCCCCTCTCCGGCCTCCTCCTCCGCGGCTCCCGCGGCCGCCCCCTCTCCATCTCCGCCGTCAAGACCGACGCTCCCAAGCCCACCGTCCTTGTCGCCGAGAAGCTCGGCGAGGCCGGCGTCGAACTCCTCAAGTCGTTTGCCAACGTCGACACCTCCTACAACCTCACACAGGAGGAGCTGTGCACCAAGATCTCGCTTTGCGACGCCCTCATCGTCCGCAGCGGTACCAAGGTCAGCAGGGAGGTGTTCGAGTCCTCCGCGGGGCGGCTGAAGGTCGTGGGGAGGGCTGGGGTCGGGATCGACAATGTCGATCTCTCGGCGGCCACGGAACACGGGTGCCTCGTGGTGAACGCGCCCACGGCGAACACCGTGGCGGCCGCGGAGCACGCGATCGCGCTGATGGCCGCGATGGCGAGGAACGTGGCACAGGCCAACGCGGCGCTTAAGAAAGGTGAGAATTTTTTTGGATCTGGGTGTTGGGGGTTTAGGGTTTTAGATCTGTTGGGAAATTATGATTGATCACGTTGGTGTTTTTCTTACGATTTGTGCGTGAAAGCTGTTGATGTAATTTAATTGCGATTCGATGATAGAAAGTTTCAATTCTTAGGGAGTTTGGTGAATGAATCTGAATGAATAAGCTCGGGTGGACTAAGAAAGCTTTTGATTTTGTGTGACAATTTCATAACTTTCTGCTTAATGGAAAGCTGGAAACTTTTTTCTATTCTATGTTATATTTACATTACTGTGTAATGTTTTTTTTAATGATTTCATAACTTTCTGCTTTAATAGACGGCTGATAACTTTTTTCTATTCCATGTTATCTTATAGATTTAACTGATGTTATTTTAATGTTCTTTTGACTTAAAACTTAATCGGTAATTTTTCTTCGTAGTGGATGTGTTATTGGAATGTTTAGTCTGCCTCTAGCATTATATCGAGATGAAGAACTTTTAACTGATAACAGACATCGAATTAATATTTATTGGGAGAGTTGGATATTTGGGAGTCCTGTTTATGTTAGATTGCTTTGTAGTCAAATTTCTGTTGTTCAGTTTGTTTCTTCTCGTCTAGTTGTTGCATTTACATTAGAAACTCTAAATTTTTATCCTTTATACGTCTTGCAATGGGATGTATCTGCAATTAACTTTTATAAAATTCTCTTGACTGTTACATAATTTATCCTGTAAATCAAAAAGGAAAGTGGTGGTCACTTTTCTTATCTTAGTGAAAAGAAAAAAGTTTGAATTTGATTTTGAAGCTTTTTCTCTGAAACCCTTCTTTCTTCCTGTCTCTAGGTATACAAGTCATTTTGAATCAGTGTTTAAAAAGCGCTAGTTGATTATAGGAACCCATAGTGGCGCCGAGCGCCGAGGTCCATCTAGACACCCAGCATAGACAACTACTTGATTTAAAAGAGTGATCGAAAACTATTGAAACTGGTAAATGACTGTTACTTTGCCTGCATGCTGCCATGTTTGTGTATTACTGCTAGCTTTTAGCTTTATCTCTTCCTATATATTTCTTTAGACACGACTGCAGGCTTTACGTTTAACCTGTGCACTGCTTAGGTCCTATCTAACTGATAAATGGACTTGGTTGGGTGATATTATTAGATGTAATATTCTTTGTGTTTTCACTGCTTTTGGTGATTTCAAAGTGAATAACTGATTATTGTAACCAGGTGAAGGTTTGTCGGGAACTGCATGACCTGCTTTGGGGTAAAAGTAAGAGGGGAGTTGCATGTTATGATTGCAAACCATGTTGTTGTCAGAAGATCTGTATGCTATTTGTTGATTACATTTTAGAATGATTCCATGTATTTTTCCCCTCTTAAGCGTTTCATGCATACGACTATTAATTCATGTTAGCTAAATGCTTATTTGTTGACTATTCAAATTGCCTTTTATGTAATAAAGTTATGGCAGTTACGAATAGGATTGAGCACTTCATCTATTAATACTAACTGAGAGGGAACACCTATTTAATCCATTGCTTCCTTATTGCAAAAGAAGGGAGAAGGGAACACGGAACGGTCAAGTTCTTTTAATATCAAAGAAGGGTGGGCATTTTTAGAAAAATAATTCTTTGATAAAATGAAAATGGCTTTGCTTAATTGCTTTTTAACTGCTTTTAGTGGCGTCTTCTATAATGGGATAGCAAAAATTTTTTCCTGACCAATTTTAAACTAGCAATGATGTTAACCTAATGTTTTACTTCATTAGGTTACATTACATATAGCGTAATACATAACCTAGGTTATACATAATTTTCTATTTATTTAATAAAAATAAGTAAAAACTATATAATAATTTTTATAAATTGGAAAATAATTTCAAAAATTTTAAAAAAAGGAAAAAATATTTTATATCACGTAGAAACTGTTTTAAGTTTCCAACAAATTTCACAATAGTTTTGATATTCATCTTCATAAATTATATTAAATTTGCAATGACAATCTCAGTCATCACCAAACATGATACAAGGTTTTTAATTTATATATTTCAATTCCAGGCATTACCAATGTTGTAATTTGTATTGTGAAATACTTAATTCAATTTATTCGTAATTATTTATTTTAGTTCAGTTGAAAATTTAATAGGATCACAGCAAGTAAGAAATTTCGACAACCGGAGAGGAATTACATTCTCTAACAAGTAACATCTAACAACATATTTTGTAATATGATCACAATCTACAATCAAAATGTTACAACTCTCACATTTGTACCTCATAAAATATAAGTTCACAAGAATCACAAGCACAACAAGCATAAAGATAATGCCAGAATATTCTAACTAATATCAACCAATCACAAGAAAAATTAATTGGATTGGAATCAAATATTTTGATTATATATAATATTAAACAAACTAGTCTCATGATGAAATCCTCCCATAAACATTAGAATGGAGGTCGACTATCGAAAATATCATGATCAACTAGTTAGAGAAATTCTAAGTCAGAATTGATGGGGAAATTCAAAGCCAAATGGTCTATGGATTAATTGGTTGATAGACTCACTATTTTTGAGGGGTCATGAGATTTGTATACTCCAAAAGAAGCATATAACAAAGTTAGGTTACAATAAATTATTTAACCCAAAATAATGCATTATTACCCAAAAGAACAAGGTTATTGTTAAAATATAAAATAATTTCTCTCAACTCTCACCATAACTTCAGAGTTTTGGTGCAGTGGAATGGACTTTATTATGGTATCAGAGTAATTTAGGTTCAAATCCTAGATTGCTCTGATACCATGATGAAGTCTCTTCCACTGCATCAAAACTCCGAAACTATGGTGAGGGTTGAGGGAAATTATTTTGTATTTTAACAGTTATGCAACATTAAGTTATTTGAAGCAGACTAAGTAGTTATGTAATGATGTGCCCGTTAAGTTACTAGCGAATAATAACGAGTTATTAACAGGTTATTTAAAATTATATTCCTGTTTATTAAGATGGAGTTTCAGTTTTACTTTTTATGCTTCTTTTGTATATAATATACATCGAATTCTGACTTGGCCAGAGAGTAGGAAGTGTTGACCTTAAGTGGACCTCCAATTAACCTGTTCACCTTCATGATCAAGATCTGGAACATCCTAAAACATTGAGCCCTTCTTGCTTGATAAGATAGTTTTTTAATGTTAGCTCCTTTAATATGTTATCATTCTTGCTACTTTTAGGTAGGCATAGTAGGGTTCATTTTATATCAATTACAGCAGCCCTGCTGCATAGGTTAAATCAGGTTGAGTGCAGGAATTGCATGCGTCAAGCTTTAAATATTTTGTTCGTGAGGCTTATGTAGTCTCCCTCGCAATTTAGAGGACAATCCAATCTAGTTGGTTTACAACCTTAAAAAGTAGAGGCTGGTTTTCCTGTTTATGAATCTTTTCGATACTAAATCAAGACAATTTTGTCGAATAAATATTTTCTTTAGATGTTCTATTTCAGATAATTTAGTGCCTAAAAAATAGGCTTCCTTCTTTTATATTCAAATTAAGAACCTAGTCATAATTTTGTTTTGTCAATCATTTCATATTTTTTCCAGCCAAAAGGCTTTGAGCCCACTCTTTTAATATGCATAATATGAATTGTCCATTAGTAACATATCCCAATTGTAAAATTGCATTTAAAAAATCAAGAACCAAAAGTAGGCTGACTCTCTTAAATCATACAAAATTCTGTAGTCTGTATATTTTATCTTCGTTTTCTTTTATATGGAAACTATCATGTTATCATATGAATTGTATCTTTCAATTCTTACATCTTTTTCAAATAAATATTTGCATTGTTTCTAAGAGTAGTTCATTGGATCATTTTTTGGTTATGGAGAATAACATCCAATAATGTCCACACTTCCTAAAAATCTTCAGTTAGTAGTCTAGCTTTAAATTTATAAATTGAAACCTTCCTTTTCTTCTTTAAATACCTTTTTGCGCTCTATGTTTTGCAATTCTTTGCAAATTGTATATCCTGCAAACTTGTTTTTCTTTAATCATAGTTGTTTCCGTAGATTTGGGCCAACTAGTCTGTTCATTAGTACATGGCTATATTCAATTTTCTGTCCCAAAAGTTTTGGTTATACTAGCTAGTCACATCATAGCTCTAGACATATCTTAGAGTGTCTTATAAACTACTACGCTTTATAGATTCGCCGTTCCCTTATAATTGTCAAATCATACTTCTTTGATGCTAATACAGTTCTTTTAAAAAAGTTTAGCATAGCATTTCATCAATATTCTATTTACAGCATTTGTATTACATCTAAATTCAGGTAAATGGGAGCGCAACAAATATGTTGGTGTATCGCTAGTTGGTAAAACTCTTGCAGTGATGGGTTTTGGAAAAGTTGGATCCGAAGTTGCAAGGCGTGCCAAGGGACTAGGGATGCATGTCATTGCACACGATCCATATGCAGCTGCTGATCGTGCCAGAGCTTTAGGGGTGGAGTTGGTTACTTTTGAAGAAGCAATAGCAAGTGCAGATTTCATCTCGTTACACATGCCCCTTACACCTTCCACGACAAAGATTCTCAATGATGAAGCTTTTGCAAAGATGAAGAAAGGCGTAAGGATTGTCAATGTTGCTCGCGGTGGCGTAATTGACGAAGAAGCCCTTGTTAGGGCCCTGGATTCTGGAATTGTTGCACAGGTTCTCTCTCTCTTTACTTATTCTTAGTTTTTTCCATTGGATATTTCAGAAATTATATAAATATTTTTTCTATTCTGCTTTTGCATCTACTAGGCAGCCTTAGATGTCTTCACAAAGGAGCCTCCTCCTGCTGATGATAAGTTGGTCTTGCATGAAAATGTTACAGTGACACCTCATCTCGGTGCCAGTACCACCGAAGCACAGGTAAGGGGAAAATCTGCTATGACTCCGAGCATGCACTGTTTGTATTTTGTTTATTTTACCAAGACAATAACATTTCCATATTTATCGGGTTTTGTTGGGTGACCTCACAGGAAGGAGTGGCCATAGAAATAGCTGAAGCTGTCGTAGGGGCCTTAAAAGGGGAGCTTGCTCCTTCTGCAGTAAATGCACCAACAGTTCCTCCTGAGGTATCATACTCTCTCTAAGTATAGCTTTCTTCTAATTATAGCTTCTGAAGGGAATGCGTCGCTCTAAAAGAGAGTACAATGATGAAGATGTGCGTATTTTTCAGTGATTTTCTTGGATATTAAGTAATATTAGCAGAGACAGAAGCAGATAAAACCACAGCTATGGTTAAAAGAGGGGTCTGTTCTCTAAGAAATTCCTTCTAAAACATTCACCTAGATAAAACATTCACCTAGAGCGGTAACTTTTTTTCTTTCTTCTTGATCCGAGCCTAAAGCAAGTTCCTTGACACATATTTTAATTGTTTTTGAATTTTCCCAAAAAATATGAAAAATATAAAGAAAGGTTGTCTTGTATCTTTATCCTCCAACTATTTCTGTTCAAAAGTGTTAGCCATAGCTTTAATCCGTTGGGCCAAAACACTGTTTTTATGTAAAACCTGCTCAAATATTTCATTTCATTCTCACTTTTATCTCGTGAATTTGGTCACACGCATAAGTTTATTCAGTGAACATTTATTAGATCCAACATGTTCAGCTCTTCCTCTTGAATCTGTTACTTCCTCCCAACATATATAATCAAATTTCAGCCTTTTTTTTTCCTTCCCATTTATTCCAATAATTAGACTAACTATATGCAGGGTTTTTTCCTTTTCCACTTCTGCATTCAACAACAAATTTATGTATATTAAGTGATATTAGAGGCTCTATAATGTATCTTTGTTTTCCTCCCTGTACAGGTGCTATCAGAGCTTGCGCCGTATGTTGTTCTTGCTGAGAAGCTCGGCAGGCTAGCTGTCCAGCTTGTAGCAGGAGGAAGCGGTGTGAAATCAGTGAAGGTGACTTACGCCTCTGCTAGAACTCCTGATGATCTCGATACTAGAGTTCTCCGTGCCATGATCACCAAGGGCCTGATCGAGCCAGTCTCAACCACTTTCGTGAATCTCGTAAACGCTGATTTCACAGCGAAACAAAGAGGCATTCGGATCTCAGAGGAGAGGGTTCTACTGGATGGTTCACCAGAGAGCCCGCTAGAATTCGTACAGGTCCAGATTGCCAACGTGGAGTCGAAATTCGCCAGTGCCATCTCCGAAACTGGGGAGATAAGCGTGGAAGGGAGAGTGATGGACGGGGTCCCCCATCTGACCAAGGTTGGATCGTTCCAAGTCGACGTGAGCATGGAGGGGAGCCTGATTCTCTGCAGGCAGGTGGATCAGCCGGGGATGATTGGGACGGTGGGGAGCATACTGGGGAAGGAGAATGTGAATGTGAGCTTCATGACCGTTGGCAGGATTGCGCCTCGGAAGCAGGCAGTGATGGCTATTGGTGTAGATGAAGAGCCAGGCCAAGAAGCCCTTAAGAAGATTGGGGAGATACCAGCCATTGAAGAGTTTGTCTTCCTCAAGTTGTAGTTTGGGCATTAGTAATCATTTTTTTAACGAAACCTAACAAATCATGGATGATCTGATCTCCTATCCAGATATTATGAGTTGTTAAAATTTATATTATTAGGATTCTATTTTGTTTATTACTTTGAGTTGTTGAGTTGTTTAATATTTGATCTTATTCTCATGGATATGTTGGTAGGTGAATGAATAAAATAATACACTGTGTTAGATGCTTACTTAGCGGGTATGTTTTGGGTAGCATACGCTATATTCATTTGGAGACATAAAAAGATTTCACAGCAAATATATACTTGGACATGAACTGATCTTGTTGCTTTGAGAACAGTAAGTTTATACAGGATTGATTGCTTCCCCAGTTGAAATCAATTAGAAGGTATATGTGATTGAAAGCTGAGTGATGTTATGCATCAAATGCTGCTATGTGATAGAATCTCATTTTATAACAAAATTTTATTATTCTCAGGTGCATAAATGGAAAACTTCGCCTAAACATGGATTGCATGCCGATTGCTTAATACATTGACCAACTTGGTCATAAATTTGGCCAGCTATTAACTTTTCATAGAGAGAATTGACTTTCATAGCTTAAACATAATTTAAGCCAAGAAAGCTCAGAAAGTCAAAATTGTATACCAATTTATGTTAGTTGTGGCGTTGCGGACGTCAAAAAGTAAGACCATCTATTTTGATGACGACATTTGGGCCATAAGCATAAGTTGAGATTGGAAAAAGAAAAACTATCAGTCTATACCTTCTGAGTTTGAATTTCATCTCATCGATAACTGTAATTGCTTCTCTTATCAATAGAAGTACTTATAGCTGGACAACTCTCCGAATCCGAAAAGCTTTTCAAAAGTTTATCGTTGTATCGTTAATTGCGAGTTCAAAAGCTATTGATTCACTCTTCCCTTAAATAAAAAAAAACTCTCAGAGTAAAGGTTTACTCGATTGCGTTTGAACAGCCAAATATGCAAAGATCCCTGCAGCATAACCGGCAAATGCAAAGCCCCTCACCTGAAAAAAAAAAAAATAAATATAAATATATATTATTTTAAGAGAAAACGGAAAATTCACCGACGATAAAGAAAGTTCCTTCACTTAAGGTAACAAATAAAAGAACTTGCTTAACCGTTTTTTGAGTGGCGCCACGTGTAATTGTTTTATTGGGCTACCTAAGCGCTAGTAAAGGAAATTCCTTCACCGTCGGTGAATTTGCTCAATCTTTTATTATTAACATAATAAAGCGCTAGTGAAGGAAATTCCGTTTGCTCAATCTTTTATTATTACCATAATTACTTCACAAAAATATTCAAAACTAAAGCACCAGCAACGCATGGATTTGTGCATCTTCATTCCTTAGGAGGAATGAGCTTTGCCATCCGCCATGCATCAATTGCTCTCCTTCCCTCTCTATAAGTAAAAAGACTAGAAGAAAACAGAGTAATAATAGTGGATCATGAATCAGTATAGAGTATAAATATAAAAAATTATTTCTTCAAGCATAAAAACCAAATATGACTTATATCTAACAGAAAATATTAAGGTATAAGTTCATAAAAATAACTAGTTATAAATATGTGGTATTAATTTAAACAATATTTATTTTCAATTTCTTCCTATCATTTTACTCTTTTTTCAGACATACCCTCATAAGAATTATGAACACGATAATGGCACAATATATTTTTTTTCTCATTTATTCTAATGGACACGCTATGTGGGTGTCAACAAGTTCTCTTTGCGTGTCTCTTACATATTGCGCTAAACGTGTGTCCAATATGGATACATTATTATCCCCAATGATTCTTAGCTTAGAAACAATAAGTAGAGATCAGGTTATTTTGGATTATTGTAGGTGAGCCGCCAGCTCAGAAAAAGTTACATGAGTAAGCGACAAAACTATAATGATCCAATTTTTTTTTTTTTTTTACAATTACTATCTCTACATCCTTAATTTCTTTCGGATTAAATTTCATAAATTTTGGAGTTTATTTACTTTTTCATCAAGTGCATATAAAATGTTTTATTCATTGAAAACCGTTAATTTTGTGTTAACTTGATGGAGTACCAAATCAAAGCTAAAATCCAAGAAATTGGGTATGAGTGAACCTTACGGGGTCAAGATCATAATACAAAAGAATTTTTTTAAAAAAAATTATTGGAGATAGTAGAAATGAACTGCAGCTCAGGTAACGTGAGCTGTCAGCTCGTTTCCATTTTTCTCCTGGTTATTTACTAGGAATTATTTGTTAAGCAATACAAATTAATGAAGTTTGGAGCTTTTTATTTTTTAACTGATCCCAGATTAAAGAGGAGGTTTAAATGAAATGCTTATTAAAACTATAGATTGATGTTTTTACTGACACTATTTACTGTGCTCAACATGTTAAGCAAATATATGTAGTCGTTTCAGAGAAAAGTATCAATCATTAAAAAACAGACATAATTCTCCCAACATGTCCACCACAAGGGCATTTCTAAAGGAGCACACCATTTGTCTTTCTGAGCACACTTTCTAAAATTTAAAAACAATACAAATTTAACACTTAATTCTTTTTTTTTTTATTATTATTTTTTTGCTATGGTAGGAAATTAATTTTTTAGTTGGTTTAACTAATTCATGTCCACCAGTACAAGTGGTGTGCTCCTTTAGATCTTCTCCTAATGTAGTAACAATAATTGATGCATACACGAACCAAATTTTAGTTCTCACTATACAAAATTTTGAATTAGAAATATAAAATTTTTATTTTTAAATTTTTAAAAAGTACGGACCAAATTTTGGACCGTGCACGTCTATTATCATTTGGTGGGTACGCAAAATAAATAGATCCATCCAAAAACAAAATGACGGACTGAAAGAGAGGGAAAATTCTGAATGCTCACCACTTTCCTCTGAGTGAGCACCATTTTCCCTATGGTGCTTATCACTTTACCATAGGTGCTTATCACTTTACCATAGGGAAATGGTGCTCATTTAGAACTTCCCTGAAGAGGGCTTATTGTATTGGTTCCAAGCAAACGCGTCCAATCCACCTCCAAAGCGCGGCTACGCGTCCGCTTCACCGCGATCTCCACGCGCAGCCTGCCACCATCGCCCGACTCGTGTCACCATCTCCTCTCCCTCTCCCTCGCCCTCTCCCTCTCTCCACCCTCTATAACACTCGCTCTCAACATTCTCAATCGTAATTAATCTCAAATCTCAAGCAAAACTCTCCCAACATGTCCACCAAAAGAGTAAGCATAGCAAAAAATCAATATCTCTTATGCTCGCACGTTACTTCGTTTGTTAATTTTTAATGTCTTTCATATTTCCTATACAGACCACTAGCACCGAGACTAGGCCAACGGGCATGACGACGACGACGACGGCCAATACGGGCGAAGGAGGGTCAATAATGAAGGAGACCACGAAGGTGGTGGAGACGGTGGACTACCGGTCGTCCGCTGGGCAAGGGCAGGAGGAGAGGAAGCCGGTGGCCATCGTGCACGAGTATCCCGCGGGTGCGCACACCGACTCAACTGCTGCTGCTGCTCCGTTGAAACAAGATTAGATGGGATCATTTGTGTGCTTATTGACCATCTTTTGTTGAAATGTGTTGTTTTGTGTTTGAATATTCGTGCATTAATCGTTCCAATGAAATAATATTGGTGTGCTTGTAATGCTGGTCCTTTAAACGCGTGCTTAATTTAGGTGATTTTTTTTTTTTCTTTGGTTGGAGATAAATTAAGTTTTAGATGTGGCTCAAGCTTAGGATTAGGATGAGTATTGGTCGGTTTGATTTTGAGAAAAAAATTTTCTACCAAAAATCGAATTAAACTATTAAAATCGAAATTGATCGAATTTCAAAAAAAACCGAAATCGAAAATTCGATAAAATTAAATTCTCCTCTACTATTCTCTTCTCTTCCTCTCCCTCTTTCTATCTTTCTTAATCTCCTTAATCCCCTTAATCTTACTATTTCTCATCTATTTCTAATACTAGAAATCGCAGATTCCTGCAATTAGGTCATTGACAGGGAAATATTTTCGGGTCGGACCCTGACATTCCCCTTCTATTCCTCCACCTCCTCCTTTCTCACCACCTCTGATAAAATAATGGCAAATTTATAGATAACCTAATTTAGTGGTTGTGCCCTAAAAAAACTGGGGTGCGGTAATTACCCTTCGATTCAGGCCTACCAACATTAGAGGGCCTAACCTACCCTTAAAAGGCCCATGCTTCTTGGACCGTTCGGTGAAATTGACCGCTTTGGTGGGCTTGATAATATTTATCCCGTGTCCTAACCAAGCCCATGGTTGTCTGTCCCCATCACAAGAAACGGAGACCGAGGGAGCGAGCGGCAACTGGCTTATTTTGAGAGCTACGAGGGGGAAAAGGGGAAAAGAAAAGAAAAGAAAAGAAAAAAAGAAAAAAAAGAAAGAAGGCCAGCGAGAGAGAGAGCAATGGCGAGTTCAAACACTGGAGGCGGCGGCATCAAGGAAGAGATCCCGGCGGACGGCGGCGATCCCTCCGCCTCTGACTCCCCCACCTTCGCCGAGGGCGAGAGGGTCCTCGCCTATCACGGCCCTTGCCTTTACGAAGCCAAGGTTAGGGTTAGGGTTTCCGTTCATTTTCTTGAAATTCTCCTGAAATTTGTTCTTTCGACACATTAAATTGAGTCCCACTTTCGTCAGTTTGAATGCTTCAGTTCCAATTTGTCAAATGGAAACCATTGCCTTTGATAGATGATAACTCGTACACTCATCGCAGTAATTGTCTGCAAAATCGTTGAGTTTGTTGAAATCTCATGGTAGTTTCAATCAATGTGAAATTGGATGTGTTCTAATTATGGAACTAAACGAATTAGGGTTAGATTACATTAGAGAATTGTACAGCCCAAAATTCTATTGATCAAGATGTATATACCCCTAGTTTTTTAAAATTATATCTCCTGGATCACTTTATAAGTACCATGTGATAAGTGCCACTGAGAATATGAGATTAGAGAAGATGAACTCCCATATTTTAAAATATGTTTTAGTAAATCGAGTCTAAACACCATAAACAAATTTGTATTGCTTCCTTAAATTTTACATATTAAATTGTAAGGATTTATTTTCTAATTCACTATTTTTAGGACTTAAGGTAGATATTAAGAGAATTTTCATGTAATATAGACTTTAGGAGAGACTTAGAAGTGTGTGTTCATAACCATTTTATATTTTATTAGCCATATTTCTTGATTGGTTCCCGTTTCTGCATAATGCAAAAAGGAGGTACTAGTTTTAGTGTTCAAAAAATTGCTTTATGCGGTTGCTTATGCGAATGCGGAGTGAAACTATATAAAAAATCCAAAAATCCTTAATATTATGCAAACAAGTTTGTAAATGTGCAGTATGCGGGTTATGTGTTCGCATAATCCGAATAATACGTTTAATCTGTTGATAAATTTTCGAGTTTCAAAATATAAAGAAAATCTAATACTCGATCCTCATTATCCTTTTAGGGTTTCAGCAACTGCGATTTTCTCCATTTCTCTCTATTACACATGCATTCTCCTTGTCGACCTTCCTCTTTTCCTTTCTTCCTGATTCATTGATTCATTGATCAAACTTTTTAGCTACCCCGGACGCGTCTTGTACTCTCGTTGAGGCTCGCTCTTGCTATTGTCGAGATTTTTTTGGACGAGTTATTTTTCCTGGAGTCTCTCTCTTCAGTTTCCCCTCTCACCGATTCTCTCTTCTTAGCCTCTCGTTCTCGCTGAATCACTTTCTTCACCCCTCCCCATCGCTCTCTTCTTAGCCTCTCGCACTCGCGCTCTCTCTTCTAATCCTCAGCCTCTTGATCTCCTACTCTCGCCTCAACAGTATTATTAATCTCAGATTATGTTCGAGATTTTGATCATAATTTGAAATTAAGACTAGAGAATTTGAAGTCTCAAGTAGATTTTGATTTGAGTTTGAATATGATATTCTTCGAAGTATTTTTATTGGTTTGTTGCTAAGCAAAACAGAAAAATTAAGATATATTTTTCTGTGACACTTAATATATGTATGTTTAAGTATTATTGTATTAATATGTAATAAAATATTAATATTCTGATTAATTTAGCGTAATCCGTTTAAATATTATGCGCTTCAGGACCACTCACATAATGAAAATGTATTTTAGAATATTGATCAGTTTTGCTAAAAGCGAGACAACTTTCTGTATTTTTGAAAAGTTTTAGAAGGTGAAGGGCAAATCATTTTGGCTCTGCAACTTGGATTCATTCTTTGTACGGGAAGTTGCATATGGATCCAGCAGGGTTAGAATGGATGCTTGAACTTAATAGGCATACCAAGAAAGAGCTGAACTAGACTTCAGAAAAATGTCAATGGCAGAAGTGTGTCCTCAGTAGATGACTATATGTAGACATCTATTTAATATTTCTATTCAACTATTTTCTCTTTTCAATTGCATATTCTTTGAAATATAGAAGTTTGATATGTAAAAACTTTTCTTTGAGCCAATGATAGACTTGTTGTTGCTTGGAGGCATAAATCAATAAATTGAGTAATCTTAGAGAGTGTGATTGTTTCTTAGTAAAGACATGGATGAAAGTGGAATTTGTCCAACTCTTCTATTGTTGGAGGGATTTGTATTTCCAATGTTTTAAGGTTGAATTAGGTTCTTACTAATTCATCATACTACAACCGCTAAATTGTAATACTAATCCCAATTCTTGGTAAATCAGCTGAATTGTTTGTCTATAAGATTCATTTCATATGGGCAACCCATCAAAACTGGTGGGAATTAGTGAGAGTAGGTAACCACTCTTGTCTTTCTTTCTCTCTCCAACTTCCAACATTTTGCTCCCTCTCTGCCTCTTATTTTGCAAATCCACAAACTTTATTGATTACTGAATCTATATATTTTCGGTGATCTCTCCTTGGAGGCACTCATGGACCCTTCTATACTAGATCTATTCTTAAATCTTTAGCCACTGACCCTAATAAATTCTTAGGACACTTTGACGGTCTTTTAAGATTACATGACTAGGGGTTTTGGTCATAATAATATTCCTTCTTTTTTCTACTTGTTGAACTATACTTTAACTAGTTGTTGAGACGAAAAGCTTCTCGTTGACTGCTATGAGTTCCACATAACTATTTCACTGCTTCTCTTGATGTTCTAGGCATTTGTGTATCCTTCTCTTCCATGCAAATATTTTTCACCCTCTAATAGTAAGTAATTGCAAGTTGCATCAAGTTTGGCCTGTAATAAGCCATTAACCGATACAACTCTTGACATCTTCCAATTCTCATTTGGTCTTCTATATAACCTTAGTCCAATAGTTCTGTTTTTTCCGATAAAACCGATATTAATGCCATTAATGATTGGCTGATATCAATACCAATTTTGATATTTTAAACCTTGCTTGTAAGTTTGAAATCTCTCTCAAGCTTTTGTTATTGTTGTTTGTACTACTTCTCCTTAAAGTTGTCGTATTGGAAACTTTTATATGGAAAATTGTTTTTAAGTTATTTGAGTTTTTGACATTGTTCTATGTTCCAATTGTATAAAGGGGCGACTTACCCCTCAAATTTCAACAAACTTACTTGCGTTATCCTTTATTAAAAGTTTATTTTTGGTCACCATAGCGACCAAATTCCAAAGGTCTTTGTGATGGAAAGAAATGGAGAAAAAGGGTAGGGGTTGATGCCTTCTCCTTTTCCCTCATTGCTTTCATATCAAATAAAGAAAAGAATACACACACACACTCAACTGCTGGACATCTTTCAATATGTGATTTGAAGGTGACTTGCTGGTTTTTGGTGCCAAGGCAAAGTTACCTGAGACATTATGCCACCTAGGAAACTAACGCCACATGTTAATTAACCAACTACTTAAGGCACCTAGATGAGTGCTCTAGGCTCACAGTGCAAGGTGCTAGAGGCGGCCACTTAATTTATGGTAGGGGATGCTACCCTTACTCACTATTTTATTACTTATATCTTTAATTATGACCCTTTCGCAATATATCTTTGTCACACCATGAACTAAGGGTAACCTAACTTTAAGCTACTCTTTAATTTTTTTTCATCTTATTTTAAGCTTTTCCTTCAAGATTAAACTATGATTTTAAAGCTTGCTAACTACATGCAATGCATGTTCAGTTCCAACTTGCTAACTATTTCATAAGTAGCTAGTACTTACTAGTTGAAATGTGAATTAAGTATTAAACCACTTTGTCATAATTTTATTGCTTATGAATGTTGTCTAATTTGTATGACTAACTCTCCTTAATCCTATTCCAACCCACCAAGTCAGTCCAATAAATGACATAATTCTCAATCCTTTGCTGGAGCAGATGGAATGAAAACAATCCTCATCAAGGAGCATAGAACTTGATACAAGTTCTACTTATCAGCTGACTGAACTTTAGTTGAGCACTACGTTATATTAATTCTCATAATTGTTTGGATGTTAAGTTCTAGTCTTTTCTTCTAAATGTTTGTCTTTCATGATCCATTTCATGCCCTGAAGGTATCGTCTTTCAGTTTTTTTTTTCCTTATATTATTTAACTATCAATTGTTTTGATTACTTGTCCATGCTATAAATTTCATAGTATATATAAAATAGTTTCAGTAATTTTTGAATGTTTGGCACCTTGTTTCTTTCAAGTGATATAGGTACTTGCCCCCTTAGGTGGCCTTTTGACTTTATATTGTGCTTTTAATGCATATAACTTGAAGCAATGGAAATGCAACTCCAATGAGACAGCTTTCCCCTCAAACTTGGCAGTTCCAAATTTTGCATTATTGATGGAGATCAGATTTGATATGAAGTGATTTTGTATGATTTGATTCTGAATCAAATCTGATAGGATTTATTTGATAGGATTTTGGATTCAATTAGGATTTTGTTTGTTGGATTTGATAGAATTTTAGATTCTATTAGGATTTTGTTTATTGGAGTTTTCCTATAAATTAGCATTGTATGAAGTATTTTAGAGATGATGAATGAAACATGAAAATTTGAGAAAATTCTTGCATGGATTTCACATGAGTCAAAATCTCTTCTCGTGGATTCGTTGAGAGTCGGCGTGGATTCGCCTAGGTGGATTTCCGAATCTTTTGTATTTTTTCCCAATTTTTCTGTTGTTCCCTAAATTTCAAAATCCTAACCCTAATCCACTTTCGCCCTGCATCAATTATCAACAAACAAAATTTGCTTGAAATACATAACTTCCAAATTTTTAAATACCACATGAATTGTGAATCCTTATATAGTGGGAAAAACAAATTTTCTCCATCTCTATAAGAAGGGAGGAGGCTTGATCATAATCTTGTCCATCTAATTGGGAACTGTTATGGAATAACAAATCAATTTTACTAATAGAGAACAGAGAGAGGAAACGAAGGTGGTCGTGGATTATGGTTAGGATTTTTCTTTTAGTAGATGGTTAGGATTATATTTGGTATTTAAATGAAGGGATGAGATTTAGAATTAGATATCTATTCCATAATCTCACACTAGTACCATGTTATGGATTAACAAATCATTTTTGTTAATAGAAAACAATCATATATATAGGATTAGAAAGTGGATAGTATTCTTAATAGATCTAAATTCAGGAGGGTCTAAATCCAGTTAACCAAACGCACAATAATCAAACATGGACTATATAAGTCTAAAGAGAGGATCTATTGATGATCCAGAAAGATTTAGTGTTATCACCAATAAACTCTCCAATCACCCACCATTACTTTATTTCTCACTTATTATTTTCCCCTTGAAAATTTGACTAGTCCATATTTGTGTGGTAACTGTGTGCGGCAGATGTGTTCATTCTTACTCTTATGTATGATTTAGAGCGGTGTACAGTCCAATTCCTATTATTGTAGAGGTAGCAAATAAAGTTAACTGTATCTTTCTGTCTGTTCAGTGAGCCCTTGCTTTGTGACATCCAGCACATTTTGTTTCTTCTTTTGGTCAAACTTCATCTTTTGGTTCTGTAAAAATGGTGCTTATCATTATACAGTTAGAAATTTCTGACTCCATCTTATCTTTGTTAAGGTGCAAAAATCGGAGTGTCGAAAGGATGAATGGAGATATTACGTTCATTATCTTGTAAGTTACTTTTATATATTTGAAATGTCCTATTTCATGATGTTTCTTTTATGGAGTCCTTCTTGGGATGTTTTTATTTGATTACAAAACTGTTGAGACTTTTTAGTTTTAGCGATATATGTGTCATTTCCAATTATTTAGTAACCCAGACCTACTATCTTGCAGGGTTGGAGCAAGAAGTAAGTATGCTTTGGATGCAGCTACTTTGAGTATTATCCTCCATCCTATGTGATGTCTATTCCCATCCAGACTTTTTCTGGACTTTATTTTGTTCTGTATCTTTTGTTCCTTTCTTTCACATTTTCATGCAACATTAGTTGTCCTCTTAGATTTTACATGCTGACATCAAAATTCTTGTTATTCCTGCTTTTGTATGGATCGATGGAACGATTTGTTAGCTTACATTGAAAGAACATATGAATTTTGGTCTGACTTTCCTGTTTCTAAAAGTCTATTATTGATGTTCAGATTACAGGTTAGTTTACATAATCATTTTTAAATACCAGCTACATTTGTTTCTCTTGCCCTGTGCATTGTATCATAAACTGTGAAGTTTTGGAGGCTTATTGCATCCAACAATGACTAACCTAACATGGGAAGTGAATAGGTTTTCTTGCTGAAATTCTAGAAGCATAGCATTTGATGGAGGACAAAATGAAGTACGTTAGGCTTAAAGAGAACTTTAGAGGTCCTTGTGGTTCAGTGACTTAGGCAGTCTCAATGACCGGTTTGAGGTTTTATATTCTATGAGGTCCATCACAAATCAGATTTTTTGCTGTATCCTATATGCCTAAGGAACCCAAAATGCATACTCAATTGGCAAATTCAAATGCTATGACTCTTGGGAAGAACATCCATTATTTTAACTTATGATTAACAAATGGTTGCAAAGTACGATTAACAAATCATTACTTGCCAGATACCCTAGATAATTTGCCATCAGACTGTTTTGCTGTATGCTATTTGTCTAAGGAACCCAAGATGCACACTTAAATTGGAAAATACAAATGCATGACTATAACAAGTCATAATGTGCCAGATAGCCTAGATAATTAGCCTTTGGACTATTTTGTTGTATCCTATTTGAAGGAACCCAAGATGCACTCTTAAATGGAAAATACAAATGCTATGAGCCTATGACTCTTGGGAATAACATACATTTTTTAAGAGATTCTTTTAAATTCCGAAAAAAGACTGCAAAAAACATAGTCACGCAGGGTTGGAGAGGATGATGAATATCAAATAATAACTTGCTAAATATACTAAATAATCAGCCTAAACCTCATGCAATCAATTAAGTGTACTATTTCTTACTTTTTTTTAATCAACATAAACAATGTGATGTACAGGTAGCAGCTAAGCATAAAATAATGGGGTTTGTATACTTAGACCTACTCAACAGTCTCAACTTGAGTAAATAAATGAATTCACACTTAAAATAGGGTTTAACATTCTTGGCTCAGACTCCCTTGCTTACTTTGTTGCATGACTTGCATCTATTAACTTTCCTTGACTTTTTGTAAAAATATAACTTTTTTGTTGTTGTTGGAGCACCTATTCCATTCCCATTATGAGTTTAACAAGAATTCATATTCTTTGCACAACTGTCATATTCCTGATTTTTCAAATATACAGCATATTGCATAATCTGATTAAGTTGGTCAGTCAGAACTCCTAATCAATAATTCTTTTAAATTTTACTTGATTTTCAATGTGAGTTACCGTCAGCTAATCGTGGTTGTGATATATCCCCTTTCTCTGAATTACAATGCCAGAGAATTGTTGTTGGCGTGTAGAGTATAAGTTTTCTTCCTAATTGACTTGTAGATCAGCTTGTTTTCTTCTTCTAGAATATTGTTGTTCATCTTTTTTGGATTTTCATTTACAGCTGGGATGAATGGATGGAGGCTGATCGCTTGTTGAAATTAACTGATGAAAATGTCCGTAAGCAGAAGGAATTGGAAAAAAAACAGAGTGCAGAGAAAAATTCTAAATCTGGGAGGTCAATACAGAATAAGCCAAAAAACTCTAATGGTTTGTTCAATTCTCTTGATGGTTACTTGAACCAGCATTGTTATGCTTGGGACCTGTGAAATTAACCTTATGGCTCATTAAATTGATTTGAATAATTTTCTTCATTATATTGTTTTGTGTATTTAGTTGCTTCGGGTAGAATTTGGCTTTTTCCCGAAGTAACAAGAAAGCAAATTATGAAAATCAGAAATCTTTTCATCTCAATAACATACATGATACTGCAGAACAATTACGTGTGATGTGATCCTTTCTTTGAGATAGTGCCTTTAACACATGGCCTTTATTAATTTATCTTTCTACAGAATTCTCTAAACTTTTTAATATGCCCCTTTATGGTGAATTGTAGTGACATTGGAAATAGAAACAGCAGTGACAAATGAGCTGTCCCATTTTTTAGGTGTGTTTTCTGAAGCTCCATTTTGAATGTGAATGAAAATATGAATTTATCTTAACATGGGTTGCTCAAGTTGGATTTTACAAGGTTCCTTAGTTAGATATTCAAACTGTTGATGGCCATCATTTAGCAGTTGGATCCATTTAAGGATTTATGTGTTATTTGAGCAAACATGAACTAGTTTAGCAAATCTGAAGTGAATACTCGTTTCAAATCCTATGAACATTCAGTTTTTGTGTTCTTTTTGATTATTTATTTTATGGAATCTTCTTCTTTCCTAATCTTTGTTTAACCTTGTTTTTCCTGCGTTTAATGATTATTTATGATCTTAAGAGCATATACAATTTCACTATTCTCACTAAACCTGTTTGCGCACCATTTACTTGCACTTTTACTTTGGTCACAGCATCTACCATTATTTGCACCAGCCCATTGGGACATGCACTGCATGTGCTATCTACACTGCAGAACAACATTTGGTGCAATAGTTTATTTCATCATACTCAAAGTTAGCAGCAGGTCAGGCAACTGTGGTATTCATACACAAAAAGAATATGTAGTTTAGGGGTATCCAAACCGTTCCAGTGCCCACTTAGCTCTAGGGGGACTTGGATGTTGCATGTTCCAATAAATTTTATCTCTTAATAATTCTGTTTGGTCTTTGTTGGATATATTACTAAATTTGACCAATTACTCACGAATCAATCCCTTAGTGTTCGTAAGTTTATGAAAACACTTTTAGCTTGTTAATATATAATTTTAAGATTATCTATAAGCTATAAATGAATTGGCAGTGTTCAGTTTTCTTGGTCTTTTTGTTACTAAATCAAACGTCATAATGAATGAACTTCAAAGGTCCTAACTTCTAATACCAAGCAAATAACTACTATGTAAAGTTGCCATCTTACTTTATATATGACATAAATCCCAAATTAACCCTCCAAATTTTGTTCCCCATCCCATGCTTCCAACCAAGCTTTCACAGGTCTTGCAAAACAGGTCAGTAATGGTTGATCGGGATTGGAGATGTGGATATCTTCAAGTAGAGCTGGTTCATAGTATAAACCAAAATACAAGCCCAACCTGAAATCCTTATTGTAGAGAAGCTGTATCTTCCATTGGATAAGCAGGTTATTAGGGTGCTGCCTCTAGCTATATACGAGGACAAACGTGGTGAGCTTCACTGTGAATGAGTGTATATTCTGAAATGGCACATTTTAATGGAGTCTGTATATTGGAGAGAAGCTGTATCTTCCATTGGGTAAGCAGGTTATTAGGGTTTCTTGCTGCCTCTAGCTATATACGAGGACAAACGTGGTGAGCTTCACTGTGAATAAGTGTATATTCTGAAATGGCACATTTAAATGGAGTCTATACAGAGTTATTTAAGATATTATGTAAAGTGTTATTTTATCCAACTTTCAGTATCTAAAAGTAAATAAGTATCATGCCAAAATGGTGATTGTGAGACAACCCCCATCTTAAAGTCAATGGTCTGTATGAACTATAGAACAGGTAGTTTCAAATTTATATGGGCAAGTCCTTTTTTTTTTTTTGTGGGGGGGGGGGGGAGAGTTGCGTGCATGAATATATAAATATAAATATATATGTATATCTATATATTTGTCCTTTTTTATAAACAAATGTATTCATTTTGACATATTCTTTATGTATAGGAAGGGCCTTATATATGAATTAAATATTTTTGTGCTACTGCAACCACATGTACACAAAGGAATTTGGATTAAAATGGTTTGCAGTTTCCTCCTTTTGCTTAGTTATTAAGTTTTGTTATAATATTTGCTTTCACTGAAACTGACAGATGCAAAACTGGACAAAGAGGAACATAAAAACTTTGGTGAGTCAATATCCTGTCTTAGTTACTTGGCTTTTATTTCAAGAAGTATTTGGCACAGAAAATTCCTTGTTGATGCAGTTGTTGAGTAATTGATATTTCCGTTGTCTCCAGGAGTAGGAAATTTTTAGTGTTCCCTCCTTTTCTTGTCAATTTTATGTTGCATCTGTTAAATTAAAGTATGTTTTAATGTTGTATTCATTTATTGTGTTTTCAAAAGAATGAGTAATGATCACAAATTTTGACTTTTTTTAAAGGCATTTCACTTGTCAGAAATTCTTAATGAGGTCAATGGGTAACTTGCTTATCATTAAACTATTAACATATGTTTCAAATCCACGTGACACACAAACTTGTCTTGTTCTTCATTAGATGTCGGTTGAACGCTCATACAAGGACTTGTTTAAATAATTTACCTTTAAATTATACTGTTTAAGTTAATGTTATTTTCAGTTTGATATTATTATAGTGGAGCATCTAATAGCTATTCAAAATATCAATTTGGGGGTGTACTACATTTACTTCTATACTTGAACAGGGTAAACAAGGGGAACCTAATGTTCACTGAACCTTGGGTTGTGTCTCGTTAACTGCACTTTATTATACGAATTGCTAAGTTGCTATTTTCCAACTTTTTGGGGATTGGTAGATCCCACAACTATTCGGTTAAAAAGAACCTGATTACGCAATTGATAGACCGATGAATACAGCCTCCGGAGAAGCCTTTTGTGTGTGCACATTCGTTGCCCCACAGGAGTTCGTGGTTGCTTTCCGTTTTCCTTTATCCTTTTTTTTCTCCGTTTCCCCTTTTTCTTCCCCCTTTTGGATTCACATCTTCCGGTGTCTGTTGTTTTTAGCTGGTGGCGGTAGGTAGCTGTGGTAAAACTGGCCATAGTTATTTGAACTTTGGCAAGCAGAATTGGAGAATGACTGATTATGTACCAGTTATCTCAACTAACAAAGAATCATGTTTGATAAGTTTTGCATCACAAATTTCCTAGCACACGGTGCGCGACAGAATTATGAGAAGCAGCTAACCAGATGCGATAGTAGTGCGCATCGATAATAACTTTAATAGGATCGTCAAAGTTTGCCAGTGTCCTTTTCTTGACCAATTGTTTTCTTTTCAGTCTCAAATTTTAGTTCATCAAGGTATGATGTCAGAAATTTTCAAATTTTGCGGAACAAGTGAACAGTTATTTTTACCTGTTTTTTGGAAACAGTGATTTCCTGAAAGGTGCTGGGTATGAAGTCGTTGAGGATAACATATGATTTTTTTATGGATATTTTTTATAAATTCACTATGGATATCGAGATCGCAGCCGTAACCAGGTGATTAGTAATCAATTTATCCATGTGTCATGAACTTGGGAATTATTATGCCTACTTTACGAAACGAGGTTTCTACATGCCATATTACCCTGTACCAAAATAAGAAGTTACCTGTTATGGAATTCCTCTATGTTTTATCTCCAGTTTGGATCACAATTCATCTGCAATCTTTCAGTTTATGCTGATGGATGACTAATGTCCTCTTCAAGGGATATACAAATGTAGATGCTATTATGGATTCATTAATCTAAATACTCATGCATGTACTGTACTTATTTTCCCTTGAGTTATAGGCTCTGGAACTAAAGAACTGGGTGTTTATGCAAGTATTTCTGCATGGCCATTTAGTCCTATGTCATAATTCATTTCTTGTATTAATAATTTACCGATAATGCAGGGTCAAGGGGCAAAAAGAGAAAGGGTCAGTCTGGTGGTGAGGTAAGATCTATGATTTTCTTATTAACATAAAGATTAATTATTTTTCACTAACCTTGAAATAGTGTGGCATGTTCGTATCTATAGAATATTTAATTTCAAAGAGCTTTTGGTATGAGACGAGGTTGTGAATCACAGTTGTAGATTATTTTTTGGGTTGGATGGTTGGTTTGCATTGTTCATGAGTGTAAAAAGAATTATATTTCTGTTTGAAAGAAGGGAGACAGAACATTGAATAGGGCCAATATAGACAAAAAATCTGACCAAATTTAAGTAATGCACAAGTGTAGTTTCAATGATCGCATCCTCGGTAACCATTTTCTTTTTGTTTCATACTTTCATGGTAGTAATATGTAACCGAACAAGTTCATTTGATATGGTTAACTCAACATTTGGCACAAAAACTTTTGCATTTGATTAAGAAAGCAAGACACCTTTTAGCCATTGCAGTACTTGGCACTTCTCCCTTCTGCTTCTTGAGGACACAACAAAACTTGATTTTTCAAAGTATTTAATGTCATCTAAACTGTAAGGTTTTTTTTTTTGTCCCAAAAGGAAAAATCATAATTTAAAATATTTGTTGCAATTACCCAACAGTAAATGATAATTTAAGTTGCTGACAGGAAGCAATTTTTGACGGTTCCTTCTGTTTCAAAATGTCAACTTTAAAGCTTGACCATTCTCTATGATCTGAAATGTTTAAAAACCTGAATTGGAATTCTGTGATCTGTGTGGTAGAGGTGAAGAAGTCATTTGAATAATCATAAAACGTAAATGGGATACTAAACTATGGTCTCTGCTTGTTCTTATTTTGTGGCAAACATAATTATCTGATTTAGTTCCAACTGTAGATCCACAATTTGCATCTTACTTTTACTATGATCTTAAACTATTAGAGCAATTTCTTCTAGTCCCAAGGGCATTTTAATTTAGAAAGATATGATCCTTGTGCATGGAAGAACCTTGACAAGATTTCTCCATTGCATTTCGAGACTGTTCCAAATGATGACTGAAAATTGAAATCGCGTAGTTGTGTTCTGTGTTTGAGGTAGCTTGCGCAACTCTTATTAGGTACCCCTAAGAAATAGTCTGATAATTTCTTTGTTTACTTCCCTTTCCCACTAATATCGGATATTGCTAACATGTGTACATCCTTTTTTGTCTGATTGTTGTGTCAGTTTTCGCAACTAGACAGCTGTTGTTATCATCTTGTAAAGTGACGTGCATGGAATAAAGCCTTTTATCCCAGTTATGATATTAGCTATATGATTTCTTCTTATCTTTTCCGCTTCTACAGGGATCATTTTCTCTTGTTAACAAGTAGGCTACATACACTTTGTTCCCAGCCTCACTACAATTTCATTTTAGTCTGCCTAGCATTATCTGTTATGATCCTATGGCTACTTGACACCATCAATTCCATTTTACATGCACTATCCACAATTGCTTATTTTTTCTCATCTTCTTAATTGATGTACCTCTAGTTTCTGACTAATGCACATCTTTCTATGTTGCCACTTCCATAAATTTCAAAATCCCAGAGTTTTATATGGATGAGAGTTTGCATAGTCATCCATTTATTTCTTGCTCTATAGTCTTTACGATAATTATTATTATTGCTTGTGACGCTATTTCAGTTTATGATCTTCTAGTTGTTATATCATTTTTTTCCTTCTAGTTGAAATATCCTTCTAGTCAGTGTTCTAAATATCGGATACCTGTAATATACCGGTTGGCCAAATTACATATCGGATACCAGATATCGGACGGGATATCGTAATATGACTCTAAATACCGGAGTGTCATATTGGTATCGTGCTAGTTAAAGCATAATCATATAATTGTCTTTATAGAATATATTAAAACACATAAAATAAATTTAGGGTACTTATCTGGATTTATTTGTATCCTACTTACGAATTTGTAGATACCGTTAGAACGTCCGCATATTCACCAAGCGACATATAATTATAATCCAAGTGAATAGTCAAGTTCAACCTTCAAAACACAAAGAGGAAAATCAAAACATATAAAATTATCATATTAAAAACATCAATCAAATTACCCAATAAATATAAAATTAAGAAAAACAAGTTATCAAGAAAAAGAAAAGTGTTGCTACAATACAAAGTGATACAATTTACAACATTGTTATTTAAATGAATTTATCTAAAACATGCTAGAAAATTTAAATATCAATTTTTACAACTTATTTTCTAGTTTGATTCAGACTCTACTAGTTCATTCAAAGGCATGTTTTGCTCATCATCTGATGACGAATCTGATGATAATGTGTAAGCTTCTTTCTCATAATCTTCATCTAATGCGGACCGCTGCTTAGACTTCGAAGATGAAGATGGTTTTCCCTTAGAAGTTCTAATACTCTTGGAGTTGGATGTCTTGACTCTTTCACTCTTTTTTTTCTTCGTATTAGCACCCATGGCAATTGAAATATGTTAAAAAGTTAATTTCTCTCCAGGAAAGACCTCATCATCACTAGTCTTATATGGCTCGCCATTCTTTTCTAAGGCATGAACCATTTGGTAACTGTTTTTTCTTCATTATATGCAATCAGGGATCTCTGTTTGGAATTGAAAGTTTGTTCTTGAGCCTTGTATTGAATTTGACAGAGACCAAGTCATGCAATTTCTTAGAACTTAGCCTATTTTTTTTCTTCGTTTGCACCTAAATAAAAGATAATCACATGAAATTCATTGAGAACATATTTGTTTAGAAAAAAGAAATATTTTATTAGCAAAGATTTAATTGTAGTATCATCTCAAATGTGCTCTAATTCGGTTTATAACGCATCACCTCAATGAAGACCGACATGAATGACCCATCAACATCAATCTCGGATTGCTTCGCATCGTAGTACAAAGGGTTCAAGAGATATCCAGTTTTATACAGATGACCATTAAGTTTTTTCTCTTATCTCTTATCACTAATCTTTCATATTGGAAAATATTTGTTCTCTTCACCTCTCAGAGCATCTCTTATTTCTTTTTTCACAGTCTCTAGGCCACGATACAAAAAGTCCATTGAAAGGATCTTGTCCCCATCAACTTTGTGCAAAATTTTCACTAATGGAGTGAATACTTTTAGCGCAATATTTGTGTTCTAAAATTTATTGCCGCAATTATTTCTGCAATCAAAACATTCAAAATGATTTATTAAAAAAATATGAATAACGTATAATTTAAGTATATAAGATTAATTTATATTAGTTGAAATATACACCTTCTTGTCTGCATCTGTTCCGGACAGAGCGCAATCCATGCATTCATCAGAAATAAATATGTTGCAACTCTTTCTTCTTCTCCCTTGTTGATGATAAAGAGAGATGCCATGACAAACCTAGTTTTACCCGGCCTTTTTAGCTCTCCGCCAATCGCCTTCCTCATAATATCTAAGGACTTGTTGTGGGTGTATATGTACACGGAGATTGATCTCCTCATCATGATTGCACTTCGGATATATTTAATTTTTTCAATATCCACAAGCATCAAATTTACTGTATGTGCTACACAAAATGTCCAAAATATATTTGGATGTGTAAGAACTAATGTATTTGCTGCAGTCATATTGTTCGATACATTATCCGTCACAATCTGTACAGCATTTTCTATACCAATCCCATTTATTCTCCTCTGCACAAATTTGTGGATGTAAGTACCATCATGCCTGTCAGAGGAAGCATCTTGTGATAACAAGAAAGTTGTCCCGACCGGACAATGCACAACAATATTCGTTAAAGTTCTCATTCGGTCTGACCACGCATCATTTGTAAGATTGCAACTATTTGTTCGATAACTCCGTTTGATTAAATCAAGAGTTGAATTTGTCTCGTCAACTTCTCTTCGGAGGAAAGTCTCGCTGAGCTCGTAATTGGTCCAAACTTGCCAATAGTTTTGACCATTTGCATAAAAAATGGCAAGATAGTAATGCAAGCTTTCCTTCATAAAAAAACCTGGTTATGTACCGAACTGCATCATCTCTGCTCTTTTTTTAGATGGATGGTATGGTAGGCTATCTTTGGACTGCGTCTACTGCCTTCTCGACCGATCAAGTAACAAATTGATGCATCGGTCCTTTTCGAGAAGATTGACCTGTTGATTTTCGAGAAAATGACTCTTCTTCTCGAGTTGTTTCTTTATCTTATTCTTCTCCAATACGAACTTCATTTAATAAATTTTGAAGCTCTGTTACTTTCCTTTCTCTTACTACTCTAGCTTTATTTTAACATAGCCAGAACTTTCTGTTTCACGTCATCAGGGACCAGGGGATAACCTCTGACATTTTCTAACCTAGATGTTCTTTTAAGCGGGTAATGCCTCCCGTATATTCGTTCTTACAAATATTGCACTCTAGTTTATTGGACTTTTTGGGTACTTTTTTTCTCCAATCCCAAATTGAATCCTTGTCTCCTCGATTCTCTTGGACAATAGAACCACCAGAAGAGGACATCATTCGAGCTATAACTGGCCTCAAAATTTCAAAAAAAAAGACATAAAATATAGTTGATCAAATATCTAAATAACTGTTGCACTCAATATAAATATTAAATAAACATAAAATATTCTTAATCAAGTCTTTACTAATAAAATATTTCTTTCTTCTAAACAAGTATGTCTCAAAAATAACTGTTGTACTCAATATCAAAATTTATGTTTTTTTTATATAACATAATGCAACACAATGCTTAATCTAGCCTTCAACAACCACATTTTTTTTAATTACATAATGCTACACAATGTTTAATCTAGCCTTCAACAACCACAATTTTTTTTTACACAATACTACATCCCTAACATACAAAATATCTTAATTTAGCTTTCAACATAAACAATTGTTTTTATATAACACAATGCTACAAATTTACCAAAAAAAATATCGATTCACATCCAAATTTAACAAAGTTTACATACAAATTTTATCCATCGTCTTCAACATCCAATCCACTGTGTAATAGTGAATTAGATTCACAGAATCAGTGAATCAATTCGCTAATTAAGTGTGAATCAGTGAGTCTGATTCACTGTAACAAAATTTCCCCAATACAAAATTTTAAATCCAAAATTCTTTCATGTTTTAAACACTCAAGCACACATATTACAGTCATAAACTAAAATTTAAAGAAAAATTAGACTAATTAGAAGCTAATAATTCTTATTCAAAATTAAAAATTTAAAGATTTACAAAGGGAAGATTGACTTACCGAACGAGCTCATCGGCGGCGCTGGAAGACGCAAGAGGAGAGGTTGGATTGTCGGCAAGTCCTCAACTGTGTGGCGTAGCTTTGAAAATTGTGCAATCGAGCTCACCGAAGTTCGGTTAGGGCAGAGATCCCCTCCAGTTGCTTGGGGTCAGTTGAAGGAGAGACGGTGATGGTGAGGGAGAGAGAAAATTAGGTGAAATTGGTGGAAATAGGGTTTTTTTTGAGGGAAATTGATAAAGCAGCTCGAGCTCACGAACATGAGAGGATTTTAGGTTTTTTAGAACGAATTGGGGAGAGTTTTCGAGTTTTTATTTTTTCCTATTAGGGCGGGTCTAGTAGATTAACGGGTTTCAACCGTAACCCTAATCGATTAACAAATTATCCAATAAATGGCTATACCAGCCGGTATTTGACATACTGGATACCGGCCGATATATCGCCACGTGGTTGATATATTGGCCCATACTGGTCGAAAACGGGATGCAATAAAAAAATCAATATCCCTTCTCGTTTCTTCCTTAAAAATGATGTACTAGCCGATAGACCAGTATACCGGTCGGTATTTAAAACACTGCTTCTAGTGCAAGTTCTTAATAACATTTCCCCTCCTAGTATTTTCTACTGAAGATTAGAAGAGAGGAATTGTGTTTAGACGTGTCTATACTATTGGTTTAGACGTGTGCCATGCCTCTGTTGTTAATACACGAGTGATGCATGCTACCTTATAGGAGGAAAGAATTTGTTCTATATGGCATTATCGCAGCCGGGAGCTAGGTGGCGAAGGAAGAAAGTGGCGGTGGCTGCGTGAACATCCAATTTGGAAGAAAAGAAGAAAATAAAAAAAATAAAAATAAAAATAAAACCCAACCCTCTCTCTTATCTCTTGGCCTCACTCTCTACTCCCTTTCTCACTCTCTGCCTGCACACAAAAAAAAAAAAACCCAACCCAGTAAAAATAGAAGAAAAATATAATAAAAGAAAAAAAGAGTAGTGTGCTGGATTGGACTTGGGCCAGAAAGAAAAAAAATTAAAAATAGTGGGCTTGGGCCTGGGCTGGACAGAAAAGAAAAATAATAATAAAAATATGAATGAGTGGGAATTTAGTGGGATTGGACTTAATGAATTAAATGATTGATGGATTAGGCTTAGACCTTAATTGGGAATAATTGATAGATAGAAATAATACAGTATTATTACATGGTGCACTTTGTTTTCAAATTGGGTTATTGATTGGTATTGAAAAATTGAACCAGATTATTGAAATAATTTTGATCATATGCAATTATGATATCATTGTGTACTAATATATCATGTGCTAATTTATTATGTTACAAGTCATGCATTTTGATATTACAAATCATTCCCCCAGGGATCTTTATAATTACCACTGCTTAGCTTTCAATTCGCCTCTGACCATCAAATTAAATGTGAATAACCCGTCTTCTCTTTGAAACAATGGGCGCTTCTGGTTCTGTACGGGCTTCAAATAATTTTGTCTTCTCTATATTACCTTATCTCTAGAGTCAATAATTTTCTATGAGGAACTACTGAACTCAATCACTTACTGCCGTTTCTCAACATTTTTCTGTTGAGGTCTATCCCATAGAGGTACTCATATTGGATCAGTGATTGATTTCTAGGTTTCATCGTAAACCTAATTGGTTACTTCCAATTACGTAAATTAATAGTTCCAACCGCACTCAACAAGCCAAATATTTGAGACAGATCCTCCATGGCCAACAATTTCTAGCCTACTACTTTCTTTAAAAGTTGCATCTTGCACGGCCAACAAATTTCGTGCCTACTAACTTCTCTAAATGAATTTAAAGCACCTGTATCCTTACATTTACACAAGAAATTTAGTTATGCATTTGTTCAACAATATCGAGTTGATTAGCTAAGCTGAGAATCATATAGGTAATGGTATCTATGTTCTTGTCTACTTGAGCATTCTTTCACATAGTCCAGGTTCCTTGGAATGGTTTAGAATTCTAGTTTAATCAAATGATGTTCAACTATTACGAAGGTTTTACCTGTTTGTCTCTACCATTCCCTATGCCCAACCGCACCTCCTCTTCCTCCCCAGTATTTGGTGTAAAATTCGAATCTTTCTATTCCCATGATTTAATTACAATAATTTAAAAGGAGAAAAGATAGAAAAATAAAAATTACAAGAGGAGACATTGACGTATGCCTCTTTTTGTTTAATGTTGGGTTCTTCACGTGGTTATGAGATATTGACCTCGTGTCTCGTTAATGATCCGACACTTTGATCGTAGATGGGTGGGATGAATTGTGGCCGACCTCTTTGGGTGGAGAAAAACTTGCGTGACCATGTAAAATAATCTAAGAGTTTATCTCAAGGATTAGCCAAGAGGTCTCTCTTTCCTCTCTTCTTTATGCTTGTTTATAAGCCAAGAGAGTTTGATCACCTTCCTTCTAGAATAACATTGGAAACCGCTTTGGAGATTCATTTTCTTTGTAGGATAAGGTTGGAAATGTCGTTTCCTATTAGTGATAATTTAAGAAATATATTTTCTTTTAAAATAAGGTTGAAAAAAAATTCCCTTTTCTTTTAGGGATACGATTAAGGATCCACTTTTCTTCTAGATTAGGGATCCACTTTCCTATTGATAGGATCAGAAACTGATTTTTGGTAAATTTTTTCCATCCTACAGGACCGCCTCCAAAGTTTATGAAATCTATTCGTCAGTTTGTAACGAGTTTCGAAATACTTAAATACATTGAACTTATCCATTTTGTCTTTAAATAGTAATGAACCTGGACTTGAATTACTCGTTGATGGTCAAATGTGTCAAGTTAGCATGATCGAGGTTAGAATCACATCTAAACAGTCAGTAAGTTGTTCAGTGACCAATGTATAACGGTGACCAAGCATAGAAAGCTACCTAAGGTAATCATTGATTTGAAGGATTGGTTTGTCAGAGATAATTATTAACATGACAAACATCTTATGTATGTAGTGTTGAACTTCTTTGAAGTACTCCATATAGCCATTACTTCTCTGTAGTGCCTCACAGTGCGGCTACTTCGGTTATTACTTGGCTGGCCCCTTCTACCATCTAAGCTAATGACCCTCTAGAAAAATTCACCATCCATTTCATTAGTGACTATCTTCGATTGCTCAATCGTTGTATCTCTATGGTTCTGGAGTCGTGATTTTTCGAGCTCGGGCACCCCATGTTGATTAGCTACCTAGGCAACATCTTAAGGATTAGGGGCACTGATCGAGCCGCTCCCTACTGAGCTCGTCTTGATGCTTTAGATGAATAGTTCCGACTTTTGAATACTTTGAATCAGGCTAATGTGGCAACGGTAGCAGAAATAGAGGTAGCAATCTCGTGCTGAACTCCTTGCTCGGGAGGAGGAGCTTCAAAAGGAGGCTTGGTCTTTCAAAGTTGCTGAACTTCAGGCTGCTCAAGGGTCCATTCATGGTGAACTTGAGAGAGCAGAGCTTGAAATGGAAGAGACTCAAAATACTGTAGCCTAGCTCGAGAGACATTTGCCGAGGCTCAGACCATTTTGGTGGCTAGTAAGTTGAAGCTGGAAGAGACTGCAAGATGCCAGGTAGAGCTAAGATATAGACATGGATAACTTCAGCAGTAGATGGTCGTTTGTACAATGGTCATAGAGGATGCCAAACCCCAGCAACTTAGTAATTAGCCATCAACGAAGAAGAATTGTGCTGACGTGCTTTGATATTTGTTGAAGAAACCTGGCGGCAAGAACTGAAGAGGATGGAGGCTCGGATGAAGGTTCTAGGAGAGGCTTAATCTCCTTGTATCTTTCTTTTTCCTCTTTTTGAGCAAATAAACTTCCATATACTGTCTTTTCTTGTTTTGGGTACGTATATAAAATATCACCTCTTTAGTCTTCAACATGCTCTTAATGTGATGTCTTGAAAACTTGAAATATCTTTAACCATTTAGAGGTACTTGTCATGACGAATAAGATGAGAACGACGGTTAGAGGTAATTGTTAACGTGACTTCTCGTTTGAGCTGAAGACAATGGTCAGAGCAATGTTTAAAATAGCGATAACGATAACGTAATGTTTTGACTTTGCTAGGTTATGTCGCATATAGCGTAACGCATAACGTAGGTTATGCAATTTTCTATTTATTTAATTAAAAATAAATATAAAACTATATAAAATTATTTTTATAAATTCAAAAATAAATTTAAAATATCTAAAAAAATATAAAACCATTTTGTAATTCATAATTTATTCTAATTTTATATTAAGTTTTACAATAATTTTCACATTTATCTTCATAAATTATATTAAGTATCCAACTGTAATTCCAGTCATCATTTAAACAAGAAAACAAGATTTTAATTTTTCATTTCAATTCCAGTTATTATCATTGTTGTAATTTATATTTTGTAATGTTCAATTTATCTTATTTGTTATTGTTGATTTCAGTTCAGTTAAAAATTCAATAAAATCAACAAGATATTTCAGCAAGCAGAGAGAAATTATAACAAACAAATAAGGAAATAATCGCAAATTAACAAGTTAGTAATTCTACAAGCAATCAAACAAGCCAACAACTAATCAAGAAAATTATAGCAACTCAATAATAAATAAAATAATAATTAACAACAATATAGAAATTAATGAAAAAATAATTGTAAATAGTATAATATAACGTAGCTTAATATAACGTTACGTAAAATAACGTAAAATAACATTAAAAAACGTATTGTTATGATGCACTGAGTTATTTTAAATTGTTATGTAGCGATGGGGTTCCGTTAGGTTACGTAACGCAATATAATGGGTTTCATAATGTGTTATTTTCAACATAGGGTCGGAGTTAATGAAGTGACCTCTCGTTTGTTGCTTCAGACTATTCAGAGGTGTAGCGTTAACATGATGGTTAGGGGTTTTGAGGAAGGTTGGTTCTTAAACATTCAGAGGTGTAATGTTGACATGATGGATAAGGAGATGGTAAGAAGTAATGGGATAAGTAGCCGTGAGATTTGTCGGAGTTGTAATGTTAACGTGGGGCAAAAGGGAATCTGACCGTCTGAGGTATAATATTAACATAATGGTCAAGATCATAGGGAGAGGTGTAATGTTAACACGCCATATGGGGTATTCACAGAGGTGTAATGTTAACGTGCGAAGGAGTTTGCCAGAAGTGTAATATTAATGTGGCAACAAGAGATCAGGTCATTAGAGGTGTAATGTTAACATGCAGTTTGGACCATAGGCAGAGGTGTCATGTTAACGTGCCATATGGGATTTTGACAGAGGCGTAATATTAACTTGCCAAGAGGGCAAAGGTATGATTAATATGTCGTACAATCCGGACCGTTCAGGGGTATAATATTAACATGACAAAGGGGATCGAAAACATGGCCGTCAGAGGTATAATGTTAATGTAACGGTTAGGACCATAGGCAGAGGTGTAATGTTAATGTACCATATAGGGTTTTGGCATAGGTGTAATGTTAACATGTCAAGTGATTCGCCAGAGGTCTAATGCTAACATAGCAAAAAGGGGGTCTTGGTAGAAGTGTAGTGTTAATGTATTAAAGAGTTTGATAGAGGTGTAATGTTAACTTGTCAAAGGAGAATTTTTTTTAAGGGTTTTGAGATAACAGGTTTGTTTGAAAAATCACTTATTTATGAGGAAGTGACATTGGTGAGATAGTTTGAACTTTCTGTCGGATATAAAAGCTTAACGTGACAGATATATTTGAAAAATCACTTCTTTGTTGAAGAGTGACTCGAGATGATTTGAATCGCACTGTGAGAGCCAAGAGCTTAATGTGACGGGTTTATTTGAGGAATCACGTTTTTGCTGAGGAAGTGATATGGATAAGATGATTTGAATCTCTCTCTCAGAGGCAAGAACTTAACGTGACATGTTTATATGAGGAATCACTTCTTTGCTAATGAAGTTATACGGATGAGATTGTTTGAATCTTGCTGTCAGAGATAAGAGTTTAACATGACAAATTTAATAGAAGAATCATTTCTTTGTTGAGGAAGCGATTTGAGATGATTTAAAAGTCTCATTGTCAGATATAAGAGTTTAACTTGACAACTTTATCTGAGGAAGTGACATGGGTGAGTTAATTTGAATCTTGCTGTTAGAGATAAAAGCGTAATGTGATAGATTTATTTGAAGAATCACTTCCTTGCTGAAGAAGTGACCTAATATGATTTAAATCTCATTGTCAGATGTAAGAGCTTAATGTGATGTATTTATTTGAGAAATCACTTCGTTGTTGAGGAAGTGATATGGATGAGATGATTTGAATATCTCTATCAGAGGTAAGAGTTTAACTTGACATGTTTATACGAGGAATCACTTTTTTGCTAATGATGATGTGGATGATGAGATGTTTGAATCTTGCTGTCTGAGATAAGAGCTTAATATGATAGATTTATCTAAAAAATCACTTCTTTGTTGAGGAAGCGATTTGAGATGATTTGAATCTCATTGTCAGATGTAAGAGTTTAAGTTGACAACTTTATCTGAGGAAGTGACATGGGTGTGATAGTTTGAATTTTGCTGTTAGAGATAAAAGTTTAACGTGTCATTATCTGAAGAATCACTTCTTTGCTGAGGAGGTGATCTGAGATGATTTGAATCTTACTGTCAGATGTTAGAGCTTAATGTGACGGGTTTATTTGACTAATCACTTCTTTGGTGAGGAAGTGATATGGGAGATGATTTGAATCTCTCTGTCAAAGGTAAGAGGTTAACTTGACATGTTTAAATGAGGAATTACTTCCTTGCTAATGAAATGATATGGATAAGATGGTTTGAATCTCCCTCTTAGAGCTAAGAGTTTAACATGACAGATTTATCTGAAGAATCACTTTTTTGCTGAGGAAGCAATTTGAGATGATTTGAATCTCATTGTCAGGTGTAAGAGTTTAACTTGACAACTTTATTTGAAAAATCACTTCTTTGCTGAGAGAGGAAGTGATATGGATGAGAGATTTGGATGGGTTAAATCTATCTGTCAGAGATAAGAGGCCGTGACAGTTTTTTTTAAGTAATCACTTCTTTAATGAGAGAGAAAGTGATATGGATGATAGATTTGAGATTGTTTGAATCTCCCTGTCAAAGGTAAGAATATTACGTGACATGTTTTTTTTGAAGGATCAATCATCACTTATTGAGAGTGATATGCGTGAGATTATTTGAATCTTGCTGTCAGAGGTAAAAGCTTGATGCGAGTTTTATTTGAGAAATCTTTTCTTTTTTACTGTCAGAGATAAGGGCTCAACGTAACAGGTTTATTATGTTTGATCACTTGTTACCGAGAGAGCGAGTGGTGTGAAAAATCTCACTACTAAAAGTAAGGACTTAACATGACAGGTTTATTATGTGGGATCACTTCTTACTGATAGAGGAAGTGACGTGGAAAATCTTATTGCCAAGTGCAAGGGATTAACGTGGTAGGTTTATTATGTGGGATCACTTCTTACTGAGAGAATAAGTGACGTGAAAATCTTACTGCTCGAGATAATGGCTTAACATGGCAAGTTTATTATGTGGGATCATTTCTTACAATGAGAGGAAGTTACGTGGAAAATCTAACTACCAGAGATAAGGGCTTAATGTGGTAGGTTTATTCTGGTTGATCACTTCCTACTGAGAAAGGAAGTGACATGAAAAATCTTACTTCCTAAAGTAAGGGCTTAATGTGGCAGGTTTATTCGGGGGGGGGGGGGGGATCACTTCTTGCTGAGAGAAGAAGTGATATGAAAAATCTTACTACCAAAGTTAAGGGCTTAACGTGTCATGTTTATTATAGGGATCACTTCTTATTAAGTGAGAAAGTGATATGGAAAATTTTACAGCCAGAGGTAAGGGCTTAACGTGACATGCTTATTATAGGATTTTTAGCAAATTTCTAGCTATCAATGGACTTGCATATGCTTGTACCAATCGTCGTTTGTATTGGACTAGGCATGTTATTCCCTTCATCATAATGAGTTGTCAAGGATTTTTATTTGGGCTTACATGCCAAATGTTTTCTCTCCCCTTTACCTTTGCTGGTTTGGATTTTTACTTCGCACGAACTGTGTACCCTTATGGTCAGACAAGGTAAAAATCAAATATTGTTCCTGGTTTCAAGCCTATGAGGGCATACAATGGAACCAGAAGCCACTTCATTGGTGAAGCATGCATTTGAGCACACTTATTATACATGGTTACATTTTTGTCGGAAGGAGATTGTACTATATAGTGTTTTTTCAAGAAGTTGCCATTGATGACATCATCTTATTACCGTCTTGATTGATTAGACAGTAGTCCCCATTTGAGTATACTGTCTTCACTATGATGGGTTCTTCCCATTTAGGTTGGAATTTTCTTTTGGTTATGTGTCATGATCATTGGTCTTCTCACTGCTAAAACCAAGTTTCCTTCTTTAAAAGTATGTTGCTTGACCTTCTTGTTAAATGTTTGGAGATAATACGTGCTTGATATAGCTAAATCTATTGTTATTGTTTCTCGTCTAGCGCTTCCAACTCTTGAAGTCGTTGACAGTGTTTTTCTTCGGTCGTCATTTCTGTTGATAATGCGATTCGCAAAGATGGAATTTGAATTTCCGAGAGAGGACGGCCTCATTGACTTGAGAATACGAACTTCTATAGAAACTTCACAATAGTCTTGTTGAAAGACTTAGCTAAGCCGTTAGCTGCTGGATTGTGAGAGGTTGACGCCACATCTTGGATTCTGAATTTACGACAGAATCACGCGAATGCTTGACTAACGAATTATGTCCGTTATCATGGATAACTCGTTGAGGAATGCCGAAACGATAGATCATGTGATATTTGATGAACTTGACTATGTCTGTTGGTTTGACTTCTTTATGGGGGATAGCTTTAGTCCATTTTAAGAAGTAATCGGTTATTATAATTATAAATTGATGTCCCTTGGATGACGGCAGGGTGATAGGTCCAATAATGTTCATACACCATGTCTCGAAAGGTCAAGTGGTGACAGTAGAGCGCAAGTACTTTGATGCTTGATGTGTGAAATTAGCATGCACTTGGCAAGTATGACAATGATTTGCATATGCTACAACATTCATAATCATCTTTGGCCAATACTAGCTAAGTCTTCTCAAACGATCCTAGAGTTTTGGTCCAGGTTGATGGGTTCCTTTGTGGCCTCTTCGAGTACTTTTTGTGACTCTTTTCGTGAAAAGCACCGGAGCAAAACATATAGTCTACCTGCACTGTTTTAAATATCGGCCGGTATACTGTTATATCGGATTTTCCCCACAAACAGGACGATATGGCCAATTTTATATCGCGTATTGTTTTCGACCGGTATGGGCCGATATATCGGCCATGTGGCGATATCTTGGCCGGTATCCGGTACGATAAATACCAGCCGGTATGAGCTAATATCGTTTTTTTTGTTAACGGGTTTGGGTTGCGGTTGAAACCCGTTTACTCTTTCGACCCGATCCGATAGGAAAAAAATAAAATCCGCTTTTTTCGCGTTCTTCCCCAAATCCATCGCTCGCGAACCCTAATCTCCCGATCTTTTCCGACTTCCCTCTCCTTCTCCTCGACCGATCGAACGGTCGCAACTCAAAATCCACCCAAAAAATACATAAAAAACTGCTCAACGAGACATTGAGAGTTCTTTCCTTCGATTGATTTTCGCTAAAGAAAGTTCGGCAGCCTGATTTACCCTAAAACAACTTCGCTGGTCTCCCGACTTCCCTCTACTCCTATTGCTTAGCTTCCAGCGGCACCGACGAGCAGCTTGGTAGTCAATGCCTCACTGGTAAGTGGTAAGTCCAGCTAGCTCCAAATTTCTTTTCTTTTTAAATATTTTGTTTTGATTGTCATATGTGTTTGAGGATTTGGGTGCTTAAGATTTGAGATAATTTGGTTGTTTGCACACATTGATTGGGTGGAGTTTCACTGTTTCAGTCAGTCCGAATCAGTGAATCGATTCACTGATTCGGTGTGAATCAGTGAATTTGATTCACTGACTGAAAGGGGAGTGGCCGAAACAGTAAGATTGGAATTTAGAAGTTAATTTGTTTGATAATTTGTTTGAACAGTGACAGTCTACTTAGAATTTAGAAGTTAATTTGTCTGATAATTTATTTGATAATTTGTTGAGTGATGAGTAATTAATAATTAGAAGTGAATTTGAATGAGAATTTTCATACTAAAAATATGTAGCAATATAGTATATTTTAATTAGGATATTTTAATTGTGTGCATATCGAAAACTTATTTTTATCTTGAAAATTTATTTTTCTTAATTTTATGATTATATGTCATTTTGTGCATATGCGAACGTTCTAAACAGTATCTGCAAATTCATAAGTTAAATGCAAATAAACCAATGTAAGTCCAATTATATGATTATTTTTTAACCGGTATGACACCGATATGACACTCCGGTATTTAAAGTCATATCGCGATATCTCGCCCGGTATCCGGTAACCGGTATGTAATTTGGCTGACCAGTATGGGACCGGTATCCGATATTTAGAACACTGTCTACAAGACAGTATCATAATAGAATTTAGTTGTTTTTCTCTCTACAGATGCTGCTTCCTTAGGATCATCAGGAAGTATATTATATAATGCATAGTCAATGAAGGCGAAGTGCCAGTCTTGAGGCTCAAAGTTTACTCCCATCTGGTATACCTCCATTCGCCTCTAAAACCATTTAAGAGCAAAGAAGCTTACGGCTGCTGATGGTAACATGTGTGCTCGATCCAAGAGGTAATGTTGAAGTGGCTGCCTATGATATCATAGCATCAACTAACACGTTCTCGTGTCATGGCACATGATTGATGTAAATTTCCTTTAAAGTGTGAAGCCAATTTGATTGCGGCTTGATGATGAGGTATGAGGTCTTCATGTTTAACCTTGTATTTCCTGGTTGTCTGTTTGACAATGAGCTTTGAATCACGCTACGCTTCGGTGCGCTTTACCCACAGTTGTCGAGCTATTTTGAGGCCAATGATAAGTGCATTATATTTTGCCATAGCATTTGTACATGGCTCAGTCAGCAAGTACCCATGAGGGATCACATGTTTTTGCGGGATATAAGTACAACCCCCACTCTCTGGCTGTAGTTTTTCTTACTGTGCCATCGAAGAACTGCTGCTACACTTGTTCTTTTGAAACCATAATAGCTTCTGCAGCTTTCTCTGGAATATCTCCATGCAGTTTGGAAGATTCTTGGATCAGATATTCTATTGGAAAATTTGCTATTGCTTGGCCTTTCATTGCTTTTTGTGGCCAAAGCATGTCGTATAGTGACAATAGCAAGACCCAATTTGCCAGTTTGTCATTTAATGAACATTGCTTCATCATGTGTAATCTCAATGGATTGACTCTAGAAATGACATGGATTGTCTGACTCATCAGGTAGTGTCACATCTTCTGGAGAGCGAATACCATAGCTAAGCACTTTTTCTCTACTCGGTTGTACTGGTGTTCGACACCTACCATGGTACGACTTATATAGTGGATGGTCTGCTCATGACCTTGCTCATTGTTTTGATCTAGCAATGTGCCGAAGGCATGATCCATGGCCAACACATATGCAAGAAACGATTTTCCGGATATGGGGGCCATTAGATTCGGAGGATTCATCAACTATTTCTTGATATCATCAAATACCTGTTGGCATGCTTCGTCCCAAATGAAGGAGGCTCTTTTTTTATTAGTTTGGTTAATGGTTGGCATTGTTCTGAGAGGTTCGCGATGAACCTTTGGATATATGTCAATCTTCCTTGTAACTCCCAGAATTTCTTCAGGTTTCTGGGTGGTTGTATCTCTAATTGCTTTGATTTTGTCTGGATTGAGGTCTTAGATGTTACAACAAATCTAAAGAACTTACCACTGGATTCCGCCAGAAAAGACTTCATAGGATTCATTTTCAGTTAGTGCTTTTGCATGTTGTCGAATATCGTTTTCTGATCTTCAAGATGGGCATCATTGCTCCTGCACTCGGTAGCCAAGTCATCCACCATATGACTTGGCTATCAAGTGCTCCAATGTCTTAACGTATGCGCATTTGTGGGTGGTGCCAACGTTCTTTAATCTGAAAGGCATCACCATATGACAGACATCCTCACCATATGACAGGCATCACCAACGTATGCGCATTCGTCCATGAAAGACATCCTCACAAATCTGCACATATTATCAATCATGTCGTCAGTGATTGGAAAAGAAAACTCATCTTTAGGACATGCGGTATTTAAATCTCGAGAATCTATGCATATTAGGATCTTGTCATTCTTTTTGGTCATGGGGACAATATTTGCCATCCAATCGGGATGTTATTCCTCCCAAATGAAGTCGGAATCTGAGCTTTTTGCTTCGACTTCAATTGTCTCCATCAAATCTTGGCAAAATCGCCTCTGCTGTTGTTTAACCAGTTGCCTTAATGTTAAGTCAGTGCATGATAACTTATGTGTCTAATCCTAGGATATCTTCGTAGTTTCAGGCGAAAACACCAATGATTATTATTAGAGTTAAAGGTTTTCCCTTTTTGCAGGAGATAGACTCTCGCCCACAAATATGGGCTTGGGATTATTTTCATTTGCCATGTTGATTTGAACCACCTTATTCTCCATAGGGGATTCACGCTGTTCAAAGCGAATATCTCATTGGATGTTGAGGTACTTTGCCCATGAGTCATCTTGGCAGAGGATTTGCGCGTCGTTTTCTTCTTCAATATGACTTGTTGAAGTATATTTGCTTAAGACTTTTGAAGATGACCCTCGTATTGACATTTGAGTCCCAATTGGTGGTGTCACTATCATGATCTATCCAAATTACTTCATATTTTGCCTCTGAAGTAGGAGTTGTGTCGTATGCTAACCCCCTGCCGGTCTTATGTAATAATATGGAGCTTTGGATTTTTGCTGTCAATCTAACATGACAGTTTTTGAGAATTTCATGAGTCTCCATGCAATAGAAACTTGTCTTCTAGTCAAATTGTAGTCAAATATATGGAATTGGTACAGATTCGGATCTCCTTGCTCTTTTTGAGTGTTGGAAATGATATTAGTTGTCCCCACAAAATTGCTTTACTCGAACCATGTTGCTCAAGTTAAAGGGAGGTCGAGCTAATGATTTCCTTTAGAATTTCTAAATATGGATAAGGGATAACTCACTGGAAAGGCGAGTTTATAAACCTGGAAAATGCGAGATTTACGTATTTGATGGTTCTACGTGATGCGATCACTTAGCTTCTCATTCTATACGGGTTTAGCCTCGCCATCTGGTTGAGGTACAAGGGCTTAACCTCGCGTTTTACGCAAGGGTAGCCTTGCACTTTGATCGAGGTACACAGGCTTAGACTCGCATTTTATGCAAGTTTAGTCTTGCATTCTGGTCGAGGTATGCGGGCTTAGCCTCACGTTTTATGCAACTTGGTATTTTTTTACAAGCTTTGTATCTCCTTCGACCACCTTTCTCTTCTTTTGTACCTTTTTTCTGGTTGAACGTGGCTTGTTCTCCACTATAAAGATAGCAAAGTGATGTCTCGCACTATGCGTGGGCTTGAGAACTCTCGCTTGGACAATTGGTGGGCCGTAAAGTTTTGAGATTTCTATTGAACGGGAGTTTCTTCCTTTGTGGAGGCCGCAACCTTCATGTCGTTGGTCATAGCCGTGCTGCCTTAGTGTTGGCCAATTCTGAAGAATTGAACTCTTCATATTTTCGTTGATTGAATTCAGTGATCAAGATTTCACTGTTGCTCCCATCTTTTGAGTGTCGGATTGTACCACAACCTTCCCGTAGTGATGAAGAATAGTCCCCAGCGGAGTCGCCATGTCTTGTTTGATGTAAAATTTGAATCTTTCTATTCCCATGATTTAATTACAATAATTCAAAAAGAAAAGAAATAGAATTAAAAGATTACAAGAGAATGAGACATTAAGGTGTGCCTCCTTTGTTTAATGCTAAGCACGTAGTTATGTGACGTCGACTTCGTGTATCATTCACGATCCGACGCTCTGATAGTAGATGGGGGAGATGAATGCGTCAGCAAGGAAAATAATCTAAGAGTCTCTCTGAAAGATTAGCCAAGAGGTCTCTCTTTCCTCTCTTCTTTATGCCTATTTTTAGTCCAAGAGAGTTTAATCACTTTTCTTCTAGAATAATGTTAGAAACCGCTTTGGAGATCGACTTTCTTTTTAGGATAAGGTTGAAAATCTCCTTATTAGGGATTCACTTTCCTTTAAAATAAGATTGAAAATTCACTTTCTTTTTAGTGATAAGATTAGAGAGCCACTTTCCTTTTAGAATTAGATTGAAAATCTCCTTTTCTTCTAGAGATAATATTAAGGATCCACTCTTCTAGTGATAAGATTAGGGATCCACTGTCCTATTGATAGAATTGGAAACCGTTCTTTAGTGAATTTTTTCCATCCTACACCCAGGAGTGGCTTGCTATTTTGAAGTTAACCCATATTTGGAAGTGGCCGTGAGCACAGTTAAGTGGTTTAGGCTTGAGCATATGTGAAGGAACAATTTACTTTCGTTGCTGTTCAGTGTCAAGTTCACTGGAAAGTGTGCTTGTGGACTGCTCTTGCACTTCTGCATGTTGTCCACCTTTGAATAACTAATCTTATCTGCGGACTTGCTACCCAATTGGAGGTTTTTGGTTATGTAACAAAGTGTTGACAGCCAGCATTTTTTTTTTGTACCTGACAAACTGGTATTGCTTGTGAATACCTGACAAACTGGTTTGCATATGAAGTATTACATGATACCTGACAAACTGGTATTGTTTGTGAATAAATGTGTAAGTTCCTATGTGGTTAGAGTTAATTATGGGCTGTTCTAAACCCAAATTTTTTGGTTAGGTTTTGAATCAGTACAGAATTTTTACCATTGCTATTTAGATCCTGATGATCTTTGATGATTCTCATAGGAGAAGGACACAAGATCAGTAGACAAGCTTGCCCTATTGCAGTTCCCCTTGACGCTTAAGAAGCAGCTAGTTGATGATTGGGAATTCGTAACCCAGCTTGGTAAGGTAGTTACTTTCATTTCTGTTTTTTTTGTTTTTCTATCTTAGTTTATTGTATACTGCAGATATGTAAATCTCTCTCTGCCTACTTTTGGCTTAATTATTGCAAAACTACCATGAATTTTACCTATTTTCTCATATAACTACCATGAACTTTGACAAATACAAAAAAAGAAACCTCAATTAGAACTTCCTTAAATTTTCAAGCAACTGCCCTCAGTCAATATTCTGCTTAGGACATGGTCAATTTTACAAAAAAACTACCCTGGTTAAGCATATTTTGCCCACGCATTTAGTATTGTTAGGTGGGTTGTGAAGCTCTTTTCGCCTGTACCATTAAGGCCATCATTGTAGTTTACTGAATAAGAAAGTCTTAATTTTTTTTTTCATTGATTTTTTTTATAGTAAGTTTCGAATTTTGTGGTAGTTATCTGAGAAAGTTGGTAAACTAATTTCAAATCTTATTGTTTTCAGTAATTAAGCCTATATATGTTGTTGCTTCTTTTCCCTGTTAAATTCTTGCATGTTCCGCTTGTATCTGGGCCCTTTTGCAACTGTCACAAATTTTTTAAGCTACGATAATTCTTAGTGATTAACTGACTAATTAACAGGAGAGCACCCTGACGCTGGATTATATTCTTTTTAGTCAAATATTGGAGAAAATGCTTATCAAATTGATCTTGTGGTGACTATAATGTTTCGGCCAGGCCATTTTTAAGGTTTTCGACTTCATTCTGTGTCATAGGGAAGAAGTGGACGACTCAGGGATGGGTTGAGCTTTAACTGGAGAAGAATGCTGTAGACGCATGCATTGACTAGAAGGAAAATGTTAACTTTGAAGTTGACTTTTTGGAAAGATTAAATGTTGTTTAGATTTTTGTGCAGTTTGAAATTGTGTGGAAAACTTTCTGAGTGTTAAGACTCTTAGTAAGTGATGATGATTCTTTGGGCTTTAGGGTTATCATTTAAGTTTATAGATCCAATACATACGGGTGGATTCTATCCATTGTTCATCCAAGTTTTATGAATGAGAATTATTTTCTATCTAGAAGAAACCCTTCTTATTTATCTCCACTTCCTAATAGGATTAGTTCGATCTGAACGGCATCATATCCGGTTTTAAGTGCCGAAATATTAACTTCTCAAAAACAATATTTGAAGTACATTATTGCATTCCATGTAGAGTCCCTAAAAGTTTCCAGAAGTTTCTGAAGAAAGAAAGCATATAGAAAAGGAGAAACATGTTGCCAGGGGATGGATCTTACACAGTGCACTACTATGCTGCTATGGCTGCTCCATTCGTTCTCATCGTGGAGAGAGACCTAGAGAAAGAAAAAGGAGAATAGTCAGGTTTTGCTGGCTGGACTAAAGTAATGGTGTTTTGGATCGAGTCCTAATAGAACTCAAAACCAGTTATTTCATTCACTGATAATAAAATAAAAAAAGCTATTTTTGATGTGTTTCTCTTACCATTTCATGTTGTGGGTTAGTGTTGGGGTATGTCTTGCATGTTACTAAAAATTATTTTTTGCTATTTATGATTTATAAACAGCATTTTCTTATTGTCTTTCCTGTGTGTCGGCAGATTTTTTGTGTTCTACCAGAAGCAAATTTTTGCTATTATAAAAATTATGATACAATATTTGCATTTCCTTGTGTTTCCATTTTCCATATTCCTACCTGATACTTTAGCTTTTGTTTTTTCTACTTATCTATGTTATGGGGCGTCCTTGTCTTGCATCTGTATTGGTGTCATTGGTTGCTAATAAATGATAAATCACATGAGAAAAATATGATTGACTCAATTTCAAACAATATTCTTACTTTTGCATGAACCAAAAGAGAGTTTCTCACTCGATTACTTTTAAAAGTGGATCGAGTACGAGCCAAATAAATTTTCTTTTAACTAGAAAGGTAGATAGAGATAATTGTATCAATTGTAAGGTAGTGTCAGGTGAGAGTGTAGTTAGCCAATATAGACTTGTATATTCGGATTAGAAAGACTTAGAAAGATTAAATATAAGTTAGATCCTAAGATTATGTGGTGGAGATTAGAAGGTAATCAAAAATTTTTTGCAGATAGAGTGGTACAAAAAACATATTGGAGGGACCTGATGTAACATAGAAAAAAATGACTAGATGCATTAAGAGGGTAGCTAAAGATATATTTAGTGAGTTGAGGGGCGGTGCTCCACCATATAAGGACATATCATAGTGGAATGAAGAGTTAAAAATACTATTAAAATCAAGCGGGAATTTTATAGAAATTTGAAGAACAATGATGTAACAAGTTTTGAGAGATATAAGCTAGCCAATGAGAAGCCTAAGAAATCTGTTCGGGATGCCAAAACTAAATTATATAAACAAGTGGATAAGAAATTGGACAATAAAGAGGCAAAAAATGATATATATAGAATTGCTCGAATAAAAGAGAGAAAGTCTAGAGACTTATGTACTGTAAAGTGTTAGTTCGAGATGAAAAGATTAAAAAAAGATGGAAATATTATTTTAATAGATTATATAATAGTACTTTTACTCAAGATTTGTGAGATTTTACTATTTAGTGTGGGATATGAATTGTAGTTTTATGCACAGAATTAAAAAATTTGAAGTAAAAAAGGTTTTAAAGATGATGAAATCAAGAAAACCTGCTGGTCTAGATGAGATTACTATAGAGGTAGGAGGGATGGGTGTGAGGTGGCTGATAAATTTTTTTAACAAGATTTGACAAATTAAGAAAATGTTAAGAAAATGCCAAATAAATGGAGGAAGAGTACCTTAGTATTTCTGTATAAGAATAAGAGTGATATTTAGAGTTGTTTTATATCGTGGAATAAAACTCATGTGTCATATTATGAAATTTTGGGAAATGGTAATTGAATATAGATTGAGGCAAACTGTTAAAATATCGGAGAATCAGTTTGGATTTATGCCGGGGCGATCGACGACAGAAGCCAATGTTTAAAATAGCGATAACGGTAACGTAACGTTTTGCCTTTGTTAGGTTATGTCGCAAATAGCGTAACGCATAACGTAGGTTATGCAATTTTCTATTTATTTAATAAAAATAAATATAAAACCATATAAAATAATTTTAATAAATTGAAAAATAAATTTAAAATATCTAAAAAAATATAAAATTATTTTGTAATACATAATCTATTCAAATGTTATATTAAGTTTTACAATAATTTTCATATATCTTCATAAATTATATTAAGTCTGCAACCGTAATTCCAATCATCATTTAAATAAAAAAGCAAGATTCCTATTTTTTATTTTGATTCCAATTATTATCATTGTTGTAATTTATATTTTGTAATGTTCAATTTATTTTATTTATGATTGTTGATTTCAGTTCAATTAAAAATTCAATAAAATCAACAAGTAAAATGTTTTAGCAACTGGACGAGAAATACAACAAGTGGATAAAGAAACAAACTTAAATTATCAAGTTAGAAATTCCAAAAGCAATCAAACAAGCCAACAATTAATTAAGAAAATTACAGCAATTCGCTAATAATCAAAATAATAATCAATAACAATATATAAATTACTAAAAAAAATAATTGTAAATAACGTAGCATAACGTAATTTAACGTAACGTTATGTAATATAACGTAAAATAACGTAAAAAACGTACTGTTACGGTGCACTGAGTTATTTCCAGTTGTTACGTAGCGTTGGGATTCCGTTAGGTTACGTAACGCAAATAACGGGTTTCATAACGTGTTATTTTCAACAATGACAGAAGCTATTCATTTATTTTGTCAACTTATAGAGCGATTTCAAGAGAGAAATATATATTTTCATATGATATTTATTGACCCAGAGAAAACCTATGAGAGAGGTATTTTGGTGGACATTGATGAAGAAAAGAGTCCCCATTAAGTATATTTACATAATTAAGGATATGTATGGAGTAGTGGCTAATGTTAGAACATGTGGTGGTATAACAAGTAATTTTTCTATTCCAATTTGATTGCATTTAGGATCTGCATTGAACCTGTTTTTATTTACTGTAGTGATATATGAGTTTACTAGAGCTATCCAAGATGGGACATCTTGGTGTATGCTATTTACTGATGATATTATTTTAGTTGATAAGACAAAAGTAGAGGTGAATGTAAATTTAAAGTTAAGGAGGCACATATTAGAATCTAGAGGTTTTAGATTGAGTAGATCTAAAACAGAGTATATGGAGTGTAAATTTAGTAAACGACGGATCCTCGACTATAGTTAGATATAAATTAGCAGTCAGTTTAGCTATTTGGGTTATATTATTCAGAATGATGAAGAGATCAATAATGATGTCAATCATAGGATACAAGCTGGCTGTTTAAATGGAGGAGTGCAACGAGAGTTTTATGCGACCGTAACATTCTGTTAAAGCTGACGAAATTTTTTTATAGGACTGCTATTAGGCCAGCTTTGTTATATGACATAATACTGGGCTATAATGAAATGTTATTTATAGAAAATAAGTGTAATAGAGATGTACATGTTTCGCTGGATATGCGGCAATACTAGGAGAGATATAGTGAGAAATGAAGATATTCGTGTTAAGATTGGTGTAGCCCCTATCGATGAGAAGATGCGAGAAAATCGTTTACGATGGTTTGGTCATGTGCAATATGGACCTACAAATGCATCAGTTCGATGAGGGAAATTTATCAATGTAGGGCAAGTTAAAAAAGCGAAGGGAAGACCGAAAAAAATATGAATGGAGGTGATACGAAAAGATATGGATTTTAGAGGTTTAAATGAGGAGATATTATTTGATAGGAATGAATGAAGAAGGATCATCAACGTGATTGATTCGGCGTAATTCTCTTTAGGTTTATGTTGCCTACCCCAAGTACTTGGGATAAAAGGCTTAGTTGTTGTATTCTTACTTTTGCATGTGCTCGCAGCTCTATCCTTCTCTATAGTCTTGCAAGTAACAGGAGGATGAATAAAATAGTGAGAGATGGTACTACTTTTTGTCGCAAGTAGTAGTAATGATGTATAGCCTATATGATGAGGTTATAGGTCTCAAGATTGTAGAGAAAAGTTCCTTGATACATATGTGCATAGTATGAGAGGTTGTCTGGGACCCACTGAAATGGCTTGTGGTAGGGTGCATGAGTATTTTTCTTACCAAAGCTGTTTTAGATAAGGTTTCAGGCATTACAAAGGAGAGGGAGGTTATAGTTTGTTGGTTTTCTGTATGTGTATGTGAATTGCGAGTTTAAATAAAGTTGGTTTTAGCATGTAGCTTCGTGCCTCTCCGCTCTGTGCCTCTCCCCAGCAATTGATTTTTTTTTTTTGGAGATAAGCAGTAGACATAGCCTCTAATTCTCCCTTCAAAATGCATTTAACGAAGAATATTCTCAATACAGGGAATGCATAATAAAGTAGTATGTAAAGCAGCTTGATTGTCGGTACACAATACGTACACCGCAAACAAAAGGCTCTGTAACATTAAGCCCCTAATGTAGTGTCCACTCCAGAGTCCCATGGCGGTTTGTCATGTCATCAGTTGTTCTCGCACCATCATAAGTCTTAACAGCAGATGTTCTCTCACCATCATAAGTCGTAGCATGAGCTTCTGCTGGTCCAAGATATCGTCATCTCAATGATATTGTCATGCTAGCAGTTCCCATCTAGCAAAAGTTGTGCCATGCTCCACTTTTGATAGAGCACCTCTCCCAAAACACAGCTCATCATATATAGTACATAAAGGAGAAGAAATAGTGGCTTTCTCGTTGCTAAAAGTCCTTACGTTCTTACCCCGTCACACTCCTAGCACAGTGCCACAGTAACGATACGCCCTTGACATGGTATCATCGTGACCGGGTCTCCATCCAGAACCCATAACTTGAACAAAATTTCGGATGTGTTAGACAACTGATCAACAACCGATGAGCCATCTCTTCTATTTTACTGCTCATGGTACAATAACTTAGCCCTTGCCAACCCTGTTTGGTCAGATTATCCAATGCCAAAATTGCATTCCTTTGAAACTGACCGTTCTAAATATTCTCGGGTATGACCAATATATTGCATGATATATTATTTCTTGGGATAGCCACAACAATATGTAAAAAAAAGGTCTTATCGTTTGTGCACTTGTCTACTAATATTTTCAATATTGCTCAATACATGGGCTAATTTATCATCTCAATATATTAGCCGATATGTTTCTTGGTTTACAACTGAGTTTTTAGGTGTAGAAGTAGGTTTGGTCTTCATACCCATTCCCATTTCTATGTATAAGAAAAAAAAAATCCAAATTCTTTCCTCTCTGCCTAAGTCAACTAGGTTCTTTATTTGTTGCAATGAAAATTCTCTCATACAGTTACAAGCAAAGATTACAAGGATCTACATTGGAAAGTTTTTCAAGTACTACCCCAAACCTTATTTTTGATAGTTGCATATTCTTCTTCTTTGTTTGTTGTGTTACAACTAGTATCGTTGTTGCCCCTACTGTTATTGTTGTCAATATGCTTTCACTACTAGCCTCAAATTATTATTTTTCTATAATTTATGTTTGCAATTTTAAATTGAATTTGTGCCTTGTTTATTTTACTATGATATGCTTTTATTTTGTCTAGTAATGTTTTTGAATGTCTTTAGACATGTCGTGTCATAATTGCTAGATAGATGATATTAGGATATTGAACTACCTCTAAGATATCAACTTTACATATTTGACTTGTGTTTATAGTGTTCGATATGAATGCCTGATATGAGCTTATAGTCCTATTGATATTGGCTGATATTTACTATCCAATATGGAAAAACTTCCATCCAATATGACCCCAATATTCTATATTTAAAACCTTAAGAAACAACTACATAAAAGCTCTAACCTTTAATGGAAATCTTATTTTCTCAAATCTACTCGGTCGTAATTGACCAAGTCTTTGGGTTATTAACGAAACTTGTGATGGATCTACTAGAGAGTCGGATCTACTAGAGAGTCCCTCGCCATGTGTCCATCTCCGTTTCACCGAATCTCCTGGTTCCACACAAGGACGTATAGATCAGGGTGTGTTACTAAATGTTATACATATGTGTGTGTATGTTTGTGTGTATGTATATATAAAGGTGTCTCCATAGGTAGTTGCCTATGAAGGCACCTTTAAATCTAAATAGGGATCTTTTATGTGGAAGATCTAAATTGTTAATTATAATCTCCATACTCTAAATATGTGGTGTATAAAAAAATCAAGACACTTTTTCATCATCAATCAAGATGTCTTATTTGTTCTGTTGAAAAACCATTCATTGTATACCTATCCAATATACAATCACAATTTATTGAAAATGCATGTACACCATTTAAGAATACGGAGATCATAGCTGATGGTTCGGATCAACTACATAAACCCTACGATAAATCCTCCACATTGAGATTTAGCGGTTCTTCCGCAGGCAACTCTCTATGGAGACACATTAGGTACACTTTTTCCATATATATATATGTAAATATATATATGTAAATATATATATATATATATATATATATATATATATATATATATATATATATATATACATACATACATACATACACACACACACACACACATATATTACATGTATATGTATGTGTGTGTGTGCACACACACATGCATACATACATGTGTGTGTATAGCCTTAAAAATAAAATTATCTCCATACGCTACATTTTACAAATTTGACATGGCTGTACCCATGCCCATTATGTGCCTGCATCTATTTCTGTATAAGTGCTCCTTAGGCCTACTGGTATAGATGTCTATGGAGGGTGCTAAGCACCCACCTGGGTTTATTCGTAGGATATCTGCTTTTAGGACCTTGTATACACCCCAAGACTAGTTCAGAATATCAGTTCATAGGTGAAAACTTCTTGGGACTGGTGATTAACCAAAACAAAGAAGGATTAAGTTTGTAAGTAAAACGATTCTAGTTGGTTTTGGCACATTGCACTTTATATTCTTTGCAAATGGTTTATCCATTTTGATAACAGTGGTTTTGTAGATCAACAGCTAGTTAGTTAGCATATTTACTTGCCATTTTATTGCAATAATTATAGTAAAGGCTTGGCTTCATACTCTAGCTCTATTGAGCCTCTGTAACTGAGAATGTTACAACAAAGCAAATTTTTTATGACCATCAGCAAATCTAAACTTATAGCATTGGAACATAAGTTAGTTTCATTTGTTTTCTTTTACATGGAAACTATTTTATATTTGAGTGATGTTTAGGTATCTAACAAACAAGCAGTTGATATAGGTTATGCTAATGGTATCACTGTATGCATATGATGGAGATGCAATATCATGTAGTTTGACATTATTTATGCATCATGTTTACAAGGAAATGAGACTACTTGAGGTTTCATTTTATCTTTTTTTTTTGCCCCTGGAAAGCATTGTGTCAGTGTAGTTCAAATGATGGTCATCATGTCAAAAGTTTTGGTTTAAGGTTGTTTATGTTCTATTTGTTTTTATTGTCTATTTTGGTTCATTATGACAACATTGTAGGTCAAGTCCGAGTCAAGTAATTAGTTAAACAAAAGTCCTTGTGAGCTCTTCTAAGTAAGATGGTAAATCTAATTCATCTTTTAGAGGGACTTCAAAGCTTTGAATGCTCAGGATGTGGCTTTTAGTTAATAATTGGTGCAAACATTTATTTTTTCTTATGGTCTTGTTTTAGTTTCCACTGTTTACTTCGGCTACATCCCTCCTCCTTAATCCCCAGGGTTTCTTCCCAACATCAATGTCAGCTTGTTCTTTTGCACTAGTGAACTAACATGAGGCTTCCATGTATGCAGCTTGTCAAGCTTCCTCGCTCACCAAATGTTGATGATATCTTAACGAAGTACCTCGATTACCGAACAAAAAAGGATGGAATGTAAGTTTGGCATTGTGCAAAAATCATTTGACATATTTATTATTTTCTCTTTTTCGTTATATAATATTTCTTAATTGGTTGTCTACTGCGGCTACCTGGGTGAAAATTGAGACAACTACTACCTTTTCTTCCAATCAATGAATATGTTGAAGAAACTTATGGTCTATAGAACATAATAACTGTATAAATAGTCTATGTTGACTCTTGCTTAAGAAAAACCAATGTTTATAGGCATACATATCTACATAAACTGTTGATGAAGTAGTGATGATGCACATTACTTTTGCTATTATAATGATGTGTACTTTGTGATATTTGTGGGGCTTCATGCTATTGAATACCTGTGAGTTACTTTAGAAGTAAACTTAGTCCATGCACATTTCTTAAATGATCATTGCAATCTAGGGTTATGAAATTCTAAATCGCAAAATTACATATTGAATCAGTGTTCTAAAACCCAGAGAACTCATCTGAGTACTCAACTAAGTACTTGGACTCGTTCTTCGAACACGCTGAGTTCAGGAAACCCACTTAAAAAAAATGGACAAAATAAGTACTTTTTTGACTTGGTCAAGTACTAGTTATGGAGCAGATATTCGGATCCTTATCGGGTCAAAAAAGAAAAAAAGAAATTTTTTATGCAAACTCAACCCATTTGCTTTTGTTATAATAGTCATTGAGAGATGCTAGGGCTCGATATGATCTCTCGACGAGTTTCTACAGTTGTAGTGAATCAATAATCATTGAAGCTTTGATTGTTGTTTTTATTTTTCTTTCTTTTTTCTTTATAATTTCAGTTTATTTTCTTTTCATTTCGAAATCAAAGTTTTCAAATCGATTTGAGTCAAGAGTCAAGTTAAGGAATGTGTTGATTTTTGGAAAGGCGAGATCAAGAACTGTTTTTGGTTTTTTTTTTTTTTAAAAATCTGGTATTCTATTATGATAACAGATACTTAAATGTCTTAAATAATCATCTTCACAAACACTAAAGGAACTAAGAGTTTCATGGTAATATTGTACTACTTTATAAGTTTTATTCCTTTCTCAAAATCATTGCATTATGTCTCTTTAAATTCTCTTTAAAAATTATCCTTTATTTTTTATGATAAATCTTTTGCTTCTTTACATATTTGTTACTTGGAAATATTGTATGAAAAAGGTATAAAACTTGTTTTATTATATCTAGGTTATTTTAATTTTTGATTCTTGTATAACACATTTAATTTTTTTGTATATACATAATAAAATATTAATATTTTGAACTTTGAATGAGTAATCTGTGTACACTCGAAATTTTCCGAGTGCTCAGTACTTGTTCTTGGACTGAGTGCATAATTAAATTGGATTTTAGAAGACTGAAGTGAATAAAATATATCCCTAGTCCCTAAGTCAGTTAATACTTTTCTTCCGGCTGTTGTGTTCCTTTTATGTGTTATGTGATAAGTAAGTATAAAGAAGACTTATGTGTTGAACTCCATATATTAATAAAAGGTGATGAGATGAGAAATAATCCATCCATTTAATTCTCTACAATTAACCTCTAATCCTAACCCTAACTTGGATTATTATGATATCAGAGTTTGCTTTGCCTTGGTCATCTGCTTAACCATCACCAAATCGATAAATCCATCTATTTAATTATCTCCATTGTCATCATCCTCATCCCTACTCCATTAGCACAATCACCCAAGATCTCGTGGTCTTTGGTCTTCATGACACCATTCAATGATCATGGATTACGTCTTGTATCGATCATCATAGCACCATCGTCTTCCATTGAGCAACATCCTAATCGATCATCACTGGTTTCAACACTGGCCATCTTCTTCGTCTTCCATCAAGCACAATTGTCTTCCATCAAGCACAATTGTCTTCCATCGAGAAGCATCTGCTATCTTGCATCGAACAACATCACACAGAAACCTATATCCGTCCATCATGGTCTGTCACCACTTGCGGCCAATCTCCTTAGTCAACTCCCTCTTAGTGATAACGAACTCTGAAGTTGTTGATCACCTTCCCATAGTCCCCTTCTCTCATCCCCAATTTCTTCTCTCGCCTTCCCTAAACTTCGATCTGATTTGGTACTGATCGGATTTGAGAAAAAAAAAGTCTATTGTATTCATCTTCTCTATCTACAACATCAGATAGGTTAAAAAATAAATAAAAATTGTCACTCTTGTCTTGGTGTTTGTGAGTTTGGTGGAAGTTGTGTGGACTCGATGGAAATTACGTTTTGAGTGAGGAAAGTTATGTTTTCTTTTGTCTTTAGAATTGTGTTGAGGAGGATCTTATAGTTTGGCTATAGTAGATGGTGGGTAATTGTGAGCATAGTTGTCAAAACGGAATGTGTATCGTGAATTGTTTTTCTGCGTATTATCTCACATATTGTATCGAAAAATATATTGACCGAAGTGAAATAAACAAGTAATTAAGCATATGAGAATATATATCAAAATTCTATGTAGAAATAAAATGTAAAATAATGAATAATCATGGATAAATGGATAGTAAAGCGCATAGTTAATGTCAATAACTATTATATGGTCATGCTCACTGTTGGCAGTGAAAATTTCTAAGTAAAAAGGATTTTCCACAACAGAATGCGGAACTAACTCCGTAGTTTCGCGTTTGGCTATTTTAGTCTCGCGTTTGAGCAAAAGGCGGAGCTAATCCATAGCTCCGCGTTATGATGAATTTAGTTCCGCATTTAGAGTATTTAACTCCGCGTGAGCAGATTCTTAAGAATCCTAAACAGATTGTGATTGAGATTTGGACTTATCTAATATCCAAATTGAGTCCAATCGGAATCCTAAATTGATTGTGATTGAGATTTGGGCTTATCCAATACCCAAATTGAGTCCAATCAGAATTTCAAATCAAGAGATTTAAATCAATATTAAATATTTGATTAGAATCCTTGATGAATACAAAAATCTTCTTTTCCTATTCCTATGGAAATCTTTATTCCTATTCTTATAGGAACTTTCAAACTAAAGTCTATAAATACCCTTTTTGAGGAGACTTTAGGGAGGATGAATCAATAATAGATCAATCCATAGATGATCATCAATTTTTAAGAGGTCTTCTTTTCTTCTTTTTGGCATCTCGGAGAATTCAAGTACGCATAGAGCCTTGAGTTCGTGAAAGACCAGAGAACATCGTCTACAGTCGGCCGCCATCTTCAAGAGAGAAGAGCTCGACGTCAGATCGTCTAAAGGAGCTGCTTGACAGATCTCATCGCCACACAGATCCCACGATATTTTGTAAAAGAGAGCGATTGAGATATAAAATCCTCTCGTTTGTTCTTTCTTTTTTCCTTGTTCTTTTTCGTTGTAATTTAAGCTAATTCAATGGAAGGAAAGCGAAGAAATTCTGCTGCGAGCAAACTGGCGACTATAGTGGGAGAAGTCTCTTTCATCGAAAAAGAGATCGTGGCGCAATCTGACGTCGAGAGGATCGGATTCGACGTAGATATGCTCGTCGTTGAAATCGACCAGCAGAAGTACAAGAAGTATCTCTCCTCTGAGACAGATAACCTGATCGAAACGCGGCGCTATCGTCGCGTGCGCTCCAATACCCGAGCAACGGGTAAAATGGTATCCACCGATGAATGGGGATCCTTGGAGACGCAGCCATAGAGCCGGTGTTTGGACAGAAAATCCTAGCAGAGAATGACTTCCCTACTGCCGAAGAAGGCCTGGGAACTGGATTGACCAGAACCCAACTCCGAAATAGAAATCGGAGAGCAAGGCGAAAAGCCCTCAAAGCCCGCATTGAATGTGAGGCTAATTTCATAGAACGCGAGGCTATGGTCCCTCGCAAACTGACTCGCGCTAATCGCGAGATCAGTCATTATCGCGTTAAATGCGAAGTTACAACTCGCGTTAATCGCAAAATTTCTGACACTCGCGAGAAACACGAGGATAAAAATTCCTTACAACCAGCGTGCGATTCTCCATGCGAGGCTATTACTGGACTTAGCGATAAACGCGAAGCCAGTTCAACTTGCGAGAAACGCAAGACTTCTGACACTCGCGATAAACGCGAGGATAAAAATTCATTAAAGCCAGCATGTGATTTTCCATGCGAGGCTATTACTGGGCCTAGCGATAAACGTGAAGCCAGTAAGATTTGCGTTAATCGCAAGATTTCTTACACTCGCGAGGAACACGAGGATAAAGATTCATTAAAGCCAGCATGTGATTCTCCATGCGAGGCTACTGCTGGGCTTAGCGATAAACGCGAAGCCAGTACAACTTGCGAGAAACGCAAGATTTTTGACACTCGCGATAAACACGAGGACAAAAATTCCTTAAAGCCAGCGTGTGATTCTCCACGCGAGACTATTACTGGACTTAGCGATAAACGCGAAGCCAGTACGACTTGCGAGAAACGCAAGATTTCTGACACTCGCGAGAAACGCGAGGATAAAAATTCATTAAAGCCAGCATGTGATTTTCTATGCGAGGCTACTACTGGGCTTAGCGATAAACGCGAAGCCAGTAGCACTTGCAAGAAACGCAAGACTTTTGACACTCGCGATAAACGCATGGATAAAGATTTCTTAAAGCCAGCATGTGATTCTCCATGCGAGGCTACTGCTGGGCTTAGCGATAAACGCGAAGCCAGTAGCACTTGCGATAAACGCAAGATTTCTTACACTCGCGAGAAACGCGAGAATAAAAATTTCTTACAGCCAGCGTGTGATTCTCCACACAAGGCTAATACTGAGCTTAGCGAGAAACGCGAAGCCAGTAGTACTTGCGAGAGACGCAAGATGCCTCACCTTCGTGTAAATCGCGAAGATGATTGGCAGATTGTCGTTAATCGTAAAAATCGCGCTAGACGCGAAGGTGTGACTTGTGTTAATCACAAGAATAAGCCAGCGTGCAAGAATTTTCTTCCACGCGGGGCTAAGATTCCAGAAGAGAAACTTCTGAAGAAACGCCAAGCCAGCGTAAAACGCGAGGCTAACGTAGCAAAACGCGGAGCTATTCTTCAGGCCCGCGACACAAAACGCAAAGCTATTTCTCAGCTCCGTGTAGATCAACCCGAATTCAAAATCAGGGCTGATCGTCGCATCAATGGACCAGAACTAGACTCCAGTAATCTCAAGAAGCTTCAGTGGGCTCCTGGACTCTCTCAGCAGATGAGTGGACCCCACAACTCCATGACTAAAGTCACCGACCTCAGGGAGTACTTAACCAAGAAGAGAAGTATAGAACAAGTTCAATCCGAATCTTCTTGTCATTGCCAACAACTTATGACGGCGGTATCTGCTGTAGTAGATAATTGTTGCTGCAATAAGAATATGGTATCAGTGCTCGATCGATTAACCGAGTCGGACAAAAACTCTGCTAAGAAAACGAAAGCTACTCCCCGAAAAGAATGGAGAATTGTAACTTCCAATATGGTCGGAAAGGGAAAGAAAGTTGTAGAGATGTATAATGATTCGGAATCAAGTGATGAAGAACTCCATCACAACACCCGACTCAAGTCAGGAGCTGTCCCGCCTCGAAACTATAAGAAACTTGCAAAAGGTTCTTATGACGACGACAGCGATAATTCGGCTATAGCTTCACCTCATTCCTCTGCTTCATCTCGGCTACAGAGGTCAGCATCACACATGGCGGATAAATCAGATGACATCGATCAAAGATTTGAAGCCCAGGAAAAGATGATTCGAGGTCAGCAAAAGTCCATTAATGACCTCAAACTAATGCTTCTAAAGTGGTCGAAAATACCCAGAAGATAGTCGATGATAAGGTTAAAATTTCTTCGGAACCGCCACCTAAGACAAATGAAGAAACTAAAGAAGAAAAGGCTTATTCGGTACATGAGGATGACAAATACTCTTTCCATGATCCTCATGGAGAAAAGATCGAGAAATTGCAAAGCCAACTGGATGCCTTAATGCACAAGAAAGAATTGGAAGAATCGGGGGTTTCAAGACCATACCCGCCTGAATGAGATTTGGCACCGTATCCCGAAAAGTATAAACCGCTTAAGTTGGAGCCATATGACGGGAAAAAATCTCCCAGTCAGCATATCTATTACTTCTTATCGCAGGCAGGTCATCTAATGGGAAATGATCCCATAATGACCAAAGTATTTGCTAGCACCCTGCGAGGGCCTGCCTTTACATGGTTTATGCAGTTGCCCCGGGAACTATAAACGCTTGGTATGATGTCGAGAAGCAGTTCTTAGCGCGTTTCTTTGAGGATGATACAGAAATATCGGTTTATTCCCTCCTTGCGACAAAACAAGGAGAAGAAGAAACGGTCAAAAGTTTCATTGAACGCTTCAGGGAAAAATTCGTATATTGTCGACACGGTATGACCAAGGAAACCCTGGTGGAAACCTGTAAGTATAATTTCAGGACCGGCGTGTTGATAAGAATGGGAGCTGTAGAGTCTAAAACTTGGAAATATCTGTTAAAGCAGGGAACAGGCGGAAGATATAATTCGCCGGATTGAGGAATCTCGTAGCACGAGAAACTCTATGAATAACATACAATATCCACAGAACCCTAAAAATAAAGGGAAGGCTGTGATGGTGTCAGTTGCAGATCCAAAGTCAAGACTTCATAATCCGAGAGGTGCATGTCAAAATAGGCCCCGACAAGATAGAACTTATACATTCAAGACTGAGCAGAGTAGTACTCTGTTCTATCTTCTCCTCAGAAAGGGTATGTTGAAGCTTCCGGAAAATGAAAACCGGAAAACGCTGGTAAAGCCAACGACCCTAACTATTACATGTACCATCGAAATGTCGGGCACCCAACTAAGGATTGTTATCCTCTTAAGAACCGAATTCAGGCATTGATAGAAGTCGGGATTCTCACACTTAAAGAGGAACAGAAGAAAGTTTCTGCAAATATGGCAATTTTGGTTGTAGGAACTAATGAGTTCCCTGCCAGAGCAACCCCTGTACCAGTAGGAAAGCCAATATCGACACCAAGCACGGGCAAGCCGCACTTGCAAGCTAGTCCCTTGGGTACGCTCCGAACCACAGCTGTGACAAAGTCATTCTCATTGGCTAGCAGTCGGATTTGGCTGGGGGTGCCGAAAATATTGACGATGATAAATATCATGTTGTTTCCGCTACTTTTACTAGCCATTGGGATGGCTAATTGAGTGCTATAAAAAAAAATGCCCAATGCTGTTAAAGCGGCGGGAAGAGGAGATCAAGTTCCTCGCCAACCCTATCATACTGGGAGTAAAAGTATGAAATTAACTACCCAATGCTGTTAAAGGCAAATGGGAGAGGAAATCAATTCCTCGACAACTCACCATGCTGAGGAGAATAGCATGGCTAGCCCAACGCAAACGGCGATTGGTAAAGGCTAATCAAATCCGTTGATAGCTGGGGGTTTGCTAAAAATCCCGTGGATCTGTCATGTTAAGTTTTTACCTCTGACAGTATGATTTGGATTATTCTTATCTCCGTTCAAATTACGCGTGAGAGCACTTGGACTAGGTATGTGCAATTAGGCGCCTCTGCCGAAATCGGATAATCATCACTCGATTATTTTGGCATGTGCAGTTCAAGTTACGCATCAGAGCCTTGAATTGCCTCCATTAAACTCTAGGCATGTGCAATTAGGCGCCTCTGGCAAAATCTGATCATGACCCGATCATCTTGGTGTGTGCAGTTCAAATTACGCATAAGAGCCTTGAACCGCCTCCATCAAAGTTTCAAGCATGTGCGATTAAGCACCTCTATCGAATTTCTTGATCTTAACCTGATCACAAAATTGAATATCCAAAGTATTTCAAAATTTGCTAAATTCTAAGCCATTTTGAAAATTTTGGAGGGGGTTCTGTTGGCAGTGAAAATTTCTAAGTAAAAAGGATTTTTCACAACAGAACGCGGAGCTAACTGTGTAGCTCTGCGTTTGGCTATTTTAGCCTCGCGTTTGAGCAAAACGCGGAGCTAATCCATAGCTCCGCATTCTGATGAATTTAGTTCCGCATTTAGAGTATTTAAATCCGCGTGAGCAGATTCTTTAGAATTCTAAACTGATTGTGATTGAGATTTGGACTTATCCAATATCCAAATTGAGTCCAATCGGAATCCTAAATTGATTGTGATTGAGATTTGGGCTTATCCAATACCCAAATTGAGTCCAATCAGAATTCCAAATCAAGAGATTTAAATCAATATTAAATATTTGATTAGAATCCTTGATGAATACAAAAATCTTCTTTTCCTATTTCTATGGAAATCTTTATTCCTATTCCTGTAGGAACTTTCAAACTAAAGTCTATAAATACCTTCTTTGAGGAGACTTTAGGGAGGATGAATCAATAATAGATCAATCCATAGATGATCATCAATTTTTAAGAGGTCTTCTTTTCTTCTTTTTGACATCTTTTAGAATTCAAGTTACGCATAGAGTCTTGAGTTCGTGAAAGACCAGAGAATATCGTCTACAGTCGGCCGCCATCTTTAAGAGAGAAGAGCTCGACGTCAGATCGTCCAAAAGAGCTGCTTGACAGATCCCATCGCCACACAGATCCCACGATATTTTGTAAAAGAGAGCGATTGAGATATAAAATCCTCTCGTTTGTTCTTTCTTTTTCCTTGTTCTCTTTCGTTGTAATTTAAGCTAATTCAATGGAAGGAAAGCGAAGAAATTCTGCTGCGAACACTCACAAGTGCAATGCTTTATGACATCATTAATCAAAATGGTGTAACAAATGTTTACCAAAAGAAACAAAGATATGTTCATGCATGAATCCATGATTAGTTCCATACATGATACATAATTACATATATGAAAGTTGATATCTTAAACCATGTTTTAGTTAGTCTTAAAATTTATTAGACCTAAGTCTTCTATGAGTTAGACAAAAATTATAACTTATTCTCTCATAACACCAAAATGAGCCCTTTCAACATCAAGAGATTATCTCCTATCAATCTATTGCGATTATCTCCTATTGATCTGTTGAGCCCTTCCAATTTGACTCATGTCACGAGGTCCTAATAATAATTATTATAAATGATTTGATACTTAAATATTAAAAATCAACAATTAGGATCAATAACTAGTTGATTAAACTTTACTCTTATCTCTTTTATTTCTTTTCTTTTTGTTAGACTCACCTATTCCATTTTCTCTAAGCTTGAAATGCTTGTGGACCTCCATTCAAATGGTATCTTCCAGGAGGCGAGGTCCTTTTTCCATATTTCACTCATTATCACAATTGACATCTATAGGCAAATTAGATCATATGTACCCCTTTGTTTCCTTCATTTGTTGCCTCAACTCTAGTTAGATGTTATATTTAACAAAAACTAAAATCTTAAGCCTTAGTTTTGCTAATTTATTTCTCTTTTTTGGAATGCAAATATTCACACATACTTCAATTCCTTTCGCACCCGGTGGCACTACATATAAAACTTAACACTCGAACCGCTAGCAAATGGTGTTCCAAGCATATATCGCCATAACTCTCTCACCATAGAGCAAGCATTCTAAAAAAAAATAAAAATAGTACAAAGGTCAAAAGACTCGCAACTCACATTTAAACTACTCTATTGTTATAATCAATTGCTAGGGTTGCTTGTATCTTGTTACGAGAGCCAAGTTAATGCCAAATATGTCTTTATCTTTTTTAAAACTCACTAATTGGTCATATTTTTTATTCTATCCAAATTTATAGGATCCAATTTTTCAATAATCTGGCAAAATCCTAATTTCACCGTTGTGTCAACTTTGAACTTTGGATTGTATTGAAACATATCATTTACACAGCAAGAAAATTGAATAATATGTGAAATTAAAATCATACACTTCAAATTATAGTAGTGTTGCTTAGAATTTAGATGTATCCTGCATCATGAGGAGGCCTATAGAGTTCCAATTCTGTAACGCCCCATTTTCCGGAGGGATACGAAAACGGAGTGCGTTACCGGCGGATACGTGTAAGTCAACGTGCACGAGGCCTATAAGTATGTAAAAGAAGAAATGAATGGAACTGAATACTCATCAACCAGGATTTTGAAAGTTAGTCTACTGCCATATAAAAGAGAAAGTATACATGTCTAAGATAAGCAGCAACAAGTACAATACTGATACAAAAGTTAGAAATAAAGTCCCAAAGGGGTGATACATACCAAACCAAAAATACAAAAGCGAAGACCTATAAATCTATTGCTGCTCAGTCTGCTCTAGAAAGTACGGATCATGCAGTGGCAGATCCTCGCTCACATCTTCAGTACCTGAGCGTGTGGGGGAGCTCAGGGTCAAACCCGGCAAATAAAATAATAAGAAGTACGGAGCGTGTAATATAAACAAATAGGTAAGATATGGGTGTGGATATGAAACTATGCGCATGTGTGGAAAATATTAAATGATCAAATAATGATATCAAGAAAGAATGTACATGCTATCAAGTATGGAGACTAATGGTGAATAAATAGACTTGTATGGTAGAGAGCATGCAATATGTACTAACAAGTAAAATATGAATTGATCTAAAAAGCATATGCACATGCATGGTGAACTAACTGTATCGTATGTGATCGATATCAAGTACGGAGACTAATACATATCAAGTCTAGGTTAATATCATATTTTATTTTATATTTTGAACTAAGTGGTGAAGAAATGACTCGTATCATAGGGAGTGTGCAATATGCACTAACAAGTAAAATATGAATTGATGTAAAAATCATATGCACATGTATGGGAAAGAGTAATGATTAAGTAAAAATATCAAGCAGGGATATACATGCATATCAAGTCTAACTTAATATCATATTTTATTTTATATTTGAACTAATTGGTGAAGAAATAAACCTGTATCGTATGTGATCGATATCAAGTACGGAGACTAATACATATCAAGTCTAGGTTAATATCATATTTTATTTTATATTTTGAACTAACTGGTGAAGAAATAAACCTGTATTGTATGTGATCGATATCACGTACGGAGACTAATACATATCAAGTCTAGGTTAATATCATATTTTATTTTATATTTTGAACTAAGTGGTGAAGAAATGACTCGTATCGTGAAAGTACCCGTGCATAGCCGGGACCCGGCCAAGATGCTGGCGCTGAACCAGCCGTGCCGCTAAGCACTCAAGCAGATACCGATTACTGAGTAATCGGTCGTCCCATCAATATGGACTAAACAAGAGATGATAGCTCAGTACCATCCGGGCGCCCCCGCGGATGGACCCCTATTTCGGTTGCGCAACTTATCATAAACCTTTCACGATACAATATTTGTCCACCTTTTAGTTCTCCCATAACCCAAGATTTCAAGTTATATTACATGCAAATCAATCCGGAATATGATAAACTAATCATGTCAAGATTAATACATATACATGTCTAGTAACTAGAAAGATGTGGTTCATGTCAAAATCAAGTTAACAGGCAAGTTAGGATCCATGGCACCATCAAGACATGTGTATATACTAACAAGGAAAATCCGGAATACTTTCATGTATCTTGTACAAGTAATTAGTATGTATATGTCGAAGTAAATATGATGGAATGTCAAAATCAAGTTAACAGGCAAGTCAAGATCTATGCCACTATCAAGACGTGTATGTACTAATAAGGAAAATCTGGCATAATTTTGTATATGTTGTACAAGTAACTAGTATGTATGTGTCAATGCAAGTATGATGGAGATAGAATGTTAGAATGAATGTTATGAAAATGATCATGTATGTAAACTACACATAAATACAAGTATACATAAATACGTATGTAAGTATTAAGATGTAAACATCCTAGGATGATCATATATGTGAATCATGCATATACAATTATGCATATAAACACGTATATAATTTCATGTATGTTGTACAAGTTACTAGTACGTATATGTTAAGGAAAACATGATAATCATAGAATATTAAAATGTGTTATGTAAATAATGATCATGTATGTAAACCACACAATACAATTATGCATGTAAACACATTAATTTTGATTTACTAAATTCTAGTATGATTTCATAGTATGGAAAGTAGCAAATTTATTAAATCTTAGACATGTATATATATATGTATATATTTAAATATGGATTAGCATAGAAAGAATTATGACCTAACATAATATCTCGTATGAAAGAAATATTTTAACAATTTAATGTAGAAACTTATTTATTTGAAATCTTCTTTTTAAAACATGATTATGAATACATACATATATATATATACCTATATTCTAATGGCAAGTGGAAAATGATTTAAAAATCATTGCATTATATATAAAGAACTTATATGGAAAATTCAAATGTATATCCAAATATGATGAATATTCATAAAGGTAGTATTTTTATAATTTAAAAATGAAGCATATAGTTTAACTTTACAACTTGTAGTTTAAGAATGAGAGATTATAAATAAAATGATAAATTCGATATATAAACATAGGGTAAAGTATAAAAAATCAAATTTTTATTTTTCTAGAATAATCATAGAGATTTTTTTTGTATAGAGACATTATCTTTTTAAGTTTTAATAAATCAAGATTCTAAGTTAACCATAAACAATTAGAATTAGAAATAAAACATGAGGGGATGTGATTGTACTTGATTTGATAGGTTAGGGAAGGTAAGTTTATTTTGAGGCTAAAGAACTTCTTCTCTTTTTCTTCTTCTTCTCTTTTCTTCTTCTCTTGAGTTGGAGTAAAAATAAAAAATAAAAGGAAGAGATAAATTAAAAATGAAGGAGAGAAAACAAATGAAAGGAAGGGAAGAAAAAGATATAATAAATGAGGGATATGGGGGATTAGATTATGGTTTGTCATGCTTGTCCAAAGGACAAGCATGGTAAAGTAAGGTATGTGTGAATAAAACAAAATAGGTATATGACAAATGAATACTAATAATAGGTTATTAGAGTTGTTTAAAGCAATGTTTAAAATAGCGATAACGGTAACGTAACGTTTTGCCTTTGTTAGGTTATGTCGCAAATAGCGTAATGCATAACGTAGGTTATGCAATTTTCTATTTATTTAATAAAAATAAATATAAAACCATATAAAATATTTTTAATAAATTGAAAAATAAATTTAAAATATCTAAAATATATAAAATTATTTTGTAATACATAATCTATTCAAATGTTATATTAAGTTTTACAATAATTTTCATATATTTTTATAAATTATATTAAGTCTGCAACCGTAATTCCAATCATCATTTAAGTAAAAAAAACGCAAGATTCCAATTTTTTATTTCGATTCCAATTATTATCATTGTTGTAATTTATATTTTGTAATGTTCAATTTATCTTATTTATGATTGTTGATTTCAGTTCAATTAAAAATTCAATAAAATCAACAAGTAAAATATTTTAGCAACCGGACGAGAAATACAACAAGTGAATAAAGAAACAAACTTAAATTATCAAGTTAGAAATTTCAAAAGCAATCAAACAAGCCAACAATTAATTAAAAAAATTACAGCAATTTGCTAATAATCAAAATAATAATCAACAACAATATATGAATTACTAAAAAAATAATTGTAAATAACGTAGCATAACGTAATTTAACGTAACGTTATGTAATATAACGTAAAAAACGTACTGTTACGGTGCACTGAGTTATTTCCAGTTGTTACGTAGCGTTGGGATTCCGTTAGGTTACGTAACGCAAATAACGGGTTTCATAACGCGTTATTTTCAACAATGGTTTAAAGTTATAATTTCAAATTAAACTAACCCAAAATAAAGTCAAACTTCATCTTTACAAGTCAAAGAAAAGAGACTAGTAAAAATATGCGTGGGACCCACCGGTGATTAAAATAATATTATTTTAAGTGACTATTTTAAAAATTTCAAGAAAATCACAAAAATATAGAAAAATGAGACAAATACAACACATTTATTTTGGGATTAATCTGATATCAAGAATGTAAGTTATGATGAAATTAGGTTGTTACAAATTCCAAGGATCATCAATGAGTCTCCATGTGCTGTCATACCTTGTTTCGACCCTCTCAAAATTCATCTCTATTTGCTCCTTTATTTTGTCCATAACTTCATAAATATATCTTATTACCGGTTTAGCATCACCATCAGTGAGTTTTAAATCTTCACTAATAGTAATACACGCTTCAAGCAATATTTGGTTGCTTTCCAAAGTTCACTGTCAAGTAGATTGATGCATTCAACATCCATGCCATCACTTTTGCCAACAAATTTAGTTGTTTACTATGTGACCGATGAAATGCAGCTTGCAAGTTTTTTGCTTTATCATATGCTTCAAAGTAGGATAATTAATTGCAAATTGTGTATTCTTTCGTGTACTCTCTAATTAGGTTAAGAATGTAACAATACCAATATATGAAAATGATAAATTCTACTTTTTTATTGTCTCTCTATGCACAGGCAATTCACCAATGTCCCTGAGTATGTTATTGATTCAATGTGCATGGCATGGAGACCAAAAGAGCTTTTTTTTTTCTCCATTAACTTTTCACCCATGACGAAATAAGGTGAAGCACCATCGGTGATAACTCGAACGACATTATTTTCTCCAATTTCTTTTGATAACTTTGAACAATATTATTTTCTCCAATTTCTTTCTCCTGGTCACCAATCAATTGGAATAAATCATCTCTTGTATATGGCGGAAGTATCCACCAAAATTCAGAGAGGACTGTACCCAATCAGACTATTCACAAGCAAATTAGTTATGGGTCTAGATTTTCCTTCCATACAACCATTGAACATCAATGTGTATCCCGTCTTGCTCCTCTTTCTTATATTTTTCCAAACGTTCAACATTAATTCTATCTATTTCAAGAAAGTAATCCGAACTTAATAATAGGATGGTGTCCTAAATTCTCTTATGTAATTTGCGACTAAGTCTATCATTTTCGAAAATAATGGACTCTTCACCATGTTTAATGAGAGGTCCAATGCATACCAAAAGCGACAGAAATCCATACAGGAGACATCACGGTCCTTGTAATTTCATTGAGTTTTTTGGCTCATCTTTCTACTCTTGATGACGTAGGAATCCAAATTACTCTTGTTCTTCTTCTCATTTCTACTACTGCTTTCATAAGTAGCATCCTCATCTAGATCTATTGACTCTTTGTTCACCAAGCTCAAGAACTTTTCTGACATTATCCCAGCATTGGGGATCTTCAGTGATATTTTTTCGTGTTCCGGCCAAATGATGATTTATTCGGCTAACATCACCCTATATATACTTTTTATAATAATTGCTTTTACAATCAAGTGGCTCTCGCCAACATGTTGACAATGCTTTGAAGTTGGATGATCGGAACTTTTTGACTTCTTTCCCATTTTAGGTTTTAAGCTTCAAACTTTATAAAAGAAAGAGAACCAATTTGTTCAAGCAAATACCAAAATAGTAGATTAACCATAACAATATATATATATATATATATATATAGAGAGAGAGAGAGAGAGAGAGAGGAAACGGAAAAAACTATGTTATAGGAGGGGCTCCCTCCTATAGCGCTTAGGTGGACCAATAAGATGTTTGCATGTGGAGGGGTTTTTTAAAAAAAAATATTAGGTGGAGGGTTTTTTTTTAAAAACAATCCATGTGGTCAATTTACATGCAAACATCCTATTGGTCCATCTAAGCGTCATAGGAGGGATAGTTTTTCTCGTTTCTTCATATATATATATATATATATATATATATATATATATATATATATATATATCATTTTCTAATTAACAATAATATGAATTTTGCATATGACAAACTCAAACATTAATGTGATTTTCTCCATTCTAAAATAGACGGGAGTCAATACTACACGGAAGTGAATTGGGGTTGGATGTTTGGAAATTAGGGTTGGAGTTGAAATTTGGGGAATAACAGAGGGATTTGGGTGTCTACAGCCTGACGAATCCACGTTCATTCTTAACTAATCCGCAAAGAAAGATTTTAAAGAAATTAACACATCAGCATGCTAGGGTTTCTCAGAAGTCCAATATCATATCATTTCATCATAAAAAAACATGTTTATAATCCACATATATAGAAATCTCTAACTAAACCTTAATAATAAATCTTGATCGAGATTCTAAAAAATGTAAAGCTCTGGCTCTAAAAAAATACGAGATGATTATGATTTTGATTTGAATCGAATTCGACGTTTCCTGTAAGAATACGTCTTTCAAGTCCCTATAGAATTATTTGGTTGAATATTTGGGGAAGGATCAAGGAATTGGAAATCTAGTCGAGAGACTAACATTGAATTGGGGATTTTAGGTCTACTTCAGCCTTTTGTTAACTCAGGTAAGTGGGTTTAAACCCGACACTCGTATTAATCCCAACACAAAATTTTCAACTTAGGTTAAATGAATTGCACCGATTCGTGTATTGCACGATACCTACGATATCCAAATAATATTACATGATTCACTTTTCTATTGACTCTGACCCACAATTCATATCTATCATGAAAGGAAGAATCCATGTATCCGGATTCTCAATACAAATGAATGGATGCTGCTCTTTTTGGTCAGTTGAGCATCATGGAGCCAAAAATACAGGATATGATGATGCATATATCGACAGTGAAGGAGTGTAGAACTATTTTGAGGATCTGTATACAGAGAAGTATAATTTTAATAGAGCTCTTGACATCGTTCAGGAGATATTTCAAAGTAAGAAGGGCAGGAAAACTATGTCTCAATACTCTGTAGTCTTTAACAAAGTTTATGTGGGTGTCGGGACTAAAGGTTTTACTCCCCATCTTTTAGGATATGAAGAAGATATAGAAATGTTGAGACCGTTTAGCAATGCTGATGTCTTTAGGGGAGTTTTAACATTTGAATATACTCTTGTACGTCTACGTGTTAGGGAGTTTTGCATTTGACTCTATCATAGACATTACTTTCTTTTACGTGTCTTTACAAAAAAGAATTGCAGAATCCTACTAGGAACGAGTCCCATAAATGATCAACTCTAGATTTCCAACATGGGCCATCTTAGTTGTAGCATTGGAGATTTGGTTGAGGAGGCTTTTTGGTTTTGGTAGTGGCAAAAGAGATTTTGGTCAAGGAGCCGGTACATAGGCAGAGGGAAAAATTTGAACTTGGAGGAAGTGGAGTAGTAGAAAATTAATAAGATACGAGGACATTCTATACCCGGAGAGATTGGACACCCGATTAACAGGTGCCTAATATTGGCCCGCAAGATATCTCCGGTTGTTAGTTTTCTTATGTAGCCTATGCAATAGGACAATTTAGTTTTATTTGGGGTTTAAAAGTGTACTTATATTAGATGGAGAGTTAAAAGTATCAGATATTCTAGATGTTTCAGGCTATATAGATTGCATTATCTTCGTCCACTGCTACGTTGGTACAATCAGGTAAGCCTACTGCATTTTTCACTTTTAGGGCTCTTAATAGTTGGATCATTGACACGGTTTCATTTGATCACGCAACAGAAAAACAGAGGTAGGCTACTTGACTTGTTTTCATTTTTATCTCTTCCTATGGTAACTTCAATGAATGGTGCTATGTCTTGTGTCGAGAGTATATGCATCACTAAGGTTACTGCTTGTTACCTTCGTCATCTGTCTTTTTACATACCCAGTTTATATTTAATCTATTAACTACCGGTAAACTTACACAATCCTTAAGTTGTTCGGTGAAGTTTTTTCTAGTCATTATGTATTTCATGAGATTGTGTTGCAGAAGACATTTGGTACCAGACGTGAATATGGAGGTCCTTATCATCTAGAGACTGGTGCTAATTTAGTTGCGTGTGCTCGCTCTGCCTTTTTTCAAATTCCACATTGTTGTTGGGGTCCATCCTACCTTGCAAATTTTTAAATTAATGTTTCCAAGTTAGGTCAAGTATTTTCTCTTGAATGTGAGTCATATCAAATGAGTAATCACCATCTTGTGCCTTATTCATTGAGTCAATAAGAGAGTAGTTCACCTATTTGAAACTATCCATATGATATTTGGGGAGCTTATCCTGTTAGTTTAACACTTGGTTTTAAATATTTCATTATACTTGTGAACATTGTTGAAAATAACGCGTTATGAAACCTGTTATGTTGCGTTATGAAGCCTAATAGAAAGTCAATGTTACTTAACAATCGAAAATAACTTAATGCACCGTAACGGTGCATTTTTTATGTTATTTTACGTTACGTTAAATTACATTATGTTACGTTATTTACAATAATTTTTAGATAGTTTTTATATTGATTTCGATTATTTATTTTGATTGTTAACGAATTGGTATAGTTTTTTTCACTTGACGGCTTGTTGTTTGCTTATTTGATTGCTTGTGGTATTGTTAGCTTGTACATCCTTATTTATTTGTTATAATTTCTTTCTAATTACTGAAAAAAAATTTGTTATAATTTCTTTCCAATTACTGAAATTTCTTACTTGCTGATTAAATTGAATTCTCAGCTAATCTAAAATAAACAATTAAAAACAACATAAATTGAGCATTATAACATATAAATTACAATATTGATAATAATTAAAAATAAATTTGAAATCTTGTTTTCTTATTTAGATAATGACTGAAATTATGAATGTGAATGTAATTTAATTTATGAAGATAAATATAAGAATTATTGTGAAACTTGTTAGAAATTTAGAATTAATACTGGGATATAATTTTTTTATATTTCTTTTAGAATTTTTAAATCAAATTACAATTTATTAAATTTATTTTATATAGTTTTATATTTATTTTTAATTAAATAAATAAAAAAATTGCGTAATCTACGTTATGCGTTACACTATATGCTATATAACCTAACAGAGATAAAATGTAATGTTATCGTTATCGTTATTTTAAACATTGCTTGTGAATAACTTTTCTCATGTGACATGGCTATATTTAATGATAAATTGTTCAAATGCTCTCAGTATTTTCCAAAATTTGTAATGAAATCAAGAGTCTGTTTGGTATGTCTATTCATACTTTGCATATTGATAATGCGAAAGAAATTTTAATTTCTCTTATATTGGAATTATTCACCAAACCTATCGTCCTTACACTTTGTAAGAGAATGGGGTTGCCGAACTTAGGAATTGTTGGTTGAAGTGACACGAATTTTGTTATTTGACATTGATCACTTTTAGGGGGTGTAGTTTTTATAGCTTGCATCTGATTAGGCATGCTTTGTAAAGTTCCCGATGGCCATATACCATATTTTGTTTAAATCCAAAACATGACATGTTTCCTTTTCTTCTTAAAATTTTCGATTGTGTATGTTTTGTTCTTGATCTTGTACCAATCAGACCATACTGAATTCTAAAGGTTTTAAATGTATATTTTAAGTGTGTTAAGGGTCAAAAAGGAAATAGATGCTTTTGTTCCATTTTGAATAGGTTTATGATCTCTGTAGATGTTACATTTTTAAAACCATCTTTGATAGTCCTCCAAGAGTATCATCGTCAGAACCAAAAAATAATTTTATGTTCTTTTTAGACTCATTATCTTCATATTTCAATGTGTATCCTATGTCGTAGTGATTTGGGCTTGTGTATACAAGATGTTCCCTATCCACCACTATTATGCCAATTGCCCATTGTATCCACAAACTTGATATCATGTGAAACTGCCTCGTTTCTCCTTATGTTGATTTTGATTCTCAATCTATTCTTGATATTCATATTGCTTGTCGTTGCACCCTACATCCATTGTGTTCTATTATGCACATCTTTCCACATATTATCATGTTTTTGTTTTCTCCATTGCTTCTCATCTTATTTCCAAGTCCGGTTTATATGCCATGTCATATCAAGGTTGTCGGGTACCAATGGAAGATGAAATGCATGCCTTGGAGCAAAATGAGATATGGGAACTAGCACTTCCAACTGGGAAGAAGGCAGTGGGATATTGAAAGGTATATACTATCAAACTAAATCCTGATGGAACCTTAACTCGCCTTAAGGCTTGTTTGGTGGCAGAGGATACTCCCAAACATATAATATGGATTCCTAGGACAACTTCTCACCAATTGTAAAGATAGCTTTAGTTTTGTTGCTTATTCACTTGCTGCTATATATCACTGGTCTCTAGTCTAATTAGACATTAAGAATGCATTCCTCTATGACATTCTTGATGACTTGATGTGGTAATTTATATGGAGCAACCACCTATATTTGTTACTTAGGGGAAGTATGGAAAAGTGTATTGTTTGGAAAAGTCACTTTGTGACGAAGCAATCACTTTGTGCTTAGTTTTTGGAGGTTTGGTTCCATTCAGGAGTTCAGTTAGTCAGTTTCTTTTGCATCCATCAAGAAAAGTCAATTCTCTTAGTGGTCTACGTGGACGATTTTGTGATTGCAGGACGTCTAGGAGATTAGTGACTCAATCACTCGGTTTGTCCTGTATCCATCAAGAAAAGTCAATTTTCCTAGTGGTTTATGTAGATGATATTGTGATTACTGGACGTCTAGGAGATTAGCGATTTAAGTTGCTTTTACAACAAAAGTTCAAGTCCAAGACTCAAGAGTCATTACAGTGTTTCTTTAGAGATTGATATAGACCTAAGAAGGGAATCTTACCTTCCCAGCGGAAGCATGTGCTAGACATATTGTCGGAAGAAGGTATGCTTGGTGTAAAATTGTGGATACACTGATGGATTCAAACATGAAGTTGTCTGATCCGAGAGAGCTCTTGGGGACCAAGGAGGGTATATGAGACTAGTTGGGAAGGTAAATTATTTGACAATGACCTAGATATTGTATATTATCAGGTTTAGTGTTGTCAGCCAACTCATGGCAGTCTCACATACCAGTCGTTGAGATATTGTGGCAAACTATTATGATATTTGGAGTGTTCCATGAAGAGGATTTCTGTATTCAAATTGTAATTATAACCAAATAGCTGGCTTTTTAGATGCAGATTGGGCAGGCTACCTAGTCAACAGCGGGTATACTGCTGATATTGTTTTTTTTTTAAAGGGAATCATATTTCATGGAAGAGTAAGAAGCAAAATTATTATCTCTATATCATGTGAAATTAGAACATATGGCTATGGTTGATCTTACATGTGGGCTTGTATGGATACAAGAATTTTTGTTGAGTTGGATTTTGTGTCTAATACTCTGATGAGGCTATATTGTGATAACTAATTTGGTATTGACATTATACATAACCATGTGTTTTATAAGAGGATGAAGCATATTAAAGTAGATTGCCATGCTGGATGAAGAAACTAGGATTATCTTGTCAGTCGGCTTGTTGATTTGTTGACTAAGCCACTCGGAAGATATTGGGTCAGTTCATTCTGGACAAGCTTAACATGTATGATGTATATGCTCCAGTTTGGGAGGAGTGTTATATAAAATGTAATTATGAAGAGTACTTATTTGTAAAAGTCCATATACATTAATGAAGGAGATGAGATGGGAGAAAATCCACCCCTCTGTCCCCAATTAATCTCTAACCCTCTGATTATCAAAACATGGAACACAGAATTAATAGTGTTCGCCATATCATCAGAGTTGGACATTAATCTCTTTCCTCCATTAAACTCCATCAAAGACAATCTCTTTGTTTCATGTATAACTAAGACTTGGACATTAGCATATTACCTCATGAAAACACTTAGATTCTTTGCTCATAGTTGTTGGCTTACTCTGTAGTTTGTGGTTTGCACATTCTCTATATTCTTTTCTGCCTGCTTGAAGTTGTTTGCGTTGTCTTCCTGCCAACGGATAATTAGTTGTCATGCCATATATCATATTAGTTGCAAGAGTTCTAATTATTTACATAAAGTTCAATCCTATCTTGTGAAGGGTTGCTGAATCTGTTGGAGAGATCCTTAAGGGGATTCGTTGCTACTTTGATAAAGCACTGTTGGCAATGCTTCTGTATAAGAAGGAACGCCAACAGTATCATGAAGCAGTTGGTGATAAGGTTTCCCCTTCAACAATTTATGGTGCTGAGCATCTTTTGCGCCTTTTCGGTATGTGTAGATGCGTATGTCAATTCTTTATGTAGATATAAAAATATTTATAATTCCATGTATCATTATTCATGTGTTCTTTCTTATATTTGAGTGATATTACTCATGTTCCATTAATGTTCTCATGTGTTATATAACATCTGTGTTTCTTTTCCTTGTTTATCTAGTATATCCATTGGTCTTTTAAAAGTACATCAGTGTAAGCCTCTGCAACAAGTAGTTTTTTGTTACCTTGCTTTAGTTTGATGAAATCAGGCCTGTTTCATTTGTATACTATGGTGGTTCAATCAAACTAAAGATTCTTTTATTTATTTTCTATTATGGAATTTTATTATCTGTTAAAATGTTTTGCACTCTTATGTTGCAGAAAGTATTTGTCAATGTTGAAAATGACCCTTTTAAACCTATTATATTGTGTTATGATTATTAAAACCTAGCGCTATCTAACCGTCAAAAATAACTAAGTGGACCATAGCAGTGTATTTTTTACGTTATGTCGTGTTACGTTACTTGTTAATTTTTAAGTGCTATCTAGATTACTATTTGATTATTTGCTTTTATTGTTAGCAAGTTGATACTTTTTTTAACTTGATTGATTATTGTTTTTTCTTGAATTGTTTGTGGAATGCTAGCTTGCTAATTTGTGATTGCTTCTTTATTTGCTTCTTGTAATTTCTCTTCGGGTGTTGGAATTTCTTATTTGTTGTTGATTATATTAAATTCTCAACTGAATTAAAATGGATAGTTATAAATAAGATAAACTGAGCATTACAAAATATCAATTATATATTAATAATAACTGAACTGAAATAAATTAATTTGAAATCTTATTTTCGTGTTTAGGTGATTGTTGAAATTACGGTTGCAGATTTAATATAATTTATAAAGAGAAACGTGAAAATTATTGTGAAACTTGTTAGAAATTTAGAATAGATTCAGTGTGTTATAGATATTTATATTTTTAAAGAATTTTTAATTTATAAAAATTATTATACATAGCTTTATATTAATTTTATTAAATTAAAAAAAAATTGTATAACCTATGTTATGTGTTATGTTGTATATGATATAACCTAATAGAGGTAAAACGTTACATTACCATTATTGCTATTTTAAACATTGGTACTCGTAGCAATCTACTAGCATTTGGTATATATTCTAAACAATAAACTTTCACCATGTACATGATAAAAATAACTAATGTAATTTTATCCTCATAAAGCATGATCCTGCTGCTTGATACTTCTTGGAGCCACTGTTCATGCATGTAGTCAACCATCTTGACAATTTTCATGACACCAACTGTTTTATGGTTTTCCTTTGTCATCCATAACCTGAATTGTAAACCACAAATTTTAGAGAAGACAGGTTGCTATGCTTGTATTTATGACTTGTATCTTTGTTAATTAACTTTTATCATTAGTTTGTTCTAGAAACTATGGAGTGAATAATACAAGGATTTCCTTCCTTAATTAATTTGAGTTGGCTGCATGAACCATTTTACAATTCACATTATTACTCATTGGAAGTGAAAACTTTCACAATTTTAAATTTTATTAAACCTTGCAATTGAAATCAATATCTGAGCATTAATGTATGTATTAATTAATTGATTTGGTGAATTTGATTGCATTGCACTATTTTGCATATATTATGCCTCAAGGGTGATTTTGATTCTGATATTAAGTCTTACATCTGAACTGCTTGAGACCCTTTCCTATTCATTGGGGATCTAGTAGGTTTTTACCTTATCTGTATAGCTTAGTCTGCATGATGAAAAAGGGTAATCATTTCTATTACTACTAGTCAAGCGTAGCTTAGGCTGCATGACCAAAAAGGTTTATTGTTTTTATTACTGCTCGCCAATTTATGTTTAAGAATTTTTAGAAGATGCTCCACTGCTAATTATTGCTTTGGCCAAGAATTCATAAGGCTGTTGTCAGGTTGAAGAGTGATACGACATGTTAGGCATGTTCAGAACATGAGATGTGGTGTCTAAGTTACATAAATGTATCCTAGAATGTATGGAGTTTAGGTGATCAGATATAATGTGTCAGGTTGAATACGTTAGTGAGTTTTCTCCCGCGAGTTATTGGATAAAAGATTTTTTCCCTGTGGGATAGTTCGTTACTCTCTTGGCTCCCCTTGTAGAATCAAATGATCAAGTGTTGCAGGAGTAATATTCTTATGAGTACGCTAGTTGTTATTGTTAAGATTTCCAGTTGTTATTGTCAAGAGTACTTATATGGTCATTTATATAACTTCTATATTTTTCTGTACCATATGTTAACATGATAGTATTCTCAGATGGGTATGCCATCATATTGTTTCTGAATCCTATCTGAATGGGTATCGGAGCAGAAACATGAACAAATGAACAGAAAAAATAATATCTTCGAAAGAAAATAAAAGAAACAAAATTCTCAAAATTCTTAACTATAACCACCTTGCTTTTGATGAGACAAGAGCAAGGGTAAATGCCAAGTTAGAGTTATGTAGGCATACATTAGAATCTAGAGGTTTTAGATTGAGTAGATCTAAAACAGAGTATATGGAGTGTAAATTTAGTAAACGACGGAGTATAGACTATAATGCTGTAAAACTGGATAGGTAAGAGATACAAATGAGCAGTCAGTTTAGATATTTGGGCTCTATTATTCAGAATGATGGAGATCGATAATGATGTTAACCATAGAATACAAGCTGGCTGGTTGAAATGGAGGAGGGTAACGGGAGTTTTATGCGATCGTAACGTTCCATTAAGATTGAAAGGAAAATTTTATAAGATTAATATTAGGCCAGTTTTATTATATGGCACGGAATGTTAGGTTATAAAGAAACGCCATTCATAGAAGATAAGTGTAGCAGAGATGTGCATGCTTCGTTAGATGTGCGGCAACACTAGGAGAGATAAAGTGAGAAATGAAGATATTCGTGCTAAAGTAGGTATAGCTCACATCGATGAGAAGATGCCAGAAAATCGCTTATGATGGTTTGGTCATGTGCAACGTAGGCCTACAAGTGCACCAGTTCGAAGAGGGGAGTTTATTAATGTAGGACAAGTTAAAAGAACGAAGGGAAGACCGAAGAAAATATGGATGGAGGTGATACGCAAAGATATGGAGTCTAGATGTTTAAATAAGGAGATATTACTTGATAAAAATGAATGGAGAAGGAATATCAAAGTGATTGATCCGGCGTGAGTCTTTTTTTGGTTGATGTAGCCTACCCCAAATACTTGGGATAAAAAGCTTAGTTGTTGTTGTATAACCACCTTGCTGCTGACTTCTCAAATCTTACTCCGAATTTGGCCTCCACTAATTTCTATGATCTCATCAATAGAGCTGCCATCGATTCATTAATCTTCTTCGTTGTTATCAACCTTCTTCCCTTATGTCCCATTAATCTTCTTCGTCGTTATCAACCTTCTTCCCTGATGTCCTGTTTATAGTCCTTGAGATCTGGTCAATTCTTTGTCATCCTTTTCATTTCCAAGCCTCCATTGACTTGATCCTGATTCAAGTCGGCTATGACTTTGTTTTCTTCGAGTATAAACGAGTCTTCTCTTTCTTTCTTCTCTACTTTCCAGTCACTCTAATTTTTCTCTACATTTTTTTCAACCTAGCTTTTTAGGATAAAAGAATCCTAGGGATTCTGATCTCTCTTTCTCAATCAACTTTTTCCCATCCCCTTCAAACCCTAGCCACTTGCTCTTTGCTAAAATAATTTCTTCTCTCTTTTTTTTTCTTCTCAATTTTTAAGCTCTCAATGTATTTTTTCCTCTCTCTTGTAAATCCTAGGCACTCATCCTTTACCCAAGAATGCAATAGTCACTCTAGCCACTCTAGCCACAATATCCAAACTAAAGCAAAAGAAAGGAAAATTAAAAATCATGTTTTTTTTTTTTTTTTCTTGTTTGAAAAATGATACTTTAAGATGGCCAACTGCTTCTTGTTTAAGCATCGATCGTCTTCTTTAAAGCCATCTGCCATTTGTCAAAAGCCATCTAATATTTTTGCTTGTCCAAAGCACGTTTCTTGTTAAAAGCCAACTATGTTTGTTGTTTATCCAAAGCCAACTACTAGTGCTTGTCAATTACGAATGCATCTCTAAGAAAACTGATCCTTGCCACTCCTTGAATCTGTTACTATTGCTTGTTTGTAATAAAGCTTTGACGTGGAACATTTTTTTTCCTTCTTGATTAATATTTTTGTTCCAATTTGAAGTGTCAGGGTATGTAGAGTATTAGATGATACTTTATGTAATTTTTTTATTTTTGTCTACTGCATAATAATATTGTAGCAACCCTATTGAGTATGCATCTTACTATTATTTTATACATACAGTTCTTCATTTGGTAAAGCTCGTTTATTTTTTATTTTTTTTCTGCAATAAGTAAATTTTATTGATGAGGAAAAATATGATACAAAGCACGCCATATACTAGCTTATGAACAAGGAATATATATCATGGTCTACAATATGTGAAATTGCAGTATGTGAAATTCAGACTAGATAACTGACAAGAGTTCAGGCATACTTGATTAGTAGTTAAAAACAGATTTAACTTACTGAATCATCTTTTTTAACTCGGAGAGTCGCTCTGTAAATCAAGAGTGCCACCTGGCACCTCTTGGACACTCTGGGACTTCTTGATCTAAGCCTTCCAAATCCCAGTTACATAGGATTGCCTTCTCATTTGAGTTTCCTATTTTCTTTGTGATAGATTGCAAAGCTGTAATCTTAAAAACTCTTCAATTCTCTTTTTATATTTAATCTTGTCACAGCGCTCAAGCTCAAAGATTCTGCTATTCAGTTCTTGCTATAAGCTCCATACAGTGGTTCTCATGATTATTTTAACCAGCAACATTAAAGTTTTAGAGTTGATGCTTTTATATTTTTGGAGCTTGTTCCAAGAGTCTGCTTGTCCTAGCTACTTAGATGAAGCATCTCGAATATACTAGAGTCCTTTGAGCTTAAGATGGAGCCACCTTTTCAACTCTTTGTGAACCCCAAAATAATTGGAGTTAGTGTTGAGGAACAAGGTGTCTTGCCATTCCATTTTGAAGAGCCAGAGCATTTTTGTAGAGATATTCAATGAATACTTGAAGAATCATGATTTTTTTTTTTTCAATTTTGTGCAATATAACAAGAGCTTCAGATATTTTTGGAAGGAGTGGGAGAAACAGGTTCTCCTGTTACATGGTCTTATAATGAATCAGAGTATCATAAATGGTATCAAATCAGAAATATCAAGCATATCATATCGGTAATATAGGAAATTGTTGACAATATTAAATCGATATTATACAAAATATCGTGTATCAGGTATCTCAAAATCTGATACAATATAGCTACATATGTCAATCAGTCGATTTTTAAATCCTTGGCTACTGCATTACCTAGGAAATTATATGACTTAATCTCATTATGTGGATTAGTGCTGAAATACTTGCAGAGCTGTGAGAGGGGACGGATAAAAGGGAATATTGTTAAACTCATTTTGCCATGGGGACTTGCTCCCTAGATTGAAGGAAACCCACTCTTTCCCATACTCCTGCCGTGGAGGCAATGGAAGTTTCACGAACATCTTCTTGTGTATCAGCTATTTTTCCTCAGGCCCAGGTATTGTCCCAAATTAGGCCAATGATTAGGGTAGTTGGATATGTCAAAAGGAATACCATGAACCCAAACAAGTTTCTGATTTATATCCAAACTGGCAAGGCTCATTCGAAGAACCGTTGCTACATAGCGTGGCTGATTTATATCAACTGCAGATGGAGTAAGAACAGTCTATCATAATGTTGTTACTGCAGCTTTGTGTTCACAGCTGTATTCCAAGCATTTAAGAAGCTAATTGAGCTGCTGTGCGTCCTGGAAATCCAGTCTAGTTTGACATCTTATTGATTACTCGAGACTTATTCCACATCCTGGTCCTCTATCGTTCCCTGGTATACTGCTACATAGTGCCTTATCTACTCGACGAGAAAGGAGCTATTAAGTTCCCTCATGGAGAGATGTAGATCTGTTCCTTATTAAAATTACTGCCACTGTGGAGAGCATCTCATGAGAAAGGAGAATGTGATATTTCCGTAGAATGGCTAGTTGTGTAGGAATGTTGTTAGGAATCGAACCCTAATCCGATCTTGGATCACCCCGAGATCAATATAGAGAACACAGAAGATAGGAAATGCAATCACAAGAAGAATATCAAGAAATATTGTGGTTCAGTCGACCAAATTCTACTTGTGTTCACGGGGCAATAACACAAGTTTTCACGATGATAGATATTACAACAATTTAAATGAAAGAACCAACTATTTCTCCAATCTCTCACATCTCACATCATCTCGTAACTTTCATGTCTCTCAACTACAAGAGATTCCAAAAGTCTTTACTTTCGTCTCAACTACAAGAGATATATATAGTGTACCAATCCTTTGATTACTTTCCTTATACACTGTAGCAGTTTTCTTGTAGCAACTCTTTGTTAACTTTCCTGCAGGTACATTTTGGTAATTTTCCTTGCTACAACTTTTAGATAACTTTCCTTATAGCTACCTTTTGGTAACTTTCCTTGAAGCAACCTGTTGATGACTTTCCTTCCAACAACCCTTTGGTAACTTCCTGCAAACAATTTTTTAGATAGCACTATCTTCAATCAGTGACCCAAACCACATAAAAGATCGACACATATGGCCAAGTCCAGTTAGGACTCACTATGAGCCCTAAACAGATCTGGATACTCAACGGATGTAAGACACAACTCCAACAATCTCTCCTTAGTTCATATCTATTGAACCATGAACTAAGAGAACCAACTATTTCTCCAATCTCTCATAACTTTTATCATCTCGTAACTCTCATGTCTCTCTTAACCAACTGCAAGATATTTCAAAAGCATTCACTCTTATCTCAACTATGAGAGGTATATAGTGTGCCAATCCATCTTTCCTTACATGAACACTTTGGTATCTTTCCTTGCAGTTATTATTTGGTAGCTTCCTGCAGCTACCCTTTAGTAATTTTCCTTGCAACGACCTTTTGATAACTTTTCTCACAGTTACCTTCTAGCAACTTTCTTTAAAATAACATTTAGGTGTCTTTCCTTTTAGCAACCCTTTGGTGACTTTGCTTCCAATAACCCTTTGGATAGCATTATATATATTTTTTTTTCCTGTTGGTGATTCAAACAAAATAGAAGTCTGACCTGTCGGGCCCAAGTCCAGTTAAGACTCCTGGTGACCCTTAATTGCATTTGAATACTCTACGTATATGAGACATAAATCCAACTAACAGTTTGGTGGGAGGATAAAATATGCCATGGTTGTTCCTCATCAAATTCTTATGAACCCTTACTAGATCGTAGCTGTGTTTTCATGTCAATGAAATATAGGCTCTAGTTAGCCTCATCTGCCAAACAAGAAAGGATGGTGTTGAAAAGGAAGCCTACATAGTGGGGGGAGGGAATTAAGCTGTTGATAAGCTTTACTTTGTAGGCAATCCTGACTTCCCATTCACGGGATCTGTATCTTAACAAAATGTGACTAAAATATTGTTGCCTCAAATGAGACGATGAGGGATTTCCGGAGATAGCGTTTTTTTTTTTTTTTTTTTTTTTGTAATTTTTTTTGTGCTCCTTTGTTGGTGATAGAACATGATTTGCTTAGAACTCTATGGTTGAGAATGTTACTATATATATAGTAGGATGGAGGGCAGGGTTGGGGGGCGAGGAGGGAGAGCAGCCGAAGGGAGAGGTGGCAAAGAGGGGTGGGAGTCGGCGGAATTGTTATTAGGGGATAAGGGTCGGGGGAATGTTGATGGGTGCCCTTAGAATTTTTCTTTAGATTTTTCAATTTTTTGGTGCCCTAAGAAAGTGAATGCCCTTGGTAATTTGGTGAATACCCTTAAAAGCACAATTTAAGATATCTATACTTCATCCAAATTCACTAAGCAATATGTAAATGCAAATCCTACCCACTCTCAGAATGGGCAATCGGGTTTCGAATACCCATCATGTTTCTAATACTTCTCTCAATAGATTATTTTCATAAATTAAAGCAATAAAAATATATTGAAGTTATCACTAACAATTGAATATAATGCCTTTATAATTACCATATTATTGCCAATAATCAGTTATTAACGAACACTATAACTATAGAAAGATAATGTTATTACGTGCAATTATCTCGTAATATGCTTCTATTGGGCTAGTTGGTTTGGTAATGGAGAGTGATAACCTGGTAACTGGTAACTAGTTCCAAACCCAACACATTTGAATGCCAATTTCATACCTATTAATGTTTTCATATTATGTTCAATTTTAAAATTTTCACTTGTAGGCTTTTTGGGTTTGAATTGATATACTTGTATACATACCCAGTAACTCCAATAACACTAACCGTACCTTGAAGGCACACATTCTTTAAGATTCTGAAATACTGTGCCGCTAAATTTATAATTTTCAGAAATAATTTCCTAATAGGACAATATTCTCTTTATTTATAAAGCTATTATATAATTAATGGTCTTAAATTTTCTTTTCCTTATATTTCTCTCATCTTGGAAGTATTTGAAACCCGACCCGAACCCGAATAAAGTGGGTAAGTTATGGATGCATCTATTATTTAATAGATATGGATAGGATATGGATATGCTAAAGTTTATCGGGTTTGGATATGGATACTAAAGTATCTGACTCGAACCTGATCCAAACAGATAGTAAAGTATCTGCTAAGAAAAACACTTTACCTTGTTGAAGTTTACTTTGTTCCATGGTTCTTTTTTTCTCTTATTTCAGACTTTTCATTTAAAAAATTAGCTTATTTTGTTTTTAGTTATAGAAAACTGTCTTGATTGTATTTTTTATTTTCCTTTCTATAATCATCTTGAACTTGGTTGAGTTTTCAAATATTGGTGCGTAAAATTGTTACTTGCTTTAACTATTTTATTTTATTTTTTTACTTGTATGTCATGTTCTTCCAAATCTGTTTCAAATAACATTGATTTATCAACATATGTTAGTTTTACATTCAAAAAACATATATGATTACAAATGATGATTTGTCAAGACTTACAAAGATATAAATTGTTGTCATTGATGTCGGACTCAATTGGCGAAGAGAGAGGTTGCCTCGTTTCCAAGCTCAAGGCAGGGCAATGACCTTTGTTACCTAAGAAAAATATGTATATTGTATTATTAATGTTTTGCCTATCCTGTTTGTAGTTTCTGGCTCTACTACTATGGAAAGCTTTAGTTAGATGACCCCTAAAGGAGATCGTCCATCATTTTTACCAAATTAGGTGGAGAAAACCTGTTAGTAGTATGAAAAAAAATTAAGAAAATCACAAGGGTATGCAATTGCTCTTTTGGTTAAAGAAATTCTATATAATGCCATCCGCTAATTCGAGAGTTGACATGTTAATTCTAAATCTTAGATTTGATAAACTTAATATATTGTGTTCTTTTAAATACTAATTATATAATATTTATCAATACATTAATTTGGCATACACTAAAGACTAAACTATAAAATGAAGTCATATAATATGATTAAAGATAAATGTAATATATTTCCACTTGAAATTAATATAAATTCATTATTTCACTTGTATCAGGTGCTTGGCTTATAATACTGCATGCAAAACAGTCATTATAGTTCATGCAATCTTATCTTGTATTGGCATATTTCATGGTTCCTTGCTTTTCACATGTTTTTCTTATTCTTCCGAAAATTGAAACTTATACTTTCCACTTCAGTCAATATGCATTAGCAGCTATGGGAAACTTTTGGTCTTCAGAATATTTTTTTTCCCCCATTAGTTTGTTGCTTCATGCTTATTTGAACTGTATATTTTTTTTTTTTGTTAACAGTTAAATTGCCAGAACTGCTGGCCTATGTCAACATGGAAGAGGAAACGCATGCCAAATTGCAGCAAAAGCTATTAGACTTTCTAAAGTGAGTATGCTATATTGATAAATAGACTTCTCTTGGGCTTATGCTCCTGCTTGTTATGCTTCATAGCTTTCATCAGCGTATAGCATGTAGAACATCTGATGATGAGTGAAGCTTCTTTGCGTCTCTTAGACAGCAACTCTCCTTCTGAACCGACACATTATATATCTGAGTCAATCATCAAATGACCCCCTTGGTCATGGTGAAAGCTATGAATTGTGGATTTTAATTAACATGGTTAACGAAAACTTATATTTACAAAAAAGCCTTTCTACTTCCATGTACAGGTTCTTGCAGAAAAATCAGAGCTCATTTTTCCTTTCTACATATGATGGGTCCAAAAGCGTGGATGAAGCAGAAGATTAATTGGGCTGAGCAGTATTCCAACTTGGGATTGGTCATGGTGAAAGCTATGATTGGTGGATTTTAATTAACATGTTTAACGAAAACTTATATTTACGTAAAAGCCTTTCTACTTCCATGTACAGGTTCTTGCAGAAAAATCAGAGCTCGTTTTTCCTTTCTACATATGATGGGTCCAAAAGCGGGGATGAAGCAGAGGATTAATTGGAGCGGCCGAGCAGTATTCCAACTTGGGAAAAAAGTTCTGCTGCCCTGTTCCATATGTTGTTATTTCTGGTAAGACTTGGTTTTTGTGATGAAACTAGTAAGCCATATTAAAGTTTTGCGGCGATGCAACTTTGGCACTATTAGATTGACAATTTCCATTCTGTTGTCTTTCTTCTTTTGTAATTTTTCGTGGAATTGGTGATGTTTGTCAGTTATATTGCATCATTGACACCATGTTCTTGTTAACTGTCCATCATAGTTTCATCTACATCTGTATTATGTGTGATGAGGTACCATCAGTTTTCATGGTTGAGGTATCATCTTAAATTTTCTTGTTAGTTTTGATTACTAATTTTTATAGTTTAGATATTAAAATGGATGCACAGTCTTTTGCATCTAGCAACACTAGCTACTGTTTCTACTTTTCATGTTACTTTGATTTTCCAAGAATTGAAAGGTTACGTAGGTCTTTAACTGACATGCAAGATTTTTTTTCATTCACCGAAAGATGAAATTTAAAGCAGGACACGTAATTCAATGGTTATATTGCAACTTTGCAACCTTCTAATATTCATTTTGTTTCACCCAATGCACCCACTTTCTCTAGACTTTCAAATCTAATATTTGGGATCATCTCTAAAAAGTATATGAAAATGAAACAAGATGGGTAGGTGCTGAGCATGTTAGGAATGTATTCATTTTCTAAATGCAGTGGAATTGGTTATCTTAAAATAAATCATGATAAGGCATACTCCCCTAACCAATTGTAACAAAACTAAATTAGTAATTACGAAAGCACATTAGGAATATTCAGATATAATATTGTTCTAAGTAGAGGTAATTTAGTTTTATATATTGTTTAAGCTGAATAATTTTTTAGTATGGCCGCAAACCCCACATTCAAAAATTACATAAAAATAACACATAATACTGAATTAAAAAAAAAAAATCCTAGGAGAATAGAAAGGAACTTTAATTGTTATGCTTTCGTCTTTACCATATAGAATTTTATTTATTTTTGATCGTTGAGAACGTCTTAATAACATTCATTATTTTATTACTGCTCACTCTATTATTCATGAATATGTTCGCTTTATTAATCATGAGTAGATGGCAATGAAAGGATTACAGTTTTTTTTTTTTTTTCCCTCTTGCTGCCTCAAATATGAGCTCATCAATAGTAATGTCCATTAAGAATTTAGAAATTGTTAATCAGATTTTTTATTTCATTATATAATATAATGCCAGTGAGAATACTGTAGTAATTGAATGTTTAAAATAACATTTTGATGGGGAATTATTTCATATTCATTGTTAACTTATGTCTACAAAATGAATTAAGTGTAATTAATACTTATCTTATAAAACTAGGATATATAATATGTAACGTCTCATACAGAAACGGAGTGCGTTACCAGCAGGTACGTGTAAATCGATGTGCACGAGACCTATAAGTATATAAAAGCATAAATGAATGGAATTAAATACTAGTCATTTACCAAGATTTTGGAAGTTAGTCTACTGCTATATAGAAAAAAAGATATACATGTCCAAAACAGAAAGTAATAATTAAGTATTGATACAGAAGTTGGGAACTAAGCCCTCACGAAAAGTATACATATCAAATCCAAAAATACAAAAATTGAGGCCTAGGAATTTACTGTTGCTCGGTCTGCTCTAGAAAATACAAATCGTGCAATGGCGGATCTTTACTTACATCTTCAGTATCTGAGCGTGTGGAGGAGCTCAGGGTCAAACCGGTCAAGTAAAACAATAAAAAGTAAGGAGTGTGTAATATAAAAGTATGTGCATGTGTGGAAAACATTAAACAATCAATTAACAATATCAAACAGGGATATACATGCATATCAAGTCTAAATTAATATCTTATTTTAGTTTATATTTTGAACTAAATCGTGAAGAAATAGACTCGTATCGTGAAAGTATCCATGCATATTCGGGACTCGGCCAAAATGCTGGCGCTGAACCAGCCGTACCGCTAAGCACTCAAGCAGATACCGATACTGAATAATCGGTCGTCCCATCAACAGGGACTAAACAAAAGATGATGGCTTAGTACCATCCAGGTACCTCTGCGGATGGGCCCCTATTTCGGTTGCGCAATCTATCCTAAACTTTTCATAATACAATATTTGTCCACCCTTTAGTTTTTCTATAACCCAAGATTTCAAATTATATTACATGCGAATCAATCCGGAATATGATGAACCAATCATGTCAAGATTAATACATAAATATGTCTAGTAACAAGAAAGATGTGGTCCATGTCAAAATCAAGTTAACAGGCAAGTCAGGATGTATGACATTATCAAGATATGTGTATGTAATAATAAGGAAAATTCGGCATATTTTCATGTATTTTTTATAAGAAACTAGTATATATATGTCAAGTCAAGTATGATGGAATATAGAATGTTAGAATTATTGTTATGGAAATGATCATGTATGTAAACTACACATAAATACAAGTATACATATAAACACGTATGTAAATGAATATTAGGATGTAAAAATACCTAGGATGATCATGTATGTAAATCATACATATACAATTATGCATATAAACACATATTAGGAAAGTTTGTACTAAATTGTAAAATGGAAATTAAATAGGCTTAACACTATTATAACGATTATTTTAACAACATATGGATTTTCTAAATTCTAGCATGATTTCATAGTATGGAAAGTAGCAAATTTATTAAATCTTACTAATATATATATTTTTCAAGTAAACATAGATTAGTATAAAAAGAATTATGACCTAACATAATATCTCGTATAAAAGAAATTTTTTGACAGTTTAATGTAGAAACTTATTTGAAACTTTCACTCTTCACTTTAAAATATGATTATGTGTGTGTGTGTGTGTATACCTATGTTCTAATGGCAAGTGGAAAGTGATTTAAAATCATTGCATTATACATGAAGAAGCTATATGGAAAATTCAAATGTATATCCAAATATGATGAACATTCATAAAGATTGCTTATTTGTAATTTCAAAGTAAGACATATGGTTTAAGTTTGTAACTTATAGTTTACGCATAGGAGGTCATAAATAAAATCATAAATTTAATATATAAATAGAGAATATAGTGTAAGAATCATATTTTTATATTTAAAATAATTATAGAGAATTTTGTATAAACATATCACCTTTCTAAATTTAAACAAATCAAGATTCTAAATTGGCTGTAAAAGATTTTAGTTACAAATAAAATCATAAGAGTGGATATCATTCTACTTGCCTTGATGGGTTAGGAAGATAAGTCTATTTTGATACTAAAGAATTTCTTCACCTTTTCTTCTTCTTCTCTTTTCTTATTCTTCTTCTTGAGAGTTGGTGTAAAAAAAAGAGGAAGAGAGGAATGAAAAATGAAGGAGAGAGCCATGTTTAAAATAACGATAACGGTAACGTAACGTTTTGCCTCTGTTAGGTTATGTCGCATATAACGTAATGCATAACATAAATTATGCAATTTCCTACTTATTTAATAAAAATAAATATAAACTATATAAAATAATTTCTATAAATTAAAATATAAATTTAAAATATCTAAAAAATATAAAACCATTTTATAATCATAATCTATTTTAATTTTTATATTAAATTTTACAATAGATTTTACATTTATCTTCATAAATTATATTAAGTTTGCAATCGTAATTCCAGTCATCATTTAAACAAGAAAATAATATTCTAATTTTTCATTTCAATTCCAGTTATTATTATTGTTGTAATTTATATTTTGTAATATTCAATTTATTTTATTTGTAATTGTTGATTTCAGTTTAATTAAAAATTCAATACAATCAACAAGTAATATATTTCAACAATCAGAAATCAATTATAAGCGAACAAGGAAATAATCACAAATTAACAAATTAGCAATTCCAACAAGCAATCAAACAAGTCAATAACTAGTCAAGTAATAAAATTACAGTAATTCACTAATAATCAAAGTAATAATTACCAACAATATAGAAATTACTAAAAAGATAATTGTAAATAACGTAACATAATGTAATTTAACGTAACATTACATAATATAGCATAAAATAATATAAAAAACGTACCGTTATGGTGCATTGAGTTATTTTCATTTGTTACGTAGCGCTGGGACTCTGTTAGGTTACGTAACGCAATATAACGGGTTTCATAATGCGTTATTTTCAATGTTGGGAGAGAGAATAAATGATGAGGAGAATAAATGAAAGGAAAGGAGGAAAAAGATATAATAGATAAACGAGAGATATGAGGGTAAAAGAAAGGCTTGTCATGCTTAGCCAAAAGACAAGTATGGTGAAGGTAAGGTATGGGTGAATAAAAACAAAATAGGTATATGATAAATGATTAGTAATAATATGTTATTAGAGTTGTTTAAGGTCATAAATTCTAATTAAACTAACCAAAATAAAGTCAAATTAAATTTTTATAAGTCAAAAAAAGATAGACTAGTCAAAAATATATAGGGTCCATCGGTGATTAAAATAATATTATTTTAAGTGACTATATTATGATTTTCTTGAAAAATGAAACAAACACAACGCATTCACTTTGGAATTAATCTGACATCAAAAATTTAAGTTATATTGAAATAGATTGTTACATAATATAACTTCTGTAAGAACTAGCAGCTCAGCAAACAAACTTTCGTAGTAGTTTGTTCAGACATGGGTTTAAATCCTAAAGTCTTCTATTAGAAAATAAGAATCAGTTATTACATGTTGAGAAACTATCTTCCTTAGTAAGAGGTAGTAAACTTGTCAATTGACATGTTCTTACCAATTATACTCTTTTCTCAAAGGATGGGGCACTTATGTCATTTTCTTGTAATTTCTTAGAGATATTTGTGGGTGCACTAAAAACACTTCTAGAATTTATTATCTAACAACTTATTTAATATTTATGTGTCAACCAAAAGTTTTCTGAAACTACAGAGAATGTACTTCTTAAAGTTATTATTCTTCATATAGAAACTAAATTTAATAAACTTAATAAGCATTTTCAATCTTTTCCTTATCTATTTTTATTTTATTTCGGAGTCGTAATTTTCGTTGTAAATTTTAGGGATTTGAATATTCGGTTTATTATTTTCATTCAAATATGACTATGAAAATGATATTAGTGATTTAGTTGCTGAAATAAAAATATGATTTATTCACATTATGAATGATGAAATTGAAGAGTCTAGCTCGTCATTCCACCATGCTTCATCTAAGATACGTGAATTAAAATAAATTGTACTTAGGTTTAGTATCATCATAATAAAAAATAAAATAAAAAAAAAATCTTGTCATATATCATTTAATGAATTATACTATTATATTGACTATGTTGGAGCTCCTTCAAATGGCCAAAAGATATCAAAATTTTGTTAATTTGTCATGATAGAAATCATGACAAATGGCCAAAAGATATCAAAAAACTTCTTATAACGTACAATTTGTCTGAGCATCTGTGGTGGTAGTAACCTAGATTGAGTGGTTATTTGATCTTTTGACAATCTAGAAATGGATGGAGATTTAGAAACTACAAGATGACGAGCTTTGCTTTATTTGATAATCTTTCTCTATTCATTTCTATCAAGTAATATCTCCTCATTTAAAACTCTAGAATCCATATCTTTTTGTATCAGCTCTATTCATGTTTTTTTCGATATTTCCTTAGTTCTTTTAAATTATCCTACATTAATAAGCTCTCATCGTCGAACTGGTATATTTAGAAGCCTACGTTGTACACGATCAAACCATCGTAAGCGATTTTTTCGTATTTTCTCATCGATGCGAGCTACACCTATCTTAACACAAATATCGTAATTTCTCACTTTATCTCTCCTATTCTTGTTGCATATCTAGCTGAGCATGCGTATCTCTGTTACACTTATCTTCTGTGAATGATATTTCTTTATAGCCCAACATTCCGTATCATATAATAAATCTGGCCTAATAGCATTCATATAAAATTTTTCCTTTAGCCTTAACGGAATGTTACAGTCGCATAAAACTCTTGTTGCATTACTCTATTTCAATCAGCCAGTTTGTACTCGATCTCTCCATCATTCTGAATAATGGAATCCAAATACCTAAACTGAGTGTTCATTTGTATCTCTTGCTCATTCAGTGTTACAGCATTATAGTATACGGTCTATCGTTTACTAAATTTACACTCAATATACTCTATTTTAGACATACTCAATATAAAACTTCTAGATTCTAATGTGTGCCTCCATAACTCTAACTTGGCATTCACCTCTGTTCTTGTCTCATCAACTGACATAATATCATCAGCAAATAGTATACACCAAGGTATCTCATTCTGAATAGCTCTAGTAAGCTCATCCATCACTATAGCAAATAAGAACGGGCTCAATACAGATCCTTGATGCAATCCAATTGTGATTAAAAAAAAATCACTTATTAGACCACTATATGTTTTCATATTGACCATTACTTCATCGTGCATATCCTTAATTATATCAATACACTTGATGGGGACTCTTTTTTTCATCAATGTCCATCAAAATATCTCTCGTGGTATCTTATCATAGGCTTTCTCAGAGTTATTGGTCTTGACTTCGTCGGTGAAGTTAATTTTCACTTCATCAATGGAGATGTACTTAGGTCGATGGCAAAGATAATTTTCTTGTGTCCGTGGGTGGAACTGGACTTGGTGTTGTATTGGCTCTATCCACGGACTTGAGCTTTCTTCATAAGCGGAGATGACTTTGTCTTCGTTGGCGGAGAGAGCTCTTTATCGATGAAACCATTTTCCTTACTGGAGCTTTCCACCTCTGGGCCAGAGCTTAAGTTATTTGTCGTGTCGGGACTAAGTTATTTGCTTAGTTAGCAAAGGATGTTCTATCGATGCAGATGACCTTACAATAAATTTTTTGTGAGTTCTTCCATTTCTTTAGTGTCTAAAGGGTTATCTCCCCTCTTCAAATTTCACAAAACACTCTAATGAATTCTTATACGGTTTCTAGTGTGCAATAAAATGAATAAATTAGTCCAATTTATAGCGCTAAACTATAGCAATTTTGTCTAATTCTTATAATTCTTAAGCTTTAAATTCTCAATTTCGATATGGGCCAGACTCCACCTAGATCTGACCAGTCCAGTTGCCACCCCTAGTATTTTCTCGGCTGATACCGGCTTCTATCAACTATTAATTCCATCCAAATCTTTTTTGTTTTTTTAAGTTGAATCTTTCTATTGGGTATGCATTGCAATTAATATTCAACTTCAGCTGTTTTCAATTGAGTTTCCTTGATTGAATAGGCTATTATTTCCATACAAGGCATAAAAAAGGACTTGGGTTCCAGCTGTTTCAGCAGATATAGTTTCTTACAAATTACTCTGAAAATGACTTCTCTTGGATTGGGACAGATCCTCACCCATCTCTAACTGTTCATGCTACAAAATGCTTTGAAAAGTCCAAATGAGACTTGACAGCCTGACATAAATTCAGCGAGCCAAGCCATATTTATAAGTTATAACTGCCCAAAGAAATCTTGATTCAAAAAAAAAAAGATCCAAACAGTGTATTTATTACTGTAGTAGAAAGATTTGTTACTTTTATTGCATTATTGCGTGCCGCATTTGTTACATAGTGTTGCTGTTTTGAGATATAAACTGATTTAACCGAAAATTAGTAAGCTTTGTGTTTGGTTTGAGAGAAAATAGAAAGAGAAAAGAAAAAAGCAAAAAAAAATAAAATGAAGATAGAAATTAATTAGTAAAAAAATATTTTCTTTTATTTTTAGTTATTTTTTAAATTAAATAATAGAAAATATTTTCTTTTATTTTCCTTCGTTTTCACTCGAGCCAAACAGAGCCCAAAAGTAGAGTAAAACAAAAAGTGTACCTATGTTTAGTTTAGTTGCTACACGAGCCAGGTGTGAAAGAAACGAAACAAGCACACCGAGAAAAGAGAAAAGCGAGGCGGCTTGTTAGGCTTTTTCCAAATGAGCACATCATTTTCCCTAGTGAGCCCATTTTTCCGGAAAAGAACTATTTAGTGGACTCACTAGGAAAGTGGTGTGCTCCTTCGCAATCTCCCCGTTCTTCCCAACCCATCACAATCGAACTCAATTGGTATCGTGTGCCAAATTTTAATCTATCATATTAAATATTTAATATTTTCAAATTAGAATGTTGAAAATTTTATTTTTTGGACTCACTTATTGCATGCATCGAAATTGCAATTATTATTATTGTTAGTGGTTGTTTTTTGCCTAATTACAAACTTTAAGAAAAACTCGTTTGATAATGACAAGTAATTATTAAAATTTTCATTTTCATTTTTATCCATATTAAAATCGGTGAAAAGTAGAAGAAAAAGAAAATTTGTGATATTTTGGCAATAAGAAAAATTTTTATAGATTTTTTCATATAACATGTATTAGTATTAGTTAAATTTGATTTTGAATTCCAAAATTTTATTTTGAAATTCAAAATATACGAGTAATTTAAGGGTAAATAAATTTTTAATTAAAAAAGATATAGTCTGTTTCTTCGGAGCTAAGGGAGTGGTTAAATCTCTTTTTCTTAACGAATTCATCCCCATACATTGCATCCAATCAGAGACAAAAGTGATTATGACATGCCTCAATCAATCAATCCCTTTCCAGTCTTTATTCCAAGACTTAACTTGCGCCCAAACCCAATCCAAATCCCTATCCAAGGAAGCGGATGTTCAATCGGTCGATTCGTTCAGAGATTAGAGCTTTTCGATCGGATCTGAGAGTAGAAAATTGTGATTGTCATTAGAAAAATTTTCTGATCAAATTCTAACGATTCGGAATCGAACAAAGTCACTGGAGTCGACAGTAGAGTTTGTTTTTTAACGTTCAGTTAGTCGATTGATCGAAAATCAAAGTTCTCCGATCGGATCTGAGGGTCGGATACTCTAACCGTTATCGAGAAATTTTTTCGATCGATTTCAGTCGAAATTGGACGCCGGAGCTGACAGTTGTATTTCTGATCCAAATAATCAACTCTTAGTCCGTTGTATAAAAAATTTAAATAAGAAAATAAAAATTATATTTATATTTTAAATATTTAAGTAAAACGGGTGAAAAATTGATCCGAGAGCTATCCATTTTCATCTATTAGTTAAGTGAGCCCTTGTTAAGCACAAACCTTTTTTTTTTTTTTTATCATGTCATGTACTTATATTTTCTACATTTCACTTTCATGTTTATTCTCTTCTCTCTCTTTCTTTCTTTTTTTTCTGTCTGAGTCGTGCCGTGAACGTACAATTGAAAGGGATAATGAACAAAGTTTTATTCGTTCAATTTTCATTCATCAAATATTTATTTATTATATTTGCTTCATTTTTGCAAACGACGGAGATTATTAGACACTTTTCCTTCAGTCGATACCTTTGGCTGTGATCCATTAGCTTTGAATTGTATAAATTATTCTCAATCATCGTTGCAAAAACAACAAACTTTTTATTCCAAGTAAAAATCAAGAGAAAGAATTACATCATATCCTCTTATCAAACAACATATTTTCATCTAAGACTCCAACATACAAATCTTTTCGTATCACCTTCATACTAGTAATATTAGTACAGTATCTGTTAATTTACGTTGCACATGATCAAATTTATTATCGCATGAGTTGACTTTAGATATCACTCGAATATTCTGAAAGACTTACAAGCTCTCCATAATTTGTGTGAACGGACCCGTCACTTCATTTGCACTGGACAAGATGGTGAAGAGACTATAAATTTTGTCTCTTGTAGTTGTATTAAATTGCCTAAGAATAAATTCTTAGAGATAAGAGGTCGAGCCGTATCCCAATTGTCATAGACGAGATCATGATATGCTCAAATAGTATGACTTTGAAGTGCAATCGTCGAGATGCTTCCTCCGAATTGTTTCATCATGCCCACAGGCTAAATTTGGGAATTTCTAGATGGGCACAGGCTAAATTTGGGAATTTCTAGATGGGCACAGGTTTTATCCTAGTGAGCCCACTTTTCCTAGTGCGCACACTCCCAAATGAAAATCTCTAGTTTTTTTCCTAGTGAGCACACCTAAATACCATCTTTGTCCTTATCTTCTCCATCTCTTTCACTCCAACAGATTTTCCAAACCCAACTCTTCCCCTCAATATTAACTCCTCCTTCTCCAAACCCATCTCTCCCTTCTTCTCCTCCTTCAATAAACCCATCCCCTTTCCACTCTCTCTCCCAATAACCCCGAGCTCTAGCCAAACTCCTCCTTCAAAATATACTCTGTCCGGGCTAATCAGCCCGGACAGGGAGCCCGGATCAATCTTCCCTGTCCGGACTGGTTAGCCCGGACAGAGTGATTCTGCTAGCTATCTGAAGGGCCTAAGCTTCTCCCTTTTTCTTCACTTTATCTTGGAGCCTCAACTTCTTAGCAAGCATACAAGACCCGAATTGCTCCAAACTTTGGTTTTTACTTCAATTTGCTCCAAATTTTTCTTCATTTTGGTTTCTGCTTCAATTGCTCCAAGCAGCGCAGCAGGAAGATGGAGGAGGTGAAGGAGGGACAATTTTGATCAAAAATATTGATGGCAAAGTGATAAATAAAATTAACTTTTAAGTGGGCTCACTAGGAAATATGCTGTGCCCATCTATAAACTCCCCTGAATTTGGACCCTCCATAAACAGTAAAGCACTCACCTATTTGAGCTTTTTGAGCAAATTTTATCCCCGATGTGGTTCTAATAAAAAATAGAATTTGGATCTCCATTTTTATTTAAGATGTAATTATAGTTATCATCAAAATAATGAATGGTTTAAAAAAAATTTGTGTAAAGTTTAACGCAAATCATTTTTGGGTGGAGGGGTGAAATTTTTTAACTATCCACTAATTTAATAAAAAAATATAAATAAATTATTTTTAATGTAAAATATATTTTAATGCAAATCATAGATAATAAGTATTAGTTTAGAAATAAATTTGACTCTAAATAAGTCTCGTTTTTTCTTTTTTTGCAATAACGACCGATCGACAATGAGAACTTCAACCGCCTAATAAATTACTACTTTTAACCAACTCATTAGCATCTCTAACTAATTTTTCAACTTGAATCCCAAACTGAACGGGCAGTTACAATCAACGTGGATTCTAGAAGCTCACCTTCCGATTGCCACTTATATTAATTTTTAATAATTATCAACAAAACAAGATAATATAAACATTTTTGGGGTTAAAAAAACTTTGAATTAAAAAAAAAAAAAAAAAAACAGTTACGTCGCGAAGTTGCCAGCCCACCAGAATCATTAACTGCAGCTCTCAACTTCATTACCCATTAAACAATTTTAACCGAATTGGTTAGCTGTCAATTACCACAAAATAATATTATTTAAATATTATTAGTACTTATTTCATCTTCATTTCATTTTTTATTATATAATAGTAATTACGCATATGAGCTGATTAATATAAAAAAAACTTAAGTCTTTTTTTTTCCCCTCATTGCTTTTATCTTAACATCTTTTTTCCTCCAAAATACCCCCATTTTTTCCCTGTACAAAAAGAACTTATTTTTTTTACTAAAACTGGCAAAAAAAAAAAACTAGAGGCAGAAGGAGGGAACAGAAGAACTAAACATCTAAAGAAGACTTTTTTTTTTTTTTTTTTTGCAATCTTCTCCATCATCGATCGATTCTTCCTCCTCGATCCTCTCTTTCTCTCTCTTCTACTCGATCTTGGCGATGCCGATCCTCTTCACGGCGGCGTTCCTCACGCTATCCGGCGCCGAGCTCATGCACATCAACCCCCCCGCCCCCTGCTCCACCCCGCTCATGTACCTCCTCACCTCCTTTCTGATCATCTCCTGCATCACCGCCAAAAACTCCACGCTGAAGGGAAACCCCTGCCTCCTGTCCTCAGCCGCCACCGGCGAGACCGCCTCAGCGGCCACCGGCGGCGAGAGCATCAGCACGTCCTCATTCTGGCCCCGCTGCTGGGGCCTCGCCGCCACCTCGTGATCGGCGTCGATCTGATCGGATCCGGGAAGGGAGAGGCTGAGGGAGGTGACGGGATCGTTGGCTCGAACATTCTCGGCCACCGGGACCTCGATCGGCCCGGTTCGGGGCACCGGCCGGTAAATCTGGACCGGGTGGCTGTGGTTGCTGGAGTCGCTGACGTCGGAACCGGACGGAGATCCGGGGCTCAACGAGATCACCGGCCCGGCGCTGTTTGATCTCTTAACGGGCCTCGGATCCGACTCGAGATCGAGAAGGTCCGACCCGATGGTGGCGGGGGAGTACTTGCGCTTGAGGGTGGAGTTCCAGTGGTTTTTGATAGCGTTGTCGGTCCGGCCCGATAGGAGGCGGGCGATGGTGGCCCACTTGTTGCCGAACCGGCGGTGGGCCCGGATGATGGTCTCGTCCTCCTCCGGCGTAAAAGGCCGATGCTCCACCTGTGGGCTCAGCTGGTTGCACCACCGAAGTCGGCACGACTTGCCGGACCGGCCCGGGATCGACTTGCTGATCAGCGACCAGTTTCGTGGGCCGTGCTTCTGGACCAGCTTCTGCAGCGCGTCGTCCTCTTCGGGGCTCCATGGGCCTTTGATCCGGTCCATGTCTTTGGTTTTAGTGCTCATTTTGGCCTTGAAGAAGATCTTGGGGGGTTTGTGGTTTCCTTTTCTTTTTTTTTCTTTTTTTATCTATCGTTACTGGATTGAGAGGGGAGAGACAAAGCGGAGGGGTGGGATAAGGGGGGTATATATAAGTGGCGAGGGTGACGGGGAGTAGCCGGTAACGGATGACCGGTAAATGGGGATGGGGGCGTTTTGGGTGAGAGCTCGTTCCAGGCAGGCGGTTGCTTGGGTACAGCTGGCATGGGAACACGCGTCGTGTTTCCGCTGCCGGTTCAGTTTTTTTTTCGCCCTTTCCTCAAAGACCGGCTTTAGGAGATAATTACGCTCCTGCCCCTCGCACTCAAACCCCAGATACGTTTCAAGTACGGAAGTCCGAAACCGAGCTCGACGGGAGCGCACCACTTGCATTTTTGATTCGCCGTGGTCAAGTGGGCTCACTAGAAAAAAAAAAAAAATGGTGTGCTACTTAGGAAACTCCCGCTCGATGATTGCCCGCATTTTACAAGCACACCCTCCAATAATTTTCTTATTCGTAGAAGGAGACACAATATGCGAAATCTCAGATTTGGGAAGGGGGTAACTGTAAAAAGAGGTACGATATGGGTGTCGTCGGTTATTATTAGTGAGTTACTTGATTTCAAAAGAAACGGCGGTTAGACTCGCTAACTGCAGTCTGTTTGAGTGAAGTTAGAGGGATATTTGTTCCTTTTCTAAAATTAAAAATTAAAAGTATTTCAAATTTGGAAACGGGTGGGGCCCAGAACAACGCGGTGTACGTGCTCATACGCAAGTCCAAGAATACACAAGTTAGGCGTACATGTCTCCTTGTTCTTCAGCACAGGGAGGTAACGTAACCTCCCTCAGAATAAACAAAGAGAGTATCGAGCTCCGCTTCAAGATTCGTGCTGGGCCTCGCCGTACGTGTCGAGTACCAGCACGAGCTTGGGCTGGGGAGGGGGCCGACTTATAATTAAGTTCTAGCACTGATAGCTATTTTTTTTTTTTTTTTTGAATTTTAAAATTTTTGGACGGAAAGGTGAGCGAAGGGTGGGGATGGGGGGCTTTGACCGAGACCAAGCTGGCAAGCATTTTGTTTAGAGAAGGAAATATCTCTAAATTATTAGATATGGTTGGTTTGAGATTCTATATATATAACGGGTAATGTTTCGGATTTTGATTGATTTTAAAAATATAAATTAATAGTCCTAAATTATAAAGCAAGAGGCAAGGGGGGATGGAATGAGATGGAGAGATATAACGACTTCGTATTCTCACCTGATTTAAATGCACCCAGTTTTGCACCTGTGGAGGTTGGTGGGCCCTGTGATGTGGGTGGAGGGGGGAGTAGGATGTGGACAAAGGCCGCGGGAGTCATTGATTGCTGCAGTCGTGTCAGTCCAGGCTGTAAACCTGCCATGGGGGCCAACTGCACCTCTAACGGCCTCCACTGGGCGTGGAGGGTGCTGGGGAAGGACACGTGTCGGTTAAGTCTGCGAACTGCCAAAAACTGACTCCCTGACTTCTTTGGATTGGACTGCTCATAACCTCCTCCACCTCACCGTTTGCAGACCTCTTACCGACCTTCGCATGTCAATTTTTCATTTTACGCCCTCCTCTTCTCTGTTTTTTTTTGCATGAAACCAATTAGCAATATTGCTTCTTTTTCTTTTTTATAAATATCTATAAAGTAAAAACTTATGGAATATTAATATTTGTAGAAATACTCAAACGATATCAACAAAAAGATTGACGGAAAGGTTCAGGATCACTGCAAATGTATATTTTTCGATCACTTAAATTCCTCCCGTCTTCTTCAATAACAAAACATGTTGTATATCATGATTTAATAATATAATGGCTATGTGGAGCAGGGGTTGTCGGTGGGCGAGGCTCTCTGTTCCGATTCACAATCCAAATCCCACAGCTCACTCAATCTTATAAATATAAAATATATAACAAATGTAAAAAATATGACATCTCAATTATCTTGGAGACTCGTACACCGTACACACCCACCCACCCGCCAAAAAGCCCTTGGCCGTGTTAGCCTGGCAAGCTTTGATTTCCAAGTCCCAACCCCTTTGACTCCACCTCTACACCACACGAATGCAGTGTCCCTTGTCTCCTCAATTATCATTCAGAGCCCACCCCTCCCAAGGGGTAGGGGAAATTCTAAATGCGCACCATATTTGTCTAGTGAGCACCATTTTCCCCTATGTTACAATACTCACAAGTAAAATGTCGTGCGCATTTAGAATTTTACAAGGGGTTGGGCGTCCCATGCATAAAATATTGCAGTTAAATTTTTTTATCTTAAATCATTTAGTACCTTTAGAGATGCCGACTTAAATCTTATCTGTAAGAATTCAGATTTCACATGTATATCTTAACAATAAGATCAAATATGGTTTTAAAATGTTAGAATCAAATGCATGTCTATGTTTTTTAGTGCATATAGATATTAAATTTACTAGCCGTATTTGTATTTAATCTAAATAAATAAAAACAAATATATAAATATTCATATACGAAACGTGTTAAATCTCTTTGCACCCCTAATCATAATATATACTTAGAAAGTTGAAGGTTGAGTCATTTAGATAATCATAACTAGGCTCAGATTTTCAAGTTTAAAATATAAAACATTCTCTCCACGAGATAGAGAAAGAAAGAAATATAATTTATAGGTAGCATTTTAACAAGAGTTAATTACACTCAGATTTCCTATAGTATGGGGATATACAACCTATTACCCTTAAAATTTTAAACTCTCACTTAAACTTCTTAACTGTGGGAAAAAAAAATTTTGTCTAAGTTTTTATGTCAGTTTTTTTCTGCGGTCCATAGGGTCTAAATGAAAGTTTTAAATTTAAGAGTGAAAACTTATACACCTCTCATACTTCATAGTATCTTAGTGTAATTAACAATTTTGACAATGACAAAAGAGAAAGGTGAGCTCACTGAGCAATATGATGTGCTCAAATAGAAATCCCTTTATTTATCCTTGCGTTATACACGGGTAAGTTCGTTGAGCTGGAATGTGGAATGTGTTTACTCTTTTACTCTTTCGAAATAGCACGTATTAGTCTTATGACGTACAATTTCTCTCTTTTCCCAGTTACATGAACTAACTTTCTATACCTTAGATTAGTTGAATTTATGGCGGATCAACCACAAACGAGTAGTGTATTGAAAGAATTTTTGATTATCGCTTAAATTACATATGAAATTAAAGTAAGTATTTTCTAATTTCCCACACCAAACAATCAAGATCTAAAATAGTTTTTTTAGTGAACGATCTATATGGTAACACAAAGTGTATTATCTAATGGTAAGCTTTTAATTTTTTACAACTGTTCACTGAGTAATGTGCTGTGCTCAAATAGAACTTCCTATAAATAAAGTGAGAAGGACACCACAACCGATAATCACCAAACCCAACCGTTACAACTTCCACCCCCCACCCGCTCCGTCCAGTAATCCCTCGATTTACCCCTCCAGCGAAAACAAACCGCACACCTCATCCAATAGTAATCGGCCACGTATGACGGTCAGATTGCGGTCAACTCAGTTCTGTGCAGTTAAAGTAATACGAAACCGAACGAAAAAAAAAAAAAAGAAGCGAGATTTGGGGAATCGTACCACGATCATGCAGCGGTTACGCGTTGACAGCTATCTCTCCTCTGTCTCTCCAGTTAAGAAATGAGAAATCTCCACGAAGCCGAGTCGCACGTGCCAGTACCTCGGCCGTGCCCCCCGGCGCACGTGCGGGGGCATGCACAGCCTTTTGGCAGCAAGCGCGTCCTGTCCCTCTACCTCTTTTACCCCTAAACCCCTATCAAAATTACTTTTTTTTTTTTTTTTTTTTTCCTAATTTGCAAACAACCAAAGGGATACATAAAAGGGTAGATCCGTCAATACAGTAGAAAAGTTCACATGATAAGTATGGAAACGGTAGGTCGAGGATGCTCCCCATCTCAAGCACCGTCGGGTTTTATTTAAAAATAAGCACTTGGTCGCATGCGAATCCGAATATTACCCGATTAAATCAGCTTAAAAAAGGAAAAAAAAGGAAAAGCAATAAAAATAAAATATTATTTGAATAATTATTTTGTCCCGGTTGTCTGGCAAAGAGATACCAAAACTTGCTTTCCCGAGACACAAACTAACTTTAATTAAACCTTTTCTAATTACGTCATTATATGCTTGTAATTATTTTAACTAAAGTTAGATTCCATCATCGCTGGTAATTTTCTTTGGGGAAACAAAAAGACAGCGATGCCGCCTTCACACAAGCAAGGAGAAAAACGTGCACCATTTACTAATCACTGCCACCCCAACTTTATTTTTTAAAATATTATTATTCTTTTCAGCTTTTTACTTTTTTCCCCTCTCCCCCTCTCTCTCTCTCTCTCTCATGAATTATTGACGTCACGTGAAAAACAAGTGGATAGACATCAAGTCATCCTTGCGCCGGGGTTGTGGGGCCCACGGGGGCTGCCACGTGTGCCCAACTCCCATCCGCCCAACTACTGCCATCCCCACATGCATGAGCCACGTGCGGTTGGGGTTGGTGGGGCCCAGCAGACTGACGTGGCGTCTCTTTCCAAGCTGCGCCGACCGCTCTCTGCAGTCTCTTTCGCTTCCGGTTTCTCACTCGGGCCGTTTGGGTCGCGGTGTGGGGAGGCGGGGCCCGAGCCCGCCCGCGGGGCGGTGCGGCCACGTCAGCGGCGCCAGCTACGACGCACTCGCTCCCGATCCCTCTCGTTGGGAGTCGGGACGAGCAATAATTCAACCACCAGTTTTGAATCCGACCCGGTTCTCACCCGCTGAGTTTGTGGGGTCCACTGAAGCGGGTCTGGATCAGTTGCGTGTCTGCGCCCGGACTGAAGTGGGGACAGCATCTCTTCGGGATTCGGAGGTGGGTGGCATATCCCAGTGTGGTCTCCACGAGACGACGCTAACGTGAGCCGGGGGGAGGCTCACGATAGCGGGGGCGGGGGGAATGGGATAGCTGCTTCGAAACGGCCGATCTGCCAACTGACTCCCACTTCCGCGCTACGCGACAAAAGAAGCCGTTGGGCTCGCCAGAAACCAAAACTATCGATCAATTAATATTATTATTTTATTAATCAATAACTACGATTGATATTTTTGTCCCGCATAGAAATTGAACCAACTGAGAAGCTGTATGCGGTAATTGGACAGGTTCTTTTAATATTAAATAAAATACACAAACCAATTTTTTTAAAAAAAAAAACAATTTAATTCTGTCGTAAGAGATGGGCAATCAACATTCAAACACACTAATATTTTGGATTGGACTGGTTTGCAACTTGCAAGTTGGAATCCATCAGGGAGTTTCTAAAGGTGCACACTGGTGCATCTTTAGAAACTCCCCATCCATCATAATAATATTTTTCAAAAAAAAAAATAATAATAAAAAACAATATGTTCTCATAAAAGTATCTCTACATCAATATCCATCTCAATCCAACCAACGAACGGCAATGAGGTTGGCGAGTTTTGTTTATCATAGACCCCACCAAGTTCCCACCAAGGCGACTGGAGTTTTTTTTTTTTTTTTTTTTCAATAGTTAAATTATTTATTTAAATTATTCCTCCACATAAATTATTCAATTTTTTTTTTTAAATAAAAAATGCTTGCTAGATCAGCTGTTTTCAACAATCTATCTGATTTGATGCACACGCCTGCTTTCTAACAATTACTCTTGGTTTTTCATAGTACTTTAGTATAATAATTCTTTGCATTAAACAAAGTCTCTCTCTCTCTCTCTCTCTCTATATATATAACGGTAAATTCATCGACGGTGAATGAATTTCTCTCACCGCACCTTAATGGTCCAATAAAATTATTACACGTGGCACACTCAAAATAACAAATAAAGAAACTTCTATAATCACCTTTTGAGTGGCGCAATGTGTAATAATTTTATTGGACCACCTAAGCGGCAATAAAAGAACTTCCTTCACCGTCGGCGAATTTCCCGCTTTATATATATATATATATATATATATATATATATATATATATATATATATATATATATATATATATATATATATATATATATATATATATATATATATATGGGATTACTGTAAGTGAGCCGCCAACTCAGGAAAAGTTACGTGAGCTAGCGGCAAAACTATAATGATCCAATGATTTTTGTTCAAATTTTTTTTATAATTACTATCTCTACCTCCTTAACTTCTTTCGAATTAAATTTTATAAATTTTAGAGTTCATTTATCTGTTTATCAAGTGCATATAAGATATTTTTTTCATTGAAAACCGTTAATTTTGTGTTAACTTGATGGAGGATCAAATCAAAATTAAAACCCAAGAAATTGGGTGTGAGTGAACCCTAGGGGGTCGAGATCACAATTCAAATTTTTTTTAAAAAAAACATTATTGGAGATAGTGAAAATGAACTGCAGCTCAGGTAACTTGCGTGAGCTGTCAGCTTATCTCAATTTTTCTCATATATATATATATATATATATATATATATATATATATATATATATATATATATATATATATATATATAGGGATTACTGTAGGTGAGCCGTCAGCTCAGGAAAAGTTACGTGAGTTAGCGGCAAAAGTATAATGATCCAATTATTTTTCTTCAATTTTTTTTTACAGTTACTATCTCTACATACTTAACTTCTTTCGGATTAAATTTCATAAATTTTGGAGTATATTTACTCTTTCATCTAGTGCATACAAAATGTTTTATTTATTGAAAACCGTTAATTTTGTGTTAACTTGATGGAGGACCAAATCAATACTAAAACCCAAGAAATTGGGTATGAGTGAACCCTAGGGGGGCGAGATCATAATCCAAAAGAATTTTTTTAAAAAAGATTATTGGAGATGATGGAAATGAACTGCAGCTCAGGTAACTTGCGTGAGCTGCCAGCTCATTTTCATTTTTCTCATATATTTATATATATATATATATATATATATATATATATATATATATATATATATATATATATATATATATATATATATATATATATATATATATATATATATATATATATATATATATATATATATATATATATATATATAAAAAGTGTGTTTAAGTTTTCTCAATAGTGAATTATTTATATAGGTGCATTTAAATCTTAATATAAAGGGTATATATAGACGATTCGAACAATTAATTGTAATCTCCATACTTTAAAGTGATGGTGTACAAAAAGTCATGCATATTCAATACTTCTGACAGTATATTGAACATGTACAAGATGAACATGTTTTTAATAATAGAACAAATAAGAGCTCTTGATCAATTATAAAATAGTGTCTAAATTATACGATTTGTTTATGCGCGCGCCATCTATTGAAAGCCTAAATATCATAATTAACGGTTCGGATCATCCATACAAATCACTACGTTGAGATTTTCAGCACCTCAATAAGCAACTCCCTATAAAGTCACCTTCAGATACACCATTACACACACATATATGGAGTTATTTATAGAAGCGTTTTTAAATCTCAATATAGAAAATGCATATAAACAATCTAAATCGCTACTTAGGATATTGAATTAATAGCTATTAATTCTTCAGATCATCAACACAGACACTTTGTATTGAAATAGACATGCTTTTGGTGCACATTTTTCATAATATAATTATTTTAAAGTTTGGCGTTTACACGTGACACAATTTTGTAGGTTGCTTCAACTTTTGTTCTTTTGCCTTGTTGACCCAATGGATAGGTTTGAATCTTAACTAAGACTAATCCCTATTAAGATCCAGCTTAATCCTTGGACCCTTGTGTCATTTGGATTCGGGTCTGATAAGTACGAATAAAGTGCATTTCCCAAAGTAATGATTTTAGATCTATGTATGCTTATTGGTTAAACCCCAAGTCCTTATCCACTAAGCCTGTTGATAATAATTAAACAAAATCCTATGATTATTGTTTAATTAATTAATTAATTTACGATGTTTAAGTTGTATGCCTGCCGCAAGTAAACTTAGTAAACTAACGTCACGCCATCTTTAACTTTTATATCTGACTGTTTTTTTAGGGCATACGTTGCGTGTAGTATATACTTTATGTTTAGCAATACAAAATAGGAGGAGGAGGAGAAAGAGGAAAGAGATTGAGAAGTCACTGTATTTTCTAGTGGGTTTCTCTCTCTCCAAATTTCGTTATCGACTTGTATCGTGTCAAACATCATATCTAGGGGGAGCATCTGTCGGTTAAACCAAATAGACGGAACTCAATTCAAAACCGAAACCGAATAAAAAATTTGGCTCGGTTTCGGTTTTCAATTTCGCTGTAAGAAATTTTTAATAAATAAATTTTCTTAGGCCATGTACTAAGTAGCTCATTAAAATAAACAAAAAACTTTTAAGTAGAAAATAATTAAAGTAGTTACTAAGCCAAAAGTTAATATAATAAAAAAATATTTTATTTCAGGTTTTCTGGTCGGTTTTGATTTTAATAGGTATAGAAATCTGAATCGAATCATGTTTAAAAAAAATCAGTTTTCAAACCGAATGGAACAAAAAAATGAATAAACCGAACCGATGAGTTCGGTTCGGTTCTCTGATTCAATTAGGTTCTTTTTGGTATTTTGCTCAGCCCCAATCAGAAGAGAGAGAGAGAGGGGGGGTGAAAGAGAAATCACTACACCGATACTAATCCAAAGATGTGTGATGCCTCCACATCTTTCCAATAGTTTGCCTCCTTTGAACAACAATCAATCAAAAGAATAAACAAAAGGGTTAGTGAGGTGAGAGGAAAGAGAGATTAACTTGTTAATTACTACTAATTTATCTATTAATTAAAGTAATAGAGTGGGGATGATGATGATGGTGATGATGATGATATAGGTCTAGAAGGAGGGAACCAAGCACCACTCTTGATGGGATCAAGGCAACAAGCTCCTCCTCCTCAATCTCAAATAATTTAACATTTCTTTTATGCTATCACTTGCACTATATATAAACATTTTTAATTTTTTAAAATAAATTATGGGAAAAAAAAAAAAACCAAACAAACACCCACGTCACCAGCTCATGTTTGTTTGTGACTTTTGTGGTTCGGTTCGCAAACACCACTTGATTATTTAATATTTTTTTTAAAAAAATGGGCCGTTCTCTAATTGAAACGGCCACTAATGGGACAGTGGGCTTCCGACGCAACTGAGGCGGGGCCCACTTGGGTTGGCCGTGGAATCATCATCACTTAGTTTTTTTTTTTTTTTTTTTTTTGTTAATTGGGGATTTTGTTCTCTTTTGCTTTGTTGAGTTGAGGGGTGGCCACCACTCCCTTTGATTCTGGGACTTGGGAGCTCTGGGGAGTTTCCAAAGGAGCACACCACTTTTTCTAGTAAGCCCATTAGTTAGTTCTTTTTTGTTTGGATTTTCAGTTGGAAAGTGAGCTCACTAGAAAAAATGGTGTGCGCCTTTGGAAACTCCCTTTCTTTTATGTTGTGCCTCCCATGGAGGTGGTTTTGATATTTTTTTTTTTTAATTAGGTTGGTGATAATTGTTTATTACACAAGTTGATTGTGTCATGTCCAAGGTTAAGTTAGCTTGATTGTGGATGGGGAATTAGTATGAATGTTTATGTCATAATACAATGATAGCTGACAGCATCTTATTGGAAAAAAAAATTATTTTGTTTTTTCTCCGATCGATAAAATTTTGTAGGTGGCTAGCTAACCCCTAGCTTTATAGATTATAACTGCATTTGCTGTAAGTTGCATTTTTCGCTATTTGGTTGTGGTTACGGTTGAAAATGTTTGTAACAACTAATGTACTTACAGTAATTACAGTTGCAGAAAAAAGTGATTGTACTGGGTCATTTCTCATACCTCTTGAAATAAAAAAAAAAAAAAAATCAGTATTTGAAAATTTTTGTAACTTTAGTTAGATACCACCTTAAATTGCAGCAATTTTTTTATTGTCGTAGCTTCAATTGTAGTAATATAAATTGACACTTATAACATCACTTGAAACAACCATGTGTTGAAAGACTCTTCATGGTGAGCGTTGAGCGAAATTATTTTATATTTTAACAAGCCCCCGTAAGTTGAAGCTCCATTTTGGATAGAAATATGAGCTTTACGCAACGATATATATATATTTTTTAAAACCCGCAATTAAATACGCGCCTGGCAGGAATTGAATCTGGTTTGCTCTGATACCATGTTGGAAGACCTTTTCGCTGCACCAAAACTCCGAAGTTATGGTGAGGGTTGAGGATAATTATCTTGTATTTTAACAAAATGGAATAATTTGTTAACCAGATTTATTTTAACCTACTTGGTCAAAAAATGTTTGACAACATTAACTCGAGTTAGAGATGCTTAATATTAAGTTGCCAAACATAGACTCAAGATTTATGCTTGAAAATATTGATTGCATCTGAATTTGAATTTGTTAAGCTACTTGGGCTATTTGCCAATAAGTCTTGTCTCTAATGGGCTCATCCCTCTCCACTCTAATTTCGATTCTCAGTGTGGGACTTAATTTGGATAATACAGTATTAAAAAAAGGCTTAATTACATTTAAACTCTCTATAGTAAAGAAGTATATAACTTATCACCCTTAAAGTTTTAAACTCTCACTTAAATTCCTGGACCGCGGAAAAAATATTTTCGTTTGAGCTTCTCTGTTAGTTTTTTTTGCGGTCCATGGAGTCTAAGTGAGAGTTTTAAAATTTAAGAGTGATAAATTATACACCTTTCATAGCATAAGGAGTCTGAGTGTAATTAACCTTTTAAAAAAAACGTGCGAGTTTGACTAGAAGAGGGTAAAAAAAAAAAAACTCCTTGGGCTATTTTATGGGCTGAACATAGCCCTATATAAACCTTCTAATTGAGATTGGGTGAAGAAACTTATACAATACCCTCTAGAGGCAAAAAAAATGATTCAATAAGTTACCAAAGTTCCGTACTTATAGAGTTTCCTTCTCAATTTCTCTCATTCTCAAGGGGACTGAAAGAATTTCTTCTTTATTAGCTGTCAATGAGCTGCAGTCCACACAAATAAGTGGGCTTGCAACCAGCCCAACTACCAGTAGAAATGTACAATATAACCCATAGCCAATTCAATATCATGGAAATGTAAAATCCAATATATTTAGACGTGCGATTCGCTTGGATATGAAAAAGATAATGTTACCGACAAGATAATCCCACTTGATGTTATTATTATGTCCCTAAATGCAGGTATGATCCAAAAAACCCGTATAGTTTATAACAAAGTCATCATCATCTCATTTCAAAGTTTAGACCAAAGTTGATAGGTTAACCATGTAAATTGATCATATACAAGAGCTGGGAGTATCTAAATGAGCACACCACCTTATTTTGTGTTGTGCTGCTGTATTAATCTGCTGCTAATACCATTCGAGAACTAATCCAGCTAATCGGTCCAAATTGTAATTGATTGATTGTGACTCAACTCCCATCCACCAAATAGGAGCTCACAATTTTCAAACATCAATCATTTTTGTCCACATTTTTTTGTCATGGAAATTTAGCTAAAACTTAAAAAAAAAAAAAGAAAAAAAAAAGACGAACAATGATGTGAAATTTGTGGGCACAATATTTGACCCCACGTTCTAGAAATTTGAACAGTGTGGCTGTACTAGAGTCAGCGGTTTTAGTTGGAATGAACGAGTCCCACCCAATAATAACAATAGAGCAGTTGGCTTTGTTTTGTCTTGGCCACAATAAATTCAAAATAAATAACAAAATTAAATAAAAATTGAATGTACTTACAAACTGTAACTTTCATTGATAGCAACAATGGGGCTTATTGTAACTTATATTTCCCAGTTAAATTTGTAGTAATACAAGTCACTGAAATTTGTGTTAATATATTTAGTTTTGGAGTTACAAGTGTTAGTTGTAGATATTTTAAAATATGATTTTTTTAATTTTTTTTTTAAGATCTCTGAGAAATATTCCATTTAGCAATAATACAATTACTTTTACAACGGAAAGAGGACAATTTTATTCAATTTTTTTTTCATAAATTCAGTTACTGCTAGTGAGTAAGTTGTTGCAATTGTATGTATAAATTTTTTGCAACAAAACAATTCATGTAATTTTTCCTGAATTGACATATATATATATATATATATATATATATATATATATATATATATATATATATATATATATATATATATATATATATATATATATATATATATATATATATATATATATATATATATATATATATATATATATATATATATATATATATATATATATATTACTGTAGGTGAGCCGCCAGCTCAGGAAAAGTTACGTGAGCTAGCAGCAAAACTACAATGATCCAATGACTTTTTTCAATTTCTTTAATAATTACTATCTACACCTATTTAATTTCTTTCAGATTAAATTTTATAAATTTTGGAATGCATTTTCCCTTTCATCAAGTGCATACAGAATGTTTTATTCACTGAAAATCGTTAATTTTGTGTTAACTTGATGGAGTAAAAAATCAAAACTAAAACCCAAAAAATTAAGTATGAGTGAACCCTAAAGGGTAGAGATCATAATCCAAAAGAAATTTTAAAAAAAGATTATTAGAGATAGTAGAAATGAACTGCAGCTCAGGTGACTTGCGTGAGCTGTCAGTTCATTTCCATTTTTCTCATATATATATATATATATATATATATATAAGCTACGTAAGTTAGCGGTAAAATTATAATGATCTGATAATTTTTTTTAACAATTACCATATCTGCTTTCTTAACTTCTTTCGGATTAAATTTCATAAATTTTAGAATTCATTTACCTTTTCATCAAGTGCATACAAAATGTTTTACTTATTAAAAACCGTTAATTTTGTATTAACTTGATGGTGGACCAAATCAAAACTAAAATCTAAGAAATTGGGTATGTCCTAGGGGGTCGAGATCATAATCCAAAAGAATTTTTTTAAAAAAGCTTATTAAAGATAGTGGAAATAAACTACAGTTCAAGTAACTTGCGTGAGCTGTTAGCTCATTTCTATTTTTCTCAAATATATATGAGTAAATAGGAAATTCACTGGCAGCGAAGGGAGTTCCTTCACCACCGCTTAGATGGCCCAATAAAATTATTACACGTGACGCCACTCAAGAACTCCCTTAACCACCATTTGAGTGGCGTTACGTGTAATAATTTTATTGGACTAGCTAAACAGCGGTGAAGGAACTTCCTTCATCGCCGGTGAAATTTCCGTCTTCTCTCTCTATATATAAACAAACTTTCTTGTTCTGAGTGATAGACATGGATTTGGCGGGTTATAATGCGCATATCTTATTTTCTTGCTTGATGGTGGTAGGAAACAACATGTTTTTTATATGCTTAACTTAAATTTCAACGAGATGAGATATGATTAAGGGGAGAATATTAAACAACTAAAAGATACGTTTTAACTAACGATCAGATTGGACAAGTCAATTCCTCAAAATTTCAATTAATTTATCGGCCGATAGATTCTCTCGGACTTAAATGGATGAGAGAATTTTAATTCAAATTTGTCAACATAAAATAGAGAGTTCGGCCAATACAACTCTTGCCCTCATTTTCGTCTTTGATTGTGATGTGTCATGCGACCAATGAGATTAGAGTTAATTAACAAGATGGCTACAACTCTAATATTTATTGCTCTTTTTAGTGGTACTATTTGTTGTGCATCTTGATAACTTTGGTAGGTTGTTGTCAGTTTGATTCGGCAGGTGAGTTGTTAATTTAAAGTAAGAGATGTACGTTTTATGCATTTCTCAAATTGACAAGGATGACAGAACAGAACCTCTGACTAATGGGCCGGGCCCGTGCCCGGCATGGCACGGTGGCCATGGGGCCGGCCCGCCGGCAGGGCACGGCAGGCCCGTGTCGTGCCTGGGCCGAGGCGGGCCGGCCCGGTTTTTTTTTTTTAAAAAAAAAAAAAAAAAGGGGGAAGTTATATCATATGATAAAAATAAATGTTATATTACTCTATAAATCTCTTTAGAAATTATACAAAACCCGAAGAGAGGGGAGAGAACCCTAGCCGTCACCCTCAACTTGTTCTTAATATATTTTCTAAGAGATTTATAAGTTAAAAATAAAAAAAAAATTGAAAATACATGAATATCCTTACAAATTTAAATACTTTTAATCAATCTTCATTTTCTTCCGGTAAGCCTAAGATCTCTATTACATCTTCTTCATTAGTCAAGCCTTGTTCCCTGTCTTCTGCGTCGTACCAATCCTTCAAGCAGACACACATCTCCAATATGTCCGACGCCATTGAGGTTCTCAAGTACGTGAGCACTCTACCACATGCGCTAAAAGCAGACTCCGATACTACAGTAGACACTGGAGGAGTTAGTAGATCACGGGCCATGTTGGAAAGCACGGGATATGTTTTTTCCTGTGATTTCCACCATGCCAAAATATCAAAGGATTCATACTTTTCAGGAGATGCGTTATCTTCATAGCTAGCTCTCTCTAAATAATAATGTAATTCATTAAAATATGTACTACTTTGTCTTGGCTTTTTTCTGTTAAATAGAGATGATATTATTGGATTACGAATTTCCCTAGTAGATGGTTCTTTTGTAGTTTGTGTTGGCACACCATACATATTTTCATAAGTTTTATATATAATATCTAAACATGTTTTAATATCATTAAGTAAATCCCTCACATTATTTTCATAAGACATATTTGTATAAAATAAATCTATTAATATTTCAAGTCCATCTAACTTGCAACGGGGATCCATAACAGTTGCAAAATATATTAATTATGGAAAATCTTTAAAATATTTATTAAATTTAATTTCCATAGGTCGAACAATACTTTCAAGTATAGAGTTGTTTCTACATTCATTAAAAACCGAAGTAATTTCGGTTAAATAATATAATGCAATATGTGTAGTTGGGTAATAACTTCCTGAGAGTACTCTAGATGCATCTTCAAATTTGCCTAAAAACTTAGAAATGCAATGCAACTGGTGCCATTCATTATTATCTAAACTATACATTGGTGTCTCCATTTCATTAAAAGCATTTATTACATTTTTATACTGAATAGCTATATTTAACATTTTATATATAGAATTCCATCTTGTTCTAACATCTACAGGTACAATTCTAGGTGATATTTTCATATTTTTACATATTTGTTTAAATATTTGTCTTCTTGGCCCACTATCTTTAATAAAAAGTAATGTATACCTAAGATTCATTAGTGAATCATTTACTATTTTTAATCCATCTTGAACGCATAAGTTTAGTATGTGGCAAATACACCTAACGTGGAATAATTTTCCATCTAGAATTGGTTTTGTATAATTTTTAAGAATTCTAATTGCGTCCGTATTTTCAGAAGCATTATCCAAAGAAATGGTAATATTTTATTGTCTATTCCAAAAGCTGAAAATTTGCCTAAAAAATACATTTAGCATGGTTTGTGATAAATTTTGTGCATTGTGAGAAAATTCAAATACTCTAAACCCTATTATTCTTTTCTGTATGCACCATTCTTGATCTATATAGTGTGCCGTCATGCATAAATAATGAGTCATATTTCTAGCTTCCCAACTATCTGCAGTTATTGCAACTCTAAAAATTAAAGAAGAAAAAATAGCTATTAAAGTGTCTCTCTGCTCTTTATATAGTTTGAACATATCAGATGTAGATGTTGAACGTGAGACTTTTTTAAATTCGTCAATAAATGATGATTTACAAAATCTTTCAAATTTGTGATTTTCCGAAAAAGTAAATGATTGTTCGTCATGTATTATAAATCTTGCTAAATTTTCTCTTGTTTTAATTGGATCATATTTACGTATACCTAATGATCCACCTAATGTGCTTATTTGTGTTTGATGTGGTACATTTGGTGGGTGATTTTTTTCTACGTGTCTTTTAAGATGACCCGTTCCGCTACCTACAGGAAACGAATAAATTTTATGACAGTGTTTACACTTAGCTTTCCTAACATTATTTTCTGTTATTTTTTCAAAATGTTTCCATATGTCTGATCTAACAGCCCTAGTAGATGCGGTAGTTTGTGTTTCGGGTATGGTTGTATTAGTTGTTTCTTCCTGAGATACAAAAAATGGTACTTGAGGAGGTTGTTCTAAGAGTTGACATAGATTTTGATATTCTTCATCAGTTAAAAAGGGAATAAAAGAACCCGTGGCTTGAGAGCAAGAAGCGCCAGACGAGTGTTGATCCATTTTAATAAAATCCCAAAAATAACTAATTAAAATTCTCAAAAAAACTTTAAATTATAAATACCTAGTTAGAGAGATGAGCTGGAAACCGAAATAGCGCAAAAAACCTTGTTTCAATGAGAAAACTTGCTTGGATCTTGTTTGGGAGACTTGCTTACTTGAGACTTCTTGATCACTTGATTGAAACTTGCTACTTTTTTTGCTTGAGACTTCTTGAGAAATAAAAATTTTAGGAGATTTTTTAGAATGAATTTAGTGTATAAGAATGATGAATGGTAATAGAAAAGATATTGAGGTATTTATAGATGAAGAAAAGGTTTAATTTGTAAAAAAAATTTACAAACCCCCCCAACGGCTATTTTGACCGTTGGGGGAGAAATCTGCAATTTTTTTGTGCAAGAAACCCCCAACGGCTATAAAAATAGCCATTGGGGGGTTATTTGCAAAAAAAAAAATATGCAAAACCCCCCAAACACCCCAACGGTCATTTAAAAAAAAAAAAAAAAAAAATTTTTTTAGGCGTGCCAGGCACGGCCCGGCACGCCGGGCCTAGGCGTGCCGCCGTGCCCGGGCCGAGGTGGCGGGCCGTGCCGGGCACGTGCCCGGCCCGTTAGTCAGGTCTGGACTGAAGGACTGTGGAGTTTGCTTGAAAAGATTTATCTTAAAACTCAAAATATGTTCTTCTTTTATTTTTGTAATGCGAGCTTTGAAAAGATTTATGGAAACCGATATGAACCGAACTGAAATGATTCAGTTGGTTTTCGATTTTGGTTTTCAATTTTGAAATCCAAAATCGAAGCGAACAAATCGAATTCTCTCTCTCTCTCTCTATATATATATACTCTCTCTCTCTGACACACACATACAGGTATACATATATAAATATACACGTATGCATGTGTGTGCACGCACACGTATTATAGATAATAAATTTAATACCAGATACTTAAAAGAGATACACTTATTAAAATGATTGAAAGTATTATTTTTTAAAACAAATATATTAATAATTTAGAACCGAATGATCAAATCTAACCAAAACCACTCATATTCGGTTCGATTTGGTTTTGCAAATATTTATAAAAACCGAGGTGAAACCGATCAATGATCAGCCCTATGAGAGGTGCTGAGTTCAACTTCTGGCTTGAAACAGTTTGGGAGTGTTGCAAAATATACGTGTGTGCGCGTGTGAAAGAAATGGAGCATTTAGTTTAGTCTTCTGCAATTGTAAGAGTGAATTTGTCTCGCCTCGCAAGTTAATAAGATTCATTCATTGAATATGGGATCCAATCAAAATTTCAAACTTTAAGTTAATTTATAACGTTGATTAAAGGAAAAGGTTACTTCACTAATTTTATTGTTATAGTTCCTAAAGATGAGCCAAACTTTTAGTTCATAAATGGTACATCACTGTGGATTAATAAGGAAAAATTGCAAGAGACACGAGAGAAGGATTTCTTCACTTTAAATTATTTGGGGTGCGCCTTTAGAATTTCCCTGAGGTTTTCGATTCGTGGGCTTCTAGATGGGTCTGTAAAGATACCAACATTAGTGTATAACTTTTGGCTTCTCCAGCATATTTTAAATCGAGAATTAATTTTAGTCCAAGCTGATTGTGGGCAGCCCATATTAAAGAAAGATCACAACGACTCTCACTCGGGAGTTCTAAACGCGCACACCATCAGCTTTATAACCAAATTACCCCTAAAGATTTTGCATTAACCTTTCCTTCAACCTCAGCTCTTCTACGTGCTTCAACCTGCAGCAGAAGCTCTTCTACGTGCTTCAACCTGCAGCAGAGGTGATGGCGAGCGGCGCCGGTGATATCCAAATAGCTCTGTGTTGTGATATCCAGATAGCTCTGTGTTGGGAGGAAGTTCTGCAGTGGTCAGTCATAAAAGAGAAAAATTTAGGGAGGGAGAGTTGAAGAGTTGGACTTTAGAGATATAAGAGAGAATAAGAAAGAGAATGAAGAATAATTTGGCCGTTTTTAGTGTGCATACTAAGAAAAACATTCTCTTCTAAGAAGAGAGGGCGGGCTCACTGGGAAAATTTGGTGCGCCTCTTTGGAAACTCCCCTCTCATTCTGTCGAAGTATTGGGCTTCGAGAATTTAGGGTTTCTCTCCCGTTCTCTTCAGCGGTACGATGTCCGGCGTTGCACCGAGAAATCCCGTCGGCCCCGGAGGCGGCGATCTCCAGTTGGTGGCCATAGCCTCGGCCTCGTCCTCGTCCTCCGCCGCGACGAACGCCGCGGTTCCTTCACGTTGTAGAGTACCAGAAGAGCGGGCCGCTGCTGAGGGAGGATGAGGAGGATCTAGAGGTAAAGCTCCGTCGGATTATCGAGAACGTCCCCGTGTCCGGGTCAGCAACACTTCCGGGCTCCACCGGTTCCGGCTCCGGCGACTTCCATCAGGTTAGATCCGAATCCCAAGTTTTTACAGTTGAAATCCTAATATCTGAACGGTTAGAAAGAAAGAGTCTTGGAGTTAATCTGTGATCATTTTTTATTTTAATTGAAACCCTAATTCCTCCTCTTACTTAAAAATAGCAATGCACTTGCACTTTAATGGTTATGATTGACCTGCTTTTGTGAGCAAACAATTATATAACAAAATTATTGGAAACATAAAAGGGGCCGAAGTTTGTTAATGTTGAGAACTATTTCAACTGAGCTAAATGGCCTTTCATTCAGTGAATTTCATGTTCGTTGAATCATGATTTTAAAGAAGTTATAGACGTAATGTCTACATCCAAAATAAGGTAAAGCTATTTGGAACATGACCTCAAATTTAGCACAATAAGCCAATCCCACGTTGGTATTAACTCTGTTTATTGAAAAAGTAGTAGGATTTTAAGGATATAGGTCCCTAAGAAATTGCATATTTCGATACCAGTCTATAACAAATTGCTTAAGATATTAGTCCCCTGCATTGTTGCGATCATTTGTTAACAGTTTCTCAAGTCTATTTATTATTTGATAATCCTATTTAATTTCAACTAGAAACTTATAACCTTAAATTTAACTGCAAGAGGCCAAATGAGTTGCCCTCTGATCGATAAAAATGGAAAGTCCCTACAGTTCATTATGAATGTTCTTTGACCATCTTGCACATTTTGTTGTTGATAGAGAACATTGTGACATCTTTGTCGTTATGCGAAATGTTTTAGCTAGTTAAAATTAGAGATAAAACTTAGATTGATCACAAATGAAAGTATTTCACCCTCTTTGTGTTTATGCAGTTAGGGCAGTTGAAGTGGGAAACAAGATGGGAAAAAAAGTAGTGGATCAGATGATAATTATTATAAAATAATCATAACCAACCAATATATTTATTATAAGTAAAGAGATGCTTATATTTATACGTGTCTCAACCCCATACAAATAATCCGATAGACAATGTGAAACTAAATCTAAACTAAACCTAAATACATGTTAGTTTCTAATCTAACACTCTTCCTATAATTATCAGTTATACTCACTTGTTATTATAAATTAGAAAATATTGTCTCTCTCTTCAATAGTACATATTAACTTGAAATTGATGAGCAACAGTAGTAGCAATAGTAGACGGTATTGGCAACAACAGTAATAGATGAATCACTTGAATCATTGGAGCATATCCGTATTCTAGCAGCAATAACAGTAGCAGCATATAAACTTTTTTTTTAGAAGCAGTAGTAGGCAGCATATAAACTTCTTTTTTAGAAACAGTAGTAGACAACATATATATTTTTTTCTTAAAAGTAGTAGTAGACAACAGATAATTTTTTTTCTTAGAAACAGTAGTAGGCAGTAGATAAACTCTTTTTTTTAGAAGCAGTAGTAGGCAAAAAAATGAGTGAAGGATTGCATTAAGGCCGGATTATACCCTTACAATCGAGAAGGGATCAACCAGAGTCTCTGCAGTTATGAAGTAAAATAGAAGTAGAAACTGAAGTAGATGCAGAATCGAATCAGCGACGCGATTATGGAGTCCAAGTCAGAATCAGAGTCGGAATTAGAGTCAGTATCGAATTGGTGACACAATTGAGGAGTCAGATTCGGAATCAGAGTCAACTATCAATTATGATGGTTGAGATTGATAATTGAGATTTATTTCATAACGCGCTCTGATACCATGTTATGAAATAATTAGAACCAACCAATCTATTTATTATGAGTCAAGAGATGCATATATTTATAGGTGTCTCAATACTATACAAATAATTCAATAGGCAATGTGGGATTAAAACTAAAGTAAACCTAAATATAAGATAGTTTTCTAATTTAACAATAATAAATAACTTAATTTGAATAGTTAAGTTGGGGATAATTAAATAAATATACTATTATGGTTAATTTTTAATTACTGTTGATGTTCAAGATAAAATGTTTAATAGAGAGACCGGTATAAGGCAACTCTCACATTGTTGGGGACTCATAATTTAAGGATGGATTGAACAACCTATTCCACTCTGGAGAGAGCAACGTAAGCATATACAGATCTTAGAGGCATGTATAAGTTAAGATTGCAATCTTTTAAACCAAAAAATCCATTTGTATATATTATACTAGTTTTTTTTGGTTTAAAATTCTGATCAAATCTCTACCCCTATCAATCTTTTGAGGCTAACGGCTAGAGTACAAGTAGTTGTCTGAATTAGGAAGTTGGATTCTTCACCCTATTCAACTCTAGAGAGTAACATAAAAATATAGGGATCTTAGAAAGACATGTAAAAGTAAACCTGCAATTTTTTAAAACCAAAATCTCCATTGGAACCTACTAGATTTTTATTATATAAAGTCCGTTCCAATGTTCTAAAATGCATTTTCATTATGTGTGCAGTTCGAAAGCGCATAATGCATAAACGCCATGGTGAATAAACGGATTATGCGGAGTTATGCTGAATATTAATATTTTAATATATATTAATAGTAATATTTAAAAATGCATATTTTAAGTGCTGCAAAATTCAAAAATGCATATATATATATATATATATATATATATATATATATATATATATATATATATATATATATATATATATAAAGCTTTCACAGTGCATCAACTGTTTGTAATCCTTTATTCCTTTGTTGTAATACCTATTTAGATCAAAACAAACAATGTTCAGTATTAAAAAAGTTTAGTATGAACAAAACAAATACTTAATCACTATTTAGTGCTTAGTGTATAGTGTTCACTGTTCAGTTTTTTAATATTAATTTGGTGAATTTTCTTTTGTGTTTATTTGTTCACATAAACACAAAATAATCTATTTGATGATTTTTTTTTTGTGTTTCCATTTTCCAATATTAAAACATTAGCTGATCAATATCATGAGTAGTCAAAAATTAAAATTAATAAAAAAACAATGCATTGCTTGAACTTCATTGAACATGAACTGTCACAGGTTTACTGTAATGTTTCATTTATGCGTTCATTTGTTTACTGTGATGTTTCATTTGTTCACACTGAACATGAAACATCACAGGTTCACTGTCTCTATCTCAAAAACCCAAAAATTATCCAAAAATTACACAAAAACATGACAGGTTCAGTAAAAACAATTCCTTCACACTGAACAATGAAGCGACTCAAGTGAGACGGTTAAAAATCACAAGTTCACTAAAATTTGAATACTCAAAAATCAAAATTAATCAAAAAAATTAGCCAAATTAATCTTCATCAATATTCAAGAGACGAAGTACCTTTACACTGGACAGCCAACCAGAAAGAGGAAGAGGAGTGGCTTGGCTGGATTCGAGCGTCGGCGTCACCAGGTTTAGTTGAGAGCTTGGCTGGAGTCGAGCGTCCAGATTAGAATTAGAGCTTAGAGGATGGTCAAAGAGAGGATCGCTTCGGGAAATAAAATCTGAGAGGAATTAATTGTTAGAGAGGGAGAGAGGATGAATGGAGATATATGAATTTGCAGTAGATTTGACAATCAGAAAATGAAGAGGAGAGAGAGAGAGAGAGTTGAGTGTGTTGGTAGGAGGTAGGTGGGTTGTCATCGGCGACGAAAGAATCGAGGTTGGAGCACGATCGGAGGTGACGAGAGGGCGAGAGATGATTGGAGGTGATGACAGCGAGAGAGGACAGAGATCGAGAAGAGAACGAGGAGGATCAGGGGATTTGGGATATCAAGTATTCTAGGGCTGAGGAAAAGGTTTTCTTCGCGGATCAGTTTTTTTTTTTTTTTTTTTTTTTTAAGATTTGAAACCAAAAGAACATTAAATCTGGATGTGGATTAAACAAGTTATGAGGGCACATAACACGCATAATCCATATTCATTGCCCTGTCCGCATGGATAGGGCGATTTCTTACATTTGCATGCGGAACGATTTTGCGGATGCATAATCGTCTGTATAAAAGGGTGTTTTTGAACACTGGTCCGTTCAAATCTTTACTTCTATTAATCTTACTCATTTTAATGTTTAAATGGCTAGAGTTCGTTCAAATCTTTACTTCTATTAATCTTACTCATTCTAATATTTAAATGGCTAGAGTTTGTTCAAATCTTTACTCCTATTAATCTTACTCATTCTAATGTTTAAATGGCTAGAGCCTGCAACACATGGTGATTTGAGGGGAGCTTAAATATATGTGTGAATTAGAAACAATTATTTTAAGTAAGATTTCTTAATCAGGAGATAATTCCATAACTTGATTGTCATTGAGTTTCAGCCTTTACGAAACATGTTGAAATGGTGTGAGCATAGAAGAATTTTGATGATACCGAGTTTTCTTCCTTTTTCTAAATTCTGGAGAGAGGTGTAGGGTCTAAAGTAAGAGTATTGCACATGCTGCTATGAGCTTGAATATTAAGAATCTTTTGCTTGTAAAGTTGTCCTTGACATGTTGTGCTAGCCTTCATCATCTCATCGCATCTCTCCTCTTTCATTTTTACGTGTTTTCTTTCTAGGGTTCTCCTATACTTAGCTGTAACTCTATTCTTTCTAGATTAATTACCCATTAGATTTCTATCTTCTTTGTAAAATATTGGAGGCCCTTTTGCTGTATTCATTCTGTTATCTACTGTAGTATATTTTGCTTGAAAGTGCCATTATGAGCTAGTGCCCCATGCATTGATGAATCTATAAGCTTCCAAATTTTTTATTCTCGTCCAGCTTTCCATCATTTTCTAATGAAAGACTTCTCCACTACTCTTTTTTACCGGGGCATCCCCATCGGCCTCTCATTTAGCTGTTCATGGAACTTGTTTCTTTCTAGGTGGATTGTCTCCCAAATTTATTTTCAATTTCTTAAATCTATGTCAGATAAAACATGGACGATTCAGATAAGACTGGCAAATTTGTTATCTAACTTCGAAAGATGATTCAGATATTTAATTTCTTGTGCCTTTTGATTTAATGGGCCCTAGCTCTTGATCTTTTCCTTGGCTTGGAAAAGACTGTAGAAGTTGGGAGATACAAGAGGATATCTGCCTTCTCCTTTTGCTTTGACTTTTTGCCTTATTCGTGCATATGAAATAATAGGAGAAATGAGTTTTACATCTCTCTCTTTCTCTGATTTTTCATTGCCAAAAACGAAGCCTCTTCCAGTGCAGCACTTTGCAATCAAACTAGATTCATTAGTCATTTGACAGTCCCTGAATTTGATCTGAGATAATCTTAGAACCAGTGTTTTAAATATCGGATACCGGTCTCGTACCGATTAGTCAAATTACATACCGGTTACCGGATACCGGGCGGGATATCGGGATATGACCCTAAATACCGGAGTGTCATATCGGTGTCATACCAGCTAAAGAATAATCATATAATTGGCTATATAGAACATAATAAAACACATAAAATAAGTTTATAGTACTTATATTGGCTTATTTACATTCAACTTACGAATTTGCAGATACCGTTTAGAACGGTCGCATATGCACAGAGCGACATACAATCATAAAATTAAGAAAAATAAGTTTTCAAGAGAAAAGAAAAGTGTTTCTACAATACATAAGTGATATAATTTATAAAATTACAACATTGTCTTTTAAATGAGTTTATTTGAAACATACTAAAAACTTTAAATATCAGTCTTTACAACATATTTTCTAGCTAGATTCAGAGTCGACTGGTTCATTTGATGGCATGCCTTTCTCATCATCTGATGACGAATCTGATGATGATGTGTCAACTTCTTCCTCATCGTCATCATCTGATGCGTGCCGCTGCTTAGACTTTGAAGATGATGATGCTTTTCCCTTTGAAGTTCTACTACTCTTCGACTTAGATGCTTTAACTCTTTCACTCTTTTTCTTCTTCGGATTAGCACCCATAGCAATTGACACTTGTCGAAAAGTCAATTGTTCTCCAGGAAAAACTTCATCATCACTAGTCTCATGAGGATCGTCATTCTTTTTCTCAGGCATGAACCACTCGGTGACCTTTTCCTCTTCATTGTATACTACTAGTGGATCTCTGTTTGGGATTGAAAATTTGCTCTTGAGCCTTGCATTGAATTTGACAAAGACTAAGTCATGCAATTTCTTGGAACTTAGCCTATTTCTTTTCTTCGTATGCACCTAAATAAAAGATAATCACATGAAACGAACTTAGAACATATCTATTTGGGAGAAAGAAATATTTAATTAGAAAAGTTAAAATTGTAATACCATCTCAAATGTGCTCCAGTTCCGTTCACAACCCGAAAAACTGATTGTCAGGCTCAAGATCCTTATTGCCATAATCCTCAATTCGGGAGCATCTGTCCCGTAGAATTGCTACCATTGAGCTAGCAATGAATATTTAGAAATAGTTATTAGTTATTTAGTAGTTTCTTTAATTAAAAATAGATTGAATTTTGCATTTCTTAAATTGAAATGCATACCTGGATTAATGATTCTCTTTACTGCTGCCATTGCAAAAAACATTCCAAATGATCCATTTTGATTTTGATACATTGGGAGCTGCTGTGCAATCTTATCAATTCTATCATGATCATTTGGATAGAATCTGTGCATCACGGCAACGAAGCCCGACATGAACGACCCATCAGTATCAATCTCAGGCTGCTTCGCATAGTAATATAGAGGTTTCAAGAAATATCCAGTTCTATGCAGATGACCCTTATGTTTTTCCTCCCATCTCCTATCAATAATCTTCCATATTGGAAGATATTTCTTCTCTTCACCCCCTAAAGCATCTCTTATCTCCTCTTTAGCAGTCTCTAGGTCACCATACAGAAAGCCCATTGAAGGGACCTTGTCACCATCAACTCTACGCAAAACTTTTACTAGTGGAGTGAATACTTTTAGGGCAATATTTGTGTTGTCCCAAAATTTATTGCTAGCAATTATTTCTGCAACCTAAACATTCATAAAAAAATGTATTAAAAAAAATATGAATAATGTATAATTTAAAATTATAAAATAATTTTTTTTATTAATTAAAATAAATACCTTCTTGCCTGCATCTGTTCTGAAAAGAGTGCAATCCATCCAATCATTAGAAATAAACATATGTTGCAGCTCTTTCTTCTTCTCTCTGATTGATGATAAAGAGAGAAATGTCGTGGCAAACCTAGTTGTACCCGGTCGTATTAGCTCTCCACCAATCGCCTTCCTCATTATATCTAAAGATTTGGTGTGACTGTATATGTACACGGAGACTGATCTCCCCATCATAATTGCACTTCGGATATGTTTAATCTTTCCAATATCCGCAAGCATCAAATTAATTGTATGTGCTGCACAAGGTGTCCAAAATATATTTGGATGCGTCAGAGCCAATGTGTTTGCTGCAGCCATATTGTTCGAGGCATTATTTGTCACAATCTGTACAACATTTTCCGCGCCAATCTCGTTCATTCCCCTCTCCACAAATTTGTGGATATAACTGTCATCGTGTCTCTCAGAAGATGCATCTTGAGACAATAAGAAGGCTATACCGGCCGGACAATGTACAACGATATTCATTAAACTTCTCCCTTTCCGATCCGACCACGCATCAGTCATTAAAGTGCAGCCATTTGTTCGGCAACTCCGTTTGAATGATTCAAGAGTTGTATTTGTCTCATCGACCTCTCTTTAGAGGCAAGTCTCGCTTAGCTCGTATGGGTTAGGAGTCTGTAAGTTTGGTCCATACATGCCAATGACTTGGACCATCTGCATAAAAGCTGGCTGCGTAGCAATATTGAATGCAAGCCCTCCTTCATAAAAAAACTGGTAATGTATCGAATTGCATCGTCTCTGGCATTTTTTCTGGAGGCTGATGGCACGGTAGGCTGTTTTTGAGCTGCTTCTACTGCTTCCTCGACCGATCGAATTGCAAATTGATCCATCGGTCCTGTTGTTTTGCAGGAAGATTGACCTGTTGTTTTGCGAGAAGATGACTCCTTTCGAGTTGTCTCCTCATCTTCTTCTTCCCCAACACGAACTTTTTTTAACAAATTTTGAAGTTCTGTTGCTTTTCCTTCCTTTACCTCTCTAGTTTTACTTAGCATTACCAGTGCTTTCTGCTTCACGTCATCTAGGACCAGGGGACAGCCTCTGACATTCCCGCTGACATGACCTAAATGTTTCTTCAAGCGGGTAATGTCTCTCCCATATTCATTCTTACAGAAATTACACTCCACTTTATTGGGCTTATTGGGTACTTTTTTCTCCCATTCCCAAGCTGGATCTTTACCTCCTCGCTTCTCTTGGACATTTGAAGCACCAGAAGAGGACATCCTTCAAACTATTTATGACTTCAAAAAAGTGAAGTGAAAAAAGACAAACAATTAATTGATTAAATAGCTAAATAATTATTGCACTTAATTTATATTAACTTAATTTATTCAAGAATTCAAGTTTTTACTAAAATAAATAAAGTTAATACTTAATAAACATAATCTAAGTTAAAAAAATAATCATATAAATGCTATGTGTATTTATGTGTATTCACTGTTTTAAAACACTGCAAATATATGTCAATGTTTACAATACATGCTATATTATTTCATGTTTACAAATAATATGCTATATGTCAATGCTATGCTATGCTATGCTATATGTCAATAAATGCTATGCTATATGAAAATATTATGAATTTTTTCTTTTTGGAATCCATCAAAATTATATAATTTCATGATTTTTATTGGACATCCAAACACAATCTTATTCTATACCTGAAACATATACAAACTAGAGAATCCTTATTATAAAGTCAAAATCGAATATATTATAGAGACAAGATTATTTTTATTCACAATAGTCAAAATAGAAAATCCGCTATTTTAGGAGATTTTCAAATTCTTATCTACTCAAAACACTTAAAATTTTCTACCTCAAATCACATACTTACTTTATCAATTTTTATATAAACATTATTAAATGTCTCTAATCACCATAAAATGCCAAATGTGACATAATGCACTCTTAATTACAATTCAAATTTGTCTCTTTACTAACTTAACCAAATTCCTTGTGAACCTAGTTAATCAAGTACATTATCCAACAAGTGGGTCTAACTCTATTGCCCCCAAGATGTTGAACCAATGCCAATATGTTGCTGAGTTACTCTTATGATGATCAGTCTGAGGATAAAGAAAATGCTCAGGGGACCCAAGAACTATGCTACAATTCAGTGACAGTCACTGGCCGAAGGGTGCTACCCTAGGCATCAATTCCAAACTTAAAAATGAAAATTCCCTTACTCATTCTTAATTTAAAAACTCAAATACACTAATTACAATAACAAACTAAAATTTAAAAGAAAATTAGACTAACATTAAACAAAAATTTAGAGAAAAATTAATTGCAGTCTACTTACCAAAATTCAAGGTAGAGATGCTAGAAAGCACGCAAGAGAAAGAGGGAGAGATGGATCACCGGCGACGGAAGTCGGAGAGACGGCGATGGAAGAAACCAGATCGATTCGGTTGCTCGGGGAGAGACAGCAACGGCGATATTTTCTCCGAGAGGAACGGTCGATCGACCAGTTGAGGAGGATGGAGAGCCGGAGAGACGTCGATGGACGAAACCAGATCGATTCGGTTGCTCGGGGAGAGACAGCAACGGCGATATTTTTTCCGAGAGGAACAGTCGATCGACCAGTTGAGGAGGATGGAGAGCTGGTGAGGCGGCGATGGAAGCGGATACCGGCAATAGCCAAGGCGATGAGGAGTGGGGAGCTCGGTTGCGACGGAGCTGCGACGGAGGAGATTAGGGATTTAGGGTTTTTTTTGTTCGCGAACAGAGGAGCTATCGGATTTTTATGTTTTCTTATTGGGTCGGGTCTAACGGGTTAACGGGTTTCAACCGCAATCGTAACCCATTAACAAAAAACCGATATTAAGCCATACCGGCCGGTTTTTCACATACCGGATACCGGCCGATATATCGCCACGTGGCCGATATATCGGTCCATACCGGTCAAAAACGATATGCGATAAAAAAAACCCCATATCGACTCGTTTCTTTGTAAAAAAAGATATATCGTCCGGTATACCGGCCGATATTTAGAACACTGCTTAGAACTAGGAAATTCTAACTAATCAAATTTATTGATAGGAAGAATGAAGAGACATCCAGCGATGATGTATTTTAGTCATTTTTATGAATTAAGAGTGTCATTTTGTAGGATGAAATTTATGTTTTAGAAGTGTAGTCTTAAAAGCCTCTTCACTTAATTTCTCTTAGTTATTATTTCCATCTTCAAACAGTTACTACATTTTCAATTGTTCATCTATAACAATAAGAACAACAAAGCCTTTTGTTTCAGATCTTGGGGGTTGGCTACAAGAAACCTTCTTCTATTCAGATCTGTTTTTGGCCATGAACCAAATGCTAAGTCAAACTAACAGCTAATATGTCCTTTCTAACTGCGTCTATCCACTCTCATTTAGGCCATCTCTAGTCCTTATTGCTCCATTATTGTCTTATCATTCTTTGTGATGGCACATAATTGGCCTTCATTGCACATATGAGCAAATCATTTAGTTGGTTTCCCATATTTTTTCTTCAATGGAATCTAAACGTTAACTTCTTACAATGCATTAGTTTTTCATCCCTACTTTCTAGGGTTCTTGAGTGGAGTAATATGCCCTCTCAAGATGGAGGCTTTGATTCGTGGCCACATCAAATGTCATAAAAATTATAAAAGATAAAAGTAAGAAACTTAATGAAAAGAGCCAGTTCGAGGAGTTTGTTTATTTCCCGAGTTCTTAATTTAATTTTTAGGCTGATTTTAGGTGGTGTTTGGATGTTTTAATTGGCTAGTGGAATGGGAATAATTTTTCTTATAAAGGATTAAGGGCTGGAGTTAAAGTCAAACGGAGCTACTTGATTATTTATGACCTGAAAATATATTGCAGCGGTCAATGTATCTCTCCCCTATTCAAACTATCCTCTTATTTCTTCTTGTTTCCCACTACTTTCTGTTACAGTTTGCCCATCCATATCAGATAATGTTGTGCAATATTATGCAAGCAAAATCTCAACTTCCATTCTCTTTTCACAGCCTTTGTAACCTTAAGAAAATGGGATTCAATTTGACATTCTTGCTTATTTAGTCTAGTCTCTAGGCCTGCATCTTGGTTGTATGCCTTACTGAGTGACCATATAGGGTAGGTTTGTCTGCTTACCAACTATTCATCAAAGTTGCACTGCATGATCTTCTTTTGTCCATAGGAATTTTATCATGAATCTAGAGGGTTCACATCAGGGTGAAGCTGGTCATAGAACTTCATCAAATATTTTCTGGAGCTTGTTGTGTCCCTGAAGCTGACCTCATTTTGGTGGAAGAAGGCTTGGATGATGATGATAATCATGATTGGATCCGGTTTCTTCCTTTGCTTTCACTGTCACCTGCTGACCCATCTCATGATTACTGTCTTCTATCCCACAAAACCTGCAATTCTTTGTACCCATCTCATCTTCCTTTTTTTCCTCTCTGTTTTTGCATTTGTTCCCCTCTATTCTTCCAATACAGATGTATCACCATATCCTTTAAAGTTTAGACTGTCTATTCTTATGTCAATATGGCATCTCAATTTCAGAAAAATGATTTGAGTTATTATATTGTCTACTCGATTAAACATTCTATCTTAGTTTCATGTGTACAAATTGTTGACACTTACAGTGGTTTACCTGGTCTGTAGGAGATCTTGATATTCGAATGCATGATTGGATAAGTTCTGTTGAGAGCTTCAATCCTTTAATCAAACCTTATTAGCTTAAATCCTCCAGCTGACCCATGTGATTACACTAGAAATAATTGATGGTAACAGGGCTATCTTTGTAGGCGAAGCATGCTGAATGGTTTCTCCTTCCATACGTGAAAAAGTATGATAGAGAAACTAATGCCAAGCTGATTTAATGGAGAGCAGGAAAGTTTTCAACATCTCTTCTTCTCTATTGAAGTTCAACAATAGATAGACAATTATAACGATGGAAACAATGTTTTACTTTCTCTTATCAATTCCTCTATTCATTCCTCTCTTGATGATTGCAAATACGAATGGTTTTTATAGAGTAATGAAGTGTGCGAATCTTGCTCCGAGGGTTTTCTGAGGTTTTCTTACATGGAATTGGTCCCGCACTCTCTGGTTTCATGGGTACTTGGATTATCACCTCTCTCTCAAATGATTACATTGATGTTTTTCCATCAAAAGATTTTGATTGGATGATTACAACAAAAGTTATAGGCCCAATATTTATAGACTTGGAACCCCCAAATTTTGTCCATTAGGTAAAGATGCCTCAGGCCAGCGTTTGGGCTCCTTCAAAATCAAATTACTTTGAAGGCTGTGCTGTCTAGGCAGCTGTCTAGTTGCTTTTTACAACAATGCTGGTTGCTAGTCTATAGCATTCAGGACTTTACAACAATGCTGGTTGCAAGTTTATAGCATTCAGGACTTTACAAGTAAAAAAGCCTTGACGATTCCACAAGTTTCTCTAACAATGCAAATCTGACTGTAGAAAGGTCCCACTCAACCATGTTTGGGTTCAGGTCATGTCTGAGATTGGTTCTATAGGGGCAGTAAATCTATTGTGTGCATGTAAGAAGCTTGGATACGGGCATAGGCATGCCACATGATAATTCCTTTAAAGGTAGGAGATGGGAGATGACAACGCCACAATGGAATATATATATAAATAATATATGGTAGAGCATATATATGCATGTAGACATGTCAATCCATCCAAAAGTCCGGATGCATTTCTAAAAAGGTAATAAACATGTGATAGACTTTTGACCTATCATACACTTATGAAGACTTTTGACCTATCATACACTTATGAATTCGCTAGAGGGTCAGACCTCTTGGCTAACTTATCATTGTTTATATGATTGAAAGAATAAATATCTCAAACATGTAATGTGAAGGAAGTAGTATTCGGGATATGTATGACATGTGTCCAAGAAGTATGTGTTGAATATTTTTAATTAAAAAATAAATAAATTATATAATTGAACACACATCTGACCAAGTGTAAAATGCGTCTAGGAGTGTCCAAGAAGTGCCAACATAATTAAGCAAACAACAGATTGCTGAGGAATCATCAACAAATTAAAGACCAACAAGCCTGATTTATGCTCTCAGGTCATCTTTGATGCATTGTTTTACTTGCATGATGGTTGAGAGGTTCCATTCTTGCTTTAGTTCCTCTTGGGTTATACCGAAAGTAAGTGAAAAAGTACTTTATTTGTTGTAGTATGTTGATAGCATGTTGCTCTCTGTCAGTTCTATCATGTTAGTTCGCTTCGTATATCAAGTTGTATACAGTTTCTCCCAGGTGTTTGCATTCTTATGCTTGTTGGCGACAGTATCGGCAAATGAGACGAAAGGAGCAAGATCACTATGCTATGCAAGGATGGATGCGGACTACCAGAGGAAAAAAGAGAGCTGAGTTGCGGACTGCAAAGAATCATGGAGTAGAGAATCTCTCTCTCGAAGAATCATCTGATAACGAGGGTGGGTTCAGATTATAATGGAGATGAACTCAAGCCGTGAGGTTACTTCTTGGGGGTATGTGGTCTGTGTATATTCAGACAAGACTGTTTAGGGCTTCCTCCATGTTTAATGGTATGTCGCAGGAGACATCAAACTCTTTCCATTGTAGACCAGGATGCGGGCCGCTGCCTCCAGTAATTTTTCTTCTTCTGTTGCATCAAAATCAGTTCTATAACAAATTCTCTCTCAGAAACTTAACATGCAGACATGTTAATGAGAAAATATGGACGGGAATTTATTTTGATAGAGTTGTATATCAATGAATTCTATTTCTGTATGGTGATGTTATCTGTATGAATGTTGGTTTTGTTTAGAGAAAATTGTAAAGAACTGATCATATGTAATAAATGATTCTTTTAGTCCATTTTCCTTGTATCATTTTGTAGAAATTATACCTCATTGCATATGTCCTTTTTCATTTCTCACTGAGCACCTCTAATGCATGAGTGTTGTTACTAAAAGTAGCTAGCCCATGGTAAAGGCCACTAAACAAAGCCCAAATGCAAACTCCAAATGCCAAGTCGACAATCCTTCCATAAGGTATGCAACAATATAAGAGTGATTTAATCTCCATGTATTCTCCCCTATGGAAAGATGTAAGCCCACTAGGCGGAAGTCGAATTACAACTCAAACAATCTATTACTAATCAATTGCGACAAATTAGCTATTCATCAAGGGTTGGTAGATAAGAAAATTGAATTCTCCAAACAAAAGAATATATATATACATATATATATATATATATATATATATATATATATATATATATATATATATATATATATATATGAGAAAAATGGAAATGCCTGAGCTGCAGTTCAATATCACTATCTCCAATATTTTTTAAAAAAAAATTCTTTTGAATTATGATCTCGACCCCCTAGGGTTCACTCATACTCAAGTTCTTGGGTTTTAGTTTTAATTTGGTCCTCCATCAAGCTAACACAAAATTTACGGTTTTCAATGAATAAAACATTTTGTATATACTTGATGAAAGGGTAAATGAAATTCAAAATTTATGAAATTTAATCCGAAATAAGTTAAAGAGGTAGAAATAGTGATTGCTAAAAAAAATTAAAGAAAAATCATTGGATCATTACAGTTTTGCCGCTAGCTCACGTAACTTTTCCTGAGCTAGCGGCTCACCTACAGTAATCCCTATATATATATATATATATATATATATATATATATATATATATATATATATATATATATATATATATATATATATATATATATATATATATATATAGGAAACGGGAAATACACCGGCGGTGAAGGGAGTTCCTTCACCGCCGCTAGGTGGCCCAATAAAATTATAACACGGGGCGTCATTCAAGATAACAAATAAATGAACTCTATTAAATGACACCACGTGTAATAATTTTATTGGGCCACCTAAGCGGCGGTGAAGGAAACTTCCTTCACCGCCGGTGTATTTCCCGTTTTCTCATATATATATATATATATATATATATATATATATATATATATATATATATATATATATATATATATATATATATATATATATATATATATATAAGATAATTGAATCCAGTCACAACAAGAAACATATCTACAAATACGAAAAATAAGGAATTTTAATTAATTATAATTCCTATCACAACCAACTGCCAATAACTATAAATATCCTTACTCTCAAAGGAGTGGGTGCATATTCAAGAGCAGTATCTTAGCCTATGCTTGTTTTGAGGCATTTTTAAAGTGTGTGTTTTGGAGTGTTTTTGGTGGTATGTGTTTTGGAGTATTATGATTATGGATTTTGGAGTGTTCAATCTTACACTTAGGAGTTTAGTTTTTTCATGAATTTTTGTGGATTTCATAAAAAAGTAAAACATAAATATACCCAACTAGGAAAAGTGAGAGAACATGGGAGAGAATTGGAAGAAAGGAGGTGAGAGTTTATTTTTTGATAAACAATTCAGAACACTCCAAAAACATTAGGGTGTTCTAAAAAAACCGCAAAATACCTATCCATGTGTTTTGAGGTGCTCCCAAGAACATTTCAAATACTTGTCCAAAAATTCACAATCAAGTGTTCTTATGAACTCTTCACAATTCATCCCTCCAAACACTTCAAAACTAATCTCCCAAGCATAGTCTTAATAATCAATACTTAAGATCTATTAGACTCAATTTGTAACAAAAGACGAGGGAGATTCGAGAGATATGTAACCCATTTTTTTCACATAAATCTTAGGTTTGAGATATATTTTAGCCAAAACTCATCAACTACATTCTAAATATTCTACTTGCTCTTTATGTTGTATCATTTGTCTTGCATACTTGCCTAAGAATCCATATCTCTAAACATCCAAACATGATTAGAGTCCACCTTGAACTCAAATCCATGTTTGATATTTGAATTGGCTCAACTAACTCTGACAATTTTGACATAACCGATAAGCCAGATAAGCCATATCCAATTTGACATCCAACCATCAAAGTCTAGAGTACTTAGTGGAATGGAAAGTATCTTTTGTTAATGATAGCATTAGAGCTACCAGGTCCAGTTATTCTCAGGTCGGATTCAAACCGAATCATTCTACAACTGTACCTGATCCGCTTATATGAATGGGAGTTTCTAGAGGGGCACACTATTTTTCCTAGTGAGCCCAGTTTTCCTAGTGAGTCCACTCTCTCTTTTGAAAAAAAGAGAGATTTTTCAGTGAGCACACCATAAATCCAAAAATACCCTCACTTTATTTCTCTCTCCTTCACTTCCCTTCCCTTCCCTCTCTCCCCCACTTCCCTTTCTTCTCTTCCCCACCTCTCTTAATTTTAGCAGACCTCCTTCCTTTTCCTTTTTTCTTCTCTAAATCCAACTGCACTCTACATCCCTTCCTTCTATTCCCCACCTCTCCTAATCCTAGGGCGGGTATCATTTCTCTTCCACTTCTTTTTCCTAAACCTAACTTCACCCTAATTCCCTTCCTTCTCTCCCGGTTGCCCGCCGCCGCTACAGCCAATGCTGGTCGCCCGCTGCCGCCACTTGAGTTGTGGAAAGAGAGAGAGATTCGAGATTTTCTGGAGTTGAAAATGGAAAGAGGTAGAGAGAGCGAGAAACAAAGAGAGAGAGAGAGAGGTGAAAAGTCAAGAGTTTGGAGTTTTTTTTAAACTAAATTTGTAATTTTTTTTATGGTCTTTCCCCAAGAAGTCCTTTTTTGCCGAATATATTGGAGCATAGGGAATTGAGTTGAGTTGAGTTTCTACTGGCCCTTTCTGGACTTTTAAGAGAGAGAGAGGAATCCAAAGTTGAAGAGATGAACTTTTTTAGTTTCTACTATCCTTTTCTAGGCTTTTATTGGGATGGGATGAGAGAGATTCTATTTTAGGTTTGAATATAGTGAAAGAGGAGGATGCTTGTTTTGGCAAACAGCAAATTATAGAAAGAATGCTGTTAATTTTTTTTCTTTTTTACTTCTAAAAAAGAGGAGGATTTAATGTTTGTATTTATTTTATCAAAATATACTCCAAATTGAGAGTTTGTTTTTATTATTGTTTTCTTATTATTGTTTGTTTGTTTTTGTTTCGCTTGAATGGATGGGAGAATAGAGAGTTGAGAGGAGAGAGAGATGGAATGTGATGCAGACAGAGGGTTTTCATCACCGTCATCAAATCTGCTCACTCTTTTGAATAATTTCTCATCTACATTAATGGGTTTTTGAATATTTATTTATTTTTTCTTTGTTTTTAATGTAAATTTTGATTTTTTTTTTTAATAGGAGTGATGATCAATACAAATCTTTTTAATGGGGTACTGAAGGTGTTACGCATAACTCTTTGCTTGATGATGAGTTGTGTAAGGATGGAAGTATGCCACCTCCGCCTCTAAATCCGCCAAGTTCCATGATTTACAGGCCAAATTCATCCACAATCACTAGAACAAACTAGAATTTTTTTTTCTTTTTTTATTTTTTTCTTTTGCTTTATTTGAATTTATTTGTGTGTTGATGAAATCTGTAGTCGAAAAGGGTAAATTTTGTGTACAAATTTGAGAGATGAATAAATTGTTTTGTGCTTGTTGCATAATCAATTCTTAGATATAATTATATTTTGATTTCTTCATCTGATAGTTTAGAGGCAATGGTGTGCAAATGTTTTGTGTTTTGTTATCATCGTAAATCTTGTTATGAACGTCTTCTGTATTTGCTTTTTTACAGTTATTATTATGATTCGAAGGTTTAATTAAGGATATTATTATGGATACTATTATGACTTGTTGATTTCTAGACTAGATTGAAATTATTTTAGCAAGACTTACATTTATTATATGTTAAATAACTTATTATGTTTTAGTATAACTTGATAATGGTAACCAATTTTTAAACAGAGATCCTTTCTCCTGTCTGGGGTGTACATCCCGGACAAAATTACAACTGTCCAGATAAAAAAATTTTGTCCGGACTAGAAGTCCGGATAGTAGTCCACCGTCTAGACTTCTAGTCCAGATGGATATTGGACCATTCGGACTGCCAGTCCGGACAGTGGAGAATCATCCGGATTGTCAGTCTGGATTGTAAATTTTTTTTTGCTTCATAACTTTTATCAATCCGCATTTTTTTTAGGATTTTTGAGTAAGTAAAAGTCTAATAAAGTCAATTTTCGAATTTAATTTGTGAGATAATTTAATATATGGAAAGATTTGATAGAATAGTTATGAGTTTTAGGATTTTTTTTGGTTAACTGAGTTGCAGTTGAGAAGAGAAGGAGAAGAGAGATTGAAGATATGGGTATTTAAATCCAAAAAATTTAATAGCAAGCTTGTAATATGAAAGAAGTTTGGGTTTTTTACATATCTGTTCCTTAAATCTTTAAAAATTAGAATTTAGTCCCCAAATCTTCTTATTTATAATTTAGTCCCCCAAATCCTTAAAATCACCTCACTTTAGTCCCTAGCCATATTTTTGGCCCGAATTTCCCGTTATACCACTGAGTTACTTCAATTTAGTCATCCATTTCCTCTTCCTCCTCTCTTCCCTTTCTTATTGGGTTCCCCTTCTCTATTCTTATTCTCTTTTTCTTCCCTTTTACTTAATCTCTAAAGTGAAGTAACTCAGGGGAACCCAATAAAAAGAAGGAAGAGAGAGAGAACAGAAGAATGGAGAGGAAACCCAATAAGAAGAGTAAGAAAGGAGGAAGAGTAAAGGGAGGATAAAAGTGAAGTAACTCCAGTTAATCTCTAAAGTGAAATAACTCAGGGGAACCAAATAAAAAGAGAGAAGAGAGAAGAAGAATGAAGAACAGAACCCAATAAGAAGAGTAATAGAGAAGGAAGAGAAAAGGGAGGATTAAAGTGAAATAACTCAGGGGTATAACGAAAAATTCGGACCAAAAATATAGTTGAGGGACTAAAATGAGTTAATTTAAAGGATTTGAGGACTAAATTATAAATATGAAGATTTAGAAGTTAAGGGATATGTATGTAAAATCCGAAGTTTTTAAGTGGGTTTACTAGGAAAAATGGTGTGCCTCCTAGAAACTCCCTGCATGAATCAGTATCAGTTCGGAGTCCAAACCATACCGCACCGCAATCAAATCAACCGGAGTTTCTAAACGCGCACACCATTTGTCCTAGTGAGCCCACTTTAAAACTTTCATTTTATAACAAAATTGTCTCTAAAATTTTTAAACCATTGTACCCTTTCCTTCGACCTCAGCTTTTCTCTCTCCTTCAACCTGAAGCAGTGGCGACGGCGAGCGACCGTAGTGGATCTCGAGCGGCACCGGCGACATCCAGAGAACGCTGTATTGGAGGGAAAGTCTGCAGTGGCCGATTCTATAAAAGAGAAGAGAAAAATTTAGGAAGGAAAAGTTGGCGAGTTGGATTTTAGGAGAAGTAAAGAGAGAATAAGAGAGAGAATAAAAGATAATTTTATCATTTTTAATGTGTCCAAAAAATACTTTTTTTTTCAAAAGAGAGGATCGGCTCTGTAAAAAATTTAGGCTCACTGGAAAAATGGTGTGCCCCTTTGGAAACTCCCAAATCAACTCGCATTGAATTTCAACCGAAAAAAAAAAAAAAAGCAATCGAGTCAGTGGAAAGAAAAGGGAGGAAAAAAAAAAAGGGATCGCTGTTATCTCTGTCCCTTCTCCAACGACACAGATCTCTTCGGCGATCTCTTCTCAGATCGAGAGAGAGAGAGAGAGAGAGAGAGAGAGACAGAGAGATGCTGCCGACGACGTCGAAAGGGCGCTCGCCCTCCAACGCGCGCCCCGCTCCGGTCATCGCTCAATATCTCCGCAGAATAATCAAGGTAACTTATTCATCTCCCTCTCTATTGAAATCTAGTTTTTCTTTTGACAATGTTTGGGTGATTTTATGCTCTTGATCTCAATTTGTTAGAAAGGAGTTGCATACGTTTGAATTGCGTTGCATCGGGTGACTTTGATTTGATAACAGAGTTTCAATTTCTATTGAAAATGTCAAGAAACCCTAACGAGATCTAGCTGGTCCTTTTAATTGATTTGAGTTTTTTGAGTTGCTTGTCAGAAGGTTTTAGGGATAATTTTGACTTGGTGGCGGTCAGTGGTGCGTGAACGTTGCTCTATTTTTCAAAAAGTTTTTGCCGAGGTGGCTAAAGAGAGCCAGCTTAGTTTGAGGCTACAATTCATGGTTGCTCTAATTATAAGGTTTAGTAGGAAATTGTTTGTAAATTGTTTTCAGACATGACAAGATAACCCTGCTTTCATAAGGCTATTTTTCTCGGGAATCAGGACTTGAGTTGGATTGTCTGGGAAATTGGGAAGTATGGAGAATGTTAGATATGATTAGAGGCTGTACATAAGATTGTGTCTATTCAACATGTTGGACAGAGGAGATTATGTGATTGGAGCCAAAAGTGAATGTAAACACTTAAGGAATTAGATATATCATAAGACAAAAAAGGAATTTAGCGAGGCACGAAGTAACATTGTCTTTGTAATAGATTTAACCTCCCCATAGCCATATGTATAAGGGTGTACAAACGGTCAGAGGAGACAGTTTTTAGAGATTTCTGATCGATTCCGACAAAGAGGAGGAGACGAGATTTCGACCGGTGTTTTCGCCAGAATCCGAGCGAACTCCGACCGTCTCTGGATCGGTCGGATGCACTCAGATTCTGACGGAGGCAGCCTGAGTTTAGTTTAACATGGAGAGAGAGAGAGGGAGAGAGAGAGAGATGGGGATGGTGAATGGAAACTAGAGAGAGCACACATTAGCATCTGGACCGATTGCTTGCTAATTCCATCATGAAACAACAACCAAAGAGAGAGAGATAGGAGGGAGAGAGTGAGGAAAAGGGGATGGGGAGGGTTGGGGGGAGAGGGAGTGGGAGGGAGGTGAAGGGTCTTGGTCTTTTTGTTGAAGTTTGGGGGGTGAGAGAGTCAGGGAGGTGAAGGGTCTTTTAGAGTCAGAATCCGACTGACTCTAACAATATTCCAATCATATCCGACCGTCTTCAATTTCAGATGATGAACTCCGACCGTATTTCACCCCTTTTCTTCGACCGAACTCCGACTGAATCCGATCGGAGTCGGTCGGCTTGGTCGGAGCAGATATAACTGTTCATCCCTACATAGGTATCTTAAGATTTTATTATGATGATCCATTCTTGAGATATGAAAAATAAACACCTTCTGTCTCACAATATGGACTCATCATTCTAACTAATCGATGCAAAGTGAACTTCTTTACCTGATAAATGAGAAATATGTCAAAGAAAAGAGCCCTTGGTTTTTGAGAGGGGATTTGATTTTCTTCACAACGTCTTCTGATAAAGAATTTTTATTTTATATTAAATAGCTATAGCATGCCGAGAGCACAATTCCTAAATCTTCATGCATGTTTGGAAAAATCTTTGCACATTTTTAGAAACATTGCTGGGAGATTTTTGGAAAGTTACTATGGCACTTGCTTCAAGATTCAAGAGTTATCTATAATAGATAAAGGGTTTTTAATAAGAATAAAATAAAAGTTTAAAAACCAAGCCCAGTTTGTGCTCACTTATGGAGCTAGAATCTAGGAATTGCATCCCTCACATATATATCACAAAAATTGTTCCCAGGTTAGCTCACAAAATTCCTTCTAGTTCTATCACACCTATCCTATATACTTATAACCCCATATATCTAGTCTAGCCTAATTTAAATAACGATCACCTGATAGTATATAAAAGGAAATGAAGTTTCCTTCTCTAGCCCACGTGGGGCCAAAACTAAAAGGAAATGAATTTTCCTTCTATAGCCCACGTGCCATATGTGGTGACCATAACTTAATAGGGGATTTGAATCAAGACAAAATATCACATTTTTACATGATTCCAACATTGAAAGCGCAATTGGAGAGATATGATCATACAAACCCAATAGACGAACAACAATACAAATATACTAACGTATATGAGAATTGTTTCTAGACTTGCTCCGTGATGAAATATTTACTAGTGAATTTCTATGTCATTTTGCTTCCTCCAAAGTGAGGGTGGCAGCTAAAACCTCTCTATCTGTCGACATGCTACGCAAAGATGCTTGGTTGAATTCCAAACAACAAACCCTTTAGAAAATGTGTATGCAAGCTATTTGTGGCTTTGGTTTTAAATATCATCATTGCTACCTTGTTTGGTATCCTATTTACATCACTATGCATTATAATAGCCAAGTTGTTATAGAAATGGCTATTCTGTAACCTTTTCTTTTGAACAAAGGCCGTAGTCATCCCTATTCTAATCACCCACTTTAAAAGCCATAGCTCGATGCAAGTGGGGTTTGAACTCCTAATCTTATGCACACTTATTAAGATTTTACTGTCATTCTAGGGGCACTTGCTACTATAACTTATAGTGAAAAAACATACATATACATGGAATAATTGTAATTATCCTGTGTTTATAAAACCATACGTATGTATATCTGAGGCATAATAGAATGGAGCAATTGCAAAACAGAGGATAATTGTAATTGACTTTATACGATATGAAATAAAAAAAGATAGCATAAAGGTCTTTCAAGAAGACAATTGTTGGAGATGGAGGGGGAAGGGATCGAGGCCTATTAAATTTATCACCTCAATGGAAACAAAACATTGTAGTGAAAGCATCATAAAAAGGTTCACTTGGTGAAAGCCATTCGAAGAGTGGTTTGAAAAGCAATATAGGTATTGATAAGATAGCCTTTGCTTATGATGGCACAATGTTAATATGTAGTAATAGGAGGTTTAAGCTAACTCTTAATGAGTCCATAGAAAGGTCTTAAATATCTTATCAGATTTTGAGTATCAAATACAAGATATTCCTTATAATATTGGTCTAATTTTCGCAATATTTTCGATATCGCCAATGCAATATATTGATTTTGATACCATAAATGATCAATTTATATCAATAAGAATTCTGATTTTAGACCTAGGTCCATAGTGACTTTTTGCAGAATACCCTTGAAGGTCTCTCCTATTTGAGTGTGTTAGTAGGGTTGCATTTATTGAGAACTATGCCTGAAAGTCCTCTACAATTAAGAGTCAGAAGAATAGAAGAATGATTTTTTTTTTTTTCATTCTTCTATATCCTGTTTTATTGAGCCTCAAGGTTTGCAGAGCTGATACCGAGCTGATAGTCAAGCTTCTTGAGCTCAATCTGCAGCTATTAATAACTATTATCGTTAATGAGCTAAGTATTTCCCAATGATTCAAGTTTGGATGCAAGCTCAAACCTGGCCTAAACAAACCCTAAACAAGTTGAGCTTAAGTTGAACCTAAATGAGCTTGAGCTTGCACATGATTAAGTTTGAATAGGCTATGTTCTTGTTCCCTTCATTTAATTTATGGAGCCTTGCTTCATTTAGTTGTAGAATGAACATGACTGAGCTTTTATCAAGTCAAACACGAACTGAGCTTCATGTTTTTTTCAGTTCTTTTACTTCCTGACTGCGTGACACCATCCATTTAATCTTATCTACATTTTGTCACATATGGGATAGAGAAGAAAACTTCACTGCTATTTATGTACTATCATTTGATAGTATGTGATTGAGGTAAGATTGGATATAGGGGGTTTCACGAGCATAGGAAGTTGAGGCAAATCCCAAAGGAAAATTTATGGTCCGAGATAAAAACAGGTGAACCAAGCATGTATTGTGATGAAAGCGCAGGAGCAGTCTTGGGATTTTTGGCGTCTCTGGTTTCTGTGAAGGGCTTGGTTTTACTGCTTTGGTTTTTTATTTTTATTAATTATCTTTTTAAGATAATTTTATAATATTGAAGAGGATATACTGCAACTTTTAAGGATTCTCTCTTGGACATTTATAACTGTGTGATCTAGGGTTCTATATTTTATTTTCATAAAATCAGTGTTCTCTTTCAAAAGGCAGATAGCAAAAAAAAAAAAAAAAAAAAAAAACTCCACTCCTAAATTAGAATTCTTTTCCCTTTCTGGACAAGAGGTAGCCATTGCGTCGATCAATCTGGAGATAAGTGCACAGTGCAACGGGCTACCAAGGAATATGTGCATAGTGCAACGGGCAAGCAGAGAATATGTGTGTGTGCATGCATGCTTACTTTGTTCTAACTTGTGGCATAGATCACTAGCATCTGCCTGCACTTGTGGGGAGGCAAAATCTATGTTAAAATTATTGGACAAAAAAGAAACTGTATGAAACTAATATGAATTTAAGCAATTAAGAACCTGGGAGATCACAAGACAAGGTAACTTATCAAATCAGAAACTACCATGTCCAGGGTAAGAAGGTCATGTGGGCTCATGCCTTTCTTTATGAAACTGCATGATGATATATTTATTGCAGAAACATAATGCCTTAGAAGAGATTAAGCTATCATCTATAAGTGAGAAATCTTGAGCATGGATGTATTTGTGTTTAAAAAAACAATGATAGTTTCTTGCTTATTAAGAAAGAACATTTATAGTGGTCCAAGTGTCAGTCAAAAAGGAATGTTGAAATGTCATGGAGATATTTGTATTTCAAAAGCAATGACAATTTCTTGCTTATTAAGAAAGAACATTTCTAGAGAAAGAACATTTCTAGAGATCCGAATGTCTCTCAAAGAAGACTCTTGAAATGAAGGTTTAAAGTCTTGGAATCAGTATTTATATTAGCCAATGATTTATTCTAGAAATTACAATATCAGATGCATCATTTTGGCAATACCAGGTATATTGGTAATTTTTTATATGTCGGCACTGATTAACTATAAGGTCTATATCATATCAAATACCTCAAAATTTGATACGATATGGCATACATATCTTTAGTGGTTGATATTTAAACCTTGGTGGGAATGGCTAAATGATACATAAGATAGGACAAGAAAAGAAGTGCATTTGTCAGAACTTTCAGCTGGCTGCAATTTAGGATAAGACAAGGAAATTCTCTCAGATGGTATATATATGTACAAGTCCCTTTGGATTGTAAAATACTTGTAGGAGTAGAGGTAGATTAAACATGGATTGAAGCGGTAAAGAACACGTGGTAGTTGCTTAGTTCACACAGGAGATACAGCTAAATGAAAAAAGGACTCGTTTCATACAACCAAAACGGTTTGGATCGGAACTCGTTGTTGGTAACTTAATATTATAGGATCCTATATCAATTATATCTTGTTAGATATTTTATATAATCTTAGTAATGGAGTCAATTTCATTGTTTCTGTCCCTGCTGAAGAAATTAGGTCTGCTTGCTTAGGAATTGATCTTGGTACTAATCCATATGATAAAAGTCGAATCCAAGCCTACCAAGAGGCAAATTCAGTGAAACAACTAATGGTACCAGTGGGGATGCATAAATTAGAAAATCTGCACCAATTTGAGAGGTTAGTTTATCTAGTTTTGTTGGTCAAGTAACTGAAAATCAATCAAAAGTGTAACTGATAGCCTCACCGCCAAAGCAGCTCTCGAAAATTATTTGATAAGGACAAATAAGAGGAGGCAGTGACAGGCATGTGCACATTAAGTGTTAGGGTTGGTATTGAGGAAAAGGAAAGAGACAAACCTTTATGCTTTTATTTATTGTCTGTCAAGAACTAAAATCATACTCTGGATCAAGACGCTATCTGGAAGATCATACTACATGGCTATTTATTCTTTATTTGTATAATCTGTCTTTCACCTATTTGTGATTTAATTGCAACAAATGTGCAGTGAACCCATCAATTAAAGGTTCTTTATAATCGTTTTACTACCTATTTTGTCTACTTATTACCTCTGCTTCAGCTATCATGGCATGGGTATGGCCTCAAAAATCTGATATATACAGTGGCTGTTTCATTTCTCTCTACTCCTGCTCTTTGGCTATTATCAATTGTTTTTTTTTCTTTGAATGGTAGCTCATCATTGTTATTTGCTAGTTTCAAAATTGCTGCAAATGTTTTATTTCATTTCTCATATGTTCCACTATAACAAGTTGTGTTATGGCACATACATTATTTCCTTTCTTATGTTTACATTAACATCTCATGTTATAAAGTTATAATTACCTTGTTGATACTGAATTGGGACATCGTTTGCGTCAATGGTCTCTAAATTCCTGTTCATGATAACCAGCTAAGAAATGATGCTGATGGCTTCTTGTCTTCTCATAAATATTTTTGCATGTTGCTTGTTTATCTGTCTCATACTCAAAAGCATTATTACTGCTGATGGCTCCTGAACGCTCACGTGTCACCCTCTTAACTGATACTAATAGAAAGTAGAAATAAAGATCTGATAGCACATCACTTCCATGTTAATTTATACAATTAAATTAATTTTATACTTTTAAGACTTATTATGTCTCAGTTGTGATGTAATATTTACTTCTTGTAGTGGCAACAAATGGATATTGAATATACTTTCTGGCAAATGCTACATCTTTGCACCTCTCCAAAAGTTGTGTAAGTTTCTTACCTTTATACACTCTCCATTCTGTGTAATTAATTTAACGTACTATGAGCGTGCAATTTTCTTCTTCAGAGTTGCTTGTACTCTTGAATGTGTGCCCTCTCAGAAATAATATATATCCTTCTCTTCATCATTCTTAGAGCTTTCTCCTGTAGTGTCTTCCATACTCAAACCCAATGGTATGCTTAACATTTCTCAAGAGTTTTGCCAATGTTTATATCATTCATTTGGTCAATGTAGGTAATTGTATGTAAGATGAATTTAGGGAACCATCTTTTTCCAATACTAACTGCAGTTGTAATGGAACATGGCGACTAAATGTGTTGTGCATATTTATAATTTTAATTTACATTTCTCCCATCTAGGACTGAAATCTGTATGACTGAAATTGGTTGTAGTAAAATATGTGCAAATGCTCACTTAATCGAAATATATGAAACATGAAAATATTTGAAATATAGTAAATGTGCAGTTAGAGGAAACAAAGTATTTGAGAAATATAGTTGAAATCTCTGAGCACAATAGTATGCACATGTGCTATTGAGGGTTGATCTTGTTATGATGTACTCTACATTATTTCACAAGTGTATATACCAATGTAATATTTGAGGAGGCTGCTTTATGACATAGTTGGTGATATTTGGTGATTTTCACTCTATTAAAAGGTCTCACTAGATTTTGCTCAATGATTTTCTTTATAAAATGTTTAGAGAAGACGTTTGCTTGTATATAGTCAGATCCTAGTCTCTACTCTCCAGCTTTGAAAGCAAGTTAGCATGCATTCAGAAACAACAGCAATCACACAGTTAAACACTTATTCTCCAAAATGTGTGGTTGGGGCAGTAATCCAACTAAATACAATATCAAAAATGGTACTTGGAGATGCGTGAAATTGGAATATCAATGTGAACCAATTTTGCCCGCGTGAACACATCCTAAAAGCAACATTTACAAAATATAATTCTTAGATTATTAAAGATTGTCAAGTCATAAGTGAGATCTTGTAAATGTTGACACAATTCACCTTCATCACTGCATGATTCAATATGGAACTTTTCTGGGCCATAAACTTGTTGGTCCAAACTACATGTCACCTGCCACTTGTAATACATATTTAAGCTTTCAAATTGGCAATACATATCGTTGTCCATGAACTGCAGTATTTAATTTGCTTAAATACGAAAAGTCTTTTTTATTTTCATTTTTTTTTTGGGGCCTTTACAATCTTTCTAAGCCATCAGTTCTTATATATGCCATTATTACATGACAGCGTATTCTAAAACACTTGCATTTCATTTTTTCCTGTTCCTAGCAAGGAAATTATCATTTTATCTGACCCACATTGTCATCATCACTGTCATCATTATGTGACAGATCAGTTATTCCTTTTCCCCTTTTGACTTGGTCAAATCCTGATAGAGATTTTAATATTCCAAATGCTGGTCTCATTTTTAATTACTGTTTATTTCCTGCTATTGTTGTTAGCATGTGCCTGACATTGCTTGATGAAAATTCTCACTGGAGGTTATTCCTTCTAATTTTTTGCATGTGGAAACGAATTGGGAAAATATAGCTATCAGCACACAAAGTACCATAAACGTAAGTTCTTGTTACCTTAACCATTCTATTTGAATATCTATGGATATTACTGTCTATTATAGAGTTTGGTTGGTATATACGGAAGCTAGTGTTGTTTATACTACTTGTTTATCTTCTGCTATTTGCATCAATTATATTTTAAATTTGTGGACATTAAATATATTTCCCAAAGAAAAACACTACTGCTGTATTTTTTCCCCTATGTTTATTTGGAAAAAGGCATTGTGGATATTAGGTGCTCTTATTTCTTCAAAAAGAAAGAGTATCTAAAATGTTGGTAATAAATATTTCATAGAACACAGTCTTAATTTATTGTTTCTAGATTAAGAGAAATACGTGCTCAGTCCCTATTGCTTATCAGATCATTTTCTAAATTGTCTCCATCTTTCTAAGTAGAAGGGGAGCTTTGGCGCAACGGTAAAGGTTGTCGCCATGTGACCTGGAGGTCACGGGTTCGAGTCGTGGAAACAGCCTCTTGCAGGAAAAAAAGCAAGATAAGGTTGCGTACAAAAAATCTAAGTGGTCCGACCCTTCCCCGGACCCCGCACATAGCGGGAGATTTATAGCACCGAGCTGCCCCTTTTTTTTTCTCTCCATCTTTCTAAGTCCAGAATACAATAACAACAACTAAGTCTTTTATCCCAAGTATTTGGATAGGCTACATGAACCAAAAAAAGAATCACGCCGGATCGATCACTTTGATATTCCTTCTCCATTCATTTCTATCAAGTAATATCTCCTTATTTAAACCTCTAGACTCCATATCTTTGCGTATCACCTCCATCCATATTTTCTTCGGCCTTCCTTTCGTTCTTTTAACTTGTCCTATATTGATAAACTCTCCTCTTCGAACCGGTGCACTTGTAGGCCTACGTTGCACATGACCAAACCATCGTAAGCGATTTTCTCGCATCTTTTTATCGATGAGAGCTACACTTATTTTAGCACGAATATCTTCATTTCTCACTTTATCTCTCTTAGTGTTGCCGCACATCCAACGGAACATGCACATCTCTGCTACACTTATCTTCTGTAAATGACGTTTTTTTATAGCCCAACATTCCGTGCCATATAATAAAACTGGCCTAATAGCAGTCCTATAAAATTTTCCTTTCAATCTTAATGGAATGTTACGGTCGCATAAAACTCCCGTTGTCCTCCTCCATTTCAACCAGTCAGCTTGTATTCTATGATTAACATTATTATCGATCTCTCAATCATTCTGAATAATAGAACCCAAATATCTAAACTGACTGCTCATTTGTATCTCTTGCCTATCCAGTTTTACAACATTATAGTTTATGGTCCGTCGTTTACTAAATTTATACTCCATATACTCTGTTTTAGAGCTACTCAATTTAAAACCTCTAGATTCTAATGTATGCCTTCATAACTCTAACTTGGCATTTACCCCTGCTCTTGTTTTTTCAACTAAAACAATATCATCAGTAAAAGCATACACCAAAATATCTCATCATGAATAGGTTTAGTAAGCTCATCCATCACTATAGCAAATAAAAATGAGCTCAATGCAGATCCTTGATGTAATCCAATTGTGATAGAAAAATCACTTGTTAAACCACCACATGTTCTGGCATTGGCCACTACTCCATCATACATATCCTTAATTATATCGATATACTTGATAGGAACTCTTTTCTTTATCAGTATCCACCAAAGTATCTTTCGTGGAACCTTATCATGACTTTCTCTAAGTCAATAAATACCATATGCAAATCTCTATTTCTCTCTCGGAATTGCTCTATAAGTTGACGAAGTAAATAAATAGTTTCTGTCATCGATCGTCCTGGCATAAATTCAAACTGGTTCTCCGATATTTTAACAGCTTGTCGCAATCTATGTTCAATTACTTTTTTCCAAAGCTTCATAGTGTGACACATGAGTTTTATTTTCCGATAGTTAGAGCAACTCTGAATGTCGCCCTTGTTCTTATACAGAGGTATTAGGATACTCTTTCTCTGTTCATTTGACATTTTCTTACTTTGTCAAATCTTGTTAAAAAAATCTATCAGCCACCTCACACCAATCCCTCCTAAGTATCTCCATAGCTTTATAGGAATCTCATCTGAACCAATAATTTTTCTTAATTTCATTCTTTTCAAAATCTCTTTTACTTCAGACTCTTTAATTCTGCGCATAAAACTACGATTTATATCCTCACATTGAATAGTAAGATCTCCCAAATTTTGAGTAAAACTACCATTATATAATCTATCAAAATAATTTTTCCATTTTTCTTTAATCTCTTCGTCTTGAACTAGAATCATCTGATCCTCATATTTAATACACTTTACAGTACATAAGTTTTTAGACTTTCTCTTTTTTGTTCGAGCAATTCTATATATATCATTTTCTACCTCTTTATTATCCAACTTCTCGTACACTTGTTTATATAATTTAGTTTTTGCATCCCAAACAGCTTTCTTAGCCTCCTTTATTAGCTTATACTTCTCAAAACTTATTCTATTATTATTATTATTATTATTCTTCAAATCTCTATAAAGGTCTCGCTTGATCTTAATAGCATTTTTATCTCTTCATTCCACCATGATGTATCTTTACATGGTGAAGTATCGCCTCTCGACTCACCGAATATATTTTTAGCTATCCTTTTAATGCAGTTAGCCATTTTGTTCCATGTTACATTAGAATCATCATGGTCCCTCCAATTTGCTTCTTGTACTACTCTATCTACAAAATCTTTTTGATTACTTTCTAATCGCCACCACTTAATTTTAGGATCTAATTTACACTTAATCTTTCTAAGTTTCTGTCTAATCTGAATATCTAAAACTAAGAGTTTATGTTGGATAACTACATTCTCACCTGGCACTACCTTACAATCGATACAACTAGCTCTATCTACCTTCCTAGTTAAAAAGAAATCTATTTGGGTTGCATTCGATCCACTTTTAAAAGTAACTAAGTGAGAAACTCTCTTTTTAAACCAAGTATTCGCTAAAATTAAATTATAAGACAAAGCAAAATCTAGAATTGAGTTACCTATTTCATTTCTTTCTCCAAAACCAAATTCTCCATGTACACTATCAAACCCATTACGACTAGTTTCGAAATGTCCATTGAGATCACCACCAATAAATAGTTTTTCTCTAGTGGATATTTCTTATACTATCTTATCTAGATCCTTCCAAAATTGATGTTTACTAGATTCATCAAGTCCTACTTGTGATGCATAGGCGCTAATGATATTAAAAATCTCTCCATCTAAAATAAGTTTAACTAATAAAATTCTATCACCCTTCCTCCTAACCTCCACTACATGCCTAAGTAATTGCTTATTTATGATCACACCTACTCCATTACGATTTCTATATCTATCCGTTCCAAACTTTATAACTCCATGGCTCTATGATTTTAGCTTTCTCACCTACCCACTTAGTCTCCTGCATGCACAAAATATTAGCCCTCCTTCTAATTATAATATTAACTAACTCTGCTAATATACCTGTAAGGGAATCTATATTCTATGATGCCAACCGAAATTTATGTTTATGAGCTAACTTTTTTTTACCCCCACTCGCTCATTAAGATGTGGGAACGCTTTTATATTTGACACTACATCCGGGTGCCAATGTGGCGCGTTGCTTCTGGGCGACGACCTAGCAACCCTCACACATTTTTCACTACACCCGGGTTCCGATGTAGCGCGTCGCTCAGTAGAGAACGCCCCAACGAAATTCGTATTTTTGCTCATGTCATAATATGTGACAATGTTTTACGTTGGCTGTTTCTAAGTCCAGAATATGTTGGATTTATGTAGAGTAAAGCTGGCTACTTTTAGAATTATTCAGAGTGCTGATACTTCCATTTCAAATGCAATCAAGAGCTTCCAAATTGAAAATATGCATCCTTGAATGAGCTTTAGGACACAAACTATAAAGAAACTCAAAATCAAAATTTTCCAATGTATTTTACTCTTTCATCAAAAATGCAACAAGATAAGATGTTATGATTAGTATATGACTAAATTACACTAAGCTCCATAAACTTAGAATGGTTTTGCACTAGAGTACCATAAACTTTCAGAATAACTGTAAACTACCACGAACTATTCGGTTGACATAGTATATTATAACTGGACTTAACGTCCGTGAAGTTTTTTGAAACTTAATCTATATGGTAGTAGTTTTTTGTCACTTTATCTAATGGGTAGTTTGTTGTCAAAACTTTCATTAAGTTCACAGTAGTAAATTTCTTAAAACTTCATGGTAGTGTATTGTATAGACCGAATAGTTCGTGGTAGTTTATTATTATCTTGAAAGGTTATAGTAGTTCATTGCAATACAATATAATGCTCATGATAGTTTACTGCAATTTAGCCTTAATTTATTAGCTTATGTACATTGTACATATTTGTCACAAAACATATTTGTCACAAAACACTATCGCCATCTTTTTTTTTTTTGCCTATTTTTTCCTCATGCATTTATAGATCTTATCCGGCATTGAGGATTTTGAGGAAGCTCTAAGGTTGCAATATAAAAATGAAGTATCTGCACTTTTGGATGCTTTCTAGAATACCGTAGCTCCTCCAGAATTATGCACATGTGGGCCTGGCTAACAAGTTCACATGCTAATGTAACACTTTACTGGCCAAAAAAGCCTTTTTGTCATAAAGGGTTTTGCAATAGCCCTGTGCTTTAGATATCTGGTAAATGCCCTATTCTAACAGATTCTGCATAGTATGTTAACTGAGTAGATAAACCCTGCACCTATGTTTGGTTGTATATAAACCCTGCCTTTACCAACGTACAGGGGCGTTATTCAGAAAAAGCCTAATATGCGAGGATGTTTATCTGTGAGGAAATGTTTTTATCAGGAAATTATTTGCAGAATCTGATGGGAAAAAGGGGGTTATCCAGTGAGTCTAATCAAACAGGGGGGTTGCTGCAAAATTGTTTGTAGTACTAGGATCTTTTGCAAGCCCATTTATAGTAAAGGGTTTTGCTTCAATATCCACAATTTGTCATCTCGTTAATATCAAAATGTTACAATAGACAAACAAACCAGTTTTATCATTATTTATCAAAAGAGAAACGGAAACCTTATCTTCTATATATTTATTTTTTGCTTGAATAACTTCTGTTTAAATTTGTTTAAGAATTTAGTTTAACAGGGAAACACAGTTTTCCTATACCTCTTAATAGATACATCACTTTTGATGCAACATTGGAATCATACAATAAAATCTACATCATTTTAATATAATTTTTGTGTCTTCTGTTTCAGAAACAAAAAACCAGTGGGCGCGGGATGACCCTGCTTTTGTTGTCGTCTTGGGTTTATTTTTGATTGTTGCCACTTCAGCTTATTGTGTTGCGTAAGTTTCCCAGTGCTGTCATACTGTGTATATCTTCTGAATCATAGATCAATTTAGCTGCTGCTGAGTGAAGTCAATTTTGGGTGGCAGGAGCATTACATTTTCCAAAATTTCAAGCTTTCCCTTTGTAGGACTTGTTTCTCCCAAGATAGCTGATTTTATTCATATCCTACTTTGGATTTTTTTAGCGTGTATATTAATTTTTGCCCCCATGTTTTAGGTATGGTGAGAGTTTGGGCCGTGCTATTTTCACAGTTCTTTCAGTGGTTGTTTTTCATTTCTTATTAGCCGGATCACTTCAAGCCACATGCTGTTGGTAAGAATTTTACATTGTAAACTTAATGTATGCATTTGTTTTAGCCTTATTTGGTGCAATATGAATATAATCTTTTTTTGCTCTTTATTCGTTGTTTTGTCAATTACAAAGAAAATGTTGATCTTGTGGGCGCATTCTAAATAATTTAATATTGACAGTAATATTAATATTAATTTTCCAGTTCTGATATTTTACACACAGTTAGGCTCTTAGCAGTATTCCAAAATGTCAAGAAGATTTCTGAACATGCACTTGGAGTGTAATTAAGGTGACTGCTGTATATTTTTTCTTGATTAATTAGCCCAAAAGAATAACTGATCGTTACCAATTTTGTCTAACCCCGAACTATGGTTTATGGGAGACTATGCTTACAAACCCACTTCATTTGCAAGAATTCCTTTTCTTTCGTTTGCTGGGAGGGGGGGTTTGGTGGTTCAGTTTTTTGAAGTTGTGTTTTCCTTTTTTTGTTCTTTTGTTTTTCTTTGTTTTGGGGGAGGGTGTAACACCCCGCCCTTAATCATGCAATCATTCACCAATATTTCATAATAAATCCATATATTTAGCTAACCAATATCAACTCACTGACCACCTACATGACGGCTGTAAATGGGACTCTGTACAATCATTTATATATGCATTTAAAACATATTATCAGACCGACCAACATAACTTTACTGCAAGACTTAGCCAAACATGGTCCTAACTAAAGGATTAATTTCTCGATATACAACAAATAACGCTTGCATACTTTCATAACAACGATTCACCTAAATATAAGTACTAGAAATTTCAACTTACGCACATATTACAAAGAGGCTAACTATCATAGTTTTTGACCAATCTCTTTGTACGGGCATGCCTTTTTCCTGACATGAAAGGTGGGTTCCACAAATGTGGTGATCTATAAAGCTTAGTAAGTTATACAAGAATTTAAGAAAAGTACAAGTATAACGATATGAAGTCATAATGATGAATAATTATAGAATATGTAAGGATGTAAGAAACGACAATCAAGAGACTCTAATGTTACCATGGATATTTAAGAGGATATACAAGTGGGAATAATATTATAACGAACATGCTTTGGGAAAAGTTAAAATCAAAAGATGTTGAATTAAATCTTAGTAAGGGGTTTAATATAATTTGGAATCCCTACTCACTTCTCGTAATGATTTTAATTCAATTAGATGATACTTTCATTATAATTCAAAAAAATCCTGCGAAATCTAGCTTATTTAAATAGTAATACTATTTTCACCCACATACAATACTAAAATAAGACCATTATCCACCTCTCTTGCTAGTAGTTTTACATACACAACCACCACTCGTACATCAGCGAAATAAGAAAAATGCCCTCCTTCCTTGCTAATTGCTTCTTAAACATCATTACAAAGTCATTGCTCTTAGAATAAGACCATCACACTCATTTCTTGCTAGAGGCAGAGATTTTAAAGTCGCTTTGTTGACGTCAATTATTACTTAAATACATATATTACCATATGACAATCAGCTCTTTTTAACAGCACATGTACTAAAGTTCTCCACCCTCTTTCCCCCTAGCGGTATACCTTCTTAATACCAACTATCACACTATTCACCCCATATCCCTGCTATAATACGAATACACATATACACAACTACTCGCCATAGCAATATATGTGTTTACACAACTCCCTCATCGCCACTCCACACACATGATAATATTCGTACTATAACACAATACAACCATCTACAATTTCGTCATCTTGCATGCACATATATATGCTATATCATCATTCTGTTTTTTTATACCCAGTTGAATTCTATCCACTCATACACAACAACACAACCATACTTTATAAATGCATACATAATTAAGAGATTAAGCACTTAATTTCATAATATTCTTTTCTAGAATCAACCTAGATCATCAATTTTAAAAGGAAGTTTCATATCACAAGTGTATTCTCATATATGAGTTGTCATTTGTCAGCGTCTTAGGGTTTTTTCATCGATTCAAGATTTGATTTGTTCGAAAAGTCAATTGTTTGTCAACTATTATTAATCTTTCCAGTGAGTATGTCACAACAAAGATCTTTGTTTAATCCCAAAAATCAAATTTTTGTTTTAAACCATAAGGCTTTGCTTGGGAGATTAGAAATGAAGTGTTTTGCGGTGTTTTGGAGTGACGTGTTATGAAGTGTTCATAAAAATATTTGCTTGTAAGTTTTTGGATTAGTATTTTGAGGTGTTCTTAGAACACTCCAAAATACATGGATAGGTAATTTGGAGTGTTTTTGAGAATACTGTAAATCAACATGTTTTAGAGTGTAGAACTGTTTATCCAAAAATATTCTCTTTTCCTCGTCTTTACTCTCTCCTGTGCCTTTTCTTTTCTTTTTTCTCCCGAAATTGGAGTGTATTTATCTTTTATAAATTTATGAAATCCATCAAAATCCATGAGAAACTAAAGTCCCAAGTATAGCCTTGAACACCCAAACCGGTGGTTAGAACACCCCAAAATCTACATGCCACCAAAACACTCCAAAATACATATTTCAAAAACTCCCCAAAATACTTTGCGTTTGACATCAAGCACAACCCAAGGCGTTCCATATTTATAAGATTTTGAAAATATTGTAAATTTTGTATTACCAAGTGAGAGTTATTATCTTATTTTCGTTTAGGATTAGTAGCATAACGCATATCATTAACTCATTTAGCAATTGACCAAGTTATACAATTGCTTTCAAATACAAGATTCAATGCATAATCGTACGAATTGATAATTCATATTCTCATGAGATGATTTCAAAAATTTCAAGAAATCAAAAACAAGAAGATGAAATGATAAGAGATGGAATGATTTTACTCTTCGATTGCGACTTCCATACATTTTAAGTGAACTTGATATTTCAAATAAAATAGTGTAAAGGTTACATGTATTTAGTGATTTCCAAATCATGATTTTTTTTAATAATTGAAAGGTGATCATGAAAGAAATTATATATTCACTAATTCAAGAACAACATATGTTTCATCATTATTTTTACTCTCTGACTACAATTTCTTAAATGATTCTAGATTTCTTGGAATCTTCCCCGCAACTCAATATAGTAGTTATTAAGGTCTCCTCATCATTAGTTTCTAATCTTAATTGTAATAAAGGAATCATGAGGAAATGACTCTAAAGATATTGTCTTTATATGTTTACACTAGATGAGTGTTGAAATAGACAAAGAAATCAACAAGTACTCAAACTTCTCTCACTTTCTTCTCCTTGCTCGGTTGCCAGATTTGTGGTTGGATTCAAGCAGGATTCATGTCGGGCCCTTCCTCCTCTTATGCTTTTTTGAGTTTGGCCCACCACACCTTTCCCCTCCCCCCCCGTAGTTGGTGGGAGAGCGACAACTGTTCTCATTATTGGGTTTGATTGAGAAGAGATGCATGAAACGGGAAAGAGATAAGTCTTATTCTATGCTTGGGAGATAATAGCTGAAGTGTTTTGTCGGGTGTTTTGGAGGGATGCGTTATAAAGTATTTATTTGAACATTTATTTGTGAGTTTTTTGACAAGGGTTTGAGTGTTCTTAGAACACCTCAAAGCACATGGATAGAGTGTCTTTTAGAACACCCTAAATCGGGATGTTTTGGAGTGTTCTGAATTATGTATCCAAAATTTCCTTAGTTTTTCTTATTCCAACTCTCTCCCACAAACTTTCTATTTTCCTAATTGGGTATCTGTCTTTTACCTGTTTATGAAACCCGTAAAAATCCATGAGAAAGTTAATCAAGTTTGAACACCTCAAAACCTATGATCAGAACACTCTAAAATAATACCACTAAAGCACTCCAAAATACTATACTTTAAAAACACCCAAAAACATTTCGTTTTTAACATCCAAGCACAACCTTAGGGTCTGAGTTATGGGTTTGGGCTCGAGTTTGGGTCTTCTCTCTTGAATATATGATAGATCGAGATATCTTTTGAATTTTTTGAGAAAAAATCGAGTCTTTTGAGTAATCAATCTCATCCCACCATTTTGTGACAAGTGGCTTCATCTACTCCCATATCATTATTATGTAATATTCCCAACTCCATACTTTTACTAGTTGCTAACTAAACTACTAGATATTTGTAAGTTTGCAAGAATTTGACAAGTCTCTTTACTTAATTACCAACCATTGCCTTCTTCTAATCTTTTGTAAATTATTTTGCACCATGAACCCTCTTAGAGATCAACTGTCTACTTATCAAATTTATGAATAATTCATCATTCATTGTAATTATAATTTTGTAGGAATTGCAAAGAATTGCAATTTAATAGAAAATTCTAAGTTCTTATCACAATATTGGGTTAGTGAAAGTTTACAATTTTAAGCTATTTTGTTAAGCAGTAAGATACGTCATTCACAAAAGATAAATGTAGTAAAGATACATATGTTTCGTTGGATGTGTATCAACACTAGGAGAGATAAAGTAAGAAATAAGGGTATCCGTGTTAAGGTAGGTGTAGCCCTCATCGAAAAGAAGATGCGAGAAAATCACTTATAATGGTTTGGTTGTGTGCGGAGTAGACCTACAAATGCTCTAGTTTGACGAGGGGAACTTGTTAACGTAGGACAAGTTAAAAGAGCGAAGGAAAGACCGAAAAAAATGTGAATGAAGGTGATAAAATATGAATGCTAGAGGTTTAAATAAGGACACATTGCTCGATAGGAATGAATAGAGAAGGATCATCCATGTGATTGATCCTTCGTGATTCTCTTTTGCTTCATGTAGCCTATCCCAATCATGTGGGATAAAAGGCTTAGTTGTTGTTGTTGTTTGTTAAGCTAGTAGATTAGTGATAATTATTAATTAGTAGGAATGTTAGATTTCCCAATGATACAGTTTTTTTTTTGGGTGGGAAGGGGGGTTTAGAAAGCAATAGGTAAACAAATAAATGTTTTGAGTGGGTCAATCAATTTTACTGCAATATCTTACCTACGCATTTCGACATAAAACTTCTTATCAACTATTTTGTCAAATATACATGACACTCATAGTATGATGACATAAAAGATCCTACCGATAGCTGACATTACAGGAATCAAAAAGGAAATGGTACTTTTCATGACAATTAATAGTTTGACTTCGATATCATTTTATTGCTTCTTCTGATTAATATACCTGTGCAAATCTTTTCATTCAGATAATACCTAATTTCTTTAAAATAATTTATTAGTATTGTTGGATTCATATAGGTTCCTGACAAATACTTATATGCGTGAAGAGGCTCCTAACAGCCATGTGGTGGAGCAACGTGTTGAATGGTAATTCACCGAAACTGCATTTTTTTTTGTATTTCTGCAATTCAGATAGATGGACTTTATATTGATTAATAATAGAATCCCTGATTTTGTTCTTCTTTGATTATTGAATGGTAATTAGTAATCACTAAAATTGCATCAGTATAGTATAGTATAGTATAGTATAGTATAGTATAGTATAGTATATATATATATATATATATATATATATATATATATATATATATATATATGAGTAAACGGGAAATTCACCGGCGGTGAAGAGAGTTACTTCACCGCCACTTAGGTGGTCCAATAAAATTATTAAACGTGGCGTCACTCAAAGGGCGGTTAAGAGAATTTTTTTTATTTGTTATCTTGAGTGACGCCACGTGTAATAATTTTATTAGGCCACCTAAGCGGTAGTGAAGGAACTACCTTCACCGCCTGTGAATTTTCCGTTTAATATATATATATATAATTGCATTCAGTATAGTATACATATATACATATGTATACATACATACACATACACACACATACATATACATAGTGTGCGTGCATCACACACATATATATATGGATGTATATATAATATATGTATATTATATGAACTGCAGTCATTTGCACTATCTCCAATAATTTTTTTTCAATATTTTTTTTTAATTAATGATCTCAACCTCCTAGGGTTTGCTCATATCCAATTTTTTGGATTTTAGTTTTAATTTTTCCTGCCATCGAGTAGACACAAAATTAACGGTTCTTAGTAAATACCATCTTGTACCCACTTGATGGAATGGACATGAACTTCAAAATCAAATTTAATTCTAAATAAGCTAAGGATATGGAGATTATAATCCCAAAAAGTTTTTAAAAAAATTAATGGGATTATTATTATTATTATTATTTTGCCGCTAGCTCATATAACTTATTTGAGCTGACTTCTCATTTACAGTAGTCCCATATATATATATATATATGTATGTATGCATGCATGCACACACACACACACATTATATATATATATATATATATATATATATATATATATATATATATATATATGTTCATATATATATATGTTCATCATCCGAATAATTAATCATCCAATGCAATTTTTTCTCTTTTTGTTGATAAACAATGATATATAGGGTTTGGTATTGCATTGGTTTTTTTTTCTTGGAATGTGATTCTGCCTCTCCTTGCCTTATCATGTAAATTTAGGGATGAATAACAGTTTGTATAGCAAATTATCTTCTCCACTCTTCTTCTGGACTCTTTCCTTGTCTAGGAAAATTTGGAAGCTTGCTCCATGGTTCCATGAACCTGCATTGCATGAGCAAAAAGGTAGTTCTACCTATCCATCAACATGCCAGTTAAGTTCTATGGCACTGTCCTTTCTTGCTCACGGTTACCTCAGATACCAATTCATCTAGAAGCTTTAAATCAGGTTGCTAGTGTCAGGAACATAATGTGAATTACTCCTAATTCAATGTGTGCTAACAAGGTGTGTTGTATAGTGATAATTCCATTAAGCATTTTTTGAGGAGGAACCTCTATAGTTAAATATCTTCATGGGAGAGCAGAACTAGGATTCTGGAAGGTCACCTCCTAGAAGGTCATTTGTTGCTCTAAAACAGAACGAACACTAACCATTCTGTAAGATGGGGTGCTACGTGTTGCACAATCTATGCTATCAAACGTGCTTACTACTGTCAATGGTTCGTCTTTGACTCAGTATTTAGCTCGATTTTGGCTTCTTCTGATAATAAATGACCGAACTTGAGTTGTGTTCTGCTCATTCGTGTTCAGTTTGTATTAAATTGATACAGGTAAATGTGCATACATATTTTTAAAAATTATGTGATATTACACATTAAACATAATGTATGAGTTAAGTGTAAAATGAAACAAAAAGAAGTGTGGAAAATTTTGACCAACATTTCTTCTTCCCCAAGGTGATGATCAGAAAGACCTGGTGCCACTGTCAAAGGTCCAATTCCAAGAGTTGTCGAACAAATAAGCCACTTGCCAACAGTTCATGTTTTACTAGGTGTTTAATGAGCTTGCTTGGTTAATAAACAAGGCAATCTGAAACTGGGTTAGTTCACTTGTGTTAGGCTCGTGTACACCCCCTACACCTAGAGTACGTCTCAAAAGGGTGTGAAAAGTGCCACCTCTAGAAACCCTGTTTCCTATTAGAGTGTTCACTTTCGCATGGATGCCAGAGACACCAATGGAAGTCTGCAACAATCCTAATAGTGAACAGTCACTTGTCCAGATATGTAAAATGTCTAACATATAATGATGGCTGCTAGTATTTTTGAGAAGGAAATGAGGGATTATAGCAGAAACGTCATAGTTAAGCATGTTGGGGTCAGAGTGGTACTAGAATAGGTGAAACTCCATGGTCTCCTGGCATTAAGCTTATCCTGTCATAAATGAATTAATTCCTTTGGGTAGGTTTCTCGACTTCCATCGTTGTTCATGTCCAAACCTCCATTTGTGGTAGAAGGATTTGGTTGTGGTGATGATTAATTGCTCATTTATTTAGTATCTAGAGAAGATGATTAGCATGGTCTGTCTGTCCCTCATTAAGCAAATAGTCAATTTTAACAGTAATAGGTTACCATAAACCAGATTTTAACAGTAACAGGTTACCATAAACAAAAATAATTGCTATCGTTTCTATAGATTTCCCTTCTACATCAAGGAATTCCAAGCTCATCATAACAATGTAAATTGGTTTATACTGTACACACGCTAGTAGTTATATGTCATTACATCCAATTTTGCTGATGCTAAAGTTATGGGCAAGAGAAGGGCTGTGTGTGTGTATGAACCATAGTAAGCTAATTCAATGGATTGGAAAATCTACCTTATTGATCTCAAGTAAATTGACAGTGAGTTGTCGTGAAGTGATTTGAATATCTTTTGTTTGGAATGACAATAGGAACTGTGAAAGATATCTTATTATTTTTTTTTAGCTGAAATGCGGAGTTTCTCCATATACAGCTGACATTTCAAAATTATTCTTCTTTGAGCTTCTATCGTAGGTAGATTCACAGTAAATCACTACTTTTTATGGCTTAACTTCAGATTTATTTTATTTCTATTTCCCATCTGAAATAGTATTTGGCATCTTAAAGGTTGTTTTGGTAGGACAACTTTTTGTAGGAAAACTTTCTAATTTAAGCTGTACCTGAACTGACCAGTTCCATTAAAGTTAAACTGGCGGTAGATCTTGTAGCCTACCCCAAATACTTGGGATAAAAGGCTTAGTTGTTGTTGTTGGCGTTAGATCTTGTCAACTTAGTCTTAAATTGGTGATCTTTAAAATATAAAATGTGATGAGCAATTTGTATTAGTTAAGCTTTTTCGTATTAACTCTAGATATTATTGCTGAAGTCATACTGTTTCTCGTATTCCCATTATCGTACAAATCTGCAACTGTGAATTTCTGAAAAGCTTTTGTGGCATTTTAAAATCTTTAAGCAGGGGTTGTTCTGGTAGGTTACAGTTATAGCCTCATGATGGCATTCACTTGGGAAACAGGCATTGCCGGTGGTCAGTATTTCTTTTTAGTCACAACTCTCAAATACTTGGACATAGAGGTATACTTTTAGGCTATTTTGTTAAGTACAGCCTTACTCTCCAAGTTAACAATATCTAAGCAGTTATTAACATTACCAGAACTGATATCTAAAGGCTAGATGAGTTTGCTTTCAGCATTGGCTGCAAATTGTTGTTAGTAAAGGTTTGGCATATGCAAGTTAAAGCGAAAGAAGGGAAACTTTAAGCAGAGTTAGGTGGTATATATTTGATGATAATCCCTGTAATGCATGATATGGCTTTAGATAGGAAAAATTATAGCAGGATTATGAAAATTTCAGGTAGTTCACTCGTAGAACTTTCGACAATTTCTAATTTGTGACTTCCTCATTGACTCATTCTGTTAAAAGAGTTTCTCGTGCTCTTATTTAATTTTGGTAAGTGTTATTAGCAGCTGATCAATTCAGATTTAATAGGAAGTGCCATCATACTAGAGTGAGCCAAATTCTTAGCGAGTATGCAAGAGGTCAGGGTTCGAACCCCACTTGCAGCATTAGGGCGCGATTGGGATAGGTATTGCTACAACATTCGTTAAAAAATAAAAAAGAAAGGAAATTCATATCCAATATTGTAGATCCTCCTAGTCTTGCTTTTAGGCTCCAGGAAGTTTATTGTATAAAAGCACTGATCAAACTGGACATTATCCAACATCATGCTTTGCAGTTTCAGATACGTGTTTTGTTATTTTTTAACAGTAGTTACTGGTGGTAGTTTTGTTATTGAAGTGATTTACATTTTTGTTTATAACTAATTTTTATCTCAAAGTTATTAGCTTCAGATTCTGTAATATGAAAACAATTATCAGTCACCACTGTGTGTGCTATTTTGTAGGTTGTATTCATTCGATGTGCACTGCAACTCTTTCTTTCCAGCATTTATTTTGGTTTACGGTAAACATCTCAAACTTATCAAACTTTGTTATCATTATGTCCTTTTTCTTCTCCTAACAGCATTTGATCTGCCAGTGATCCACTACTTCGTGTCACCCATCTTGGTGGCTCATGGTTTTTTCCCCGTTTTGTTGTCAAATTTGCTCTTCATGGCGGCCATTTCGTACTACCACTATCTAAACTTTCTTGGTTATGATGGTACGTGATTCCTCTATGTTTATATTTTCGAACTCCTTTTTTTTTTTTATATATTTATTCTCAACTAATCTCCCCTTCTACTGAATTGCAATGCAGTACTTCCATTCTTGGACAAGACAACGTTCTTCTTGTACCCAATCGGCCTTGTCATCATCCTCTCACCCCTAAGTAACTCCATACCCTACATAATAATTAGCCTGCAATTTTCACTTCAAATGATACTTTAACTTTTGATACTTTGATGTTTGTAGTGATTCTAACTGGCTTCAACCCTACGAGATACGTTTTGAGCTTATACTTCAGTTAATAATTTTATTCAACCAAAGTGGAGGAGAGATTTTAAAAGAGACGGGCTAACTGCAGTTTTGTTTCAGACCGCAAAGCACAGAAAAACGTGCCCCAAAGAGGATGGTTCCTGGTGCCTCCTCACGTCTTCTATCTGCGCCCGCCCTTTTGATGTAAATCAATTAGCAAATCATTAATTTTTCTGAATCCTTTCTTTTTTGTATCTTCGCTTTCTAGTTCCAGATATTCGACTATTGTAGTGGCAGGAACTGTGGAACTGAATAGAATCATTCGTAGTGGAGGGAATCATATATGGAGACATACTAAAGAATATTTTTCTCTTTTCTTTTCTTTTTCTTTATTTTTTCGTTTTCTATTTTTCTTGGGTGACCAAACAACCGATGGACTATTATCTGCTAAAATTTCTAAGTAATCTGTGGCTTAATGTAATATTCACAGCTGATACACGAGTGGCTGATCTTGCCACTGTTTCCAGTTTCTCTCTGTTTGTATTTTATTTATCTCGTTGATATGAGAAAGTACTTCTCAGATCGTTAAAAGTAAGTTGAACGAAAGTTACTAGGCTTTGGTACGGAAGACCTCTTTTATTGTCAGTGTATATATATATATATTTTAGCGGGAGTTGCTAGCTGCCCCCTAAGTTTTTTTTTTTTTAATTGAATCTCATGACTTAATTATAAGTTTATCATAAAAAATTTTAGATAAAAAATCCTCTCTTTCTTCTCTATCAAAAATTTCTCTATATCTGCTGCTGCTATCTCCTTCTGCTGTTGCTATCGTTTGCTACTGTTGTGGCTGCCATGGTTGCTACTGTTGTGGCTGCGGCGGTGAGCGGCAGCTGCCGCTGTTGTTGTTGCCACCGCTATTGTTGTTGCCGGTGCTAAGGGAGGAGAAAAGAGGAGTAATTTTTAAAAAAATATAGGGCTCATTAAGAAAAACTGTACAAATTTTAAAATTTTCTATGCCTCAGTAAGAAATTGGGGCTCACTAGGAAAAGTATGGTTATTGTCGCCATTGTTGTTGTTGTCGCCGCTGCTAAGGGAGGAGAAAAGAGGAGTAATTTTTAAAAAAATATAGGGCTTACTTAGAAAAACTGGACAAGTTTTAAAATTTTTTATGGCTCACTAAGAAATTGGGGCTCACTAGGAAAAGTATGGTTGCTGTTGCAGTTGTTGTTGTTACCGGCGCTATTATTGTTGTTGCTGCTAAGCGTGGGGTAATTTTTAAAAAAATATAGGACTCACTGAGAAAAACTGAACAAGTTTTAAAATTTTTTATGGCCCACTAAGAAATTGGGGCTCGCTAGGAAAAGTATGACATCTAGTGACTTTTTTTTTTTTTTTTTTTTTTTTAGCTTAGCGAAGTAGAATGTGAACTTGGTGGACGAATGTTGAAATGAAATTTCTTGTTGCTTGGGTTTAATTCATTGAAGATATGAAGCAGCCTCTGTAGTTAGGGGCCGAGTCTGGTGGTGTCCTTGTGAATAGACCGAATGCGGATTTAGCTTAAATAATCTCTCTTACGTGTGTGTTGGAATGCAAATTTGTAGTGTTCTAAATTTGCAACTAAATTGAATTGGGTATCTCCTCCTTCTCAGGCTCTTGAAACTGTAATATCCTTTAAATTGTTTGTGGTTGTTTTATTCTTCTGGATAAAATTGTTCTTATTGTTTTGATGAGCGAACTCCATAGCAATATTTTGGGAATATGTCATGTCTTACATTTGTCAAAAGTCTGCAACATTTAATTATTCTTAAAAACATCATCAATGGTTCTTCCGTAATTGCTTGTTCCCAACCAGTAAACATGGGGAATTCTAAATGAGCACACCACTTACTAGTGAGCACGACATCCTAAAGTAAAGTAATGAGCACCACATCGGAAGTGGGGCTCACTAAGTCTAGTTGTGTGCTCATTTAGAATTACCCGTAAAATGATCGTCCTGCAAGAATAAATAAATAAATACAATATAATATAAATATAATATAAATATAATAGCGGCGGCGAAGCTGACCGATCCGCCGCCATCGCCGTCAATTGTTCCATCCATCGAACTCTCGACGGCGGACCCGGCCCCCGCTCTAGGGTTCTGAAGTCTTCGTCTCTCTGCTGCTGATCATTCTCTCTCTATGTATTGTTGCCGATGTATTGCTATGGAGGAAGCGAACCGCCTCGATTTGCGTGGCGGTGGGGTCGACGACCTTCTGGATCCTCTTCAACTTCGCCGGATACAGCGTCCTCTCTCTCGTCGCCAACACGCTCCTCCTGGTCTCGATTATCTTTTTCTGGGCCAAATCGGCTACTCTTCTTAATAGATTTCAATTACATTTCTTTTTTTCTTTTTTTTTGGGTGAGATTTGATTTTGTTTTCTTGTTAAAGTTAGGATTCTTTGTTGGTAGTTTCTAGGCCTCTTCCGCCGATCCCCAGTCTGGAGATTTCGAACGAGGTTGTGGAGAAGGCCACGGAGAGAGCCAGGGTTTGGATTAATAGGGTTTTGGCTGTGGCTAGAGATATCGGCATTGGGAGAGATTGAAAAGTTTTCCTTCAGGTTTGTTTAGCTCGTGGTCGTGATTTTTTGTTCTTCTTGATTTTGAAATGGGCGATTTTAGAGCTGATTCTTGGTATATTTGTTGTAGTAAGGCCATTATCCTATTGTGAGTTGTTTCGTTTATCGGGGAGTTTGTTTAGCTTCTTCACGCTTGTCTACATTGGTGAGTTCTTTAAATTTATTAAAAATTTTCCCCTACAAGAATGTAAATTTAGGAAGCCTACAGGCATAAGAGCAAACTGAAAGTTTCTATCTTGTTCTTTGATAAACCAAAAGCAGCCTTAGAGAAATCTTGCTTTGCCCTTTTATTGGCCTTGTTCTTTTGATGATGTTGCAGGAGTTATGCTTGCTGGCACAGTGCCGGTCTTGTATGATAAGTACCATAATCATGTCAACGAGAATATTGGTGCGGCACGTAAGCGCTTGTAAAGCATTGGGATCATGTTCTTAGCAGAAGTGATTCACGTAAGGAAAAGAAGGCCCAGTAAAGTGACGGTAATCTCTCAGTCTATCCCTTTCATATGACTTCATCGTGGTAGTACCATTGTCGTTCTCAATCACGATTTCATTCACATCTCATACATAATTTGGAATGGCTTAGATTTAAAATTATGAAAAGAATCATGGGTTAAAAGGGTTATGTTTTGTTTAGATATGCTATATGACACATTTTGGTAGCTGTGTAAAATAAGTCGAATGTATTCAATTAAGGTATCTAAGATCAGTCACCTTGTTCAGAGAAAATGTTTCCCACCTAGAAAATGATTAGTGTGGGATGGACATTGAAAGGAGAAATTTTGGGAGAGGAAAGAAATATGGTGATGTAAGCGAGGAAGATCTTGAATTACTAAATAATTACACAAAGAAAAAAAGTTCATATGCATATTCATTTTTCAATCACTAGCTAAGTATGTATCTCTCCAATTATATAGGAGTACCAAATAAATTAATTCCAACTCATCTCCAAATCTCCCATTCAACTAAAGATAGACCTACCTCACATTAAAAGAACTCAAACAAGAAATGTAATCTCTATCACAAGCTGAGAAGTGAGAACACATCTTGCTAGATGTATTAGAATACCAAATAAATAAATCCCAACTCAACTATGACTCAAAAAAAGATATACTTATTTCACATGAAGAAGGTGTTTGGTTGCTTGTTTAAGTGTATAAAGTGGCTACAATTATAACTACTTTTGCTATAAATGGCGCTTTCAACTATCTGGTTGCAGCTGCAGTTGCAAAAGTTTACAGATGCAATTGCAACCAGTTAGGCACTTGTAGTAATTGTTGTGGAAAAAGTACGTAAAACATTTTCTTTCTCCTTTGCAAATATTAATTGAATTATTGATAAATGGGGCATTTCTTAGACTTCTTCAAAATAGAAAAAATTAATATTTGAAACATATTTGCAACTCTAGTTATCATTTGTAACTCCCAAACCAAATATAGTAATACAAGTTGCAACAATAACAACTTCAATTGCATTAATATAATTTGTTACTTACAACATCACTTGTAAGCAACCAAATAACCCCTAAAAGAATACCCGAACAAGAAATATGATCTAAGAATCTTGCACACGGTGATAAGTGTGTGGTTCAACACTTCATGACATAATAACACCCAATGTTGAAAATCAACAATTACAATTAAAATAAATTGAACATTACAAAATATAAATTACAACAATAATAATAACTGGAATTGAAATAGAGAATTGGAATATTGCTTTCATGTTTAAATGATGTATGGAATTATAGTTGCAGATTTAATATAATTTATGAAGATAAATGTGAAAATTATTGTAATACTTAATATAAAATTAGGATAGATTATTTATTACAAAATGGTTTTTTATTCTTTTTTAGATATTTTAAATTTATTTTTCAATTTATAAAAATTATTTTATATAATTTTATATTTATTTTATTAAATAAATTGGAAATTACATAACCTACGTTATGCGTTACGCTATATGCTACATAACCTAATAGAGGCAAAACGTTATGTTACCATTATTGCTATTTTAAATATTGATAACACCTATCAAGTTCTAAAATGGTACATTGAACAACAATGGCACAAGAAGTGTTGTTTGAGTTGCGTATGTCTGTCACTAGATTGCATTGAGATATAAGTGTCCATACTTCATTGGTCTTTAGTATCAAACCATGTGATGGGTATATAGAAATCCGACACTTGTTGCAGGTTCCCATTAATAACATCGAAAAATTTGTTTTTTGATTATTTCCATTTTGTTCCTTTAGGCTTATTAAAGGAACAAAATATTATAGGTTGTGTTTAAAAAAGGAGTTAAATGGTTTGAAAAATTCGAAAATAAATATTACTAAATTGGTAACTGTTGAGTTTTGTGGAGCCTAGTTATGGGTTTGGTGTGGCCTGGATTCAATACTTGGAGAATAAGAAAAGAGCATTTTGGAAAGGAAGTTTACTTTGGGAAAGGAAAGAGTTGTCTTAGGAAGTAAGACTACTTGGAAAAGGAAATTGTTGCCTTGGAGAAGAAGTCTTGTCTTGGGAAGGTGAATAATTTTTTGGAAAGTTTACCATAATTATGGCTTCCGTGGAGTGCAAATAGTTTATTCTCCATTTAAAGCACTATAGAGAGGTCTTGTTGTGTGGGTGTGCTAAGTTAGAGCAAGTGTGTGCTCTTGTAAACCTCTTGTAATTTTTCTCTCCGGGTGAATAATGAAATCTGCAACTTTCTGGACATAGGCATTTTACCAAATCACGTAAATCCTTGTATCATTATTTTCTTTTTGTCGCCTTGTTCTGCAATTCCTTCTTCTTTCTCTCTCACGGTTTCGGGAAAGCCTTAGTTTAGGCGAGTGTTTTCCCTACAACTGGTATCAGAGCCAGTTTTGGCTCAGGAGCGATGGGTGGAGAAGCTCTGAAGGCGTCTGGAATAGAGAAGTTTGACGGAACGAATTTCGAATATTGGAGAATGCAGATCGAGAACTATCTATATGATGAGAAGCTTCATCTTCCTTTGATTGGAAAGAAGCCAGATGATATAGAAGAGGCAGAATGGACACTTCTTGACCTACAGGTGTTGGGTGTTATCCGGTTAACATTGTTAAGATTAGTAGCGCACAACGTTATTAAGGAAAAGACCATAGCAGGTCTTATAGAGGCTTTGTCAGGAATATATGAAAAGCCGTCGGCAAATAATAAGGTGCATCTGATGAAGAAGTTGTTCAATCTAAAAATGGCAGAGGGAGCGTCTTTCACACATCACTTGAATGAGTACAGTACTATCACAAATCAATTGTCGTCTATTGAGATTGAATTTGTTGATGAGATTCGAGCATTGATTCTATTGGTCTCATTGCCGAATAGTTGGGTGGCCATGAGAATGGTTGTGAGTAATTATGCCGGGAAAACGAAGTTAAAATATGATGATATTCGAGATTTGATTCTCGCCGAGGAGGTGCGTAGACGAGACTCGGGTGAAGTCTTGACCTTGGGCTCAACCCTTAATCTCGAGATTCGGGACAGGAGTTAAGATCGACATGCTGATAAGGATAAGAAAAGGAGAAATTCTGATCAGAGTAGAAGCATCGAGACCTAGGCAGCAGGGCACTTGCTGGAACTGTGGCAAGTCGGGACACCTCCAAAAGGATTGCAAAAATCTGAAGAAGACCGAGAGCAACTCTGCTGATGTGGTAACTGATGAAGTACATGATGCGTTACTTCTTGCAGTTGTAGTCCAGTTGATAATTGGATCATGGGCTCAGGAGCTTCATTCCATTCTACTCCACACCAAAAGCTCTTGTAGAACCATGTTGCTGGTAACTTCGGGAAGATGTATTTGGCCAACGGAGTAGCTCTAGATGTTGTGGGCATGGGAGATGCCAATATCATAATGATGAATAGACCTATAGGAAATTTACAGAAGGTTCGACATATTCCAGAGTTGGAGAAGAATTTGATCTCGGTAGGACAACTTGATGAAAAGGGCCATGTGGTCAAATTTGGAGGAGGATCTTGGAAGGTCACTAAAAGAGCCATGGTTTTGGCTAATGGAAAGAAAATCGGGACTTTTACCTGACCTCGGGACCGAGAAGTGCCTCGGGATCGAGTGGTGGCACCTCGAGATTAATCAGTACCTCAATATCAAGTCACTCTGTAGGACCGAGCAGAGCAAATTGCACCTTGGAATCAACAGCTGCAGTCGCCGAAGCCGAGAACAATGTCGAGCTATGGCACACAAGGCTCGATCACATGAGCATACAAGGGATGAAGGTACTTCTATGTAAAGGGAAGCTACCAAAGTTGAAGTCGGTTTACATGGATATATGTGAAAGCTGTATTCTGGGTAAACAAAAGAAGGTTAGCTTCTTGAAAGCTGGCAGGGCGCCAAGATCAGAGAAGCTGGAGCTTGTTCACATTGACTTGTGGGGGCCTTCCCTGGTTTCATCTCTCGGAGGATCTCGGTATTATGTGACATTCATCGATGACCAGAGTCGCGAGGTATGGGTTTATTTCTTGAAGAATAAGTCTGATGTTTTTGAGACTCTCAAGAAATGGAAGGCCGTCATAGAGACTGAGACATGTTTGAAACTCAAATGCTTGAGGTCTGATAATGGTGGAGAATATATTGATGGTGGGTTCAAGGAATACTGTTCTACAAATGGTATTCGGATGGAGAACACCTCAGCAGAATGGTGTTGCTTAGCATATGAACATAATCATTAATGAGTGGGCTAGAAGCATGAGGCTGCATGCTGGATTGCCTCTGATCTTCTGGGCAGATGCTATCAACACCACAGTTTCTCATCAGCCGCGGACCTTCAGTTCCCTTAGAGAATCGATTATCCGAGGGAGGTTTGGAATGGAAAGGAGGTAAATCTTTCTCATTTGAAAGTTGTCAGATATGTTTTCTATGTTCACATTGATTCTGATGCAAGAAACAAACTTGATGCAAAGTTAAGGATATGTTTCTTTATCGACTATGGTGATGAGCTGTTTGGTTACCGATTTTGGGATGATCAGAATTGGAAGATAATCAGAATGAGTGTTGTAATTTTTAATGAGAAAGTGATGTTCAAGGACAAATCTAGTGTATCCGCCAAGGTCACTAGTGCAACTTTACAGAATCCGAAGTTTGTTGATATGGATGTCTTTTCTGAGGGCAGCATGCTAAAGGAGTCCACCAACCAAGATACCGAACAGCAGGATGAGCAAAGTTCATCAATTCCATAAATTGATGATGAGCCGAGTACTCCACCTGCCCCTATCCGAAGGTCATCCTGGACTATTCGACCTCCACAAAGGTACTCACCAAGCTTAAATTATATTCATCTGATCAATGGTGGTGAATCTCAAAGCTTTGACAAAGCTTTGAAGGATGAGAATTCAAGCAAGTGGGAGTTAGCCATGAAAGATGAGATGGATTCTTTGCTTAAGAATTAGACATGGGAGCTAACCGAATTACTACCAGGAAAGAAGGCTTTACACAACAAGTGGGTTTATCGGGTGAAAACTGAGCATGATGGTAAACAACTTTTTAAGGCCAGACTTGTGGGAAAGGGGTTTTAGCAAAAAAAAAAGATTGACTACTCTGAGATATTCTCTCCATTTGTGAAGCTGACTATTATTCGATTGGTACTATTGCTGAATATTTACATCTTAAACAGTTAGATGCAAAGACATCCCTTATGGTGATTTGGAGAAAGATATCTATATGGTTCAGTCGGAAGGATTCACAATGCCAAGAAGTGAAGGGCTGGTTTGTAAGCTGAGGAGCTTGTACGATTTGAAACATACTCCTCGGTACTGGTACAAGAAGTTTGACAACTTCATGACCAGTTCGGGCTTCATCCGATGTCAGGACGATCATTGTTGCTATGTTAAGCATTTTGACAATCTTATATTATCCTACTGCTATATGTGGATGATATATTGATTGTTGGGTCTAGCAATGAGGAAATCAATTGTCTAAAGGAGTTATCAAAACAATTTCCAGTGAAGGATTTGGGAGCTGCAAAGCAAATTCTTGGGATGAGAATAATCAGAGACAGAGCCAAAGGTATTCTGGAGCTCTCTCAGACTGAATATGTTGAGAGGGTCCTCAAAAGATTCAACATGGACAAGACCCAACCAATTAGTAAACCTCTGGGAGGACATTTCAGACTTAGCAAAGATCAGTCACCCAGGATCAAGGAGCACGACTACATGTGTAAGATTTCCTACACCTCAGCTATTGGATATCTTATGTATGTTATAGTCTGTACTAGACCAGACATTATGGGGGTTGTAAGCAGATACATGAGTAATTCTGGTAAGCAACATTGGAGGCAGTCAAATGGATTCTAAGATACTTGTGTTCCTCAGATTGCTGGCTCCATTTTAACTACAGCTAGTTTGAAGCTGCGGGATATGTAGATGCAATTTGGCTGGTGACATTGACAAAAGGAAGAGTACTACCGGTTATGATTTTACACTTGGTGGTACTGTTGTGTCTTGGGGGTTCTAATCTACAAATGATTGTTGCACTCTCGATAACAAAAGCCGAATATATTGTTGTGACAGAAGCTACAAAGGAGATGGTCTGGTTATAGTGCTTCTTGGAAGAATTGGGTAAGAAGGTTGAGTGGGGTATTCTCTATAGTGATAGTCAGAGTGCTATTTTTTTTGCTAAGAATTCGACATTTCATTCCAAGACGAAACACATTCAGATCAAATATCACTTCATTCGATCACTTCTTAAAGATGGAGCATTGGTGCTTGAGAAGATCAATGGAAGTGAGAATCTTGCAGATATGCTGACTAAGGTGGTCACCCTTGAGAAACTGAAGTTATGCTCAACTTTAGTTGGTCTTCGGTTTTGAAGACAAGTGGCCGAGTTACAGTGAGAGGTTACATCCTTTAGACGCTTGTGGTTGTTGCTTTGGATCAACCAGTCTCCAAGTGGGAGAATTGTTGGGCTTTGTGGAGCCTGGTTTTGGGCTTGGTGTGGCCTAAATTCAATGTACTTGGAGAATAAGAAAAGAGCATCTTGGAAAGGAAGTTTACCTTAGGAAAGGAAAGAGTTGTCTTGGGAAGTAAGACTACTTGGAAAAGGAAAATGCTGTCTTGGAGAAGAAGTCTTGCCTTGGGAAGGTAAATAATTTCTTGGAAAGGTTACCATAATTATGGTTTCCTTGGAGTGCAAGTAGTTTATTTTCTATTTAAAACACTGCAAAGAGGTCTTGTTGTGTGGGTGTGCCAAGTTAGAGCAAGTGTGTGCTCTTATAAACCTCTTGTAATTTTTCTCTTCCGGTGAATTATGAAAATTTGCAACTTTGTAGATGCAGGCATATTGCTGAACCACGTAAATATTTGTGCATTTATTTTCTTTTTGTCACCTTCTTCTACAATTTCTTTTTCTTTCTCGCTCATGGTTCTGGGAAAGCCTTAGTTTAGGCGAGTATTTTCCCTACAGTAACATCTATTTATACCTAGTTAGGTTTATGAAGTTATATTTTAAATTTTTTTTTTTTTGGAAAATGAATCTTGTTTGGTTTCTATGTTTGAAAAAATAATTTTTTGTATTTACATTCTAAGCTGATTTATAACTTGCTAACATCGCAATTTTTTTCATTTTATCTCTTAGCCATTAGAGGATCAGGGGGAGAGATAAATGCATGATTGTTGGTGAGGCTTGTCTTTTGTAAAAGAATGAAGAAACATGAATCTATACATTGTTAGTGCTTTAATGCTTTCATATTGGATATTTTAGTAAAATTATTATGTTAATAATATAAAAATATATACAAATATTTATATATTTTTCTCTGCCTTTGTCTTGTCTCTGTCCTTATTTTTTCACAAATGCCGTGTCTCGTGATCATATCCTAATCCGTATTCGAATATAAGTTCGTATCCGTGCTTCCCGAGCTTTTCCATTTTGCTGCCATCATATTTTGTAAAGGTTTTTTTTTGGTAAAATAATTTGTTTTTTTTTTAAATCAAAGTGCCAACCGAATATCTAATTTAGCATAATTATTGTTAGATAAAACACATGCTGCAAAAAAATACTAGAGAATGCAATAACAGTTCAGAAGCATATTCCAAGTATCATATATGTATAACTCACATATAACAAATACTAACAAGTCAACAAACTTCAAACAAGTTCTAACGACAAGATACCTTGTGTATTACTCATATGAAGTGAACAAATCATGAGCCATTGATGCAGAACGAAGAAATGTAGCTGGTATAAGTATAGGAGTAATCACTTGGTCCTTTCATGATATAACTTTTTTCTCCTGGTTAATTGTTTCAGGCATCAAGATTGCTCCCAGCAACATCTACAACAAATCGATATCTGACATCGTTGCGCTCTAGCCTCTCAAGAGCTTCGTTCACTTGATCCATCTTTACCATCTCGATTATGCTGGTCAGTCCTTTCTTCTCGCAGAATTCCAATACTTCCTGTGTCTCATCTATGCTCCCAATAAAGCTCCCTGTTATCTGTTTCCTTCCTATCAGCACAAACAATATACGCACAAATTAGCTGATTACATCATTTGCAGTCTTGAGCCTCATTGTTGATCAATAGTTATACCAACAATTAGCAAAAAGGCAAAAAAATAGTCATACCAACAAAAAGTCTAACTAATTTGGGACAACAGAAATCAGATAGAACTATCAGCAAAAGTTTAAATAGTTACTCAGAAATATTGCAGTGAATTGAAAATTCTTGCTGCTACTTTGGATGTGTATAGGAAATGGCATTATTTCATATGACAATGTTCTATCATTCAATTACAGGAATCTGCAGTTTTGAGTTTTAATTTTCTTTTTCCTTCTGATGATTCTAGTTGTAAACATAACTGAAATTGTAATTCCTTTTTTGCTGGAGATAAACTGTGAGGCGTAAGCCTCCCATGGTCCTATTGATTAGAATATAACGAAAAAATTCTGCTACATATAGGAATGCGAATGGACAGATTCAATGGCTAATTTTTGACTAGTCCTATTTAACATTTTGAATTAGAAAAATAAAAACTTTATTTTTAATTCAAAATTTTGAGTAGCGGGCTAAAAATTGGTGTTTAGACCAGCCCATTCTTATCCCTAGCTACATAGGTAGGAAGACAAACATCTTGTGAAATAATATAGCTTGATACCATGTTGAAAATTAGTGTGCTACAACCTTTGGCCCCCATTTCAAAGTCCATACAGCAGCCAACTTGCTGATTCACTTCTGAACTCATAATTTCAATTTTAAACATTATTAATTCAGATAGCAATAGGGATTAAACCCAAATAAATGATGAAAATTAGTATGGACCTGATGTAGAATCAAACTCCCTGTTTTTTCTGAATGACTGATTATTTGTTTGACCCTATTGTTGGTTTTGATTCAAACACTTTTGAAATGTTGCTGACAACTTGACATGGGCAAACTTTAAAGTTGTCAATAAGCTAATTTCATTCTATAGATATCCTAACATCAAGTCCAACAAAACAGACCCCTAATATATCAGCAGGATTCTACGTAGACCCTGAATCAAAGGAGAGACTTTCTCCCTTCTTTATTCTCCTCGACCAATTAGAATCCAACAAGATTCATGTGGTTTGACATATTTCTAATTTTGCTATTCCTAGATTCTTTTCCTAGCATCAACATCACCAACCATAATGAAATTGAGAACAGGGCCAAAACAAATGAAAAACAATGCAGGCAGCTTACCTAACATAACCATAGGAGTGACAAACTGCAGAGGTTGATTGATAACCCCCATCAAGATCAACTTTCCATTCACCTTAAGCAAAGCCAGGTAAGGCTCCAGTGGATGGAACACTGGAACTGTGTCAATGATGTAGTCCAAACTGTCGAGCGCAGTGGCCATTTGAGCCTCGTCTGAGCTAACCAAGTAGGCGTCCGCACCCAAGTGCTCCATTGCCTCGACTCTCTTCGTGTTTGAGGAACTTATCACGGTGACATGGTGGCCCATTGCCTTAGCGATCTTGACTCCCATGTGGCCTACTCCTCCAAGACCTAGAATTCCTCCTCTTAGACCTGGTTCACTAAGTCCAAAGTGTCTTAAGGGGCTGTAGACTGTTACTCCAGCGCAGAGGAGTGGCGCCGCTTGCTCTGGGGCTAGACCAAGCGGGATTTTCACTATGAATCTGTTCAGAAAATATTTGTGTGTTAGTTCTATGAATAGAAGCGGCAGAGGTTGAAAGATTCAGGGGGGGAAAAGAACTTAGGATTTGGAAGTTTATTTTGTGTGTTAAATATCTTAATTGTTACATAAGTATTTTGCATTTTATTGTTTACCAATCTATGAGCTTTTAAGATGCATAGATCATATCAGATATCATTCACAAGCTGTATAATAAGATAAGTTCAACCAAGAAGATGGACCTACTTAACGAAACTTCTGCATCATTTGCCAACCTTTGATGTTGACCCCTTGCTTGATTGTCAAATTTATAGGTGCTAAATTTTCTAAATGCTATTACTTTTGATGTTGATCCTCCCCCTTCAACTTCAATTTTCTAATTAATCACAAGACTTTCTAATTAATCACAAGAAAGTTGAAAGTGACAACTTTCGTCAATCAAGAATAATAGAAATTATTCAGTTTCTTATAGAGATAATCTTCAGTATCATAGAAATCAAGAATAATAGGAAATTTTCTCCCTTCATCTGTCACCCTTGGCCCATGTATTTGTCTATAGTGTTTCTCGTCCTAAATTATTATTCAAATACAGCTTTTATTATAGTTTTATGCTTTTATTATAATTGAATGGTGTTGTTACCATTTCGCTATGGTGATAGGTAGAAAAGTTTTTATAAAGCGGTGCAAGAGACCTTGGTTTAAAATCTCTAGCAACTTTTGCTAAAAGTCGCTAACGTAGACAAAATCTCTAGCAACTTTAGCTAAAAGTCACTAACGTAGACGATTAACAAAAACATAAATTTGTGGCATGCCAGAAATCTTGTAGTTTCTAAAATAATTTTGCATTTTATTATTTACTAATATTTAAGCATTCCTATTGAGAAGATGGATCTACTTGACCAAGTTTCAGTACCAGATACCTTGTCAAATTTCTAGGCGTAAAATTTGTTAATGGTACAATATTTTACATTGATACACTAATGTTAAATCTTGTAGGTTGAGACAATCATATCCTTCAGTATACTGGCCATTAGGAAGAAAAAAAAAAATATTAGCCTTTACAAAAAATTTCGAGTGGCTTTATGGCTTTATACAGTCATATTTTTCTCTTGTTGTCTCTGGATCATATATTTTATCAGATAGTTCGTCTCTATATATTTGGAGATCGGTTTATGGGGCTTACATATAAATATAATAACACAGTCAGTAGGAATGATACTAAAAATGGATGAGTTGTCAACATGAATACTTTTGAATTTCATAAATAAAATTTTATTTTAAACAATAATGCAACCACACACACACACGGGGACTATACCTACAAATATATGATGATAAAGGCCTTGGAGCCTAATATGTCCACATATAAGCCCACAAATCTATGATGAATGAAGATAAAAAGTGTTGAATGATGTGTCAGCACTTAGAAAATAAACATTTGCAAGGCTACCCCTGATTACTCACTTTTGGTCGACGATCATGGCCGAGGCGAATCCTCCCATGGTAGGCTTGCCATCGGTGTACACATCGTTGTACGACCAGATCTTCTTGCTGCAGTACTGCTCGACGTTTGCCTTGCACGACCTGCACTGCCTGCAGCATCCAACAATGCAACCAGCCCCAACAATCTCCCCAACCCTGAACTTACTTACCTCGGATCCCACTTCCACCACTTCCCCCACCACCTCATGTCTTCACACAGTAGAAAATCAACAAAACAGTAAGAAGTGTTGGTTACAAATTTAAAGAGTTTAATGTGTTTGATGGTTGATTTACCCGGGAACCATGGGATAGTTCGACATCCCAAGGTGGTTCTTGGTCTGATGGATATCGGTGTGACAGATTCCGCAGTACAGTACTTTGATCAGCACATCTCCAGGTCCAGTCGGTCTGAAAATTTTCCCAAATTTTATTAAAAACTGGAAGCTTCGGAGTCAAGATTTTGATTCATGATATACATTCGGTGTGAATTGCTGTCACCTCAATGTGTAGGTGTAGGGGGAGAGGATGCCTGAAGCGTCCTTTGCGGCCCATCCGGTGACGGTTCTCTCGGCTGTGACGCTTCCCATTTTTGTTGAGAGTCTGAGTGAGATGAAAGACGAGGATGATGATAGAAGAACAATGAGAAGGAGTTTGCTCTTGAGTATGATGCGTGAAAGGTGTGAGCGTATATATAGAAGCTGAAGTGGGTGGGTAACAAGCCAATGAGAAGAATTCTAGTGGATTTAAAAAAAAAAAAAGGAAAAAAAGAAAAAAAAAATGGGGAAAAATTGAAAGAAAGAAAAGACAAGGTTTGGTGAGCGTGGTAGGTGAGACTGCGAGAGGAGGGGAGGTGCAAAATGCAAATTGGTAACCGTAGTCATCTGGGTGGACGTAGGAACGAGAATTAGCGGGTCCAATGATCGGTCTTTAAGTCTATTATACTGTGAGTTCTCCACAGCCTTATTTTTATTTCCAGTCACAGTCGCTGTAGGCCTCAGAACCTGACATCAATCAGCGAGTTCTCCGATGTTTGGTGTATTTTAAAATTATAGCTAATTTCGTTTAATTTAGTCATACGCCAGAGAGGGAGCAAGAAGAAGCTGTTGTGTTTATCTATATATATGGTCTTTCGTTTAGGTTTGTTTAATGAATCTTGAACTAAGAGGATTTTTTAGTGCGCACGCACACAAGCACAAGAAAGCCTACCAAAAATATAAGTAGTTTACCGATCTAGCTCTCCTCCTATACTGAGAAATTTGCAGTTCTTCATCTGCTCAAACTTTATTTCTTATCCTCTCTGTTTCGTGGGACTCAGAGAGGAAGAAACACCATCGAATTGTTCAAGGGCATGTGTATTGCGAGTGTACGATTGTAGGGATGCTTGATCATTGAGATCTGGAGGGTAGGCCGCCATCAACTTGCTGCTCTAAGGGTGTGTTTGTTTGCATAGAAGTAAAATAGAAGTAGTGAAAGTAAGCCTACTTCAAGTACTTCAAGTGTTTGTTTGGTCAAGAAAGAAGTTGGAAGTTACTTTTTATATGATGAAGTGGTGTTTATGTGGTACCTCACTTTCAAAATTTTCTTTCTCACACTTTTGGATTGGAAAAGTTTAGGAAGTAAATGAGTAAGACGAGAAAATATTTATTTATTTATATATCATCATTATCATTTAAAAGTGGTACTTTTTTTCATAAAAATAAATAAAATAAGATAGATAATAAAAATAAATAAAATAAGATAGATAATGTATATTTTAAGTAATTAAATAATATTTCCTTCACTTCCTAATACACTTCTTCGTCTAATTTTAGCGAACAAACATAAGAAAAAAAACTCTTCTCTTACTTCAATTTTGGAAGTTACTTATAAATTTTTTCCTTTACTTCCATTACTTTTATGAGCCAAACACATTCTAAAATACAGTCCTAATGGATTGCAATTTACTTTTAAAGTGTTTCATATATCTCTATCGGCATTTCGTTTTCAATATATGGTATAATAGGTACCGGATAACATATTTTATTCTTTTAATTAAATTATTTATGACTAAAAAATGAAGTATCATTGCAGCCTCAGCGATTTATTTTTAATAGTAATAAACCGTAGTTATTACTAGTTATTTTTCCAACAATTCTCTTTTTTTGTAGCGTTGTGTTTTCTCATGCACAGTTCCTCTCTTATGAGACATTGCAGCAGCAGCATGGAAAAGGGGAAATTCTAAATGCGCACCACATTTTACTAGTGAGCACCACGTACTATATAATAAACATACTATATAATAAAGTGATTTACAACATAGGGGAAAATGGTGCTCACTAGTAAAATATGGAGCGCATTTAGAATTTCCCATGAAAAAGGATTCCTTTTTGAACCTTTTGTTTGTTTCTTAAGAAAGTGACGATTTAGTTTGATGAGCTTGCGTACGATCAAGCTTGCCATCGCATCTTGTCTGTCATTTTGATTTGTCTAGCAAAAGATAAGGTTGGAGATTTGTTGAGCTATCACAGAAGAGGTGATGACTCATGATCATGATGATTTCAACCATGAATTATTATATATGGTTGAGTTTTTTCTCTGCTTGAATTTTTTTTTTTTAACGGTGTTAACGGCGAGCAAATGCCCGATAACAGAGCTACAACAAAATGCGTTGACGATAATGTAGGTTCCAAACAAATGGACCGAACCTTGTCGCCATGTTACACATAATAAACCGAAGATACAAAAACAATAAAAAACCGAAGCGTCCTTGGCAGCAGCTCCTATGATGCCCCTGTGGGGTTAGGTCAATCTATGTCAAGGCATGTAAGATAAAAGCAAATATCAGTAATATTGGAAATATAGTAGTGGCAGCAGCTCCTATGATGCCCCTGTGGGGTTAGGTCAATGTATGTGCCCCTGTGGGGTTAGGTCAATGTATGTCAAGGCATGTGAGATAAAAGCAAATATCAGTAATATCGGAAATATAGTAGTATCGGAAATATACGTAAATAATCTACTGATTCTCTCTCCTCGACGTTCCAGTATATAGCCGCTATCAATATGGGACGGATCGCATTAGTACCCTAGTGATCCCCACCCTACTTGAAGTTGAAGTAAGTTGAAATATTAGAGGTGAATATTGATCTCCAAATTTGAAAATTCAAGTATGATTACAATCCAGTATTTTTTTTTAAAACTAATGTTTTACGTATGTCATAATATGTGATAATATTTTATATTGAATATTACTGGCTTACTATAACCCTCCACTTTTATCCAATAAATCTTTAAGCACGTCACTGCAATGAAGTTTTATTTTTAATTCCAGCAAATTATTCAAACTAATCAGCACAAACATTGCATAATCAGCGCAAATTAATTGCACTATTTATTTATATTTATAGATAACTTAATCCTATAAAGAAAAAAAGAAAATTGAAATTTTATTTATGTACATTCCCAAGATTAGCATTGAGCTAACATCAAGTGCTCTTGCATGGCTCATGCCCATCCAACTTCTAAGGATGGCCAACACCAGGACTTTGCCCTGGGTGCGTGGGTTCGCCATATCCATTAATAGTATTCACGAACCCTCCGTCGCCTGAGCTCGCCCTCTCGCTCGCCCCCTCGCCATCCGGAACATTCCCCAACGGCCTGGAGGTACCCTTGGCCGCCGAGAAGAAAAACCCAGCAACTAAAAAGCAAAGAAGTAGCTTGAGCAGCATGTTTGAGCTTCTGCACCTTGAAGATTCCATTTTCATGCCTGAATCTTGATCCAGTTTGGCTCCTGGGCACAGTATTTATAGGGGAGTGATGAGGTGAGTGGAGCCTGACCGCATGCAGCCCGATGCATTCATGAATAATATCCACATTTTGACAACATATATAAATAGATTCTTTATTTATGTAGCACATCTTTCTAAACCTAGCATATCTTCCTAGAGATTCTCTATTTTATCGGTAGTAATTATTAGCGTATCTTACTAATTTAAAATATCTTACTAAATTAGAATATTTGACAAATTTCTTAATATATTAGCATAACATACTAATTTAGAATATCTTTATAAATTAGGATATTTAACAAATCTATCTAATTAGATCTGACTTCTTTTTTATTCTTAGGTCTCTGACTCGCGGCTCGACCCGATATCTGATTCACGCCTCGATTCGGTCTTTGACATGCGCCTTGATCAATTGACCCGTGCACCAATCCAAGTTCCATTCGTGTCATCTGTTTACTAGTTAGTATCATTATTATTCTATAACTTCTTCTAATGAGGGTACTCATCCTATAAAGATTATTTTATATGACACCAATGACAATGTATGGGCTCAGCGGATATCAATTTTTCTTATTGGTCGTCGCTTATAGAGATTTGTTAATAACTCCAAACAAGCACTCACCGAGACTGACTTAGAAAGCGCGTTAAAGTTTAATGAACGGCTTGAGAAATGGGATGGTATTCACTGTAAGATCCCATCTTAGTTTATTAATACATCAGTTCCTTCTATTCAGAATATGTTGTCAAAGTTTCGAAATGCCAAACTTGCATGGGATTTTTTGGCGAATCGATACAACTATTCTAGTAATGCTGCTATTCAGTTTTAACTAGAATCTAAGTTACATAAAATGCATCAAGAGCCAGGCCAGCCTATTACTGAGTTTCACTCTCAGATTAGTAGTTTCTGGGATCAACACTTCAAACTGATCCAGCTTTTCGGATGATAGGTCTAGCCAACTTTTTGCCGATTACCAAGATCGTCGTTAGTTCATCCACATTATGATTTTAAAAGTGGTAGAACTTGGTAATTTTGAGAGTGCTAGAGCTTCGCTGCTCCATCGGTCTCCTCTTTCTATACTCGAGACTGCTCTCACGGAGCTTATTTCAAAAGAGACGACAGAAGATTCATGTTTATTCTACTGATTTCGTCATGGCCACTGCAACTCCTACCTTCTCCATCTTAGCCATTCCAGTTGTGGTTGTTGCTTCCGCTAAACCACGCCGCTTCAATGGTCATTGTCATCGTTGTAATAAAGAGGGTCATTGCATCTTTGATTGTCCTAAGAAAAAGGCCAAAACTTCAAGAGATGCTTCAAAAGCCCAAAACTGTTACCACTGCTTCTACTAGTTCATTATTTTCGGACAATCCCTTTGCTCCCTCTCTCTGCAACTAATCGTAAAGGTATTGCCAATCAGGTTCTATTCCGTACTTCTACTGTCTTCTTAATCTCCTCAGATAAATTATTTTCTTGGCTTTTCGGCACTGCTTGTTGTAATCACATAACTCATAATTCTTCTCTTGTACCTCATAAAATATCATTAGATCATCCTCCTATCATTTATACTGTTAATGGTTCGTATATGTCTGTTAGTCATATTAATAATATCTCCACCTCTACTCTCTACGTACTCGATACATATGTTGTTCTTGATTTAGCTCTCAATATTCTTTCTATTAGCCAACTAGTTAAACTTGGCCTTATTTTAATCTTTTCTAACAAAGGGTGTGACGTACAGGTTTAGCAGACAGGCTAGTTAATTAGGACCGGGCATAAAATTGATCGCCTCTTTGAACTTTTCTCTTTGTATTTTCCAAATTCTGGTTCTGTTCAATCCATTGTAGAATCTATTTTTTCGAGATTTTGGTATTCTCGTCTTGGTCATACTTTCTTACCTTATATTCAATTTTTAACATCTAGTGGCTACTTAGGGAATGTTAATTTTGAATCATTTGTATTTTTCATGTCAGTTGAGAAAACAAACAGCCTTACCTTTTAATGAAAGCATTTCTTTGCTTTTTGCATCTTCTAATCTAGTTCATTCAAATATTTGAGGTCATACTCATGTTTCTACGAATTGAGGATCTCGTTTTTTTATTATATTTGTTGATGATTATTCAAGGTACGCCTGGCTTTATCTCTTACATGAATGTTCTAATTACTTAGTGTTTTCTGTGAATTTAAGCAAATGATAAAACCTCATTTTGATCGGACCATTAAAACCTTTTATTCTGATAAAGTCATAGAGTATACATCTTCTTCCTTTCTTACCGAACTTACACAAGAAGGCACTTTATCTTATCGTTTATGTTTTTACACTTCACAACGGAATGGTCATGCTGAGCGTAAATATTGTCACATCCTTGGTACTATCTGCTTCTTGCTTATTTTAGCCTTACTTCCCGAATCCTTTTGGGATGAAACTGCTCTTACAGCCGTTTACACAATTAATCAGGTCCCTTCTCATACTCTCTCAAATCACTCTCCATATGAACTCCTCTATAGAAAGGTTCCCGACTACTCTCTTATGAAAGTTTTTGGCTATGCTTGTTTTATCATACTCTCACTTTATGAGTGTATTAAACTTGAGTCACGTTCTCCCTCTGTTGTTTTCTTGGTTATGACATTGAACAAAAGGGTTATCAGTGTTATGATCCTGTCACCAAGTATCTTTGTATTTTTTGACATGTTCAGTTTTGGGAGCACAAAACTTTTACCAGTATCTCCCACATCTCCTTTGGACCTTCCTCCGCCAGCCCTATTTTCACTAATTTCGCACTAGATTTTTTTCTAAACTTTCCTTCTGATGCAGGTAATGAAAGCTCATTAGGCAGTCACTTAACGTTAGTTCTTGATGGCTTTGGATCGTCCGTTGATCCTTTCACTACATATGACTTCTCTCAGCCTACACCATCTTTTGACATATCCATTACGTTTGATCCCCCGAGTCCTATACCAGATTAAATATCCGTTGTTGCTCTAGGATAAGAGCTCTTCCTACCCGTCTCATTGATTATCATTATTTTTCTGCTCTTACCGCTCTTCACGAGCTTGGCACATATCTCAAGGGTAGTTCTAACCATTTTTGGTAGTAAGCTATGTCCGAAAAGTTGGATGCTCTTCATAAGACTCATATATGGGATTTGGTTGATCTATCTCCTGGCAAGACTGTCATTGGCAATAAATGAGTTTACATGATCAAAACCTATTTTGATGGGTCTCCAATGTGGTATAAAGCTTATCTTGTGGTAAAGGACTATACTTAGGAGTTGGTATTGATTATGAGGAGATATTTGCTCCAGTTGCTCACATTATATCTATCTGTTCTCTCCTGACTGTGGCCTCTGCTCGCCAATGGCCTCTGTTTCAAATGGATGTGAAGAATGTCTTTCTGCACGGTGATCTAATTTAGGAGGTTTATATGTAGTCTCCTCAAGGATTTCTTTATTCTCCTAGAAAGGTTTGTCATTTTAAGCGTGCTTTATATGAGCTCAAGCAAACTCCACGCGCCTGATTTGTCAAGTTCAGTTTTACTATTGGCCAACTTGGTTTTGTCTCCAACACACACAACTCTGCTCTCTTTACTTGCCATTGTCGGCGAAAAATTCTGGAAAAGCAAAGCAGATCCACGAATTCAGAGATAGAAGCCCGCAACTCATCGGGTCCGCGAATCTAAGAAGCTGAGGTCCGCGAATTTAAGAAACTGAGGTGCGCGAATCTAAGAAACTGAGGTGCGCGATCTAGACGATGGAACAGGTTCGCGAATCTAAAGCTGAGATTCGCGACACTACCCATAGCTTTCGGGTAGGAGTTTAATACAAAGTCACCCGACCCGAACAGAAGAATTGCCACCTCGGATCGTGAGAACAACGGCCAAACGAATGCAGCGGCGTTACTTCGATCGTGGGAGCAACTACCTAACGAATATGGCGGCACTTCTCGAGTAGTGGGAGTTAACGGTCGAGCAAAATATGGCGGGACGTTACTCCAAGCCTCCTATAAAAGGCGGGGGAGCGAAAGACACATGGACAGCGGAGACAGAGGAGAGCACGGCAAGAGGAGTTTCTTTTGAAAAACTATCTTTGCGATCAAGAGCCAAAAACAAAAAACCTTTCTTTTCCCTTTAGACAACTGAGAGAAGTTGTACGGAGTGTCAACGGAGAGTAGGATCGTCCTCCATAGCTACCTAGAAACTCAGCATTAAACAAAGAGGGAGAGCAATCTTCCTCATTTTCTGTAAACGGAAAACCGTCCGATTGTAACCCTTTTATTGAAAAGACTTCGATATAAAGAGTGTGCAACTTTCATGGCGAACAGAAAATTGGCGACTCCGCTGGGGACTACCATCACCTCCGGTGACTTGGTGGTGGCTCAATCCGACAACATCCCAGTTGGTAGTATGGTCGACTCGCTCACCATTTCCATTGACCAGGAAAGGTATGAAGAATTTCTTTCTTCAGGCTCCAAGAGCCCTACTTCCCTAAGGGGATACCATAAAATCTCCAAAGGTTCAATTCCCAAGGAGATGGCAATAGCCCAGTTAAGGGAATTAACGGACCAAGATAGTCCGAAATTTTCTTCCTTAACAACGGGCTCTCTGCCAGTTCCCACAAAAACTCTTGATCTCTCAAGTAAAGTGGACCAAAGTCCCCGCTTCAACAAGGGGAAGCGACTACTACCCGCTCCGCAAAGTTGTCATGCAGAGAAGGAGGTTCCTCCCACTCGTACAACGAAAAGAAACCTGAGGAGAAGCAAAACTCGTGCCCTTCACAGAAACACGCAACAAGAGGAAACTGCCAACTCATCTCGGCAGATACCTACCATCCAAATATGGAAGCCTAAGGGCGAGGTTGGTCAAGATGCAGAGGGATTCACTCACGTTTCCTACAGGAAGCGGAGTGAACCCATCAAAGTTGTCCATGGTCGACGCGGAGCGTACATTCGCGTTCCAAGGGAAAAATCTGAAGAAGCTTGCGAATCTCAAATTCGCAAAAGGAGCATGCCTATCCGCGAGTCTGAAACTCCACCGTCCCTGAAGTTATCTCTCACAAATGAGCCCATTACGAGGGACTCCAGTGCAACAGATCTCAGGGAACTCCTAAACAAAAGAAGAGAAGAATCCCATGTATCTCAATGCCACTGTGAACGACTGATCAATGTAGTACTGTCTCACTGTCATTGTTCAACTCATGCCCGATCCTCAGTGTTTTATCGATTGTTTTATCCATCAGCATCGTTATCCCAATTGGCAAAAAGGAGACGACGCGGGCTCGAGTTTTCTGAGCCGGAATACCCCGCGATGACCACCAACATGATAAGTGTTGGAGAAAAGAAGAAGAAAAAGAAGGCGAAAGTCTCCGAAGAAGAAGCTTCTGACCCAGAGCTCTCTTCGAGTTTGAAAGACCCATCCAACGAAGAGCGAGGAGTTTTTGGCACACTCGACTCAAAAGTGGAGTGGCGATCCCTATGAATTATAGACAGATGGCGGGGATCTCATCTGATGAAGAAGATATAGCCAAGTCTGTTATGGCTGAATCACAGACGTCTGATTCATTCTTAGAAGACTCCGCCTCTGTATATATGACGCAGAACAATATCCCAGAATAGTTCATGCGGAGAATGGAGGAGGAAGATAGGCATATCCAGCAACAGCAGAACGCTATCAGCGAGCTTAAAGATATGCTATACATTCTGATGGAGTTAGAAAAATCTAAACTGAAGAATACAGGAAAGAAGACCGAAGAAGAAGGTCACGGTCCTCATAACAATCGAGAAGAGGAAGAACATCATAAAGATGATGACAACCGCTCCATGCACCAGGAGGGAAACGCAAATGCTGTCTGGATGGAGAACTTCCAGAACCAACTGAACGCCCTCATGCATAAGGGCGACCTACAAGAACTGGGTGTAGTAAGGTCATATCCCATGGAGTGGGAAACGGTGCCGTTCCTAGAAAACTACAAACCGTTGAAGCTCAAATCTTTTGATGGTAGAGGATCGCCAAACCAACACCTCTACTATTTTAAGTCGCAGATAGGGCATTTATCCGGAAGCGACCCTATTATTACAAGAATATTTGTTAGTACCTTAACCGGGCTAGCTTTTGAATGGTTCCGGAGATTAGAACCAGGAACCATCAATTCCTGGAGCGACATGGAGAAAGCCTTTCTCACTAGATTCTATGAAGATGATATGGAGGTATCAATGCCGACGTTTCTAGCCGCTAAACAAAAGAAAGGAGAGTCAGCCCGGGACTTTATCAAAAGGTTCCGGAACAATTCTCTCAGATGTCCGCATGGGATGCCAGAAAAGACCCTGATAGAAACCTGTCGACATAATTTATCGACCAAGGTTCTAGCCAGGATGGGGGCGGTGAAATCCTCAACTTGGAAGGATCTCGCCCTACAAGCTCAAGAAGCTGAAGAAATTGCGCAAAGGCTTGAAGAAGGAGGCGAGGAGAAACCGAAGCGAAGTGGTGATAACAGCTATAAGTCCCGACCCCGAGGGTATAAGGGAAAGGAAACAATGGTCACTGATGCGCCACAACCTACGAAGACTCCCCCGAAACTTCATCCTTAGACGCGAATGCTACAAAAGCAATACTCCTTTAAGGATGAGTACACGAAGACTATCTTCAACTTCCTCATGAGTAAGAAGATACTGAAGTTGTCAGAGTCTAAACGTCTAGAGGAAGTTGGGAAAGTTAATGATCCTAACTACTGTGTCTACCACATGATTATTAACCACCCTACCCAAAACTGCTACATCCTTAAAGACAAAATTCAAGCTTTAGTGGACGCTAATATCATCAAGCTTCAAGAGCACCAGAAGAAGGTGACTGCGAACATGGTGACCGTCAAGTTCGGTAAAGCGCCCCACTGGATAGAGTCAACAGTTCAAGATAGAGTGCAGCCCATCCATAAAGGCATGATGCAAGTCGTAAATTTTGATCCACACCAACAGCAAAAGAAAGGACTATTCCCCTTTGAAACTGATAGGGGGGAGATACTTTGGGTACATCCTGATCTCCTAGATGATGAACAATGGAGTTCCAGTTCATCTGGGAAGAAGCGAAGAGAGAGGGTCTTCACCTCCAACGTCGTTTCCGTAATTCCCGAAGACGATGAGATCATTCCTGCTCTGACCGATTCGGAAAAAGAAATCGAAAATTCCTTGGTCGCCGATGCAGACCCTCCCTCCACGGGGACCCGTTCGGGAAAAAATTACTTAAAGAATTATGGCCAAACAACATGTTCTCAACCATCTCCAGAGAAAGTCAAGTAAATGGAGCTGAAGTTTGACAAAACTCAAAGGAAGAAGGGAAAAGAACTTGCGGAAGATTCGCAAAAGTCATTCCAGTTCGACATCCTAACACAGTTGGCCAATATCCTTGCAAGGATAACCTTATACGAGCTCCTGAAGCGCTCCAAATCTACTAGGGAAGCTTTAAGAGAGGCTCTGCAAGATTCGGAAGTGTTCTTGGCGCAAATACCAGAGATGATCGAAGGAGAATCTCTTTGCGCGACATGTCACCAGATCTCTGGTAAAAACATCCCTTGCGTCACCTTCTCTCCGGAAGTTATGCAAGTCAGAAGTAATAAGCATCATCGCCCTTTGTATTACAAAGGATACATAGGGTCTATGGAGATTGATCGTATTCAAGTTGATCCAGGCTCGGCTTTGAGCATCATGCACCGAAGGATGCTACGATATCTTGGAGTGCCGATGAACAGATTGGCCGCAACCAGCACTACTATCTTCGGGTTCAATGCTAACGGTAGTAGACCCCTGGGTAAGATAAAGCTCAAGTGTCAAATCGGCGACTTGAAAACGGAAATCATGTGTTACGTGATAGATGCGGACATATCATACAATCTGCTGTTGGGGAGACCTTGGATCCATAGCAATCTAATCGTGCCCTCCACGTTACACCAATGCATGAAGTACGTCGACGAAGACGCGAACGTGAAGACACTCATTGCGGAGAAACAACCCTTCAAAGGAGTTGAAAACTACTTTACTGACGCGTTGCTGTATCAAGATGCGTTTGGCGTCGCAGATCGGCCCGTTCAGGATGACTCTGATAGTGGCGAAGAGGCTGATACAGAATCAGGATCCGAAGATTCGGAATCCGAGGATGTAATCTGGGATGGTGAACCCATTGTGATAAGCCTCGAAGGCCTTGATGTAAATAACGCCGTTCACTCTGATGGTGAATGGGTGATAAATGAAAATCTAAAATTTGTTTATTCTTCTGGTGTTGATTCTGAGCCCTCAAGCACTAGCACAGATGTATTTAGCGACTGTGTAAATGAGATATATTCTCTGACTTCCTTCCAAGCACCTATCCGATCATCCTTATATGAATTAAGTGATGACGTTGAAAGTGCTGACCAAGCTATTTTTGAGGTCCCTCCCGAAAGCGGAACCCAAAAGGCTATAGTATTTGGAAGAGCAAGTCACAGGAACAAAAAGAAATATTCAGATTCTGAGGAAGAACAGGAAAAACCCGAGTTCTTCCATTATGATGAAAATTCCCGTGGAATAATAAAGAAAATGGGATACAATCTGGCCGAAGGCAGGGGGTTGAATTTCGGAAAAGGAAGGAAGACAATCCTTCAACCTTTTGTCCCTGAGGGAAAAACGCCAGACTATTACCAGAAAACCGGTAGGGGGTTGGGATGCGTCACCACTTCCGAGGCCTCCTCAAGCGACAAAGCTGAGGAAAGACAGTACGATCATTCGTCAGAATCATCATGCTGGGATTCAGATGTCAGCACATGTGTGATCTTCCACGAGGTATCCGCGAACATGGCTTCCGCGATCCAAGAAGACGAAGATTTGGAAGAAACCTCACCAGTAAGAGATGACCCTTGGGACAAGCATCTTAATATGGACTGTGAGATTCAGTTTGAACAACAGGAGCCCCAACTGAAGATAAAGTGATCCAAATCAATATGGGAGATGAAAAGAGTCCTAAACCCATATTCATAAGTGAGAACCTATCCACGGAAGAAAGGAAGGAATTGATATCTCTCATCCGCGAATACATTGATATTTTCGCTTGGAGTTATGAGGAGATGCCAGGGTTGGATCCAAGTGTGGCGGTTCACAAATTGAAGATCCGACCAGAAGCTAAGCCAGTAAAGCAGCAACAACGAAGATTCCGTCCAGAAATCATGGAAGCTATAGAAGCTGAAATCAAAAAGTTGATCGCGTCAGGCTTTATTCGTGAGGAACAGCACCCTGATTGGGTCGCAAATATAGTTCTCGTGACCAAGAAAAATGGAAAAATCCGAGTCTGCATAGACTTTAGGGATTTGAACGAGGCTTGCCCTAAAGACGAATTTCCATTACCCATCACTGATATTATGATAGATAATACTTGTGGGTATAAGCGCATGACGTTCATGGATGGATTCTCGGGATATAATCAAATAAAGATGTATCCCGATGATGAGAAGCATACGTCCTTCAGGACACCACTCGGAATATACTGCTATACAGTCATGCCCTTTGGCCTAAAGAACGCAGGTGCTACGTATCAACGCGCCATGAATGCAATTTTTCAAGAGCACATCCGGAAAACAGTGGAGTGCTACGTAGATGACCTAACAATTAAGAGCAGAAATAAAAAAGATCACTTAAAAGATTTGAAGACAGTGTTTGACCTCATGAGGAAGCACCAGCTCAAGATGAATCCAGCTAAGTCTTTCCTGGGGGTCTCTAGTGGAAAATTCCTCGGCTTTGTCGTAACTTCGAAAGGAATACATCTTGATCCAGATAAAGTCAAAGCCATCCAAGACATGCCACCTCCCCGTAACCTCAAAGAGTTAAGAGGGTTGTAAGGCAGGCTGGCGTATATTCGCAGATTCATATCAAATTTATCTGGTAAATGTCAACCTTTCACCAGATGGATGAGGAAAGGAGTGTCGTTCATCTGGGATGACGCATGCCAAAAGGCTTTTGAAGAGATCAAACAATATCTCACGAAGCCACCGGTGCTCGTGTCCCCAGTTTCGGAAAGGCCCTTCCAGTTATATGTAAGGGCTATGGACCATTCATTGGGTGCTTTGCTAGTGCAGAAGAATGAGTCAGGCCATGAGCAAGCCATTTACTATCCAAACAGAATGATGATCGGGGCGGAACACCGGTATAATTCCGTGGAAAAAGAATGTCTAGCGTTGGTGTTCGCAATACAGAAAATGCGACACTACTTAGTTGGACAAACTATCCACGTTGTATCGAGAGTTAACCCTCTGAGAATATTAATGACTAAACCCGGGTCATTAAATTCAAGACTATCCAATTGGGCTATTTTGCTATCACAATATGATATGCACTTCGTCCCACAGAAGTCTATCAAAGGACAGGCCGTGGCCGACTTCTTGGCCGAACATCCAGTCCCGGCATCCTCGAGATTATATGAACAAATCCCAGGAGAATTGGAGGAACGGGATTTAATTCCAGAAAAGGATAGTTCGAGAAGGTCTTCCGAATCAAATACGGTTTCGAAAGGTGTATGGCAACTTTTTTTTGATGGTGCCTCCCGAATGGGATCTAAAGGAAAGACGACAGCGAGGGTGGGAGTTGTTCTCGTCTCTCCTCGCAACCACATCATTCCTCAAGCTTACTCATTGACAAGCTCGTGCTCCAACAACGTCGCGGAATACAACGACTTCCTAATCGGCTTAAGAATAGCCAAACAACTGAGGGTCAAATATTTGGAGGCATATGGGGACTCTCAACTCGTTGTAAATCAAATAAAAGGGGAGTACGAAGTCAAACATGAAAACTTTCTGCCGTATTATCATGCGGTGATCAAGGTCGCTAACGGTTTCACTGGTTTCTATATCAGCCACATAAAGCGCCACCTCAATAGTTATGCGGATTCGCTAGCTTCCTTGGCTGCTACATTAGCCTTGCCCAAGTATGCTAAAAGGCAAATTATGGTAAGCATCAAGGAGTTGTTCTGTTCAAAGGATGAGCTCAAAGAAGAAGCGAAAAAGCCACAAGAAAACGAAGCTGACGCTTGCGCATTTAGCCTAGAGCCAAGGGATTGGCGTTTTCCTTATATAGACTATGTCCTTTACGGGATATTACCCGAAAGTTCAAAAGAAGCCAAAGCTATTCAGAGAAGGGCCATCCAATTTTACTACAACGCGGAACTTCAGACGTTGTACAGAAAATCCTACGACGGAGTTTTACTTCGCTGTCTTTCCAACTGCGAAGCTCAAAAGGTGCTCGAAGAAGCTCATGCTGGCATCTGCGGAGCACATCAGCCAGGACCGAAACTCTGGAATAGAATCCAAATGATGGGTTATTATTGGCCTAAGATGATGATAGAAGCAGTCAACTACTCCAAGAAGTGTAGAGCCAAATACATGCAGACTTTATACATCAAGCTCCAGAATATCTCCACCCGACGGCTACATCATGGCCGTTTGAGCAATGGGGTATGGACATCATAGGGCCAATTTCTCCACCATCAACGAGAGGACACCGGTTCATTTTGGCCATAACTGATTACTTTTCAAAGTGGACTGAGGCCATCTCCCTGACCGAAGTAAAATCGTCAGATGTTATCAAGTTCATCAAGCACCATGTGCTTTATCGCTTCGGGGTGCCTAGAAGAATAATTCATGACAACGGACCTCAGTTCGTAAGCCAAGTGTATTCTAGATTCTGCAACAAATACAGGATCGAGGATGTGGCTTCATCGCCATACTACCCTGCAGCCAATGGTCTAGCAGAGGCCTTCAATAAGACCATTATAAAACTTCTTAAGAAGTTTGTGTCATCCAATCAACGGGATTGGGACGAAAAGCTCGGAGAGTGTCTGTGGGCATACCGAACCACAGTCCGAACTCCCACCAATGTCACGCCGTTCTCCTTGGTATATGGATCAGAAGTGGTCTTGCCTTTGGAGATCCAAATCCCTTCGTTACGAGTCGCGTTAACAACAAGGATGACAGAAGAAGGAAAGCATCAGCAAAGGCTCCAAGAGTTAGAAGCCTTGGATGACAAACGCTTAGAAGCTCAACAGAGTATCGAGCTATACCAGGCGCGGATCTCCAGAACCTTTAACAAGAAGGCTAAGCGAGGACTTTTAAGAAAGGTGATCTGATCCTGTCAGTTAGAAGACCAATCATGACAAGCCAGAAGTCTAGGGGAAAGTTCCAGCCAAAGTGGGAGGGACCCTTCGTCATTGATACAGTCTATTCCAACGGAGCATATCGGTTGACAAAGCCTAATGGTGACAAGGTCCTAATGCCAATCAATGGCAAGTTCTTGAAGAAGTATTATCCTTAGCAAAATTGAAGAACACCAGTCATAATACGGCCTGGGTAGTTCTATGCTAGTCATGAGCAAATAGTTTCTTTGTAATCAGAACTTCGTCAATGAAAGTTCTTGGTTTCGGACTAAAAAGCCTTTAGTTCGCGAATCAGATTTTACTCATATCAAATTTGCCAAGTTAAAATATTACCTTTGGCGAACCAGATTTCATTTTTTCCAAAATTTGCCAAGTTAAAAATTACCTCTGGCAAATCAGATTTTTCTTCATATCAAATTTGCCAAGTTAAAAATTACCTCTGGGGAACCAGATTTTCTTTTTCCAAAATTTGCCAAGTTAAAAATTACCTCTGGCAAATCAGATTTTTCTTCATATCAAAATTGCCAAGTTAAAAATTACCTCTGGCGAACTAGATTTCCTTTTTCCAAAATTTGCTAAGTTAAAAATTACCTCTGGCGAACTAGATTTCCTTTTTTCAAAATTTGCCAAGTTAAAAATTACCTCTGGCGAACCAGATTTCCTTTTTCCAAAATTTGCCAAGTTAAAAATTATCTCTGGCGAATCAGATTTTCCTATTCACCAAGATTTGCCAAGTCAATAATATATTTGGCGAATCAAGTTTATCAACAAGAAGTCCTTTCATTCATAGTAGTTTTGGGTACTTAGAAAATTGTCATTCATTTTGAAATTATCAAATTAACAGTTACCTCTGGTAATCAACATCAGAATAATCTTTCAGATACTCTCAGTTACGTAGAAAAAAAGAACTTTTTTATTCATCATCAAAACAAAATTACAGAGAATTCTCTAAGTGCTATACAGCCAATAAGAGTAAATACAAATAAAAAAAAAGAGGGAAACTTGCTTATGTAACTGTCTCTTTCGGTATGGTTCAGATCGAAAAATTTGCTTCTGCAGGCCATTCTTCTGGAATGACAGACTTGCTTCTGTAACCGCCTCTTTCGGTATGGTTCAGATCAAAAAGTTTGCTCCATGGCCTCCACTTCCAATTTGCTCTTGTAGCCTCCTTTTTCAAGGACGGCTTAAGAGGCATAATCTTGTTTCTTTTTTCCGACCACAATCAGAGACCACCTGGTTGGTTCCTGCAGGGATGATGCCAGTGAATTGATTTCAAAACTGGGCATACCGAATGCAAACCCTAGCTATATAGCTGACGGGTTGCGCAAATTCAAGGTCCTGGTCATTAGTACCCCAACCTTATGAGATACTAGGAAAGAAGAAAAATAATGCCCCAGACCCGAAATCTTTTCTCTCATGAAAGATACATGAGACCTTCCAAGCCCCTTGAGGCATTGGAAGCAATTACGAGCTCATTGGGTCTGGGCCATTGTTAAGGAGAATGACTACAGTTATCTCCTGCAGCCGAAATAAATTCTTGTTAAAAAAAAAAGGAAAAGAAGGAAGAGGAGGGTATAAATCAGAAGAAGAGGTATACCTTAATTAAGGAAAATGACTACGGTCAGAAGGACCTTGTCGGTGAGACACCCCGCTGGATTGATGCAGTCTGGAGGTCTTGTGATATGCCAACTCTTATCCATCATTTCGGTTGAAGAAGAAGAAAATATAGCTGCGCTGGTGGATCGACTACAAAAGAGAGATTGAGAAGAGAGTCAAGAAGAAATCTTCTCACGACTGAATGATCCTTCATTGAAGAGAGCATGTGCCTTATATAGGCGAGCTGCTAACTGTGACCTCCAGTTTAGAAGAGATAAGATCGAGATCTTCGGTCAAGATCTTCAGTTCAGATCTCAACAGAGTTTATTGTTGTTGCATGAGACGCTTAGATATCACGATCCGGAGATCTCGTCATTAATAGAAGCATGCAATGCTTGGAATTCCACGACCAAACGCCTGCATCCCATGACTCGCGGAAGTCTCTACAAATTCTGAAAAATCTATGGTCTATTCCGCGAACTTCCAGACGAAGCATCGCGAACTAGAATTCCGAAACCCGGGTCACGGGTCAGATATGGATAGTGTAAATCCGCGAATCGCTAAAATTCATGTGACTTAAAAAAGTCGCGTAACAGATATACAGATACTAGAATTTTACGATGATTCGCAAACTTCAGACAAAAGACGGCAAGTTCGTTACAAATCTTTGAAGAACAATTGCAAAATCACACCTCAGAAGGTCAAAATGAGGTTCTCCATAAACGACAAGGGAACTATTACAAAAAAAAAGGGAACCTAAAGCAGTATACACAAGAGTTTTACAATTTAACGGTTCAAAAGGGCCTTTATTTTCTCCTCTGCGTCATCAATGTCTTGCTGAAAGATCTCATAAGCTTGAACAGTAGCTTGGCGACGCAGTTTCTCGTCACTAGCAATAACATTTTGTGCTGCCGCAGTCTCCAGCGAATCCAATTCAGCTTGCATCGCCTGGAGATCCCTGGATATATTATCCCTCCGACGCGACAAATCGGCGAGATTCCTCATTGACTCATCACGTTCCTTGGTGATCTTGGCTAGGAAAGCTTGGGCTTTGGCAATGGCTTGATCATGGCCCTTGACAATTGAAGTAGCGGCTTCCACTTGAAGAACCAGAGACTCGCGGTCTGATTGACCCTTTTCTAAAGAGGCCTTGCAAACATTTGCCCTCTCCCTGTTCGCCGCAAAAGTTTCTTTGCTTCCTTCCATTGAATACAACTTAGATTACAATGAAAGTGAACAAGAGATAAAGAGAACAAACGAGAGGATTTTATATTTATCGCTCTCTTTTACAATATTTCGTGGGATCAGTGGCGATGGGATCTGTTGAGCAGCTCCTTTGGACGATCGGTACGTTGAAATCTTCTCTCTTGAAGATATCGGCCGACTATAGACGATCTTCTCTGGTTTTGATTTGTTCAAGGCTCTCTCGCGTAACTCGAACTTCTCAAGAACTCCAGAAAGAAGATGGTGATTTTCTCTGATCTTCACGAACTCAAGGCTCTGTGCGTAACTCGAATTCTCTAAGATTTCAGAAAAATATCTCAATTGCCGAAAAGAAGATCCCTAGGGTTTCACCAGGAAGGTATTTATAGCCCCAGATTAATGCAAGAGTTTCTATCTAAATAGAACTCGTCATTATCAGGTATTCCAATCAAATATCTTAGTTTTGATGGAATTCTGATTAGACTCGATTTGGGTATTTGGATAGGCCCAGAATCATAATCTCAATCAATTTGAGATTCTGGTTATCTGCTTACGCGGAGCTTTAATCGCATCAAAACGCGGCGCTAAATAACCAAAACGCGGAGCTAACGCGGAGCTATTGATCATCTCCGTGTTTTACTCAAACGCGAGGCTAATATAAGTCAGACTGCGGAATCAACGCGGAGCTATTAAACATCTCCGCGTTTTATTCAAACGCAGGGTTAATATTACCAAACGCGAGGCTACTGAATTGGCTCCGCATTCTGTTGTGGAAAATCCTTTTAACTTAGAAATTTTCACTACCAACAGAACCCCCTCCAAAGTTTTCAAAATGGCTTAGACTTCAGCAGATTTTGAAATACTTTGGATATCTAAACTGAAATGCGGAGTTAGAATACCAAGTCTATCTCGCGTTATGCTCACTTACGCGGAGCTAAACAGCTTCACTTCGTCTTCAGTGAAATGAGTAATTATGTCATTAATTACCCTGAATTTCTACGCCGAATACCAAGCGACGGAAATTCTGTTTAAATAGAGCTCTCGGCTCATCTTCTTCTTCATCTCATCTGAAGAATCTTAGGGCTTCAGAGCAGGCGACTCAGGCTTCTTATTTTGAAAGAATGATCTCCAGCCGAACTTCTTTTTCCTTTCCATAGATCTTCATCACTAGGATGCCATCTAGGAAGAGTGCGACATCGCGCAAGTTGGCCGGCGTTAATGGCAGCAGCCGTGAAGGTAGACGCGACGGCGAACCAGTCTATGCAGCGTCTTCCGAAGGTAAAAACCTTAACTCTTGGGCTTCTAAGAACCATTCTTGAGATGTTTTGGCTTGGTTTAATCCAGCCAACTGTTTATTTTACCGGCAAGATCGCCGTTCTCCGCGAAGTTATCGCGTCATCCCCTGCGTTTGAAACGCGAGGCTATTTCTGATTAGCAGTCGCGATGAATTGCGAGGCTATCTTTGATTAGCAGTGGCTATGAATTGCGAGGCTATCTTTGATTAGCAGTCGCGATGAATCTGCGAGGCTATCTTTGATTAGCAGTCGCTATAAATTGCGAGGCTATCTTTGATTAGCAGTTGCGATGAATCTGCGAGGCTATCTTTGATTAGCAATCGCGATGAATTGCGAGGCTATCTTTGATTAACAGTCGCTATGAATTGCGAGGCTATCTTTGATTAGCAATCGCGATGAATTGCGAGGCTATCTTTGATTAGCAGTCGCTATGAATTGCGAGGCTATCTTTGATTAGCAGTCGGGATGAATTGCGAGGCTATCTTTGATTAGCAGTCGCGATGAATTGCTAGGCTATCTTTGATTAGCAGTCGCTATGAATTGCGAGGCTATCTTTGATTAGCAATCGCGATGAATTGCGAGGCTATCTTTGATTAGCAGTCGCTATGAATCTGCGAGGCTATCTTTGATTAGCAGTCGCGATGAATCTGCGAGAGAAGGAAAGAGCAGAAAGAAATCTTGTCCCCCTTTACGCGAAGTTATCGCATCATCCTCTGCGTTTAAAGCGCGAGGCTATTTCTTCAACTGTGCGCGGAGTTAGCTTAGCTCCGCGTTTTCACTCTTTTGGAAACTCTGTTCCTTTTGCAGTAAGTCCAATCCTTTCTGAAGAGGAATGTATGCGGGTCCATTGATCTTCATCAGCAAAAGTAACTCTAAGGAAGTCAGAATCATATGCTTTACAACATAGTTGCAGGTTTCAAGCTCTGGCTCCTGGAGATGGACTATTGAAGGAGCTTCAAGCTTAAGTGAGAGCACTTGCAGTTCAGAATTGCAGCACTTGCAGTTAAGCTTGTGCTTCGATGCAGCACTTCCCTTTCCTCTCGTGCTTCATTTCAGATGACAGGTCCAAAATGACATTTGCAGAGGAGATCTTTTGCATGTGAATCAGGGAACTGAGCTTCAACACCCCGTAGAGAGAAATCTCACCTTTAAGTTATTGATGAGTCGATGTATGAATGAGTTGATGATCATGTAAAAGCTTTTGGGAGAGCTATAACTCCTTCTTTGTAATTTCTTCGTCTCATTAATAAAGACAAATTATTTTCCTCTCTATCTGTTGGTTTCAATGATTTTGCTTGCACAACAAACAGATGGTCAATAATTTTGGCAAAATAATCTAAGGCTCTTTTGTGTAACTTAGATCATTAATACCGATTTGATCGGATACTGATCCTCTTAACTTGACCAAAAATCCAAGTTCTTCATGAGAACGCGAGGTTAAATTACCAAGTTATCCTTGCGTTTCGCGGAGTTAAATAACTTCGCGCTCTGAGTGGTTGCACGGAATTGCGCGAAGTTAAGTGACTTCGCATTTTCAATATCACCACGTGGGATTATCTGCTCCGCATTTTAGGGAGTAACTGATCAGTCATTTTCTCCGAAATTCGCGCCGAACTCCAAGAGGCGGTTTCCCTCTTTTAAATAAAATCTCTATTCCTTTTCTTCTCACTTTACTTGAGAATTTTTCAGAAACTTAGAGATTCAGGCGATCACAGTTCAGGCGACCCGAGCTTCTTCCGACCGAGTTTCCTCCCGATTTTCAGTCGATTTTCCTCAGCAATGACACCCAAAACTCGTGCTACCTCTCGCGCGGCTCCATCATCGACAACTGGCGCAAGCAGTGGTGGCGGTGACCATGGCAGCGACGCGCCAGCCCACATCTCGCCTATCGGAGGTAAGAATCTCTCCATCGAGACTTTTTAGAACATCTCTAGAGTGATTTGGCTTGATCTTAACTGACCAATCAACTCTTTTACTGGCGAGATCGCCGTACTCCTGCTGTAAGGCTTGGAGAAGAAGAAAAGTCTCTGACTTTCTTCTTACGCGAAGTTATCGCGTCATCCTCGTGTTTTGAAGCGCGGGGCTATTTTAAGTAGCAGTTGCGCTGAAACGCGAGGCTATTTTGAGTAGCAGTCGCGCTGAAACGCAAGGCTATTTTGAGTAGCAGTCGCGCTGAAACTTGAGGCTATTTTGAGTAGCAGTCGCGCTGAAACGCGAGGCTATTTTGACTTCTGCGCGGTCTAATTTTTAGCTTCGCGGGGCGCTATTCTTAGCTTCGCGCGTTCTAATTTTTAGCTTCGCGCGTCCATACTTAGAGAATTTTTTTGTCTGATAGAAACTTCTCTAACTCTGGTGCTTCTTTTTGCAGTAGGGTATTCAGTGGAAGTTCTTCCTCACAAGAATTACTTCGGCTTTGCTGGGGGTTCTGATCCCTCAGGCCAATTTCGCTTCACCACTATCTTGGCTTCATATAAGCCAGACCCGAAGGAGCGCAAGGAAAAGTTGATCAAGTATCACCCCACTACTGCGCGAGAAATCATAACTGATGCAGCCTTCGAAACTTTAAATAGAGAGGCGATGGAGAAACCCGCTTTCCTCTTTGGAGACCAGATGGATCAATCAGATGAGATCCTTTCTGAAGAGGAGTGCATTTGGTTATATAACTCAGGCGAAATGCTGATGTTTCTGCCTAGAATGGCTCGTAGCTATCCTCTGGTCTATCTTCAGAGGCTGGCGATGCCTCGGGAATTAAAGTGGGGACTGACTCAAGAGCAAGATGGCGTCCCAACAGGCAAATTTGGTGCAAAAGGGGTTTATCAAGATAGTCCCCCCAGATGCATTACTGGTTTGCTTCCAGGCCGATTTGGCAAGGAGCTTCCAGTAGGAGAAGTCCCATCTCGTGCCCGAACTTTCTTAAGTGAGTTCCTGGCGAAGGATGGTCAGTACCCGGCTAGCGACTTAAGGATGCCTGGCTGGGTTCATTCTTCTAACAATATGTGGTGGGCCCGCCTTGTTCAGTACATGCTGGATTCCCACGAGCCCATTTTAAAGGATATTGGCTTGTATAAAGCTATCAGGAATGTCCAATTCGGGTTTCTCCAGAGTGCTTATCTTTTTTACTGCCTCTTGGAGATGTATAGCCCTGAGACTTATACTCTCTTTACACCAGTGGGTGAGCTAGGATTCGCTCTTCACGAGATGTTCGAGGTTTCCGAGCTTTCCATGGGTGAAATCCCCTATGAAGAGTATATCCCCACCACCGATGAGTTGAACATGCTACTGGCGAGGGATGAGCGCATCTATGCCACATACTGGGAGATGATGTGCCACTATCATATTTGCGCTGACTTGACGGGTGTGCGTAACTACGGTATCGGTCATAAGAAATGGGCCGAATACCTTTTTGCCAACTTGAATTCTAAGGATAGTTCAACGACTATCCATGGCCATCCACCCGTCTATGGCTCAGAGATTGATCACCGCATTGCTAAGGGCTGCCACCTATTATATTATACCACTGAATCCAATGAGAATGGATACGGTTCTGGCACTTCATTCAAGAGCTATCACTATCAAGCCCAGTTTCCGGTTTCCAACAGAGGTCTCATTGTCGGGTTTTTGATGCTGTGGCTTAAGAGATGCGTCGTGCCGTCGTTGCCCAAGGAAGCAATTGCAATGACCGTGGTATATCCGGCGGTTCTTCTTGCATATAGCCGACCCCTTGGACTTCTTCCCGCCATGGTGTGTAATTTACAGTATGGACTGCGGGTGCTTTGTCGTGTTTCCTTCCCACTGTTAAGATCAAGGGGAAAGGAAAGGGCAAGTCAAAAGAGACTGCCCAGCCGAAGACTCCAAACCCTAGGGTGGAGATGCTCTACACCTATTTGATGGCATGGCTCGTCTTGCACTATCCTTCTTTAATGAGCGCACCAGAGCGTCGTTCGGGCGAAAAGTGCTTCTTTGTAGAGCTGTATGCACGCTCTTCATGGAAGCAGAATTATATGTCTCAAATTCGGAAGACTCTTCGTGGCTTTCAGAATTATGAGATCTTCAGGTGTTTCCCCGCCTTTCCCGGCGGAGGATATGTAATGAGGCTGAAGGACGCCGTGGGAGCAGATAAGTTCACTACTTTATCTGCAGGAGCGTTCTGGTGGATTCTCAACATCCGTCCCGAACACTTGGTGTATCGTCAAGATCTCGGGTGTCGGATCGAGCCATACACTCCGAATCGCTTTGCTCGCCAGTTTGGATACTCCCAACTTTATGTGGGCAATCCAAATAAAGATCTCGCTCACGAGGGAAATTTATACGAAGGCGCTCGCGGCTGGTTCCATTTTGCAACAGGCGGAACCGAGGCTGAATTCTCCTTGCCCCAGAAGGCACCAGAATTGGCCATGACCCTCAGCTTCTGCAACTGGTTCAGTATTGCGAATGCTGACGTGCCCGGCTTCTCTCTCAATCGCAGTTGTTGCAAAGAGATTGAAGCCCTCTACATTAGCCGCCAGGGTGCTTCTAGAGTGAGAACAAAAGGAATGGAAGAATTCCTTGGCGCCGCAGCTGAGCCTTCAGAAGCCAGCGAGTCCGACGACGATGCCGGTGATGACGATGACAATACTGGTGCTGGTGGAGCTCCCCAGCCTGTTGTCAGTCGTCCCTTGAGTCCAGCTCTCAAACGCCGCTGCACTTTAAAGAGAAGACCGGGTAAGAAGCAAAAATTGGCTCAGGAAACTTTGATAACTCCCCAAGAAGTGGCTGTCAAACTTGTTTCAGACTTGTTGGCTTCGGCTCTACCCCCAGCATCGGCAAGGGAGGATGAACCTGCTAAAGCTCCAAGTATTATTGAGGTTTCGGCCCCTTTGGCCGTAGGGCCTGTGGCAGAACCTGTGGCGCAACTAACGGGTAGCGAGACGGGTACGTTGCTGGAAACGACAATGGCTCCCCCTTCAAGTCCGACAACTGGACTTGTATCGCCTGGTATGGCCCTTAGCATTTTATCTTTTGCCCGTTATTATTTTAACGTAATACTGCTTTTCTGGTCTTCTGAAATGCAGGTGATCAACTTCTCTCGCCAATGCATTCGACTACCCAAGTAGAATCTGACGATAGGATGGACCATTCCGGCTCCGTTGGTGGTGTGGGTAGCTCTGCTGGCAAGTTTGCGGCTGATTATTCCACACCGGCTCCTACCTCTGTTCCCTCTTCAATTCCCCCAATTGACGAACTGGGAAGTGATGAGAGAACTGAGGTCATTATCGCAGCTGCTGCTAGGGAGGCTACGCCTTCTCCTAGCATGCCATCTCCAACGCCAGTCTGTTCCACTGAGACATTTCCCACGGTCGTTGGCATACTTTCTGTTTCTCAGTCAGCGATTATAATGCCTTCTACTATAATGGCTGTTGAGACACCTGTAATTCCTCCAGCTTCTAATCTTCCAGTCGGGAATGAGGAGAACTTAAAGTTCTCATTTGAAGCTTCTTCTGCCATCGGAGGAACTTCTGGTGGAGATACCCCCTCATCTTCTCCTGTTGGTGGCGCTCCCCGGGCAATTTGTATTAGCAGCCCTCCTTCTCAGGTTCCTGATTTCACCAGATCTGCATTGGCTTTACTGGCCCCGCATGTCATGAACCTGGTACAAGGACGGGCTTCTTCTTCGACACCGGTAGCCACTGCTCCCCTGTCCGTGACATCTTCCTTAGCATTACTTGCTTTATCTGTTGGCACTGCAAATCCTCTTGAAGAACTTTTCAACTTCAGTGTCGCCGATTTTATGCGTTTGCTAAGGAGATGTATCGAGATGGTCCTTGCTGGCCACGATTTCTTCAACTTCGCACGTCCACTGTTATTCCGCTATCTGGAAAACATCGAAGAAATTGGGGGACGAGATCGAGCAGCTCCTTACCGGGCCCGTTTTGGAATTTTGGAAGAGCAAATGAACATACTCAACACAGTTCGCCAAGCGGATGTTGAGTCGATTACTGGGATCGAATGGGCTCGTCTTCGGGCGGAGTTGGTTGCTCGTCGAGAGGAATTGAGGCGCCAAGAAGAAGAGTGGTCTCGAGCGTTAGCAGGGTTCCAGGCTAGTCGGGAGTCCATTCTTAGAGGTTTGGATTTGGTGAACTCTGAAATTGAGGGGAGCCAGGCTGCCATTCTCAGCGCCCAGGAGGCTATTGCTAATGCTCGGGCGATCTTAGTAGAGAGAGAGCTTCAATTAGGGGAAGCCGTTAAGAAGTGGGAAGCGCTGATCCTTCAACGGGAGCAAGTTGATCAGGAAGAGACAATAAGAAGCCGTACTATGGAAGAGTCTTGCCAGCATCTCATCCAGCAAGTTGGAATGAATGATGATGATCTACTCTGGCAGGCTCAACACTCTATAGAGGCAACTCGTCGTCGAGTGGTTGACGAAGCGATGAGTAAGTTAAAGCATCTCGGAGATCCATAGTTTTCTTTTATTCTTCATTCTTTTTTTGTAATGAGAACTTGTACTAAAATAAAGAACTTTATTGGTTCTCAGACTTCTTTTGTAACTCCATTCTTTTTTAAATGATGACTAAGGATAACTACTTTTTGATTCTTTTATTAGTTGGCTAGGAAATCTTCTTGCACAACAAATAACTTGCCATCAAAAGATAGTTTTCTCTGCGAAGCATTCCAAGTCGTACTGTCAGAGGTAAGAATTTAACATGACAGGTTTTATGGGATTTTTAGCAAATCCTCAGCTATCAACGGGTTTGATTGGCCTTTACCAACTACCGTTTGAGTTGGGCTAGCCATGTTATTCCCCTCAACATGGTGAGTTGTCGAGGAATTAATCTCCTCTCCCCTTTTGTCTTTAATCAGCATTGGGTAGTTAATCTCATACTCTTACCCCCAGTATGATAGGGTTGGCGAGAAATTTGTTCTCTTCCCATTGCCTAGTCGGCGTTGGGCAATTCATACTTTTTTCCCCAGTATGATGGGTTGGCGAGAAATTTGTTCTCTTCCCATTGCCTAGTCGGCGTTGGGCAATTCATACTTTTACCCCAGTATGATGGGTTGGCGAGAAATTTGTTCTCTTCCCATTGCCTAGTCGGCGTTGGGCAATTCATACTTTTACCCCAGTATGATGAGTTGGCGAGAAATTTAATCTCTTCCCATTACCTAGTCGGCGTTGGGCAATTCATACTTTATTCCCCAGTATGATGGGTTGACGAGAAATTTGTTCTCTTCCCATTGCCTAGTCGGTGTTGGGCAATTCATACTTTTACCCCAGTATGATGGATTGGCGAGAAATTTGTTCTCTTCCCATTGCCTAGTCGGCGTGGGCAATTCATACTTTTACCCCAGTATGACGGGTTGGCGAGAAATTTGTTCTTTTCCCATTGCCTAGTCGGCGTTGAGCAATTCATACTTTTACCCCAGTATGATGGGTTGGCGAGAAATTTAATCTCTTCCCATTGCCTAGTCGGCGTTGGGCAATTCATACTTTTACCCCAGTATGATGGGTTGGCGAGAAATTTAATCTCTTCCCATTGCCTAGTCGGCGTTGGGCAATTCATATCTTTTAGGTTAGAGGCGCTTAATTACACATGCCTAAAAGAAAGATTGGGGGCTGTTTAAACTTGAGAACTAAGCACACCAGGTTTGGATCAGAGGCACCAAACTGCGCATGCCCAAGAAAAGATTGGAGGTGGTTCAAACTTGAGAACCAAACACACCAGGGTTTTAGGTCAGAGGTGTCAAACTGTGCATGCCTAAGAAAAGACTGGAGGTGGTTCAAACTTGAGAACCAAACACACCAGGGTTTAGGTCAGAGGCACCAAACTGCGCATGCCTAAGAAAAGACTGGGGGTGGTTCAAACTTGAGAACCAAACACACCAGGGTTTAGGTTAGAGGCGCCAAACTGCGCATGCTTAAGAAAAGACTGGAGGTGGTTCAAACTTGAGAACCAAACACACCAGGGTTTAGGTCAGAGGCGCCAAATTCACATGCCTAAGAAAAAGAAGACGCGTTTCTCCAGGGGTATTAAGAATAGTATTTCTTCAGAAATTTGCCATTGATCGGCATCATCATCCTGTCGCCATCTTGATTCATTAAGTGATAGGCTCCGTTGGAGTATACTATCTCCACAATAAACGGTTCTTCCCACTTGGGTTCAAACTTACCCTTAGTCTTATGGGTTAGCACCATTGGCCTTTTAACAGCCAGAACCAAGTCTCCTTGCTTAAAGGTCCTTGGTTTGACGTTCTTATTGAACGTTTGAGATATTCGGGTTTGATACAACTCAATTTGTTGTTGAGCCCTGAGACGTTTTTCATCTAACGCCTCTAATTCTTGCAATCTTTGCTGATGGCGCTCTTCTGTCGTCATCCTTGTGTCTAAAGCCACTCTTAATGATGGTATCTAGATTTCAAGAGGCAAAACAGTCTCACTTCCATAAACCAAAGAGAATGGGGTAGCTTTGGTCGGGGTGCGAGCTGTAGTGCGATATGCCCACAAGCATTCTCCTAGCTTCTCATCCCAATCTCGTTTATTAGAAGAGACGAACTTCAGAAGGAGTTTAATAATCGTCTTGTTGAAGGCTTCGGCCAACCCATTAGCTGTAGGGTTATATGGCGTTGAAGCAATGTCTTTGATTCTGAACTTATTGCAGAATCTGGAGAATCCCTGACTAATGAATTGCGGACCATTGTCATGAATAATCCGTCGGGGTACACCGAAGCGGTAAATGACATGATGCTTGATAAACTTGATCACATCTATCGTTTTCACCTCTTTCATGGGCACGGCTTCGGCCCATTTTGAAAAATAATCGGTTATTGCAAGAATAAACCGATGTCCTCTGGATGACGGGGGAGTTATTGGCCCCACAATGTCCATTCCCCAGGCCTCAAACGGCCAACTAGCGACGGTATTGTGCAAGTATTCTGGAGGTTGGTGAATAAAATTAGCATGAACTTGGCATGCATGGCATCGTTTAGCGTATGCTATTGCTTCTGTGATCATATTTGGCCAGTAGTATCCTAGCCTTTTTATACAGTCTCCGAGTTTTGGACCAGGCTGATGAGCTCCACATACTCCATCATGTGTTTCTTTCAGCACTTGTTCTGTTTCTGCTTTCGATACGCAGCGTAGCAGTAGACCATCTCTTGACTTTCTATACAAAGTCTGAAGTTTATGGTCATAATAAAATCTCTGGGCCTTCCTCTTTATTGAGGTGGCTTCCTTTGGATCTTCTGGTAATATCCCATGCAAAGCATAATCCACAAACGGAAATCGCCAATCACGGGGCTCTAACTTTAAACCTATCTGGCATACCTCTTCGGCTTGAGACACCGCGTCTGGGTGGAGGAGTTCTCTGCTACCAATGGTGATACTTTTAACTTCACCTGGCGGGATTGCCAGTGTTGCGGCTAATGCGACAAGAGTATCTGCATAAACGTTCTCATTTCGAGATACGTGATATATGTAGAATTGTTCAAAATATCCTGCTAGCTCAATAGCTAACTGATGATAGGGGATGAGGGCCTCATGTCTGACTTCATACTCACCTGTCATCTGATTGACGATGAGCTTAGAGTCTCCATATGCCTCTAGATGGTTCACCCCCAGTTGCAGAGCTATTTTTAAGCCGATAATGAGCGCGTTGTACTCCGCTACATTATTCGTGCACGGTTCTGTTAATGAGTAACTGTTAGGCAATATATGTTTATGTGGGGATATTAGCACAACCCCCACTCCAGCAGCAGATCGTCTCGCGGCGCCATCAAAGAACATTTGCCAAGGCTGTTCTCCGGTAACTGTGCTGACTTCTGATGTTTGCTTTAATTTGGACCAAATTGGATGATCTGCAAGGAAATCGGCGATTGCCTGTCCTTTCATGGCCTTTTGAGGGATAAAATGTATGTCATAGGGCGATAGTAAGAGCGCCCATTTTGCCAATCGGCCATTTAAGAATCCCGGTTTGGTCATCAGAATCTTCAAGGGGTTAACCCGTGATATGACATGAATTGTTTACCCTGAAAGGTAGTGTCGCATTTTCTGAACAGCAAACACTAGAGCTAAACATTCCTTCTCAATCGGGGTATACCGCTGTTCGGCCCCAATCATTGTTCTGCTTAAATAGTAGAGGGCATGTTCATGGCCATGCTCATTATATTGAGCAAGTAATGCTCCTAAAGCATTATCCATGGCCCTTACATATATAAGGAAGGGCTATCCAGGGGCTGGTGCCATAAGTACAGGAGGCCTAGTAAGGTACTTCTGGAGGTCATCAAATGCCTGCTGACATGCCTCATCCCATATAAAATACACTCCCTTTTTCATAAGTTTTGAGAATGGCTGGCATCGTCCAGATAGGTTGGAAATGAAGCGTCGAATATAGGCGAGTTTTCCCTGTAATCCCCTTAATTCCTTAAGATTGCGGGGAGACGGCATTTCGCTAATCGCTTTTACCTTTTCAGGGTCGAGAAAAATTCCTTTTGAGGGATTATGAACCCAAGAAATTTCCCGCTGGATACCCCCATGAACGACTTGGTAGGACTCATCTTCAGATAATGTTTTCGCATAAGATCGAAGACCACTCTTAAATCATGAAGATGATCTTCTTTATTTTTGCTTTTGACTGCTAAGTCATCCACATAGTACTCCACTGTTCTGCGCAGGTGTTCCTTGAATATGACACTCATTGCGAGTTGGTAGGTGGCACCTGCATTCTTTAATCCGAATGGCATCACCGTATAACAGTATACCCCCAGCGGCGTTCTGAAAGCTGTATGCTTTTCATCATCCGGGTGCATCTTGATTTGGTTATAACCTGAAAAGCCATCCATAAAGGACATCCTCTCATAACCACAAGTACTATCAATCATCACATCGGTGATGGGGAGTGGAAACTCATTTTTGGGACATGCGGCGTTCAGATCTCGAAAATCGATGCATATCCGGATTTTGCCATTCTTTTTGCGAACTGACATTATGTTAGCCACCCAATCAGGATGTTGTTCTTCACGAATGAATCCGGATTCAATAAGCTTATTGATCTCGGCAACTATTGCCTCCATCAACTCCGGTCGAAAACGCCTCTGTTGTTGTTTAACAGATTTGACATCTTCTTTTATATTTAACCGGTGTGTGGCAATTTGAGGGTCAAGCCCAGGCATATCTTCATAACTCCACGCGAACACATCTATATACTCTTTGATAAGAGATATAAGTTCCTCCTTTTCTAAAGGAGTTAGTGTGTCGCTTATGAAAATGGGTTTCGGATTTTCTTCCGTTCCCATGTTAACTTGTATTAATTTGTCTTCTGTGGGCGGGTCACGCTGTTCAAAGCGGACATCCCAGAGAGTATCCATATGCCTAGCCCAAGCGTCATCTTGACCGTCAATTGGTTCCTCGTCGCTTTCTGGCGCGGATGAAACCATATTGACTGTCAAAGATTGAAACCAAGCACCGGTACTTATATCTGAATCATGATCGGGTGAAAATGTTTCTTCTTTGGCCGAAGAACTCTCTTCATCTTTTAATGGTGAAGAAGGTGAGGTAGATACATAACCCAACCCCCTGCGGGTCTTCTGATAATAATCAGGACTCTTTCCTCTCGGTCTAAACGAGGGTATGAGATTCCGTCGTCTTTTTCCAAAGTTTAATCCCGACTTCTGGGTAAAATTATATCCCATCTTTTCCATCATCTGTCGGGATCTCTGTTCGTACAAATGGAACTGAGGTGATGTCTGTTCATCACTTTCACTACTTTGTCTTTGTCGAGGCGATGTGACCACTTTGCCGAACATGATCGGCCTTTGGGACTTCTGTCGGGGAGGCACTTCAAAGAAGTGCCCTTGATCCTCGGTTATTTTTAATTGAGAGAGGAGGGAAGACCTGAGGGGCAAATGGTATGCCGCCAGAGCTTCAAGTTCGGTCAGGTCATCCACTTCGGTGGAGGTACAAGAGGGCTCCGATTCAGTAGCTACAGCATGCTCGTAGACTAACTTTACATTTTCATTAATAACCCATTCACTCTCTATTACATCCACTATATTATCAAAACTCAAACTAAAATCTAGGTGAGGGTTGATTTCATAATCACCCCCATCATCTTCTCTAGGAAGCTCGTACTCAGTGTCGGCTTCATTGCCACTGTCATCGGGCTTTTGAGGCTTCCCAGGATCATCGTTGGAGATTTCATGAGCTGGTTTGTAGAGTGAAGCATCTATGAAGTAATTCTCCAGTCCTTTGAAAGGTTGCTTATCTGCAATTAGTGTCCGGACTTCTCCTTCCTCATTGCAATATTTCATGCATTGGTGAAGAGTCGACGGGACAATCATGTAAGTATGGATCCAAGGTCGTCCTAGTAGAATATTGTAGGAGGTATCTGCATCAATAACATAGCATGTAAGCTCCGTCTTTAGATCTCCAATTTGGCATCGGAGTCGAATTTTCCCGAGGGGGCTGCTATTATTGGCATTGAACCCATATATTGACGTGTTGGTTGGTGTCAGACGATGGAGGGAGATCCCTAGCAGCTGCATCAACCTTCTGGGTACGACACTTAGTGCAGAACCCGGATCAATTTGAATTCGGTCCACTTTTGTGGATCCGACATATCCGGTGAAATATAAAGGCCTGTTGTGCTTTATATTCCTTAGCTGCATGTCTTCTGGAGAGAACTATTTGTGGGACCTGCCTCCTCACTTGATGACAGCAGGGGCAAGAATCCTGTTCTTCATTAGCCGGCTCGACAATCTGAGCTAGGAATGACTCAGAGTCTGCCAAAACTTCCCTTAACGCATCACGAGTTGACTTTGACAATCGTAACAACTCGTATAGCGTTACTCGAGCTGGAATATTTGCCAGCTGAGTTATGATATCAAATTGGAAGGAGGTATTCTTAACTCCTTCATCTCTTCGCGGATTCTTCTGGAAACGAACACCTTTTTGCTTTGCAGGATTAGTAGTTTCCGCATATATATCCTTCGGATCTACTCTGGTGTAGTCTCTAAGATATGTTTTCCCAGACCGAGGGCCGGAAGGGCCTGCCTCATCTTGATGAGTGGCCATGGCTTCGGGCTCCTATTCAGAGTCTGTGGGTATTCCTGCAATATATTGATCCTTTATTTCCGCGGAGATAGCATTGCTAGTCCGCTTTTTCTTGTGACCCCCTGTGTTTGTCCACTGCTCGTCTTCTATCAAATCGGGGTGAACCCACATAACTTCCCCTCTTTGGGTCGTTACAGGGACAAGTCGTTCTTGGGCTTTGTTGTAAGGATCAAGATTCTTTGTAATTGCCTCACCCTTTGAGATTGGGGTCACTCCTGCGGGGAACTCGTGGGTTCCAACCACTATGGTTGCCATATTGGCAGTGACCTTCTTCTGCTCTTCCTTAAGCGTCAGAACCCCAACTTCTATTAGTGCTTGGATTCTGTTCTTAAGGGGAAAACAATCCCGGGTATGGTGCCCAACATTCCGGTGATAGAGACAGTAGTTGGGATCTTTAGTTTTACCAGCGTCTTCTGGCTTCTTATTCTCCGGAAGTTTTAGCATTCCCTTTTGCTGGAGCAAGTGAAAGAGGACAGGTGTCTGTTCAGCTTTGAAAGTGTAATTCCTTTCTTGCTGCGGTCTAATTTGCCTTGATCCTAGCTGACCTTAAGGCTTCGGCTCTGGCGGAGGACTGGTTTTCTGAGGAGCAGCTTCTGACGACATCGCTGCTTTCCCTTTATTTTTATTGCTGTTGTTTTGGGTATATGACTTATTACCCCCAGCATTTCTTGGCCCGCGGGACTTTTTAACTCGGCGAATCAAGTCTTCAGCTTGTTCTCCTTATTTGAGCAGATCCCTCCACGTCTTAGACTCTACGGCCCCCATTTTGAGGAGCACATTGGTCTTAAGATTGTGTCGACAGGTCTCTACTAGAGTTTCCTGGATCATTCCGTGTTTGCAATGTACGGACTTCTTCCGGAACCTTTCTATGAAATCTTTAACCGTTTCTTGTTCTCCTTGTCTAGTTGCAAGGAGGGAATGAACCGTAATTTCGGTATCATCCTCAAAGAAACGTGAGAGAAATAATTTCTCAACATCTAGCCAGGTATTAATAATACCTGGGGGCAACTGCATGAACCAAGTAAAGGCAGGCCCTCGCAAAGTACTTGCGAATACTTTTGTCATAATTGGGTCATTACCCAACAGATGTCCTGGGACAAGAAATAATAGATGTGCTGACTGGGCGATCCCTTCCCGTCATAAGGCTCTAACTTGAGCGGCTTATACTTCTGTGGGTATGGTATCATATTCCATTCAGGAGGATACGGTCTTGAGACCCCTGATTCTTTCAACTCCTTTTTACGCATCAAAGCTTCGAGTTGATTCTGTAATTTTTCAAGCTTTTCTTCATGCGGATCATGGAAAGAAAATTTATCTTCTTCCTCATGCATCGAGTGGGCCTTCTCCTCCTGTTCTTCTTCATTTGGATTTTTCTTGCCCTTTTTGGCATTATCTTCAACAAATCTCGATAGCATGACTTTAAGACCTTCAATCATCTTTTGCTGCTCTCGAATCATTCTTTCTTGAGCTTCAAATCTCTGATTGATATCATCAGTTTATCTGCCATGTGAGATGCTGACTTCTGTATTCGAGACGATGCAGAGGAATGAGGTGAGGCTATAGCTGAATTATCGCTGTCCTCATCGTAAAAACCCCCTGCGAGCCTCTTATAGTTTCGAGGCGGGACGGCTCCTGACTTTAGTCGAGTAACACGATGAGGTTCTTCATCGCTCGATTCTGAATTATCATCCGTCTCTGCAATTTTCTTCCCTTTTCCTACCATGTTGGAGGTTACAGCTCTCCCTTGCTTCAGGGAAGTAGTTCTTGTTTTCTTAGCAGGATTCTGGTTTGACTCGTTTAATCAGTCGAATACAGATATCCTGTTCTTGCTGCAGCCACAGTTGTCCATCACGGCTGATACTGCCGTCACAAGTTGCTGGCAATGACAAACAGGCTCAACCTGAAGTTGGTCTATGCCTCTCTTCTTAGAGGGATATTTCCTGAGATCAACGCCTTTAGTCATAGAGTCAAGAGGTTCATTCAACCCTTGAGAAGATCTGGGAACCCACTGAAGCTTCTTTGTCTGATCAATCCTGACTCTGGGGTTGGACCGATCCTCGCGTGGCTTAGGAATAGCCTCGCGTTTTACTTTGCGGGCCTGAAGAATAGCTTCGCGCTTATCCACACTAGCCTCGCGTCTCTCGCTGGCTTAGTATGTCTTTAGAAGTTTAGCTTCTGGAATAATAGCCCCGCGTGAAGGGAAGGTCTTACACGCTGGCTTATCTTTGCAATTAACGCAGATCATAGCTTCGCGCCTAGCACGATTTTTACGACTGACAACTATTTGCCAATCGTTCTCGCGTTCCTCGCGGGTATCAGAAGTCTTGCGTTTATTGCGAGTATTACTGGCCTCGCGTCCTTCGCTTAGCTCAGTATCAGCCTCGAGTGGAGAATCACACGCTGGCTTTAGAGAATTTTTATACTCGCGTCTCTCGCGAGTGTTGGGTATTCTGCGACTAGCGCAACCCTTACTGGTTTTGCGTCTCTCACTAGGCTCAGTAATAGCCTCGCGTGGAAAATCACACGCTGGCTTTGAAGAATTTTTATACTCGCGTCTCTCGAGAGTGTTGGGTATCCTGCGACTAGCGCAACCCTTACTGGCTTCGCGTCTCTCGCTAGGCTCAGTAATAGCCTCGCGTGGAAAATCATACGCTGGCTTTTCATTGCTTTTAAGGTAAGTTGTATCTTCGCGTTTAACGCGGTAGAGACTGGTCTCGCGGGTAGCGCGAGCCAGTTTGCGAGGGACCATAGCCTCGCGTCCTCTAGAGTTAGCTCCGCGTCCAAGGCGGGCTTTGAGGGCTCTACGCCTCGCTCTCCTGTTCCTGTTCCGGAGTTGGGTCCTGGTCAGTCCAGTCCCTAGGTCTTCTTCGGCAATCGGAAGCTCATCCTCGGTTAGGATTTCTTGTGTGAACTCCGGCTCTATAGCCGCAGTCTCCAAGGATCCCCGTCTCTCGGTGGATACCTTTCTACCCGTCACTCGGGCATTGGAGTACATGCGACGATAGTGTCGTGTCTCATCCAAGTCACCTGATCCGGAGGAGAGGAACTCCTCGTACTTCTGCTGGTCGATTTCAACGACCAGCGTGTCTACTTCGGATCCGATCAAGTCAACGTCCGATTGCGCCACTATCTCTTCATCAGTGAAAGAGATGGCTCCCACTGTGGTCGCCAGTTTGTTCGCCGCAAAAGTTCCTTTGCTTCATTCCATCGAATTAACTTAAATTACAATAGAAGTGAACAAGATATAAAGAAGAACAAACGAGAGGATTTTATATTTCAATCTCTCTCTTTTACAATATGTGTGGGATCAGTGGCGATGGGATCTGTCGAGCAGCTCCTTTGGACGATCGGTGCGTTGAAATCTTCTCTCTTGAAGATATCGGCCGACTATAGACGATCTTCTCTGGTTTTGATTTGTTCAAGGCTCTATCGCGTAACTCGAACTTCTCAAGAACTCCAGAAAGAAGATGGTGATTTTCTCTGATCTTCACGAACTCAAGGCTCTGTGCGTAACTCGAATTCTCCAAGATTTCAGAAAAATATCTCAATTGCCGAAAAGAAGATTCTTAGGGTTTCACCAGGAAAGTATTTATAGCCCCAGGTTAATGTAAGAGTTTCTATCTAAATAGAACTCGTCATTATCAGGGATTCCAATCAAATATCTTAGTTTTGATGGAATTATGATTAGACTCGATTTGGGTATTTGGATAGGCCCAGAATCATAATCTCAATCAATTTGAGATTTTGGTTATCTACTTACGCGGAGCTTTAATCGCATCAAAATGCAACGCTAAATAACCAAAACGCGGAGCTAACGCGGAGTTATTGATCATCTCCGCGTTTTACTCAAATGCGAGGCTAATATAAGCCAGACTGCGGAATCAACGCGGAGCTATTAAACATCTCCGCGTTTTATTCAAACGCAGGGTTAATATTACCAAACGCAGGGCTACTGAATTGGCTCCGCGTTCTGTTGTGGAAAATCCTTTTAACTTAGAAATTTTCACTGCCAACACTCCCGAGTCTCCTTCTAGAACTTAAGTTGTTCCTCTCTCAGCTTTTGGAAAATGATTTTCACTGTCTCAAATTTATCAGCACTTCTGGCTTTCGACAGAGATTCAACATGCCTTAGAAGCTGAGTTATCATAAGCCTGAAAGGAGCAGCTTTATCCTCTCCACCAATGCTAACAATACCAGTTAGATAAATGTTGAGAACATTGGCGATTGAAGCAAAAGGAACCCCCTTTAGTATTTTATCGATACAGCAATCCAGAAATTGAAGGAAAGTCTCTACTGTGTCCTTCAGCAAATCATTCTCAAGCATGTCAATCTCTGCATGAGAAGGAGTGATATTGGTTGAGACAGAAGCAGGTTGATCCGCAACCAAGCTAGTAACAGGAGGAATGGCACCCCTGGAGATTTCTGCGGAGCTACCAATCACAGTCTCCTGAACTACAGCATCAGTTGAAGTAGCTGTGGCCAAAAACGTAGACATGGCAGCCGAGGGAACTACTGCTTCTGAAGTAGTGACTTTGGCCGTCTCACTCGTTTCAGCTCCCGCGATGGTATTGTCTAGGGAAGCCACCTTCGCGCCCTCTAAGTCCGGAGTCAAAACTGGAGCTAGCAAAAAAAAAAAAAAAAAAAGAAAGAAAATTGACAGTTAAGTATTACAGTATCATTTGATAAAATAGTATAATTACTGAAAAAAGAAGATAAAGACCTGAAGGTTGGACACTGGATTCCCCAAGTCCGTAGACCTCAGGACCAAACACTTCAGGCCCGTATATTTCGGTCCGGATATCCTCACTAAAAAAGACGTATTTACCATGGTCTGAGGGAGGAGTAGAAGAGCGAAAACTGTCACTACTAGCGTCATCATCATCGCCCCATTCATCTTGGTCTTCAGAAGGAAGTGCTGCTTTTAGGGGATATGATGTGCGAGTCTCTCCAATGATTTGCACTTCATCATCTGTAGTGCCCTGAGCAACAGGAACCACAAAGTCCTCTTGTAAAGCCGAAGGAGCACTAACTTCAACGTCGGCCTGACCAATAGGAGGAATAGAACCCTCTTGAGTAACAGGAGTAGGATCACTGCAGAGAACAGGTCCTTGATTCCGACGCCTCTTAAGGGAACGGAGAATTAAAGATGAGTCATCTTCCTCCTCCTCGGGTTCCTCAACGAGGGACGCAGAAACCAGAGTGGGTGTTGCAGTTCCTATCCTAGACAGGGTGCTCTGCGAATCAGTTCTCCGCGGAATAGTACGCAAGTCGCTAAGACGTCTCAGTCTCTTTCGCTTATGTAAAGATTTCTCGAGAGAAGACTGCGATGGAGGAGAAGTCTTCCTCGATGTCGGATCAGGAGAAGCATCAAGAACAGCAGCCTGAACCGGTGCATCAGTGTTCTCTTCCCTTTATTCTGATTCATTAGATGTGCTGCCCCCCCTGAAGTCCTCCATTCCTGCCACTTTCGTGCTGCCGGCCTTCTTTTTCTGGGCATACCAGGATCTGATTTCCCGCAGACTGGTATGGTATACGTTGAAATTCTGAGGAGCGGAGTTAGCATCTGCAAACCATTTACAGAAGCAGAAGCTCATACTCGAATTCGGAGTTTTGAGCGGAAGATCAAATTTGGCTTGAGTTCCACTTGCGACGAAGTGAAACCAAGCTCGAGCTCCCTCAAGAACATTCCCAACAAAGCTTAATTCTCTATTGAGATTGCCAACGTAAAGCTGATCATACCCAAACTGTCGAGCAAAGCGACTTGGGTAGTAAGGTTCTATATAACAAAGGTTCCCCAAACGAAGGACCAGATGCCCTGGGTGGATGTTTATCAACCACCAGAAACATCCCGAGGATAGGGTAGTAAATTTATCGATACCAGCAGTGTCCGCGAATTATTCCCCGTACCCAGCATTCGGGAAGTATGGGAAACATCTGAACAACTCAAAAGTCGAGAAATGATGAAGGGTCTTGCGGATCGCGGCCATGTAGCCCCCTTTCCATTGCGACCTCTCGTAGTGCTACACTTTGGGAGCACTTAAGTCAATCTGCGAGTCTGCAGGACTCATCAAAGTAGGGTAATGTAAAACCAGCCAAGCCATCAAATAAGTATAAGGGAGTTCTACACGCGGATTAGGAGTCTTGATGACAAGGTCTCCTTTCTTCCTCTGCTCCTTCTTCACATTACAGAATTTATCAGATATTCTTCTCAATCCGCTTTGGATACTGCATACCATAGCGGGCAACAAACTGAGTCGCCTACCCAATGCCAGTAGAACGACTGGGTATACGGCCCCAATGGGTATGTTTTCCTGCGAAGGAATAACACACTTTTTCAGCCAAACCAACAAATAACCCGCCAAGAAGGCAGGGTCAGATAAAGGTTGAAGGGCCTGATAATGAAAACTCTCGAAGGACGTCCTAGCTTTGAAAACGTCCACATCAGCTTCGGCAACGTAAGCATCTGTCCCGAAACTTGCAATTCTTCTCTCAACCTCCTTTTCAGAAACTGGAGGAAGATGAATGAAGTTCGGATTACTTCTACAAAAATCAGGCAGAAGATATTGTAGCCACTTCTTTGGCTTCAAACTACGAGTGCCCGATGTGTGGGTGCATCTATGATAATGGCAGAGCAATTCCCAGTAAGTATCATAAGCCAAAGGATCCCGAGTCTTCAGCAGATGGAGTTCCTCTCCAGTAGGGACGTACTCTTCATACGAGACGTCTCCCATAGGCAAGCCCGAGACCTCATGCATCTCGTGGAGGGCAAAACCCAATTCGCTTCAAGAGCAGAAGATTGTACAAGTGTCAGGGTTATACAATTCCAATAAAGTAAAGAAATGGAATCTGCTGGCGGGAATGTTATGCTGAACAGCCCTGATGGCGCGATACCGCCCCGCATGATGAAGCTGATCTCTAAATGATCGCAGGAAAAAGTCAGTCAAGACCGCCCACTCTCCTTTCGAAGAGCAGTGAACCCATCAAGGGGGACGAAAGTCCTGAACAGGAAACTCTCCTTGTGCATTAGTAAAACAGTGCAGGAAAGTCTGCGCGATTATAGGAACCTCGCCTCTGGGGAGATCGTGTTTAAGCAATCCCAGTAGCAATCCACGAAAACTCTTCCCAGTACCACGAGGAAAAGCACCTTGAGCATTGAAGCCCCCAACAAGATACCGTCTTGCGGCCTGTTTATGTGTCAGTCCATTCGCCTGGGCACAGAAAGGGACTGAAAGAATAAGAATGGATAAGATCTCTCCATATTGGGGAGAAACAAGTGGTGACCTTCAACTTGGCGAAACCACTTATAATCACCATCTTCCAAACTACTGTCTGGCATTGAAATATGATCCCCAAACAAAAAGACAGGTTTGAGCAACGGGGACCGATTATCTCCTTCGAAAGATACATTGGTCATCAGCTCTCGCAATGTTGAGCGAGAAGGGTGGAGAATCTTGTCTTCTCTCTCTTAGCTGTCTGATGTTGTACAATGTGGAAAGACATGACCAAATCTGAACTCTTTCTCCCCATCATAGCCATCAGAGTATCCGAAATAATGGTCTTTAGGCCAAGGATTCAAGGCATAGTCGACTGCAAAAGACATTTAGATTCAAGGTAAAGAAAAAAAATGATAAGAAAGGGACTGCCTTTCGAAAAGTTTTCTTTATTACCTCCAATCAAGGGTTCCTGCCGAACCACTATTGAATTGGAGGTTACTCGAGGATCTTGACGACCACTGGCGGCAGCATCAGAGGAAGAAGTTTTCTTTGGCATTTTTTGCAGATTGAGAAAACCCTTCGAATAAAAAACTATGGGAGATTGAAGACGAGAAGTCTGAGGAGCTCTAACGAAGAACTCAGATTTCAAATTTCTTGAGATAAGGGTAGCCTCTCTCGTAAAGTGGAGGTTATATAGCCAGTGATTTGACGGCCAAGATCTCTGAACAGACGCGATATCCGGCTTGAATCACGTGGATACCTTTTCATTTAATACGGCTCAGAAAAACGCCTCGAATCTGACATCGTAGGAAAGCAACCGCCTGCCAGCCTTCCCGCAAAAGCTCACGACCCTAATACAGAGTCGGTTTCTCCTCAAAAAGTAAAGTTCGCGACCCTAAAACAGAGTCGTTTTATATTAAAAAAAGTGAAGACTCGCGACCCTAATGCAGAGTCGCGCCCCTTCCGAAAACAATTTGCGACCATAATACAGAGTCGTTTTCTATTCAAAAAAATGAAGGCTCGCGCCCCTAATACAGAGTCGCGCCCCTTCCGAAACAAGAGTTCGCGACCCTAATACAGAGTCGTCTTCTACCCAAAGATGAAGAGTCGCGCCCCTAATACAGAGACGTGTTCTTTCTAAAACAAAAGTTCGCGACCCTAATACAGAGTCGTCTTCTACTCAAAGATGAAGAGTCGCGCCCCTAATACAGAGACGTGTCCCTTCAAAAGCAAGAAGCAGTAGTGGCGCTAATACAGAGTCACAGACTTCAAGCAAACGCAATGGAAGTTCTAATACATAATATTATATCCAAAGTATTCCGAAACTCCTCGAAGAATCATGAGAGTTTTGGAAACTTTGGAGGGGGTTTTGTCGGCGAAAAATTCTGGAAAAGCAAAGCAGATCCACGAATTCAAAGACAGAAGCCCGCAACTCATCGGGTCCGCGAATCTAAGAAGCTGAGGTCCGCGAATCTAAGAAACTGAGGTCTGCGATCCAGACGACGGAACAGGTTCGCGAATCTAAAACTGAGATTCGATACACTTCCCATAGCTTTCGGGTAGGGGTTTAATACAAAGTCACCCGACCCGAACAGAAGAATTGCCACCTCGGATCGTGAGAACAACGGCCAAACGAATGCAGCGACGTTACTTCGATCATGGGAGCAACTACCTAACGAATATGGCGGCACTTCTCGAGTAGTGGGAGCTAACGGTTGAGCAAAATATGGCGGGACGTTACTCCAAGCCTCCTATAAAAGGCGAGGGAGCGAAAGACACACGGACAGGGGAGACAGAGGAGAGCACGGCAAGAGGAGCTTCTTCTGAAAAACTATCTTTGCGATCAAGAGCCAAAAACAAAAAACCTTTCTTTTTCCTTTAGCCAACTGAGAGAAATTGTACGGAGTGTCAACGGAGAGCAGGATCGTCCTCCATAGCTACCTAGAAACCCAGCATTAAACAAAGAGGGAGAGCAATCTTCCTCATCTTCTGTAAACGGAAAACCGTCCGATTGTAACCTTATTATTGAAAAGATTTCGATATAAAGAGTGTGCAACTTTCATGGCGAACAACCATATTGATGCTAGTATCACTCTGTTTCACCTTTATATTGATGATATAATTATAACTAGTAATGACGCTTCTGGTACCTTAAACTTAAACAGTTTTTATATCAGTATTTTGAGATAAAAGATCTTAGCTCTCTTAACTATTTTCTAGGCTTGGAAGTGACTTCTACTTCATATGGCTACTATTTAACTCAGGCAAAGTATTTCTCTGACCTTCTTTCTTATGCTGGCTTGACTGATTGTAAGGGGACTGACAGCCTTCTTGAGTCTAATGTTAAACTCCGTGCTACTGACTAGTTGCATATCTCAAACTGCTTTGATTTTATCTAGCTCAAGATTGATTCCTCTGGATGTCACAACAAACCCTAAGAACCTGCCATTAGATATCCACAAAAAGGGCTTGATCAGTTGGTGCTTCCACATAAAATATCTTGAAGAAGATCGCCCTTGCTCCGGCTCTTGATAGTCAAATCATCCACATAACACTCTACTGTCTTACATAGGTGCTCATGGAATATAGTGTTCATGGCGCATTGCTAAGTGGCACCAATATTATTTAATATACCACCAGTGGCTTTCTGAAATCAATGTGCTTTTCATTTTCAGAATTACATTTTGATTAGTTATATTATGAGAATTCATCCATGGATAGCATCCCTTCGAACCCCCATGTGTCATGTAATTTTGATTAGTTATATTATGAGAATTCATCCATAGATAGCATCCCTTCGAACCCCCATGTATCAATCATGACGTTGGTGATTGAAAGAGGAAACTCAACTTTAACATATGCAGCATTTAAATCTCAAAAGTCTGTATATCCAGATTTTGCCATTCTCTTTTAGTACCGGAACAATATTTGTCACTCACTCAGAATACTGTTCTTCCCAAATGAAGCCAAAGCCTATAATTTTCTTTATTTTCGGCTTCAATTACCTCCATCAATTTGGGGCAGATTCGTCTCTGCTGCTGCTTGGCTGGCTTGGCACCTGATAAAACAACAATAAAGCCAGACAGAGCACCTATAAAAATTTGGTAAATTATAAACCCAAAGGCTAGCAACTCCATTCAAATTTGCACTTCTAATCCATATTAGCAATGTAGGAAAATGGTGCACCAAAGAACAGATATTTCAGACTAATAATCTTCAGATAAATCACCAGCTCTGCCAAAAACAACTTATTTGATAAAAGATATCGATCACGGCGGCACAAAACATGTATATTTCTCTTCGTATATGCAACATAGACATGTACATGTGAACGAACAATTCACCGTTAATGTTCTAGAAAACAAGGTATTAAAAAATTAAAAAAATAAAAACAGTATATTACCAAAAGCATACTGCATTCTGCATAAACTTTTTTATGGAAACATAGAATAGCACGTGCATTGCACATAATTCTCACTGTATACATATTTAATAAGGATATAAGAATATATTTACATTTTATATGATTCAGCTCTGGTGCGCTTGGAAATGAGAAATACATAAATATGATGCACTACTATACAACAGACATATTATTTGACATGCATATATGTTCATATAAAGATGTTTCAATAAGCTAGTATAGCATTTGCAATACCAATAACAATAATGCATTCATCCCAAATATTTGGGTTCACTATGTGAATCTTAAACAACCTTTAGATCGACTAAACATAAAGAATAAGGAGTGGAAGGTACTCAACTTGACTCAAAAGTTGCAAGAAGACATTGCAACAGATCATTATAGACATTGCGAGACTGATCCAAGTATCCACACCCATGGTCATATGCAATGTAAGGGGTCTTAGTAGCTGCTAGAACCACCAACTGATCGAAAGAACTTGATCAAACTGCCGTAGACATCATCTTTTGCTTTCACACTCATTATGAAATCAAGGTGACCATACGTATCGAGGTACAACAATTCGGGCTCAGATCTCAACTCTTTCATTGTTCGTTTCACATCGGTTACGTCGGCCAAGGCATCAGTACCTCCGTAAGCCATCGACAAGGGCAGAGACTCCGGAATGTCTTGCAGATCAAACGCTGGGGGGTGCATGCGGCCGTATCGTTTCAGATTACCCCACAGCCCATAATCATACCGAGCAAAGGTGCCTTTCCGGATCACTGCACAGTACATAGACAAAGATAAGGAGAGTTTTAAACAAGGTTGTAGTGAGATGCAGCAAGGAACTCGCATATAAACTACGATAGCAATACCCTGTGACTGATGAGTGTTTAACTCAATGAGAATGCACTGCTGCAACAGCATTAGTATCCAACCAAACTGTAGGAGAGGAAACCCATCACAGTTCGTCATTGCTTTCTCAATCGAAAGTGTTGTGCTCCTAGAAAAGGTCAAAACTAGGCAGTTGAGATGCGTTGAGAATTCAACCTCTTATCACATACATACCCAATATGTGGGCACTTTGATTATGGATGGATACATGTCATGTACTCGTTCTGAAGATTTCTGGAATCTGCAGCATACCATAGACTAGGGGTGGCAATCGGTAGGAAGGGCAAACTTTCTAGAGGCAAGAAGAGGGGCATACCATATCTTTGAAATACCAAATGGGACAAGAGAATCAAAAAGTGGAAGGGCAAGTTTCTAGAGGCAAGAAGTGTTAGCAAAATAGCAGAATAATACTAATATAACAACCAGTGAAATCAAATAGTTAACCGAAAAGAAAAATAATAGCAGAGATAGAGAACACGTAGATTTAACGTGGTTCGGCAATATGCCTACGTCCACGGGGACACGATCGAAAACTTCCACTATATCAAAAGAGATTACAGTACTCTAGTTCTCAACTACAAGAGAATTTGTAATGAAATCACACAAGATAAAAGATCAAACCCTCACCTCGAAAAGAAATACAATAAGCTTGTAACTGTACTACCGCCCTCGCAAAATTTGCTTTTACTTCAGGCACCGAAATTCCAAAGGAAACCAGCTTCTTTCTTTTTTCTTTTGGCCGAAAAACACCAACACAGCAGCAGCAGCCACAACGCACAAAAGCCGCCACCTCCTTTGTTTTTGTTCTTTTGGCCGAAAATAATTGCAGCCCCACTATTATCTTTGGCCGAAATCCTTCAGCCCTATTCAATAGCAGCCACCTAATTTTTCTTTTCGGCTTCTTTCGGCAAATCAAAACCCTAACATACAACCCCATATTTATATTATATCATAACGAATTTGGGCCGGTTTTGGACCCATTTCGGTGTACCGAAACTCATTGCGGAAATAGGGCTCTATTAGCAACAATCTCCCACCTTGCAAAAAATTATAATCTCTATACATGATAATTCTAGTGTCCAAAACTTTTACCTCGATCGTTCAAAGTCCCAATTTCAGCATTTAATATAAATGCAACAAAGTTGAGCAATAACTCAACTTTTTCTCATCAACGGTTTTGTCAACATATTTGCAGGATTCTTGCTGCCCTCAATCTTCTCCAACTTCAATTGGTCATCCTCCAACAAGTATCTAATGAAGTGATATCTCAAGTGAATATATTTAGTCCGTGAATGATAGCTGAATTCTTAGCAAATTGAATTGCATTCTGACTGTCACTGAATAACCTGCAATCCACTTCATTAAAACCCAACTCACTCATCAATCGCTACAACCAAATAAACTCCTAACTTGCTTATGCAGCTGCAACATACTCAGTTTCTGTCGAAAATAAAGCAACAATTAATTGTAATCTTGAAACCCAGCTTACCGTTGTCCCTCCTACAGTAAAGACATAATCTGTGGTGCTCCTGCCATTATCTCTATCACCCGTATGGTCCGAATCCACAAAACCTTGCACATCAATGTTATCACCCCAAAACACAAACAATATTTTGAAGTACCTTTCAAATATCTGAAAATCCACTTCACCGCTTGCCAATGTTCCTTTTCAGGGTTCTTCACGAATCTACTCACTACTCCCACTTCATGTACAATATCTGATTTTGTACTAACCATTACATACATGAGACTCCCAACGGCCGATGAATAAGGTACATTCTCCATGTATTTTTTCTCCTCATATGTCTTACCAGCTTGCTCCTTAACAGTTTGAACTGACCACCAAGAGCTGTAGTTATCGGTTTTGCATTCTCCATGCTGAATCTCTCTAACACATTCTTGATGTACCCCTTCTGAGATAATCACAATTTCTTACGTTTCTTATCTCGGATAATTTGCATTCCAAGAAGTTGTTTAGTCTCACACATGTCCTTCATAGAGAATCTCCCTGCCAACTTCCTTTTCAGATCATTGATTTTCTTCATGCATGTACCTGCCACAAACATTTCATCTACAGACAAAGTAAGTATAATAAAGTTACCATTCTTAAACTTTTGTACATATACACAATGATCTGAATTGCTTCTGGCAAAACCTGAATCCAATATAAACTTGTTGAACTTCAAGTACCATTGTCTCGGCGCTTGTTTCAACCATACAAGCTCATTTTTAGTCGACATACCCAATTCTCCTTTTCTTTAACTTCATGCCCTCTGGATGTTCCATGTATATTTCCTCCTCCAAATCACCATGAAGGAAAGCAGTCTAGTCTTCACATCGAGCTGCTCTAAATACAATCCTTTCACAGCCACAATACTTAGTATTGTTCTGATAGAAATCATCTTGACAACAGGTGCAAATATTTTATTGAAATCAATACATTTTCTCTGACCGTATCTCTTCATCTCAAGTCTAACCTTGAACCTTTGTGTCCCTCCTGCCTCATGTTTCACCCTGTGTACCCACTTATACAATATTTTCATCTTTTTCGGTCACTTCACCAATTCGCATATGTGATTCTCCTCCAAAGAAGACATCTCATTACGCATGGCTTGCTTCCATTTAAGACGAAATTTATCCTACATAGCTCTTGATAACTCTTTGGTTCACCTGCATCAGTATATAAAATATGATATAAAGATAGACAAAGTTTTTGGGTTGGCTTCCTTATCCTCGTGCTGCTTCTCAAAGTGAGAATACTCTGATTAGGTACTGGAACTATCTACTTCAGTCAGTGACTCTCTCTCTCATGTTCGGTCTCATCTGAAGTTTGTGTATTTTCAGGTGTAGTTATTTCTTCTCATTCAGATATAGGTATTTCTTCATTTCTTTTATCCATGGGATCCATCCCATCTTGTGGCTCATCCAGCTCCAAGTGCTCTTTCTCAACTGTTTTCTCACTCTTATTCTCCATTCGGTTTTTATACATACAGCCCTCATTGAATATTATATCTCTACTACGAATCACCTTGTTATGCTCATAATCTCATAAGCGATAACCATATTCGTCGCCACCGTATCCAATGAATGCACACTTATGAGATTTAGAATCAAGCTTCTTTCTCATCTCATGATCCACATGTGCATATGCTATACAACCGAATACCTTTAAGAATGAATAATTCACAGTCTTACCAGACCACACCTCCTCTAGAATTTCTCCATCTAAAGCACTAGCTGGACTCTTATTGATCAGATAGACTGTCGTATCTACAGCGGCTCCCAAAATTGCAAAGGCAAACCTGCATGTAGTCTCATATTCCGAGCTCGCTCCAAAATGGTTCTATTCATTCTCTCAGCCACACCATTTTGCTGTGGTGTCTTCGGTACAGTCTTTACTCTCCTGATCCCGTGGGTAGAGCAATAGTCATCGAACTCTCTATTGCAAAATTTCCCACCATTGTTTGATGTTGACAATGAAAATTTCCAAGTAAAATGTGGTTTTCCACAACAGAACGCGGAGCTAACTTAGTAGCTCCTCGTTTGGCTATTTTTAGCCCCGTGTATGAGTAAAACGCGGAGCTAATCAAAAGCTCCGCTTCTGGTTTCTTAGCTCCTCGTTTTGATGCGATTAGCTCCGCGTGAGCAGATAACCAGAATTTTAAATTGATTAAGATTAAGATTTGGGTTTATCCAATACCCAAATTAAGTCCAAACAGAACTATAAATCAAGAGATTTAAATCAAAACTAAGATATTTGATTAGAATTATTGATGAATACAAATTATATTTAAATAGAAACTCTCATATCATCCTAAGGCTATAAATACCCCTGAGAGGAAGCCCTATGGATCTTTTCGATCATCTTTTTGGCATCTTGGAGAATTCGAGTTACGCGTGAGAGCCTTGAATTCGTGAAGACCAGAGAAGATCAAGATCAAGTCGGCCGTCATCTTCAAGAGAGAAGATTATCGTCGTCAGATCGTCAAAAGGAACTACTTGATAGATCCTATCGCTACGAGATCCCACTCTATGTTGTAAAAGAGAGCGATAAATATAAATCCTCTCATTTGTTCTTTTTCTTGTTCACTTTCATTGTAATCTAAACTGTATTCAATGGAAGGAAAGCAAATTTCTGCTGCGAACAAACTGGCGACCACAGTGGGAGACATCTCTTTCACCAAAGAAGAGATCGTGGCGCAATCTGATGTCGAGAAGATCGGATCCGATGTGAACATGCTAGTCGTGGAGATCGACCAGCAGAAGTACGAGGAGTATCTCTCCTCTGAGTCAGTTAACCTGACCGAAACGCGATGCTATCGTCGCGTGCGCTCCAATACCCGAGGATCGGGTAATCGGGTATCCACCGATAAACGGGGACCCTTGAAGACCGCGGCCATAGAGCCGTTGTTTGGGCAGGAAATCCTAGCAGAGAATGACCTCTTTACTGCCGAAGAAAGCTCGGGAACTGGATTGACCAGAACCCAACTCCGAAATAGAAATCGGAGAGCTAGGCGAAAGGCCCTCAAAGCCCGCATTGAACGTGAGGCTAACTTCACAAAACGCGAGGCTATAATCCCTTACAAACTGGCTCGCGTTAATCGCAAGACCAGCCAAGATCGCGATAAACGCGAAGCTAAGACTTGCGATAAACGCAAGATTTCTAACACTCGAGTTAATCGCGAGGATAAAATTTCCTTAGAGTCAGCGTGTGATTCTCCATGCGAGGCTACTACTAAGCTTAGCAATAAACGCGAAACCAGTACAACTTGCGATAAATGCAAGATTTTTGTCACTCGCGTTAATCGCGAGGATAAAATTTTCTTAGAGCCAACGCGTGATTCTCTACGCGAGGCTACTACTGAGCTTAGCGATAAACGCGAAGCCAGTACAACTTGCGATAAACGCAAGATTTTACCGAGGCTAATACCGAGCTTAGCGATAAATGCGAAGCCAGTAATACTTGCATTAATCGCAGAACTCCTCAGCTCCGCGTAAATCACGAAGATGATTGGCAAATTTGCGTTAATCGCAAAAATCGCGCTAAACGCGATGTTATGACTTGCGTTAATCGCAAAAATAAACTAGCGTATAAGAATTTTCTTCCACGCGGGGCTAATATTCCAGAAGATAAACATATGCAAAGACGTCAAACCAGCGTAAAACGCGAGGCTAGCGTATCCAAACGCGAGGCTATTTCTCAGCTCCGCATATCAAAATGCGAAGCCACTGCTCAGCTCTGCGTAAATCAACCTGAATACAAAATCAGGGTTGATCATTGCACTGTTGAACCAGAACTTGACTCCAATGGTCCCAAGAAGCTCCAGTGGGCCCCTATACCCTCTCAATGGATGAGTGGGCCCCACGACCCCATATTTAAGGCCACTGATCTTAAAGAATACTTAATCAAGAAAAGGAGTATAAATCAAGTTCAGTCTGAACCTGCTTGTCATTGCCAGCAGCTTATGTCAGCAGTATCCGCTGTAGTAGACAGTTGTTGCTGTAGTAAGAACATGATATCAGTGTTCGACCGGTTGACTGAGTTAGACGAAAACCCTGCCAAGAAGACGAAAATTACTCGAGAAAAGAGTGGAGAATTGTAACTTCTAATATGGTCGGAAACGGTAAGAAAATCATAGAAAAGAATGGTGATTCGGAATCAAGCAATGAAGAACCTTATCATTTTACCCGACTTAAGTCAGGCGCTATCCCGGCCCGAAACTATAAGAAACTTGTGAAAGGTTCCTATGATGATGATAGTGATTACTCGGCCATAACCTCTTCTCGTTCTTCGGCATCGTCTAAATTGCAGAAGTCAGATCACATATGATGGATAGATCTGACGATATCGACCAAAGATTTGAGGCCCAAGAACAAATGATTCGGGGCCCAAGAACAAATGATTCGGGAGCAACAAAAGACAATCGAGGATCTTAAAACGATTCTCTTGAAGGTGGTCGAAAATACCCAAAAACAGTCGAAGATAAAGCCAAAAGTTCTTCAGAATCACCACCAAAGAAAGAAAAGGAAAAGATAAATGAAAAAGATAAAGAAGAAAAGGCTTACTCGGCGCATGAGGACGAAGATAAGTATTCTTTTCATGACCCTCATGAAGAGAAAATTGAGAAGTTACAAAACCAACTTGATGCCTTGATGCAAAAGAAAGAGCTAAAGGAATCGGAGGTTTCAAGGCCATATCCGCTTGAGTGGGATTTCGCACCATACCCCGTAAAATATAAACCCCTCAAATTGGTGTCATATGACGGGAAGGGGTCCTCAAGCCAGTACATATATTACTTCTTATCGCAGGCGGGTCATATGTTGGGAAATGATTCTATAATGACCAAGGTATTTGCGAGCACCCTGCGAGGGCCTGCCTTTACATGGTTTATACAGTTGCCCCCGGGAACCATAAACACTTGGTATGATGTCGAGAAGCACTTCTTGGCACGTTTCTTTGATGATGATACCGAAGTATCGGTTCATTCCCTCCTTGCGACAAAACAAGGAGAAGAGGAAACAGTAAAAAGCTTTATAGAACGCTTCAGGGAAAAATCCGTGTATTGTCGACATGGTATGACCCAAGAAACCCTGATGGAAATCTGTAAGTATAATTTCAGGACCGACGTGCTGATAAGAATGGGAGCTGTAGAGTCCAAGAACTGGAAAGACCTATTAAAGCAGGGAGAGCAGGCGGAAGATATAATTCGCCGAATTGAGGAATCTCGTAGCACGAGAAACTCTACGAATAACAGGCCATATCCACAGAATCCTAAAAATAAAGGGAAGGCTGTGATGGCGTCAGTTGCAGATCCGAAGGTAAAACCTCATAATCGGAGAGGAGCAGGTCAAAATAGGCCCCGACAAGATAGAACTTATACATTCAAAACTTAGCAGACTGGTACTATGTTTCATCTCCTCCTTAGAAAGGGCATGCTGAAACTTCCAGAAAATAGAAAATCGGAAAACGCTGGAAAAACCAACGATCCTAACTATTGTCTGTATTATCAGAATATCGGGCACCCAACTAAGGATTGCTATCCTCTTAATAACTGAATTCAGGTATTAGTAGAAGCTGGTGTCCTCCAACTTAAAGAAGAACAGAAAGTTTCTGCAAATATGGCAACTTTGGTAGTTGGAACCAATAAGTTCCCTGCCAGAGCGACCCCTGTACCAGTAGGGAAGTTGATATCGACACCAAGCACGGGCAGCCCGCACTTGCAAGCTGGCCCCCTGGGTACGCTCCGAACCACAGCTGTGACAAAGTCATTCTCATTGGTTAGTAGTCAGATTTGGCTGGGGGTACCGAAAATATTGACGATGATAAATATCATGTTGCTTCCGCTACTTTTACTAGCCATTAGAATGGCTAATTGAGTGCTATAAAAAAAAAATTGCCCAATGCTGCTAAAGCGGCGGGAAGAGGAGATCAAATTCCTCGCCAACCCTATTATACTGGGGGTAAAAGTATGAACCAACTACTCAATGATATTAAAAGCAAATTGTTCGTCGCAAAAGTTCCTTCGCTTCCTTCCATTGAACACATCTTAGATTACAACGGAAGTGAACAAGATATATAAAGAGAACAAACGAGAGGATTTTATAGTTCAATCTCTCTCTTTTATAATATTGTGGGATCTGTGGCGATGGGATCTATAGTAGTTCCTTTGGACGATCGGTACGTTGAAATCTTCTCTTTTAAAGATATCGGCCGAATATAGACGATCTTCTTTGGTTTTGATTTGTTCAAGACTCTCTCGCGTAACTCGAACTTCTCAAGAACTCCAGAAAGAAGATGGTGATTTTCTCTGATCTTCACGAACTCAAGACTCTGTGCGTAACTTGAATTCTCCAAGATTTCAGAAGATGATCAGCAAAGGCTTCAAGGCTCTCTCACGTACTTGAATTGCCAAAGGATCGATAGGAGACTTCCGATGCCAAAAAGAAAACCACTAGGGTTTCACCAGGAAGGTATTTATAGCCCCAGGTTAATGCAAGAGTTTCTATCTAAATAGAACTCGCATTCATCAAGGATTCCAATCAAATATCTTAGTTTTGATGGAATTCTGATTAGACTTGATTTGGGTATTTGGATAAGCCCAGAATCATAATCTCAATCAATTTGAGATTCTGGTTATCTGCTTACACGGAGCTTTAATCGAATCAAAACGCGGCGCTAAATAACCAAAACGCGGAGCTAACGCGGAGCTATTGATCATCTCCGCGTTTTACTCAAACGCGAGGCTAATACAAGCCAGACTGCGGAATCAACGCGGAGCTATTAAACATCTCCGCGTTTTATTCAAACGCAGTGTTAATATAACCAAACGCGGGGCTATTGAATTGGCTCCGCGTTCTGTTGTGGAAAATCCTTTTAACTTAGAAATTTTCACTGCCAACAGAACCCCCTCCAAAGTTTTCAAAATGGCTTAGACTTCAGCAGATTTTGAAATACTTTGGATATTTAAACTGAAACGCAGAGTTAAAATACCAAGTCTATCTCGCGTTATCTGCTCACTTACGCGGAGCTAATCAGCTTCACTTCGTCTTCAGTGAAATGAGTAATTATGTCATTAATTACCCCGAGTTTCCACGCCGAATACCAAGCGACGGAAATTCTGTTTAAATAGAGCTCCCAGCTCATCTTCTTCTTCATCTCATCCGAAGAATTTCTGAGAACTCGAGTGACTCACGAATGATCTTCAACTGATCTTCATTCAATTCTCTCTCCAGAGGAGTTTGGCTTTTCGCAAGTTGGCCGGCGTTAATGGCAGCAGCCGTGAAGGTAAACGCAACAGCGAACTAGTCTATGCAGCGTCTTCCGAAGGTAAAAACCTCATCTCTTGGTTTTCTAAGAACCATTCTGAGATATTTTGGCTTGGTTTATTCTGAACGATTGCTTATCTTGTTGGCGAGATCGCCGTTTTATTGTGTCGTCCCTGCGCTTGAAACGCGGGGCTTTACTAGTAGTCTCAATGAATCCGCGAGGCTATCTTTGATTAGCAGTCGCGATGAATTGCGAGGCTATCCTTGATTAGCAGTCGCTATGAATTGCGAGGCTATCTTTGATTAGCAGTCGCTATGAATTGCGAGGCTATCTTTGATTAGCAGTCGCGATGAATTGTGAGGCTATCCTTGATTAGCAGTCGCGATGAATTGCGAGGCTATCCTTGATTAGAAGTCGCGATGAATTGCGAGGCTATCCTTGATTAGCAGTCGCGATGAATTGCGAGGCTATCTTTGATTAGCAGTCGCGATGAATTTGAAAGAGAAGGAAAGAGCAGAAAGAAATCTTGTCCCCCTTTACGCGAAGTTATCGCATCATCCTCTGCGTTTAAAGCGCGAGGCTATTTCTTCAACTGTGCGCGGAGTTAGCTTAGCTCCGCGTTTTCACTCTTTTGGAAATTCTGTTCCTTTTGCAGTAAGTCCAATCCTTTCTGAAGAGGAATGTATGTGGGTCCATCGATCTTCATTAGAAGTAACTCTAAGGAAGTCAGAAGCATGTGCTTTACAACATAGTTTCAAGCTCTGGCTACGAGAGATAAACTCCTGAAGGGGCTGTAAATAAGGAGCTGCAGCACTTGCAGTGCAAAATTGCAGCACTTGCAGTTCAGAATTGCAGTACTTGCAGTTCAGCTTGTGCTTCGATGCAGCACTTTTCTTTCCTCTCGTGCTTCATTTCGGATGACAGATCTTAGTTGACATTTGCAGAGGAGATCTTTTGTATGTGAACCAGGGAACTGAGTTTCAACACCCCGTAGAGAAATCTTGAATTCTTTTGCATGTGAACCAGGGAACTGAGCTTCAACACCCCGTAGAGAAATCATACTGTTTGGTTATTGATGAGTTTGATCATGTAAAAGCTTTTGGGAGAGCTATAACTCCCTCTTTATAATCTTTCCTTCTTTTATAAATAAAGGTAAATTATTTTCCTCTCTATCTGTCAGCTTCAATAAACTTGCTTACTCAACAAATAGATGATCAATAATTTTGGTAAAATAGTCTAAGGCACTTCTGCGTAACTTAGACTGATAATACCCAAATGATCGGATATGGATCATTTTTAACTTAGATGGAAGCGCCTAATTGCACTCGTAAAAAATCTAAGTTTTTTCCATGAAAACGCGAAGCTGAGGCACAGGCTATCCTCGCGTTTTGTAAAGTTGCGTGGAGTTTAAACAACTTCGCATTTCCATAATCTCGCGAGGCTAATAGCTTCGCGTTTTAGAGAGTAACTGACTAGTCACTTTCTCCGAAATTCGTGCCGAATTCCAAGATGCGGTTCCTTTCATTTAAAAGAAATCTCTATTTCTTATCCTTCTCACTCTATTTGAGAATTTTTCAGAAACTTAGAGATTCAGGCGATCAGAGTTCAGACTACCCGATCTTCTTCCGACCGAGTTTCTCCAGATTTTCAGTCGATTTTTCTCAATAATGGCACCCAAGACTCGTGCTACTTCTCGAGCGGCTCCATCATCGGCGACTGGCGCAAGCAGTGGTGGCGGCGGCCAAGGCAGCGACGCGCCAGCCCACATTTCGCCCATCGGGGGTAAGAATCTGTCCATCGAGACTCTTTAGAACATTTCTAGAGTGATTTGGCTTAAATTTAGCTGATCGATCAACTCTTTTACCGGCGAGATCGCCGTACTCCTGCCGTAAGGCTTGGAGAAGAAGAAAAGTCTCTGACTGCCTTCTTACGCGAAGTTATTGCGTCATCCTCGCGTTTTTTGAAGCGCGGGGCTATCTTGAGTAGCAGTCGCGCTGAAAACGCGAGGCTATTTTAAGTAGCAATCGCGCTGAAAACGCGAGGCCATTTTAAGTAGCAATCGCGCTGAAACGCGAGGCTATTTTAAGTAGCAGTCGCGCTGAAACGCGAGGCTATTTTAAGTAGCAGTCGCGCTAAAAACGCGAGGCTATTTTAAGGAGCAGTCGAGCTGAAACGCGAGGCTATTTTAAGTAGCAGTCGCGCTAAAAACGCGAGGCTATTTTAAGTAGCAGTCGCGCTGAAACGCGAGGCTATTTCTGCGCGGTCTAATCTTTAGCTTCGCACGTAGAGAAATTTTCTGCCCTATATAAACTTCTCTCACTCTGCTTTCTTTTTGCAGTAGGGTATTCGATGGAATCTCTTCCCCACAAGAACTACTTCGGCTTTGCTGGGGGTTCTGATCCCTCGGGCCAATTCCGTTTCACTACCATCCTGCCCTCATACAAGCCAGACCCGAAGGAACGCAAGGAGAAGCTGATCAAGTACCACCCCACTACTGCGCGAGAAATCATAACTGATGCAGCCTTCGAAACTGTAAATAGAGAAACGATGGAGAAACCCGCCTTCCTCTTTGGAGACCAGATGGATCAATCAGATGAGATCCTTTCTGAAGGGGAACTTGTTTGGCTATATAACTCAGGCGAAATGTTGATGTTTTTGCCTAGAATGGATCGTAGCTATCCTCTGGTCTATCTTCAGAGGCTAGCGATGCCTCGGGAATTAAAGTGGGGACTGACTCAAGAGCAAGATGGCGTCCCAATAGGAAAATTTGGTGCAAAAGGAGTTTATCAAGATGGTTCCCCCAGATGCATTACTGGCTTGCTTCCAGGCCGATTTGGCAAGGAGCTTCCAGTGGGAGAAGTCCCATCTCGTGCCCGAACTTTCTTAAGTGAGTTCTTGGCGAAGGATGGTCAGTACCCGGCTAGCGACTTCAGGATGCCTGGCTGGGTTCATTCTTCTAACAATATGTGGTGGGCCCGCCTTGTTCAGTACATGCTGGATTCCCACGAGCCCATTTTAAAGGATATTGGCTTGTATAAAGTCATCAGGAATGTCCAATTCGGGTTTCCCCAGAGTGCTTATCACTTTTACTGCCTCTTGGAGATGTATAACCCTGAAACCTGTACTTTCTTTACACCAGTGGGTGAGCTAGGGTTCGCTCTCCACGAGATGTTTGAGGTTTCTGGGCTCTCGATGGGCGAAGTCCCTTACGAGGAGTATATCCCTACCACTGATGAGTTGAACATGCTATTGGCGAGGGATGAGCGCATCCATGCCACATACTGGGAGATGATGTGTCATTATCATATTTGCGCTGACTTGACGGGTGCGCGTAACCACGGTATTGGTCATAAGAAATGGGCCGAATACCTTTTTGCCTACTTGAAATCTAAGGATAGCTCGGCCATTATCCATGGTCATCCACCCATCTATGGCTCAGAGATTGATCACCGTATTGCTAAGGGCCGCCATCTATTATATTATACCACTGAATCCAATGAGAATGGATACGGTCCTGGCACTTCATTCAAGAGCTATCACCATCAAGCCCAGTTTCCGATCTCGAACAGAGATCTCATTGCCGGGTTTTTGATGCTGTGGCTCAAAAGATGCGTCGTGCCGTCATTGCCCAAGGAAGCGATTGCAATGACCGTGGTATATCCAGCGGTTCTTCTTGCATACGGCCGACCTCTTGGACTCCTTCCCGCCATGGTATGCAATTTGCAATATGGACTGAGAGTGCTCTGTCGTGATTTCCTCCCTACTATTAAAGTTAAGGGGAAAGGAAAGGGCAAGTCGAAGGAGACTGCCCAGCCGAAAACTCCAAACCTAGGGTGGAGATGCCCTACACCTATTTGATGGCGTGGCTCGTCTTGCACTGTCCCACCTTAATGAGTGCACCAGAGCGTCGTTCGGGTGAAAAGTGCTTCCTTGTAGAACTGTATGAACGTTCTTCATGGAGGCAGAATTATATGTCCCAGATTCGGAAGACTCTTCGTAGCTTTCAGAATTACGAGATCTTCCGGTGTTTTCCTGACTTTCCCGGCGGAGGATATGGGACAAGGCTGAAAGATGCCGTGGGAGCAGATAAGTTCACTATTTTATCTGCAGGAGCGTTCCGGTGGCTTCTCAACATCCATCCCGGACACTTGGTGTATCATCAAGATCTCTAGTGTCAGATTGAGCCATATACTCCGAGTCGCTTTGCTCGCCAGTTTGGATATTCTCAACTTTATGTGGGCAATCCAAATAAAGATCTCGCTTACGAGGGGAATTTATACGAAGGCGCTCGTGGCTGGTTCCATTTTGCAGCTGGCGGGACCGAGGCTGAATTCTCCTTGCCCCAGAAGGTGCCAGAATTGGCCATGACCCTCAGCTCCTGCAATTGGTTCAACATTGCGAATGCTGACGTGCCCGGTTTCTCTCTCAATCGCAGTTGTTGCAAAGAGATTGAAGCCCCCTATATTAGCCGCCAGGGTGCTTCTAGGGTAAGGATAAAAGGAATGGAAGAATTACTTGGCGCTGCGGCTGAGCCTTCGGATGTCAGCGAATCAGACGATGATGCCGGTGATGATGACGACAATACTGGTGCTGGTGGAGTTCCTCAGCCTGTTGTCAGTCGTTCCCTGAGTCCAACTCTCAAACGCCGCGGCGCTTTAAAGAAAAGGCCGGGTAAGAAACAAAAACTGGCACAGGAAACTTTGATAGCCCCCCAAGAAGTGGCTATCAAACTTACTTCAGACTTGTTAGCTTCAGCTGTACCCCCAGCGTTGGCAAGGGAGGATGAACCTGCTAAAGCTCCAAGTGTTGCTGAGGTTTCGGCTCCTTCGGCCGTAGAGCCTGTGGCAGAACCCGGGGCGCAACTAACGGGTAGCGAGACGGGTACATTGCTGGAAACGACAATGGCTCCCCCTTCAAGTCCGACAACTGGACTTGTATCGCCTGGTATAGCCCTTAGCATTTTATCTTTTGCCCGTTATTATTTTAACGTAACACTGCTTTTCTGGTCTTCTGAAACGCAGGTGATCAACTTCTCTCGCCAATGCACTCGACTACCCAAGTAGAGTCTGACGATAGAATGGACCATTCCGGCTCCGTTGGCGGTGTGGGTAGCTTTGCTGGCGAGTTTGCGGCTGATTATTCCACACCGGCTCCTGCCTCTGTTTCCTCTTCGATTCCCCCAATTGACGAATTGGGGAGCGATGAGAGAACAGAAGTCATTATCGCAGCTGCTGCTAATGAGGCTACACCTTCTCCTAGCATGCCGTCTCCAACACCCGTTTGCTCTACTAAGACATTTCCCACGGTCGTTGGCGTGCCTTCTCAGTCAGCGATTTTAACGTCGTCTGTTGTCGTGGCTGCTGAGATACCTGCAACTCTTCCGACTTCAAGCCTTCCAGCAGGGGAGGAGAATAATTTGAAATTCTCGTTCGAAGATGCTTCTCCCACCGAAGGAGTTTCAGGCGAAGTGGTCTCATCTTCTCTTCCTGTTGGTGGGGGTACCCAAGTGATCTGTACCGACGGTACTTCGTCTGGGGTCTCCAGTTCTTCCAGATCTGCACTGGCTCTATTGGTCCCTCAGATCATGAATTTAATGCAGGGACGGGCTTCTTCTTCTCCAATCCCAGCCACTACTGCTCTCTTGCTCACGACACCTCTTTTGGCATTACCTACTTTGCCTACCGACACTGCAAATCCTCTTGAAAGACTTTTCGGCTTCACTGTCGAGGATTTTATGCATTTGTTAAGAAGATGTGTCGAGATGGTTCTTATTGGCCACGATTTCTTTAACTTCGCACGTCCACTGTTACTCCGCTATTTAGGAAATATCGAAGAATTCGGTGGACAAGATCGAGCAGCTCCATACCGGGCCCGCCTTACAGCCTTAGAAGAGCAGGTGACCACGCTACACACACTCCGTCAAGCGGATGTGGAGGCGATCACTGAGATAGAGCTGGCGCGGCTTCGGGCAGAATCCTTATCTCGAAGAAATATTTTAAGGCAGCAGGAGGAGAGATGGTCTCAGGAGCTGACAGAGCTCCAGGCCAGTCGGGAATCCGTTTTTGGCGATCTGCAGAGGGTAAACTTTGGAATTGAGGAAAGTCAGGCGGCCATCTCTAAAGCCCAGGAGACAATTGCCAGAGTTCGGGCCACCTTGATAGAAAATGAACTCCAATTAGGAGAATCTGTCAAGAAGCAGGAGATGTTGCTTGTCCAGCAGGAGCAGATTCAGCAGGAAGAGATGGCCAGGAATCGTGCCATAGAAGAATCTCGTCAGCAACAACTTACAATAAGTGATGATGAGTTGCGTAGGCAAGCTCAGCAAACCGTGGAGGCTTCTCATCGTAGAAATTTGGACGAGACAATAAACCAATTGAGACTCCTGGGAGGCCAATAGTTTCATCTCTCTTTACACTTTTATCTTCCTTGTAATAAGAACTTCGTAAACAGGAGAGAGATAACCTTACGATGTTTCTTTGAAATTCTTTTTGTATCTTCACCTTTTTAATAAAGATGATTCTTTTGACTCTTTTATTTGTCGGCTTCAAAACAGATTTGCTTGCCTAACAAATAACCTGTCGTCAAAACGATTTATCTCGGTATCGTTTATGCTCGAATTCTTGAACCGAAATAACAATTAAAGTTTAATATGGGATTTTTAGCAAACCCCCAGCTATTAACGGATTTGATTAGCCTTTACCAACTACCGTTTGAGTTGGGCTAGCCATATTATTTCCCTCAACATGGTGAGTTGTCGAGGAGTACGTTTGGGCTTAAATGCCAAATTTTTCCTCTTCCCTTTACTTTATCGGTATTGGGCGATTCATACTTTTACCCAAGCATGATGGGTTGGCGAGAAACTCGTTCTCTGCCCATTGCCTAGTTGGCGTTGGGCAATTCATACTTTTACCCCAGCATGATGGGTTGGCGAGAAACTTGTTCGCTTCCCATTGCCTAGTCGGCGTTGGGCAATTCATACTTTTACCCCAGTATGATGGGTTGGCGAGAAACTCGTTCTCTTCCCATTGCCTAGTCGGCGTTGGGCAATTCATACTTTTACCCCAGTATGATGGGTTGGCGAGAAACTAGTTCTCTTCCCATTGCCTAGTTGGCGTTGGGCAATTCATACTTTTACCCCAGTATGATAGGTTGGCGAGAAATTTGTTCTCTTCCCATTGCCTAGTTGGCGTTGGGCAATTCATACTTTTACCACAGCATGATAGGTTGGCGAGAAACTTGTTCTCTTCCCATTGCCTAGTTGGCGTTGGGCAATTCATACTTTTACCCCAGCATGATGGGTTGGCGAGAAACTAGTTCTCTTCCCATTGCCTAGTTGGCGTTGGGCAATTCATACTTTTACCCCAGCATGATGGGTTGGCGAGAAACTCGTTCTCTTCCCATTGCCTAGTTGGCGTTGGGCAATTCATACTTTTACCCCAGCATGATGGGTTGGGGAGAAACTTGTTCTCTTCCCATTGCCTAGTCGGCGTTGGGCAATTCATACTTTTACCCCAGTATGATGGGTTGGCGAGAAACTCGTTCTCTTCCCATTGCTTAGTTGGCGTTGGGCAATTCATACTTTTACCCCAGCATGATGGGTTGGCGAGAAACTCGTTCTCTTCCCATTGCCTAGTTGGCGTTGGGCAATTCATACTTTTATCCCAGTATGATGGGTTGGCGAGAAACTAGTTCTCTTCCCATTGCCTAGTTGGCGTTGGGCAATTCATACTTTTACCCCAGTATGATGGGTTGGCGAGAAACTCGTTCTCTTCCCATTGCCTAGTCGGTATTGGGCAATTCATACTTTTACCCCAGTATGATGGGTTGGCGAGAAACTAGTTCTCTTCCCATTGCCTAGTCGGCGTTGGGCAATTCATACTTTTACCCCAGCATGATGGGTTGGCGAGAAACTTATTCTCTTCCCATTGCCTAGTTGGCGTTGGGCAATTCATACTTTTACCCCAGCATGATGGGTTGGCGAGAAACTAGTTCTCTTCCCATTGCCTAGTCGGCGTTGGGCAATTCATACTTTTACCCCAGCATGATGGGTTGGCGAGAAACTTGTTCTCTTCCCATTGCCTAGTCGGCGTTGGGCAATTCATACTTTTACCCCAGTATGATGGGTTGGCGAGAAACTAGTTCTCTTCCCATTGCCTAGTTGGCGTTGGGCAATTCATACTTTTACCCCAGCATGATGGGTTGGCGAGAAACTTGTTCTCTTCCCATTGCCTAGTTGGCGTTGGGCAATTCATACTTTTACCCCAGCATGATGGGTTAGTGAGAAACTAGTTCTCTTCCCATTGCCTAGTCAGCGTTGGGCAATTCATACTTTTACCCCAGTATGATGGGTTGGCGAGAAACTCGTTCTCTTCCCATTGCCTAGTCGGCGTTGGGCAATTCATACTTTTACTCCAGTATGATGGGTTAGCGAGAAACTCGTTCTCTTCCCATTGCCTAGTTGGCGTTGGGCATTTCATACTTTTACCCCAGTATGATGGGTTGGCGAGAAACTAGTTCTCTTCCCATTGCCTAGTTGGCGTTGGGCAATTCATACTTTTACCCCAGCATGATGGGTTGGCGAGAAACTAGTTCTCTTCCCATTGCCTAGTTGGCGTTGGGCAATTCATACTTTTACCCCAGCATGATGGGTTGGCGAGAAACTTGTTCTCTTCCCATTGCCTAGTCGGCGTTGGGCAATTCATACTTTTACCCTAGTGTGATGGGTTGGCGAGAAATTTGTTCTCTTCCCATTGCCTAGTCGGCGTTGGGCAATTCATACTTTTACCCCAGCATGATGGGTTGGCGAGAAACTCGTTCTCTTCCCATTGCCTAGTTGGCGTTGGGCAATTCATACGTTTACCCCAGCATGATGGGTTGGCGAGAAACTTGTTCTCTTCCCATTGCCTAGTTGGCGTTGGGCAATTCAACCTTTTAGGTCAGAGGCGCTTAATTACACATGCCTAAAAGAAGATTGGGGGCTGTTCAAACTTGAGAACTAAGCACACCATGTTTTGGGTTAGAGGCGCGAAACTGTGCATGCCCAAGAAAAGACTGATGGTGGTTCAAACTTGAGAACCAAACTGGAGGCGGTTCAAGGCTCTCTCGCGTAACTCGAACTGGGTACTCCAAACACACCAGGTTTAGGTCAGAGGCGCACAATGCGATGCCTAGAAAAAGACTGGAGGTGGTTCAAACTTGAGAACCAAACGCACCAGGTTTAGGTCAGAGACGCACAATGCGCATGCCTAGAAAAAGACTGGAGGTGGTTCAAACTTGAGAACCAAACGCACCAGGTTTAGATCAGAGGCGCACAATGCGCATGCCTAGAAAAAGACTGGAGGTGGTTCAAACTTTGAGAACCAAACGCACCAGGTTTAGGTCAGAGGCGCACAATGCGCATGCCTAGAAAAAGACTGGAAGTGGTTCAAACTTGAGAACCAAACGCACCAGGTTTACTAGGTTAAAATCACCAGAATAGAAGAAGTCCAAGTGCTCATCTGCGTAACTTGGATAAATTGGTGGCTTATACTCCCAGAGATATTAAGCATAGTATTTCTTCAGAAATTTGCCATTGATCGGCATCATCATCCTATCGCCGTTTTGATTCGTCAAACGATAGGCTCCACTAGAGTACACTGTCTCCACAATGAACGGTCCTTCCCACTTGGGTTCAAATTTACCCCTAGTCTTGTGGGTTAGCACCATTGGCCTTTTAACAGCCAGAACCAAGTCTCCTTGTTTAAAGGTCCTTGGCTTAACGTTTTTATTGAACGTATGAGCAATTCGGGCTTGATACAACTCAATTTCTTGTTGAGCCCTGAGACGCTTTTCATTCAACGCCTCTAGTTCTTGCAATCTTTGCTGATGGCGCTCTTCTGTCGTCATCTTTGTGGCTAAAGCCACTCTTAATGAAGGAATCTGGACTTCGAGAGGCAAGACGGCCTCGCTTCCATAGACCAAAGAGAACGGGGTAGCTTTAGTCGGGGTGCGAACGGTGGTGCGATAAGCCCACAGGCACTCTCCTACCTTTTCATCCCAATCTCGTTTATTGGAAGAGACGAACTTCCGAAGGAGTTTAATAATCGTCTTGTTGAAGGCTTCGGCCAACCCATTAGCTGCGGGGTTATATGGCGTTGAAGCAATATCTTTGATTCTGAACTTATTACAGAATCTGGAGAATCCCTGACTGATGAATTGCGGACTATTATCATGAATAATCCGTCGGGGGACGCCGAAGCGGTAAATGACATGATGCTTGACGAACTTGATCACATCTGCCGTTTTCACCTCTTTCATGGGCACGGCTTCGGCCCATTTTGAAAAATAATCGGTTATTGCAAAAATAAACCGATGTCCTCTGGATGACGGGGGAGTTATTGGCCCTACAATGTCCATTCCCCAGGCTTCAAATGGCCAGCTTGCGACGGTATTGTGCAAGTATTCTTGGGGTTGATGAATAAAATTGGCATGTATTAGGCATGCATGACATCGTTTAGCGTATGTCATTGCTTCCGTAACCATGCTCGGCCAGTAGTACCCCAGCCTTCTTATACGGTCTCCAAGTTTGGGACCGAGCTGATGAGCTCCACATATTCCATCATGTGTTTCTTTCAGCACTTGTTCTGCTTCTGCTTTCGATATGCAGCGTAGCAATAGACCACCTCTTGACTTTCTATATAAAGTCTGAAGTTTATGGTCATAATAAAATCTTTGGGCCTTTCTCTTTACTGAGATGGCTTCCTTAGGATCTTCTGGTAATATCCCATGCAAGGCATAATCCACAAACGGAAATCGCCAATCACGGGGTTCTAACTTTAAGCCAATCTGGCATACCTCTTCGGCTTGAGATACCACATCTGGGTGGAGGAGTTCTCTACTACCAATGGTGATGCTTTTAGCTTCACCTGGCGGGATTGCCAGTGTTGCGGCTAATGCGGCAAGAGCATCTGCATATATGTTCTCCTTTCGAGATATGTGGTATATGTAAAATTGTTCAAAATATCCTGCTAGCTCAATAGCTAGCTGATGATAGGGGATGAGGGCTTCATGTCTGACTTCATACTCACATGTCATCTGATTGACAATGAGCTTAGAATCTCCATATGCCTCTAGATGGTTCACCCCCAGTTGCAGAGCTATCTTTAAGCCGATAATAAGCGCATTGTACTCCGCTACATTATTAGTGCACGGTTCTGTTAATGAGTAACCGTTAGGCAATATATGTTTATGTCGGGATATTAACACAACCCCCACTCCAGCAGCAGATTGTCTCGCGGCACCATCAAAGAACATTTGCCAAGATTGTTCTCCGGTAACTGTATTGACTTCTGATGTCTGCTTTAATTTGGACCAAATTGGATGGTCTGTAAGGAAATCAGCGATTGCCTGTCCCTTCATGGCCTTTTGAGGGACAAAATGTATGTCATAGGGCGATAGTAAGAGCGCCCATTTTGCCGATCGGCCATTCAAGGATCCTGGTTTTGTCATCAGAATCTTTAGGGGATTAACCCGTGATATGACATGAATTGTTTGCCCCGAAAGGTAGTGTCGCATTTTCTGAACAGCAAACACTAGGGCTAAACATTCTTTTTCAATCGGGGTATACCGATGTTCTGTCCCAATCATTATTCTACTTAAATAGTAGAGAGCATGTTCATGGCCGTGCTCATTATATTGAGCAAGTAATGCTCCTAAAGCATTATCCATGGCCCTTACATATATAAGGAAGGGCTGCCCAGGGGCTGGTGCCATTAGTACAGGAGGCTTAGTAAGGTATTCCTTGAGGTCATCAAATGCCTGCTGACATGCCTCATCCCATATGAAAGACACTCCCTTCTTCATAAGTTTGGAGAATGGTTGGCATCGTCCAGATAAGTTGGATATGAAGCGCCGAATATAAGCGAGTTTTCCTTGTAATCCCCTTAATTCTTTAAGATTGCGGGGAGGCGGCATTTCGCTAATCGCTTTTATCTTTTCCTGGTCGAGGAAAATTCCTTTTGAAGTTATTACGAACCCTAGAAACTTCCCGCTGGATACCCCCATGAACGACTTGGTAGGATTCATCTTCAAGTGATGTTTCCGCATAAGATCGAAGACCACTCTTAAATCGTGAAGATGATCTTCTTTGTCTTTGCTTTTAACTGCTAAGTCATCCACATAGCACTCCACTGTTCTGCGTAGGTGTTCTTTAAATATGGCGCTCATCGCGCGTTGGTAAGTGGCACCTGCATTCTTTAATCCGAATGGCATCACTGTATAACAGTATACCCCCTGTGGCGTTCTGAAAGCTGTATGCTTTTCATCATCCGGGTGCATCTTGATTTGGTTATAACCTGAGAAGCCATCCATAAAGGACATCCTCTCATAACCGCAAGTATTATCGATCATCACGTCGGTGATGGGGAGTGGAAATTCATCCTTGGGACATGCAGCGTTCAGATCTCGAAAGTCAATGCATATCCGGATTTTGCCATTCTTTTTGCGAACTGGCACTATGTTTGCCACCCAGTCTGGGTGTTGTTCTTCACGGATGAACCCGGATTGTATAAGCTTGTTGACCTCAGCAACTATTGCCTCCATCAATTCCGGTCGAAAACGCCTCTGTTGCTGTTTAACAGGTTTGACATCTTCTTTTATATCTAACCGGTGTGTGGCAATTTGAGGGTCAAGCCCAGGCATATCTTCATAACTCCATGCGAACACATTTATATACTCTTTGATAAGGGATATAAGTTCCTCTTTTTCTAAAGGAGTTAGTGTGTCACTTATGAAAATGGGTTTCGGATTTTCTTCCGTTCCCATGTTAACCTGTATTAATTTGTCTTCTGTAGGCGGGTCACGTTGTTCAAAGCGGACATCCCAGAGAGTATCCATGTGCTTAGCCCAAGCGTCATTTTGAATGTCAATTGGTTCCTCGTCGCTTTCTGGCGCGGCTGAAACCATATTGATCGTCAAAGATTGAAACCAAGCACCGGTGCTTATATCTGAATCATAATCTGGTGAAGATGTTTCTTCTTTATCCGAAGAACTCTCTTCATCCTTGGATGGCGATGAGGGTGGAGTAGACACATAGCCCAACCCCCTGCGGGTCTTCTGATAATAATCAGGGCTCTTTCCTCTCGGTCTAAACGAGGGTATGAGATTCCGCCGCCCTTTTCCAAAGTTTAATCCCGGCTTCTGGGTAAAATTATATCCCATTTTCTCCATCATCTGTCGGGACCTTTGCTCATATAAGTGAAATTGAGGTGATGTTTGTTCATCACTTTCACTACTTTGTCTCTGTCGAGGCGATGTGGCCACTTTGCCGAACATGATCGGCCTTTGGGACTTCTGTCGGGGAGGCACTTCAAAGAAGTGCCCTTGATCCTCGGTTATTTTTAATTGAGAGAGGAGGGAAGACCTGAGGGGCAAATGGTATGCCGCCAGAACTTCAAGTTCGGTCAGGCCATCCGCTTCGGTGGAGGTACAAGAGGGCTCAGACTCAGTAGCTACAGCATGCTCGTAGACTAACTTTACATTTTCATTAATAACCCATTCACTTTCTATTACATCCACTATATTATCAAGACCTAAGCTAAGATCTAGGTGAGGGTTGATTTCGTAATCACCCCCATCATCTTCTCCAAGGAGCTCGTACTCAGTGTCGGCTTCATTGCCACTGTCGTCGGGCTTTGGAGACTTGCTAAGACTGTCATTGGAGGCTTCATGTGGTGGCTTGTAGAGTGCAGCATCTGTGAAGTAATTTTCCAACCCTTTGAATGGCTGCTTGTCAGCAACTAGTATCCGGACCTCTCCTTCCTCATCGCAATATTTCATGCACTGGTGAAGAGTCGACGGAACTATCATATGAAAGTGAATCCAAGGTCGCCCCAATAAAATATTGTAGGAGGTATCAGCATCAATTACGTAGCATGTAACCTCCGTTTTCAAGTCTCCAATTTGACACCGCAATCGGATCTTACCAAGAGGATGGCTATTATTAGCATTGAATCCATAGATGGTAGTGTGTGTAGGTGTCAAGCGATGAAGGGAAATCCCCAACAGCTGCATCAATCTACTGGGCACGACGCTGAGTGCAGAACCTGGATCAATCTGAATTCGGTCCACTTTTGTGGACCCGACATATCCAGTGAAATATAAAGGCCTATTATGCTTTATATTCCTCACCTGCATGTCTTCTGGAGAGAAGATGATTTGTGGGACTTGCCTCTTCACTTGATGACAGTGGGGGCAAGAGTTCCGCTCTTCGATGGCCGGCTCGACAATCTGAGCTAGGAACGACTCAGAGTCTGCCAAGGCCTCTCTTAGAGCTTCACGTGTTGATTTTGATAATCTCAATAATTCGTAAAGCGTTACTCGCGCTGGGATGTTAGCCAACTGCGCAATTATGTCAAATTCGAAGGGAGTTTCTTTGGCTCCTTCATCTCTGGTAGGATTCTTCTGGAAACGAAGTCCTTTCTGCTTCGCAGGCTTTGCGAGTTCTGCATAGATATCTTTTGGATCCGCTCTGGTGTAGTCCTTAAGATATGTCTTTCCAGATCGAGCACCAAAAGGGCCTGCCCCATCTTCATGGGTGGCCATAGTTTCGGGTTCTTCTTCAGAATCTGTGAAGGCCCCCGAAGCTATATATTGTCCCTTTATATCCGCAGAAATGGCATTGACAACCCGCTTCTTCTCTAGACCTTTTGAAGCAGTCCATTGTTCATCTTCCAATAAGTCGGGGTGAACCCACATAACTTCCCCCTTTTAGGTTGTTACGGGGACAAGTCCCTCTTGGGCTTTGTTGTGCGGATCAAGATTCTTCGTGACCGTCTTACCCTTAGGGATTGGGGTCACTCCTGCGGGAAACTAGTGGGTTCCAACTACTATGGTTGCCATATTGGCAGTGACCTTCTTCTGCTCTTCCTTAAGCGTCAGAACCCCAGCTTCTATTAGTGCTTGGATCCTGTTCTTAAGGGGAAAACAATCCCGGGTGGGGTGTCCAACATTCTGGTGATAGAGACAGTAGTTGGGATCTTTTGTCTTACCAACGTCTTCTGCCTTCTTATTCTCCGGAAGTTTTAGCATTCCCTTCTTTTGGAGCAGGTGAAAGAGGACTGGTGTCTGTTCAGCTTTGAAAGTGTAATTTCTTTCTTGCTGCGGTCTAATTTGCCTTGATCCTCGCTGACTTTGAGATTTCGGCTCTGGCGGAGGACTGGTTTTCTGAGGAGCAGTTTCTGATGACATTACTGCTTTCCCTTTATTCTTGTTGCTGTTGTTTTGGGTATATGATTTACTACCCCCAGCACTTCTTGGCCCGCGGGACTCTTCAACTCGGCGAATCAAGTCTTCAGCTTGCTCTCCTTGTTTGAGCAGGTCCCTCCACGTCTTAGACTCTACGGCCCCCATTTTGAGGAGCACATTGGTCTTAAGGTTGTGTCGACATGTCTCGACTAGAGTTTCCTGGATCATTCCGTATTTACAATGTACGGACTTCTCCCGGAACCTCTCTATGAAATCTTTAACCGTTTCTTGTTCTCCTTGCCTAGTTGCAAGAAGGGAATGAACCGTAATCTCGGTGTCATCCTCGAAGAAACGTGAGAGAAATAATTTCTCAACATCTAACCGGGTATTAATAGTACCTGGGGGCAACTGCATGAACCAGGTGAAGGCAGGCCCTCGCAAAGTACTTACAAATACTTTGGTCATGATGGGATCATTACCCATTAAGTGTCCTGCTTGGGATAAAAAGTAATATATATGCTGGCTGGGCGATCCTTTTCCGTCGTATGGCTCTAATTTGAGCGGCTTATACTTCGGTGGGTAAGGTATCATGTCCCATTCAGGAGGATACGGTCTTGAGACCCCTGCTTCTTTTAACTCCTTCTTACGCATTAAAACTTTGAGTTGATTCTGGAGCTTTTCTATCTTCTCCCCATGCGGATCATGGAAAGAAAATCTATCATCTTCCTCATGCATCGAGTGGGCTTTCTCTTCCTGTTCTTCTTCATTCAGAGTTTCTTTGCCCTTTTTGGTATTATCTTCCACGAATCTCGATAGCATGCTCTTAAGACCTTCAATCATCTTTTGCTGCTCTCGAATCATCTTTTTTGAGCTTCAAATCTCTGATTGATATCGTCAGTCTTATCCGCCATATGCGATACTGACTTCTGCAATCGAGACGATGTAGAGGATGGAGGCGAGGCTATAGCGGAATTATCGCTGTCCTCGTCGTAAGAACCCCCTGCGAGCTTCTTATAATTTCGGGGCGGAACGGCTCCTGATCTTAGTCGAGTAATACGATGAGGTTCATCATTGCTCGATTCTGAATCATCATCCGTCTCTGCAATTTTCTTCCCTTTTCCTACCATATTGGAAGTTACAGCTCTCCCTTGTTTCAGGGGAGTGGTTCTTGTCTTCTTAGCAGGATTCTGGTTTGACTCGTTTAATCGGTCGAACACAGATATCCTGTTCTTGCTGCAGCCACAGTTATCCATCACGACTGATACTGCTGTCATAAGTTGCTGGCAATGGCAACTATGTTCAACTTGAAGTTGGTCTATACCTCTCTTCTTAGAGAGATGCTCCGTGAGGTCAGTGCCTCTAGCCATGGAATCAAGAGGTCCTTTCAACTCTTGAGAGTGTTTAGGAATCCACTGAAGCTTCTTTGATTGATCAACCCTGACTCTGGGGCCAGACCGATCCTCGCGTGGCTTAGGAATAGCCTCGCGTTTCACATTGCGGGCCTGAAGAATAGCTCCGCGCTTATCCACACTAGCCTCGCGTTTCTCGCTAGCTTGGTGTGTCCTTGGAAGTTTAGCTTCTGGAATAATAGCCCCGCGTGAAGGGAAGTTCTTGCATGCTGGCTTATCTTTGCGATTAACGCAGATCATAGCTTCGCGCTTAGCGCGGTTTTTTCGACTGACAACTATCTGCCAATCATCTTCCCGTTCCTTGTGGGTGTCAGAAGTCTTGTGTTTATTGCAAGTATCACTGGCTTCGCGTCTCTCGCTAGGCACAGTAATAGCCTCGCGTGGAGAATCACACGCTGGCTTTGAATAATTTTTATACTCGCGTAACTCGCGAGTGTTGGGTATTCTGCGACTAGCGCAACCCTTACTGGCTTCGCGTCTCTCGCTAGGCACAGTAATAGCCTCGCGCGGAGAATCACACGCTGGCCTTGAATAATTTTTATACTCGCGTAACTCGCGAGTGTCAGGAATCTTGCGTAACTCGCCAGTATTACCAGCCTCGCATGGAAAATCACACGCTGGCTTTTCCTTGCTTTTAAGGCAAGTTGTATCTTCGCGTTTAACGCGGTAGAGATTGGTCTCGCGGGTAGCGCGAGCCAATTTGCGAGGGACCATAGCCTCGCGTCCTCTAGAGTTAGCTCCGCGTCCAAGGCGGGCTTTGAGGGCTCCCGCCTTGAGGGCTCTACGCCTCGCTCTCTGGTTCCTGTTCCGGAGTTGGGTCCTGGTCAGTCCAGTTCCCACGTCTTCTTCGGCAATCGGAAGCTCTTCCTCGACTAGGATTTCTTGTGTGGACTCCGGCACTATAACCGTAGTCTCCAAGGATCCCCGTCTCTCGGTGGATATCTTTCTACCCGTCACTCGGGTATTGGAGTACATACGGCGATAGTGCCGTGTCTCATCCAAGTCACCTGATCCGAAGGAGAGGAACTCCTCGTACTTCTGCTGGTCGATTTCAACGACCAGCGTGTCTACTTCGGATCCGATCAAATCAATGTCCGATTGCGCCACAATCTCTTCATCAGTGAAAGAGATGGCTCCCACTGTGGTCGCCAGTTTGTTCGTCGCAAAAGTTCCTTCGCTTCCTTCCATTGAACACATCTTAGATTACAACGGAAGTGAACAAGATATATAAAGAGAACAAACGAGAAGATTTTATAGTTCAATCTCTCTCTTTTACAATATTGTGGGATCTGTGGCGATGGGATCTATAGTAGTTCCTTTGGACGATCGGTACGTTGAAATCTTCTCTTTTAAAGATATCGGCCGAATATAGACGATCTTCTCTGGTTTTGATTTGTTCAAGGCTCTCTCGCGTAACTCGAACTTCTCAAGAACTCCAGAAAGAAGATGGTGATTTTCTCTGATCTTCACGAACTCAAGGCTCTGTGCGTACTCCAAGATTTCAGAAGATGATCAGCAAAGGCTTCAAGGCTCTCTCGCGTACTTGAATTGCCAAAGGATCGATAGGAGACTTCCGATGCCAAAAAGAAAACCACTAGGGTTTCACCAGGAAGGTATTTATAGCCCCAGGTTAATGCAAGAGTTTCTATCTAAATAGAACTCGCATTCATCAAGGATTCCAATCAAATATCTTAGTTTTGATGGAATTCTGATTAGACTTGATTTGGGTATTTGGATAAGCCCAGAATCATAATCTCAATCAATTTGAGATTCTGGTTATCTACTTACGCGGAGCTTTAATCGCATCAAAACGCGGCGCTAAATAACCAAAACGCGGAGCTATTGATCATCTCCGCGTTTTACTCAAACGCGAGGCTAATACAAGCCAGACTGCGGAATCAACGCGAAAATATTAAACATCTCCGCGTTTTATTCAAACGCAGTGTTAATGTAACCAAACGCAGGGCTATTGAATTGGCTCCGCGTTCTGTTGTGGAAAATCCTTTTAACTTAGAAATTTTCACTGCCAATACAAATAAGAGAGGAAATCAATTCCCCGACAACTCACCATGCTAAGGGGAATAGCATGGCCAGCCCAACTCAAACGGTAATTGGTAAAGGCTAATCAAATCCGTTGATAGCTGAGCGTTTACTAAAAATCTCATAAATTCTGACAATGAGATGTAGTTCAAGTTACGCGTGAGAGCACTTGGACTAGGCGTGTACAATTAAGCGCCTCCGCTAAAACCCTAGGCATGTGCAATTAAGCGCCTCTGTCGAAATCTGATGATCATGATCCGATCATTTTGGCATGTACAGTTCAAGTTATGCGTGATAGCACTTGAACTAGGCATGTGCATTTAGGTGTCTATGCCGAAATCTGATGATCCTGACCCGATCATTTTGGCATGTGCAAATTCAAGTTACGTATAAGAGTCTTGAACTGCCTCCATCAAACTAAGGCATGTGCAATTGGACGTCTCTGTCGAAATCGATGATCCTGACCTGATCATCTTGGCGTGTGCAATTAAGCGCCTCCACCAAAACTTTAGGCATGTGCAATTGGGCGCCGCTGCCAAAGATCGATGATCCTGACCCGATTATTTTGGCGTGTGCAATTAAACGTCTCCGCCAAATGTCAGACATGTGCGATTAAGCACCTCTTCCGACTTTCTTAATATTAACCTGATTACAAAATTGAAGATCCAAAGTATTTCAAAATTTGCTAAGTTCTAAGCCATTTTGAAAACTTTGGAGGGGGTTCTATTGACAGTGAAAATTTTCAAGTAAAATAGAGTTTTCCACAACAGAACGCGGAGCTAACTTAGTAGCTCCGCGTTTGGCTATTTTTAGGCCCGCGTATGAGTAAAACGCGGAGCTAATCAATAGCTCCACGTTCTAGTTTCTTAGCTCCGCGTTTTGATGCAATTAGCTCTGCGTGAGCAGATAACCAGAATCCTAAATTGATTGAGATTAAAATTTGGGCTTATCCAATACCCAAATTAAGTCCAAACAGAACTCTAAATCAAGAGATTTAAATCAAAACTAAGATATTTGATTAGAATCCTTGATGAATATAAATTCTATTTAAATAGAAACTCACATATCATGCTAAGGCTATAAATACCCCTGAGAGGAAGCCCTAGAGATCTTTTCGATCATCTTTTTGGCATCTTGGAGAATTTGAGTTACGCGTGAGAGCCTTGAATTCGTGAAGTCCAGATAAGATCAAGATTAAGTCGGCCGTCATCTTCAAGAGAGAAGATTATCGTCGTCAGATCGTCAAAAGGAACTACTTGATAGATCTCATCGCTACGAGATCCCACTCTATATTGTAAAAGAGAGCGATAAATATAAATCCTCTCGTTTGTTCTTTTTCTTGTTCACTTTCATTGTAATCTAAGCTGTATTCAATATAAGGAAAGCAAATTTCTGCTACGAACATCTGACAATAGACATTTCACCTTAAAACCTGTTTCATTCTCAACAAGAGCTTTGCATACCTTGAAGATCTTGAAGACATCGGATTTCTGTTTAAGTGCACACACCAATGTTTTCCTGCTTGCGTCATCTATGAAAGTGACAAAATAAGAATTACCTCCAAGAGATTTTGCCGAAGAAGGCCCCCATACATCTGTATGCACTAATTTCAATCTTTCGGTTTTCTTCTTCTTCCAATCTTTCATAAAACTAACTCTTTTCTGCTTCCCAAACACAGTTCGCAGAGAAATCAAAGTTGACATCTTTCATATCTGTCAACATATCTCTGGATTGCAATACTCTCATGCCGCTCTCGCTCAAGTGACCGAGCCTCTGATGCCATAAGGTAGCCTTCTCATTCTTCACGGTGGCCAAAGAAACAACGTGATCCACCGAGCTTGAGAGTAAATATAGAGTTCCCACTCTCTCACCCTTGACCACTACCATTGCTGCTTTGCTGATCTTCCACTGCTTCCTCTCAAATGAGATTTGATAACCTTCGCTATCCAGCTTGCTAACAGATATCAAAAGTGAAATTGTTCATAACATCATAATTACAAAGCTACGTATAGTGAGCATGGAAATACAACACATTATCGCCAAGTAATTTTTCTAACACGACGGTGGGTCCGTCTACCCATTGTTGGCGGTTCCAGAGATCTAGTCTCAATTCGGTCTTCGACATCGGCTAAATCAAATAAGCCCGACACTGCTTATATAATACTGATATCCCAATACTTCTTATATAACGAAGTTGGTATTCGTTTCCGGATGTCATTTTTTCACAAATGTTGATATCTCAACACTGCTTATAAAATAAGGATTTTTTTATTAGCTCCACAAACTATGTATTCAACTGGCTCAACCTTAGTGGCTTCGTGGTGCTGCTTTTTCCTTCGGTAGTTTCGTGGCAGCTTTCTTTCTCCGATTCGAGACTGTCAACCTAATTCGAGATGGTTCATGTTGATCCATCTGCATAAAGGTTGAACGTATATTATTTCCAAAATTCCAACAATAAGTACACAAAATTGGTCCAATATTGATTTCGGAGACAATGCATTTCTCCAAATCCGTTGAAAATCCAACTACAAAGTATCACAACAGAGGACAAGAAATTTGGAGGTACAAATTATCAAACCCTAAATCCTACTGAAAATTGGATTATCAAACCCTAAATCAAAATCTAAACTCTAGATCCTACCACTATTGAACAACATAGAAATTCAAAATTGGAGTGAGAGAGAGGAAATATGGAAAATACCTCCGTGGCAAGGCTTAACAGCGCGTCGTCGCATTTTCTTCTTCACGACACTGAGCGCACTAACAGTGACAGGACCGAATGTTGCGAGAGAGAGAGAGAGAGAGAGAGAGAGAGAGAGAGAGAGAGAGAGAGGAAGAAGAACAGAGTGAAAAAGCGAATGGAACAAAGAAGAGAGTGGGGAGGAAGAAGAACAGATTGAGAAGGAAGAAGAAGGGAGAGAATGAGTAGTTGGAGAATCTAATTTCCTAATGAACCCCATTTTCTCTAAGTGAGTCCCATTTTTTCCTCTCAAATGGTTTTGGAGGCAAAAGAAAAAAAATTACGGGGCTCGCTAAGAAAAAAATGGACTAATTTAAAAGTACCCTGGGACTCACTAGGATAGGTATGGGGCGCATCTAGCAACTCGCAATGACTTTTCCTCAACTTTCCTACCCCCCACCCCCAACCCCCCCCCCCCCCCCCCCCCCCCCCCCAAACACCACCACCACCACCACCACCATTTATCCTTGAAGTAGGTGGTTCTGGTCCTTTCACCACCTCTTGCAAGAAGGTAGATCCGATGAAGATGATAATGAGTAGGACCCATCGAACCACTGAGGAAGGATGGGGACTCTCGATACAGAGAGAGGATTAGGGTTACACTTTGACTAATCGTTGGGACCTCTTTCATTCAATTTGTAATTCCAGTATTTTTAAGAGGATTATTCTAATATATATATATATATATATATATATATATATATATATATATATATATATATATATATATATATATATATATATATATATATAAATTTCAAATCGTTAATATTTAGAAAATTACTCTCAAAATATTATATTAGCCAGTTGACTCTCTAAATTTTAGGAAAGTCAGTAGTCAAAATATCGAGGACTCTCGGAAATTATCATCAATATTAATTTTATTGAGTTTTCGTAAATTTTGTTTCCCCCACAAAAGATTAACATGGAAGATACAAGAATGCAAACAAGGCATTGGTGATTTCAGTTTGTAATTTTGGAAATTTTTGTTTCAGTTTGAATTATCAGTATTTTTAATAAGATTTTTCTAAAATATATTCTTCAAATCTTTAAGATTCAGAAATTTACTCCCAAAATATTATATTAGTCAATCGACCCTCCAAATTTTGAGAAACTCAGTCAATATATCACTCAATATTGATTTTATTGAGTTACTGGAAATTTTGTTTGTTTGTTTTCTTACATGTTCATCTTTTGAAGTGGAAACAAAATTACCAAAAACTCAATAAAAACAACTTTGAGTGATATATCGACCGAATTTCTCAAATTTTGGAATTTTGTTTCAATTTGTAATTTCAGTATTTGTTATAGGATTATTCTAATATACTCTTCTAAACCTTGAGATTTAGAAAACTACTCTCAAAATAATTACACTTGACAATTAAATCACAAAATTAAAAAAAAAAAAAAAAAAAAAAAAAAACAGTCATAATATCACTCAACATTAATTTTATTGAGGAGTCTACAAATTGTCAACACTAGTTTTATTGATAGTTTGGAAATTTTGTTTCCATCTAAAAGTTGAACATGAAAGGAAATAAGAATGCAAACAAGGTATTATAAAACAAATCAACAAGTGAGCGTCATCCCTCTATAATTTGTAAAAGATTTCGAGATCGATTTCTCGATGAGAATTCAATTTGGATAGCATTGCGAAGAAATTATGTATGCGAATTTGACTAGCCAAAAACAACGGTCCAAAAAAAAAACACAGTAAAACATACTATCATTTGCTATGTTGGAACATTGATGTCCTAGTTCGAAAACTCAAGTACGATTACACCCCAGTATTCCTTTTTAAAATTAATTTATTTGCGCATGTCATAATAATATTTTATGCTGAATATTACTGACTTACCATAACCCTCCACTTTTATCAAATAAATCTTTAAGCACCTCACTGTGATGAAGTTTTATTTTTAATTCCAGCAAATTATTCAAACTAATCAGCACAAACATTGCATAATCAGCGCAAATTAATTGCACTATTTATTTATATTTATAGATAACTTAATCCTATAAAGAAAAAAAGAAAATTGAAATTTTATTTATGTACATTCCCAAGATTAGCATTGAGCCAACATCAAGTGCTCTTGCATGGCTCATGCCCATCCAACTTCTAAGGATGGCCAACACCAGGACTCTGCCCTGGGTGCGTGGGTTCGCCATATCCATTAATCTTCACGAACCCTCCGTCGCCTGAGCTCGCCCTCGCGCTCGCCCTCGCCCCTTCGCCATCCGGAACATTCATCAACGGCCTGGAGGTACCCATGGCCGCCGAGAAGAAAAACCCAGCAACTAAGAAGCAAAGAAGTAGCTTGAGCAGCATGTTTGAGCTTCTGCACCTTGAAGAATCCATTTTCATGCCTGAATCTTGATCCAGTTTGGCTCCTGGGCACAGTATTTATAGGGGAGTGATGAGGTGAGTGGAGCCTGACTGCATGCAGCCCGATGCATTCATGAATAATATCCACATTTTGACTACATATATAAATAGATTCTCTATTTATGTAGCACATCTTCCTAAACCTAGCATATCTTCCTAGAGATTCTCTATTTTATCGGTAGTAATTATTAGCGTATCTTACTAATTTAAAATATCTTACTAAATTAGAATATTTGATAAATTTCTTAATATATTAGCAAATCACACTAATTTAGGATATTTTTATAAATTAGGATATTTAACAAATCTATCTAATTAGATCTGACTTCTTTTTTATTCTTACGTCTCTGACTCGCGGCTCGACCCGATATCTGAATCACGCCTCGATCCGGTCTTTGGCATGCGCCTTGATCAATTGACCCGTGCACCGATCCAAGTTCCATTCGTGTCATCTATTTACTAGTTAGTATCATTATTATTCTATAACTTCTTCTAATGAGAGTACTCGTCCTATAAAGATTATTTTATATGACACCAGTGACAATGTATGGGCTCGGCAGATATCAATTTTTCTTATTAGTCGTCGCTTATGGAGATTTGTTAATAACTCCAAACAAGCACTCACCAAGACTGACTTAGAAAGCGCGTTAAAGTTTAATGAACGGCTTGAGAAATGGGACGGTACTCACTGTAAGATTTCATCTTAGTTTATTAATACATCAGTTCCTTCTATTCAGAATATGTTGTCAAAGTTTCGAAATGCCAAACTTGCATGGGATTTTTTGGCGAATCGATACAACTATTCTAGTAATGCTGCTATTCAGTTTTAACTGGAATCTAAGTTACATAAAATGCATCAAGAGCCAGGCCAGTCTATTACTGAGTTTCACTCTCAGATTAGTAGTTTCTGAGATCAGCACTTCGAACTGATCCAGCATTTCGGATGATAGGTTGCCGATTATCAAGATCGTCGTTAGTTCATCCACATTATGATTTTGAAAGTGGTAGAGCTTGGTAATTTTGAGAGTGCTAGAGCTTCGCTGCTCCATCGGTCTCCTCTTTCTATACTCGAGACTGCTCTCACGGAGCTTATTTCAAAAGAGACGACAGAAGATTCATGTTTATTCTACTGATTTCGTCATGGCCACTGCAACTCCTACCTTCTCCATCTTAGCCATTCCAGTTGTGGTTGTTGCTTCCGTTAAACCATGCCACTTCAATGGTCATTGTCATCGTTGTAATGAAGAGGGTCATTGCATCTTTGATTGTACTAAGAAAAAGGCCAAAACTTCAAGAGATGCTTAAAAAAGTTCAAAAGCCCAAAACTGTTACCACTGCTTCTACCAGTTCATTATTTTCGGACAATCCCTTTGCTCCCTTTCTCTCTGCAACTAATTGTAAAGGTATTGCCAATCACGTTCTATTCTCTACTTCTACTGTCTTCTTAGTCTCCTAAGATAAATTATTTTCTTGGCTTTTCGGCACTGCTTGTTGCAATCACATAACTCCTAATTCTTCTCTTGTACCTCATAAAATATCATTAGATCATCCTCCTATCATTTATATTGTTAATGGTTCGTATATGTCTGTTAGTCATATTAGTAATATCTCCACCTCTACTCTCTACGTACTCGATATATATGTTGTTCTTGATTTAGCTCTCAATATTCTTTCTATTGGCCAACTAGTTGAACTTGGCCTTATTTTAATCTTCTCTAACAAAGGGTGTGATGTACAGGTTTAACAGACATGCTAGTTAATTAGGACCGGACGTAAAATTGATCGCCTCTTTGAACTTTTCTCTTTGTATTTTCCAAATTCTGGTTCTGTTCAATCCATTGTAGAATATATTTTTTTGAGCTTTTGGCATTCTCGTCTTGGTCATACTTTCTTATCATTTATTCAATTTTTAACATCTAGTGGCTATTTAGGGAAAGTCAATTTTGAATCATTTGTATTTTTCATGTCAGTTGAGAAAACAAACAGCCTTACCTTTTAATGAAAGCATTTCTTTGCTTTCTGCATCTTCTAATCTAGTTCATTCAAATATTTGAGGTCATACTCATGTTTCTACGAATTGAGGATCTCGTTATTTTATTATATTTGTTGATGATTATTCAAGTTGCACCCGATGTTCGCAGCAGAAATTTACTTCCTTCCATTGAATTCAACTTAGATTACAACGAAAGTGAGCAAGAAAAAGAACAAACTAGAGGATTTATAATTTATCGCTCTCTTTTACAATGAAACGTGGGATCTATGTAGCGATGGGATCTAACTAGTAGTTCCTTTGGACGATCTGACGACGATGGTCTTCTTGCTCTTGATGAAGAAGATGCCGGCCAAGTTTGGATGATCTTCTCTGGTCTTGATTCGTTCAAGACTCTCACGCGTAACTCAAATTTCACAAAAACTTCCAAAAGATTTCTCAAGGCTTCCTCAAGAGGGTATTTATAGCTTTAGGTCCATATGAGAGTTTCTATCTAAATAGAATTTGTATTTATCAAGGATTCCAATCAAATATCTTAGTTTTGATTTAAATATCTTGATTTAGAGTTCTGATTGGACTTAACTTGGGTATTTGGATAAGCCCAAATCTTAATCTCAATCAATTTATGATTCTAGTTATCTGCTCACGCGGAGTTAACGCGGAGCTAGCAAACCAGAACGTGGAGATATGAATAGCTCCGCGTTCTGGTTCGAACGCAAGGCTAAAAATAGCCAAACGCGGAGCTACAGAGTTAGCTCCGCGTTTTATTGTGGAAAACCCCATTTTACTTGGAAATTTTCACTGTCAACAGAACCCCCTCCAAAGTTTTCAAAATGGCTTAGAATTTAGCAAATTTAGAAATACTTTGGATATTTAAACTGAAACGTGGAGTTAGAATATCAAGTTATCTTCGCGTTTTGTTTATTTACGCGGAGCTGGTAGCTTTGCGTTTCAGTTAGTAACTGCTCAGTAATTGTTTCGAACCTCGCGCCGAATACCAAGGGGTGGGTTTTCTCATTTAAATAGAGTCTCTTCTTCTTCTTCTTCCTCACTTCATTCGAAAAGATTCAAGAACCCAAGAGCTCCGACGACCAGGTGACCAAAATCCCTTGCAATCCGAGCGATTTCTTGCCGATTTCTTCACTTTTCGACCGAATTTCTTCATCCATGGCACCCAAAAAGATCGTTTCTTCGCGCGCCTCCTCACCATCGGCGGCCGGCGCAAGCAGCGGCGGCAGCAGCCGAGGGAGTGGCCGCAGCGGCAAGCCAACCCACGTTGCGCCAATTGGAGGTAAGAACCTCTGGATTTGGACATTTTATGATGATCTCATGGTGATTTGGCTCGGTTTTGACCGGTCAATCACCTTTCTAACCGGCGAAATCGCCGTACTCCAGCCGAATGGTTTGGAGAAGAAGGAGAAGACCTCTGGTCTTCCTCCACGCGAAACTATCGCGTTATCTTCGCGTTTCTAAACGCGAAGTTATTTTTGCTAACTGTCGCGTTTTTACACAAGGTTACAAATTTATCTTCGCGTATATATACGCGAAGTTATGACCTTAGCTTCGCGTTTTATTATCCAAACTCGAAGTTATGTTGTCATCCTCTCGTTTTGTCAAGAACGCGAGGCTATTTTTTAACTTCGCGCGGAGTTATATTTAACTCCGCGTCTCTATACTTAGAAAATTTTCCGATTTGTAGAAACTTTTCTAACTCTTGATTCTTCTTTTGCAGTTGGCTACTCAGTAGATCCAATCTTCCAAGGGCATCACTTCGGCTATGGCGGGGATGCAGACTCAATCACCCAGTTTTGTTTCACCACTATTTTTTTCGCATACAAGCTGGGCTTGGGGGAGCGCAGGGAGAAACTAATCAGATACAGCCCTGCTACTGCACGGGAGATCGTTACTGATGCTCCTTTTGAAACCATGAACCGAGCGGCATTGGAGAAGCAGGCGTTCCTTTTTGGAGACGCGATGGAGCACTCAGATGAGATCTTGTTTGAAGAAGAGGGTAAGTGGCTTCATCAGACTGGCGACTTGTTGATGTTCCTGCCCGATATGCAACGAAGCTACCCTCTGGTGTATCTCCAGAGGTTGTCCTCCCATCGCGGTTAGAATGGGAGCTAACTCGTGAATACGACGGAATTGCAATAGGCAAGTTTGGTGCAAATGGGGCTTTTCAAGACGGTCCCCCTAGATGTATTACTGGGCTTCTTCCCGGCAGAATCACCAAGGAGCACCCTGTTGGCGAGGCCCCGACTCGTGCTAAGACTTTTCTTAGCGAGTTCTTGGCCAAGGATGGTCAGTATCCTACCAAAGACTTCAGAATGCCCGGGTGGATTCATTCATCGGGTAACATGTGGTGGTTCAGGCTCGTCAAGTATGTGCTGGACACCCATGAGCAGACCCTGAAGGAAATTGGCTTGTACAAAACCATTAGAAACGTCCAGTTTGGCTTGCCTCAAAGCTCATACCACCTTTTCAGCCTGCTGGAGATGTATAACCCCGAAACTGGCACTTTATTCACTCCCGTGGGTGAGTTAGGATTTGCTCTCCACGAGATGTTTGAAGTGTCAGGGTTATCAATGGGCAAAGTCTCTTATGAGGAATATATCCCTACCGCTGAGGAACTGAAGATGTTGAAAGCGGGGGATGAGCACATCTACCAAACCTATTGGGAGATGATGTGTCACTACCACATTTGTGCTGATCTGGCTGGGGTAAGGAATCAAGGGATCGGCCATAAGAAATGGGCAGACTACCTCTTCATCAACTTGAAGGAGAGTCTCTCCATGGTCCGTGGATGCCCATCTGTCAGCATTGAGGAAATAAAGGAGCGTATCTCCAAGCTGGAAGCCACGACTTATATTACTGAATCCAAGGAAGGGGGATTCAGCCCAGACACCGTCTTCCAGAGCTTTCACTACCAAGCACAGTTCCCGATTTCGGATAGGGGTCTGCTTGCAGGCTTTTTGATGCTCTGGTTGAAGAGGTGTGTCGTCCCATCTTTGCCTAAGAAGGCCATTGCCAAAAACGTCGTTTACCCAGCCGTTCTATTGGCCTATGGACGACCATTCGGGCTCCTGCCATCGATAGTTAGTAACCTCCAGAGCGGACTCCGGGTCCTTTGCAACAGTTTCATGCCAGTAGAAAAGAACAAAGACAAAGCTGGAAAGAGTAAAGCAGTAAAAGAAGCTGCTCCGTTGAAGACACCGCACCCCAGGGTGGAGATGCCCTACACATATTTAATGGCGTGGCTAGTCATGCATTGCCCGTTTTTTAAGAGTGCTGCGGATTACAACCCAATTGACAAACCATTCTTCGTCGAGAAGTACGAGCGCTCTACTTGGAAGAGCTATTATATATCAGTGATCCAAAACATTCCGCCACCATCAGAACTATGAGATCTTCCGCTGCTTCCCAGATTTCCCTGGAGGAGAGTATGGATCTAAATTCAAAGATATTCTGAGAGCCAATAATTTTACCAGTTTATCTTCGAGGGCTTTCTGGTGGCTACTAAATATTCGCTCCGGACACTTGGTGTACAGGCAAGACACCATGTGCTATATAGAGCCGTATATTCCTAGCCGATATGCTCGTCAATTCGGATATTCTCAGCTCTATATAGGTAATCCGAACAAGGGGCTAGCGTACGAAGGGAACCTGTATGCAGGAGCACGGGGCTGGTTCCATTTTGTTGCTGGAGGAACTGGAGCTGAATTCTCATTGCCCCAAAAGGTGCCAGACTTAAATATGAGTTTGAGCTTCTGCACCTGATACAGCGTTGCAAACGCCGACGTACCCAATTTCTCTATCAACCACAGTTGCTGTAAGGAGATAGAGGCATTCTACTCTCGCCGAAAAGGAGCCAAGAGAGTGTGGGTAAAGGGAATGGACGAGTTCCTAGACACAGCAGTTGATCCGTCATATGCAGGTGACTCTGACGGAGATGACGGTGCTGACGATGACGACGACGCTGGTGGCGCTCCCCCACATGTCGTGACTCGATCTCGGAGTCCGACAATAAAACGCCGAGGGCCCGTAAGGGGTGAGCCAGCTCGGAAGAAAAGGAAGCCGGCTGGGGAAACACTGGTGATCCCTGAAGAGGCAGCGGTCAAGTTTGCCCCTGACTTGCTTGCTTCGACCCTGCCTTCTGGGTCAGCAGAAGAGAAAAGGCCTACCGAGGTCTGTAGGGCTACTGAGGTTACGACCCTGCTGGCCACGGGATCTGCTGAACACACTACGACGTTATCTCTGGGTAGCGAAACGGGTGTGCTTCTGGAGTCGGCCAAAGCTCCCCCCACAAGTCCAACTACAGGACTCGTATCTCCTGGTATGGTTCTTCTCTTTAAATTTTATATTCTAACTTGTTTTCTTTTCTATATATATATATATATATATATATATATATATATATATATATATATATATATATATATATATATATATATGTAACACTTTCTGTTTGCTTCTTTTTTTTCTTTTTTAGGTGTGGGTAGTCAGCTCCACTCGCCGATGCATTCGACTACCAGGGGGGTCTGAGGAACTGGTGGATTATTCCGGCACAACTGGGTCCATGGGTGGATTGGGTAGTTCTGTGAACGAGTTTGACGCAGACTACTTCACTCCGGCCCCATGCTCGGTTCCTTCATCGACTCCTATTGATGAATTAGGGAGTGATGATAGGACTGATGCTGTCGTGCCCAGGCCGGCTCCTCCATCTCCGAGTCTACCGTCTCCAACTCCAGCGGTCCACTCTAAGGATACCTTCCCCGTCGTCGTTGGCGTGCCTGCTACTCATCCTGCCGTGCTAATGCCGTCAACGATAATGGCTGTTGAGACACCGGTGGCTCCTCCTGCTCCAGCTCGGTTGCCAACAGGGGACGAAGACAACCTGAAGTTCTCGTTTGAAGCTACTTCTGTTACAGGAGGGGTTTTCGGCGAAGACATTCCAACATCTACCCCTGCTGGCGGAGTTGCTCGACATGCTAGTACCGATGCTATTTCTCCTCGGGTTCCCAGTTCTGCCAAGTCACTATTGGCTTTACTGGCTCCGCATGTTATGAGTCCGGTACAGGGGCGAGCTTCTTCATCGACTCCTGCAGAAACTACTCCTCCTCCGGCTACACCTTCCTTGGTACTGCCCGTGCTAAATATGGACACTGTGGACCCTCTTAAGGAATTCTTCAACCACAGCGTTAACGATTTTATGCGGCTGCTAAGGAGGTGTATCGGGATGATTCTGGACGGAAGAGATTTTCTTGAGCTCTGACGCCCAATGTTGTCCAGTTATTTGGACAATATTGAAAGGATCGGGAGTCGCGACCGAGCAGCTCCGTACCGGGCCCGCCTTGAAGCTTTAGAAGAGCAGGTGAACACGCTAAACACAGTTCGTCAAGCGGATGTGGAAACGATCACTGAGATAGAGTTGGCGCGGCTACGGGCAGAGTTAACAGCTCGTCAAGAGGAGTTGAGACGACAGGAGAAAGGATGGTCGCGGGAGTTAGCGGAGCTACAGGCCGACCAGGAGTCAATTCTTAGGGGGCTAGAGATTGAGGGTTGAGGGGAGCCAAGCCGCCATCCTAAGAGCTCGAGAGACTGTCGCTAAGGCCCAAGCTATTTTAGAAGCCAGCTAGTCTCGGCTAGGAGAATCCGTCAGAAGACGGGAAGAGTTGGTCCTTCAACAAGGACAGCTTGAACATGAGGGCATAATAAGAGGTCATGCTATTGAAGAATTTCGTCAGCGGTTGACCCAGCAACTTGCAATAAATGACGATGATTTGCGCTGGCAAGCTCAACACTCTGAAAATTCAAATATGATTACAACCCAGTATTTCTTTTTAAAATTAATTTTTTGCGCATGTCATAATATGTGATAATATTTATACTGAATATTACTGACTTACCATAACCCTCTATTCTTATCCAATAAATCTTTAAGCACTTATCCAATAAATCTTTAAGCACATCACTGAGTAAGTTTTATTTTTAATTCCAGCGAATTATTCAAACTAATCAGCACAAACATTGCATAATCAGCGCAAATTAATTGCACTATTTATTTATATTTATAGATAACTTAATCCTATAAAGAAAAAAAGAAAATTGAAATTTTATTTATGTACATTCCCAAGATTAGCATTGAGCCAACATCAAGTGCTCTTGCATGGCTCATGCCCATCCAACTTCTAAGGATGGCCAACACCAGGACTCTGCCCTGGGTGCGTGGGTTCGCCATATCCATTAATCTTCACGAACCCTCCGTCGCCTGAGCTCGCCCTCGCGCTCGCCCTCGCCCCTTCGCCATCCGGAACATTCATCAACGGCCTGGAGGTACCCATGGCCGCCGAGAAGAAAAACCCAGCAACTAAGAAGCAAAGAAGTAGCTTGAGCAGCATGTTTGAGCTTCTGCACCTTGAAGAATCCATTTTCATGCCTGAATCTTGATCCAGTTTGGCTCCTGGGCACAGTATTTATAGGGGAGTGATGAGGTGAGTGGAGCCTGACTGCATGCAGCCCGATGCATTCATGAATAATATCCACATTTTGACTACATATATAAATAGATTCTCTATTTATGTAGCACATCTTCCTAAACCTAGCATATCTTCCTAGAGATTCTCTATTTTATCGGTAGTAATTATTAGCGTATCTTACTAATTTAAAATATCTTACTAAATTAGAATATTTGACAAATTTCTTAATATATTAGCATATCACACTAATTTAGGATACTTTTATAAATTAGGATATTTAACAAATCTATCTAATTAGATCTGACTTCTTTTTTATTCTTAGGTCTCTGACTCGCGGCTCGACCCGATATCTGATTCACGCCTCGATCCGGTCTTTGGCATGCGCCTTGATCAATTGACCCGTGCACCGATTCAAGTTCCATTCGTGTCATCTATTTACTAGTTAGTATCATTATTATTCTATAACTTCTTCTAATGAGAGTACTCGTCCTATAAAGATTATTTTATATGACACCAATGACAATGTATGGGCTCGGCAGATATCAATTTTTCTTATTAGTCGTCGCTTATGGAGATTTGTTAATAACTCCAAACAAGCACTCACTGAGACCGACTTAGAAAGCGCGTTAAAGTTTAATGAACAGCTTGAGAAATGGGACGGTACTCACTGTAAGATTTCATCTTAGTTTATTAATATATCAGTTCCTTCTATTCAGAATATGTTGTCAAAGTTTCGAAATGCCAAACTTGCATGGGATTTTTTGGCGAATCGATACAACTATTCTAGTAATGCTGCTATTAAGTTTTAACTGGAATCTAAGTTACATAAAATGCATCAAGAGCCAGGCCAGTCTATTACTGAGTTTCACTCTCAGATTAGTAGTTTCTGAGATCAGCACTTCAAACTGATCCAGCTTTTTGGATTCGTCATGTTTATTTTACTGATTTCGTCACTCTCAGATATGTTGTCAAAGATTCGTCATGTTTATTTTACTGATTTCGTCATGGCCACTGCAACTCCTACCTTCTCCATCTTAGCCATTCCAGTTGTGGTTGTTGCTTCGGCTAAACCACGCCGCTTCAATGGTTATTGTCATCGTTGTAATGAAGAGGGTCATTGCATCTCTGATTGTCCTAAGAAAAAGGCCAAAACTTCAAGAGATGCTTCAAAAGTTCAAAAGCCCAAAATTGTTGCCACTGCTTCTACCAGTTCATTATTTTCGGACAATCCCTTTACTCCATTTCTCTCTGCAACTAATCGTAAAGGTATTGCCAATCAGGTTCTATTTTGTACTTCTACTGTCTTCTTAGTCTCCTCAGATAAATTATTTTCTTGGCTTTTCGGCACTGCTTGTTGCAATCACATAACTCCTAATTCTTCTCTTGTACCTCATAAAATATCATTAGATCATCCTCCTATCATTTATACTGTTAATGGTTCGTATATGTCTGTTAGTCATATTAGTAATATCTCCACCTCTACTCTCTACGTACTCGATATATATGTTGTTCTTGATTTAGCTCTCAATATTCTTTCTATTGGCCAACTAGTTGAACTTGGCCTTATTTTAATCTTCTCTAACAAAGGGTGTGATGTACAGGTTTAACAGACATGCTAGTTAATTAGGACCGGACGTAAAATTGATCGCCTCTTTGAACTTTTCTCTTTGTATTTTCCAAATTCTGGTTCTGTTCAATCCATTGTAGAATCTATTTTTTTGAGCTTTTGGCATTCTCGTCTTGGTCATACTTTCTTATCATATATTCAATTTTTAACATCTAGTGGCTATTTAGGGAAAGTCAATTTTGAATCATTTGTATTTTTCATGTCAGTTGAGAAAACAAACAGCCTTACCTTTTAATGAAAGCATTTCTTTGCTTTCTGCATCTTCTAATCTAGTTCATTCAAATATTTGAGGTCATACTCATGTTTATACTAATTGAGAATCTCGTTATTTTATTATATTTGTTGATGATTATTCAAGTTGCACCCGATGTTCGCAGCAGAAATTTGCTTTCCTTCCATTGAATTCAACTTAGATTACAACGAAAGTGAACAAGAAAAAGAACAAACTAGAGGATTTATAATCTATCGCTCTCTTTTACAATGAAACGTGGGATCTATATAGCGATGGGATCTAACTAGTAGTTCCTTTGGACGATCTGACGACGATGGTCTTCTTGCTCTTGATAAAAAAGATGCCGGGCGAGTTTGGATGATCTTCTCTGGTCTTGATTCGTTCAAGGCTCTCACGCTTAACTCGAATTTCACAAAAACTTCCAAAAGATTTCTCAAGGCTTCCTCAAGAGGGTATTTATAGTTTTAGGTCCATATGAGAGTTTCTATCTAAATAGAATTTGTATTCATCAAGGATTCCAACCAAATATCTTAGTTTTGATTTAAATCTCTTGATTTAGAGTTCTGATTGGACTTAACTTGGGTATTTGGATAAGCCCAAATCTTAATCTCAATCAATTTATGATTCTAGTTATCTGCTCACGCGGAGTTAACGCAGAGCTAGCAAACCAGAACGCGGAGATATGAATAGCTCCGCATTCTGGTTCGAACGCGAGGCTAAAAATAGCCAAACGCGGAGCTACAGAGTTAGCTCCGTGTTTTATTGTGGAAAACCCCATTTTATTTGGAAATTTTCACTGTCAACAAAACCCCCTCCAAAGTTTTCAAAATGGCTTAGAATTTAGCAAATTTAGAAATACTTTGGATATTTAAACTGAAACGTGGAGTTAGAATACCAAGTTATCTTCGTGTTTTGTTTATTTACGCGGAGCTGGTAGCTTCGCATTTCAGTTAGTAACTGCTCAGTAATTGCTTCGAACCTCGTGCCGAATACCAAGGGGCGGGTTTTCTTATTTAAATAGAGTCTCTTCTTCTTCTTCTTCCTCACTTCATTCGAAGAGCTTCAAGAACCCAAGAGCTCCGACGACCAGGCGACCAAAATCCCTTGCAATCCGAGCGATTTCTTGCCGATTTCTTCACTTTTCGACCGAATTTCTTCATCCATGGCACCCAAAAAGATCGTTTCTTCGCGCGCCTCCTCACCATCGGCGGCCGGCGCAAGCAGCGGCGGCAGCGGCCGAGGGAGTGGCCACAGCGGCAAGCCAGCCCACGTTGCGCCAATTGGAGGTAAGAACCTCTGGATTTGGACATTTTATGATGATCTCATGGTGATTTGGCTCGGTTTTGACCGGTCAATCACCTTTCTAACCGGCAAAATCGCCGTACTCCGGCCGAATGGTTTGGAGAAGAAGGAGAAGACCTCTGGTCTTCCTCCACGCGAAGCTATCGCGTTATTTTCGCGTTTCTAAACGCGAAGTTATTTTTGCTAACTGTCGCGTTTTTACGCGAGGTTACAAATTTAGCTTCGCGTATATATACGCGAAGTTATGACCTTAGCTTCGCGTTTTATTATCCAAACGCGAAGTTATGTTGTCATCCTCTCGTTTTGTCAAGAACGCGAGGCTATTTTTTAACTTCACGCGGAGTTATATTTAACTCCGCGTCTCTATACTTAGAAAATTTTCCGATTTGTAGAAACTTTTCTAACTCTTGATTCTTCTTTTGCAGTTGGCTACTCAGTGGATCCAATCTTCCAAGAGCATCACTTTGGCTATGGCGGGGGTGCAGACTCAATCACCCAGTTTCGTTTCACCACTATTTTTGCCGCATACAAGCCGGGCTTGAGGGAGCGCAGGGAGAAACTAATCAGATACAGCCCTGCTACTACACGGGAGATTGTTACTGATGCTCCTTTTGAAGCCATGAACCGAGAGGCATAGGAGAAGCCGGCGTTCCTTTTTGGAGACGCGGTGGAGCACTCAGATGAGATCTTGTTTTGAAGAAGAGGGTAAGTGGCTTCATCAGACTGGCGACTTGTTGATGTTCCTGCCCGATATGGAACGAAGCTACCCTCTGGTGTATCTCCAGAGGTTGTCCTCCCATCGTGGTTAGAATGGGAGCTAACTCGTGAATACGACGGAGTTGCAATAGGCAAGTTTGGTGCAAATGGGGATTTTCAAGACGGTCCCTCTAGATGTATTACTGGGCTTCTTCCCGGCAGAATCACCAAGGAGCACCCTGTTGGCGAGGTCCCGACTCGTGCTAAGACTTTTCTTAGCGAGTTCTTGGCCAAGGATGGTCAGTATCCTACCAAAAACTTCAGAATGCCCGGGTGGATTCATTCATCGGGTAACATGTGGTGGTTCAGGCTCGTCAAGTATGTGCTGGACACCCATGAGCAGACCCTGAAGGAAATTGGCTTGTACAAAACCATTAGAAACGTCCAGTTTGGCTTGCCTCAAAGCTCATACTACCTTTTCAGCCTGCTGGAGATGTATAACCCTGAAACTGGCACTTTATTCACTCCCGTGGGTGAGTTAGGATTTGCTCTACACGAGATGTTTGAAGTGTCAGGGTTATCAATGGGCAAAGTCTCTTATGAGGAATATATCCCTACCGCTGAGGAACTGAAGATGTTGAAAGTGGGGGATGAGCACATCTACCAAACCTATTGGGAGATGATATGTCACTACCACATTTGTGCTGATCTGGCTGGGGTAAGGAATAAAGGGATCGGCCATAAGAAATGGGCAGACTACCTCTTCATCAACTTGAAGGAGAGTCTCTCCATGGTCCGTGGATGCCCATCTGTCAGCATTGAGGAAATAAAGGAGCGTATCTCCAAGCTGGAAGCCACGACTTATATTACTGAATCTAATGAAGGGGGATTCAGCCCAGACACCGTCTTCCAGAGCTTTCACTACCAAGCACAGTTCCCGATTTCGGATAGGGGTCTGCTTGCAGGCTTTTTGATGCTCTGGTTGAAGAGGTGTATCGTCCCATCTTTGCCTAAGGAGGCCATTGCCAAGAACGTCGTTTACCCAGCCGTTCTATTGGCCTATGGACGACCATTCGGGCTCCTGCCAGCGATAGTTAGTAACCTCCAGAGCGGACTCCGGGCCCTTTGCAACAGTTTCATGCCAGTAGAAAAGAACAAAGGCAAAGCTGGAAAGGGTAAAGCAGTAAAAGAAGCTGCTCCGTTGAAGACACCGCACCCCAGGGTGGAGATGCCCTACACATATTTAATGGCGTGGCTAGTCATGCATTGCCCGTTTTTTATGAGTGCTGCGGATTACAACCCAATTGACAAACCGTTCTTCGTCGAAAAGTACGAGCGCTCTACTTGGAAGAGCTATTATATGTCAGTGATCCGCAAAACATTCTGTCACCACCAGAACTATGAGATCTTCTACTGCTTCCCAGATTCCTCTAGAGGAGAGTATGGATCTAAATTCAACGATATTCTGAGAGCCAATAATTTTACCAGTTTATCTTCGGGGGCTTTCTGGTGGGTACTAAATATTCGCCCCGGACACTTGGTGTACAGGCGGGACACCATGTGCTATACAGAGCCGTATATTCCTAGCCGATTTGCTCGTCAATTCGGATATTCTCAGCTCTATATAGGTAATCCGAACAAGGGGATAGCGTACGAAGGGAACCTGTACGCAGGAGCACGGGGCTGGTTCCATTTTGTTGCTGGAGGAACTGGAGCTGAATTCTCGTTGCCCCAAAAGGTGCCAGACTTAAATATGAGTTTGAGCTTCTGCACCTGGAACAGCATTGCAAACGCCGACGTACCCAATTTCTCTATCAACCACAGTTGCTGTAAGGAGATAGAGGCATTCTACTCTCGCCGAAAAGGAGCCAAGAGAGTGCGGGTAAAGGGAATGGACGAGTTCCTAGACACAGCAGCTGATCCGTCAGATGCAGGTGACTCTGACAGAGATGACGGTGCTGACGATGACGACGACGCTGGTGGCGCTCCCCCCACATGTCGTGACTCGATCTCAAAGTCCGACAATAAAACGCCGCGGGCCCGTAAGGGGTGAGCCAGCTCGGAAGAAAAGGAAGCCGGCTGGGGAAACACTGGTGATCCCTGAAGAGGCAGCGGTCAAGTTTGCCCCTGACTTGCTTGCTTCGACCCTGCCTTCTGGGTCAGCAGAAGAGAAAAGGCCTACCAAGGTCTGTAGTGCTACTGAGGTTACGACCCTGCTGGCCACGGGATCTGCTGAACACACTACGACGTTATCTCTGGGTAGCGAAACGGGTGTGCTTCTGGAGTCGGCCAAAGCTCCTCCCACAAGTCCAACTACAGGACTCGTATCTCCTGGTATGGTTCTTCTCTTTAAATTTTATATTCTAACTTGTTTTCTTTTCTATATATATATATGTAACACTTTCTGTTTGCTTCTTTTTTTTCTTTTTTAGGTGTGGGTAGTCAACTCCACTCGCCGATGCATTCGACTACCAGGGGGTCTGAGGAACTGGTGGATTATTCCGGCACAACTGGGTCCATGGGTGGATTGGGTAGTTCTGTGAACGAGTTTGACGCAGACTACTTCACTCCGGCCCCATGCTCGGTTCCTTCATCGACTCCTATTGATGAATTAGGGAGTGATGATAGGACTGATGCTGTCGTGCCCAGGCTCGCTCCTCCATCTCCGAGTCTACCGTCTCCAACTCCAGCGGTCCACTCTAAGGATACCTTCCCCGTCGTCGTTGGCGTGCCTGCTACTCATCCTGCCGTGCTAACGCCGTCAACGATAATGGCTGTTGAGACACCGGTGGCTCCTCCTGCTCCAGCTCGGTTGCCAACAGGGGACGAAGACAACCTGAAGTTCTCGTTTGAAGCTACTTCTGTTACAGGAGGGGTTTTCGGCGAAGACATTCCAACATCTACCCCTGCTGGCGGAGTTGCTCGACATGCTAGTACCGATGCTATTTCTCCTCGGGTTCCCAGTTCTGCCAAGTCACTATTGGCTTTACTGGCTCCGCATGTTATGAGTCCAGTACAGGGGCGAGCTTCTTCATCGACTCCTGCAGAACCTACTCCTCCTCCGGCTACACCTTCCTTGGTACTGCCCGTGCTAAATATGGACACTGTGGACCCTCTTAAGGAATTCTTCAACCACAGCGTTAACGATTTTATGCGGCTGCTAAGGAGGTGTATCGGGATGATTCTGGACGGAAGAGATTTTCTTGAGCTCTGACGCCCAATGTTGTCCAGTTATTTGGACAATATTGAAAGGATCGGGAGTCGCGACCGAGCAGCTCCGTACCGGGCCCGCCTTGAAGCTTTAGAAGAGCAGGTGAACACGCTAAACACAGTTCGTCAAGCGGATGTGGAAACGATCACTGAGATAGAGTTGGCGCGGCTACGGGCAGAGTTAACAGCTCGTCAAGAGGAGTTGAGACGACAGGAGAAAGGATGGTCGCGGGAGTTAGCGGAGCTACAGGCCGGCCAGGAGTCAATTCTTAGGGGGCTAGAGATTGAAGGTTGAGGGGAGCCAAGCCGCCATCCTAAGAGCTCGAGAGACTATCGCTAAGGCCCAAGCTATTTTAGAAGCCAGCGAGTCTCGGCTAGGAGAATCCGTCAGGAGACGGGAAGAGTTGGTCCTTCAACAAGGACAACTTGAACATGAGAGCATAATAAGAGGTCGTGCTATTGAAGAATTTCGTCAGCGTTGATCCAGCAACTTGCAATAAATGACGATGATTTGCGCCGGCAAGCTCAACACTCCGAAAATTCAAATATGATTACAACCCAGTATTTCTTTTTAAAATTAATTTTTTGCACATGCCATAATATGTGATAATATTTTATACTGAATATTACTGACTTACCATAACCCTCTATTCTTATCCAATAAATCTTTAAGCACTTATCCAGTAAATCTTTAAGCACGTCACTGTGATGAAGTTTTATTTTTAATTCCAGCAAATTATTCAAACTAATCAGCACAAACATTGCATAATCAGCGCAAATTAATTGCACTATTTATTTATATTTATAGATAACTTAATCCTATAAAGAAAAAAAGAAAATTGAAATTTTATTTATGTACATTCTCAAGATTAGCATTGAGCCAACATCAAGTGCTCTTGCATGGCTCATGCCCATCCAACTTCTAAGGATGGCCAACACCAGGACTCTGCCCTGGGTGCGTGGGTTCGCCATATCCATTAATCTTCACGAACCCTCCGTCGCCTGAGCTCGCCCTCGCGCTCGCCCTCGCCCCTTCGCCATCCGGAACATTCATCAACGGCCTGGAGGTACCCATGGCCGCCGAGAAGAAAAACCCAGCAACTAAGAAGCAAAGAAGTAGCTTGAGCAGCATGTTTGAGCTTCTGCACCTTGAAGAATCCATTTTCATGCCTGAATCTTGATCCAGTTTGGCTCCTGGGCACAGTATTTATAGGTGAGTGATGAGGTGAGTGGAGCCTGACTGCATGCAGCCCGATGCATTCATGAATAATATCCACATTTTGACTACATATATAAATAGATTCTCTATTTATGTAGCACATCTTCCTAAACCTAGCATATCTTCCTAGAGATTCTCTATTTTATCGGTAGTAATTATTAGCGTATCTTACTAATTTAAAATATCTTACTAAATTAGAATATTTGATAAATTTCTTAATATATTAGCATATCACACTAATTTAGGATATTTTTATAAATTAGGATATTTAACAAATCTATCTAATTAGATCTGACTTCTTTTTTATTCTTACGTCTGACTCGCGGCTCGACCCGATATCTGATTCACGCCTCGATCCGGTCTTTGGCATGCGCCTTGATCAATTGACCCGTGCACCGATCCAAGTTCCATTTGTGTCATCTATTTACTAGTTAGTATCATTATTATTCTATAACTTCTTCTAATGAGAGTACTCGTCCTATAAAGATTATTTTATATGACACCAGTGACAATGTATGGGCTCGGCAGATATCAATTTTTCTTATTAGTCGTCGCTTATGGAGATTTGTTAATAACTCCAAACAAGCACTCACCAAGACTGACTTAGAAAGCGCGTTAAAGTTTAATGAACGGCTTGAGAAATGGGACGGTACTCACTGTAAGATTTCGTCTTAGTTTATTAATACATCAGTTCCTTCTATTCAGAATATGTTGTCAAAGTTTCGAAATGCCAAACTTGCATGGGATTTTTTGGCGAATCGATACAACTATTCTAGTAATGCTGCTATTCAGTTTTAACTGGAATCTAAGTTACATAAAATGCATCAAGAGCCAGGCCAGTCTATTACTGAGTTTCACTCTCAGATTAGTAGTTTCTGAGATCAGCACTTCGAACTGATCCAGCATTTCGGATGATAGGTTGCCGATTATCAAGATCGTCGTTAGTTCATCCACATTATGATTTTGAAAGTGGTAGAGCTTGGTAATTTTGAGAGTGCTTGAGCTTCGCTGCTCCATCGGTCTCCTCTTTCTATACTCGAGACTGCTCTCACGGAGCTTATTTCAAAAGAGACGACAGAAGATTCATGTTTATTCTACTGATTTCGTCATGGCCACTGCAACTCCTACCTTCTCCATCTTAGCCATTCCAGTTGTGGTTGTTGCTTCCGTTAAACCATGCCACTTCAATGGTCATTGTCATCGTTGTAATGAAGAGGGTCATTGCATCTTTGATTGTACTAAGAAAAAGGCCAAAACTTCAAGAGATGCTTAAAAAAGTTCAAAAGCCCAAAACTGTTACCACTGCTTCTACCAGTTCATTATTTTCGGACAATCCCTTTGCTCCCTTTCTCTCTGCAACTAATTGTAAAGGTATTGCCAATCAGGTTCTATTCCATACTTCTACTGTCTTCTTAGTCTCCTCAGATAAATTATTTTCTTGGCTTTTCGGCACTGCTTGTTGTAATCACATAACTCCTAATTCTTCTCTTGTACCTCATAAAATATCATTAGATCATCCTCCTATCATTTATAATGTTAATGGTTCGTATATATCTGTTAGTCATATTAATAATATCTCCACCTCTACTCTCTTCGTACTCGATACATATATTGTTCTTGATTTAGCTCTCAATATTCTTTCTATTGGCCAACTAATTAAACTTGGCCTTATTTTAATCTTTTCTAACAAAGGGTGTGATATACAGGATTAGCAGACATGCTAGTTAATTAGGACCGGGCGTAAAATTGATCACCTCTTTGAACTTTTCTCTTTGTATTTTCCAAATTCTGGTTTTGTTCAATCCATTGTAGAATCTATTTTTTCGAGATTTTGGTATTCTCGTCTTGGTCATACTTTCTTACCATGTATTCAATTTTTAACATCTCGTGGCTACTTAGGGAAAGTCAATTTTGAATCATTTGTATTTTTCATATCAGTTGAGAAATCAAATAGCCTTACCTTTTAATGAAAGCATTTCTTTGCTTTTTGCATCTTCTAATCTAGTTCATTCAAATATTTGAGGTCATACTCATATTTCTACGAATTGAGGATCTCGTTATTTTATTATATTTGTTGATGATTATTCAAGATACGCCTGGCTTTATCTCTTACATGAATGTTCTAATTACTTAGTGTTTTCTGTGAATTTAAGCAGATGATAAAACCTCATTTTGATCGGACCATGAAAGCCTTTTATTCTGATAAAGTCATAGAGTATACATCTTCTTCCTTTCTTACCGAACTTACACAAGAAGGCACTTTATCTTATCGTTTATGTTCTTACACTTCACAACGGAATGGTCATGCTGAGCGTAAATATCGCCACATCCTTGATACTATATGCTCCTTGCTTATTTTAGCCTTACTTCCCGAATCCTTTTGGGGTGAAACCGCTCTTACGGCCGTTTACACAATTAATCGGGTCCCTTTTCATACTCTCTCAAATCACTCTCCATATGAACTCCTCTATAGAAAGGTTCCCGACTACTCTCTTATGAAAGTTTTTTGCTATGCTTGTTTTATCATACTCTCACTTTATGAGCGTATTAAACTTGAGTCACGTTCTCCCTCTATTGTTTTCTTGGTTATGACATTGAACAAAAGGGTTATCGGTGTTATGATCCTGTTACCAAGTGTCTTCGTATTTTTTGGCATGTTCAGTTTTTGGAGCACAAAACTTTTACCAGTATCTCCCACATCTCCTTTGGACCTTCCTCCGTCAGCCCTATTTTCACTAACTACGCACTAGATTTTTTCCTAAACTTTCCTTCTGATGCAGGTAATGAAAGCTCATTAGGCAGTCACTTAACGTTAGTTCTTGATGGCTTTGGATCGTCTGTTGATCCTTTCACTGCATATGACTTCTCTCGGTCTACACCATCTTTTGACATATCCATTATGTTTGATCCCCCTGAGTCCTATACCAGATTAAATATCCGTTGTTGCTCTAGGGTAAGAGCTCTTCCTACCCGTCTCACTGATTATCATTATTTTTCTGCTCTTACCGCTATTCACGAGCTTGGCACAGATCTCAAGGGTAGTTCTAACCCTTTTTAGTAGTAAGCTATGTCCGAAAAGTTGGATGCTCTTCATAAGACTCATATATGGGATTTGGTTGATCTATCTCCTAGCAAGACTGTCATTGGCAATAAATGAGTTTACATGATCAAAACCTATTCTGATGGGTCTCCAATGTGGTATAAAGCTTATCTTGTGGTAAAGGACTATACTTAGGAGTTGGTATTGATTATGAGGAGATATTTGCTCCAGTTGCTCACATTATATCTATCTGTTCTCTCCTGACTGTGGTCTCTGCTCGCCAATGGCCTCTGTTTCAAATGGATGTGAAGAATGTCTTCCTGCACGGTGATCTAATTTAGGAGGTCTATATGTAGTCTCCTCAAGGGTTTCTTTATCCTCCTAGAAAGGTTTGTCATCTTAAGCGTGCTTTATATGAGCTCAAGCAAACTCCACGCGCCTGATTTGTCAAGTTCAGTTTTATTATTGGCCAACTTGGTTTTGTCTCCAACCCACACAACTCTGCTCTCTTTACTTGCCATATTGATGGTAGTATCACTCTGTTGCACCTTTATATTGATGATATGATTATAACTAGTAATAACGCTTCTAATATTCTTGAGCTTAAACAATTTTTATATCAATATTTTGAGATAAAATATCTTGGCTCTCTTAACTGTTTTCTAGGCTTGGAAGTGACTTCTACTTCATATGGCTACTATTTAACTCATGCAAAATATTTCTCTGACATTCTTTCTCGTGCTGACTTGACTGATTGTAAGAGAACTGACAGCCTTATTGAATCTAATGTTAAGCTCCGTGCTACTAACTGATTGCATATCTCAAACTACTTTGATTTGATCTAGTTCAAGATTGATTCCTTTGGATGTCACAACAAACCCTAAGAACTTGCCATTAGATATCCACAGAAAGGGCTTGGTCAGTTGGTGCTTCCACATAAAATATCTTGAAGATGATCGCCCTTGCTCCGGCTCTTGATAGTCAAATCATTCACAAAACACTCTACTGTTTTACATAGGTGCTCATGGAATATAGTGCTCATAGTGCATTACTAAGTGGCACTAATATTATCTAGTATACCACAAGTGACTTTCTGAAAGCAATGTGCTTTTCATTTTCAGAATTACATTTCGATTTAATTATATTCTGAAAATCTATCCATAACTGACATCCCTTCGAACCCCCATGTATCAATCATGACGTTGGTGATTGAAAGAGGAAACTCAACTTTAACATATGCAGCATTCAAATCTCAAAAGTCTGTATATCCGGATTTTGCCATTCTTTTTTAGTACCAGAATAATATTTGTCACCCACCCATAATACTGTTATTCCCAAGTGAACCCAGAGTCTATAATTTTCTTTACTTCGGCTTCAATTGCCTCCATCAATTTGGGGCGGATTCGTCTCTGCTGCTGCTTGGCCGTCTTGGCATCTGATAAAAAAACAATAAAGCCAGACAGAGCACCTATAAAAATTTGGTAAATTATAAACCCAAAGGCTAGCAACTCCATTCAAATTTGCACCTCTAATCCATATTAGCAATGTAGGAAAATGGTGCACCAAAGACAGATATTTCAGACTAATATTCTTCAGATAAATCACCAGCTCTGCCAAAAACAACTTATTTGATAAAAGATATCGATGACAGCGGCACAAAACATGTATATTTCTCTTCGTGCATGCAACATAGACATAAACATGTGAACCGTTAATGTTCTAGGAAACAAGACAACAAACAAACAAACAACAACTAAGCCTTTCATCACAAGTATTTGGGATAGGTTACATGAACCAAAAAAGAATCACTTTGATAGTATTCTAGGAAACAAGGTATTTAAAAAATAAAAAAAATAAAAAAAAAACAGTATATTACTAAAAGCATACTGCATTTTGCATAAACTTTTTGATGGGAACATAGAATAGCACGTGCATTGCACATAATTCTCACTGTATACATATTTAACAAGGATATAAGAATATATTTACATTTTATATGATTCAGCTCTGGTGGCAGGTGCGCTTGGAAATGAGAAATAAATAAATATGATGCACTACTATACAACAGACATATTATTTGACATGCATATATGTTCATATAAAGATGTTTCAATAAGCTAGTATAGCATTTGCAATACCAATAACAATAATGCATTTATCCCAAATATTTGGGTTCACTATGTGAATCCTAAACAACCTTTAGATCGACTAAACATAAAGAATAAGGAGTGGAAGGTACTCAACTTGACTCAAAAGTTGCAAGAAGACATTGCAACAGATCATTATAGACATTGCGAGACTGATCCAAGTATCCACACCCATGGTCATATGCAATGCAAGGGGTCTTAGTAGCTGCTAGAACCACCAACTGACCGAAAGAACTTGATCAAACTGCCGTAGACATCATCTTTTGCTTTCACACTCATTATGAAATCAAGGTGACCATACGTATCGAGGTACAACAATTCGGGCTCAGATCTCAACTCTTTCATTGTTCGTTTCACATCGGTTATATCAGCCAAGGCATCAGTACCTCCGTAAGCCATCCACAAGGGCAGAGACTCCGGAATGTCTTGCAGATCAAACGCTGGGGGGTGCATGCGGCCGTATCGTTTCAGATTACCCCACAGCCCATAATTATACCGAGCAAAGGTGCCTTTCCGGATCACTGCACAGTACATAGACAAAGATAAGGAGAGTTTTAAACAAGGTTGTAGTGAGATGCAGCAAGGAACTCGCATATAAACTACGATTGTAATACCCTGTGACTGATGAGTGTTTAACTCAATGAGAATGCACTGCTGCAACAGCATTAGTATCCAACCAAACTGTAGGAGAGGAAACCCATCACAGTTCGTCATTGCTTTTTCAATCGAAAATGTCATGCTCCTAGAAAAGGTCAAAACTAGGCAGTCAAGATGCGTTGAGAATTCAACCTCTTATCACATACATACCCAATATGTGGGCACTTTGATTATGGATGGATACATGTCATGTACTCGTTCTGAAGATTTCTGGAATCTGCAGCATACCATAGACTAGGGGTGGCAATTGGTAGGAAGGGCAAACTTTCTAGAGGTAAGAAGAGTGGCATACCATATCTTAGAAATACCAAATGGGACAAGAGAATCAAAAAGTGGAAGGGCAAGTTTCTAGAGGCAAGAAGAGGGGCGATTTCCAGCAAGTAGGTGTTCCTCTCGAACCCGGAAACAGAGCCACCGGACCCAGATGACACCCTGTGTCCAGTGAAACCCAACGACTAGGAGACGAGGCAAGTTGGTGAATTCAAAACAAAAGAAGCCAAAAACTCAAAAATAAGCAAGAATTATTAAAAATAAAAACAAAATCGAAGAGGAACAAGGGAATTGGTTTGATCACCTCCTTCTATCTCAACAGTAGAGGATCTCAATTATTGTTCCATTGACTACCTTCGACAAAACAATCGCAGTTTGGGTGTGGGTATGTGAGAAGTCATCTCTGGGAACTACAACGAGCAAATTTTAGGGAATGGAGAGGAAGATGGAATCAGTAAAATAGAGAGAGATGGAGTATGAGAGGTCACTGCTTGTGGAATCCCCCCGATGCGCTCGGGAAGAATCCGACAGAAGTGAGATGAAGGTAGAAACCCAAGAATTAGAGGGTGCCCTTATGTGGAGGTTGTTAGGGATTGCCCCAACAACGACCTCTGTCAAACAAGGACCCAAGCAATCTCAGGCCAAAAGCAAAGCATCATCCTCCTCATCGATTTCTAGCTGGCAATCTACTGAGAAGAAAGAATTACCGTGTCTCAAATGCATCAGGCTATAGCTGAAGCTAGGGGGCTTAAGGCGACGGGTTGTGACAACTTGCCGGACTAGCAATGATGGACTGTTGCCTGCTCTCAATCAGCAGAGAAAAAAAAGTAGGAACTTCATTGTAGAACTTGTCAATGAAAAGCTTAAGAAAAGGAAATTCAGACTCTGATGGGAAAAAATTCGAAGTTCTCCACAAGAGCTTCTATGTAGGAGCATGAGATAAGCGCCAAAAAAATAGGCTCCAAGGAGTCTCCTTAAGGACTTTTCCTCTTCACCCTAGGGTGGTCTTGGAGAGCTTCAAGCTAGAAACATATACTTCACATTTCGATATCCTTGCAAATAAGGAAATGGTAATTAAAGTTACCAAAGCAAGAAGGAAATCAACGGAGGCGCAGACTTAGAAATAGTGAAAATAGTTGAGAATGTATCTCGCCATCCTTAAAGACATCTCAGATCAAATAAAAGGATAGTGAAGAGATGATAAACTGAACAAGCAATCATCCTCTAAGAATCTCGTGCCTAAGCAAGGTACAAATAACAACTCCATAATCAACACTCTCCAAGGAGCCATAAACGTTGCCAAAATGCCACTCTCCAAGGAGCCATAAACGTTGCCAAAATGCCATACAGTTGGAGTGATTTTGTACCCAAAAGCCCATCAAATTTTTTGATGCAAACCATATTACTTCCAAAAGTTGGAGGCCTGCATCAACTAGGCCTAACACGGTGCAAGCCCAATTCAAATGGAGCTTAATCTAACCAGCTAATATACGCCACTGAAAATAAATAATTTACAAGAAGCTGTTGAATAAGAGGTCCACAAGAGATCGGCCATATATAATTCAGTTGGCCCCTCATTCAAAGGCATGGAAGTCTAATATGCTATATAATGGAAGTCAAAGAAAAATAATGGGCTTGAATGGAAGTCTAAGATGCTATATAAGCGCATTATTAAAATTTTCAGTTTTATTTCTTTTAAGGAAAAAAATACGTTCTCAGATTTTAATGAATGATCCATTTAATAGAGGTCCGGTCCAAGTCAGTCATAAATAAGGCCAATGTCAAGCTGATAAAACAATCCACCCCAGGCAAGATGTATAATTAAGAGGACGATTAAAAAATTCTTATAGTGGTTGTTTTTTTTTAATTTTAAAAAACCTTTAAAAAAGGAGCAGCATCATTGACAAGAACCAGTATCTTTGACATAAAAAGCTCTAATCTAGACAAGATGCTGATTTGACTCTGAAAGCACACCCCAACCACCACCATTGATTTCGGTTCTAGATTGAGGGAGATATTCAAATTGAAGATTACTAGAGGTTTCTCCCCCAAAAAACAGAAGATATAACATGGGGGGTTTGACAAAATTTCCCGTAGAAACCAAACAGCAAAGATAAGGGGGACAGACTATATGGTTGACTGTTGATGAGCTTCGCGAGAGAATCATCCATAATAAGCAAGTTTGGAGAATTCTATTAAATGAAATGGTAGGATGAGAAGCTTCAAATTAGTAATAATGAAACTAATCTACCATGCTTATAAGGTATATATGCACTTAAGAATCTGCATTGAAGGTAAGAGACATACTTTGAAAAAGATGGTTCAGATTTTTAGTTGATGATGGATGAGGCTCATACTCCAGATAGTAATCTACTCGAGAATCATTGAAGCAGCAATTTTCCCCTGCAAAACAGTGATTGGTGCGTCATTACCTCCTAACTTCTCATAACAGAAATGAACTCCAGTAGACATACAACATGAAGATGATGACACAAGGAAGGCATGCGGTGGAGCATACCAGGGATGCATATTTGAAATAGTGGGACAATGGAAAGAACTAAAGATCATAAATCATATACAGATACATAGATACATCATAAAGATTACATATGCATGCTGCAAGTTTCCAAAGTATAAGAATCAACAGTAAGAAGCAAAGGTAAAGACTAAGTCAGTTGTGACTTACAACAGGTTTAAGAACACAAAAACTGCAGACAAATGATAAGAGGACGGTGAAAAGAATTTCAGACAAAATAAATAAGTCGATCCATGTTGGTAGTCCAAGCAACAAATAAACTGTGATCTGAAAGAGAGAAATAGAACCTACATACGACATACTAGCAACTATTCCAGTCACCATGAAGTGCCACCATAGCATTCATTTTGATGGATAGAGATAAGCCCATCTGCATAACTTTTGAAAATGCATAGAGACATATCGTGGCACGATACCTAGCATTTGCAGGCCATTGATGCTGATCTTTTATTCTTGTATCTGACTAAACAGATCAGCACACTGTGCACACTGTGCTTTTCCATCATTTGCTTGTCAGTTACATTCGATTAATATATTTTAACCTTTTATAAGCAGGATATTACTCCTCAAATTTACCTAAGAATACAAAAAACTCCTACCATCTTGGTCATTTCATATAGATATTTTATAGTCAACTGCTTATTGGAAAGCTATTTGCATAACTTGTTAAGGTGCTCCAAAGGAAATTACATTCTGCAAAGCTTGAGGGACGCTAGGAGGTTCATTGTGACTGGTTTATTTTGTTCTATATTCTGTCATTTTTTTCTAGCCATAACTTTTATATGCATCTAAGAATTCTCACTGCCGACTAACAGCCACTGTTACATTGAGTTGCTATTGCCGAAAATTAAGGTTGGACTTAGATGAGGGTACAAATTACAATATGTAGAATATTAAGCAATATACAAAAATTCTAGAGTAACTGATGCATGTTAGGATTAAATCAAGTTTAGATCCATAAGACTCATCCATGGGAACGAATCTTAACCACAAACAAGATATGTAAGACCATAGAAGATTCAGTGGGCTGGGTAAAGGAAGAATTGTAACTTTCATAACCTGTTCCCAGACGCCCGGGAAAAAGGAATATTATACTGTTCTTCCATAATCTAAGTGAGCTGTTCTTATTGAAATCGAATTATGTCAGTTGAAATGGATTAGCTTGTCCACCTAGCAATATAAAACCAGTTTCAAAAGCCTATGTAAGTGAGGTAAGCTAACATTATGCACCAAAGGATGACAAAGATCTCAATTGTGATATATTGACAAATAATTCAGCAACACATCAAGCCTTTTAAAGTGCCAATTCCAGCATTTAATCTTCACTTCAAAATTGTTGCATGGATAAATTTGAACCAAAAGTATATTATGTTATAAATATTAATATGATATATTTAGAAGACCACAAAGCAAAAAAGGTAACATAATTCTTATTATTATTTGGGGCCTGTTCATAAAATATTTATAGATTTCAATTGATGACATCTCTACTGAGAATTATACTGGAAATATGTGGGCAAATGTCAATCAAGTGAAGGGACGTAATAAATGAACCTGTTATTGCAGACAGCAAGTTATTACAGTCCATGTGCCCCGCACATAGATAATCCAATATCTCAACGCCCATATTACTGCATATCAAAAAAAGTTGGCTTGTTAGACTTTTTATGTCCTAAAAAATAATAATTCCTCAAAGCAAATGAAACCTAACCTTCGAAAGTTAAGCTCATGAACGCCCAAAGTTAGGAGGAGCTGCATTTAAAAGGGGAAAACTTTTCAAACTTTTATTACCAGAATTTTTTCAACATACCAAGTACTGTCACGTTTTAGTTTACTTGATCAAGGTGTAGCTTTACTGCATCAAGCACAAACCATGAACTGAGATGATCTAGGTAAGATATGGGACAAAGAAGTGCAGCAGCTTCAATCTTTTTTACTGTATCAGGCATTGTAAAAGCAGCTAAAGCCATAATAGTTCCCTGCCAATAAGAAATATAATACAATTATACAAGAAACAAAAAGATATTCGCAGAATATCAACTTAAAGCATGTACTTCTTCAATGAAAACAAGCTTCATAGGGCTTTCTTATCCACTTCACCAAAAACGAATCACCAAAAATGAATCACCAAAAGTGAAACCATCTTATGGTGATTCACTTTTTTGTATTGAAATCACCATCCCAATCACCGTTCTATTAAAATATTATATCTTACCATCCTTTAAAGATTATATCTCACTAACCAAATCACCATCCTATTAAGATATTATAACTTCCATACTTTAATTATTACATTTCAACATCCCACACACCATCCTATCAAAATACTATATCCCACCATCCCACACATCATTCTTTATATTTATTTGAGAAGAGAAAAAAAGATGTGGAGCCTACCTTGGTGAATGGTAATTGGGATGAAAAATCACCAAATTTGATGATTTTTGGAGGGATGCACTATTTTTTTATACAAGGGATCCACCTTTGGTGATGCATGCAAATTTGGAGTTGAAGCTTTTGGTGATTCTGATAAGATTGTTCTAAGGGTAACAAAGGGCTCACAGAGTTTAGAGTTTACCTGTGAATGGCCAACATAGAAGACTTTAGAATTTGTTTTTGAATATACATAGCTTATCATTTCTGCCAAGTCATGAAGAGCAAGTTCTTCCCAGCTCCAATCCCAAAATTCCTGCAAAACAAGAATCCCATAGGTGGTAGTATTGCATAGAGAACCCTATGTATACATATATGTTCTGCAAGCAAGCCCATTAAGCACATTAACACATAGGAAGAAAGAGAAGCTCACAACACCATTTCACAGTATTAAGAGAAAAGGAAATACTCGTTCATGCACAGATAGCGTGACATGCCCATGACACCAATTTGTGCCGCGTACATTACCAACCCAGACATCATAGCCATGATCTGCAAGGATGAATCCGAGAGACTCCTCAGGAGTGTTCACAAACCATGTATCACCTCCCTGCCCATGTTTGAATTTGAATATTTCACATCAGAAATAAAGAGATATAAATGTTACAATTAACTGAATATAAAATCTAGCACTATGTTGGACCATTTGCATTATGAGGGAATGAAATATAATATACACAAAATACTTAAATTCATAGTTGATATCCAATAACTTGCACTACGAGAGAGCATGACTAGTAGTAGATGTCATCTAATGCGCAAAAAAAAAAAAAAAGGAGAAAGAAAAACAGAGAAGATACTTAGTAGAAGATATGTGTTACAAAGTTTAGATTACGAAAGTAAGCTTTTAGCAATGAAATTATTTTAAATTGAGCTCAAAGCAAAAAAAACGAATATTTTTTATCTCCTTCAGACCAAACCATCATAAAAACATAGCAAAAGGACCCAACAAGATGCAGATAGTAGCAGAGGCCCTGGCAGGTAGTTTAAAGGAGGTATGACTGGCAAAGTTCATGAAAGGTTAACGAAATAATTGGCAATTTTGCCCATAATTCCTAACTAAGAGGAAGAATTAATTTAAAAAGAATTCTATTAAGCGAGAATATGGGGGCAATAGAGGAAAATTTAGAGAATTCCCAATAACCGTGCACCTATCCTCCTACAGTCTCTTGAATTGGAAGTAAGAGCAAGATAGTAAGATGTAATAACATTCAATCCCTAGTCTCACCAGTCACCACTAACAACTTGAACTATTGTCACTACTCATTACAAACCTCCAACAACATAATAGTCCTTCCTAGCATTAAAGTGTTGCCACATCAACAACAGCAACAACTAAACTTTTTATTTTATTTGGAGTAGGCTACATGACCAAAAGAGAATCACATCAGATCGATCGCGTGGACGATCCTTCTCCACTCATTCCTATCGAGCAATATATCTTCATTTAAGCTTTCAGCATTAGTATCTTTTCGTATCAGCTCCATACATATTTTTTTCAGTCGTCCCTTCGATCTTTTAATTTGTCGTATATTGATAAGTTCTAATCGTCAAATTGGTGCATCTATAGGTCTACATCGCATATGACCAAACTATCGTATGTGATTTCTTACATCTTCTCTTCTATTAGGATACACCTATTTTAGCAAAACTATCCTCATTTCTCATTTTATCTCTCTTAGTATTACCGCATATCCAACAAAGCATGGGCATAGATAAGAGAAGACTTTAAAATATTTCAAATCTAATGAAGATTCAATGATGGCATACAAGGTCAATGGACTCCCCCAATAATCTCTAACAATTCTTGTAAAGGTGTGAGCGGTGCTATGATATAGTTCATTTAGTAAAGGTGATCGAATACTACATCCCCTCTTGGAGGCTTGGATGGTTAGGACTCAATGTACTTTACATATATTACTTAGAAATGGTGATGCCACTCACCATAAGATAATATGAGATGAAAAGAGTTGAAGAATACCTCTCTAAGTTCTTTTATGACAATGAATTAAATATGCCCATTTAGGACCGAACTTAATTTGGTTGGATTAAGAATTGCATATTAGGAATGTATACAAAGTAGAAATTATTTATAGACCCAAAAAAAAAAAAAAACACTAGCAGTCAGGCATAACAAATTGTGCACATATTTAAATAGGCCATAATTGCAATATTATCTCCAAGAAAACATCTTCAACGAGTTGACCTAGTTCAATGTCACCAAGACACTCCATCTTTTCCAAAAATTTCAGTCACAGCACTCAGACATGACACTAAGGCACCATGCCTATTACTGGGACACTTGCATATAATTTTAAAAAAAAAAAAAAAATCTGAGATTAGGTATCAATGTGATGACATAAGCAAAATGTTGAGAAAACATATCCAAGTAGAATCAATGAAGAAAAATAAGAATTGCCAACAAATATGATATCTCTCTCTTTTACAGTTGTTAAAACCTATGTCATTCTTCTTTTTAAAAAGGAAATATCCATGAGATAGGTAAATGAGTAGTAGTAACTAAAAGTTGATCCTATACCTTTGGGATGCACAAAAACATAGGTGTGTGATCGCTCATGTATATACTTCTACCCATAGATCCATGTTCATAAGTCCTAATATATAAAAAGTTGCCTTGTTGGACACTTAACAACACTCGGACAAACATGTCCCAATAACCATATAACAAGGCTTAATTTGGATACAACTTAGCCAAACCTTGTTTCACATTTAAGTTAAAATGAAACAACAGTTTGTATACAAAGCTCAGTTTCAAAAGATGGAGTTGAGCTAACTCTATTTTGACATGGACAATGGAGTCTGGCAAAATCCACTCAAAGTAGATTTTCTAAAACCCAGTTTCCCTGAACTTTGAATTCTGTGAAACTGGCGTTCAACAAACTTTATTGCATCATCGAAACAACGAAATCGTAATTCTTAGGGCTTGGGTTTGAAATCCTACGAAAACCGTCTTCTATAACTGCATATAATACCGAACCCATATCTACAAAACTCCTTTGCCCAACGAATATATAAAGAAGAGCACATATTCATGCTTGAATGTGTGGCTTTGTTTTTGTTATGAAATAATCAGAGCCAGCCAATCTATTGTTTTTATAAGTCAAGATATATATATATATATATATATATATATATAGGTGTCTCAGCAATATACAAACAATACAACAGGAGATGTGGGATTAAACATTAACTAAATCCAAATACAATATAGTTTTTTAACCTACTACTCTCCCTTAGAGTATAAATATCAATTATACCCAACTTGTTACATAGGTTAGAAAACAACGTCTCTCTCTTCAATAGTATATATTAACTTGAAGTGAATGAACAGCAGCAGCAATAGCAGTAGTAGATGAAACACTTGAATCATCAGATCACACGTGTCACCACCATGGTAGGCATTTATCTTACCTTTAAAAATTGATAGATAGCAGTAGTAGATAAACTTCTTTCTTATAAACAGTAGTAAACAGCAGATAAACTTCTTTCTTATAAGCAAAAATAGGCAGCAGATAAACTTCTTTCTTAGAAAGAATAGTAGGTAGTAAATAAACTTCTTTTTTAGAAATAATAAGATAAATTTCTTTTTTAGAAAAAGTAGTAGGTAATAAATAAACTATTTTCTTAGAAGTAATAGTAGGTAAAGGAATGAGTAAAGTATTGTATCAAAATTCGATTACACCCTTACAGTCGAGGAGAGACTAGCCAAAGTCCTTCCAGTCACGAAGCAGAAATAGAAACTGAAGCAGGTGCAGAATTAAAATTGCGACGCGATTCCAGGGTCGGAGTCGTAATCCGAGTCGATATTGAATTGGTGATACGATTGTGGAGTGAATCAGAGTCGGCTATCGATTAGGATGATTGTGATTGACGGCTGAGATCTATTTCACAAATACTCTACTATCATGTTATGAAATAATCAAAACCAACCAACCTATTTTATTATGAATCAAGCGATACATATATTTATAGGTATCTCAACACCATACAAACAATCCAATAGTCGATGTATAACTAAACCTAAACTAAACCCAAGTACAAAATAATTTTCTAATCTAATAGTTTGTTTCATAGTTATGCATCTAGTTATCTTGGATAGCTTCTTTATTTGGCCATGCATAGATGAGAATTATCTATATTATAGCATAAATTTACTATATATGCACTAAAAATCAATTATTAGGGATGAGAATAGCCAAGTACAAGGGCTAGTTCTAATCCGCCCAATTCAAAATTTTAAAATTAAAAAAAATAAAACTTTTATTTTTAATTCAAAATTTTGAATAGCGCGAGCAAAAGGTTGTCCTTTTAACCGGTCCTTTTAACCAGTCTCATCCCTATCTATTACAAACATGATTCGAAATCATATGCATAGTACTAAGTAGTGCTCACATTTAAGGGTGAGTAGAGTTCAGTTAAAATCGAAATAATCAACTGAAACAATACGAATACGTAAAACCGAACTGAGCTAAAATAATTCAATCGATTTTCAGTTTCAAGCCTTGAAACCTGAAACGGAACCAAACTGGTTGAATTATTTAAAAATTATATATTTATAAAAAAACATATATATACATATATGAATGCATACATATATATATATATATATGTGTGTGTTAATTACACTCAGATCCCCTTAAGTATGCGGAGTGTATAATTTATTACCTTAGAAGTCCAAAACTCTCACTTAGCCCCCTACGAAAGCTAATAGAGTTTAGTGGGCGTTTCGGATTGGGTCACGTGCTGCGCACGTGTGATGAAATATCATTTTTGCCCCTGACCGAAGCGAGTGGAGAAAGAGGGAAAATTGGAACTGTTCTACTTACTTCCTCAACTAAAGAGATCGAGGTGAATTTAGGGCATTAGGCAAAAATAAAAGGGCGGACGACGGCAGCTTCGAGGAGACGCACTCTTCAGCGGATGGCAGTGGCGTAGCGGAGGCTTCAGCGAACGGCAGCGGTGGAGCGGAAGGTTCAAGCCGACGAGATTGCTGCAGAGCCAAGCCCTGGTGCCTCTCGATCTTGTCGGTTTGAACTTGCTTGCGAGAACAGACCTGGTCTGTACGCAGCAACACCACTGTTGACGCCTCTAGCTGTCGAGGCTAACCGACCGATACCCTTGCTGACGCCGCTAGCTGGCCACCCCAAGCCGTCACCGGAGGCAATGGCAGAGTGAAGAAGAGAGGGGATCAGTGGCGTCGCATTGCAACGGATGGATTCATTCTGCAATGCCAGTGGCAGCAACAGCTGAACCTGCCCCTAGGATTCAATTTCTTCAGCCGCAGTACAGGATGGTGCACAAAGATGCGTGTATTGTGTTCTATGATCTTTTTTAGACTCTGTTTGTTTTACAATCTTATTCCATCTTTTCTCAAGGTTTATAGATTCCCAGAAACATTGAGAAGATCTTGTAGACAAACTGTTGTCACTAATCAATGAATGGTATTCTAGTTATAAATTGTTTTGCTTAGAGAATCAATAGATCAAATGGCATTAGTTTCAGCAATTTATCATCAGAATCCATCATTTTTATGGACAATACCTCAATGATATCGGCCATAAATTCCCCTATGATGTAAACAATTGTATGATAACAAAATATTTGAAACAGAACAACACCAATTTCAATTGTCCCGGAAGTTTGTCAGAATGCCCCAATGTCATGAAAACTACAACATTGTTTAATCGGCAAAGGAAATAACGCAATCGAACCTACCATGGGTAGGCAATCGCGCCTACCATCAGCTGCTGCAGCTGCTGTGCATGCTGCCTTTGCGCATGCACAGCGGCAGCAAAGCCAGGGAGGAATTAATGGATAGGAAGAAGATGGATGGGAGGGAGGGAGGGAGGGAGAAAAATAGAGGGAGAGATAGAGTGAGGGAGAGAGGAGGGGCGGGAGGGAGAGAAGGAGTGATGGCTGTTAAGAAGGGAGATCAGGCTAAAAATAGAATTAAATAAAAGGAGTTCAATTTGTTTAGAAGGGAATGAAATTATCTAACTGTTTATTAATATTGGTAACGGTGTACGGAGCTAAGAGGGAGTTTCGGACTTCAGCTATAATAAGTTATACACCTCCATACATGTGTTTGAGTGTAATTAACAATAATAATATATATAGAGAGAAAACGGAAAATTCACCGGCGGTGAAGGGAGATCCTTCTCCATCACTTAGTTAGCCCAATAAAATTAGTACAAGTGGCGCTACTCAAAGTGTGATTAACAGAGTTATTTTATTTGTTACTTTAAGTGGTGCCACATGTAATAATTTTATTGGACCACCTAAGCGGCGGTGAAGGAACTTTATTCACTGTCGGTGAATTTTCTGTTCTTTCTCGCTATATATATATATATATATATATATATATATATATATATATATATATATATATATATATATATATATATATATATAATACCAATTGGATATCTTAAAAAGATATACTTACTAAAACAATTAAAATTATAATTTTTAAACAAATCTTATTAAATATTCAGTTCCTAACCGAACCGCATTAGTTTGGTTTCGATACTTACTCCTAATTGGTTCCATTCAGTTTTGTCAAGACTGGCAAAAACCGAACCGAATGCTCACTGCTACTCACATTAATCAAAAGAAAATTGAAATGGCATGCTATCACCTGAAAGAGCCCATGCTGAAGGAAAACAGGAGGCCCAGCTCGCCCCCCAAGCCCATTTTTCCCGTGGACGCGCTGAACTGTCAAAAGGAACCCATCCTTGGTCTTCACCTGATGAAAAGATAAAAAAAATGCATAGTTACAAGAAAAGGGGAAAAAAAATCAAGAACCACAAGAAAATCAAATCGCACGAAAGCAAGGGACTAAAGTGCAAACTGTACGATGTGCTCTGTGCACGGGTATCCTAAGGGCTGGAGCATCTGAGCGCAGAGACCACCGTCGGTCGCCGGATTCCTTTTGAGGAGTCGAGTTAGGTTTGATTCGGCGGAGCACGCTGCGAGTAAAAGCGCGATGAGGAGAGAGGCCGTGATCGTCTCCATTTGGGGACGGGGAGGGGAGGCGGAGGATCGGTCGCCGGTCGCCGGTCACCGGCGGAGGATGGGACTCGAGACGTGAGGGATTGGGTTTTTTTTTTTTTTTAGTTTCACTTCTCAACTGATGGAAATGGGAGAGGGTAAGAATATCATGGGATTGTTGAGTCGGAATAAAGACATCGCCACGTGTGTGGATAGGGATGAAGGGAGGGGATGGGAAATTTTCTATAAAAAATATATAAAATATAATTATCTGATTTTTAAAATGATCCAGTTCTATTTGAACATAGCAGTAACGGTAATATTTATAGATCAAATTTTAGTTCTTTCTATATAAAATTTTGAATTATAAAAATAGAATTTTTATTTTTAATTTAAAATTTTATATATGACAGATTAAAATTTGGTCCGTAAATGCATTTATTATCATCTCTCTAACAAATATTTTTTATTTAAAAGAAAGGAAAATTATAAATGAACCCACCTTTTCTTTTTCCGAGTATCCATTGACAATTTAGTTGGGAATTTCTAAACCAGTGCACCCCCAATGTTAGGCCATGTTTGACTTTTGGAAGTGGATGAGGAAGAAAAAAAAATTGAGATAGTTTTTAAAATAAAAGTTTAGAAAAAGAGTTTTTTTTAATAAAATTTAATTGTTTCTGTACTTACTCTCTTGAAAGTAAGAAGTGTAATAAAAAATAATTTTTATTATTAAACAAAATAAATAATAATATTAATATATTTGTTACTTAAGTAGAATTGAAAAATAATGATGAGAAACTAATAAAGAAATAATATTTTATCTTATTCCTTGAACTTAAAAAGCGCTTCCAACCAAAAAGAAAAAGAAAAAAGAAAAAGTAAGAATGCCACATAAAATTCACATCATCAGTAATGGAAATAGTTTATAATTATTTTCTTAGCCAAATAAATACATGAAATAGAGTGGAAGTAGTTTTACTTCACTATTTACATTATACTTTCATGCAAACAAACGCATTCTTAGTGTGCACACCTTTTTGTTTAGTGAGACTACCATCAATTTTGAAAAAAAAAATAAAAATTCTTAGTGAGTCCACTCTGCTTTCTCCCTATTATCCCTATCTCATTTCTCCCTCAATTTTCACATCTCCTTCTCATTTCTCCTATACTTCTCACTCATCCCAATCCTCATCCCCTCTCTATTGTCCTCTCTCGCGACTGCTTCTCTATCTCAATTCCCCCCCAATCTCTTTCTTGCTAGAAGGAGTATGGTATGGGGCAAAAAACAAAAATAATTTTGACATAAAAAATAAATAATAAACTTGTAAATTTGCTGATAGAGATCAAAACTTCATAATCTTGAATTCTTTGGTAACCGATACAAATAAAAAACAGAGATTTTGTCATTAGATTAGATTTTTTTACAAAAAAAAAAAAAATGTACTTGGATAGTAATGAAGACATTAGAATTAGAGCATAATTAAATAACATACATATTCAATTTAACGATGGAGTCCATCTCCGTGGCAAAAAATAAAATTTGTGTCTGTCAAGTAAATCTATGAAATAGTGTCTATAATGTTCTCCCCTTGAAACCATACACAAAGCCTTTTAAAGGGTATCGGTAAAGCGAAATGAGATCCATCCTAACCCATTGAGCATATTACATCGGGCTATCCACATTATATGCTCTAAGGATGTTTTTATTTGTATGAAAATAAAGAGAAAATAGTGGAAGTAAAAATAAAGTGGAAGTTACTTATACAATAATGAGATGGATTATATGTGGTAACCCAACTTCTCAAGTCTACTTCACATAGAATTTGGGTGGAAAAAAATTCGAAGTAAGAAGTATTATAATTTATTATCTTGTATTTTACATTTCTTTTTTTTTTCCCAAAAAATAATTATTTTATTCATCTTCCATCAATTCTTTCTTCTAAAAAGTAAAAAATAAATGTTAGAAGTACGAGGCATTAGACTTTCAATTTTTTATTTTTAAAAGTAATCTTTAATTTTTTTTTTCTTATTTCCACTATTTCTAAATATCCAAATACACTTTAAATAGATAATAATTCTTACAAAATCAACTTTGCTCGAAAATGGAGTTTGATGCAGGAGCAATAGCTTTGGCTCGTTTAAGCCACCACTGCAAATTTCTTAGCTCAAAAGAGAACGTACACTTTTCTTTCTTTCCTTTGGCTTTAATGGGCACAAAACTCCAAAACTACCGCTACAATCCAAATCTGATTCGCTTGGCCTTTTATTTATTGAAAAAAAAAAAAAAAAACTGTCTCTTTCTTTAACTTATTAAACCCTTATTGGCTTTTCCGTTGCCCTCCTCCCCTCAATAATGGGAATTTCTAGTACGCCCAATGTTTTCCAAGGTGAGTTTTAAAAATTAAAAAAAAAAATTACATCACTAAAAAATTAAAATTTACTAAAAAAAAAAAAAAATGGAACCGCATGTAGAAATTCTCCTCAATAATTCATTTCAAATAGACTGGCACTCATAATAAAGGGATCAATAGACCAATATTTTGATCCATATTATTTAAGATATTAAATGAGAAAAATAATTTTTTTTTATTTTCAATATAAAATTTTGAATTTGACAGATTAAAAATTTACTCATAGACCGATCAATCTATCATCACTGCCCCTTAAAGATTCCTTAAAGATTCCTTCTCCTCCATTCAAACCTGAAGAATCCACAAATTAATCCATGCCGCAGGACTACATGTATTATGTTACAATTTATATTGTTGTAATTAAAACCGCAATTATTGTTGTATTTGACTTGAAAATTACAAATGAAAATTGAAATTACAAAAAAATTTAAATATTATTTTTTTATTTTTAAGAGGTATGAAAAAAATCTCATTTATCAATAATATATTCGCTACTTTCAAAGATGAGGATAAAAGTGTTTTATATACTTTTTTTTTTTTTTTTTTCCGCAACTTTTAATTACAGCAAATATATAAATAATTGGAAACGTAAATTACAACTGCAATTACACTCAAATACGAGAAAGGCGCCCCTTACAACAAAAATGGTTACAATTGCACTAACTTTACACACTCACGCATACAACCATAACACTCTCCATTAACGCCACTAAAAGCCCTCCGTCTCCTCCACTTAAACCTCAATTATCCAAATTAATCCACACTTAACTTCACTAACCACTTTGTTCAGGCCAGTTACAAGAAACTAACAAGAAAAACAAACAAAACTAAAGCTAATCTCAGGAAAATTAAAAAAAGGACCGATAATCGCCTGATACCATTGTTTCTCAATTGAAGGAATTGAGGGTAGACAACAGGATCAAGTAAAATTCAACAAATTCTTGTAGAATCGCAGGGGAAAGTGGATGATCCATTCAATAAATGGTAATAATTTAGGATGCAAAATCAAAACCCAATCTAATCCTATAGATCGATCACTCCCCCTGCTGATGACGAAGAAGATGATGACGATGGTGATCCGCCTTTCTTGAAGGCGCCAAAATCAGTGTTCATCTTCTCAAAGTGCCCGATCGAGAGCAGCGCCATGGACAGCTGTACCTCGTCCCTCCCCCACGTCCCCGGCGCCTTTCCCGCAACCGGCGGAGCCAGGCTAGGGAGCCCGCGCCGCGGCATGTGCCAGGGCTGCAGCAGCGGCAGTAGGTAGACCGACTGCAGGCGGCGGAACCCGCCGAGGGCCAGCACGACCGCCCGCAGCTGGTGGGCTCTGTACCCGATGCTGGCCCAGTGGCGGGTGCAGACCGCCTCCCAGATCCGCTCGTCCTCCACCATCCGCCGCCACCGCCGGCTCACGCACGCCGCACGCGCCAGCGTCCGCGCGTCCGCGCGCTTCAGGATCTCCAGCACCAGGTCCTCCCCTAGATCCGCCGCCTCCGGTGAGCTTACCGCTTTCTCCTCCACCTCTAGAAATTTCATCTTTTTCTTAGAATCTTGATCGGATTCGGCGAGGGACAACGCGGAGCTCTTCATTTTAGTTTTTGTCTGGGGTTTTGAGTTCCGGCGAACAAACTGCTGCCATCTTCTTGCAGCATTTAAAGGCAGCAACTTCTCGTTTCCGCAATTAAGACACTTTAAAGATTGCCTTTCTTGCGGGTGTGCCCTTGTTTTTGTCGTGATGCTACGCCGTAGAGTCACCTAGCCGTCGAGTGGGCCCCGCCCGTCAGTGACTGGGTGTCCTGGGTTGGTTTTGGGCCTACAAGATCGGGTGGATATTTATTTTAATAATCAGGGATTTGGGCGGTTGAGGAGGCAGGATGAGTCAAACTGAGTGATTTGTTGGGAGTTTCAAAGGAGCACACGATTTCTCCCAGTGAGCCCACTTTATAGTGTTTTCTTGGAAGTCAGAACAGTTAAAAGTGGGCCCACAAAGAAAAAAAGTGTGCTCCTTTAGAAACTCCCGATTTGTTCGGATGCTTAAGGGGTTATTGGGTCGCAATTTCTTTTTTTTTTTTTTTTTTTGAGCATAATTGGTCGGTTCGTAAATTTGGAATTGGATTTTGATTTGGATTCTGGTCTTGATTATTGTGAACTGTTAGTCAAATTTACATCCACAAATCTATGTGAGTTTCGAAAAGTAGCGCACCGTTTTTTCTAGTGAGCCAACTTTATAATGTTTAGATTTTGAGTCCGAATAAAAAAACCACTAAAAAGTTGTTGGTGTGCTCATTTGGAAACTCCCAAATCTTTACTTTGTTTGAAGGATTTATTCATAGAAAAAATAGCTGGCCTGGTCGGTTTCACCTCGTTTTTCATGGGAAAATTTGTGGGGTTCAATGGTTTTGGATTTTTTTTTTATATGTTATTGAATTTTATTAGAGAATGAGAAAGAATTTTACTATTTTGGAATAATATTTGAGTGAATCTTACTAAATTCATAGTACTTTTTTTATTATTTAAAGTGGCCTTTCCAGACACATGCCAGGACGGTGGTGTGATTGGACTAGTGAGATGGATCGTGACTGGCACGTGCCGTGCGTGGCAGGCAAGTGGGCTGCCCCAAGCCTACCAACCTATTCTAAATAAATTTCAATCCAAATGTGTAATCCAGCAACTCGTTAAATGTCAAAAAAAATAAAAAATATTCTTCAATAATATAATATATCATAATGGTCTAAATATATAAATAATCAATGAAAAAAATTGTTTGGTCGGTGAAAATCTATCGGACTCTAAATTAACCATCCAACAGAAATTGGGCAACTGATATTTAAGTGCTTAAAAAATCCACCTGATCAAGCCAAACTTGTAAAATCACGTACAAAATTAAATAATATACCAACATGTCTTAGTTATTAGCATCGTATAGAACGAGTTAGTTATTAGCATCATGTAGAACGAGTTACATATTGGTATGAACCCTTTCCCTCTCAAAATTTTCCAATCCACTACGAAGCACTCGAGAACTCAATTTTTTTGGTTTTGCATAATTAAATTTAAAAAAGGAATTGAAGACGAGAGGGTGCCTGAGCAGTCTTGTTCAAGAATTTTGTGTGCTCGTTGAGAGTTAAAATAGGTTTGAGTTTGTTCGATAGAGAAGAGAGATGTGTGCTCTTGTAAGGAGAGACGAAGAAGAGCTTACACTTGTCCAAAAAAAAAAGATAGCAAAAGATAGCAAATTTGTAACTAAAACCAAAATTAACGGAGTGTACTTTTAGACATTTCGGGTGTGCCCTTAGAATCTACCTCTCGGATGCCTCCACCTTTTTGTTTTGAGCCCCTTAAATGTAAGAGAAAAATCTGATAGGCCACGGCCTTGTTACCATGTTAGATGCCCACTCTCCACAGAGGCCCGCGGGTCGAGCCAAAAAATGTCAAAGGCGAACCTTAAGCACTGGTTAGATGCCCATTTAACCGTGCCATTCAGTGAGGTAAGCAGGTTAACCGGTGAATCCACGGAACCTGGCGAGTGGCGACTCCGTCTCTCACGGCCATCAGCCGGTAAACCTTTCTCATCTTGACTTGCTATATCCGGTCAGGTCCCGGTTCTTGTGGCGATTAGAGAAAGGGCACACTCTCTTCTCCCCTCTCGCTTCACATTTTGTCTATTCTCTCTCTAAAGCCAACCAGATCGGCTGATCGCCGAAGCCTTCAGGTTCCAAAAAAATCTCGCCTTTTTCCTTATTTTTTTCTCCTTTTATTTTTTGATTTGTTTCTGTTGATCTCTTTTGCTAGGGATCCAAAGTTGGTTTTTTTAATATATATATATATATATATATATATATATATATATATATATATATATATATATATATATGAGAATTTTGATTCGAGGAAATAAATCGAAACGAACTTCTGGTTTCGAATCGAGATGCAAAGTTTGAGCCTTTCGTTTTTTTTTTTTAAATAATGGTGTAGGTTGAATCAAATGGCTGCTGGAAGAGGAATCAACCAGCTCTTGAGAAAGAGATTCAATTTTCAGCTATCTGTGAGTTTTTGGCAATTTCTTCTCTTTACTGAAATTGCTAATTATGAAGTTGGGATTTCTAGTGTGTTTTATATAGTTTTAGCGTTTTAGGGTTATAATTAATTGGCATCAAACAGAAACAAGTTTGCTTGTGGCAATTCATTGGATTTTGTAACTTTTAGTCTAAAATTTAAAATGAATTTGATGAATGGAATGGTTGTGTGTCAGCTCTCAAAGACTTAATTTTAATGATTTAAATATTTGCAAAATTATATCTTGGAAACAATTAAATGATGGCCTGGATAGTGTTTGGAACTCTTGCTAGATTTACTCTGTTATGCTTCTCAAAATGTTCTATTTCTGGATGCATGATTTTGTACACAACTTCTGTATGTGTGATTTGGGGGAGAGACAGTGATAAATTAACCAATTAGTGTTCGCAGCAGAAATTCTTTGCCTTCCTTCTATTGAATTCAACTTAGATTACAACGAAAGTGAACAAGAAAAAGAAAGAACAAACGAGAGGATTTTATATATCAATCGCTCTCTTTTACAATATGATGTAGGATCTGTGTGGCGATGGGATCTGTCAAGCAACTCCTTTGGACGATCTGACGTCGAACTCTTCTCTTGAAGATGACGGCCGACTGTAGAACTGATCTCCTCTGGTCTTGATTCGTTCAAGGCTCTGTGCGTAACTCGAACTTCTCAAAAACTCTCCAAAAGGGATCTCCAATGCCGAAAAGAAAAACCCCTAGGGTTTCCCCAAGAGGGTATTTATAGCTTTAGGATCATATGAGAGTTTCTATCTAAATAGAATTTGTACTCATCAAGGATTCCAATCAAATATTTTAGTTTTGATTTAAATATCTTGATTTAGAGTTCTGATCGGACTTAATTTGGGTATTTGGATAAGCCCAAATCATAATCTCAATCAATTTCAGATTTTGGTTATCTGCTCACGTGGAGCTAATCGCATCAAAACGCGGAGCTAAAAGACCAGAACGCGGAACTAGCGCGGAGCTATTGAATAGCTCCGCGTTTCGTTCAAACGCGAGGCTAATATAGCCAAAACGTGGAGCTACAGAGTTAGCTCCGCGTTCTGTTGTGGAAAACTCTATTTATTTAGAAATTTTCACTGCCAACAGAACCCCCTCCAAAGTTTTAAAAATGGCTTAGAACTTAGCAAATTTTGAAATACTTTGGATCTTCAAATTGGAAACGCGGAGTTAAAATACTAAGTTTATCTCGCGTTTCGTTCACTTGCGCGGAGCTAAATAGCTTCGCGTTTTAGTGAGTAATTGCTCATTAATTGCTCAGTAATTACTCCGAACCTTTCGTCGAATACCAAGAGGTGGGTTCTCTCATTTAAATAGAGTCTCTGACTCTTCTTCTTCATTCGAAGAGTCGAAGAATCCAGAGCTCAGGCGACCGAGCGACTTATGTCGACGAACGATCTTCAACCGATCTTTTTTCGATTCTCCGTAGATTTTCATCATTAGGATGTCATCTAAGAAGAGCACGGCGCCGCGCGCCTCCTCACCATCGGCGGCCATCGTTAGCAGCGGCGGCAGTGGCCGAGGGAGCGGATACAGCAGTAAACCAATTCATGCCGCACCCTTTGGAGGTAGAAATCTCAACTTTGCGGACTCCTTAGAACGATTTTTGCGTGTTTTGGCTCGGTTTTAACCGACTAACCATTTTTGAACCGGCGAGATCGCCGTTCTCCGACCGTAAGGCTTGGGAAGAAAGGAGAAGACGGAGAAGATCTCTGGTCTTCTTCTTATGCGAAGTTATCGCGTCATTCTCGCGTTTAAAATACGGGGCTATTTTAACTAGCAGTCGCATTTCAACGCGAGGCTATTTTGACTAGCAGTCGCGTTTTAATGCGAGGCTATTTTGACTAGCAGTCGCGTTTCAATGCGAGGCTATTTTGATTAGCAGTCGCGTTTCAACGCGAGGCTATTTTGACTAGCAGTCGCGTTTCAACGCGAGGCTATGCGCGAAGTTATTTTTCAACTCCGCGTTTTTACACTTAGTAGATTTTTCGAGTTTTTTCTAACTCTTGATTCTTCTTTTACAGTGGGGTATTCTGACCAGATCCTTTTTGAAGAGGAGTGCATTTGGCTCTACCAGTCTTCATCTAAGGAAGCCAGAAGCATATGCTTTACAACATAGTTGCAGGTTTCAAGCTCTGGTTCCAAAAGATAAACTTTTGAAGGAGTTACAAGAACTCTGCGACAGCTCATTAAGTTTTCTTGAGGACTATTTCTGTTAGATGACAATCTCTGTTGCTTTCCAAAGCAATAGAGATAATCATCTAGGGCTTTTACCATGTCGAATCCAACTTGTGCATCTTCATTAGGATTCTTGTAGCAGTATCTTCAGATGATCCACTAAGAATTTTAAACAGATCATAGCTGATATTTGCAGAAGAGATCTTTTGCGTGTGAACCAGGGAATTTTACCACTCCATGGAGGAAACTCGTCTGGTTATTGATGAGTCGATGAATAGGTTGAAGCTTTTGGGAGAGGTATAACTCCCTCTTCTTCTGTAATCTTTTGCTTCATGACTAAAGACAACTCTTTTGACTCTTTTAGCTGTTGGTTTCAAGAATTTTTGCTTGCTCAACAAATAGATGGTTCATAGTTTTGGTAAAACAATCTAAGGCTCATTTGCGTAACTTAGACTTGTTAGTACGTGAAATGATCGGATAAGGATCATTTAACTTAGACAGAGGCGCTTAATTGCACATGCCTTAGTTTGATGGAGGCAGCTCAAGGCTCTCATGCGTAACTTGAATTGCACATACCAAGATGATCGCATCATAATCATCAGATTTTGGCAGAGGCGCCTAATTGCACATGCCTAGTCCAAGTGCTCTCACGCGTAACTTGAACAAAGATGAGAATAATCCAAATCATACTGTCAGAGTTAGGAATTTAACATGACAGAGTTTATGGGATTTTTAGCAAACCCCCAGCTATCAACGGATTTGATTAGTCTTTACCAATCGCCGTTTGCGTTGGGCTAGCCATGCTATTCCCCTCAGCATGGTGAGTTGTCGAGAAATTGATTTCCTCTCCCATTTTCCTTTAACAGCATTGGGTAGTTAATTTCATACTTTTACCCCAGTATGATAGGGTTGGCGAGGAACTTGATCTTCTCTTCCCTTTGCTTTAACAACATTGGGCAATTGATTTTATACTTTTACCCCCAGTATGATAGGATTGGCGAGGAACTTGATCTCCTCTTCCCTTTGCTTTAACAGCATTGGGCAAAATTTTTTATTTATAGCACTCAATTAGCCATTCCAATGGCTAGTAAAAGTAGCGGAAACAACATGATGTTTATCATCGTAAATATTTTCGGCATCCTCAGCCAAATTCGGCTGTTAATCAATGATGACGACTTTATTACAACTGTGGTTTGGAGCGTATCCAAAGGGCTAGCTTGCAAGTGCGGGCTGCCCGTACTTGGTGTCGATATTGGCTTCCCTACTGGTACAGGGATCGCTCTGGCAGGGAACTCATTGATTCGTAGTACTAAAGTTGCCATATTTGCAGAAGCTTTCTTTTGTTCCTCTTTAAGTGTGAGAACTCTGGCTTCTATCAATGCCTGAATTCGGTTCTTAAGAGGATAGCAATTCTTAGATGGGTGGCCGACGTTCCGATGGTACAGGCAATAGTTGGGGTCGTTGGTTTTACCAACGTCTTCCGGTTTTTGATTCTCCGGAAGTTTCAACATGCCCTTTCTAAGGAGGAGATGGAATAGAGTATCTGTCTGCTCCGTCTTGAATGTATAAGTTCTATCTTGTCGGGGCCTATTTTGACCTGTACCTCTCGGATTCTAAGGTCTTGGCTATGGATCTGCAACTGTCGCCATCATAGCCTTCCCTTTATTTTTAGGATTATGTGGATATGACCTGTTATTCGTAGAGTTTCTCGTGCTACGAGATTCCTCAATCCGGCGAATTATATCTTCCGCCTGCTCTCCCTGCCTCAGAAGATTTTTTCAAGTTTTGGACTCTACAGCTTCCATTCTTATCAGCACGCCAGTTCTGAAATTATACTTGCAGGTTTTTTTCAGGGTTTCGTGGGTCATACCGTGTCGACAATACACGGATTTTTCCCTGAAGCGTTCAATGAAACTTTTGACCGATTCTTCTTCCCTTTATTTCGTCGCAATGAGGGAATGAACCGATATTTCGGTATCATCCTCAAAGAAACGTGCCAAGAACTGTTTCTCGACATCATACCAAGCGTTTATGGTTCCCGGGGGCAACTGTATAAACCATATAAAGGCAGGCCCTCGCAGGGTGCTCGCAAATATCTTGGCCATTATGAGATCATTTCCTATCAGATAACCTGTCTGCGATAAAAAGTAATATATGTGCTGGCTTGGGGACCCCTTCCCGTCATATGACTCCAATTTGAGGGGTTTATATTTTTTTGGATGAGGTGCCAAATCTCATTCAGGCGGGTATGGTCTTGAAACCACCGATTCTTTCAAGTCTTTCTTGTGCATTAAGGCATCCAGTTGGTTTTGCAATTTTTCGATCTTTTCTCCATGAGGATCATGGAAAGAGTATTTATCATCATCCTCATGTGTCGAATAAACATTTTCTTCTTTAGTTTCTTCATTTGTCTTAGGTGGCGGTTCCGAAAAAGTTTTAGCCTTATCATCGGCTATTTTCTGGGTATTTTCGACCACTTTTAGAAGCATTAATTTGAGGTCTTCGATAGCCTTTTGTTGGCTTAGAATTATTTGTTTATGAGCTTCCAACCTCTGGTCGACATCATCGGATTTATCCACCATATGTGATGCGAGCCTCCTTGGTCGGGAAGAAATGTATGAATGTGAAGAGGCTATGGCTGAATTGTCGGAGTCATCGTCGTAGGAACTTTTTGCAAGTTTCTTGTATTTTCGAGGAGCGACAGCGCCTGATTTGAGCCGGGTGAAATGATGAGGTTCTTCATCGTCTGCATCTGACTCATATTCTTTTTTCATAATCTTTTTGCCCTTGCCGACCATATTTGAAGTCACCGCCTTTACCTCTTTTTCCCTGATTTGATATCTCAGATTATTCTTCCTCCTTTTCGGAGTATGAGACTCAATTATTCTATTAAATAAAGAAATTCTTTTCTTACCACAGCAGCAACTATTCAGTACAGCTGATATTATTTGCTCGCAATGGCATGTTGAATGTGACTGAGTTTGACTCTTTTTCTTTTTACTCGTCAAATAATCTCTGAGATCAAGTATTTTAGAAAATAGAGAATTTTCAGTTATATTTTGGACATGGGGCCCACTTGGCTGATGGAGGAGTCCAGGAGCTTGCTGTAACCCCCATGACTGGTAACCCCCATGACTGGTGGCGTTATCTGCGCTATACCTATCAACCTTTATTCTGTATAATGGCTGATTTACGCGGGGCTGGGACATAGCCTCGCGTTTTACGCTAGCTTCGCGTTTTACGCTGACTGGGCGTTTTTGTAGAAGTTTAACTTCTGTTTGTTTAGCCTCGCGTAAAGGAGTATCCTCACACGCTGGCATTATTTTGCGATTATCGCAAGAATCCTTGGCTTCGCGTTTAACGCTTGGCTCAAGTTTTTGTTCAAGTTCAATAGCCTCGCATGGGGAGTTTTTACTACATGCTGGCTTATGCTCGTGTTTTACGCGAGTTTTTACAATCCATCACACGCTGGCATGAAGTTAGCTTCGCGATTTGCTACGCTAGCCTCGCGTTTTACGCTGGCTTGGCGTTTCTTCAGAAGTTTACCTTCTGGAATCTTAGGCCCGCGTGGAAGAAAATTCCTGCATGCTGACTTACTCTTGTGATTAACACAAGTCATAACTTCGCGTCTAGCGCGATTTTTACGATTAACGACAATTTGCCAATCGTCTTCGCGATTTACGCGGAGCTGGGGAACCTTGCGTTTATCGCAAGTACTACTGGCTTCGCGTTTATCGCTAAGCTCAGTATTAGCCTCGCATGGAGAATCACACGCTGGCTGTGAGGAAATTTTATCCTCGCGTTTATCGCGAGTGTCAAAAATCTTGTGTTTCTCGCAAGTTATGCTGGCTTTGCGTTCATTGCTAAGTCCAGTAATAGCCTCGCGTGGAGAATCACACGCTGTTTTTAAGGAGATTTTATACTCGCGTTTATCACGAGTGTCAGAAATTTTGCGACTAGCGCAAATCTTACTGGTTTCGCGTTTCTCGCTAAACTCAGTAATAGCCTCGCGCGGAGTATCACACGCTGGCTTTTCCTTGCGATCAACGCAAGTTGTAACTTTGCGTTTAACGCGATAATGACTGGTCTCGCGATTAGCGCAAGCCAGTTTGCGAGGGAGCATAGCCTCGCGTTCTATGACGTTAGCCTCGCGTCCAAGGCGGGCTTTGAGGGTTTTTCGCCTTGCTCTCCGATTTCTATTTTGGAGTTGGATTCTGGTCAATCCAGTTCCCAGGCCTTCTTCGGCAGTAGAGAGGCCATTCTCTGTTAGGATTTCCTGCCCAAACGACTCTATGGTCGCGGTCTCTAAGGATCCCCGTTCATCGGTGGATACCTTTTTACCCGTTACTCGGGTATTGGAGCGCACGCGACGATAGTGTCGTGTTTCATCCAGGTTACCTGTTTCAGAGGAGAGGTACTCCGCGTACTTCTGCTGGTCGATTTCAACGACGAGCATATCTACGTCGGATCCGATCCTATCGACGTCAGATTGCGCCACGATCTCTTTTTCGATGAAAAAGACTTCTCCCACTGTGGTCGCCAGTTTGTTCGCAGCAGAAATTCTTTGCCTTCCTTCCATTGAATTCAACTTAGATTACAACGAAAGTGAACAAGAAAAAGAAAGAACAAACGAGAGGATTTTATATCTCAATCGCTCTCTTTTACAATATGATGTGGGATCTGTGTGGCGATGGGATCTGTCAAGCAGCTCGTTTGGACGATCTGACATCGAACTCTTCTCTTGAAGATAGCGGCCGACTGTAGAACTGATCTCCTCTGGTCTTAATTCGTTTAAGGCTCTGTGCGTAACTCGAACTTCTCAAAAACTCTCCAAAAGGGATCTCCAATGCCGAAAAGAAAGACCCCTAGGGTTTCTCCAAGAGGGTATTTATAGCCTTAGGATCATATTAGAGTTTCTATCTAAATAGAATTTGTACTCATCAAGGATTCCAATCAAATATCTTAGTTTTGATTTAAATCTCTTGATTTAGAGTTGTGATCGGACTTAATTTGGATATTTGGATAAGCTCAAATTATAATCTCAATCAATTTGAGATTCTGGTTATCTGCTCATGTGGAGCTAATCGCATCAATACGCGGAGCTAAGAGACCAGAACGCGGAACTAACGCGGAGCTATTCAATAGCTTCGCGTTTCGTTCAAACGCGAGGCTAATATAGCCAAAACGCGGAGCTATAGAGTTAGCTCCGCATTCTGTTGTGGAAAACTCTATTTACTTAGAAATTTTCACTGCCAACAATTAGTCACATTATCAGTGCACGGCTTGTTAAAGTTAAACAAATGTAATTTACTGGTTGCTACTTCTGAGAACCTCTGGAAATTTTCTAGAGAATGTAATCTAACATGGTATGTGATGTATGGTTTTATCATGGTCTATGTTCAGTGTACAGTTTTATTGGTATGATGTGATTAGCTAATCTTTTAGGGTGGTTGTTTATACTTTTCTTCATTTCAGTTAATATGGTTCATCTGTTGCTTCTGTTTCATTTAGTGGTACGAGTGTGTAGTTGGATTATGCTAGGGAAAAAGGGATTTTGAGTGTTTTTATTACCATGTGCACTTTCGTTAGTTTCATTTGCTTGACAGTCCAGAACCTTGATGACCCCAAGTTCACCTTATGGAAACTAGTCTTTCAAAAAACTATCATAACTTCTTTAGGCACACTATTGTTTACCTTATGGAAACTAGTCTTTCAAAAAACTATCATAACTTCTTTAGGCACACTATTGTTCCCTTCAATTGGGAATAAAGATGGCACTTGAAATTGAACCAACATGCCAGTGATGAAAACTGCACCTTAAGGACTGTTGGTAGGGCGTGAGCAGGACAGGACAGGGTTTTTTGTGCCGGGGGATATTTTTTTTTTTTTTTTTTTTTTTTGTGGGGGGGGCGGTGGGGGGGGTGGGGGGGGGGGGGGGGGGGGGGGTGGGGGAGCAAGGTGGGACTTGTTTTTGGTAGGAGGAAGCTGGGCACTCCATAAGGTACACCTATGGAGCAGAACCATTTCAGATTGAGTGCCGTGCCGTGTTCGCACTTGAACAAGACATCAACATTTGCATGACACTTGTAAAACACATATATGATGCTCTTGAGCTATATTGTATCAAAATTCTGAAGATCAAGTGTTGGAAACTATAAAGTCATGTGTTGCTTTAAAAAGACAAAGGTATCTCTTTAGAAAAGTATCTTTAACTAGAGAGAAATTCTTTGTCAGTATAACCTAAATGACTGACAAGCATGAAGGCTTCATAGTTGTATCAAGTGTGGTCTTAGGTTGAACTCTAATATTCTTTTCTTTAATTTAGTCACTTGATTAGAATTTGTGAATTTAAACCGATGAAGATTTATTTTATTTCTTTCATTATTATGTTTTGATATGTGTGATATAGACACATGCATGGACGTGTCACCGTAGCCTGATATCCTATTTTTTAAGGGTAGGCTATTTCGCTTTATTTGTATCGTGTTTGTATCCATGCTTCATAAGGGTACAAGAGTAGTGTTTCATATTTACCAGCACCATTGCGTATGATATATTCAATGAGAGAAAGGAAATGGTTCTGATTGATCTAGGCACTAATGTTCTAACGATTATAATCATCATGCTGCTTGACTATTTATGTAATATGTGTTCGGCGTGGTTGGGTATTTTTAAAAAAAATTTATGTAGTTATGTGGTTCTTGTTGTTTGGAGGCACGAATGATTATATTTGAGGAATAATAGTATTGTTAATCTCTTTCAATGTATTGAGGGCTAACTGAAGGGGTGAGCATGAGAAGCAAAATCTACATTGGGTCTTGGAATGGTTACTTATAAGGTTCGGTGGGTACATCATTTGATGGTTTAGTAGTTCTTATGTCGTTGTTAGAACCGTGCTCTGACTTAGAGTCTAGAGCTGTTGAGAATGTGCAGTTCCACCCATATAATTTTTGCTTTTTTCCTCTATTATATTTCTGAATCTTTTTGCTATGTCTACTTATTTCTTTCTATTCTATAAGAGCAGATTTCTGTATTCTATTCTCTTTCCTTGTTTTGCTTCTGGATGAAATGATACCTGTGAGGTTTTTGGCACTTTAAATGACACCATTTATTTAACATGTATGTGGTGCAAAATTCCCATCTGGTGTTATTAATAAACTGATGTTTATGAAGAATCTTAGTATCCACTCCAGAGAAGAATAGTTCATGTAGGTTTTAATGGAAACAAGTTTTCCACTCGTACACATCATTTTTTCTGAAAGCTATAGCTTATGTACATGTTAGTAGAGGAATACATTTATGGAAGAAGGGAAGGTGGTGGGTTACTAAACAGGTGAGATGTGGTTAAAAAGCTTTGGAACTAGATTGGGGGATACCTCAGGTGGAATAAGGATAAACTTTTCCTGGTTGTTGACAAATGATTAGGTATAATCTTGAATAGAAGAAAGGTAATGTTCTTTTTTATCTATCTAAAACCAGGTTTTCTACTGGAAGTGAAGAAGCAAAGTGAGTAAACTAATCTTGTAGGATTCCGAGTGCTTTGTGCTTTTAACAGTTTTTACAGATGCATTCATTCTTAGATGTGAAATTCTATCTTGAAATGTTTTGAAGGATAACAGACCAGCACCACCATTGATACAAGTATATATAAAAATTAGAGAAAAGGGGGAAAGATGATATTGAAGGGAAATTCTTCTGTCACACTAGATGAACTAATGAGAACTTTATGTATGACATTAGATAAAAATAAAATATGTGTGATGTTTTTTTCTTCATAAAAAGCCCCCACTTTGCAGCTGTCACCACCTTCTTTGAGTCATAAGAGGTAGCTGTGAATGAGCGGGAGCCTGGATTGGCTTGGTCGGAGGTATAGTGGGGTACAAGAGGCAGTTTGGAGGGAGGAGAAGTTTAGATTTGAGTTATCTTCTTGAGAGTAGATTGAGAGTTTATTTGGTGAGGGATTTCCATCTTCTGATGACCCCACTTTGCAGCTGTTGCCACCTTCTTTGAGTCATAAGAGGTAGCTGTGAATGAGCGGGAGCCGAAATGGACTGGCTGGTCGGAGGTATAGCGGGGCACAAGAGGCAGTTTGGAGGGAGGAGAAGGTTAGATTTGAGTTATCTTCCTGAGAGTAGATTGAGAGTTTATTTGGTGAGAGATTTCTATCATCTGATGACCCTACTTTGCAGCCGTCGCCACCTTTTTTGAGTCATAAGAGGTAGCTGTGAATGAGCGGGAGCCGAAATGGACTGGCTGGTCGGAGGTATAGCAGGGAACAAGAGGCAGTTCGGAGGGAGGAGAAGGTTAGATTTGAGTTATCTTCTTGAGTGTAGATTGAGAATTGAGAGTTTATTTGGTGAGGGGTTTCCATCATCTGATAATGAGTGATAATTGTTACAGAGGAAAGAATTAAAGAGGTGGGGACAACAGTAGGGGGGGGGGGGGGGGGATTTGTAATAAAGGCTTAGACATGTTTTACTTTTTTGTCTTATTGCCATGTTTAAAGGTTTTATTTGGCCACATCAGTGTCATAGAAGGATCTTCCTTCTATATCAACTGTTTTCCCATTTCTTTGTATATAAACTAGCCATGGTTCATGCCCCTTACGTATGCTGAAGGCCTCTCCAATGGTGTTACTCTTTGACTTTATGCAGGCCATAACGACGCAGGGCATAGTTGGGAAAAAAGAAATAAAATAAAGCAGACACAGATATTGATGGGGCATGTGTCAAAAGCTAATAATCATATCGAGTCTGAAACCCCACCGTTTCTTTCAAATGAAATAAGAATATGCTGAGATATGATGTTTCCAAACAAATAATCTTATAAACGATAAAACTTATATTTATATGAGTTAGGTACACATGTTTAAAATGCATATATATAGCCATGTCCTTGTTGCTAGATATTGTAGGATTGCCGTGTTTGGTACTCCGTGTCCGTGTTGTTGGAGGACGTGTGTGTGTTCACATATCATAGATTACCGTGTCTGGTACTCCGTGTCCGTGTTGTTAGAGGACGTGTGTGTTCACATATCATAGGAGGCAATTATTCGATTTGTATTTCTACGAAAATTCTTTTGATTGCCTGCTGATAGAAATAACATTTTAAAGTCAGTTCTGTTGATAATCTGCTAATATATTCTGTCTTTCAACTTGCAGTCATCATTTCTCTCAAAGCAGGAACAGGAGGTTACTACGTCTGCTGGTGTGAAGTCCGTAAGGGCATTGGCACTTCTCGGAGCCGGTGTTTCTGGAATTTTAAGCTTCTCTACCATAGTATCTGCTGATGAAGCAGAGCATGGTCTAGCATGCCCTAGCTACCCTTGGCCTCATAAAGGCATTCTTAGTTCCTATGACCACGCATCGTGAGTATACGACTATTGTCGTCTGTATTAAAATTTCTCAGTACAACATTTATTCTGATAGACACCAAACAACCTCAGTTATCCAAAATAGATTATTTTAAAATATAAGCCATATTAATATCTCGTTGAAATATGTGTCATTTATACTACTGAACAAAACTAGTCGAATCATGGTGTATAATTTCTGGTATAGTCTCATAAGCTTTGTTAACTTTTTAATAAAATAGGTTTGGTTCGGAAACTAGTCAGATATGTGCATAACTTTCTTTGTCAGCAATGGTTTAATCTTTAAAATATTTTGCTTGCCTGACCATTATATTTAACACTGATATGAGCAGGATTCGCCGGGGCCACCAAGTTTACCAGCAAGTTTGTGCTTCCTGCCATTCAATGTCTCTGATCTCATATCGGGATCTTGTCGGTGTGGCATATACAGAAGAAGAGACAAAGGCTATGGCTGCTGAAATCGAGGTGGTTGATGGTCCTAATGATGAAGGTGAGATGTTTACCCGTCCTGGTAAATTAAGTGACCGGTTCCCTCAGCCATATGCAAATGAACAAGCTGCAAGGTTTGCAAACGGTGGGGCATATCCCCCAGATTTGAGCCTGATAACCAAGGTAATACCACCATAATGAACTCTGGTTGCTTGCGTTTTGTCTGGTCCATCAGCAGTTCTTTAGTATAACATTTTCCCTTCTTTTTCCTTTCACAGGCACGCCACAATGGACAGAACTATGTATTTGCTCTTCTCACTGGCTATCGTGATCCTCCTACTGGTGTTTCGGTAGTAATCTTTCCCAGATTGAAAACACAAGATTTTCCTTGTATTGTTACCATTTGATGGTGTTCAATCGCCACCTGCAATTTTTGGCTGAATGCACATGCCTTCTAAATGCAAAACAATATTAAGGATTAAGAAAAGCTTCAACCATGCATGATACTATTCAGTTTCAGCTCAACATGATATATAATCTCAATTTAGAACTATACATTTGCACTTCATTTCTTTTTCCTGTGTAAACAATCACATTTCACACTCTCTGTTTTATTGACTCTAACAAAGATCCAATAGAGGGATTCCTGATTTATGTCTTGCCCGACTTCTCATAATCTCTCGTCACCAGTATTTTATATATACACAGTGTGTCTGTAGCATGTGTTTTTATCAATTGTTTTGCCGACACTGGATTATTTCAATTTTCAAGATAGATAACTTTTTTTGCTAGTCAAATAAAAGAAAAGAAAATTACGAGAAAATCAAAAAATAGGAAAGTGAAAGTAGATTAAGTGTCATTGACATACCAAATATAGTTTCAATTTCTCCAGTGTCACATTACTACTCACAGCGGCAAGAAGAGAGAGTTGCGACTGATTGGTTATCATCTGGTTCTTCTTTATATGCTTGTTTGCAGAAAATAATTCTCACACTGATTGTTGGTATCAATTTTTTGGGAAACGCTTGCACTGTAATCTTTATGTAGCAACAAAATGATATCAATAGGTATGTAAGTGTGAAACTGGGTTAGCCCGGCCCATAACACCCCTTGTCGCTTGAGGAAAGTTCATTGTTCGGTTTACAACAACCTCAAATGAGAGGTTTGACTTGGTTAATTAATCAGGGTATGGTCCTATTCTAAAAAAAACATATAAAAAATCAAGTTTTAATTTTGATTCAGAGTATAGGGCGAGTTTATGTATTTCCTTGAGGCTTATTGGTTGGCTCCAAGCCTTCAACTTGGTTATTGAAGTTTTAATGTTGATTCACAATGTATGACAACTTTATGTAATTCCTCATGGGAGAAAAGGGTACATGGTGAGGCATATTGTTTGGCTCCAAGCCGCCAACTTGGCCAAGTGCTTTTACCATGATTGCAAAAGCGGACTTACTCTATGTAATATAAGTTATATACCCAGCACCATCGTGTTCAGCTGGACCTAGTTTAGCAGTGTCATTAGTTGGACATCAAGGCTCCATCCTTCTGTTATCAATCTATCACTGCCATCTCTGTTTCTGAGCTTTTAGCTTGCAACAATTTGTCCCACTTGTCTCTTCTCATATCTTTGGCACTAAACAGTCAGCCTTCCTCTTTCAGGCTAAAGCCGTCTGAGTCGTCTACATTGTCATTTAATACCTCAATAGTTATGTACACAATGAAACCTGATGTATCTCCTTATTTGTTGTTTAATGTCTTCTTCATTATGTGTCACCCTGAGTAGATACCTGTAAGTAATCTTGTTCTTAATCATCTTCTCATCTCCACCCACTTGACTTTTTGTAATCTCTCTTTTTGTCATTTCATTTGAACTGCCACTTCCTCTTGATGAATAAAGATGATGAAAACTTGATGAACAAGGATTGAGCGTTTGTTTCATCCATATAAGCTTGTAACATTGTCTAATTGTTCTATTTGCCTTTTTGTTTTATTATTGATCTTTTGATCTCTCAGTCTTGAGTGTACAGTGTTTAGGTAGATGTTGTGGTTTGGGTTGGGCTATACGAGGAAGTATGCACCTAATAGAGGACAAGGTTGAGTGGACTTGTTTTGGGCCTTTTGGTCCTCATGCGGTTCTCTAAATCCGAGAACAGTTGTATGCCAGATATTGAGGTTCAGTCATGATATGCAAGGAAGTGTTTAATCATTAATGATGAAACTTTATCTAGGACAACGTTTGTGAACTCGGTTTTGGCAGTTTATATAGTTTGAGTTTCTGCAGCCTTTGTTTTGTCATTTTCTTTTAGAAAGATAATTTGTTTTTTGGTTTATGGTTTACCTTTGATTGTTTGATCATTGTTGGCTTTTGATTTTCTAGAGTATGATGGATTAGTTCGAGTACAAGGAATACAGTTCGTAACAAATTTGATTTTAGCTACAAACTTATATTAAATATTTACGTGTGTAAATTGTTAGGTGTATTACTACATCAATAATTTATTGGGTAATTATGCATCTCAAACGCAATTATTCTATTTGATTTGGTGTATCCCAAACCCATTTTATAACAGACCCGAATTTTTTTTGGACAAGTGTCACAATAGATTAAATAGGTATGCATTTCAAAAAATATGATGTTGCACCAGTATGGCTCTGCCAAAATTCATGGATATAGAAAAATACAGATACGTGTTGGATATGATAAGCACAAAATTATTATATGTATGTGAACTAGTGTGCGTGCGTGCGTGTATTATCTATGGCTTGAATTTTAAGACTGTAATGATATGAAAACCCAATTAAGTTGGATAATGTATAATTTTTTCAGGTTATACGAAACAAGGGTCATCAGAATATTCATAATTCTTCATTTCTTCTTTAAGAAATATTATACAAACTGAGCTACAAATCAAATGAAGTTGTAAGTCTATCATTTATGCATAAGATTTTAAGTGCTTAGCTTCGATACATCTCTGATATATCTTTGATATGTATTGATGCATTAAATTTTTAGCTGCAGCAAAGGTGCATCTGACAAGTATCTATCAGATATTCGGGTGTCAAACTGTTGGATATGCATTGGATGTGAGTATGTATCGATGATTGGACATTTATGAAATATAGATATATATCGATGTAACCATACCCAGATTAGGTCAATAGTAACTTGCATTTTTTTCATATCCACTGAGACTTAATCTGATGTATGTTCAAAAAATAAATAGTAACTAGCCTTAGTTTGTCTACGGGGTTGGCCAAACCTGTTTTCATTTAAATTAAATCGAAGCAAGAGTTTGTAACTTTTTATGCATATAAACCCTACTTTCAAAGAATTGGAGTTTTGCTAATTCCTTTTTGACACAAAAAAGGGAGGTTGGAAACTCAAATATGGTTGGCCAACTTTATTTGTCACCTAAACAAGCCTTGATTCCACTATTTTGGAGTTTGGATTCAAAACCCTAGTTTGGGTAACCAAACCTTTGCAATTGTGGTCTTTATGTTTTGGATAAGAATATACAATTCTAATTAATCTAAATGTTTAAAGTTCTAGCTTTAAGCTTTAAAATCAATTATACAAGTTTACAACAACAACAACTAAGCCTTTTATCCCACGTATTTGGGGTAGGCTAAATTATACAAGTTTAAACAACCAAAAAAAGAAAAGAACTGGAACAAAATAAATTCACTCAAGTTAATGAACTAATTAATCATTGCTCTCTTCTTTTGGTGATGCATGTTGTGAGCAAAAGTAACATGGTTGCAGAAACTGAACTGAAGGGTTTGAGTAAATTAGGCAACACTAGCTAACGTGTAATAGCACAAATGATTGAGTAGTCCCATATTGTATATGAGATTAAAAAAAGTTTACATTTGAAATAGTTTATATTAAGGCCTTATAGATGGTATTAGAGCTCGAAACCAGGAAGAAGTATAACACCCCAAGCGAGAGCTTACATATTTTTATGAACTGTAATCACGAGTTCCTCTTTAAGAAAGGCTCACTATGTTTATTTTTTGAATTTATTAGAATCATTTCAAGCTATATTTCTATTCATTTCATATCCGATATGGGACTATTTCCTAGTTCAGAGTGTTATATGCTTCCCCATTTAGGATTTGACGACCTTGCCAAACCAACACTAACATATTGATACTTTACTAGGTGATGTGGAGTTCTAGAGGTGGCTCCCATAGACTCAAGAACTGGCTCATACAATATCTCCGTGGCTTGGCATTTTGTTCTATATAGCACTTAGCTCCATGTGATATTTAGTTCCGCAAACTTTTGGCTTGTGTTAGGCTTTGATAGCAGTTGCATGCTAGGAACGTGACATCATTGTATATGTATAGTGTATACATATGCTAAACAAAAAAGTGATTATACTCTTTTTTGTAAATCTGAGTTTTCTGTCTTTTTCACATAACATTTCAATTCCTTTTATCTTGTTTCTTTATATGGAGGACATTGGTTTTGCCATATGCTTGTTGTCAGCATGTTATGAGATTTGTTGCCAGATTTTTTTATTTCTTTTTAAACTCATGCTAGATTGGCTTCTTGGTGATTGGCTAATCGTGAAGTTCGCTTCAACCAACCTTGACCAGCTTCCTTATGTCATCATTATCATCATTGGAGGGGATATCCTTCTAAAATAATACGTTCACCCCATGTAGATGCATACAATGACATGAATATCCCTCTTATCTTATTTGCTTTACTTTTCCATCACCCCACAGATATAGGAGCCGTCGGTGTATTTACATCTTATAACTATTCTTTTTGTACTTTAAAATCTTGTCATCTGCTTGTATCCTATACTGGTCAGAATGATCTGTTCACTACATGAATTATTTATCGTCTCTGCGTCGCTGAGTTGCTGACTCGGTTGATGTATTCTTTGATTGATAATTTAGATTCGAGAGGGTCTGCACTACAATCCTTACTTTCCTGGTGGTGCAATAGCCATGCCCAAGATGCTTATTGATGGTGCTATTGAGTATGAAGATGGCACCCCTGCAACTGAAGCTCAGGTACTTCCTTACTAAAGTTATAGTTTTAAGTACATAGCAAATTGTCATCAGCATTATGATTTCAGTTACCTTCATCTGAGATCTTGCCCTTGAAAGAAATTAACCTTTCTTGTTACAGTTTTTTGAGAAAGAACTGACAAATTTCTGTGAGCCGTTGTCAATGTCTTGTTCAATGTTTTAAAAAAAACGATAATGGTAACTTGACATTTTACCTCTGTTAGGTTATATCACATGTAGTGTAATGCATAACGGAGGTTATGCAAATATCTATTTATTTAATAAAATTAAATATAAAGTTAGGTATAATAATTTTTATAAATTGGAATAAATTTAAAATTTAAAAAAAGAATATAAAAAAATTCATAACATACATAATCTATTCTATATTTTTAAAAAGTTTCACAATAATTTACACATTTATCTTCATAAATTATATTAAATCATAAATTATATTAAATCTATGATCATAATTTCTGTCATCTCCTAAACAAGAAACAAGATTTCAATTTTTTAATTTCAATTTATTTACTATTAATGTTGTAATTTACATATTACAATTGTAATTGTAATTGTCCATTTCAGTTTAACTAAGAAGTTAATAGAATCAACAACTATTAAGAAATTTTAGTAACCGAAGAGAAATTACAACAAGTAAATAAGAAAACAATTGCGATTTAGCAAATTATCAATTCCACATGAAATCAGACATTAAGCAATCAAGTAAAAAATTGCAGCAATCATCAAAAAATAATATGAAAATTACTAAAAACTTAACAGCAAATGACGTAATATTATATAATTTAACGTAACATATCGTAAAATAACATAAAAATGCACTGTTATGGTAGACTGAGTTATTTTCAATTGCTAAACGGTGCTGGATTTTCATTGGGTATCATGACATAATATAACGAGTTTCATAATGGGTTATTTTCAACATTGCTTGTTGACTCAATGCCACGTCCTTGACTTGGGCTATTTAAAATTCTGTAGAGCCAGTTGGCACTTGGCAGTTAAGAAAGTTCTCTATTTATTGCTACAGTTTGAGTGCATGCTAACAGAGGGTAGGGATGATAATGGACTTGTCCTTCCCATACAAAAGTTTGAATTGGAAAAATAAATTTTCATTTTTAATTCAAAATTTTATATAGGGCGGACAAAAAATTAACCCATGGACGTGTCCATTACCATCCCTCGGAGAGTTACCACTGCTTAGTCATCTTAACTAGGATGAGTAGTCGAGTTCTTTCTTGTAACACGTAATTGGCAGCTATTGCAAAAGCTAAAAGGCCAAGCGGAACCATGGTTCTATATTTTCGTCCATGTAGGCATTTTATTTAGCATGTGTCTATGATTGATGTTTTGATCCATTGTTAATCTAGATGGGGAAGGATGTCGTTTCATTTTTGTCATGGGCAGCCGAGCCTGAGATGGAAGAGCGCAAACTGGTAGGTGGTAGTAAATTGCCATTAGTCAGTAGAATCAAGTTTTTGAGTTTTAATACAAGATCGGGATCTTAACCTATCATCCTGTTTCAGATGGGATTCAAATGGATCTTCGTACTCTCGCTTGCTCTCCTCCAAGCTGCTTACTACCGTCGTATGAAGTGGTCTGTTCTCAAATCACGCAAGCTCATTGTCGACGTTGTCAACTAATCTCCTCCCTCTACTGTAGCCTTACAGCTCTTCTACGTCAAAAGGACGACAATAATGAGTTTGGATGGTGTACATTGCCCATGAGATGCGCATTCATCTCAATTTTCTTCCTTATTTTTTGTTACCAATTTTTGATTCCTTCGAGGCCTACACTTTCGTGTAATAATTCTGTTTTTGCCGATAACTTTGTGTGGTACATTTGTTATCTTGGATACTTGTATAGTAACATTTTAGTATTAGCTATTGTATAATTTGTTTCTCGACTGTCCAGCCTAATTTATATCAGAATCGGATCTGATAGTGGCTTTTAGAAGGGAGTTTCCAAAGGAGCACACCATTTTTCCTAATAAGCCCACTTCTCAACCTTCAGTCCAGCTTAAATTTCACTGTCTAGTGGACTCACCAGGAAAATTGGTGTGCTCCTTTGGAAACTCCCCTCTTGGAGCCATGATGAGATCATAGAAAGAAAGCGAAAGGTTTGTTGTTTTCGTTTGAGCTTCACGCGGTTAGGCTTTTATCTGAAAGAAACCAGCAATGAACCATTTTGATCTTTGACTAGAGGAGTGTTTGATACTTGTAGCCTATGCATAATATAATGGCTAGTAATTTTCATGCGAAGTCATCACACTATTACTTTCTTTGGTTGGATTTTAACTGAATACTAATCTATCATCGAAGATCGAAAGCGAGTTCTTTCCATTTAGTGGTCTTGGTGGTTACCGCTCAGTCTACCTAAAAAGAGACGAGAATTGATAGGTCCAAGGGTCCATTTACCACCGCTCAGTCTACCTAAAAAGAGATGAGAATTGATAGGTCCAAGGGTCCATTTTTGGTCCGTTCCGTTTAAAATTTTGAATTGAAAAAATAAATTATCACTTTTAATTCAAAAAAATTAGCTTTAAATCCATCCATTCTTATTCCTATTATGTTGTTTCTAAGTTAACAAACTAATATATTATGCCGAAGGAATTTGTGATTAATTATAAATTAGAATTTGTGATTAATTATAAATTAAAGATGATATATTGTGCAAACATAGAGTAATTAATCCTTTTGAAGATTTAGGACATAATAATCACAAAATATTTATATACCTGAGAAGGGATTTAAATTTCTCCAAGCATGGGCTTAAAATAATTAGAAATTTAACGCGTCAATTGGAGACTCCATTATAATTTATAAAAATGGCCTCCGTTTACTTTCGGTGGACGCGGCCGGCATCTAAAAGAGTCAATACTTGTGCATCGCATCTCATGATAGTTAACTAATCAATAATAAGAGCTTTGTACATGAGGAATCATTGGTAAGCTACGTGATAAAATAAAACTTTATTAAACTAATGTAGAAAGGTGATATTTTCTTGACGACAAAGCAATGAGAAAAGCTATGTCGATCATTCACATATTTGACGGGTGAAACTAAAAGGTACAACGAGCAGAGGCACCCAAAAGGTATAACGAGTAGAGGCGAGAGGTAGAGTTATTCGGAGTTGATATGTCTGGACATCTCGTTGGGATGTGGGGGACGAAGCGCCTCTATCGGGTTACAATGGCAGAACTCCACCCAAAAAATTATCATATTTCAGTTGTATAATACATAAATTTATTGTATTACAATATTAATATAGATGTTTCTATTTTATAGTTTCTATGCAAATTTAAGATATTATAAAATATATAAATCATCTTTAAATATTTTTTTAAATAAAAAATATTTTATTCAATTTTTAATTATATTTACTAAATCATTGAGTAATTAATATCTCATAATCACGATCTTCATAATTTAAAACTTAAAATTTAGAAGGGGTGAAATTATAAAGATATAACATGGGCAATCTTTATTTTCAAAAATTTAAACATACTAAGTTAAAAAAAAAAAAATTATACCCAAAATATGCTTGGGATCATGCTATAGAGCCTTGTAACAAGTTAATTAATTATTTCTACAAAAATGACATCATATATATAATATCATATTCACTAGTTCTACATTGTATTCTCGATCAAAACTTTCACCTAAAATAGTCATGCAACACTCTTTTAAATCCCAAAATATTTGAAAAAAAACTATCACCAACTCATTTTTTTTTCGTGTATTTTAATAATTTACTTCTATAAGAATACTCGGTTTTTACTTTGAACAAGAAATTTCTTCCCTCTTTATTTTCCAAAGCAAAATGCCCAAATAGATATTTTACCAACGAGTGTAGTGCAGATCACAGGTTTGAAGGTAATCAACTGTTACGATACAAGATAATAATAACATGGGATTACTGTAGGTGAGCTGCTAGCTTAGGAAAAGTTACGTGAGCTAGCGATAAAAATATAATGATCCAATAATTTTTCTTTATTTTTTTTTAACAATTACTATCGTAATCTCCTTAACTTCTTTCGGATTAAATTTCATAAATTTTGGAGTTCATTTGTCCAAGTGCATACAATATATTTTATTAATTGAAAACAGTTAATTTTGTGTTAACTTGATGGTGGACCAAAACAAAACTAAAATCTAAAAAATTGGGTATGAGTGAACCCTAAAGGATCGAGATCATAATCCAAAAGATTTTTTTTTTAAAATATTATTGGACATAGTGGAAATAAACTGCAACTCAGTTAACTTACGATGAGCTGCCAACTCATTTTTATTTTTCTCTAATAACAAACTATTACTATGATATATGAAGATGACTAAGAAAAATATAAAAAAGAATATCGAGATAATTAAAAATATATAATTAATGAGAAAACAAAACCCATAATAGAGTTTAAGATGGTGGCATGGGTTGGTACAAGACTTGGGGGTGCAAGGGCAAGAATTTAGGGTAGGCTACGGTAGGAAATATTATTGTGCATGAGTCAAACAATTAATTAACTAACTTTAGGATATGTCAAACTTGAGAAATTGATGTAATCTAGGTATTAGAAGAAAGGGATATTTACAGATTTGTCCCTTACATCTTTATAAATTATGATTTAGTCCCCCCAATCTTCATATTTAGGATTTAGTCTCCCAAATCCTCTAATTTACTATAATTTAGTCTCTCTGTTAGTTTTTCCGTCCAAAAAAATGACAGAATTAGATTTTTATTTTTTAAAATAATAAAATAATTTAAATACCTCTATTCTTCTCATATGGACTTTAGAAGCCCTAAATTTCACTCCAGAGAACTAATTTGTTAGAGAGAGATAAGAATAAATTTTCTTGGCTATATGATAATGAATAGAGAGATAGAAGAGAAGAAGAAGAAGGGAAGCTAATGAACCCAATGAAGAAAAGGAGAAGAGAGGAGGAAGAGAGAAGGAGAAGAGATGAGGAAGAGAGAAGAATGAATTAAAGATGGGTAAAATGAGAAAATCAGTTTAAAAAATAAACTGAGCTAATGGAAGTTAGGGATGAGAACTAAATTGTAGTAAATTAGAGGATTTGGGAGAGTAAATTCTCAATATGAAGATTTTGAGAACTAAATTATAATTTATAAATATTTAAGGGACAAATCTGTAAATAGCCGTGGAAGAAAATGAAAAGAAAAAAAAAAAAAATAGATGTCCTAGAACGCCAAGTGTACAATTGAAAGGCCATTGAGTAGCTAAAGGTGACTTTTTTTTGTTAGGAGCCTAAAAAGTAACTACCAAACCCTAGCATATTTGTCAACACTGTCCAAATTCAAACCTAGCACCATCATGCTTACACATCTCTTCACATCTCTTTTAGAGGACTTTATACTTCCACCCACCATCACGAGTTATAAAGCTTAGCTACCCAAATTGCATGCACCATACCATTCCTTAGACTCGAGTGGGAAGATGAACCACCCTCACAAGAGACTTCCGATCTCCATTGTTCTTCTTCTTGGCTTGGTGCTTTTGCTATCATGCTCGTGTTCCGTCGAGGGAGCAAGGCCGATAGGCAGCGGCCGTGGAGGTTCCCGGCCTGCATGGCGGCCGATAGGTTTTACGATGACGAGGGCGTATTCTGGTCCGAGCAGAAGAGGGCCCGGCCACAAGATGTAGCTAGGGTTTTTGTTGGTTACCTTGTTTTTTCTAGGATGACTTGTGCTTAAGTGATTGTTTTGATTGTTTTGGGTGATGGCGTTTATATATAGAGGCAAGTATAGGGTAAGCTAAGTAAGCACCTTATGGCTTGCCTCTTGATTTTGTAATTGTTTTTTTTTTTTCCTTTTTTTTTTCTTTTTTCTTTTTTCTTCTCCTTCTTCTTCTTTCTCTATACTGTACATTTTTATTTTAACTTGCTTCTTGTTGAGAGAATATAAGAAGAACTCTGAAAAAGAGATAAATGACAAAGTTTCTTACTAATCTTATAAACTCTTACTCTTCTCGACTATGTATCGTATTTAATTGTATTTGTTTAGAGATAGATCAATTGACTTAACTTTTTTTTGTTTTTTTTTACATGAGAATTTACTCATAAATTTCTTAATCACGAATATGCTTAGTTTGTTTTTTTCAAATACGATTTTCAATAAAGATATCACTTTTACAAAGTGTTTTCATCTATTTAAAAAAGAATCCGATACTAAGAACATTTCTCAAGTTTATTTGGCAATTGTAAAATAATACGGTTTTCTAAAAATTTCATTATTATAAAAGTTTATATTAATTTGAGAAAGCTTTTGACACCTAAAATTTTATACCATTTCTTAACGGTTATAGTATAAATGTCTTAAAATATCCAAATAAAGCACATGTATGTAGGGATAGTAATGGACACTTTCACAGGCCAATTTTTGGTCTTTACTATACAAAATTTTGAATTAAAAAAATAAAATTTCAATTTTAATTCAAAACTCTGTATAGGGAGGGCCAAAAATTGATCATGTCCCTACTAATATATTCCAATTATTTGGAAATAATATTGGATCTAAAACTTTATTTCACTTTTATATTTTGATTGAGGATTCAATTAAAAGAGAGAGCGATAGCGAACACAAACTGATGGTTTCACTTCTACAATATAAGTGAAGAATATCAATTTTTTCCTTTTTGTTTCTTGAACTTCCTCACAAGGAAAAGAAAATTTAAATTTGTGACCAATATATACCTGCCAAGAATCTAGCATAGATAGACAAAAACTATACATGCGTATAAGATTTAAAGCAGTGCTAATACATATAGATAGAAATATTATCAAACAACTGAGAGGATTTGACGACCTTACTTGAACAAGATCTGTTATATAGGCTCGTACTACAGTATCTTTGAATTCTAAGGAGTCGGACAACATTACTCTGGTTGATGATATTGCATCTAGAGTATGATTAGCGACTGAGATTCGTCATTTTTAAACAAATCTGATTGCGTCTGATAGACCTCACAAATAACTATAAGAGGATTTGAATCAAATGATCCTCAAAAGGAAGGAATTGATCCTACAACAGAGAAACCATCTCACTTTCAATATACATAATTGACAAACACTGTACACGGTGATATCTGATCCCTAGAGAAAAGAACATTAGCCTCTTGTTTTGTGCACCAGTACTCTAACAACAGACAAACACTTTCAACTACCAATTTAGCGTGGGTTATAATTTGAATCTTAAATTAAACTTGCAAGGATATTAAAAAATAAAAGTGTATAATTATACAACGATTTTGAGGTTTTTTTTTTTTGTAGAGTAATTTTTTTTTAGAGTAGAAGAGTGATTAGAGAGTTTCTAATGTTGTGGAAAAACAAAGAGAACGGAGAAATTCATAGAGGTTGGGAAAATAATTACAAATAACCCGCAATGAATATTATCAGACTCCCAAATAAATTAATCTAAAAGAAATTGCAAATAGTCCTCCCAACAGCAACTTTTACAGCCGTTTCGAGACTTTATGTAAAGAAATTACAAAAGCCCCCTTCAACGGCTCTAAGACTTGATAGCCGGGGCGTGGACTCATATTTCTACTCCTTGATCGGATCGGGCTGGTTTAGCCATGGTTTCAAAAAGCCTATCTAAAGGGGCACACCATTTTTTCCAGCGAGCTTACTTCTCAACAGTCCGGATTGAAATTTCGAACAAAAAATGAACTATCTAGTAAGCTCAGCTCAGTAGGAAAAGTGGCGTGCTCCTTTTGGAAACTCGGCGTTGCAAGTCCTACCAGGTCAACCGGGCATTGATCGGGCCTGGGCTTAGGCCTCGGCCCGAGCTTTCGGGCTTTTTCAACATGCCTAGCTACCTTTGAAAGGTGCATGAATCCATGGGGGCAACGTTGAAATGAGATTTGTCAACTGCCTCCGCCACCCGTCATCACCTTGGAAAACTCCGTAGCCACCTCACGAATCAGAGCCCAAACAAGTGGAGGAGAGCAAAGTCTCCGACTCTTTCGAATTAGCGGCGCTGCAGCTGCACCCCAAAGTCCAAACCATGACCAATCCCTTGCACCGGCATGCCACCGACACGATCCCTTCAAGGCAAGCCTCGTCACGTGGTTGAACAACTCGAAAATATACTGTTCCAACTCAACTCTTCTGCAACTGATCAATCTGAAGCAGTCAAACAAACTAAACACCTGCAACTTTAAGAGAGCAGCTAGCTACTGCTACAAGTCAGAGACCAAGAAAATGAAGAAGCCTGTACTAGATGTGGCCATGGCGATGGCGATAGTGGTTCTTGTTGCTTTCGCTTGTTCGGACTGCGCGAACGCGAGAGCGCTGCGGGTCCAGCAATCAGGCAGAGGCGAAGTGCTGAATTCCTCCGGTTCTGTCGACTTGAACGAACGAAGGTACGAGGGCTTGACAGACTTGGAGCAGATGCTGCCTGCTGGTTCTAGCAGCAAGGGCCCAGGCCATAATTAACTACCTCCAGTTTGCTCTTTAATATGTAGGAAATAATTGCTTCCTTAAGTTGGAATGCATCTTTCCTAATAGAAATGTAAAATTTAGAGGGTGTCTAGTTACTTGCCTGAGTGTATAAAGCGGTTGTAACTGCAATCGCTTTTATTTTAAATGACGCTTTTTGCTGTTGGGTTGCAGTTGCAGTTACAAAAATGTATTACTATAATTGCAACCATTTATGCATTTGAAATAATTATAGTTATGTGTGAAATTTTTTTCATCTTCTTTATATTATTGGTAAATGAACTATTTTTCATATTTTTTTTTAAAAATAAAAAATTAATATTTAAAAGTTTTTATAACTCTTGTTATAATTTATAACTCCTAAATTACAGTATTACTGAAACTTCAATTGCAGTAATATAATTTATATATAACTTGTAACATTATTTGTAAGCAACTAAACAGTTTCTTAAAGATATGATATGTGTGTGCAGTATCCATGTTAAAATATATACTCGGCGAATCGATGGACTATGTTTGTAACTCACTTGTATTGGATTCGGGTGGAAGGTTACTCATGACTTTATTTGAGGCTCATGATGGGTGGGGGAATTAAAGAGTCCTCTCATAATCTCATCCTGCTACATACTTGGGCATCTTCCAGTTACAAGCTTAAGAATTCTGTTATCAAGTTGTCCATATCAAAGCCTATGGATTTTAAGCCAAAGAGCTCCCTCTCACTGTATATTTTTTTAGCGTAAATGGTAAGTAGTCTCCCGATAAAGAAACATAACTACAATAAAATGCATACATAATATATGTCTCTTACAAGCACGTAGGCTGCCCATGACAAAATATGTGTGAAACCCTCTGATTATATATGTAATTCATGATGTATGTTATCATGACTAACACTAACATAGCATTTCAAAATATCTCCTATTTTGAGTACTTGGACTGTATGCTTTCTTTTTATCTATATATATTATTTGATAGATTTAATTTTCTAGATTCTAAATCCAAATTTGAAAGGTAAGGAAGAAGAGTACGCCCTGCCTCTCGAGCAAGCACATTAAAGGATATAAACGATGAGACCATTATCTATAAGGCTCTATTTGGTTTGGGAAAACATAGGAAAAGAAAAAAATAATAAGAAAGAAAATATTTTCTATTGTTTAGTTTGAGTGAAAATTAAAAAGAAAAGAAAATATTTTCTTAATAACCAATTTCCATCTTCATTTCTTTTCTTTTCTCTTTCTTTCTTCTATTTTCTTTCAAATCAAATACAACCTAAATCTTTTGTATTTATTTGTTTATATTTTTTTTTTAATCTGGGCATTGGTTTATTTCTTTTACTCCTTTGATTCTTTTGATGTACATATTCAGAGCAGTATGCTATGTTATGTAGTCAGATTTTTTTTATATAAATAAAAATATCTTTTCAGTTTTCGATATGTACTTATGCATCTGATGTGTGAGTAGTTACAATTATTTTTAAGATTTTGTGTCTGTGAGATTTGAAAATTTTAAACTCCCTTGTTTTCTAGAAGCAGCTGAAAATAGGGTGTTATAAATGTGAGGGATTATAATAACAAAAATGGTATAATTATTACATGTGTCATGACAAAATTAAGCGAATTCATTATATGCCTAAAAATTAAAACTGACTGAAAACCAAACAGAACTGAATTTTAGGTTTTTTCAGTTTTGAATTAAGTTCGATTGTCTTTGATTCAGTTTCCTACATTACAATTTGATTTTCAATAGACTGACCATTTTTGTACAAAATGAACCAAACCGATCAATACTCACCCCTGCCTATGGTGACTTATATATATAAAGATTTTTTTAGAGGGAGAGGATAGTTATGCGTATGTATTAAATACCTTTTGCTTTACCAAGAAGTGGAAACAAATTAAGGACTCCCATTTAAGGGTGTGTTTGTTAGCATGGAATAAGGATGGAAGTAAAATTACTTTCACTATTTCAAATATTTGTCAGCCAAGAAATAAATAAGAAGTTACTTATTAAATAGTAATGTGGCGCCTACATGGCACCTTGCTTTCAAATTTTTTTTCCTCACACTTTTAGTTTGGAAGAGCTTAGAAAGTAGAGGATAAATGTTAAAAAAAATACTATTTTATTTGCATATCATAATTAGCATTTAAAAGTTATATTTTTATACATAAAAACTAATAAAATAATATAAATATTGTTCTGTTTAAATAATTAAATAATATTACCTTTACTTTATAATGCACTTTTATACTTCAAAAATTAGCAAATAAATAAAAAAAAAATCTTTTCTCTTCTTCTATTTTTGAATTAATTTCTTTATTAACTTATTATACTTATGTGAACCACACGCTTAATACGTAGTTGTTCAGTGTTAATTATAGTGAGAACATGTAGTTCCAAAAGATAAAGAAAGAGAAATAATGCAAACTACAAGGGGGGAGCAGCCCAAGATTGAGTTGTCCCCCGCTGGTGTTAGACATTGCAGAATCACTTTAGCGCCGCTGTCCCCGCTCGTGGTTGGGGGAGAGAGAGAGAGAGAGAGAGAGAGAGAGAATGGAATTTTACAAGGAATTAGAGAGAGAGAGAGAGAGAGAGAGAATGGAATTTTACAAGGAATTAGACTAGGAATTATAATTAATTAGAGAGAAAGAATTAGACCAGGAATTATAATTAATTAGAGAGAAAGAAACACTAATTAATTAATTAAATTGCACTCACTCTTTCTCTCTCTTTCTCTTTGTACGTTTGTATAAGTTTCCGAAACTTCTTTCTAGGCACACACATTCTGCGATCCTGCTCCCGATGCATGCAATATAAAGATTCTCCACTCTCCCAACCTCTCACTTTTCTCTTCTGTAAGTTAACCTTCTAGCTTCTCAAATGTTATAATAATATGGCCAAATTTTGGTTTAACCTCCTGGTTTGACTTTGGTTTTCAACTAAAATATTTAGATTGATTTCAAAAAGTTAATACGGCAAGCTAATAATATTTTATATTTTATTGTTAGATCTCAAAATATCTTTGTTACATATGGACATGGTTTACAAATTGTTATATATGCTTTAATACAAGAATGAGATATTCAAACCATCCAATGGTAGGTTAATACTAGATGGTCAATAGGTCTTGTCTCTAGCAACATCATTTCTCGGACCAAAATCTAATAAGGAGGTCGAACCAAAATTCGACTCGGACCAAAATCTAATAAGGAGGTCAAACCAAAATTCGACAAGCTAGAAGGTAAGTTAGAGAACAGAAAAGTGATGCTACAATTTAGTTCTCAAAATATTTTAGTTACATATGGACATGGTTTGCAGATTGCTTCTTCAAATATATATATATATATATATATATATATATATATATATATATATATATATATATATATATATATATATATATATATATATGAGTAAACGGGAAATTCACCGGCGGTGAAGAGAGTTCCTTTACTGCCGCTTAGGCGGCCCAATAAAATTATTACATGTGGCACCACTCAAAGGGCAGTTAAGAAAATTCATTTATTTGTTACCTTGAATGACGCCACGTGTAATAATTTTATTGGGCTACCTAAGCGACGGTGAAGGAACTCCCTTTACTGCCGGTGTATTTCCCGTTTTCTCTCTCTCTCACCGGCGGTGAAGGAACTCCCTTCACCGCCGCTTAGGTGGCCCAATAAAATTATAACACGGGGCGTCATTCAAGATAACAAATAAATGAATTCTCTTAAATGACACCACGTGTAATAATTTTATTGGGCCACCTAAGCGGCGGTGAAGGAAACTTCCTTCACCGCCGGTGTATTTCCCGTTTTCTCATATATATATATATATATATATATATATATATATATAGAGAGAGAGAGAGAGAGAGAGAGAGAGAGAGAGAGAGAAATGGAAATGAGCTGACAGCTCATGCAAGTTACCTGAGTTGCAGTTCATTTCCACTATCTCCAGTAATTTTTTTTAAAAAATTTCTTTTGGATTATGATCTTGACTCCCTAGGGTTCACTCATACTCAATTTCTTGGGTTTTAGTTTTGATTTGATCCTCCATCAAGTTAACACAAAATTAACGGTTTTCAATGAATAAAACATTTTGTATGCACTTGATGAAAAGGTACATGAACTCCAAAATCTATGAAATTTAATCTAAAAGAAGTTAAGGAGGTGGAGATAATAGTTGTTAAAAAAAATTAAAGAAAAATCATTGGATCATTATAGTTTTGCCGCTAGCTCACGTAACTTTTTCTGAGTTGGCGGCTTACCTACAATAATCCCATATATATATATGTGTGTGTGTGTGTATGTGAGAAAATGGGAAATTCACCAGTGGAGGGAGTTTCTTCATCATCGCTTAGGTGGTCAATAAAATTATTACACGTAGCGTAAGTTAAGTTAACAGATAAAAGAATTTTCTTAACTGCTATTTGCGTGGCGTCACGTGTAATAGTTTTATTAGGCCATCTAAGCGGCGGCCAAAGACCTCCCTTCACCATCGGTGAATTTCCCACTTATATATATATATATATATATATATATATATATATATATATATATATATATATATATATATATATATATATATATGAGAATGAGATATTCATACCATACATTTGTTGGTAAATTGGTCTTGTCTCTAGCGTATCACTCCTCTTCAATTTATGAGACATTCTAAATTTATCTCACGATGAGAATTCAATTTGGATAATATTTAAAAAAATATATGTATATGTGAATTTGATTAATCAAAAAAAAAAAAAGGAGAAATACTAGGTGACAATGCATGATTAGTTGTAATATAGATTAGATATTTTTCTTCTTTTTTTTCCATCGACAGATAAAATTAGCATTATCCTGCATATTATTATACCTTAATGTAATCATATAAGATAATAAATGTCTGAAGAAAAGCTTACATATCTGAGTGGGTTTAAAGAAGAAAATAGGCCGGTGTGGGTGGTAAACCATATTTAACCTTATGCTTTAATAGATGAACAGTGCATATATTTATATGATGATTTGTGTAGTGAAAAGGTTAATTAAGACGGGGTGCGTTCAGTTCAAAAGGAGAGGCTGGGTGTTATCAGAGTGGTGCATGAGCAAAGAGATGATGAGCTTGACTTGAAATTAGAATATCTCTCTCTCTCTCTCTCTCTCTCTCAAGTTGAGATTTTTTGAGCTTAGGTTGTCTCTTCTACTCATGGTTTTGTTTTGGAGTGCAACAACAAGGTAAGCATGAGTCACCCACTAAAGTTAAGTCTTTGTTCCTTCACTTCCATCATTCATCTCACCTTCATCTCCCCTTCTCCAACCACTTGCTTGTAATCCCAAGGCACCCCACCTTCTCTATCTACCTCCTCCTCTTTAACTACCCACCTCTCTACTTCGCATCCTTCCTCTTCTTCAAGCACAACCTTTTTTTTTTTTTTTTTTTTTTTTGCCCTTTTCAAATTCTAGCTACAAAAATTTTCTTGCATGTCATTGTTCATTTGATTTATATCTTTATCGCTTCACAGTAGAAGAGATTCAAAGCATGAAAAAGTCTGTCAGACACGAGTCCTTTCGAGGATCACGAACCTCTAATTACTGAAATAACTAAATGAAGGAAAGGTAAAGAGATTTGTCGAGTTTCAGTTGGTTCTTTTATTGGCTTGTACATAGCCCATTTGGGGAATACTTGGAGCAACCAAATCCATCATCAATATATCTTCATGCTAGCTTACTTATCTAAGAAAACATACATACATGCACTACTTATGATCATATTAGTATTGTTAGGTTATAGAGGTCCTATGATCTTCTTGCACTTGTGGCTTCAAACTAATTCACTTTGATCATGTCCACCACTTGGAGCTAGCTTGCATGCTTTATGTTGTGCATAACTATGATAGCAATTCATTTGTCCTCTCGAGCTATGTATATGATGGTGTCAGAAGTTCGTGCTGATGGATATGGCGATAATGAGGATGATGATGTTGGTCGAGGCAAGTTTTGCTCATGGCTTTTAGTGGATGAAAGGAGGAAAAAAAAAAAAAAAAGTGATATTGGTGAGGTTCAATCCGATGATTGGGTTTACAAGATGATGGTAAAGCTGTCTCAGATTGAGCCGTGCCAATATCACTTCCTCCATTGCGTTCCTTCAGTCACGGTACTTACTCCCTTTAACTTCTTTCTTGTTATGCTTGCAGCAAGAATTTAACAGTAATTGTCATGAACTGATGTTTATTTTTATTAGAACTTGTCGTCAAGATATTGTTCTTTGGGAAAGCAATTTACTGATGGCAGCCTTCTTGAAAGAGAAAACCCTAATCAGACAGATTGGATAACATTAAAGGTGGAGAGATTCTTATACTTTTGCTTTGCCTGATTGATTTTGAATTGCTTAACCTCCATGTAATTTTGTTCTTCTCCATTTTTTTTTTTCGATCCTTTAATATTAATTAAGCTTGCAGGCTTCTATGAAATATTTATGTTAATCTATTTTAGAGAATTACTGATCATTCACATATGCAATGCTAAAACTTATTTCTATAATTTTATTTTTTTTGTTGATATAATGTTCAGATATCTAGTGCATATTTTTCTTTTCTTTTACTTCAAAAGTATCAATAATATAGGCACTGTGTACTAATAACTGGTTTTAGTTAGTATGATATTTGTCGCATAAACTTCATTCCGTATGAACAAAGCTAATATTGTAGTCAAGATAAACTTTAATGTGCATTGGAATAAAACATTATTTACACAGAAATGCAAATATCAAATTAATGTTCAAAGGCAAAGACTTGATCATAACAAGCTGGTATACCAATCTAGTTTATTAGCAAGCAGAAACCCTAAAACGGAGTTGTCTTCAAAAAACCTGCATTCAGAATTAGCACTATGGCTCTGTTAATGAAACACGGGGAGCTACCCACTGTTTTACGCAGGAAAAAAAAAATAGCAACACGTACAGGCATTCAAATAATGTATAGATCTCTCTCATATTACACAAGAAAGAAGTAAAGCAGGAAGTAATTAGTTAACTTTTGTTGCAAATAGAATAGAAGATGGAATTGAACTCTCTCTAATAATCTATATCTAAAATATGTAGACTAAGATAAATAACTATTAATCTTCAACTAATGCATCATGCTGATAAAAAAACTCGTGGTCACCTTTAAATAGCAAGAGAAGTTAAATCCTAATGCTAAAGCTAAACATATAAACTTCAAGCTCCCAACATAAACAAGGAAATAAAAAGTACCTATAACTTTGTAGAGAGAGAGAGAGAGAGAGAGAGAGTTAAATTTGTTGAAATCAGTTTAAATATGACACTTCTGGCCTTAACAATTTCCATGCTATATGTCTTGCTGATTGGGAAGTGTTAGTCTTAATCCCACATCGGTAGGATACAAGTATGAGGGGGGCTCCTTAGGCTATAAAAGGAGAGCCCCTCCTCCCTTCCAAGACACACCATTCAAATAATCTCTTAAGACATTTGTATCTTCTCCTCTCTTGTAATATAAATTATTTTCTCTGTTCACATGGTATCAGAGCATACCCATTTAACTGATGATCCCCCTTCTAGTGATGAAAAACAACTTTTAGCTTGGAATAGAGCCGATGCTCGACTCTTCTTTCAAATTCGGAATTCTATTGAACCACGGATTCTGTCTTCTGTTAGTCACTGTAACACGGTCAAAGAAATTATGAATTATCTTGCATTCATGTTCTCTGGTAAAGGGAATATTACTCGGACTCACGAAGTATGTAAAGACTTCCATCGCTCTCAGCAACAGGGTCGTCCCTTGAGGGATTTCTTCTTGGACTTCAAGAGGATGTATGAGGAAATGAAAGTACTCATGTCTCCGCAGGCAGATCTCCCAACCCGTATCAAGAATCTAGAACTTCAGGCTATCATCAGTTTTCTTGAAGCTCTTGACCCTTCTTATGAAACTATTCGCTCACAGATTCTATCTAGTCAGGAGCTTCCATCTCTTGAAGATGTGTTCTCACGGGTTCTTCGGGCTGATAGTTTGGTTCGTCCGTCTGTTGATCCAAATGCAAGTGCTTTGGCTGGGCGTGGTCCCTTTGAATACAAGAATTATGGGTCAAAGCAGGGCACTAGTATTCCGTACATGACTTCTGGCAGTATTATCTGCAATTATTGCAAGGAACCTGGTCACATTAAGAAAAATTATCGAAAATTACAGAATAAACAGCAGCGTGATCAACAACGTGGTCTTGCTCATATTGCCCAGACACCTGATCAGTTTGATTCTGACCCATCATCTGTAGGGGCCCTAGCTACACGTACTTTGTCCTCTGGTCTTGCTACTACTTCCACGAAGTGGGTCATTGATTCTGGTGCTACCGACCACATGACAGGTAACCATCATTTATTTTCATCGTATACCCCCTATGCCAGCTCATCCTCCATATTCGTCGCCAATGGTTCCTCGGTCCGTGTCCTTGGATCAGGCACTGTTAAACCAACTACATCCATTTCCCTATCTTCTGTTCTTAATGTTCCCGACCTAACATTTAATCTTCTGTCTCCCCGTAAACTGACTCGTCATTTAAATTGTTTTATCTCTCTATTCCCTAACCATTGTTTAATTCAGAATCTTTCGACGAAGCAGATTATTGGTAGAGGCTATGAATCTGGTGGGCATTACATCCTTGATAATCAGGTGTCCCGTTCTGTTGCTTGTTCTAGTGGGTCGTCTGCTTTTGAAGTCCATTGTCGTCTAGGCCATGTGCCCCTTTCATCTCTTAAACGGTTGTATCCTCAATTTTCGTCTGTGTCTACTTTAGATTGTGAGTCGTGTCAGTTTGCCAAACATCATCGTGTTCATTTGGCACCTAAAGTAAATAAACGGGCTACGTCCCCCTTTGAGTTAGTTCATTCTGATGTTTGGGGTCCTTGTTCAGTTTTGTCTCAGACTGGTTATCGATATTTTGTCACTTTTGTTGATGATTATTCCCGAAACACTTGGCTTTACTTAATGAAACAGCGTTCTGAATTGTTTGCTCATTTTCGTAATTTCTGTGCTGAAATTCAAACGCAGTTTAATACTCCTGTGAAAATCCTTCGAAGTGATAATGCAAAAGAATATTTTTCCGCCCCATTCACTGATTATATGCATAGTCATGGCATTCTTCACCAATCCTCATGTGTTGATACCCCTGTTCAAAATGGTGTTGCTGAAAGAAAGAAGCGTCATCTCTTAGAAACTGCTCGTGCTCTCATATTTCACTCCTGTGTCCCTAAATCTTTTTGGGCTGATGCCGTGTCTACGGCCTGTTTCCTTATCAATCGCATGCCTTCGGCTGTCCTTAGTGGTGATGCTCCATATTCTGTTCTGTTTTCTACCACTAGGCTGTATCCTATTGATCCAAAAATTTTTGGCTGTGTCTGCTTTGTTCGAGACGTCCGTCCAAGTGTCAGTAAACTCGATCCCAAGTCCTTGAGGTGTGTCTTTCTTGGTTATTCTCGAGTTCAGAAAGGTTATCGGTGTTACTCTTCTGACCTCAGTCGCTATCTTGTGTCAACCGATGTGACCTTTCATGAGTCTTCTCTTTTCTTCAAGTCTTCGGTATTATCTAGGTCTTCCTCAGTCATTGATGAACCTGATGATGTTCTGGTTTATCGTGTCCCTATCTCACCAGTACAAGCTACTGTTCCGGAACCTGATATCATCGATGAAGCTGATGCTGCGCATGTTCTATCTTCGCCAGTAACTGCTTCACCGACGGATTCCATTCCTGTCCCTAACCCAATTGTATTTGATTCTATTGTTGACTCATCTGATGACCTGCCTATTGCCCTCCGAAAAGGTACCCGTCCTCATTGCCCTCCCAAAAGATATGCTGATTGTACTTATCCTATCTTCTCCTTTGTGTCCTACCAGCATTTGTCCCCTATTTCCTCTTCCCTTGTGACCACCCTTGAGTCCATCTTTACCCCTGCCACCCTTCACCAAGCCTTGACTCACTCTGGTTGGCGTACAACGATGGAAGAAGAAATGATGGCCCTTGAAAAGGCTGGTACCTGGACTCTTGTTGATCTACCTTCTGGGAAGAAGGCAATTGGATGTAAATGGGTGTTTGCTATTAAGACTAAGGCTGATGGTTCCTTGGAACGGTTGAAAGCTCGACTTGTTGCCAAAGGTTATGCTCAAACTTATGGAATTGATTATTCCGAGACTTTTTCCCCTGTGGCTAAGCTCACTTCAGTTCGTCTTCTTGTCTCTCTGGCTGCCACCTATCATTGGGATTTGCATCAGTTGGATGTTAAGAATGCCTTCTTGAATGGTGACCTCCTTGAGGAAGTTTATATGGAGCAACCTCCTGGGTTCGTTGCTTAGGGGGAGTATAGGAAAGTATGCTACCTCCGTAAGTTATTGTATGGTCTGAAGTAAAGCCCCCGTGCCTGGTTTGATAGATTTTGTGGTGTGGTCGAGAAGTTTGGGTTAAGCCAAAGCAAGAGTGATCACTCTGTGTTCTACCAGCAGTCCGATGCAGGCATGATTCTTCTAGTAGTGTATGTTGATGATATTGTAATTACTAGAAGTAACATCTCTGGAATCTCAGAACTTAAAGTCTTCCTTAACTCCCACTTCCAGACAAAAGACTTGGGACCATTAAAATACTTTCTTGGTATTGAGGTTTTGAGAAGCAAGAAGGGCGTCCTTTTAACTCAGAGGAAGTATGTTCTTGATCTCTTAAAGGAGACTGGAAAGCTTGGAGCTGCACCGAGTAGCATTCCCATGATTTTGAATCCGTTCCTGGATCTTAATGATAGTATGTTTGATGAACTTCCTGATGACTTGAAGAAGAGGATTGATCCAGAGAAACTGAAGCCATTTGCATCTCCTGAGAGATATAGAAGACTCATTGGGAAGCTGAATTATCTGACAGTAACTCGTCCTGATATAACCTTCTCGGTCAGTGTACTTAGCCAATTCATGGCATCCCCAACAGTGGCACAGTGGGAAGCCTTAGAGCATATCTTGCACTATTTGAAAGGTTCCCCAGGTCATGGCATTCTCTATACAGATTATGGGCACACTAAAGTCGAGTGCTTCTGTGATGCGGATCATGCAGGATCTAAAGCCACAAGACGGTCCACTACGGATTACTGTGTGTTTGTTGGTGGAAACTTGATATCATGGAGAAGTAAGAAGCAAGGTGTTGTGTCAAAATCAAGTGCAGAAGCAGAATATAGAGCCATGTCACAATCAGTACAAGAAATTGTGTGGATATTTCAACTCATGAGGGAAATTGGCATCGCCACGACATTACCTGCGAAACTATGGTGTGACAATAAAGCAGCACTTCATATAGCATCAAACGCTGTGTTCCATGAGCGTACGAAGCATAATGAAATCGACTGTCATTTTATTCGTGACAAGATCAAAGAAAATGTTGTATCTACAGGGCACGTACGATCAAACGATCAGCTAGCAGATCTTCTGACAAAAGCCTTAAATGGGACACGAGTTGAGTATCTTTGTAACAAGTTGGGCATGATTAATATATATGCTCCAACTTGAGGGGGAGTGTTAATCTTAGTCCCACATCGGTAGGATACAAGTATGAGGGGGGCTCCTTAGGCTATAAAAGGAGAGCCCCTCCTCCCTTCCAAGACACACCATTCAAATAGTCTCTTAAGACATTTGTATTTTCTCCTCTCTTGTAATATAAATTATTTTCTCTGTTCACAGGAAGCTTGCAATAATTTAAACTATCAACATCTAATTTTGAGTACCGTTATAGATATAGGAAATATCTTTAGCCATTTGAACTAAGATTGATGTAGGAGAACGAAGGTAACAATTATAATTGGTCATTCTAGCGAGCTATTTGAGCTTGCAAAACAAAACTTGTTTGAAAATTTTGTATTAGTTAATCTTGATGATCGATATATATATATAAAAGTTTACTCTCATTCATCTTGTCGTGTTGTTCGTAGTCTAGGTTCTTGCAAGGATCAGTTTATTTGATACTCCAATTTGTTTTGGATTGCTAGGTCTTCTGTAGTTGACCATGGAGTAATGTCGAAACATTAACTAAAACTCGAGAAGGAGAATTCACGGGGAAGATAAATATCAGGTTAAATTAAACATGAAGTTTGTGAGCCTGCACGCCCATACGATCCGAAGCACGCCCATATTGAACAGAAAACCTAGTTAGAGAGTTGAATGACAAGAATATGAGTTACATTTATTGGCCAATTAAATAATGGGGAAAGGATGTGAGTACATAAGAAATTAACGTATATCATGTTGTCTAGTGTTCTAAACCAATTTCATTATGCTCTTGGTCCCAGAGTGAACATATAGTGAGTACTCGAAAAAAATTAGCAAGTATATACTTGAATTGTTAGTTCAAAACTTGAAATATTAACACACACACACATATATGAGAAAACGGAAAATTCACTGACAGTGAAGAGAGTTCCTTTACTAGCTGTGAGATGTCCCAATAAAATAATGACACGTAGTGCTACTCAAGATAACAAATAAAAAATAAAAATAGTTGCGAGGGGAGAGAAAAGATTTAGTGGCGCCACATGTCATTATTTTATTGGGACACCTCACCGCTAGTGAAGGAACTCTCTTCACCATAAGTGAATTTCCTATTTGCTCATATATATATATGTGTGTGTGTGTGTGTGTGTGTGGTATTATTGTAGGTGAGTCACCAGTTCAGGAAACACTACGTAAGCTAGTGGCAAAATTATAATGATCCGATGATTTTTCTTCAATTGTTTTTTTTTTTATAATTTTCTACATTCTTAACTTCTTTCGGATTAAATTTCATAAATTTTGGACTCCATTTATCATTTCATCAAGTGCATATAAAATGTTGTATTAATTGAAAACCGTTAAGTTTGTATTAACTTGATGGAGAACCAAATCAAAACTAAAACCCAAGAAATTGGGTATGAGTGAAAGAGATAATAATACAAAAGAAATTTTTTAAAACAGATTATTAGAGATAGTGAAAATGAACGTAGCTCGGATAATTTGCGCGAGCTGTCAGCTCATTTCCATCTCTCTCTTTATATATATATATATATATATATATATATAGACACACACGCACACACAAATATTAAAGATACAATATATAAATATTTAATTTCAATATCAATAATCAAAATAACTTAAATGTAATAAAATAAATTTCATATCTTACCAATATTAGAACAAACAGTTTGGATAAAAAATTCAAGAACAACTTTTTATCTTAGCTTTGGATTGTTTCCAAAATTGTTACATTTCATGATTCGATTCTCGAATCAATCATTTTGGAAAAATTCAATTCCAAAATAATCAGAAAAAAGAAAGAACCAAATAAAACACGATTGAAATATTAAGAAAAAAGAAAGAAGGTAAGAAAATTAAAAACAATAATTAAAAGAAAGAATATCCTATTTTACCTTCTTACTGAGCTCGAAGCACCACGAGATGTTGACTTACTGATCGTCTTCACTTGCTGGATCAAATACCATGGTCACTCCATGAGGTTTTTTGATGCTTCTTTGCTAATCATAATGCTTTGAAGCCACTTAGATGATCGTTAATTCACCACAGCTTCAAAAACTCATTGAGAGATTATGGCTTGATCGAACCGTAACCTTTCTCAATGAATTTTATGACAAAAACATTACAATCTTTTTTTTTTTTTTTTTTAATTTCAATCCGATAAGGGTTTGAATCCCAGTTCATAATTTGAACTTGACTGAGTACTCGACCAAATCAAACGAGCACTTGTTTTATCTATTGTTTGGAGTAAGTTCTGTCACCTCAGCACGTTTGGAGTACAAGTGAGTGTTCAGCCAAGTACTCGGAAGAGTTATATAGGTTATAAGACACTGATGTTCCCCTCACTGCCCCCATATCTTGATCTGTCATTGTTGATCAGGAAATGGTTTAGTTCCATACCCAATTCAAAATTTACTTACATTATCTTATTGCTATAAAATAATAGTAGAAAGCACTAGTAGCTAGTAGTAGCAAGATCTACATTCAAACCACCATCCACTGATGTTATGGATTTCTCTTCGTTTCATGGAATTCTCCCTTCTTTTAGATCTTCTGAAAACAGTAGCAATTTAATGAGACAGTCCATATTAATTTTCTAAAACAAAATCGAGAGAAAGAGAATATGTAAGTCGAATTTGAGTTTATCTCTATAATATCCCGCATAATGCATCAAAATAGAGAAAGGCCAAACATGATCTCTTCAGACTAGACGAACAAGAGAATATAACGTACGTGCATCGAATTGTTTTACTATGACTGTTACCCTCACAGGCGCTTGACCTCAAACATATTGATGAAGAGGAGGAGGGAGATAATACCGAGGGACAGAGATTACCTGAGTGATCACCTTGTGGCGAGGCTGAGCTTTCTTTTTTGTCTTCTTATGTAATTATTTTTCCACTCTTAATCGAGGGAAACTTATATGTACTAGTTATATATTAATGAAACACATGGATTTACACTCACCGTTTATTCTTAAAAAAAAGTTTGTTAAGCAAGCTAATTTCCACTTAAATATAATCAGTTTCGAGGTTTACTATAACAGGAGCTAGACAGCCTAGCATCCATCGTGTGTTTCATTGTCTTTGATTTTTTGTTTGTGTGTGTGTGGGAATGATTAGTGCATTGATGTGCATTACCTATCCAAGCAATGTTTCAATCATACAATAAGATGTCTCACAATTTTATCTGCATAAAATCATTTGTAATTATGTCATCCGAGGCTTGCGTTTACTCAAGAAAATGCACAGAAACAAAAAAAAAATCCATGCAAACCTCTTCAACGTCACGTCAACAGTCTAATAAGATCAAACTCCAAGGTCTGATATCAAAGGATCAGCAGGTAAATTAACCGTAATTTTTCTTCGAAGTAAGAAAACTAGGATCAACATCGTAGATTCAATACATCAGATGAGAGCAGCGGGTCTCAATGCCCCATAACAGGCATTTCATAGTTACCAACTGCACCATCATCATCCATGGCATTGGGGCCGGTATTCTGTCTGTCGGCCGTCGTTCTCATCTCCGCTGTCAGCTAATAATCAGGACGTGACCACGAGTTTATTTTGCCTGACCGAGTCCTGCGGAGTTAGTTAGCAGGTCTGTGTGTTTGAATTGGTGCAACATGCAGCAAGCACGATTTTAGTTTCTTAATTGAGAGAAATGTGGGTTTGTTACATGTTTTTTAGGATCAAGGTGTTGTGTGAGTTGTATTTAAAAAAAAAAAAATAACAAGAGCCTGAATAAATTCTCCTACTTCCTTGTCTGCTACAATTCTTGTGTCTCCAGGCACGGGGTGTGATCAGGGCCTGAAACTATATCTGGTATCAGAGCTTCCGGTATTCGCGTACGAGGAGCGTATTCGCGTCCGAGACACCAACAACAATGGCGGCACCGACGGCCAGCTCTTCCTCACCCATGTCAAGGGGCAAGCGCGGCAGAAGGGTGGTGGTGGGGACTCATCGTCAAGCAACAAGGGGCGCAGCACCAGCAGTCTAGACGAACGCGGCCGGGGCAGAGGTCGTGGCACTGGACGCGGCCGCGGCAAGGGAGGCCGTGGCGGCTCGAGTGCACCGCGTCAGGCTGGCGCCGGCGGCACCGGGAACGGCCGGGACAAGAGCCACATAAAATGTTTCAACTGTGAGAACATGGGCCATTACGCTTCCGAGTGCCGGAGCAAACGGCGCGACGAGGAAGCACATCTCACGCGCTCTCACGATGAAGAGCCAGCCTTGATGCTGACTGAGTCCCAGGAAGGAACACGAGGTGGGAATATGCAGCATGTTGTTCTGCTCAAAGAAGAAAAGGTACGGTCGGAACTGCACGACGCTAATGAAGAACATATTTACACTGATGTCTGGTACCTCGACAACGGTGCTAGTAACCACATGACGGGGCACCGAGAGAAGTTCCAGGAGCTAGATGAGAGCATCACCGGGAAGGTGAAATTTGGCGACGGCTCCACCGTGCAGATTATGGGCAAAGGGTCTGTCATGTTCTTGTGCAAGAATGGTGACCAGCGCATCATTCAGGAGGTATACTACATTCCCAAACTTTGTAGTAACATTCTTAGTATTGATCAAATGACAGAGGATGGGAACAAGGTGGCATTGGCTGGTGATTTCATGAAGGTGTATGATAGGAGTGGTATACTCCTTATGCTGGTGAGGCGTTCACCAAATCGCTTGTACAAGATCCGGCTGGAAACTTCCAAGCCGATTTGCCTCATGGCGAGCCTCGACGATCCGGCGTGGCTGTGGCATGCAAGGCTTGGCCATGTCAACTTCCACGCGTTGAAGCTCATGGGCGACAAGCAAATGGCGGTCAAGTTCCCGTTGATTACTCACCCGAACAAGGTGTGCGAAGGGTGTCTCATCGCCAAACAGACGAGGCAACCATTCCCGAGCAAAGCAAATTTCAGAGCGGAGAAACCATTGGAGCTATTGCACGCTGATTTGTGTGGTCCTATTACTCCATGCACTCTTGCAGGTAACAGTTATTTCCTTCTCATTGTCGATGATTATAGTCGCTGGATGTGGGTCTATATCATCAGGGCAAAGAGTGAAGCCTGCTCCGTGTTCAAGAAGTTCAAACTCCTGGTTGAGAACTCCTCCGGACACAAGGTGAAGACGCTGCGAACAGATCGAGGCGGTGAATTCTTGTCAAATGAGTTCACGAGCCTCTGTGAAGAATGGGGGATCGAGAGACACCTCACCGCACCATACACTCCGCAACAGAACGGTGTGGTGGAGCGAAGGAACCGGACCGTCATGGCTACGGCAAGGTCGTTGCTCAAGAGCATGCATGTTCCCGGCAGGTTCTGGGGAGAGGCGGTAAGGCATGCGGTGTACTTGCTGAACCGGCTGCCGACTAAAGCACTGGGAGAGCGCACTCCGTTTGAAGCCTGGACCGGAAGAAAACCTCACCTCGCCCACTTGAAAGTGTTCGGGTGCACAGCTCATGCAAAGGTATCAGTGCCGAACCTGAAGAAGCTCGACAATCGCAGTCAGTCCATGGTGTACCTTGGTGTGGAGGAGGGCTGCAAGGCCCATCGTCTATTTGATCCTCGTCTAGGCATACTCTATGTACGTAGAGATGTGATTTTCCAAGAAGATGTGGAGTGGAATTGGCATGCAGGTGCTGATGGAGCTGCTCGCGACTTGCCGGAGTTCAACGTGCTGGAGGACCTGCAGCACGAGACAGTAGCAGGAGAGCCGCAGGTCGAGGCAGGCGTTGCAGCACCTACGGCAAGCGTGCCGCAGAGTGCAGAGGCACGCGTAGTGGCATCCCAAGTGCCGTATGGAACTGCAACCCTTGGTACCCCGTCGACACCACTGCCGGCAGTGACTCCACCGATGTCGCCAGGAACCGCGAGCACAACCGAGTCCGATGAAGAACCTGTTCAGTACCGGTCGATTGCTGACATCTATGCCGAGACCGAAGAAGTGGAGCTCCTCGACGATCTACTGTTATTGGAGGCCGAGGAGCCAACTTCCTACCGTGAAGCTGCCGGGGAGGATGCTTGGGAAGAGGCCATGGCGAAGGAGCTAGAGTCCATCGAGAAGAACAACACATGGACCCTTACCGAATTGCCGCCGGGGCATAAACCCATTGGATTGAAGTGGGTATACAAGTTGAAAAGGGATTCTGATGGCAACATCATCAAGCACAAGGCGAGACTAGTCGCAAAAAGCTATGTCCAGCGACAAGGTGTAGACTTTGATGAAGTGTACGCACCAGTGGCTAGACTTGACACGGTACGTGTGATTCTTGCCATTGCAGCCAACCGAGGATGGGAGGTCCATCACATGGATGTTAAATCGGCGTTCTTGAATGTCGAGCTTGAAGAAGAAGTCTATGTCACTCAGCCGGAGGGGTTTGTTGTTCAAAACAAGGAGCAGCTTGTATACAAGCTGTCCAAAGCACTCTACAGCCTTCGACAAGCACCACGTGCATGGAACGCTCGCTTGGACAAGTGTTTGAAGCACCTCGGGTTCAAAAGGTGTTCACAGGAACAAGCTGTGTACACGAGAGGAGAAGAGCAAGCAGCTATCATTGTTGGTGTTTATGTTGATGACCTTGTTGTCACAGGGAGAAGCACTGAAGAAATCAAGATCTTCAAGGAGCAGATGATGACCGAGTTCGAAATGAGTGACTTGGGGCTCCTCTCGTACTATCTTGGCATAGAAGTGGAGCAGAAGGAGGGTCGAACAACTCTCAAACAGTCGGCATATGCCAAGAAGGTGCTGCTTCAGTTCGGCATGGGAGAGTGCAATGCAACAAAATACCCCATGGAGCCCAAGTTAAAGCTGCACAAGGACAGTGAAGGGGTACCGGTAGACACCACGGAGTACAGGCGAGTTATCGGTTGCCTAAGGTACCTTCTACACACACGGCTGGACCTCGCTTACTCTGTCGGAATGGCGAGCAGATACATGGAGAAGCCCACCGTAATGCATCACAAGGTGGTGAAGCAGATTCTGCGGTATTTAAAAGGTACAATTCATTTTGGGCTGGTGTACGCAAGAGGAAGGTGTGAAGAACTTGCTGGTTACACAGACAGTGACTTAGCTGGCGACCTTGATGATAGAAGAAGCACTGGAGGAATGGTGTTCTACATCAACGGCAGCCCGGTTTCGTGGTGTTCACAGAAGCAAAAGACCGTGGCGTTATCGTCCTGCGAGGCCGAGTTTATGGCAGCCACTGCAGCAGCTTGTCAGGCTTTGTGGTTAAGAAACCTGCTTGGTGAGTTGATTGCTTGCAAGCCCGAGCCGGTGAACCTTTTCGTCGACAACAAATCTGCCATAGCCCTTATGAAAAATCCGGTGTTCCATGGTCGCAGCAAGCACATAGACACTCGGTACCATTTCATTCGTGAGTGTGTGGAAAGAGGGCAGATTGTGGTGGAGTTTGTGAGTACTGAGGAACAGCGAGCTGACGCTCTAACGAAGGCACTGCCGAGCGTAAAGTTTGCAGCTATGCGACACCTGATGGGTGTTCGTGATCTTGAGCCACGTCTGGATTAGGGGGGAAAATGTCAGCTAATAATCAGGACGTGGCCACGAGTTTATTTTGCCTGACCGAGTCCTGCGGAGTTAGTTAGCAGGTCTGTGTGTTTGAATCGGTACAACGTGCAGCAGGCACGATTTTAGTTTCTTAGTTGAGAGAAATGTGGGTTTGTTACATGTTTTTTAGGATCAAGATGTTGTGTGAGTTGTATTTAAAAAAAAAAAAATAACAAGAGCCTGAATAAATTCTCCTACTTCCTTGTCTGCTACAATTCTTGTGTCTCCAGGCACGGTGTGTGATCAGGGCCTGAAAACTATATCCGCAGCCGCATCTGCAGCGGCGTCGGCAGCCGCATTGACAGCTTCGGCGGTTCTTGTCAGCAGAGCGCACGCGACGAGAGCGAGGAGGATCAAGGTACGGGTTGAGGCCATGGTGGCCGTATTTGATGATATGGTTAGTGGGAGAATTGGCGGAGAGATATGAGATGGGTATGTAAATGCAGAAGCGAGGGTAAAGTTGGAGGAGAGTTTGAATTGGTGGTTGAGGTTTGATCGGTAGACTGGGTCTAAAGTGAAATTATACGCTGTAAATAGAAATTTTGTTTGGGTGATGCTCCAATAAACTAGGAGGGATGAGGGGCTCTTAGGATGGGCCAAGGGTTGTGTGTCTGAAGAAACTTGTGGCATTCCTCTTTAAGTGGGAGTTTCCAAAGGAGCACACCAATTTTCCTAGTGAGCCCACTTCTTTGTGTTTTTTTTGTCCGGGCTCAAACTCTGGACAGTTATAAAGTGGGCTCACTAGGAAAAATAGTGTGCTCTTTCGGACATTTTAGTTCTGTCATTTTTTTTATTTTTTATTTTTTCATTTTCCCGTTTTCTGTGTGCATATGTGTGCATGGTAATGCATTGTATGTTCCGTAATAAGCGACCGTCTTAGAAAGTAGGTGGCCTTAGTAATTTCCTTAGAGAGTAGGAGCCCTTACTAATTTGGTTGGTATTACCTAGAGAGTGGGTGCCCCTAAAACTTTGGTATTACCGAGATGGTGGGTGCCCTTAGTAATGGTGGACATTCTTACTAAGGGTGAACAAATTTATGTTAAAATCGAACGGAACCAATTCGAATAAGCGAAATTGAACTAAAGTTCATAAATTTTAAAAAGGATGTCCTTAGAAAGTCGGATGCTTTAGTGATTCGAGGGGTGCCCTAGAAAGTGGGCGCACTTAATGATTTTGGTGGGCATCCTTACAGAGTGGGTGACTTAATTTTTTGGTGGGTGCTCTTAGAAAGTGGGCCCTAAGTAATTTGGTTGGGGTCCTCAAAAAAGAGTGTGTCCTTAGTAATTTGTTGGGTGACATTAGAAAGAGATTGCGCATAGTAATTTGGGTGGGTGCCTTAGAAAGAGGGTGCCCTTAGTAAATTGGAGGGTGCCTTTAGAAATTCTGTGCCCATAGTATTTGGTGGGTGGCCTTAGCAAGCAGGTGCCCTGAGTAAATTGGTTCGTGATATTTGAAAGTAGGTAGCCTTAGTAATTTGGTCAATGTTTTGAGCCTTTGGTAATTTGGTTGGTGTTCTAAGATAGTGGGTGTCGTTAAAACTCTGGTTGGTGTCCTGAGAATGTAGGTACCCTTAGTAATTCTGTAGACACTTTTAGTAAGTGTGAGCAAATTTATGTGAAAATCGAAATAACCAACCGAAACCGATTCGAATAAGCGAGCAAATTTATGTGAAAATCGAAATAATCGGCCGAAACCAATTCGAATAAGCGAAATGCTTTGGTAATTTGACAGGTTCCTATAAAGTGGGTGCACTTATTGATTTTGGTGGGCACTCTTAGAAAGTTGGTATACTTAATTATTTGGTGGTGACCTAAAAAAGCGAGGCCCTTAGCATTTCCATGGATGCTCTTAGAAAGAGAGTGCCCTTAGTAACTTGGTGGGTGTAGTTAGAAAGAGAGTACCTGCAGTGATTTAGTATATGCCTTTCGGAAGAGGGTGCCCTTAGCAATTCGAAGGTGCCTTTAGAAATAGGGTGCCCATAGTATTTTGGTGGGCACCTTAGCAAGTGCATTTCCCGAGTGATATGTGGGTGCTCTTAGAAAATAGATGCTTTTAGTAATTTGGTGGATGTCTTTATAGAATAGGTGCTCTTTGTAATTAGGTGGGTGCTCTTAGTAATTTTGTTGATGTTCTGTAGAACTGAGTTCTAGAGGTTTAAATGAGTATATATTACTTGATAGAAATAAATAGAGAAGAACTATCAAAGTGATCTATCCGGCGTGATTCTCTTTTTGGTTCGTGTAGCCTACCCCAAATACTTAGAATACAAGGCTTAGTTGTTGTTCTGCAGTACTTGGTGCTCTTAGTACTTTCAAAATAACCGATCGAAACCAACCCAAATAAGTAAAATGAACCAAAGTTTATACATTAAAATGAGTGCCCTTACAAAGTAGATGCCTTAGCAATTTGAGGGGTGCCCTAGAAAGTAGTTGCACTTAGTGATTGTAGTGAGCATGCTTATAAAGAAGGTAACTAAGTTATTTGGTAGGTGCCCTAAGAAAGTGAGGGCCCATAGTACTTTTGTGGTGCACTTAGAAAGAGGGTGCCCTTGGTAATTTGGTGAGTTCCCTTAAAAAAAAATAATGTCACATAATAAATCTAATTTTATTTAAAGAATATACTAATTTGATTTTGTTAAGCGATCAACTTTACATGAGAATAACTTTTATTTTCTTCTATTTCTTTTCTTTTTCAGTTGTGTCGGTAGCTGCAATTGTTTTTTTTTTTTTTTTTTCCCTTTCTTTAATACACGATACTTTCTCTAATAGTTAGTTTTTCAGTAACTAAAGTTTGTCCCTTACTTAAGAGCACATAAATAAGTAAAAAGAAAAAAAAAATCTAAAAATTGAAACTATAACTTATCTTTATTTCTTAAGACTAAAAAAATTGATCTATGGACGCATCCATTACTGTCTATAGTTAGCGTCAACATGCTATGTATTTAGATTAGATTATCAATGCAATAATAAACATATTGTGTCGAAAATAACTTGTTATTAAATAAGCAATACTTGCCGATGCTTGGCTCCAGTTAATTTTGGTAGACGGTAGCTTCGATTTCCCAAGTTATTGCTCCATCATTTATCCCTTTACTCACATATATATAATTACGCGTCTTTCCCAAAATTCACCATGTCTGCCATATTTCTGCCTAGAGATCACATCTCAAGAAAGGAGACTGGATCATTTTCTTGCAGCCAAACTGGCGGCCAATCATAGCAGCAGTCGACATTTCGCAGCGTTTTCCTTCGCCCTTGCCCTCGCCGTAAAAATGCTGCAGCTGGTCTAGAGTTAGACTGTACATGATCAATTAGTAGCCTCGTTTGTAGTTGTGTGTCATATATAGAGCATCAAATGGCTGGACGTAACCGTTATCTGTCCACATTGCAACCAACTTAATTTTCTATATATTTACTGCCGGCCTTTTCTGGTGGCTCAACATTAACTAACCCAACGAAAATGAAGCTCCAACATTCAATTTCGAGTGCCAACACACAACTAATATATTTCTCTAGCTAGCCTACTGTGACTAAGTGAAGCGAAAAAAAGCAAAAAACAAAAAAAAAAAAAAAAATGAAACTGAGGAGTTTGTGCTGGCTAGTCCTCGTGCAGGTTTTGCTAATTGATGATCTGCAGGTTGCCGCAAAAGTTCCTGCTATCATTGTGTTTGGGGACTCCACAGTCGATGCTGGCAACAACGACTACATATCGACAGTTGCCAAGAGCAATTTCGAGCCGTATGGTCGGGATTTCGCGGGCGGGCGGCCGACTGGGAGGTTCTCGAACGGGCGGATCCCGACGGACTTCATGTCGGAGGCGTTTGGGCTGAAGCCGACGGTGCCGGCTTATCTGGATCCTAGTTACAGTATCGCGGACTTTGCTACTGGCGTCTGCTTTGCTTCTGCTGGCAGTGGCTATGACAATGCTACTGCTGAAGTGCTAGTAAGTACTGAGTCTGAAATCTCGTAGGCTGATTTAATTTTCTTGTATTTTTTTTTTTTAAAAAAAAAATTTTATTAGCTTGATTTGGTATGAAAAATCTATTATAATTGTAGAATATAAGTTCTAAAATGAAAAATAAGTAGTAAGAAAAAGTAAATGAGACAATTTTTTTTTTTTTTTTTGAATTGGAAAGCTCATTTACTTGAAAAAACTACAGAACCTAGTCCAGATTAAATCTCTCACTATATATCTTCAAATGATGTTATTAGAAGGATCGTCTCTGGATATTACTAGAGAAATACCGATTATCAATAATCAATAATATTAATATAAAACCAACTCATAGAGATAGGTGGACAATAGAGAATGGAAGCAAGTCCGGATCGATGATCCGAATGTGAGCATTAGAACCTTAGGAACAAAATTCTAAGATTTCGTTTCAATTGGATAACGCTTGCCCTTCGATCAAGGTTCGATTTTACTAATGTTTGGAAATTTCAGAATGCTCACTTTCTCTCTTCTATCATTTTTTCCTTAATTTTTTCAATGTAACTTTTTAACTTTCATTATTATTGTTGTTCATAAAAATTTGGAATACACTTCAATTAAAACTCACAGCTTATGTTGAGATAATAAAATCTAACAAATCATGAGAAACATTAACTTTAAAAATGTTTGTTAATGTATGTTCTCTAATGCAGTCAGTGATAAACCTATGGAAGCAACTCGAGTACTACAAAGAGTACCAGGCGAGGCTCAGAACCTACCTAGGAGCAGCCAAGGCCGACGAAATCCTGAGGGAGGCGCTGTACGTCCTGAGCATGGGCACGAACGACTTCCTCGAAAACTACTTCGCGTTCCCCGGCCGATCAGCCCAGTTCACCATCGAAGAGTACCAGAATTTCCTCTTCAGCATCTCAGAGCACTTCGTCGTGAGCCTCCACCATCTGGGCGCCCGCAAGATGGACCTGACGGGCATCCCTCCCATGGGCTGCTTGCCGCTGGAGCGGGCAATGAACGTGATGGGGGGGAGAAGCTGCAACGAGAACTACAACGACCTCTCCAGACGGTTCAATAGAAAGTTGGTTGCAATGGCGGATAAACTCAACCGAACTCTGCCTGGCATGAGGATAGCCTACTGCAACGTGTATGATATCGTGCTTCAAATCGTCAAAAGGCCATTGACATATGGTAAGCTAGGCTAGACTAGACTAGATCAGTTCACACCAAACCATTGTGTTTATCAATTCGTAATGTATGTGGCTTGAAGAAATTAAGAATTATTCGAATTATGTGCAGGGTTTGACAATGCCGGAGTGGGATGTTGCGCGACGGGCGTGTTCGAGATGGGCTACATGTGCAACAGGAGGAACCCCTTCACTTGCGAAGATGCCAACAAGTACGTGTTTTGGGATGCATTTCATCCGACTGAGAGGATGAATAAGATCATAGCTGATGACCTGATGAAGACCAGCTTGTTCCAATTTGTATGAGTGTGCATGTGCATACGTATTCGTATTCGTATTCGTATTCGTATTCTAGCTCAATGTATTTTCTAATTAAGAAGACTTAGATATTTGAGCGGTATGGTATGGTATGGTATGGAGTACGAAAACTTATTTTTGTAACTTTTTTTTAGAGTATGATCTATTATATTTTACTTATTAGTAAAAATCCTATAGATACGTTTTTTTTTTTTTTTTTTTTTTTTGGGGGAAATTGAAAAAACCTAGATAAGCTAGTGGGCAGAATTACTCAAGGCAAGCCGGCCTCAAAGTAACAAAAGAAAGATTTCATGGCTATGATCTATAAATATCACTTTGAGATAAAATTCTTAAAAGAATTACATCTTGATTGACTACAAAAGTATGCTGCCCAAAATAAATTATGTTACCACAAATGAGGACAACTCTCCCAACAGTAAGAATACAAGTCAAGGCCGGATGCAACGAGTACAAGATACAAAATAAGAAGTCTTCAAAAGTCTAATGAGGGTCTTTTTATTTCTAAAAATGTGAATCCTCTTCCGATCAGTCCTCCTTGATAAAGCCCTCAATTACACGTGTGGAGGTTACTCAGAAGTCGGAGAAATAACTTGAGCATTTGCAAATGATATGTATATATATATATACACACACTCATTTTTTAAGTATGGTCACAAGTTTAATATTAAAGTCTTGTACTTTTATCATTTAATTAGAACTAAGTAATGAATGATTCGTGTATTAAGAAAGTACTCATAAACTCATACTACAGTATGATCACGATTTTAGACGAAAAACCATGTTGCGACATAGTCGAGAGTTTGGTTGCAACATTAGCCAGAAAATCTGATCGTGGTATATATTAGATGGAGAATCCGTAGCCACAACTATACTATTTTGCTCCTCAATTTCTGTTGGTTTCGATGGTTATTACAAAGAATCACTTTCATATAAAGGCATATTTTGAATTTGTATATAGAATTTTAAATATTGTTGGAGCATCTTACAAAATAAGTGATCGTTCTAAAAGCTATTCAGCAAGACAAACTTCTAAAAGCGCTTAAGAATGGATAGTTATTCAGTGATAGTTAGAAAACTAGTCATACTATATTTCCTTAGTTTCATGTACATATATTTTTCTGCTCTTGACGTACTTGAAATTGTTATGAAATATTGTGTAAATGATCTATAGCCAGTTTAAACTATCGTCTTGTTAAGTTTTTTGCAGTCTTTTGATTTACGTAGCATGTATTTGATGACAAATATTGTAGGAGTTAAAAATAAAATGTCTTTCGCGTTGCAAAGAGAAGATATGGATATTGAAAATGCCATTAGATTGGTAGGATTATCAATTAAGCAGCTTCTGTAAAGAATGAGAGAGGCATGATGAAACTATTTGTTTAATAATATTTCTTCGTCTTTCAATGTATTTGAAGTTGATGTTTCATATCAAACCATAAATTCTAGGCTTGTATACAACAAAAATTATGCATTTGAATGAGAGATAAATAGTTTAATAATTGTCTGATATTGTATTTTAAGAAAAAGTTTCTGCACAATTTTCTACTAAATTTATTCTGCACTGCTATCAAAATATAAAAACTCGAAAGAAATAACTATAACTATTGTTTAATTCTGTCACCACGTACCTATATTTTATTGTAATTCCATCACTGCGTAGTATGTTTTATTGTAATTTTACATTTAAATTATGAAATCAGTGATATTATCCTTCAATATTTTAAATTTTACAATTATTTTATATTGAAAGTAATTTCTTCCCATTTGATTGTTTGACCAACTCCCTCACCTCCTCAAAATGCTTATCTTTTTCTCTACGATCACTTTTTAATTTGAATCATCTCATATTTATTTACTCAACGGATCTATTTTTTTCTCTCCCCAATTCTAAATTCCCTCGCTCTCTTCTTTCATCATATTTTATCACAATCGAATATTACTATCTAATCCAAATAAAATTTAGTTGGATATCAATATCTGATCGGTTTTCAGTTAGGTTGGATATTAATACCCGACCAACCAGTGATGATAAACTCGTAATTTTTTGAAATTTTAGACATCCTGAGCAAAGTTTGCGTGCGTGAATAGAATTTCTATTGTGGAAGGTACAACACACACGATATGTCACACGATTAGATAGAGATTCAAAAGTACGCGCTGATACTGCGACCGACCTCATTGTAGAAATTCACGAGTAGCAGGAAATTAAGAATTTAACACTGACGATATCTCATCCGTGAGGCCTCGACTCTCTAGCTAGCGAGTTGTTCTAGCAGCAGCAAATTGATCATCTTTCGGCAGCGCATCTAAATGGGGCGTGCGGCCAAAAGCCAAGGCCCCTCCACCTCGTACCTACGTGCACCAACGATCATGGGATTCTCGAATGCTAACTAATTCTCTCGTGCCCCCGTCTCAACTCCAATTAATTCATCCCTGCACGCTTCACTGTGTAGCTGACTCAATTTGGGCAATGTTTGAGACTAACCCTCCGTGCCACTTATAATTACATATACGATAGTAAAAAAAAAGAAGAAGATAAAAAAGAGTATGCTGTTTTAATTTCCTGGTTAATCAGGTGACAGATTGAGACTTGATAAGTGGATACAATTTGTTTGGGAAAAAAAGAAAAAAAGAAAAAAAATGAAGTGGAGGCAGATATCATTGAGGCTTTCTTCTTAGTTAGCCATCTCAATCGATCAACGATAGCTTTCTGCATGTCTCATGGCATCAACTTTCATGTCGAATGACTGTCCCGTACGCACGTATTGTTATTTGTCTTTCAGCCTAGGGCACCGTCGGGGGGACTAAAGAGTGACTGGAGATAGACGAGATTGCAACGGGCAAGAGAGCGAATTAGGCGACATCATCGTCATAGCTATGTATATCTAATTTATCGATCGATATGTAAGACTACAAGTTAGCAATGTACCTCACTACGGTAACGATTGTACATGTACATATATATATATATATATACTTGTATGCAGTTTTGATCATCTTCTCATAGAAACTCGGCCAAGCTGGTGTTAAGTGATGTGGCAGCCACGAATCGGTTCACCTTCTCCGTCGGGTGGAACGAATCCCAAAACATGTACTTATTGGCATCCGGGCACGTGTGAGGGCTCCATTGGTTGCATAGGTAACTCATCTCATATTTGCCTGTTGCACAACATCCTTCGTGCACATTCTCAATCCCTAGCGTTACCGCAATCTCACATTTTACTAACAACGAAGCATGAATGTATTGGAACATAATTTATTGAAACTTTTCTAACATATATATATATATATATATGATAATTGGAAAATTTGTATCTAAGCTATCTCCACAAGGAGTTATCTATGGAGATATTCTTAAATTTCAACATAGAGAGTGTATATTGATAATCTGAATAATTAATTATAATCTTTATACTCTAAATAGGTGGAGTATAAAAAAAATATGCATTTTTGATATATTTTAACTGTATTATATATGTGCAAAATCAGGGATGGTAATAGATGTATCTATGGATTAATATTGGCCCGCTCTATACAAAATTTTGAATTAAAAATACAAAAAATATTTTCTAATTTAAAATTTTGTATAGGACAGATAAGGATGCTAATGGTGCGTCTATGGGTTAATTTTTAGTCCGTTATATACAAAATTTTATTTATCTAATTCAACATTTTGTTTGTATAGTGAGGTAAAAAATTTAGCCCGTTAATACGTGGGCGCATTCATTACCCTATCCCTAAGGACGGGCCAAAAATTAACCTGTGAACGCGTCCATTATCATCTCTATGCAAAATATATGGTTTTTCAATAATAAAATAAACAAGACCTTTGATGATGAAAAGTGTCTAAATCACATAATTTTTTATGCGTCATCTATTTAGAATATAGATATTATAACTAACTGTTCAGATTATTTATATACAGTTGAGATTTAAGGACATCTCCATAGGGTAACTCTGAATGTACGCTATGTCCATGATAATTTATAATGTAGAAAGTTAAATATAGTAGTTTAGCTAGAGACGAAGAGAAATTTATGCGGAGAGAGTTACCGTAAGATGATGGGCTCTGGATAATTCGTACGGTGCCCTCGTACACAGGAGCATACCTGAGCCTGAGCCCAGGAAGCTCAGCACACAGCTGCTCGATCAGGGCCTGGAGCTTGGCATTGAAGTCCATGGCCACCTTGTTGTACTCCTCAACGCAACCATGCCCATGCAACACGTTAGCGGTCCTCTCCAGTGGCAAGCAGCCCATCGGGCTGAGGCCCGTGAACGACATCTTACGGGCCCCCAACGTGTATATATTGGTAACAAAATCTCCCGCCAGCCCAATCAGGAAGTCCTCGTACTGGTCGATTGTGTACTGCTTGAATCTGCCGGTGATGAGTGCGAAGTAGTTCTCGAGGAAGTCGTTGGTTCCGACGCTGATGACGTACACGGCTTCCGTTACGATTTGCTTGGCCTTTGCTCTGCCGAGGTATTGCCGGAGCTTCTGCTTGTAGTCCTTGAAGAACTCCACCTCCTTCCACAAGGGAATCACTTGCTACAACGGAAAACAAAATACTAGTGAGCATTGGGCCTACTGAGGCCCACTTAGCCCATGAAAAGAACTTAAACTTAATTTTAAACTGTTTATTGTGTGCCGAATAATGTGGATGGGGCCCAACTCTGCTTCACGAGACATAAATTTGGGCTCAATTGAGAGTGTCGGCCTGTCGGCCCAATGAGAAAAAAATAAGCGTAGAGGTCTTGAATTTATCAACAAAATAGAGGGTGCCCAGCGAAATTAAAGTCAAGTACACACTGAAGGCAAAAATTTGGTCACTGGTTCTGATGGTTGGGCTACATGGACTCTGTGTCAGTCAATTTTATGGTTTATATACTATAAATGTTAAATACTGTGCTAGCTGAAATGAAAAGTACTACTCGATGAAATAAATCCCGTGCTCTCTAATGCCAAAACTTTAAATGACCATCACTGGATATCCGTTTGGATTATTAATTTCTATTTTCTAAAAGTAGAAAACACGAAACAGAAAAAAGTAGAAAACAGCGGACCGTAACTCACCGTCTTACTGATTAAAAAAAAGGGAAAAACAAATAAGAAGATTTTTTTTTTTTTTCTCTGAATAAATGAAAATCTTGAGAAATAACATGAATATATCCAAATAGAGGTTGTCTAAGTATTTTGAATAATTCCCTAAGTATTATATTCATAATTTCATTCTTCTCTCGTATGCTATTTATTTAAATAACTCCTTGTGTGCACACTGTGCGTATTAAATCCTAGGCAGTAAATGTTCTTGTCAGAGAGTAAATGGGACTCTGATTCAGTCAGCGTCTGAAATTTTGCGCAGACGGGTGAGTTTTGCTCCGTTATTTAAGTGTCTGAATCAAACTTAATGACCAACAGTAGCACACACTAGGGCAATGTCATCACTGCATAGAAACTGAAATTTTTGAATATGACGGGCCAAATGTTGACCCTTCGATCTGTCTATTCTTATTTCTAGACGTACCAGAACATCCGAGGTGGCATTGTCCAATCCGGTACCGGCCGAGGCAAAGCAGACGCCGGTCGCAAAGTCCCGGATCGTATAAGCTGGGTCGAGGTAGGCGGGCACGATCGGCCCTAGCCCGAACGCCTCCGATATGAAGTCCGTAGCTAGTCTCCCGTTACAAAACCTCCCCGTGGGCGTCCCGCCGATAAAATCTCGGCCGTATGGCTTGAAGTTGCTCTTCATGACCGTCAAGACGCGGTTGTTGTTGCCCGTGTCGACGGTCGAGTCGCCGAACACGATGATGGCCGGTACTTTTGGGGAGGATGTGGTGGCTCGGAGAGAGGAGAGAGAGACGATGAGGAAAAAGTGGAGGCGTTTGAAGGGGTGGTGCATTGTGATTGTGTTTGTGTTTGTGTTTGTGTTGGTTGAGTGAAGAGTTGAGAGAAGTGAGAGAGGTGCTTCGAGTGTTGAGGGGAATAAATAGAGAGAGAGGGGGGTGGGGAGAGAGCATAAGGAGTCATGGATATTTTTGTAGGCGTAAGTAGGGGAGTTTCCAAAGGGGCACACCATTTTTCCTTTTGAGCCCACTTTGCAGGGTATTTTTATTCGTCTTTTGGTTGGGCTCACTAGGAAAAATTGTGTGCCCCTTTAGAAACTCCCATAAGTAGGATGATAATGGATTAGTTGACTGGTTTTATTCAAAATTTTAAATTAAAAATAAAAAAATTATTTTTCTAAGTCTAAAGTGGAAGCAACCCATGAAGTTTTTAGGATTTTCTTATATTATGTAAATTTTAATGGACTTTCAAATTTCATGGAAATCCCTAAATAATAGAATGAAGAGATTAATCAATCGATTTCAAAACACAGCAAGTACTCATTCTTCGACGGTTTCAGATATATATATTTTGAGTAAAATATTCTAGATCAAAAGGTGGGTGTTTAAAAAGGTCATTTAAATTGATACATTAATTATCTACTAACTCCTTTTGGGGGGTTACTATGAAATTTGATGAGAATTTATATAACATAAAAGAGTTAATGGTGATTTATTTACTTCCATTGGTTTTCGTATGCTAAGACACATGAAATTTCATTTTTATTTTAATCAAGTAGATATAAATTTAATAATTTTTAGGAAGTTCAATTTTTTAATGGGAATATGAGAAAAAAACACTATATCTGAACTAGGATTCTTTTTTTTTTTTTTTTTTTTTTTTTTTTTTTTTTTTTTTTTGGGTATGAGTAATCGATGAGGATCATCGTGATGACACTGAAACATGGTGAATTCTGATTATTTTCATTTATATTTTTAATGTTAATTTATTTTTCTGTCAACAATAAAAAAAAAAAAAAGCAAGCAAACAAACTCTTCCTTTGCATCAGAATTAATAGACAAGATTAAATATCGAAAGTGGGTAGACTCCACTTCTACTCGTGGCTTGCGAGCAGGGGCAGATCCATCTTTTATGTCAGGACTGGTAGTCATTCGCTACGGAGACCGCCTCCACGAGTCAAATTTTAGTTCTTTCTATACAAAATTATTTTATTTAGAACGGATCAAAATTTAGTCCGCTAGCGCATTTATTACTATCCCTAGTATTCGCACACTCCCCCAACCCTTGCGTCCCACCCCAATAAAAAAAACCAACCCAACTCATTCCCAACACACACACACACACAAAAAAAAATTAAAAACTTTTTAACTTAATATATATATATATATATATATATATATATATATATATATATATATATATATATATATATAGAAAACGGGAAATACAACGGCGGTGAAGGAAGTTTCCTTCACCGCCGCTTAGATGGCCCAATAAAATTATTACACGTGGTGTCATTTAAGAGAATTCATTTATTTGTTATCTTGAATGACGCCCCGTGTTATAATTTTATTGGGCCACCTAAGCGGCGGTGAAGGAACTCCCTTCACCGCCGGTGTATTTCCCGTTTCCTCATATATATATATATATATATATATATATATATATATATATATATATATATATATATATATTAGTCTATCCCCTTCCATCCCTCTCCCCCAAATTTTAAGTCTTATCTCCTCTAAGTCCGAAAATTCAAGACTAAAATCTGTTTTTGGTCATTTGATATTTCTTTTTTTTTTTTTAAGTCCCTCTCTAGACTTTTTTTTTCAATCTATTGGATCTATATCTCTTATCTATTGGATAATGGTCGATTGCTTTCATACCTTACATGTATTTTTTTCGCACCTTATATAAAAACAAAATTAAGAACATATCAGTTAATATCAAAGCTTTCAAATAATTCACTAAATTACCCCATGTATTTACTTGCAAAGTATAAATTTATTTTCAAATTCATATTTGATATGCAGTAATTAAGAAAATAAATGTATTTTCTATTTTTTTTTTTCCTCGATACATGGTTCTGTATCTAGACTATCATATTTTTTATCTTTTCACACTCATGAATTTCACCAAGTAGAGTGAAGTCATTCTCAAACTGTAACAACTTACATTCGCTCCTATTGTAACAATAAAAGCAACACGCATGCTTACGGTTTCCTGACAGTAGACGCGTCCACGGACCAATTTATAGCCTTTTCTATACAAAATTTTAAATTTTGATTTAGAAGGATAAAAATTTTATTTTTAATTAATTAAAATTTTTGTATTGGGTGAGCCAAAATATAACTCATAGACGTGTCAATTATCATTCCTAGACCCTAACCCTAACCGGTCGAGCAACCTAATCTAACTCAAAGTAGCAACTTAGATTTATCTTCTCAACAAGACTATTAATTTGGATGGAATTACTAAGATATCCTACAACCACAAAGTTGAAAATTTCTCATTTATATATATATATATATATATATATATATATATGAGAAAATTAAAAATGAGCTGACAGCTCACGCAAGTTACTTGAGCTGTAGTTTAATTTCATTATCTTCAATAATATTTTTCAAAAATTTCTTTTGGATTATGATCTCGTCTCTTGTTCACTCACACCCAATTTCTTAGGTTTTAGTTTTGATTTGATTGTTCATCAAATTGACACAAATTTTAACTGTTTCTAATGAATAAACATTTTGAATCTACTTGATTAAAATTCAAATGAACTCCAAAATTTAAAAAAATTAATATTATTAAAATTAAGAAGATAGAGATCCTAATTTTAGAAAAAAATCATTAGATTTCTATATTATTGCCGCTAGCTCACGTAATTTTTTCTGAGCTGGCGGCACACCTAGAGTAATCCATATATATATATATATATATATATATATATATATAGAGAGAGAGAGAGAGAGAGAGAGAGAGATGGAAATGAGCTGACAGCTCACGCAAGTTATCTGAGCTGCAGTTCATTTCCACTATCTCTAATAATCTTTTTTCAAAAATTTCTTTTGGATTATGATCTCGATCTCTTAGGGTTCACTCATACTCAATTTTTTGGGTTTTAGTTTTGATTTGGTACTCCATCAAGTTAACACAAAATTAACGGTTTTCAATGAATAAAACATTTTGCATGCACTTGATGAAAGGGTAAATGAACTACAAAATTTATGAAATTTAATCTGAAAGAAGTTAAGTAGGTGTAGATAGTAATTATTAAAAAAAATTTAAAAAAGTCATTGGATCATTGTAGTTTTGCCGCTAGCTCATGTAACTTTTCTTGAGCTGGCGGCTCACCTACAGTAATCCCATATATATATATATATATATATATATATATATATATATATATATATATATATATATATATATATATATATATATATATATATATATATATATATATATATATATATGGGATTACTGTAGGTAAGCCGCCAGCTCAGGAAAAGTTATGTGAGCTTGCGGCAAAATTATAATGATCCGATGATTTTTTCTTCATTTTTTTTCAATTACTATCTCTACCTTCTTTCTGATTAAATTTCATAAATTTTTTAGTTTATTTACCCTTTCATCAAGTACATACGAAATATTTTATTAATTGAAAACCGTTAATTTTGTTTTAACTTGATGGACGACCAAATCAAAACTAAAGCCCAAGAAATTGGGTATGAGTAAACCAGAGGGGGTCGAGATCATAATTCAAAAGAAATTTTTGAAAAAATATTATTGGAAATAGTGGAAATTAAATGCAGTTTAGATAATTTGTGTGAGATGTCAGCTCATTTCTATTTTTCTTATATATATATATATATATATATATATATATATATATATATATATATATATATATATATATATATATATATATATATATATGACACCCAAGAGGGTCCCTTATCGGATCTTGTTCATCAGCTTTCTTCGGGAGTTTCTAAAGGAGCACACCATTTTCCTAGTGAGCCCACCTATCAATGTATTTTTAGTCCGGACTTTCCATTGTTAAGTGGGCTCACTAGGAAAAATGGTGTGCTCCTTTCGAAACTCCCGCTTTCTTCTCTTGAATACTGTGGACCTATGTCCATGAAGTTTTTTTAGATATTAATATATGGTGAACATTATTGTTATTTGGCTTCCAATTTTAAGGGTGGAGCTAGAATGGGTTTCGATTATTTGTTTAGTGCTGATGATGCGTGACTCATATATAGTACACGAATCGATAGAAACTTGTTATTCTAGATTCATTAGTCAATATAACATCAGTCGTTACTAATTTTTCTAAATACTTTGCGAGAAACTTGCCATTAAAACTGACTTCTGAATTCATTTTTCTTTTTGCTCTCTATAGTAAGGTGTATAATATGGTTGTCCTTAGATTGTGTTCGGTTTAAAAGAAAATGGAAGAAAGAGAAAGGAGAAGAGAAAAAAAAAAAAGAAAAAAATATGGAAATTGATTTATCTTTAATGTATAGTTAGTAAAATATTATTTTTCTTTTAAATTTTCTCTCAAACGAAATAATAATGTAAAATATTTTCTTTCCTATTTTCTTTTATTTTCCTTCATTTTCTCTCAAACCAAACAATTAGTAATTTTGTTATTGAAAAGGGCTTGGTAGGTGGCAGGTAGCTAAATCATATTCGCGAAGGAGATATAGGAAAAAGGAAAACAAAAAACCATGAAATTTCTATATGTTAACCAAAAATTAATGAAGGTAAACTCCAGAAAATTCTGCTTGAGCACACCATTGTTCTCACTGAGCACACCTTTTCAGTTGGAAATTGGTTTCCATACGGTTTTTACAATTTCCGAACAGATTTAATATCGTTCGAAAATTAATACTCGACCAAGACGTAAAAAAATGGTCCTAAAAAATAATGACAAATTTGTAATTTTTATAACTTTAAGATGTGGGCTCACTAAGCAAAGTGGTGTGCTCTAATAAAATTTCCCCTAAACTCCTCTTAAAAGATTACTCCAACTTGTTTTAATAAGAAAAAGATAACAAGACTTTACAGAATATGAGGCTAGAAATTTCAATGATTTCAATAATAGATGTACGTTTCGCTTGAAATTTCAATGATTTTAATAACTAATTAATGTATCATTTTTTATATTTATTTCTTATGTATAAATTATATACTTAAACTCTATGGATTTTGTCTAAGCGATAAAACCAGTGTCAGGTTAATAGTTTTTCTATTCTATTCAAAATTTTTAATTAAAAATTATTTTTTTTTTAATTTAAATTTTTAAATGAGATCGGCCAAATAATTGACTCTGTACCTGCATGTCCTCATCTCCAGAGATAATTGAACATGGAACTTTAATTATTTCCCAATATCCACCAATAAAGCCTGAGGTTGCAATGATGAACTTCCATCTTTGAACTTGACAAAGACCAGTGCTCTTTGTCAGTTCTTGGGGGCCCATATCTAAACTCTAATAGCAGCCTAAGGCCCACATTGGACCAGCATTTATTTGGGCTGGAGAGTACAGTTGAAACCCCAGCCCCATGTAATTATGAATCTTTGGTCAAAAACTATAGTTTGCAAAAAAAAATTGCTTTATTTAAATTAAAAAAAACAGTAGTTAATAGGTGAATTAGCATTCATTTGAAGAGCGAAATGCATTGTAGTTTAATTATTCGATCTTAATCAATCAAGAAATATACTTCCCACCATCAGCTGCAGATAAAAATGGACGGGTGGGTCGAAAAGCCAATTATTAATCCATATTATTCAAAATTTTAAATTGACTAAAAAAAAATTCATTTTAATTTGAATAGTTTGGACAAAAAATTACTCCTTTTGAACCCATTCTCATCCCTATAAATCAATAACCTAGGAACTAATATCCCAAATACTAGCGAAGAAGAAAAAGGAAACTATAATTATCTCGAAATTGAAACAAAACAGAAAAATATCAACGCATTGTTGTATCGAATCACATTAAGGACATGCCCGTTGAAATTGGTTTAGTCGTAAATTTGTCATTGTTTTTGTTTTACAAGTATATCTTATTTTTCAACTTAATTCTAAGAATTAGAGTTAAGACTAGGTTTGCAGAGAGGGGAGGAGGAAGAGGAGGGGGCGGTGGATTGGCAGAGAAGAAAGAGGGAGAGGGAGGAGGAGGAGGAGGAGGAGGAGGGAGGGATGGCGGGTCTACAAAGAGGGAAGGAGGAGGGGGGAGAGAGGTTGGGGGTGGCAACAGAGAATAGAGGGTGGTCGGAGATAGGCTATAGCAATGGAGGGGGTTTTGTTTTTTGGGAAAAAGAGAGTGTGCCTTTAGAAAATACTTGATGTTTTCAAAAAATAGAAGGGGTGCCCCTAAAAGGAGTATCCCCTTGGATATTTGGGGTATGCCTTTAGGGGTTACCACACTTCGATGACAAATGACAATTGTTAGGCTGGGCTTCTCAAATATTGAGCACCTGACTTGGACAGTGGAGGAAATCCTAGGTGTGAGGCTAATGAGCATTGACTCATGTGCCATCACTCCTTTTTGATTTATGAGAGATTCTCAATTTGCTCCGACAGGAATTCAATTTGGATAATATTATAAAAAATATGTCTGTCGGACACGGCTCGATTGCCATCCTTGGTAGCATTCCTTTCCGCCACATATATACTATCAAAAGTATTTCCTAAGATCCTCTTCATATTCATATGAGGGTGTACTTGTCTGAATGAAACTAAAATAGAAGTAGTAGAAGTAATGTTATTTTTACTATTTTATTTGTTTGTTTAACCAAGAAGAGTATTAGAAGTTACTTACATTATAATGATGTGAATTCTATATAACACCCCTACTTTCTATTTTCTTTGTCCTATATTTTATGATGATGGAATTCTATATAGCACCCTTGCTTTCTCTTTTCTCTGTCATATATTTTATGATGATGTGAATTCTATATAACACCCTTACTTTCTCTTTTCTCTGTCCTATAGTTTTTGTTAGAAGAGCTCTCGAAACTCAAGAAACTAGGTAAAATATTATATTTTATTCACCTCTCATAATTACTATTTAACTAAACTCCATAAAACAAATAGAATATTTAATATTATAAAATTTTATTTACAATAAGCTAATACTCCTTATACTTCCTAGCATACTTTCTACTTCCAAAAATTAACACACAAACACTAGAATTTTATTGAAAACGGTTCTTCCTAAGGTTCTATTTTAGAAGCTATTTCCAATTTTCTTATGTACTTCCTCTACTTCTAACATCCAAATAAACCCAAAGTGAATCAGACTGTTAGGAGTTCATGTGTGAATATTGTCCTATATTAGGTTAAGTTTTTGGATTAGATTAGTTCTCAGTTTTGTGTTTAAAATTCATCATACTCCCAGAAGGCCCGATATTTCCTCACAATAACTGGTATCAGAGCCCAGAGATTATGGCTGGGTCAGGTTCCAAAGTTGTGGCCCAATTAGACCGATTCTTACTCTATGTTTAAACTCTATTATACTGCTAGAAAACGACTAGAAAACGATGTTTCTTTCCAACACCAACATACCCAGCATGCATAAATAATTTAAATGTTAGGGATATTCCTATAACTTATCCTATTTTTAAATAATAGAAAAGGGAAGATTTTTTTTTTTTTTTTTTTTTTTGTGGGGGAGGGGGTATTGCTGACAAACTACGCAGCCAGATAGTGGCATACACAGACACAGTCCCCTCATCTCATGCGCGCGCGGACACACACACACTGCTCTGAGATGATGGCGACTACCAGAGTACGCAGCCAGACAGTGGCATACACAGATACAGTCCCCTCATCTCATGCACACACACACACACTGCTCTGAGATGATGGCGACTGCCAGAGTACGCAGCCAGACAGTGGCATACACAGACACAGTCCCCTCATCTCATGCACACACACACACTGCTCGGAGATGATGGCGACTACACACTGGGAGCCCGTGTGGAAGCGGGCCCTCTCTCTTTTACCTCCCTCGTCGGAATCACTCGGGCAATTCTAACTGCGCACAGCATTTTACTTAATGAGCACCACATCCTATAGTAAAGTGATTTACAACATAAGGGAAAGTGGTGCTCACTAAGTCAAGCGTGGTGCGCATTTAGAATTTCCCGAATCATTCTCTATGGAGTTACCGTCCGTCTTCGGAAGTTTCCTTCTATTTGTAGCAAATTGATGCATCGTCAAGAGCTAGCTTGTTTGTTTCAGGGATTTTGATGAGTATTTGGATGAAATTTTATTGTTCAATGTCTTCTGTGTCCACGTATAATTTGTCGTTGGAACAAACTTCGGGCTTGATTAGTTCATGAATTAAGAAAATAGATTTATGAAAATAAATAATACTCATCAAATTCCTCTGGTGAATGGCAAGGAAACTAATTGTTATTAGTATATTATTATTTTATTTATTTTTTTCCTTTTCTTTCTGGCATGCAGTTAAACAGAGAAGAGAATTGATTTCTTTGTCTTTTTTGCCATTGAATAAGATAGATAAAGATAAGATTAGTCAGATAATACTAATATTATACTAACACAATCATATTAAGGTAAAATACTTTAAAAAAAATAAATACAAAATTATTACATAGGAAAAAAGGGATGTTATATATATGTAATGAATTATCTTGCTTCAGATATAGAAAATGAATGAATAAAAAAATGGAAGCTAAATAAAATTAGAGCTTCCAATTGAAAAAAAAATTGAGAACCTAACCCATAACTTGCAATGCTACTAAGGGTGTTAAACACCACTTGCTGGTAATGTCTGGATTACTATAAATGAACCCCAGCTTAGTAAATTTATGTGAGCTAACAACAAAAATATATCAATCTCGTCACTTATTTCGATTATTATCTCCACATTTCTAACTATTTAGGATTACATTTTATGAATTCTGGAGTTCATTCGTCAATCCATCAATTGAATATAAAATGTTATATTTACAAAAAACAGTTAATTTTTGTGTATACATGATAGAAGGCCAAATTAAAACTGAAATCCAAGAAATTAGGTATGAGTTAACCTTAAGAGTTGATATCATAATTCAATGAAAAAAATTACAAAAGAAATAAATAAAATTACTTAAATTTATGTGGAACAATGGCTCATTTATATTTTATGCATGGATAATGATCTCAATTCCGTTAGATTCATTCATACCCAAGAAATGTTTGTGTGTGTATGGATTATGCTCTCAGCTCCCATAAGTTTATTCTTACTTAATTTCATGAGTTTTAATTTTAATTTATGCTTCTATCAAGTAAACACGAAACTAAAAATTTTCAGTGAAAATAATATTTTATATCCACTTGATGAAATAGCAAATGAATTTTAAAACTATAAAATTTGACCCTAAATGTATAAACTAAGGAGATAGATGTCGTGATTTCAAAAAAATTAAAAAAAAAAATCATAGAATTACTTCTTCTTTTTTGTTGCTAGCTCACGTAACTTACTGTTAGGTTAGTTGAGTGAGCTAGTAGTGAAAACATAATAATCTCATTATTATTTCCAAGTATTTTTAAGAATCATGATCTCTATCTTTTTTTTTCTTTGATATCATAATATAGATTATAAGATGATTCAAATTATTAATTGTGATCTCCACGTTCTAAAATAATAGCATATAAAAAAATATGAAGTTTCGATAAATTGTGACCGTACAATGGATGGATACAAACTGAATAGTTTTTCAACAATAAAATTAATAAGACATCTTATATCGATAAAGAAAACGTGTTTAAATTACGTAATCTTTTATACATCACTTTTTTTAGACTATAGATATTATAATTTGATTCGGATACATCTTTTATATTGAGATTTAGGTAGGCATCCGTCATTTTCATACTTTATTTACATTATATATATATATATATATATATATATATATATATATATATATATATATATATATATATATATTCTTCTTCTTCTTCTTATCCTATTATTGTTAATATCACCATAATTTATTGAACATGACATCAATAATGGAAAAAAACTATATCATTTTACCAATTATATATGTAACATATATAATCTCTCTTTTTTTCCAATAACTAACCCCTCCTCACCAAACTATCCATTAGCTTCCCATCTCCCTCCTCCTCCTCCTCATCTCTCCCTCTCTTGCCTTGCCTTGCCATCTACCTTCTTAAGTTCTAAACCTCCCTCACCAACCCAAGAACCCAACAAACCAATCAATTATTTCTCAATCCAAATCAAATCGAAGAATTAAACAAGATCTAAGTCTACAATCCAAAAACAAATGAAAAAGCTCAAGAAAGTCCACCCCTCGCCCTCCCCTCTCTCCTTCCTCCCCGCCGCCCTCCTCGCCCTCGCCTCCGCCCTCTCCGCCGAGGAGCAGGAAGTCCTCGCCTACCTCCTCGGCGACAACAACAACAACAACAGCAAGAAGCAACAAAAAAAGAAGCCGAGCAGCAGCAGCAAGCAGCAGATGGTGGTGATCGACAACCATCCTCCCGATCTGGGCTGCTCCTGCTTCGGCTGCTACAAGAGCTTCTGGGCCCGATGGGATGCCTCCCCCAACCGCCACGTCATCCACCTCATCATCGACGCCTTCGAAGAGAGAGAAGAAGCAATCGATCCGAAGAAGCTGAAGATCAGGGGAAAGAGCAGCAGCCGGAAAAGGCGGAGCTCCCGAAAAAGAGATGGAGATGGTGATGACGTCATAGTGAATACTGATCGGGAAGTGATGACGAGTGTTGATGATCATCAGAAAGCTGACGATGCTCATGCCCATGATGATGATGGGTATGATGATGATGACGATGATGAGGTTGTGGAGGAAGGTAAGAGCTCTGTGAGTAGGTTTGTCAGCTGGGTATTTGGGATTAGTAACTAAGAATTAATGAAGAAGAAAAATTGTTGAAAGGTTAGTTTTAATCTACTACTCGGTTGGTTGTAATTTTTTTTTTTTTTTTTTTTGTAAAATAGTTTTTTTTTTTTTTTTTTATCCCTGGGCAAAGCTAGCCTGTTTCGATTAAGTAAAAAGTTCATGTGTATTATTTTGAATCCACTGGTCATTTTGTCTATTGGATTGGTTTTTTTTTTCTTTTTTTTTCGATTGCTTCCCGTTTATTATTTTTATTTTCTGCTAATTTGTTGGGTTTGATTTTCTTGATTTCCGTAAATAATTAAAAGAAAAAATTCTCAATCTCTTTTCTTAATGAGTCTCGCTGTCACGGTTGTTGTTGCCACCGCGGTTGCTGCGGTCGCGGCAGCAACGACCGCTATTGCTGTTGTTCCTGCCAACAGAAAAGGAGAAGAAGTAAAAATAAGGCTCACTAAGAAAAAATATCTATATTTTAAATTTTCAGAGACTTACTAAGAAAAAGATTGAACGTATTTAGAATTATCTATTTATTTGGCTTTTGTAAAAAAGTTTGTTATATATATATATATATATATATATATATATGAGAAAACGGAAAATTCATCGGCGTTGAAGTGACTTCTTTAACCGTTCGCTTAAATGATTCAATACAATTATCATACTTGGTGTCACTTAAGATAACAAATAAAAGAATTTTTAATCATTATTGGTGTCATTTAAAATAAAATAATAAATAAAAAAACTTTTAATCACTATTTAACTATCATTTGAGTATCACTATTTAACTATCTGACGCAACGTATAATAATTTTATTGGATTGGGAGTCCCTTCATCGCTGGTAAATTTTTCATTTACTATATATATATATATATATATATATATATATATATATATATATATATATATATTTTTTTTTTTTCTTTGTTCTCTTTTCTTTCTATAATTATGTTGCTTTTCATTTCCATGAGATGTGCGGACACATGGTGATAATAAAAAGTTGAGCAAAGGGTTGAAGGAATCATTAGGACTCTCTTTATTTATTTTTAAATTAATTGCAGTGACCCTTTATGTAGTATAAAGGCATATAAAAATAATATAATGTATTATTTTTTAAATTTAAAATTTTCACTTTAGTCCTTTTACTTTTAATATTAATAATTTACTATTCTTGTTCATATTTAAATTAAATAGTATATTTTTTATAAAATTTTCTAGTTACCTCTTTTAGGCATATTTTAGGTGAGTTCGTGAGATTTCAGTTTAAGTTAAATATAAATTAAAATAGCAAACTGTTAACTAACGATATTATGAATTCTATAGATTTTTAAATTTAGGGGTATTAATTTTCTCTACCCTTATGTTGAGGGGTATTTTTGTAATTAACCCTTTATTTTTATAGAATTTTTTTTTTTTTTTTTTTTTTCGTCTAATTCTTTTGAACTTGGGGCCTAAGCTTTATAGAAAAGAGTTTAATGCATTGGGAACTTTAACCTAACAGTTGTAGACTGCTACAAGGCCTGCACTTGAAAGCAAGCACTGCTAAATACAAAAATTTAGGGGCTTTCATGACACATGGTTGGTACGGTTACTTTATAAATTTATAGAAATTATTATAAACTATATTAATTTTTAGAGGTATTTATTGGTTTGTCCCTCAAATCTTTAAATATTATGATTTTACCCCCCAAATCTTCATATTTATAATTTTGCCCCCCAAATTTCATAAGTTACAACAATTTTGCCTCCTCTCTAACTTTCCCAAACACAGTTAATTTTTTGACCATTTTACCCCTCATTTTCTCTTTTATTTTCCTCCTCTTCTTCTTCTCTCTTCTTCTTTTCTTCTTATTTTCTTCATTATTTCTCCTCTCTTCCTCCTCTCTTCTCCTTCTCTTTTCCTCCTCTCTTCTCATTTTCTTTATTTTTTTTTTTTACTCTTTCATGTTCATATTTTCCTCCTCTCTTCTTATTTTCTTCTCTTTTTTTACTTGAGATAATTGATTTGGTGAACTAGAGGAAAAATGCATGACATGAAAGAGTAAAAAAATGAAGAAAATGAGAAGAGAGGAGGAAAAGAGAAGGAGAAGAGAGGAGGAAGAGAGGAGAAATAATGAAGAAAATAAGAAGAAAGGAGGAAGTGAGAAGAAAAAGAGGAGGAAAATAAAAGAGGAAATAAGGGGTAAAATGGTCAAAAAATTAACTGTGTTTGGGAAAGTTAGAGGAGGGGGCAAAATTGTTGTAACTTATGAGATTTGAGGGGCAAAATTATAAATATGAAGATTTGGGGGGTAAAATCATAATATTTAAAGATTTGAGGGACAAATCAGTAAATACCCCTAATTTTTATTTCATATTTAATGTGAGATTATATGAGCTTTATGGGATCATATAATCTAGGAATGCATTGACAACAACTCACAATCATATTGTAAAGAGTTTATGATGTTCATATTGTGTGTTTGAAGAGTTTTGTTGAGGTTCATTGTGTTTTTCAGTACAATAATAAGTCACTTCCGTACTTGTAGACTTTTTGTCTCTAGTACCAAAGTAACTATGTAGTATGTTAGTGCATGATTATTAATTTATATAAAAACCAAGGACATAATTTTGTCCCCAGAAACCATTGGTCATTCATTCTTATTATAATTTTGGAGTTTAGTTTCAGAGTCTTTGAAAATAGTATACGAACTAGCAACTCTGTATTTAATTACAAAATTTTAAAAAAATAAATAATGCCTACCTAAAGTTCAGGTTTAGTTTGTTATAAAAAATATAAAAAAAAAATCTCTCCATCATTCATCCTAATTCGAAATTTTGTTGTGGTGGCAGGAAATTCAAAAAAAAAATTAGTAAGAGTTTCGTTGTAGTGATAGGAAATTCAAAAGATATTAATAACTAAAAAAGGTAAGGGTGAGTATTCAACGGTTTTGGTTCGGTTTTTGTCAATTTTGACAAAACTAAATCAGACCGATTAGAAATAGAAACTGAAACTAAACTGAACTAATTCGGTTTGGTTAGAACTAACTATAATAATTGTTTAAAATTATAATTTTAATTGTTTTAGTTAGCATATCTCTTCAAGTTATTCATTTTTTTTAATTTATTATCTAATATATATATAGGGATTTCTGTAGATAAGCCGCCAGTTTAGAAAAAGTTACGTGAGCTAGCAGCAAAACTATAATGACTCAATGATTTTTCTTCATTTTTTTTAATAATTACTATCTCTATCTTCTTAACTTCTTTCGGATTAAATTTTATAAATTTTGGAGTTCATTTTACCTTTCATCAAGTGCATACAAAATGTTCTATTTATTGAAAACCGTTAATTTTGTATTAATTTGATGGAGGACCAAATCAAAATTAAAATCCAAAAAATTGTGTATGAGTGAAACCTAGGGGGTTTAGATCATAATCTAAAAGAAAAAATTTTAAAAAAATTATTGGAGATAGTGGAAATGAACTGCAGCTAGATAACTTGCGTGAGCTGTCAGCTCATTTCTATTTTTCTCATATATATATATATATATATATATATATATATATATATATATATATATATAATTTTTAAATAATTTGATCGGTGAGATTCGATTTCGGTCTTCAAATTAAATTATTTTTGTTTGATTTTACTTATTCAAATTGGTTCCAACGTAAACCGCTTATCCTAAAGGACCCCTGCCACAGTAGAAGTTCACGTGCATGCACGTGGAATGCACATTTTTTTTTGTTATTATTATATTTTGGGGAGGCTCCCTAATGGCATCGATACCTCCCCCACTGTCTCTCTTTCTCTCTCTCCTCTATTATTGTCCTTTTAACTTTTTATTATAACCAAATTTGCGTGGCAAATTCAAAAAATATCTAGCGCATCTCCTATAAAAATCTTCTTTAAAAAAAAAAAGGAATTTAAACTAAAAAGAATTATTTACAGTCAGATTCCTGTAGTATTTGACGTGTATAACTTAACACTCTTGAAATTTAAAATTCTCAAAAAACCTCCTGGACTGTTAACACTGTCATTAAGTCTGAGTTATTTTCACTTTTCTTTTTTACTAAAGTGCACTTATATCCTCCAAATTTCTATTCTACCATTATCCCTCTTTTTAACTAGCACACTCTCCCTTCTATCCCTCTCTCTCAGTCAATCACTCACGCTCCCTCTCTATCCCTCTCTCTCGGAGACTCCCTCTCTCTCAGTAGAGAGAGGGAGTGACTGAGAGAGAGGGATAGAGAGGGAGCATGAGTGATTGAGAGAGGGAGAGAGAGAGGAGAGAGAGAGAGAGAGGGAGTGTGCTGATTAAAGGGATTGATGAGAATAGAATAGGAATTTGAGAGACATGAGTGCACTTTAGTAAAAATGGAGAGTGAAAATAACTAATTCTCACTAATAGTGTTAACAGTCTATGGGGGTTTTTTTGAGAATTTCAAACTTCAGGAGTGTTAAGTTACAATCCCAAATACTACAGAAGGTCTAACCGTAATAAATCCAAATAAAAATAGGATATCATAAAGGAGAGATTTTTAACTAGAAAGAACAGTGTGAGCACAGTGGGCATTAAGCACGAGGCGCAGAGAGAGAGAGAGAGTTTGATACATTGGAGAATGTTTGTTTTAGTGATTTTTTCAAAGATTTAGGAAAGATTTTACTGTTTATCATAAAAAATCCATCAAAATCTACTAAGATGTGCTTTTTGCATGGAATTAGAAAGAAAATAGCATAAGCAAGTTCACTTTTACTTTTTTATGTGTTTGTTTGGTCAATGTAAGTTATTTCAATAATGACGAGTATAATGACGAGATGGATCTTACGTTATACTCTCTCTTTCTGATTTTACTCCACATGTATTTTGGATGGAAAAAGAGCTGAAAGTAAAAAATATTAATATTTTATTATCTTGTCTATTTTTTTTTTCTCTTTCCTTCTTCTAAAAATTAAGAAACAAATATAACTTTTTATTTTTGAAATTTATTTTTAATTTTCTTCTAATTTATGACTCAATCTATGAAAAAAATGTTAGACCTTATCTCTGCTTTTGGATCTTCCGAAATCTCCGCAATTTGCTGGGAATCACAAGGGAAACAAGGATTTTGCCTTTTTCTTTTTTTTTTCTTTTTTTTTAAATTAAAAGGAGAAGGAGACTGCCTTCTTCCTGCCTCCTAATTAAAAATGATGTAAATCCCCATGACCCCTAATTCATGAAAATAAAAATGAAAAGCATAATAAAGCCCTTTTATCACCAAATCTTTCACCATTCTCCATGAATCAAAAAGAGAGAGGAAAAAAATAAAATAAAAAGTATTTTAAGATTGTGTTTGGCCCATGGAAGTACAGGAAGTGTATTTCTTTTTTCATGTATATGTAAGTAAAAACAAAAAACGATTCAAATTAAAGTCGACTTCATTATTTTATGGATCTATTTGCCATTATATATAGAATATACAGGAATATTAGAATCATTTTTTCTCAAGCCGTACGAGGAGAAAGCCTTCTATACGTTTTCTAAGGGAGGTAGTATTTATCTACATCTATCCCAATGAGCGATCTATCGAATCGTTGTAATTGATGTTCGATCTCGAAGAGAAGGAGAAGATCTTCAAAAGTGGATTTTTATGACCCGATACAGAATCAAACTTATTTTCTTGAAAAATGTGCTCAATCTACATGAACTGTTCATGATATTTTAAAGAAGGCAGAATTATTTAAAGTTAAAAAAAGACCTTCATAAAGAAAAAAACAAAAGTTCTTTCAATAAATAAAAAAGAAAAGGTAACTAGTATCTATTTTGAGCAATTAGTTACTCAAAATTTGTTTTTTTCTTGTTGTATTCATATTTTTTTCTCTACCTTTTCCTTATTATTATTATTTTTTTTTGCAAAATAGAAGTATAAAAAGAAATTTCTTCTCATATTTGTTTGTTAATTTTTGGAAAACAAAAGTGTATTTGGAAGCGAACGTAATATTATTTAATTGTTTAAACAAAACAATAGTTATATTATTTTATTAGTTTTCATGTATAAAAATATAAATTTTGAATTGCTAATTATGACATGCAAATAAAACATTTATTTTTACCTTGATCGTCTACATTCTAACCTCTTCCAAGTTAAAATGTGAGGAAGAAAAGTTTGGAAGTAAGGTACCACATAGACGCCACATTGCCATTTAAAAACTGACTTCTTATTTACTTTTTGGCCAAACGAACAAATGAAATAGTAGAAGTAGGCTTAATTCCACTTATCCATAATCCATCCGCTAAAAGCTAATTCAGTAGCTTTTGCCAATTTTCAAACTATTAAGCATCTATAAGGGTCCTTTCAATTTGCATGATTTTATTAAATTATTTATCTTTCAATTTTGATAATAGATAGAAAGAACATCTACTAATATATGAGGAGTTAGGTCAAGATTAATTCCATGGGACTTGGTTTATATATGTGTTTTTGAAAAAAAATTATATTTATAGGGGCCAATAAAAAGGTGACAACTTGGCGGGATTTTAAAAATTACTCCGCATTGAGTTTCTTATCTTTGATTGATCCTCTTGAGCATAAGTGTGTGTGAGTCACACACCTGAACCGACAATGAACATTTTGCATAAATTATTCTTATAAAAAAAAAAAAATCAATCCAGAGTGTTTTAATGGCTATTTCTTATTTGGCCGGCGCTTGAAGATTCCATTTATCTGGAACAATTTCATCCAGGTTTGATTGGGTCATCGATGAGCCGTAGGGGAAATGCTATTTGAACACACAACTTTGCTTAGTGAGCCCACCTTGCTCTAACTATGAGTCTCTCAAATATATTTCATATAGTTTCTGGATTATTTTTCGAACGAGTTTAACATTATAACATTATAAAAGATATGATCTACTTTACAAGATGTGCCCACTGAGAAAAGTGATGTGCTCAAATAGAATTTCCCGGTCATAAGTTATATTCTTTATGAGTTCTTTGCTAAATGTAGACATTTGAAAGCGAAAATAGAATATTCAAAATTTGACCAACATCTTTTATTTGGTCATTGACATCTTCATAAAAGGTTTCTGTTCCAATTTTAAAGCTAAAGATGTTTTACTTTTGTTTTTTTTTTTTAAAGAAATATTTGAATGGATAACCTTTATTTTAGGAATTTGGTTAAGGTGTAATGAAGTTTGCACGAATCTGCCATAATCAAAGAAGTCTGCATTTTTGTATGGGGTTTTTACATATCAGTCCCTTACATCTTTAAACATTAGAATTTAGTCCCCCAAATCTTCATATTTATATTTTAGTCCCTAAATGCTTTAAGTTACTACAATTTAGTCCTCTAGCCATATTTTTAGCCCGAAATTCCCGTCTGAGTTATTTTACTTTAGTTCTCCCTTCCCTCTTCCTCCTCTTTCGTTTTCTTATTGGGTTTCTCTCTCCATTCTTCTTCTCTTTCTCTTTCATTTTCTTATTGGGTTCTCCTGAGTTACTTCACTTTAGAGATTAATATGGAAAATATTTTTAACAATATCATCAAGAATGGGGATATTCTTATTTTAATCAAAAACTAAACTAATTTTGATTGAATAATACAGTGCAATGTGTGTGATTGGATAGTAAGTCCCATAAAGTGCATTAGTTGCATTTTTGAATTAGTCTTTAAAAATTCATAATGCAAGTTAATTGATTCCATTCATTTGGATCTAATAACCAAGAATTTAATTCCATTTTGTTAAATAAATATAATGCATCTTTATATTTAATTGACTCATCCAACATTTTGAATATAGAATTTAACCTTATTCTAACATCTTGGGGTAAAATTTTGGTTAGAGTTTAAAATTTTGCAAATTTATTTAAAAGTTTATCTTTTTGACCAACTATATTTTATAAATGGTATTATATTTCTAAATTTAATTATAGATTCCTTAACAACCTTAATCCATCTTGAACACACAAGTTTATTTTATGGCGAAGACATCGACTGTGAAATAATGTTCTAAATAAAATTTGTTTTGTATAGTTCTTTAAATTTTCAATTATTGTTGTGTTTTTGGAAGCATAATAAAAAAATAGATAAAATTTTTCGCTCTACTCCAAAGGCTGAAAAAAAATACTAAGTAAAGATTGATAAAGATTATGTGTATTGTAAAGAAATCAAATCTTTTAAATTATATTATTCTTTTTTAAATGCACCAATTTTGATCTATGTAATGAGTTGTTGCACATAAAAAATGATTGTTATTTAATCCTTCCCAATAATCAGAAATAATGACAACTTTATAATTAAGGAAGTTAAAATTGTAATTAATATTTGTCTTTTATCATTACATATTTTAATTATGTCGGATTTATATGTTGATCTTGGGACTCATTTGAATTCGCAGTTATGTACCGTTGTAATTTTTTTTAAAATTTTGGGTCTTCGGACATAGAGAATGGTTGTTCAACGTACATTATATAAGTAGCTAATTGTTATCTATCAGTTATAGAATTGTATTCAAATATTTTTAAAGTACCACCAAATGTGTTTAGTTGTGTTTGTTGGGGCTTATTTGGTGTGTGTGCTTTATCTAAATGACTCTATAGATGACCCATTCCACTTTCCTTCCCTTAGAGAAGAAGTAGGGTTTTTGGCAATATTTACAATTAACTTTTTTAACACCATCCTCTCTAAATTTTTCAAAATAATTTTAAATATTAGATTTGAAAGGTCTAGAGAAGATGATTATACCTATGGAAAGCTCGTAAGATAGAATGAGCTCTTCTTATAGCAAATTAGAAGAAATAATGTGTTCGTGTGATACAACAAATTGAACTTGTAAAGGCTATTCTAATGGTGCTTGCAAAAAATGACATTCTTCCATTATTAAAAAATGAGAAAAATTAACCGCGACTTGAGAAGAAGATGAGAACCAAATTCAACTATTTACCGAATGCTTTTTTTTGCAACTACAGTCAATAGAATCTCTTGGTCTCCAAGAAGCACAGTCAGTACTAGCATTATCTTTGTCTCTAACACTAACTCTTGCTTATTATTAGTTGTTTCATTTTGTTGTGAAAAAACTATTAAAGTTGTCAAAATATAATTTTTTTTTTTAAAAGTTTTGTATATGATAAAAAAAAAAGAATAAGAAATGACAAGAAAAAGTAAATGAGACACACGATTTTTTATATGAAAAACCCAATAAGGAGAAAAACCACGGAATCTAGTTCAAATCATATCTTCTACTATTTTTAATTAATGGAGTTATATAGAATCATCTCTACATATCACTAGAAAAATACCAATTTTTAACAATCACCAATATACTTAACTCAAAATAATGGATAACATGAAACAAACTCACCGAAATAAGTAGATAATAGAAAATATACGAGAGCTCGGATCAACGATCCAATTGAGCTCTAGCACCTTAGAAACAACATTATGAGATTTCAACATTCTGAGATTTTATATCGATTAGATAACGTTTGCTTTTCGATCAATATTGCTTATTTTCTCTGTTCTATCAAGCTATCTTGATTTCGTGATTAATCCTTGGTTGCTCCAGCAGAGCCCCTTTATACAGCCTCCTCCTAGCTACTTCCTAATATATAATGAATCACTCTTGTAATTTTCAAGAGTATGTGATCTTCCAACTTCTATCGTTTTTATTCAGAGGATTTTAAATCTCACTGGGGGGATTCCAACACTTTTTGGGTTATTTCTTGCTATTACATCAGCAAGTAGAGGCCAGAAAGATTCTAAGAGAAGTGTGGTGCAGCTAGTTTGAATGCAGCAGGTCATCAAAAATGTTTTTGTTTTTTTTTTCAATTTTCTCAGAGTAGGTGGCTGCAAGTACAAAGCCCGTGACAAAAGTTGGATCTAAGCGTTTTGAAATTTGACCAGGACTAGACTGACCCTTTTTTTTATACTATCCAAAAAATTGAATTAAAAAAAAATTAATTTGAAATTTTGAAAAGAACGAACTAAGAACTAAGGACTGACTTTGAATCTGTACATTCTCATTAGATTATCTGCTTAGTTCGGAATTATCCGAAGCCATCAAGTATTACAGATAAGTTGATTTTAGCTATAGGATCGATCATGCAAACATTGCTTATCGTTGCTAATATGTTTGTTGGACTAAAAATTATTTATTTTAGGAGCTAATTCTTACCACTAATTCTCTTGGTGAATTTTTCCGAAAGCTTGTAACCTCGAAATATTGCCCAAGAAGCGGCTCATGGCACACGATCTTCCGGAATTCACACAACTCTTCTAGTTTCTGGAAATGAATAATCATGAACAAGCATATAATCTGGCCAAGTTTGGAATGCAAATTGGGTAATGGTCGAAAAATTGCATTCTGACATGATCGTTGGTGCGCGTAGGTATCTCTTAAGATCTTGTTTCCTGTGGCCTTCGAACTTTCCTTAAGCAAAGATGCATCGGTCAATACTCAATGGGGGAGATCGAGATGGCAGTTGAACCTATCTCAACCCTTCTCGTTATTCGAGAAAACACGAATTCGAGATCTGAGATTTCTTTTAAGAGAAATTACCCCATCAGAAATAAACGATGATCAACCTATTTGGAGATGGAATAAAAATGGAGAGTTTTCCGTGAAATCTACATACCGTCACTTTATAGATAGTGGAGTTAATTCTGTGGACACAGCTTGGATATGGAAAACTAAATGCTCCGCTAAAGTTAGGGTATTTTTTTGTTTGGTCCACAAAAAAGTTCCTCTTACATGGCCAGCATTACAAAAACGAGGCTGGTTAGGTCCAAATTTCTGCATTCTATGTAGCAAGGACAGGGAATCTACTGATCATTTAATGTTAAACTGCAAATTCTCCAATAATATGTGGATTCACTGTACAAGAAAAATTGGGATCAACTTCAATAGGGGGAAAGAAAGTAGCACATGGAGTAGATTATGTTTTAACGGTCGAGCTTCATATCGAACTAGGATATTAGCTGCGGCAATTTGTTGGAATATTTGGTTAGAAAGAAATGATGGAATTTTTAATTCTACTGTTTGTTTTTTTTATATTTGCACTCGGCTAATTATGCATAATTTCATCCTTTGAACTACAGATTTCGGGTGGCTCATCAGATAACGACTTGGATTCTCTTAGACAAGCATGATTAGCAGTATCCTACCCCACTTTGGAGACAACAATGCCTTGCCGCACTTGGAGAGAGACGTGGGACACTTTTTTTTACTTTCTTTTTGTATTTTTTCTTTGATTTTATGTAAGGACTGATAAACTTTGAGGATTACTTGTATGGGTGATCAAACTCCTAACTCTTATTTAGTTCTATTATTTACTTGCTAATAGAACACGCAGGGCTCACATCTGTCGTCTTGCTTCAAAAAAAAAATTCTCTTGGTGAATTCAATTCATATTTATTTGGAAGGAATTAGAGTGAATACTTTCGTATTAGAATTTAATGATGGAACATTCATTTTCATTATCAAACCTGTTTGAAGTTGATCGTATCTTAAAATCTTATATTAAGTAGTCTTTAAAAAAATTTGCTCATGCATTAAGTATGTGCAAAAATGAACGGTCAAAACTTTGGTCTACACAGAAATTATTCGATCCAACTATTTGAACATGATCTAAATACTTAAAAAAAACGTCACCACTTTCAAATATTCTACGCTGTCGTACTATCAAACACGCTATTTATGTCGTCCATTTTACGTCTTTAGACGCATGGGCAAGACAAAATCCAAAAAGTTGTTTTTTAGTTTCCAACTATTTTAGGTGATATAGATCAATTTTAACATATTCTCAATCAAAGCTCTAAATTGCATAAATAAAATAAAAACATGTTCTAAATCTTTTCAGAAGGACCAAAAACTATCTCATCAAATTAAGAAAAAAAAATGAAGTTTGAAAGACCAATATCAAAATATTAACTATTTAAGGAGTAAATACCAGAGAAAACAACTATAAATAGTAATTCTCATTTGGTTATTTCTATATCCTGCTGTCAACAATGCATATAATTAGAGATGAGAATGCACAGATTTGTAGGAAAATTTTTAGCAAACCCTAATAAAAATTCTGAACTAGAAAAATGAAAATTTCAAATTTAGTTCAAAATTTTGAATATGACAGACCGAAAATTAGCCCATGAATACATTCATTATCAAACTCGAAAAGAATATAAAAGAACATCAATTTACAATTACAGTACCAAATATTTATATTTATATAATGATGCTTTACAAGAATTGAACATGTATAATCATCTTATTATGTGATACTGATATCTAGGGATGGTAATGAACGTGTTTAAGGGCCAAATTTTGATCCTTTTTTACAAAATTTTGAATTAAAAATAAAATTTGATTATTTCTATATCACGCATACCTGCATACCTTAGCGTATCAGGCATGAACAGGGATCGACGAACTCATTGGCTGGCATGCACACTTTGAAGCGTATCATTTGGTTATTTCTGTATCACGCTCTGAACAATGCATGTAATTAGGGATATGAATGGAAATGTTTATAAGTAAATTTTTGTTCCGTAATATTCAAACATTTGAACATGGCAAATAAAAATTTCAATTTTAATTCAAAATTTTGAATAGGACGGATCGAAAATTGACCTCTGAATGCATTTATTATCGTCTCAACATATAATGTATGAATAAATTATACACTCAAAAACTTTTTAAAAAAAAAACATCAATTTACAGTTACAGAACCTCACATACATAATGATGCTATACAAGAATCAAACATGAACAATCATCTTATTATGTGATACCGATACCTGAGCGTATCAGGCATGAACGGGGATCGACGAACCTGTAGGCACGCATCCTCTGAAGATATCGCGAAGAGAACTCTTGATGTTGAGCTCTTTATGTACAAGAATCGGGAGTCCTTCCTTGTGACACTCGTCGTACTTCTCCAACGCCGACACAATGTAAGCGAAATCTGGTCGCTTTGCAGGGTTCGAGGACCAGCATCTCCTTATGAGATTGTTGAGCACAGGCGAACAGGACGTCGACAGTGGCGGCCGCAAATTCTGAACACAAAAAATAAGCTCATGTATGTGTTTTTAGATGACATAGCTGCTCATATGTTTCAGCTAAAGCCCTCGATAAAATGAATTTTGGGGCTAGACTTAAATCGTAGTTATCAGAACAGAATTACGATCACAACTGCAGAACTAACTTGTATACATGTATCACTTATTACACTAATCAATATATGGTAAATGAACATATACAGGTACCAACCATATATTTGGTTTGAATATACTAAAGGCTCCAGCGGGCAGCATAACAAGAGTTAAAATAATTTATAATTATTCATAAATTCCTTCCAAAAAAATAAGCTACGATTATTTAATAGTTTCATTGGAATCATTATAAAGTACTGTAGTTTTTGTCTCACATTCGATGCGGGACTATGTGGGACCATTAAGCTAGAGGTATTAAAAAAAAGCAAGACCTGTGAAATTAACTTATGTGGTATCTAAGAATATAAGACATTGGAATTTGGTAGAAGAAAGGCCTTACGTGGAAACTATAGGATTTATGTATCAGTGTGCATCAAAAACATCGTGAACATGGCCTAGTTCGGGCAGAATAACTAGATGAAGTTGCAAAGTACTCTGGGTTCATAAGTACTACTCATACTAGCAAAATGCTCCAACAAACTAGAAGTAGACAATACTAGGATTTACGACTAAGTAGTTTATTTGATATGAGTAACAGGAGTTTTATGCCACTGTAATATTTTGTTAAGACTGAAAAGAAAATTTTATAAGACTGTTATTATGCTAGTTTTATTATATGGCACGAAATGCTGGGCTATAAAGAAACGTCATTCACAGAAGATAAGTGTAACAGAGATGCACATGCTTCGCTAGATATGCGGTAACACTAAAAGAGATAAAGTGAGAAATGAAGATATTCGTATTAAGCTAGATGTAGTCCTCATTGATGAGAATATGCGAGAAAATCGCTTACGATGGTTTGGTCATGTGCAACATAGACCTATAAATGTACTAGTTCGACGATGAAAACTTATTAATATAGGACAAGTTAAAATAGCGAAAAGAAGACCAAAAAAAATATGGATAGAATTAGCTGTGGATTCTAGATATTTAAATGAGGAGATACTGCTTGATATGAATGAATGGAGAATGATTACCAATATTATCGATCCGGCGTGATTCTCTTTTGGTTCATATAGGCTATCCCAAGTAAGGCTTAGTTGTTGTTGTTGAGTTCATTTGATATGAGTAGTACCATTTTATACGTGTACATCATTTAACATGGAGAGTAATAAGAATGCTGAACTCGAGCACATACCTTTTCCGAAGCAGCATAAGCAGCCTGCACGGGGGTCATCCCTTGGAACGGGACGAGAGCTGTGGTGAGCTCCCACAGCACAATCCCAAAACTGTAGACGTCCACCTTCTTCGTGTATGGCTTCTCCTTGATCATTTCTGGAGCCATCCAACGATAAGTTCCCATGTTACCTTTGGACTCCCGGCACCGAGTCTCCAGACATGAAGTCCCAAAATCGGCAACCTTTACTCGCATTTCATCGTTGAGGAGTAAATTATCGGACTTGAGGTCTCTGTGAATCACGCCTTCTGAGTGAAGATACTGCATTCCTCGAGAAATATCGAGGGCTAACCTCATAATAGTTTCTGTCGATAGCGAGTATGGCTCCTTCTTGTGCAGGTACATCCTTAGAGTTCCCTGTGACATATATTCCATGATAATGCAGTACACAGGAGGCTTCTTGCAAGCTGCTATAAACTGTTTTTGGAAAAATCACAAACAAAAAAGATTTGCTTCAGTGATAATTATTATGAAATAGATATAAACAACAGATTCAAGGTCGAAAAACTCAACGAACATCAGTAGGCATGCATTCTGGTTAACTAGGGAAGCACCGACACTTCTTTTATTGTGTCCTACACTGTACGTATCAGACACTATACTTCTTGCCAAGTCAGTGTGATTCTGTATGTAATTTTGTTTCAGAATTTGTCATGTGATCATATTACAAGTCCACAACTAGAAAGAAGCTACAGCTAGCAGCTGAAACAGCTGGAAGAGAAGAGGCTGACTCTGAAGAAACAGAAACAAAAAATTTCTACTAACCTGCACGATATTTGGATGATACAGCCGAGTAAGGAAGGCGACTTCTGACTTAAACTGCTCCTCAAGCCGATTGCGAGCGTGCTCGTCCTGGTCAGGGATCTTCACCATCTTCACAGCCACGGCCCGCTGCTTATAGATTCCCCTATAGATCCTACTATGTGCACCGGAGGCAAACTTATTCCCGATGAAGAGCTGAGAAAGATCAGCCATCCAGTCCTCCGGCTCTAACCCTGCGCTCGACTCGAACCCTTCGGGATTCGCAGGATCCAGCAGCATCGACCAAGACTCCAGACTGTCCCACCTCCTCTTCTCCATGATCTCCAGATCAGGGGAGCGGGTGGTGTTCCTTTTACGCAATGAGGAGGAGGAAGGGAAAGAAGTTGAAGGCAGCGACGGAGGAGGAGGAGAAGGTAAGGAGATTGCATTGGCCCTGTCCTTCTTTCCAAGCCTCAAGGCTCGAAACAAACAAGAAGCCATTTCTTTTTTCAACGGGCATCGATTACATTAAACTAGCTGAAGGAGAAGGCTAGGCTGAGGCAACTGAAGACTTGCCACAGCATTAGCATCCTTCTTGAAGAATGACTAGGGAAGTGCGAAAGGTTGGTTTCTGGAGGAGGTTCCAACAAAGACATGGCCTACCAAACTTCACACAGAACATGAGAATGGTTCTAGCTGCTCCTTTGGATTAGAGAACAAGCAAGAAGGACTTGAAATGGAGGGAAAGAGAGGCAATCTCTCCAAGTTACCTGTTCCGTTACGAGATTGAAGAAACCAGAGACAATCTAAAAAAGGTACAGGAGAGGAGAAGAAGAGATGCACAGGTGGTATCTTCTCCTCTCTCTTGTCTCTGCCTCTACCCTCTCAAACTGAAAATTCAGACAAGTCGGGAATTTTAAAGGGCATCAAGGATCTCTCGTGATCGGTTAGTAGAAAAGAGAAATCCCTTTTACCGATCATTTTAGGCCTTTTCTTGCCCATTGCTATGTCTTGGCTTTGCCTTTAGCCACTGATGCTTGTGTTTCATGGGAAAAGGATGGTGGGCTATAGAATGCCTTTGCCAGCACTCTGCATTCAGCTCCCTTATCCTTCTCTTTTGCCAACCAACTGAAAAAAACCGCTGAAAGCCTTTTATCCCAAGCACTTGGGATATGCTACATAATACGTGTGGCAATGTTTTTATTTTGGTTCGGAACTGACAGTAAAGGATGAAACTTTAAGCACAGTACTACTGACACCGAACTTAAAAACTAGAATTGTGAGTGCACGGGTGAATTCTAGAAAGAAAGAATATGTGGACTCCTAGCCAAGCCAAGCCAAGCCATCATGTAACGACAAAGTAATGTATCATGTAATGTAGCAGAAAATATATCTTCAGAAATAAATCATATTAGATGTAAGAAATATTGGGTAAATTCAGAACCCATGACTCATCTTCATCATCTGAACCTTTCCTCGTCCAAATATTGTCTGTATGCAGCAATTCAAAAGGTTTGACAGCATCACATCCTCTATATTGGTATTGGATTCCTATCCAACATTTAACTAGAGATAATAAAAAAATAAAAAAAAACTTTACTAATAAAGAAAGAAACATCCAGAGAAACCGAATAATGAGTCTAGATGAAAGTGAAAGATAATAAATTTGCTGTAGGGAATTAAATTCAACCCTGAGGAACAAATATAACAGCCAAACGGCCAAGAAGAACAAATTCCCAAAGACATTGATTATCTAGGCTGCAACAAGATGTCTTAATAAAACCTAGTCCTATGCAAGTAATAAGCATTCAGATTCAAAAATTTGTGGTAGCTCTTTTATGGCGACAAAGTTGCTTTCAAAGAAATGACAACCCCAACTAGAATAACTAAATAGTAAAACTTTAAAAATAACCAAACCCGGAATTTCATAATTTTAGGGTAACAAAGCGTTGATCAACTCCTGCAAAATCTTTAGACGTGTGGAGAGAGAGAAACAACAGAATCTTTAGACAAAATATGCATCCAACTGATATTTGTTTTTACTTCATATACCATGATATGATCTCTTGGACAGGTCTATTATCAGAGAGAGAGCGTATATGCCTCTCAGAAAACCAGGACACAGATGAGGAGTTGCAGAAGCAACAGGGCCCCGCGGACAGTGACTGAGGGAGCAAGCTATTGGTCGTCGACAGTCCACTGCTAGTAGAAATTTTTAGATGTTGTTTTGATTTGTATTCTGCCCTCTTTATTTTGTTTTGTTGTTATAAGGCCAAACTATTGATACCCATGGGTGTTATTTGGCTTTTTTGTTATGATATTTGATGTAAAACAGGTGTTCTATAATTTCTCATTAATAGAACGCGGGGGGCAATTGCTCACCGTTACAACCTTAAAATAAAAAAAATAAAAAAAAACTCCTGCAAAACCATATTTTATTGCAGAAACTATAGCCCGCATCAACCATCTGTTATTTACATGTTCATAAAAATTTAACTTAATGATAACAATCGTTGCCAATAGTTGCTGGCTGCTTGGTCCATGAGGAAGACCAGAAAGCAGCAAAAACACCCACTGAATCAGTTTCATCTGCACCACTCGTAGCTGCACCACTGGTAGCTGTCAACATTGGTGCTAGACGATCCAATATCTTTTCCGACATATTACCTGAAACAATACCAGAAAAAACGAAAGGTGGGTAATTTAACTAATCTAGTATTAACTCGTCAAGTTAAAAGAACGGAATGTTGGGTTATAAAAAAACGTCATTCACATAAGATAAGTGTAGCAGAGATGCGCATGCTCCGTTGGATGTGCGGCAACATTAGGAAAGATAAAGTGAGAAACAAAGATATTTGTGCTAAAATAGATGTAGCTCCCATCAATGATAAGATGCGAGAAAATTGCTTATGATTGTTTGGTCATATGCAATGTAGACCTACAAGTGCACCAGTTCGAACAGAGAAATTTATCAATGTAGAACAAGTTAAAAGAACGAAGGAAAAACTGAAAAAAATATGGATGGAGTTTAGAAGTTTAAATAAGGAGATATTACTTGATATAAATGAATGGAGAAGGAATATCAAAGTGATTGATCCGGCATGATTCTTTTTTTGATTCATGTAGCCTACCTCAATACTTGAGATAAAAGGCTTAGTTGTTGTTGTTGTTGTAGTAGTATTTACTCATCAAGCTTAAGAAAGCAATACGAGGCTACCAAAGAACTGAATCTTTTTTGTTGTTTGTAGTCTCATCCTTGTTTACGGTTGCCTTCATGCAATAATACAGTGTAAAATGACAAATTTTTGCAGTATCGTGTGCTCTCCATGGCGGAGGATCTCACATGTTTCTAGCACAAATGAAAGCTTCAAAATAAAATCTTAGCTTATTACATGTTATGTGCTCTAAGTTACCAACAAGGAGAGTCCAGTCACACTGAATGCACTTCGTGTAATTGCTGGATTCAAATAATAACGAAAAAACAGTGGTATGTAATCTTTTTAGCATAAGATCAATTCTATCAGTAGATAAATATACTTCATCATTCTTCTTCTTTGTTGATCAGTTGAGTCTTGTGACTCGTCATCTAGCTCGGTAATCATTTTCATAATCTGCTGCTAACTTGAAAGTTGACATCATGGATTGTGTTACTTGTTAACCTAACATCATTGTTGTCTGCAAAATTTTTTATTTCTTCTATTGATTATAATAATTACCATAAAAGAGAAATAATAGAAAAACAAACGAAACGATTTATATTTTTATCGCACTTTTTTTATAATAAAAAAGTGAGTTCTAATGCGGCGATGAGATCTAACTAGTAGAACTTATCGACGATCCGACGTGAAAATCCTCTACTCGATGAACAAAATGATGGCCGGCCCTAGCTCTCTCTCGGCTTGATCTCAATGAATTCAAGACTCTTGCACGTAACTTGAACTCCAAAAAGATCTACAAGGCTTCAAAGTTATCTCGCATAACTTGAATTGCCAAAAGACACCTAATGTCTCCCTCAAATAGGCTATTTATAGACTTTAGTTGGTTATGAGAGCTTCTATAGTGATAAGAATAGAAGGTTTTTGTATTCATCAAAAATTCTAATCAATTATTTGATTTTGATCTAAATCTCTTGATTTTGGATTCTAATTGGACTCAATTCAGCTACTGGATAAGTCCAAATCTCAATCACAATTAATGCTGCCCGGCACGTGCCCGGCACGGCCCGCCACCTCGGCCCGGGCCGTGTCGAGGCCGAGCGTGCCGGCGGCACGCCAAGGCACGGCGTGCCGGGCCGTGCCTGGCACGTGCCAGGCACGGGCCGGCACGCCAGATTTTTTTTTTTTTTTAAATATGACCGTTGGGGTGTTTTGGGGGGGGTTTTTGCATTTTTTTTGCAAATAACCCCCCAACGACTATTTTTATAGCCGTTGGGGGTTTCTTGCAAAAAAAATTTGCAGATTTCTCCCCTAACGGTCAAAATAGCCGTTGGGGGGGGTTTGTAAATTTTTTTTACAAATTAAATCTTTTCTTCATCTATAAATACCTCAATATCTTTTCTATTACCATTCATCATTCTTATACACTAAATTCATTCTAAAAAACCTCCTAAAATCTTTATTTCTCAAGAAGTCTCAAGCAAAAGAAGTAGTAAGTTTCAATCAAGTGATCAAGAAGTCTCAAGCAAGCAAGTCTCCCAAACAAAATCCAAGCAAGTTTTCTCATTGAAGCAAGGTTTTTTTCGCTATTTCGGTTTCCAGCTTCATCTCTCTAACTAGGTATTTATAATTTAAAGTTTTTTTGAGAATTTGAATTAGTTATTTTTGGGATTTTATTAAAATGGATCCACACTCGTCTGGCGCTTCTTGCTCTCAAGCCACGGGTTCTTTTACTCCTTTTTTAACTGATGAAGAATATCAAAATCTATGTCAACCCTTATAACAACCTCCTCAAGTACCATTTTTTGTATCTCAGGAAGAAACAACTAATACAACCATACCCGAAACACAAACTACCGCATCTACTAGGGCTGTTAGATCAGACATATGGAAACATTTTGAAAAAATAACAGAAAACAATGTTAGGAAAGCTAAGTGTAAACACTGTCATAAAATTTATTCGTTTCCTGTAGGTAGCGGAACGGGTCATCTTAAAAGACACGTAGAAAAAAATCACCCACCAAATGTACCACATCAAACACAAATAAGCACATTAGGTGGATCATTAGGTATACGTAAATATGATCCAATTAAAACAAGAGAAAATTTAGCAAGATTTATAATACATGACGAACAATCATTTACTTTTTCGGAAAATCGCAAATTTGAAAGATTTTGTAAATCATCATTTACTGACGAATTTAAAAAAGTCCCACGTTCAACATCTACATCTGATATGTTCAAACTATATAAAAAGCAGAGTGACACTTTAATAACTATTTTTTCTTCTTTAATTTTTAGAGTTGCAATAACTGCAGATAGTTGGGAAGCTAGAAATATGACTCATTATTTATGCATGACGGCACACTATATAGATCAAGAATGGTGCATACAGAAAAGAATAATAGGGTTTAGGGTATTCGAATTTCCTCACAATGCACAAAATTTATCACAAACCATGCTAAATGTATTTTCAGCTTTTGGAATAGACAATAAAATATTTACCATTTCTTTGGATAATGCTTCTGAAAATACGGCCGCAATTAGAATTCTTAAAAATTATACAAAACCAATTCTAGATGGAAAATTATTCCACGTTAGGTGTATTTGCCACATACTAAACTTATGCGTTCAAGATGGATTAAAAATAGTAAATGATTCACTAATGAAACTTAGGTATACATTACTTTTTATTAAAGATAGTGGGCCAAGAAGACAAATATTTAAACAAATATGTAAAAATATGAAAATATCACCTAGAATTATACCTATAGATGTTAGAACAAGATGGAATTCTACATATAAAATGTTAAACATAGCTATTGAGTATAAAAATGTAATAAATGCTTTTAATGAAATGGAGACACCAATGTATAGTTTAGATAATAATGAATGACACCAGTTGCATTGCATTTCTAAGTTTTTAGGCAAATTTGAAGATGCATCTAGAGTACTGTGAGGAAGTTATTACCCAACTACACACATTGCATTATATTATTTAACCGAAATTACTTCGGTTTTTAATGAATGTAGAAACCACTCTATACTTGAAAGTATTGTTCGACCTATGGAAATTAAATTTAATAAATATTTTAAAGATTTTCCATACTTAATATATTTTGCAACTGTTATGGATCCCCGTTGCAAGTTAGATGGACTTGAAATATTAATAGATTTATTTTATACAAATATGTTTTATGAAAATAATGTGAGGGATTTACTTAATGATATTAAAACATGTTTAGATATTATGTATAAAACTTATGAAGATATGTATGGTGTGCCAACACAAACTACAAAAGAACCATCTACTAGGGAAATTCGTAATCCAATAATATCATCTCTATTTAACAAAAAAAAGCCAAGACAAAGTAGTACATATTTTAATGAATTACATTATTATTTAGAGAGAGCTAGCTATGAAGATAACGCATCTCCTGAAAAGTATGAATCCTTTGATATTTTGGCATGGTGGAAATCACAGGAAAAAATATATCCCGTGCTTTCCAACATGGCCCGTGATCTACTAACTCCTCCAGTGTCTACTGTAGCATCGGAGTCTGCTTTTAGCGCAGGTGGTAGAGTGCTCACGTACTTGAGAACCTCAATGGCGTCGGACACATTGGAGATGTGTGTCTGCTTGAAGGATTGGTACGACGCAGAAGACAGGGAACAAGGCTTGACTAATGAAGAAGATGTACTAGAGATCTTAGGTTTACCGGTAGAAAATGAAAATTAATTAAAAGTATTTAAATTTGTAAGGATATTCATGTATTTTCAATTTTTTTTTTTAACTTATAAATCTCTTAGAAAATATATTAAGAACAAGTTGAGGGTGACGGTTAGGGTCCTCTCCCCTCTCTTCGGGCTTTGTATAATTTCTAAAGAGATTTATAGAGTAATTACATAAATGTAATTTGATTATATATAATATAACAAAGGTTTTTATCATATGATATGATATACCTTTCCTTTCCCCTCCCCTTTTTTTTTTTTTGTTTTTAAAAAAACCGGGCCGGCCCGCCTCAGCCCGGGCACGGCACGGGCCTGCCGTGCCGTGCCGGCGGGCCGGCCCCATGGCCACCGTGCCGTGCCGGTGGCACGGCCCGGGCCGGGCCGGGCCCGTGCCGGCCCATTAGTCGGCTCTAATCACAATCAATTTAGAATTCTAAGAATCTGCCCGGACGGAGTTAAAAACTCTGGATGTGGAGCTAAAGTTTTAGCTTCATATTTTACTTATCCACGCAAAGTTAAGTTTCTGCCATGCGAAACTATTGGCATTCTACGAACTATTTGCGATATTTTTTTTGTTTAGAAATTTTTATCTCCAACAATCAACACTCCAAACAAATGATAACAACAAAAGGTGTCTGTGATAGAGACTAGTTGGCACCTGGCAAGTTGGCATGTAGGGAAACCCACCACATTTGTTGTGCAGTTAGTTAATCCCTTATCCATTCTTTTACTAACCTGGGTTAGCTTTTGGCTTTAAACTATTGCCAAATAGTGCAAGAAGGTTTAGTTGAGAAAACAGGAACTTGCGTCGGAGCTTCGCAGATTTATTTAAGAAAGATTTAAAATACTGGAATCAGCATTGAAGATATTTTTGATCTTCAAATTTAAACACATTGTTTTAAATGCATTGAAGATAACATGAGTTACAATAGCACTGTTGGTTAAATGATGAAAATGTACAGATTTTTCTGATGAACGATTTGCTTGGTAATGAAATCACCCAGAAAGCCTTAGTTGAATTGATTCCACAGAGAGAGAGAGAGAGAGCACCTCTCACTTCGCAATAACATTTGTATACACAACTTTCCTTTTGTTTTATTTTTGGGGTTTTTACATATATGTCATTTATATTTTTAAAAATTAGAATTTAGTCTCTCAAAATCTTCATATTTATAATTTAGTCTCCAAATATTTTAAGTTACCACAATTTAGTCTCCCAACTATATTTTTGGCCGGAAATTTCTATTATACCCCTGAGTTATTTGTCCTTTCTTTCTCTTCTTATTGGGTTCCTCTCTCCATTCTTCTCCTTTCTTTCTTCTCTCCCAGCTAATCTCTAAAGTGAAGTAACTCAGGAGAACCCAATAAGAAAAGTAGAGAGAGAGAGAGGAGAAAAATGGAGAGAGAAATCCAATAAGAAGGGGAAGAGAGGATGAAGAGAGAAGGGGACTAAAATGAACTAATTCAGGGATATAACAAGAAATTTGGACCAAAAATATAGTTGAGGGACTAAATTGTGATAATTTAAAGAATGTGGAGGACTAAATTATAAATATAAAGATTTGGGGGACTAAATTCTAATTTTTAAAGATATAAGAGACAAATATGTAAAAACCCCCAAGAGAGATTGACTGGCATCCCTTGCAAATAGAAATGTATAGTTCAATTTAGTTCTACTTTTTCAAAAAGCTCAATTTAGTTATGATTGCTCTCAAGACCCCCTTAAATCTAAATGTAGCGTAGTTTTTTTTTTTTTTTTGACCTGGCTGGTTCTTGCTCCTTAAATTTCTTTACAAGAAGGACAATTCAATCAAGATCATTCTATCTTCTTCTTTTTTTACGCATCGCCAAGAACTATTCATCTGCCCAAAAAGATGTGTTTGCGCACAGAAACTAACACTGTACCAGTTTCTTTCTGCAATGGCCTTCAATGTTTCCCGGCTGTGAAATTTTGATCAGTACAGTTTAGGGTTCTCTAAACTTTCTGTAGTTTCAACAAGAAAAGTTTGCTCGTATTCATCAAAACTTTACTACGTGTTATCTGCTTGATGATCCACAACTTAAGTGAAAACCTAAAAATACAGTACTCAAACAACAAATAAGTCGTCCTGGTCAGAATCAAGCTACTCGTGGCATATGTTAACTGCTAGAACTGACAATGAAGAGCACGCAGACGATGTAGAGATTGCAATCATCATACGTTCACTGCTCGTATTGACAATGAAATCCATATTTTCCAATTGAAACATTTATCATGAACTGGTTTTACAACTAAGATTGGTTGAGCTGGAAGTGTATAAAAGAAAATTTAGATTCGACGATGATGGTACAAAGGAGAACTTTCAAATGTATTTCGACAGTCTTAAAAGTGTACGTCCAGCTAAAACATAGCAAACTCTTACAGTGACATACAGATAGGTCATCAGATTATGGTGAAGGTACAGACGAGCTTCATTAGTATTCCTAGAGCCTAGATGGAACACCACCAGCAACCACGATAGTTTCACCCGTAATATATGCCGAGTCATCAGACGCGAGAAAGGCAGCGGTTGCACCCATGTCTTTGGCTGATCCGAGCCTCTTCAGCAGGGTATTCTGTTCTATTTCCTTCCTCTGTATTCACAGATAAATATGTTAAACTCGGCGGCTGATTTCACTTAATATGCTGAGATGATGAATATTATAGAAAGAGTGAACTAAAGAGAAACTTAAAGAGCCAAATAAATTATATCTAGGAGTCATTTCATGAATTTTGATGATTAGAACTTGCGAATAGTCTCTATGGTTAAAAAATTTAACAGAATTATCTGGAGCCTAAATTTGGACAACACAAACAAAGAAAAAGTTTTCCAACCATGGCGACTCTAAATTCTGAGCCAGTCCTAATAAAGGATAAAACTAGTGTCCACAAGCTTGATGCTCTCTGATGACTTCTCCTATAACTAAAGGCGCAGCATCTGTTTCTTGTTTAGCCCTGAGCACCATAGTCTCCCGAGCAATTCAATAGTACGTTAGCCATATCATCTAGGTTCCTGCCAACTTCTCCTCAATAGCTGTATGCAAATGGTGTATTTAGACTCAGCTTCATAAAATCAGCTGTTCCCATGATGCACAGACAAATACACTCTTGAATAAAACAATGATGGACATGTTCTCGAGGGAACATTAACCCATGCCCTCTGATATTTGCAAGGAAATGCAGAAGACAGAAGGTAAATCTCATTCTCCACCTGTAAACTTAGAAAGTGTGAAGTGCTTCTAGAGAATTAGGCTAAAATAAATTGACCAAAATTTATAATGTAGTGTGTATCCCCACCTGGAAACAGAATGTGAATGCGGAAATAATATCTTTGTGAATACTTACAAGAACGGGATTATTTGTAATGAAATCAGCAAAATGGGTAGGCACAAATCCAGGAGCTATGCAGTTGACTCGGGTGTCTGGGCTCAACTCAGCAGCAAGGGCCTGCACACATACATGAGAGGAACATTAGACACATGCAGTAGCTTCAGATGGAGAAGAGCTTAGCACTTAACGTAGCTGGCAAAGATCGATAGTGTCCTTATAATAAGACCACAACAAATAACATTGCCAGCGCCTGAGGAAACAACACAGGAGGTACAGTGGACCAAGTCCCTTAGGTAATCTTGTCACTACACGCCAAAATTACAACTTTAGGTTTAGACAGACGACTAATCATCATTCTTCACAAGGGAACATATATGTGTATAATCATGATGGCTGATAATCACATATTATAGAGATGCTGCTGGCACTCATCCTGCCACTTAAACCTTTGTTGCAGTATATCTTCGGCATTATTTAGCATCTGAAAGAGCATAACGCCAGTTTACATGTACAGCAGCATTGGCACTGTCAAAGCTACTACTAGAGAAATATCTGTCTACTTGTTATCTGGTAAAGGAGTTGACAAATGTTAAAATCTAAAAATCTGCTTGCCTACGGTGCCTGACATAGTACAACAATAGCATCGATGATGGTCTCATGGTCATAACATGCATCTACCACTATGATATATAGGACATTTTCTCCAACAACAAATTGCCGTGTCCAACACTCCTGGACATGACATGCATGTCGAACTGTGTTTGGACACTTGCAAAGTATTTACCTTAGACTTATATAGAAGATGAAGTTATGTCCCCTTTGACAAAATCTAATTGTTTATAGATCATTTTACTAAAATTGTCGTCTTATACATGAGAAGCAAATAATACACAAACAACATCAAATATACACGCATAAAATATTATATATATAAGAACTTGAGCTATGTGAAAATCCTTTTATGGGTTATCCCCATTAAAAATCCAAACCATCCTTATCAAGCTATACATATTTATTATCTTACAAACAAAATTTAAGTAATTCAGATATCGTTTACCTATAATTTAAGAGCTTTCAAAAAATATATAATTTCAATCATATAATGACTCGATATTTTGAAAGCTCTTAAATATAGGTGAACATGTCCGAATGCCTTGAATTTTTATTTATAAGCTAATAAATATGTATAGATTTTTATGGATTTCATAGCATAGCCCAAGATAGGGTTCTCAAGAAACTTAGTTTAAGAATCATTCTCATAGGAGCGGAATACATACATACATGTACATATACAGAACTATAACCAATAGAGTCGGCCACAAAGCGTCATACTTCTTTGTTCTTGTGATGGTTGATGAGTTTCGTCAGAATGAGGATGCGGGACGCTCATGGAGTCCGTGCCTTCCGTACCACCACAGGTCGTTCATCGGGCAGATCCCATTTGGAGGTCAAAGAGTTTCAAAAAACGTTCTTGGTGGGAAAAAAAAAATTTGTGAGTAAAAGAACTATTCAGCCATAAGGCAGATCATCAACAACCCCCCCAATATGGAAATAATTATGTATCATTCGCACACGCACGCACGCGTGCGCACACACACACTGATATCCTTGTGTCTAGAATTTAAATAGTTGTTATGTCCACACCCATATCTGTGTTGGAGCATGATACTCATGTCCTTGTCTACTATTGATTTTTAAATAGTACTGTCTAGACGGAGGCAGCACCTCGATCACCCTGATTACACTTGATCGCCCATGTTAGGTGAATTTTTAATAAAATAAAAACAAAAAATTGATGTTGTCAACCTCCTTCGATTGCTTCATTGACCTATTTCTACTGCCACTGAGGAAAGGAGAAAAAAAGGGAAAATGGTATTTCCCTTTCTAAACGACGATAGCAACATAGCTGGGAGACAAAGCAACTAGAGGAAAGTAGCAACACAGTAAGAGAATGGCAGTTGTGCAATCAAAAGAGGGCTACGAGGTTGAAGGAGATGGTTGCGGTCGACGAAGATAATGGAAATAGTATAAACAAATGTATCTGAAGCATGGCGCTTAGACGACAAGGCATCACACAGTGTTTTCCAAACATATCAGTGTTCAATTATGAGTTTTTTCATTTTTTTAAAGAAAAATTCTTTCCCATGACAACACTATATATTGCATCCTTTGGTACTTAAACCTAAATCTTATCTTGTATTTAAAGATTATCAGTGAATAATTTGTGATATCTTCCAATTCGGTCCACTAATGAAAAGATACCAACTAGAAAAAGTTCAAATTGTATGGGTCTTAACCAATGTTTAAAATATCGTAATCAATATTGACTACTCACTTATGGTATCTCATTACTCACTTCTGATATCTCAATCAACAATATTAGAAAGATCGGTATGATAAAAAACATATATATTGGAATCGACCGATATTTAAAACCTCAAACTAAATCTCTTGTCTTGGAATCAGTTCACATCAGCCAAAACTGATTTTATAGGTATCTAGAGGACCAAAATACGCCGAACAATCCGGTACATATTGCATATTGTTATCAATGTTTTAAGCAAAATGGTCTCTGATCAACAAACCACAAACATGCACTTTGGCCAGAATCAACTTTGAAGGGATGATGACAAATCAACATACTCCAAACCCAGTACATATTGTAGAACGATAAAAGTAAACTAAATCCAAAATTCGAGTTTGAGTCTGAGTCCAAGTTCGAATCCAAAATCTGAGTTTAAATCCGAATCCAAAATTCGAGTCCGAATCCAAAATCTGAGTTTAAATCCAAAATCCAAGTTTGAATCTGAGTCCAAATACAAATCCGAATTTAAGTAGCAGTAATAATAATAAATAATTAAAATAAATAAATAAATAAATAAATAAATCAGCCTCGCACCCACGCCAGGCTGAGCCTCGCGTGGATGCGAGGCTGAGAAATTTTTTTTTTAAAAAAAAAATAATAGGTGAGCCTCGCACCCGCGCGAGGCTCAGCCTCGCGGGGATGCGAGGCTCTCACGAGAGCCCTACAAATTTAAAAAAAAATACGGCGAGCCTCGCACTCACGCGAGGCAGCCTCGCGCGGATGAGAGGCTCAGAAGGAGAAACACACAACAAAAAATAATTTAAAAAAAAAAATTATATATACATGAAGGGAGCCTCGCACCCACGCGAGGCTCCCATACAAAATTTCCTTCAAAAAAAAAAAAAAATCATCAGCCTCGCACCCACACGAGGAGCCTCGCGTGGATGCGAGGCTGAGAAAAAAATGAGAAGGCCACGGCAAAATTAAAAAAAAAAAAAAAATTTGAGGTCTCTGCGAGGCTGAGGCCAAAGGAGAGGCTCCCAGTATGCCCAATTAGAAAAAATGAAGAGGGGCTCAATTAGCAAAAATAAAAAAAATAAATTAAATCTCTCTATTTCATCATCCATATTCGGTTGCTCGCTTGTTCCGTTCGGTCGCCCGATTTCGCACAACAAGCTCCCGATTTCATGCACGCAATATATTTTTGACCAATCTCCAATTGTTTTGCAAATCCAAATTTTTAATTAGAGTCAAATTGATTTTTGGATAAGAAATTCTAAAATTAATTTCCTTGGAGTTTGAACAATTCTATAATTTTTAATCAAGCTCAAATTAATTTTTGGATGAAAAATTCTAAATTAATTTTATTAGAGTTTGATAATCATACAAATTCCAATTAAATTCTAATTTGAGTTTAATTGATTTTGGATGTAGAAACAGGACCTGATTCGATGAATCTGAAGAAAATCAAGTCAAGAAAAGATTTGAATATCTCATCGATGAGATCACAAAGAGATTTCGATTCTATCTATAAGGAAACCGAATCTCCTTCTTATCTACAAGGAAACCGGATCTAATTCTTATCTACAAGGAAACCGGATCTCGTTCTTATCTACAAGGAAACCTCTTCAACAACCGGAGGCCTATAAATACCCTCCAAGAGAACTCAGAAAGGACCTTTCGGCAATTCAATCTACGAGCGAGAATCTCAAAGTCTGCAATCAAAGAAGAAAAGACCTTTGGCAAATTGATCTACGCGCGAGAGTCTTAAAGTCTTGCAACAAAAGAAAAGAAGACTTTTGGTCAGATCTCTCTCCCGTCAAAGCATTCGTGCTTCCTCTAAGAATCAATAGAGAAGAAGAACGATCTAGCCTCAAACCATCGACATCAGATCGTCAACGGGGAAAGGACTAATCCCCGTAGCTGCCTCGAATCCCATATCTTCTGTAAAAAGAGAGCGACGATTTATAAGTCCTCTCTGTCTGTTTTATTATTTTCTTTTCATTGTAATTCGAAAAAGAGAAATTTTTTATAATCTGTAAATTTTTCTCTGTCAATGGAAATGGAAAGATCCAACCCTGTTTCTACCGAAAACAGACTGGCGACCACAGTGGGAGAAATCTCCTGTACTGAAGAGGAGATGGCGGTCCAATCTGACATCGAAAGAATTGGAGAGACAATGGAAAAATTGGTGATCGAGGTCGAGATCGGCTCAAAATATTCAAAATCACAAAAATATGACCTAATAGTTTTGAATAATAAGGAGGCGTTGATCTCTCAACAGCCACTTGAATTTTCAAACTCTGGTCTATCAGAACTAGCTATATATGACGCCAAAGGAAAACCTATCGCGATACAAAAACAGACTCAAATCCGCAACCAGAATCGAAGAGCGCGCCACAGAGCACTCAAAGCTCGTTGCCAAGCTCAAAATCAGCATGGTATAAGTCAAGAAGGATGCCAGCTTCAAAATCATTCTAGCATGAAGCGAGGATGTCAGGCTCAAAATCAGTCTAGCATGAAGCCAGGAGGATGCCAGGCTCAAAAACAGCCTTGTACCAATCAGCTTGGCGAAGATCAGCCTTGCACCCATCAGCTTGGCAAAGGGCAGCCTAGCACCTCTCATACTGGCAAGGATCAGCCTAGCACCTCTCATCCTGGCAGAGGTCAGCCTTGCACCAATCAGTTTGGCAAAGGCTTGCCTAGCACCACTCATCCTTGTAGAGATCAGCCTTGCACCCATAAGCTTGATAAAGGGAAGCCTAGCACCTCTCATACTGGCAAGAATCAGCCTAGCACCTCTCATCCTGGCAGAGGTCAGCCTTGCACCTCTCATACTGGCAAGAATCAGCCTAGCACCTCTCATCCTGGCAGAGATCAGCCTAGCACCTCTCATCCTGGCAGAGGTCAGCCTTACACCCATCAGCTTGACAAAAGGGAGTCTTGCACCCATCAGCTTAGCAAAAACCAGCCTCGCATCCATTAGCTTGGCGAAAACTAGCCTTGCACCCATCAGCTTGGCGAAGGTCAGCCTTGCATCCATCAGCTTGGCGAAAGCCAGCCTTGTACCCATCAGTTTGGCAAAGGCCAGTCTAGCACCACTCATACTGGTAAGAATCAGCCTAGCACCTCTCATTCTGGCAGAGGTCAGCCTTGCACCCATCAGCTTGACAAAAGGGAGTCTTGCACCCATCAGCTTAGTAAGGGGCAGCCTTGCACATCTCATCATGGCAGAGGACAGCCTTACACCTCTCATCCTGGTAGAGGTCAGCCTAGCATCTCTCATCCTATCAAATATCAGTCTAGCATCTCTCAGCCAAGCAAAACTCAGCGTAGCACATATCAGTCTGACATGAATAAGACCAGACGCCAGCCTGGCATGAGTAAAACTTAAACACCAAACTGAGTCTAAGCCAGCGCGCGAGACTAGTTCGTGCGAGGCTAGATCAGCACGCCAAGCTACGCAGCAAATTTGTACAAGACATCAAAACTAATGATGAACATCAAACCAAACTGGGGGTTGACAAATGTAACTTTCATGACTTCTCAGAGACATATGTCTGGACAAATAGACCTCGCACAAGAAGCGGATCTCGCTCGCAAAAGGTGGTGATGTCAGTACAACAGAAAGAAACTCCAGATTTATGGAGATATCACGTAAATAAAAGAAGGGTAACACAACCCCATCAGTCCTGCTACTGTGAGGAATTGATTGCGGCAGTTTTGACTCACTGTCGTTGTCAAGCCCCAAGACCATCTGCATTTAACTAGTTGTCAGCACTGGAATCTAATATTCAAAAAAGAAGATGGCTGCAAAAACAAAAGTCCGACTCAGATCAAGACTTACCCGCTTTCACGTCGAATGTGGTGGATAAAGGCAAGAAACCAGTCGTCAAAAGGTATGTCTCTGATACGGAAACAGAGGAAACCTTTTATCATACAGAGGAAACTTTTGGCAGGGGATTCTGATGAGGAATATGAAGAGTTTAGCGAGAATTCGGCTATAGCAATGCCGCGATCACATGCTTCCTCTTGGTTCGGCAGAACGACGGTCCACATGGTTGAATGGTCGGCCGAGATGAGTCAAAAGATTGAGGCGCAAGAATGCTTCATCCAAGAGCAGCAACAGAGCATTGAGGATCTCAAAGCGATGATTTCAAAGGTCTTGGAGAACACTCAAAAGAGCACCGAAAACGGAGCAGGGGGTTCTTCCTCTTCTGATGAGGCCAAGAAGGAAGAGACTAAATCCAATTCAGATACCGAGATAAAAGGCAATGAGGACAAATATTATGTTGACCCTCATGCCGAAAGAATGGAGAAACTTAAAAGCCAGATAGAAGTTTTAATGCGCCGAAAAGAATTGCATGAGGCAGGGATTACGAGACCCTACCCAATAGAGTGGGAGTCCGTACCATTTCCGACAAAATACAAGCCTCTCGAGTTAGAGTCATATGATGGAAAGGGATCCCCGAACCAATATATGTACCACTTCCTTTCGCAGACCGACCATCTCATGGGCAATGACCCAGTAATGACAAGAATTTTTGCAAGTACTCTGCGAGGGCCTGCATTCACTTGGTTTATGCAGTTGCCTCCAGGAACCATTAATGCCTGGTCTGACGTAGAGAGAGTTCCTAACTAGCTTCTTCGAAGACGATACTGAAGTATCCATTCACTCTCTTCTGGCAAATAAGCAAAAAGAAGACGAGACAGTTAAAAGTTTCGTTGAGCGTTTCCGGGAAATGTCAGTGCGATGCAAGCATGGCATGTCGCAGGAAACATTGGTGGAGACTTGCAGACACAATCTCCAGACCAGGATATTAATCAAAATGGGAGCAGTAGAGTCAAAAACCTGGAAAGATCTAGTCAAACAAGGGCAGCAGGCGGAGGACATAATCCGCCGTATTAATGAATACCATGCCGAGAGAATAATGACCATGAATCGGCCGCAGCCACAATCATCACATCCTAAGGGAAATGAGACAATGACCACCAAATCTGCTGCCAACAAAAAATCACAAAATAGTCTAGATTCATCTAGATCGCAACGGATATACGGTTTCAAAGATGAGCAAACAGTGACTCTGTTTAATTTACTTAATAAAAAGGGGATGCTCAGGTTACCCGAAAATCAGAGGCCAGAAGAAGCTGGAAGAACAGATGATCCCAAGTATTGTCTCTTCCAACAAAATATCGGGCACCCAACCAAGAATTGTTATGATTTGAAAGATAAAATTCAGGCACTTGTCGATGCAAACGTGATCCAGTTGAGACCTGAACAGAAGAAAGTGTCCGCGAATGCAATCTACAAAATTTGATGGCAAAATGCCTGTAAAAAAAATTCAAAAAAAAAATCAAAAGAGAAAAAAAATTCAAAAAAAAATCAGAAAAAAAAAATTTTAAAAAAGAAATAAAAAAGAAAAAAAATGTATGAGTTTTTGTTGCCCAATGCCGCCAAGGCAACGGAAAGAGAGTAAAACTCTCGCTAACCCTATCATACTGGGGGTATAGTATGAAATCAGACAGCCCAAAGTAAGAACGCGAGACTATGCCCGCGTACAACGCGAGGCTAAGCCAGCGTAAGGTCATCCAGATGTGAGACAAACTCGAGATTAAACCAGCATGCATGGTTATACCAGTGTGCGAGGCTAAGCCAGCGCACAGAATTCACTAGAGTACAAAAGTGAACAGAAATACGTTGATAAGTTTAGCCCCCACAGTCTGTTGCAAAGAAGAGAAATCAGTCTATCACTACATGACGAAACTCATGAATAGCCAAACAAGTCCCATGCAGGGGGTGGGACCCATATCCAACCAAACAAAGATATTTATGAAGCCAGTGCAAAAAAAACGTGAGGCTAATACCTACGGGCAACGCAAGACTATGCAAAGCCAAGCCAACGTATATGACTCATTCAAAAGTGCAAAAACTCCAAAACGCGTGGCTAATTTGCAGCCCCGCGTAAAACAGTTGAAACGCGAGGATAACATATACATGAGGCCAGCCCAGCCTCCGCTTTGCACGACGAGCCCAGCCTCCGCTTTGCGCTACGAGCCCAGCATTTGCCTCGCACAACAAGCCTAGCCTCGGTCTTGATAGTCTCATTATTAGAAGAAGTGCAGAATACAAGTCAATATTGCAGCCGGGCATAAAATTTTCAATATGCAAAGATAAGCTCGCGTGCTACAGATATAGCGCGTGAGGCAGATCCAACGCACGAAAAAATCCAAAATGCAAAATTAATTTTCAACCTCGCACAAACTTCAAAGAAGAAGAAGGCGATCTATTGAATCACAATGACTACTCAAATGGGGCCCACACAGGGGGTGAGACCCACACCAATCGACGTTGTATGCAAGCCTATCGCCTGATCAATCAAGATGGCGACAAGATGATGATGCCGATCAATGGCGAACTCTTGAAGAAATACTACATCTAGCCACCTTAAAAAAAAGTAAGGGAAGGTTAATGAATCAACTGTCCAATGCTGTTAGAAGCAACGGGAAGAGAAATCAAAAATTTCTCGCCAACCCTATCATACAAGGGGTAAGAGTATGAAACAAATTGCCCAATACTAAAAAGGTAAAGGGAAGAGGGAACGTTTGGCATTTAAGCCCAAATAAAACTCTCGATAACTCATCATGCTGAGGGAAAAAGTATGGCTAGCCCAACGTAAACGGCAATTGGTAAAGGCACATCAAATCCGTTCATAGCTGGGGGTTTGCTAAAAATTCCGTGACAAATCTGTCACAATACTATCTTATAAAGATAAGTTATGACCTGATGCTCCAAGAGCAAAATGGAGAGGAATTCAAATCCTCGATAACTCTTCATGCTGAGGTAAAAGTATGAACCACCCAATACTCTAAAAGCAAAGGGGAGAAGGAACGTTTGGCATCTAAGGCCAAACATGACCTTCAATAACTCATCATGCTGAGGGAAATAGCATGGCTAGCCCAACGCAAACGGCGATTGGTAAAGGCACATCAAATCCGTTCATAGCTGGGGGTTTGCTAAAAATTCCGTGAAGTCATGTTAAGATCTTACCTCTGACAGCAAGATTTGAGCAACCACAAATAATATAATCTGTGATCCCAACATGATCACCGGCTTTGTCTGTCAGCCAGGCGAGCCATCAGCTCTGTCTATCAACCGGACGAGCTACCTTATAACTTAAATCCAATCACCCAGGTATGTTTAACAGTATACCTCTACCGAAACTTCTTGGTACGTTTTCTGAACACCTCTGCCAAGACCCATGAGTACGTTTTCTGAACACCACTGCTCATGGTTTTCCAACCCTAACCCGGTTATCTCGATACATTTTCTGAACACCTCTGCCGAGACCTATGGACATGTTTTCTTAACACCTCTGCCCATGGTTTTCGACCCTCACCCGATCACACTCCAACAATCTATTGAATAGATACCCACTATGATAAGAAAGAATGTGCGGACAGCCCAACGCCCTTGAGGCAATGGCAAGAGGAAGATAAAATCCTCGACCGGTCTTATCATACTGGGAGTAGAAACAATCCAATGCCGAAAAGGCAAAGAGAGAAGGCAACCCATTAAATATACCAAGCAGTCTTGATATGTTTAACAGGATACCTCTGTCAAAGGCCCATGAGTACGTTTTTTGAACACCTCTGCTCATGGTTCTTCAATTTCGATTCGAAATTAATCACCGGCTCTGTCTGTCCGTCAGGCGAGTCATCAGCTCTGTTTGGCAACCTAAACGAGTCTCATCACAATAAAAAAAAAACTCAACTTGTTAAAGTATCTCCATATCCTTAGCAAGTTTCATCTTTGTAAACTCATCCACCCATTAAAAAAAAAATCCAAAGTATTTCAAAATTTCCAGAAGAGACAAAATTTTGAAAACTTTGGAGGGGGTCTTGTAGAACGATAAAAATAAACTAAATCCAAAATTCGAGTTTGAGTCTGAGTACAAGTTCGAATCCAAAATCTGAGTTTAAATCCGAATCCAAAATTCGAGTCCGAATCCAAAATCTGAGTTTGAATCTGAGTCCAAATACAAATCCGAATTTAAGTAGCAGTAATAATAATAAATAATTAAATAAATAATTAAAATAAATAAATCAGCCTCGCACCCACGCCAGGCTGAGCCTGGCGTGGATGCGAGGCTGAGAAAATTTTTTTTTTAAAAATAATAGGTGAGCCTCGCACCCGCGCGAGGCTCAGCCTCGCGGGGATGCGAGACTCTCACGAGAGCCCTACAAATTAAAAAAAAAATACAGCGAGCCTCGCACCCACGCGAGGCAGCCTCGCGCGGATGCGAGGCTCAGAAGGAGAAACACACAACAAAAAATAAATAAAAAAAAGAAATTATATATACATGAAGGGAACCTCGCACCCACGCGAGGCTCCCATGCAAAATTTCCTTCAAAAAAAAAAAATCATCAGCCTCGCACCCACACGAGGAGCCTCGCGTGGATGCGAGGCTGAGAAAAAAATGAGAATGCCACGGCAAAATTTAAAAAAAAAAAAATTTGAGGTCTCTGCGAGGCTAAGGCCAAAGGAGAGGCTCCCAGTATGCCCAATTAGAAAAAATGAAGGGGGGCTCAATTAGCAAAAATAAAAAAAATAAATTAAATCTCTCTATTTCATCATCCATATTCGGTTGCTCGCTTGTTCCGTTCGGTCGCCCGATTTCGCACAACAAGCTCCCGATTTCATGCACGCAATATATTTTTGACCAATCTCCAATTGTTTTGCAAATCTAAATTTTTAATTAGAGTCAAATTGATTTTTGGATAAGAAATTCTAAAATTAATTTCCTTGGAGTTTGGACAATTCTATAATTTTTAATCAAGCTCAAATTAATTTTTGGATGAAAAATTCTAAATTAATTTTATTAGAGTTTGATAATCATACAAATTCTAATTAAATTCTAATTTGAGTTTAATTGATTTTGGGTGCAGAAACAGGACCCGATTCGATGAATCTGAAGAAAATCAAGTCAAGAAAAGATTTGAATATCTCATCGATGAGATCACAAAGAGATTTCGATTCTATCTATAAGGAAACCGAATCTCCTTCTTATCTACAAGGAAACCGGATCTAATTCTTATCTACAAGGAAACCGGATCTCGTTCTTATCTACAAGGAAACCTCTTCAACAACCGGAGGCCTATAAATACCCTCCAAGAGAACTCAGAAAGGACCTTTTGGCAATTCAATCTACGCGCGAGAATCTCAAAATCTTGCAATCAAAGAAGAAAAGACCTTTCGCAAATTGATCTACGCGCGAGAGTCTCAAAGTCTTGCAACAAAAGAAAAAAAGACTTTTGGCCAGATCTCACTCCTGTCAAAGCTTTCGTGCTTCCTCTAAGAATCAACAGAGAAGAAGAACGATCTAGCCTCCAACCATCGACATCAGATCGTCAACGGGGAAAGGACCAATCCCCATAGCTGCCTCGAATCTCACATCTTCTGTAAAAAGAGAGCGACGATCTATAAGTCCTCTCTGTCTGGTTTATTATTTTCTTTTCATTGTAATTCGAAAAAGAGAAATTTTTTATAACCTGTAAATTTTTCTCTGTCAATGGCAATGGAAAGATCCAACCCTGTTTCTACCGAAAACACATATAAAGATACTTGGAACCTTCTACAGTCTGCTTTCATCATTCACAAAACTTAATACATATAGCTACCAAACTAAAAAAGAATGGAACATGTTTATGTGATTAAACAACTGGGCTTAGCCAACGATCAGGAGGAGTCAGAGGTGAGAGCGGCGATTCCTAGTTAGTACCTCCCACGACCCTCCGATGAGTAAAAAAAAAAAAAAGGGAGGTGACGTAGGAAGGTGGGTGGTGCTCAGCCTCAGTTCCACATCATTGGCCAGGTGCGTGGGTGGTGCTCGGCCTCAGTTCCACATCATTGGCATGGAGTTTAATTGGGGATGCTGGGGAGGGGTAAGAATCGCGAGCATGATAGTAGCGATGAAGACAAGAACCCCAAGCATAGGAGAAGAAGCTGGGCCGATGTCGCCAAGGGATCGTCGGAGGCCGACAGAGCTGTCATAACCCCTCCGGTCCACTCGGTGACCCCTGGCATCATTGACCCCAAAGCCACATTCACCGGCGTAGAAGTTGCTACAATGCTCGCTAAGGCTTGTATGCCTGGAGGAAAAGAGAAGCAGGTCGAGGACAAGGGCGGGCCGTGGACGGAAGTCCGTGCTCGTACCTCGAGTAGGAGGGCTAGGGAAATAGCCTCGACCAATGTCAGTTGCAAGAGGAAGATATCACCCTCCAAAAGCGAGAATGGGGAGGAATGCTGGACTTGTGGCCAAAAGGGACACTTCAAGGACGAATGTCCGTTTATACGATGTTGCTTTTGCAAGGTTCTCGACCATAAGATTGCAGAGTGGCCAGTGTTACCAGTAAGGATGAAGTCACCGGAATCACAGGTGAAGAGGCCTGTCCCACCAAAAAAACTAAATACAAGAGTCATTATTGTGGAAAAGATGGACAGAAGAAAATTACCGGTAATGCAACAAATGGAAAGTAAGGAGGTTAACACCGGTCCGAAGGGGAGGAAGACAGAATTAAACAATAGTGTCACCGCAACTCCAAGAACTAAACTCAAGAAGAGTATTAGCAAGCAGACAAGTACTGAGAGACTGCAAGAGGAGACAAAAGACAAACCGATACCCTTCCTTCTAACATCAGATAAGACGACGGAAGATAGGGTTTGGTTGTCAAAGGTCATTGGAGTGGTGTACCCAGGCCACGGGAACCCCTCTGTACCCGACATGATCGGAGGTCTCAGGGCGATATCGACAGTCTTTGCTCATTTTGATTGGAAATTTTATAGCCTGGGTAGATATTACCTGGTTTGTTTTCCGTCGGCCGAGGAACTAGATCATGTTGTTGGAAGAACATCGATTCCTTGCCGGGACCATACCGCCAGTTGTACGGTGTACAGGTGGTCCGGCGAGGAGGATGACCAGATCCAACTCTTCCCAATGACAGCAACGATAGCTATCCAGGGCCTGCCATTACACTACTGAAATAGGTGCGATCTAAGCAAAGTGGTAGCTAAGTTTGCTCACCTTATCGACGTCGATGAAGCCACGCTCAGTAGAACTGAGTTGGCAATGGCAAGGGTAAGAGTAGGCTGCGAAAACGCCGAGTCCATACCAAGGGAGCTCACGATCGTGGTAGGTAATCAGCGACGGAAACTAACAATTCGTGTAACCGACAGGATCGGCCTCCCACCGGAGTCGCACCATACGGTCATGTTTGAGGAGCCGGAGCCATCGGTGGCGGATGGTTCGCCATTAGACAAGGGGAAGGCAACTGTCATCGGCAAGGGGGCCGTCCCGTCTACAGGCCCAACCATCCTGGCCGCCGGGTCTCATCGGCGTTGGAGCTGGCGAAGAGGTCAGAGCAACCGTACGACGAACCAGACACGGCTGGACTCCGGCCGGAAAGAGAAACAACAACAAACACAGAGGAGAGATGCCCAGGTGGCTTACACAAACAAGGATAACATTTTCAGAGAAGGAAATCAACCTGCTGAAGAAAAAAGGAGCCAAGATTCTTGCCATAATGATGATGGAGACAAAGAGAGCAGCGACCCCAAATTTCATTGCCGAGGTAAGGGTCAAAAGGTAGATGGAAAAGCTCATCTGACAAAGAGAAAGGGTAGCCAAGCACTTCTCTGTGCTAGCCAAGTAGTGGCCGAGGGCAGGGGGCATTGGGTGAGGGCTTTTTGGGTGTGGAGGACAAGGGCAGGAGGTACAAGAGGGGAGATGAGGGGTCAGTCAACAGGGTGGTTGAGGCTGGGGAAGTTCAACAGAGAGGGGAGAGCTGTCAAAGTGATAAGGGGCCATTTAATGAGGGCTTGACTTTTATTGCAGGGGGACTCACAATTGTGATAGAACGGGCCACCAATCCAAGGAGATCATTTTCGGGGTAGGGGCCCACATGAGAAAGTGTTGCACTTTGGAGGTGGGTTTGCCGCATGAGAGGGATGGGGCCCATATGGGAGAAAAAAGCACAATAGACAATGCTAATGAGGCACACACTCTACAAGTACTAAATGAAATGGGTTCCAATTTCAATTAAATGTGCAGGAATGAGCAAGGAATCTTATGTTTGGACGGAAAGAAACTGAAAATGGGAGTTTCAGGCAATACTTCTAATAGTTTGATAGAGGTAGATAGAACATCTGACAGGGTGTTGGATTTTTTTGAAAAAATCAAGAACATGGGTCTTAAAGATGACAATGAGACTTCCATGTCAATTAAACAATTGGGCTTGCTATCCATACTGTCCGATTTTGATAAGGATGTCATCAAAGAGGCCACTTTGAAGCTACTATCCAACAGTCACTGGTGAGGACAGGAGGAGACCGTTGAAGACGCGCAGCCAACAGCCGTCAAGATACCCAAAAAGAATTAGGGAGAAACTCAAAAACCTACCTCAACACCACGAGTTACAAAGGAGGGATAAACATATTGCATCTCAGACAGTAACGAAGGAGGTGAACAGCCCAGAACATAACCGGGTGCTGTCAGATCAGGACCATTCATCTACAAGACCTCTCATGGAGCATGCCCCTGACAGCAACGAGAGAGGAGAACAGTCCAGCTTTATCAGAGGGGACGACCTCCAAGACCCAACAACAAAAGGAGCACATATTACTCCGGCTAGGCGCAGCAGGAGACTGGAGCAGAAGATGGGAGACCATGAGTACCAAACAAGAGAGGTGGCTTCGCTTGCCACAAAGCGCAAGGCCCTTCTCGCAGACTACAAGCAAGGTAACACAAATGCCCCCCTTGATGTACTTAATTTATTACCTGATCACATATTATTATCCATTGCACACACATGCGACATTAATATGGGCACCAACACTGAAGAGTGGACGCGTAACCTAGCGTTAATCAGGGTTTTGGAGGTTACAGGGATTGACCACGATTTAGGGAGGAGAAAAGAGGTATCTAACCCGTTATATTAGAATTGGAGAGGGTAAAGAAGTATAGTTATGATTACGTGTTTCTGGAATGTTAGGAGAATTGGCACCAAAAGAAAGCGTAGAATGGTGTCAAAGACGTGTAGAAATGCTGTAACCGACATTGTGTGCTTCATGGAAACAAAACTCACCAATCCATCATTGTCTGCCCTTAATGATTTGGGAAGCAGATTCGAATATGTTGTTAAGAATGCGGTAGGTGCATCAGGTGGTATAATGGTCGGTGTGGATCGGAGTCGCTTTGAGATAGTGGAGTCCAAGATCGGGGATTTCACCCTCTATAGTTACAAGAAGAAGGAAAGATGGATGGACGCAGCTGGTAACAGCGGTATACGGTCCAAACCAGAGTGATCGACGGGATGGCCTTTGGAGTGAAATAATGAGGGTTAGATCGTGGAAACCAGACCCATGGATTATTGGAGGAGAGTTTAATATGGTGAGGTTTTCGGATGAAAGGAGAGGGGGGAATTTAAATGCACGTGAGGGAAAGATTTAATGAACTAATTGCAACCCTGAGTTTAATCGAGATACCATTGATGGAGCGTCGCTATACTTGCTCCAGCATGAGAGAGGAACCAAATTTAGCAAAATTAGACATGGTGCTTGTTCCTCCAGAGTGGATAAGTAGATTCAGCTTTGCTACTGCACAACCATTACGTAGGCCAACCTCGAATCACATACCTATAAAATTAGATTCGGGCGAAGCTACACAAAAGAAAAAGCGAATCTTCAGGTTTGAGAAGTGGTGGCTCGAACATGAAGAGGTACATGAAATCATTAGACAAAGCTGGGCGCAACAGACAAATAAGGTGGATGCAGCTAACAACTTTTGTACAAAGCTGCGCCAACTGCGCAGAGCCTCCTAAGGTGGGAAAGGAAGCATATCAAGGCACAGACATTATCGAAAGAGGAATGTTTAAAGGAAATTGAAGACTTAGAACAGGAAGAGGAGATCCAGAGGTTGAGTGAAAGAAAAAACACCCGCCTACAGGAACTAAGAAATGTGATCAAAGAAATTTATATGAGGGAGGAGATTAGATGGAGACAGCGAGCACACATCAAATGGCTGAAAAAAGGGGATGCAAATACGAATTCTTTCACAAAGTAGTGAATATGAGAAGGAGGATAAATACCATTGAAACACTGACATCAAAGGAAGGAACCTCCATTCGTGGTGCTGATATACAACACTATATTCGTCACCACTTCAAACAACTTTTTGGTAAAACTATGGCCAACAGAATTAAAATGATTCAAGGACAGTGGTACCCGATTGTTGATCTCGGGTATCTTGAAAGAGATTTTATAGAGGAAAAAATAAGGAAGGCAGTTTGGAATCTCGGGCCCGATAAGGCACTAGGCCCAGACGGATTTCCTCTGTTCTTTTACAGAACATTTTGGGAGGAAATAAAAGAGTACATTCAAGCGCTTATTTCCGATTTTGCAAAAGGGAATGTGAATATCGAAAGAGTCAATTACTCTTTCATAGTGCTCGTCCCAAAGAAGAAATCACCTGAAACAATTGGTGACTATCGACCTATAGCCTTATTAAATAGTTGTTTCAAGATCATATCAAAACTTTTAGCCAACCGACTCGCAATAGTTCTCCCAGAACTAGTTGACAAACACAGTCGGGTTTCATACAAGGGAGAAGTATCCTAGACGGAATCATCCTAGCAAAAGAAGTAATTCACTATTGCAAAAGGACAAAAAATGAGGACCTCCTTCTCAAGCTCGACTTTGAAAAGACATACAATATGGTTAGTTGGGACTGTCTCCTATAGGTTATCAAGAAAAGAGGCTTTGGGGAACGTTGGATTCAATGGTTATAAATGTGGTTGGATTCTGCGAAGATCCAGACGATCATGAATGGGGAGATTGGTAAGGAGATTGTCTGCAAAAGGGGTCTGCGTCAGGGAGACCCTTTATCCCCCCTCCTTTTTGCACTCAGGGAGAATGTCTGCAAAAGGGGTCTGCGTTAGGGAGATCCAGATCGATATTTAGGAGTATCGATCATAAAGGGAAAGCTGCTCAAAAGGGACTGGTATCTAGTGATAGACAAGATTGAGAGAAGACTTGAAGGATAGACGGCCAGATACCTCTCTCTGGGAGGTCGGATCATACTTATAAACTCGGTTCTGTCATCCATTCCCCTCTACCTTATGTCCATCCTCGTCTTGCCAATATAGGTTAGGAAAAAGATAGACAGAATAAGGAGAAGATTCTTATGGAGTGGAGTATCACAAAACCAGTTAAAATATTATCTGGTAGGCTGGGGTCAGGTATGCAGACCAAGAAGGAGGGAGGTTTGGAAATTTTGGACCGAGATCAGGATTTGATTTGGGAATATATTAAATTTGGATCTTATTAGGATTTAGATTTTATTAGGATATTCGATTGGATTAGGAGTTTGGATTCTATTAGGATTTTGTTTATTAGGGTTTTTCTATATATATGGATTTGTATGGAGAATTGAAGGGAGATAAATAATATTTAAAAATTTCTTGAGAAATCTCTGGTGTGGAGTTCGCTAAAATCAATATCTTTCCTCGTGGATTCGTGGAAAGTGGGCGTGGGCCCGGATGGATTCCCAAATCCCGTAAGTTTTTTCCCCATCTATCTTTTCTTCCCCAATTCCTCTAAGAAAACCCTAATTTTCAAAACCCTAATCCTAATTTTGCCTCCATCCTGCATCACCTAGAGATTTTCAATCTCGCTCTCTTGACTAAATAGTGGTGGGGTATGTTAGCAAAGCCAGGAGGGCAGCTGCAGAAGCTATTACGGCTCAAGTCCGGTCCGAGAAGAGACGAATGGTGGGGAGAGACCCATAATGCATCTAATACATCGAGTTTTTGGAAAGGGGCGTTAAAAGTGAGATATCTTCCGCTCAAGTATAGTTTTTAGGCCGGGCAAGAAAGGAAGGGTTTCCTTCTGGAATGATCGATGGTGGACGGATGTTTCACTAAGAATACTCTTCCCGAAGGTTTTCGAACTAGCAAGTGACAAAAATGCCTCTACAGGGCGAATGTGGCATCGGAATAGGTGGGATCTGGGAATTATTGCACACGTGGATGCTACAGTTCAGATGCAGGCCACAGAGCTCAAGAATCTTATATAGAGATATCCCCCGAGTGTTAATGATAGTGATGAAGTTATTTGGAGATGGGAAAAACACCGGATCTTCTCAGTCAGTTCTACATATAGACACTGTATTGATGGCGGTTATAGACTATGACAGGCGCGCCATATATGACAGACCAGATGTCCCCTTAAACTTAGGAGTTTTCTATGGCTGATTGCAAAGGAAGCAATTCTAAATTGGAATAATCTACAAAGAAGGGGGTGGAAAGGGTCAGGTATTTGTACTCTATGTCAGTCGGAAGCGGAGTCTAGTTTACATATCTTCCTAACGTTACTGCAAGAATTTGGGTAAAGTGCGCCGCTTGCTTGAACATAACAATTCAGATGACCCAAACATAGAAAATTTGGAGTAGAGCAGGTTTTGGTAGGTCCACAAACCACAGTGCCCATATACGTCGCATAATTACAACAACCATGTTAGAATGTGTGGAGAGAATGAAATAATAAAATTGTTAGACAGATTACTCATCCAGCCGATATTTGTTTCTATCTCACGTTTATTGATATATTCTCATAAACAGGTCTTCTATCAGAAAAAGAGCGGTTGTATCTCTCGGATGAGCAGCACACAGATGAGATGCAAGATGAATCTCCGGAGAGACCCCCACATGGCATGGATGACGGCACCTGAGGGGTCAGGCATTTTGGTCCTATATTTCACTCTGAGTGGGAGTGTTTTATTTCTATATTTTGCACTTTATTTTTTATGCATGTATGACGTATGACCGAACTATTGGAACTAGTAGGTTCCTCGGCTTGTTTTAGCTTCCTGCTGTTGATTTGATGTAAAACGGTTGTTCTGTTATTTCTCATTAATAAAACGCGGGATAGTTTGCTCACCGTTTCAAACTCAAAAAAAAAAAAAAAAAAAAGAGGAATGGCCAGCTAAACTAGAGATGCATATTATAAAATCAGAAAGAAAGTAACCTTAGTGAGGCCAAGAAGAGCCGTTTTCGTGACGCCATACAATGCCATAGATGCTTGCGGATGGTACCCCGCAATGGAAGCGATAAGAATCACCGACGATCCCTTCCTCAGGTGTGGCGCCGCAGCCTGCAACAACAAGAACTCAACTTCTACTCCTCCATCAAAAAAAAATTGTGAAACTTATCCATAAAAAAGCACAGAACTCACTTGCAACAGCAAAACCGAAGCCTTCACATTGATGTCCCAAAGCTTATCGAGGACCGCCTCTTTCGTCTCCAGTATGTTATCTACCGACGGATTTGCCGCCGCATTGGACACAACTATATCTATATGACCATATTTCTACAACAAAACCCAAAATTGATTTTAAAGAAGATCAAACTTTTGCCATTAAATTTTTAAGAGTTAATTACACTCATATCCTGTAATATGAGATATGTAACACTTAGACTACTGAAGTTTAAAACTCTTATAAATTACCATGTTTTAATTACCTTTAGACCCCTGATCCGGGAGTCTGACCCTGGTCAAGGAGTCTAAGTAAGAATTTTAAACTTCAGAAGATCTAAGTATTATATGTCCAATACTATACTATAAAGGATCTAAGTATAATTAATCCTAACTAATGGTAAATATCATTAAAAGAAGAACAAGATAGTTTCTTTTTCTTTTACTTGGACCGTCTTTTCGATGAGGTCCTTTCGCTGCTGAGGGTTTGAGACGTGGCAAACGACCCCCAAAACCTCGATCCCTTTGGATTTGAGCTTATCAACAGCCTCATCTACGTTCCTCTATAGTTCAAAAAGGGAAAAATAAATAAATAAATAAATAAATCAAGAACTGATTCAAATTGGATTCGTTGGGTTTCGAACTTTGACCTGCTTTCGAGAGGAGACAACGACGGAGGCGCCTTCGAGGCCGAACCGCTCGGCGATGGCGAACCCGATTCCTTGAGTTGACGCCGTCACGATTGCGACTTTGCCTTGCAATCTCTTCATCTTCTCTCAATTTTTTTTCTCAGTTTCTCTCGATCTCAGACGGTTATTTTATTTTCCTTATTTAGCAAATTATTATTTTGTGCACTTCGATGCAGTTGGGACGATTCGTATCGGCACGGTTGATGGGCCCACAGGAGAACCGAGAGCACAACATTTTTTTCCAAATTAGCCCACTTAATAACGCTCGGATTTTCACTGTGACGTGGGCTCACTGGGATGGTGTGCTACTTTGGAAACAGAGATTTCGATGCGGGTGTCCCGCATATTGTGTCGTAAAGATTTGAAATGCAGGCGGCCGGTAGAAACTGGGACGGTTTTGATTCGTCCAATAGAACATTCATTAAAACTCCAGTAAAAGAGTTCTTTTATTGGGAAATATCACATCAAACAATTTTTCATGTGGAAAAATCCAAATCTTTTGAATAAAACAAATAGTAAATTGGTAAATATCATTCTTCTTTTAATTTCCTTGACAGGTGGTTTTGTTCGTTTTTTCCTTTCTATCCAACAATTTGCACTAAAAATGGGTTAAAATAAGGAGTAACCGACTTTGCACTAAAAATGGGTTAAAATAAGGAGTAACCGACTTACTTTCCAGAACATATTGCAGCATGGTAATTTAGCAAAGCTTAAACAAAATCAATATTTTATTTTCTCATAAAATGTAGTTGTTTGAAATTGAAATTTCATACGGATATTTGAAAATTGCACATAATACATATTTTTAAACCCAACACCACCCCCCCCCCCCCCCCACCCCCCGCGCGCCCTCACAAAAAAAAAAAAAAAAAAGGTAAATAATATATTTTTCATCCAGTCCAATTCTGTACACTACAATATTCTGAGATAAATTTGGAAAAATTATTTCAAAAAAGGGAGAAATGCCATCATTCACTTCAAAGTTCCGACTGTCTGGCTACTAGTTTTCAGGTGAAGCATCTTACAACAAAAGAATCACATATAACTGCCTACGCATTCTCACTCGTATGGGTTTCTAAAGTTCTTGAGGAGTTCTGGGATGTCATACCCCAGCATGTCATCGACAGCTTGAATCATCTTCGGCTTTAGCTTCTCAAACTTGTCGATGCTGTATCCACTCAAAACTTCTCTAAAGCGGTCAACATTGGGGAAATCCCCCGCCGGTAGATGGAACTCCCTCTGAACCTGTTGAAAGAAAAAACTAATCAATTGCTACAGCTCAATACAACAATGAGGCAAGACTATTTCATTGTTAAAGTCTATCTAGGGAAATAAATACAGTTGTTTTTCCACTTTAGATTAACAAAATGAAAGATGTTTATTACCGTTGAGATGATGCAATTCAGCACGAAATTTCTCAAGCAAAAAAAAAAAAAAAAAAAAAAAACGGTAAGAGGCCAAGTGAAATACCATGAAAACAATACACAAATAAACAGAAAAGGTTTAAAATAAGTTCAAATGTAAGCTCCAGTACATTGGAGCACTCATGAAAAAGGATGGAAAAAAAAACTCAAATTCCACAATTTTACTCAGTATAAACTCTACGAGCACAAGGTGTTCTTAAAGAATGTAAATCAATTTAGGCAACAAGAAAATATCTAATGAGAACATCAAAGGCTTTGGTGGCAAAGATGTGCAGATTAGACTGGAAAGAGGAAAAGGAGAGGGGTCCTTAAGACGAAGAACATTTAATCTGGCAACATGGAATGTCCCCAAGATGAGTTCTATTTTAAGGTTTTTTAATACATTCCGCCACCAAATATCCCATACTTAGGAGCACACATCTCAAACCACGATATTTGTAAATAAACCCTCAAAAATACCCCTCCCTAACAATATCCCTGATTCACTAACAAACCAACAAAAAAAAAAAAAACACCCACAAAGACACCCTCCACCCCCTCTACATTTAAACCACAGCAATCCCTCGCCAGAAATCATGAAGTAAGCAACATTCTCCTTCCTCTCTGTCAAGATTGATTCAGTAGCAAATCATTTTGTTCTCTAGGTACAATTTCACCTCCATATACTACAAACAACATCAAATTCGCATCCTTGTAATGCAATCCTTGCAGAAATTCTTCCTCCATGATATGAATAGCAAGAGTTCCTATGTCAAACCCAACTCCAGCTAAATTGCAATGAGAAAACCAATTCCAACAAGAAATCATGCTTTCAACCCCAACAATATATAAAATATCTAATAAATCTAAAATTTGAAGGTGAGAAAGGCTAGTAGGAGGTGAGTCTTGCCAGTAGTGAAGTTGAAATTTTGAGAAGGGCACCATGCTGTCATCGAAGTTGAAAGGAAGAATTTGATATACTTTGATATGGAGGGCTGTAAGATGGAGAGGTATGTTGGATTTCAGAAGGCTTTTAGGTTGAGTTTGGTTGAGAAGAACAAAAACAATGACTTTAAAAGCTTAATTGGAAAGAATTAGAAAGAGAGAGTGAGTCTTGCCAGAAGTGAAGTAGTGCTTTAACCTTAAAACCATCCATAATTTAACTAGTCTAACAGAGGGGAATTTCAGAAGGCTTTTAGGTTGAGTTTGGTTGAGAAGAACAAAAACAATGACTTTAAAAGCTTAATTGGAAAGAATTAGAAAGAGAGAGTGGGTAAAAAAGTGCTTTAACCTTAAAACCATCCATAATTTAACTAGTCTAACAGAGGGGAATTTCAATTGCCTCAGAGATAATTTTAAGGATAAATTAGAAAATATGAAGATGTGGGGGGTATATTTATAATATGGGAGATTTCGGGGGATATCACAGGATCATCCTATCAATCAGAACAAAGCAATGAACCTCCAAACTTGGCTGAATATAACAACAGGATCAGTATCAGGGGGACTCCAACGAAAAGTCTCCTAGTACCAGGAAAGACAAATGCCACAGCAAAAAAAGTAGTATTGTGCATAGTAGGACAAACATGTAACAATAACAACTGTGTAATGCCAACTGTAAGGTAACTTCAAAAGCTTAAGATTTAAGTTGCAGGGCAACAATGCAATATTGCCATACATCACAAACGACTAGGGGAATCAGTAAACAAGTTTTCTTTTAGCAGAAGGCTGTGAACTCATGGCCTCTCTAGAAGTGTAGTGTGCTCGGAACCTCTTTGACCTAAATGCTTGAGATATTAAAGGGTTGCTTTACAATGTGCGGCAAACAAAGTCAAAATCCCCCCTCTTACATCTAAGACAGAACAAGAATAGAAATAAGCAACAACAGTCTAAGTTTGAGAAACGCAGCCAGCGCATCAAGATGAAATTTCTCATTTATGAGGAAAAAGGATATGAGTTATCAACCTTATGCAGCAAAAACAACCACCAGAATAATAATCAACAGTGGCAGAAGCAAACATAAGGTAGCTCTTATGTTGAAGACAGCAAATAAGTTAACTATCTTCAACCAAATCTCACTAACTCCCTGATGGGATGTTAGCTATAATCTTAACCCAACCCAAAAACTTAACGCATCGGTTACTGAGTGACAATGTATATAAACACAACTCATAAAAGGTTCTTTTGTGATTCCATATACATTGCAATATGTGCAAAGGTTGTAAGGTGAGCAATTTGCATGAATAACACAAGACATTTTAATAGCAGAATATCAAGAAAACGGCCCCCTAGGGCTGAGTAGAATGACCACCAAAAAACCAAACCAATTCCCTCCCTCCCTCTATGGCTGAGTAGAATGACCGAAAAACCAAACCAAACCAAACCAAACCCCACCCCCCCCCCCCCCCCCCCCCCCCCCTCCCTCCCTCTTCAACTAACCGAACTTAACTTTCAATTTGGTTTCAATTCTATACACCAATTAGTCAATTTCGGCTATTACCAGTTTGGTTCGGTTGTCGGAACTGGCAATTTTCCCAATAACCAAACTAACTGACCATCAACTCCATCAGAAAGTAAGAGATATATATACTTTATGTGCAGAAATATCACATAAATCACTGATTCCCTTCAAATAACGGTAAAGAAATACCATCAAAATTACTTTGATGGTTATCAAAAACAAAGACCCAAGAAAGAAACAAAGGCATAAACTTCAAAATGAATCGGTTGAACTAACAGAGAATAGAGCAGACTGTTATATACACTTTATGTGCAGAAATATCACATAAATCATTGATTCCCTTCAAATAACAGTAAAGAAATACCATCAAAATTACTTTGATGGTTATCAAAAACAAAGACCCAAGAAAGAAACAAAGGCATATAAACTTCAAAATGAATCGGTTGAACTAACAGAGAATAGAGCAGACTGATTAAAAGAACTTATCACCTTTGCAAATTCATCCTCTAGATTATCTATGAGCCTCTGCTGAGTTTTAGCCTTGCCCATCATTGCTGGCATCTCCTTTTTTAAATGACTGATTATATATGCATGAATCTTTGCAGCTCTTGCGCGCTTAACAAACTCATTGATCTGCAAAGATGTTGGTAGATAAAGGATAAATGAAACCGAAGGTCTAAAACAAGATTTACAAGAGAGATTACCCGGCGATCACAAGCCTTCTTAGGAATATCTTTTAGATCAGAGATAAGGTCATCCTGTTCTCTCTCAAAGAGTTCCTTTCCAATAGGACCAATGGCTGATTCATTTACAGGCTTGTCATTGAAAGAACTGTTGCATACAATTTACAATAAGTCACATTAGATGCACTGAATTTATCGATGTTTTGAGCAGCACTATTTAAATAACCAATAAGTTGCACATAACAAATACATATGCATATGCTCGTGCTTCAGTAGCAAAAAGTATGTGTTATGTTCAAGTAAATACTCTTTTAAGAAAATTCTATTACTAGGCAAAGGAAGAATTTCTTTCTTATTCTTATTGTATACACCAAAGGAACATTGTAACACAAATCCACTGAAGGAGCCATCAGCCATGTAAAATGGAGATGCTTACCCAATATAAACGCGCATAACCTCAGGGGTATTTAAAACTTTTCCCAGGGACCACAACAATGCTCCATAAACTCTCATAAGCTGATAAGATGAAACTTGGTTAAAGAAATACAACCGTAACAATAAAAAGCAAAGTGGAAAATCTTATTATCTTATTATTTTTAACAAAATAATAATAATGTACTGAAGATGAAAGAATGTAAGCTCCAGAATTTCACCTGCTGGGTGTCAACTTGGTCTGCCTTATTCAGGACCACACGTATTTTGTCATCATGACCTCGGAGAGATCCAATAACACGCTTGAACTCGTCACTGATATCGAGCTTATGAGGATCAAACAGTAGAAGTATAAGGTCACACTTGGCTGCAAACCAAGATGTAACGCCTGTAAAATCATAGCTACGTTGGGTCCGTTGCTTTTCTCCCGAAAGAACTCCTGGAGTATCAACAAATGTAATGTGTTCCAGCATCTAGAAAAAAACAGAGACCAGTTAGTGCCTGACTCGTTTTAAATGAAGATTTCCAGACTTTAGACTAAAAACAACATACAGGATGTGGCATCTGAGAGCACTCAAACTTTGATAAAAATGCAGTTCCAAATGATGTCAGCCCACTGTAAGGCATGTCTGCTTGCACAGCAACAGTGTTTCCAGGAATACTCCTTTCATCTGGTCCAGACTGTAAAAAGAGTTTTAGAAATTAACAATTTGACAGATATTGATGTTACTTAAGAAAAACAAAATGCCAAATCATGCACCGAACAGAAGTTGATTTAACGATTATGCACTTTTCAGTGCCAGCAAAATGAGAACATTACATCGGATTACTGAAGTTAGTTATCCAGGAAAAGATAAACCAAGCTTATTTAGTTAATGTGTATCCGTAGTTCTCCTCAGATTTCATCCATAACAAGACTTGAGAACTCAGGCTATCTTAACCTTTGCCTTGCTCTATATATTTCCCATTTTTCTGATGGGTACCTAAATTGTGGACAATAAAAAGCTCACTTTGCTGTATCAACCTAAAAATGTGTCTCAGCTAATGAAAGTGCTGGTGCATCCTGCAGTTTAGTTCCACATACAATTACCATGAGGGGTGAAATAAGCACCATGTGCATTAAACAATAGAATCCCACTAAGAATGTAAAAGTATAATCCTCCACCATTGCTTTAACATGCCAAATCGGCCGATATATCCCCATGATATATCATTTTTCAAGATCAGCTGAGACGATATGTTAACAGAAGGGGTCATATCATTTTATGCAAATATTAACCAATATTTGCAATATCACCCAATATATAGCCCTAATATATCACGCTGATATATCCAGCAATATGGTTCATTTTTTTTTCAATTGAGTTTTTAAAGTAGAAATATGTTAGTGGTTGTACCTAATATTATTCTCATGTATAAGGGATAACTACAAATTCTTTCACCTATACTTGAGGCAACCTGATTTTAAATTGTTTCAATGAGAACTTGAGAGCTGGATATATAAAGAGTTACAAATGCAGGAGATCTACATTGCCGAACCTTATTTAAGTACAAATAAAGACTTAAAACTTTCTCCAAACTTCTGTTTTTTTACTTCCACATCTTTTTTTTATATCTTTACTTGTTGAACTACTGTTATTGTTGTTTGCCACTATTGCCATTCTCGTTGTTACTGCTACAATTCTTCCTCAACTATTATCACTGTCGTACCTGAATCTCAATTATTTATATAATCTATGTTCTCAACTTTAGTTAAATCTGTCTATAGTTTATTTTATTATGTTATGCATGTATACATTAATATGTTCTTTAATACATATATACATGTATACGTACATATATATATATATATATATATATATATATATATATATATACACACACACACACACACACACACACACACACACATATAATGTCATACTAGTTAGATTGATGAACTAGATAGATGAAATTAAACCTCATCTAAGATATCAAATTTATATATTTGATGTGTATATAATGTTTGATATGAACATCCAATATGAGCTTGTATCCCTAATATATCATCCCATATCCACTATTCGTTATCAGAAATTAAAAAAAAAAAAAATCCAATAAGATCCTAATATCCAACATTTAGAACCATGTCCTCAATCCTTACTGCAACTTCAGAGTTTGTGTAATACATGGGACCTTAAAATGGTATTAGTAAACCGGGTTCAAATTTCCCCGGACACGTATTCAGGCCATATGTGGTTGGGTGCAATTGTACTTGGGATTTACATTTGCAAAATGAATATGAGAAGAATATTTTGAAATTTGATGGGAGTTCCTAGTTCCAAAATAAATTTGTGGCTGTAATTGAACAAACTTTGAAAATATTTGCACAAGAATTAGGAATTCTCATCAAAAAGTCAAGATTTTCCTTCTTGCATACCAAATTCAATTACACCCAACCAAATATGGCCTTAATTGCAATTTTTTAAAAATTGAATACATTAAGCAAAACCCAAGTTTCGGCCTGAAAGGACACTCAACATATAAGAGCATATCAAAATTTAAAATATAACCTTCACCCTTCACCATAACTACAACATTTCAGTGCAACTGGTGGAATTATAATTGTTTCTCTAGCTAATTTAAAATGGAAGCATCCTGAGTGACAAAGAGGTTCCATAGCTAGTATAATTAACTAAAGCTAATCTAAACCTTGGGTCATAAACTCACATTTGCGAGCAAATCGAAATGAATAGGGTGCATACGATCTAACACTTTACAGATAACACTAATTGTTTATGTTACACTTATCTATCAATGGCTCAACTTCACAAGTAGAGGGTTTATATTGCAAATCCTAATTCAAATGAATTCTTATTTAGTTTCTGATTTCTGCTTTCCTTTCTTGTTACCATAATAACTAAATTGTTGTATTTATCTTTCACTTTCTTTAAAATTTAACTGTTATGGCTATTTAAGGCACATGACAGATATGGTGAAATAGGCTATTTTGCATAGTTTCAAGTACTAGATATGGATAAAGCACATAAGGATTTGCTAATACAACAAATCCCAAAGATATAGATAATCAGGGATTTAACAATAATAAGGCTATACCAAAAGAATGATAATAACTCAGACAACATAAAATATTTCAACTCATCTAAACTAATAGTTATCCAAAAAATCATAGTTCTTAATTAAGAATGTGGACAACTAAAATAAACACATTTATAGAATTAATAAATCAAATGAAACTGTGAAAACCATCATATGCACCAGAATTTTTCCTCTTAGCCTCCGACCCATCTTTTTACATCTATCCCCCTTGTACATTCAATGCACATAAAAGAAACACCAAACAAGTACCCACAAGTGTAAGAATATCTTCGACAGGATTTTAAGCACATCCTTTGTGCACACAAATATAAAGGTGTTTGCACACATGTATTGGTATAAAGGATAAATTTTATACGACCGCCTTGAAGTAATCACAAGAATAGAAAACTTCCTCTTCCCCCTATTTTTTTATGTGATCAATAGACCCCGTCGATAAAATGTTTTAAACAGTACATTAATAACAAAAATGCACATCCAAGGTATCCTTCATAAATCAAAGTTTTTTCTTTTATTGTAATAAAATTATTTTCTCCAATTCATGGCATTAAATCATAATATTTAGATTCCAAGAAGTATTTTCAAAATTAAACAATGAGAAGTTTGGAGCCATGATTTTGAAGGTGAGTTACGGAGATTATTTAACATTCCTTTGGTTATTTTTGTTAATAAATTTTGGGAATGAGTATTTTTGGTCTTACAAGCATCCTATGGAATCCTGTTAGACTTCGTAAAACTCCAGAAACAACTCTCCAAGAAGTATTTTCTTTTATTGTAATAAAATTATTTTCTCCAATTCATGGCATTAAATCATAATATTTAGATTCCAAGAAGTATTTTCAAAATTAAACAATGAGAAGTTTGGAGCCAAGACTTTGAAGGTGAGTTACGGAGATTATTTAACATTCCTTTGGTTATTTTTGTTAATAAATTTTGGGAATGAGTATTTTTGGTCTTACAAGCATCCTATGGAATCCTGTTAGACTTCGTAAAACTCCAGAAACAACTCTCCACTTCCTCAAACTCCACATTTCACCACGTTGACAAATAATTGGGATCCTAAATAGCGAAAATGGTAACCCCAAAGTATCTCTTGACCCTCAATATATACTATAAAGCTTATTGCTTCTAATAGTTTGTTATAGTTGTATTTTATAGATTCCAAAGTATTCTATAGATTCCAGTTTCATTTACCAATTCTAAATCCTCTAGATTTCAGAGCACCATTCTTCCATTCTACTTCAGAATCTAGTTCCAGCATTATCAACTAAAACTATGTCAACAGTAAGTAAGATGCATCATGGGACTTCGCCTGAATATGCTTAGTAAGTTCTCTCATAATTAATATGAAGAAATGAGGACTTGATGTTAATTCTCGTTGTAAGCCTATGGTGATAGGAAGTGGCTATGCTCCTCCTGTAATTGTTCACTCTAATTGTTGCATTAGCATACAATCTTAGATCACAATGATATACCAATCATATGTTTGTCCCTTTCCTAACCACAGAGAGGACAAAGGGGCTCCATAATAAGAATTTAAATCAATGTTTTACAAGATTGAAGTGCTATGCAAGCCACAACCATGTAATTTGTGACAATCAAATCTTCTCTACTTGATAATGTTTCTACTTTATGATGAGAGATGCAGGAAATAAAGCTTTAAAAAAGCAAAATAATTTTAAAACGATTTCCCAAGATCGATCTGTTCAACTTTTTACGACGTGGGAACAACAAACTAAATCACAAATAGTAAAAACACCATTTTTGGTCCGGCCGACTCCCATGGATGTCACACTCCATACAGAAGGTCCAAAGCATTGTGGAAGAGTAACATAATTGCAAAATCTACACTGTTATCAGCAAGCAACATGCATAAGTAGCAAGGATATGGATGAGACTAATAATATGTCATCAGCAAGCAACATGCATCAAGACATTTTGTCCTGAATATGCTTTGTAAGTTCATCCATAATTAATGTAAAGAAATGAGCACTAAATGATAATCCTTGGCATAAACCTATGGTGATAGGGAGTGGTATTGTCTCTCCTCCAATTATCAACTCTAGTGGTTGCATTAGCATAGTAATCTTTCATCACAATGATATAACAAACTGACGTTTGCCCCTTTCCAAAAACCCACCACATTGTCTTCCAATAGTAAAATTGAGAACAACGGTAAAATTGAGAAACGACAGGTCCATGACTAACCTAGAGGCTCCTCCAATAGAAAACTTTCTATCAAAAAAAGAGAACTTATATTCCTATAGAAAAGTTTTTATGGAGGGGCCTATGGTTGGCCCATGAACGTGGCAATTCTCATCCCTAGACTGATATATCATATCCTATTGAGGCACGTGATACATGGTATATGGTATAACATTAGTTGGAGTTGTCGATATTGCTGATATATGCCGTTATGTACAATATTGCCATTTTTGATACCATCTGTGATTCACCAATATCTAGTCAATCTCTATACCAATTCTAATATCTTAACCTTGGTTTAAATGACTGACTTAAAAGATTAAAAGGCTAAGGAAGCCACAACCACATAATCCGTGAAAAAAAAAAAAAAATCAAATCTTTAATTGATAATGTTTCTCCTTTATGACGAGAGATGCTGGAAATAGAACTTTAAAAAGCAAAATCAATCTTCAGTTGTCTTTCCAATATAGATAGGTCCAACTTTTTATAACAATGGAACAACAAATTAAATATCAAGCACGAAAAACACCACTTTTTGGTGCAACCGGCTTCTAAGGATGTCAAAATCTACATAAAATACCCATGACACTGTGAAAGAGTAACATAAATGATAAACCTACACTGCCAATTGATATACAAAATATAAACAAAACCATGATCTTTAGATAAGTATTGCTTGCACTATTCTCCCTCAAAACCAGGATTTAACGTGATCAAAGCAGTGTCTCTTCAACATTCCTACATATGTTAGAACACACACAGAGTGATGACCCAACCGATAGTGCATGAATAGCTAAATCTAACGTTGAAAGGAATTACAATTTGATCTTACTCGACATTCCTACATATGTTAGAACACACACAGAGTGATGACCCAACCGATAGTGGATGAATAGCTAAACCTAACGTTGAAAGGAATTACAATTTTTATAACAATGGAACAACAAACTAAATATCAAGCACGAAAAACACCACTTTTTGGTGCTACCGGCTTCTAAGGATGTCAAACTCTACATAAAATACCCACGACACTGTGAAAGAGTTAACATAAATGATAAACCTACACTGCCAATTGATATACAAAATATAAACAAAACCATGATCTTTAGATAAGTATTGCTTGCACTATTCTCCCTCAAAACCAGGATTTAACATGATCAAAGCAGGGTCTCTTCAACATTCCTACATATGTTAGAACACACACAGAGTGATGACCTAACCGATAGTGCATGAATAGCTAAACCTAATGTTGAAAGGAATTACAATTTGATCTTACTCCTATCCAAACGGAGATTGAATGACATTTTCTTAATTTTCGTATTTCATCTCATCCAATCCAGCAATTCTAAGACTCGAGATCTACCAAAATATTATCACCAGATCATTTTCTATAGAACATGTGCCAGTACGAGAAGGTATCATATGCCCCATGAGCATGGCCACGTAGTTCGGCTAAGGAAGAATCATTGGATGGATGACATCAAATAAAGGGATTCATTTCCTTATTTTTCTCCCTCAGATGGCTCACACACCCTCGAGCACCACATGACCATGCTCATGGAGCACGTGATACTTCTCCGTGACAAAACACATTCATGCTCTACAACTGACCATGTGATTATATTCAGTTTTACATCTCTTACTACGAGAATGACAAAACGATAATGTTGTTGTCTGAGACTTCCTACAAGGAAAAATGAACCCAACTTGCACCTGAACAACCTTCCACTTTAGGATAAACCAATCATTTACACAAATACAAGTTGTAGCATATTTATGGTAGATGTTTGGATCAAATTATTCCATCTTAGTCCTCAAGCATGGATGAATCCCCAGCAACATTCCCAGTATACATGATCATTAAAATGATAGTTAACTAGGTTTAGTTTCACCTGACTTATACAGTGACTGTTAGCTCATGTTTATACTTAAATGGCACTCAGGTCGACCAAGTATTTGGGTTCTATTGCATGATCCATAGGCAAATCGTCCCCAATACTGACTTTAGCAATGCATATTACATGTACTTCCTGAATGATCTACGTTTTCCACATGAATAACAACTAATCCCATCAAAACTTCCAACAAATATTTTGCAATCAAATAAATATTTTTGAATCCACAAGCTCTTTCCTTCGATCATTTTCCCTACTTTCATATTATGAAGCAAACTTACTGATAGCTACTCTCCACTTTGATGTGGTCCAAATTTTAGACCAATTCAAAATAAATAGAGGAATCTTAAACCATTCCAATAATCGACATAATGGCATTTAACCAACAACACCACCCCCTCGATTATGATGCTACAGATAATAAATGGGCGGCCCGCTTTTTTTCACATTATTTCTCCTTCCTATCTTCTTTCGTAGCTCTCCTCCCTCCTTTTGTGTCATGACATGGGCTCATAAACTCAATAGTGTGGCAAACATGCTTAAAATCCAATATGGAGAAATCCCTTATCTTAACCACTTGGTCGGACGCGAGACGTCCAAACCTAACAAACTCCACCTTGGATTGTATCTGATCAAGCCAAGCAGAAAATACATTTACTTCAAGCTCTACCTTAACATTAAGTTGGGCTCAAGTCCCTTAACTACACCCCGAGCCCCTTTAACTCCACAACCTCGCGTCCACCCCGAGCACGTACCCAGCTCTAGTTCCTCACTTGACTAGAGTTTTCACTCATAACTCAAGTTAATTTTCCGGTTCCTCAACTCAAACGAACCATTACCATGAAGTCATGTACAAGTCCTCATCAATCTCTTGTAGCATGGCTTGCAACACCATGCAGCATCATGCATCCATAAATAAGGCCCAATTCACCTTCAGCTCTGATACACTTACGGTGTGGCAAACATGCTTAGAAGTTGGAACCTAATAAGACACTAGAAGAGAAATCCCTCATCTGCTCAATTGGATGCTAGACTCCCAATCCTTACATCACTTGCGATCTGCTTTTGAAAAAAAATCTTTTCCGTTATTGCTATTTTAGAAATTGCTTTGAACCAAATAAGACACTAGAAGAATATCCCTCATCTACTCAATTGGATGGGAGACGCCCAATCCTTACGTCTTGTTTTCTGCTTCTGAAAAAACCTTTTACTAAATTGACACCAGATAAACATGTAAGGATTGATCTTCCAGAAGTCTGTCTTCAGCAATTTTTATTGATTTTGGATGTAGATACAATCAAAGACAGAAAATACCAACCCGTTATAAACAATATTTACATTTCAACTGTATCATCCATCATCAGTCTGATAAAAAGCATAACTCGCTTAGGAAAGAGACAGTGGGACTTTGGACACATGTTAGTAGGAACATACCATGACAACAACAAATCTATCTGTTGTAGGTTCTGGTCCTATATGAGCTCCTGCATGAACAGATGAGATTAATTAGTTATCAAAATTTAATTATGATTTTCCCTCTTTTATTAGGAGAGGGGAAGAGGTAAAACTGGAATAAATAGATCATTCACCAACCTGGATAGCTAGTTCTCAGCAAATGCTTTATAAATGTAGTCTTTCCGGTGGAATATTGACCCAATAGCATAACCATGGGCTTTGCATCAAAGTCACTATTTGTCTAGAGAAGAAAGGTAAAGAAAAATAAGAACTTCCTAATAATTATTGACACTATAAAACCCAACAAAACTCAGTTTCCTAAAGCATCTAAAGGTTGATATCTTGAATAAAATTGAAAGTATAAGACATCTGCCCATGATAAGAGAACTATAAGTATGAGAAGGCGCACCAACAAAGGAGAAACAAAATCATTAAATCTGTAGGTAACTTCCAAAGGCTTCAATTTATCAATATACAGCTTCTTCAAGCCATCAATAATTGAAGTGACAGAACTCAAAGGTATCTGCACAAAACATAAGAAATCAGGTAGTTATGCACGACTGCAGAAAACATAGGCACTAAGAACTACTAGAATTAATATTGAACACTACCCTGTTTGGTAAAATGATTTGCAAGAAGATCACAATTCAAGTAGTGTATGAACAGACAAATTCAATAACAGGCATTGGTCAAGCAAAATGATAATTTCAGTAACATGGAGAAAATTAACCATGGGAACTGTCACTGACATCAACTTGCAATTTACGTGGCATTACCATTGATCGAAAATCACGATCTTCATAATCATGAAAAACAAAGAGGTACATTGTCACGCCTCGCCCCTCATATACGTTATACGAGCATATGCAATAGGTACCAGCAACATATGCGGTTTGAATATGCTAAAGCCTCTAGTAGAATATCAATACATTTGCCACAATAATGCTCAATAATAGTAAAAAAATTAACAAAAGTTTGACTTTTTATTTGCTGGAATGAAGTTTAATTCAGATGAAATAGTATCATAATACAATGAATTAAATAAGAGAACATAAGGTAACTTTTTGGCTTCAAATGCTCTTCAAATTACATCAGATTCTGCATCATTTTTCGGTATGTCCATCAGTAATTCAGAGCATATGCACACTCAGGTCGTCAAATTGCAACCAAATATATGTAAAAATAATTGAAAGAATATAAAAACATAATATTAATTTGTAACAATAATATTAATGGTCATAGATTAAGTTTGATGTCATCTTATACAATTAGATTTATAACAAGAGTGTATTTATGTAGGATCATAAGTAATTGAAAAAACTAATTGATGAAATATTAATATTTCAATTGTCTCATATACAGATACAGAAAAAGTCACATTGTTTGCCATAAAATTGTAAATAATTATTTATTGAGCTTTTCAATGAAAAATTACAATTTCAACAGTTTTCCGTTTACAGAAGATGAGGAAAGTCAAATTTCCTCTTTTTTAAAAAACTGGGCTCCAGAGTAACTGTGGAGGACAATCCTGCTTTCCGTTGATACTATGTATAAAATTTTAGTTAGCGAAGATTTTGAGTTTTTGATAGCACCGGCACTTAAGCAAAAATAGCTCTTTTTTTATATTGATGTCCCGATACCTTCTTCCGCTTAGGCTTCTGCTATCTATAGAGATTTGGAGAATTTTGTGTTGATTTAACTGTTCAACTGTTGGCCTCCACGATCTGAGAATTAATTTTTCGCCTTTTGGTCTTGTAGATTTGTATTAAATTTCCAGAACTTGTAACCGAAGTCTTTAATCCTCTGGATCGTAACTGAAAAGCAAAACGCGAATCTTAATCATTAGATTCGCATTTTCTTTAAACTGCAATCAGAACGCGAATATCAAACTTTAGATTCACAATTCTTTCATACTGCCACTGGGATGCGAATCTCAAACTTTAGATTCGCAGCTTTAGTGGGATTACAACTGGAAAGCAGATCTCAAACTTTAGATTCACGGATTATGTGTGATTACAACTGGAACGGGGATCTCAAACTTTAGATTCGCGGTTTTTTTGAACTGCAACTGGAATGTGAATCTCAAATTTTAGATTCGCAGTTTTGTTGGACTGCAAATCTCAAATTTTAAATTCGCAGCTTTGTTGTGATGGTATATTCACTTTTTGCATAATATGCTTGGGCTCGATGATGAGACCCCGCAGGGCCCACTCTTTATTAATTCTGCAAATCTAGAGAAAGAGATTCACACTTCAGCTTCATTTGCGAATCAAAAATCGCGTCTCATCTTTTATAAAAAAAAAATGTGAAAGCCACTTTATTTCTTTTGTAACTTATATATGTGGGTCTCTCTTTTATAAAAGACGGTCCCAATAAAAGAAAATTCCGCCAACAAAATCCGCATTTTAATGTTACTTTAAGGGTCTGTATGAATCATTCTTTTAAAACGCGACTCTATAGGGCCTACCCTTGTTAGCGCAATTCACAGATCTCTCTGACTGAAGATCCACATTTTGACTATCTTGAAAGATAAAATGCAACTCTGAGGGTCACGTTTTAGTTTTTCTTTGCTTTCAAGATGCGAATCTCTATATGACAGATGATCCATGTATTAGCCATTTTAGGATTTGAAATATGGATCTCTCTTTGATGATCCATGTGTTAGCCATTTTAGGCTTAAAATATGGATCTCTCTTTAATTGATAATCCACATATTATTCATATTAGGTTAAAATTTTCCAATATAGCGGTGAAAGATAATCATGTTTCCCATTGATGATTTTAACACCGACTCTTCAAGTTGAAACAGTCTTGCATGACTTTGGAAATGAAAGAGTAGAACTCTTTAAGAGATAAAAATCTCTGGATTAAGAAAAACTCTTTAACAGATAAAAATCTTTGGATTAAGAAAGAGTTGAACTCTTCATAAGATGAGAATCTTCATTCTTCTTATACTAGATGTGGATCCTCTCATAGAGGTGTGTGGATCATCTCCTGAGAGTCCCCCTTTTTTCTTCTTTAGCCTTCTTGGCTTTTATAGAAGTTTTGGGATTTAAACTCTCATTAACTTGGAGATAATGAAGGTGTAACTTCCATTTTTATTTTCAATTAAATGAGGTGTAACCCCCATTTTATAGGTGTAACCCCCATTTTAATTTTCAATTGAATGAGGTGTAATCCTATTTTAAACCACTCATTAATGAGATGTAACTCCTACTTTAGCTGGTGTTCACATATGATGATTTATTGATTTTTTTTTGTCAACACACATAAATTGTCCAGTGCTGAGCCGGACCTGTCATCAAGCAAACATGAATAATAATAAGGTATAATCCAGCAAATCATCATGCACTCATGGTGTGCGAATTATTTAGTTATACAACTTAATATGTTACAACCAAAATAGAGTATATTTCTATCATTCAGTTTCTCTCCCAATCCAGTGTCACTAAAATAGAATTCATATCAGGTCCAGAATCATGTTCTCATAGTTTGTATATGGAATGTATTATGCATAACATTTCAATTAGGTTTTATTAGTTTATTAACAATATAGTTTAAAAAGTTTATTTAATTTATACTTCATTAGATAAATTATAATTGGCTAAATCAAAGATTTACTGATTTGAGACATCATAAAAATATTGGTAAGATAAGTGTATGAATGCTGAGAGGTTTTCTATACTATAATGTTTCTTAATTAAAAAATTAGTATACAAAGCAACTTGCCTAGACACCGACACAAAAATGATATCGCAAACAGTATTTTTCACGATTATAGCTTTTATATAATTCACCAAATATTGAATATATCAAATATTCTAAAGTCTAGCTATATGACGTGATTTAATAAATTTTAATGACAATTGCTTAACAAAGATAATAGATTTTTTATAACATGAAACATAATAAGTAATTGATGAATCCCTATAAAAATATAATTGAAACAAGAGTTATATAAGATAGTATGATTACTGAGTCCAAAAATTAACTCATCTGAATTTCGTTTTCCAATATCAATCAACGAAGCAATCTACACATCAAAAATATTCTAAGGATATCAAAAATAGATAATATAAATTTAGATAATTTTTAGAGATTTTCCATTATTTTTAGGATACTTAAAATTGATTTTAAGGCTAAATAGTTTTAATGGGTCTAAAATCTACAAATGAGTTTAGATCTATCTTCTTGGGTTTATAATATAATAAATATTATTTTTGAAGTCATTAGGGTTATTAGGTAGTGGATAAACTAACCTAAGATCTATTAGGATAATTTAAACCCAATAGGAAAAAAAGATGAGTTTCACCAACCAAAATGAATGAAGATCCAATAGGAGGAAGAAAATAAAATTCTTTGGTAAAGCTCTAGCAATGAGAGTGGCGGCTCCGATGGTAGCGGCGACTCCGTGATCGCTTTGGCTAATCGCTTCGACGAGATGAAAGAGAGAGAATTTTAAAGTATTTGAGTTTGTGCTGAATTGAGGAGAATTGTTGGACTTATATAGCGTTGGAATTTGGAAATTAAGTGTGCGAAGGGTTCGAGGATAATGGAGATTTATGTTTGGAATTAAAAATATAAATTTAATTTGGAGGTTTGATGGATGATTTAATGGAGAAGGTGAAGAGTTGAGAGATTAGAGAAGATATAATAATTAAATTTATTATTTTATTTATTTATTTATGATTAAAATTCAGGGTTATTACATACATCTTCTTTGGGAGGACATCCCCCCCCCCCACAAGAGGGAGTTAAATGTGCCTTAAATATGGGATGGGAACCATTCTTGAGCCAAAAGCTTAAGCAAGCATGTCTTGATCCCAAATCTTAACTCCAAGTTAAATCCATCTTTTTTATTCCTTTCCAACATGGCTCCACTTGCACATGAATACCTCAAAAACCTCCATTTTTGTGTGTAAGCATACACAGATTACAAGGCCAACCAACATCCACAGAGAACATGTTCCCGCACACTGATGCTCATGTCAACCATGGACCTACTGTGTACTAATGTTTCTAAGGGCAAATCTGGTATCAATCTCCTGAGTTAGAACCAATACTAAACCAAACCATGTGTGGGCAATTTTCCAAATCTAAGTGACAACCTACCAAATTCATATTGGGCATTACCTCTTAGATCACAGCTAGGACTCCACTTACAACCTACAACAACAATAACAACTAAGTCTTTTATTCCAAATATTTGGAGTAGACTATATGAACCAAAAGAGAGCCCACTTACACCCTAGGGCAAAAAATTCAGGTCCCTAGAGAGAAGGGCCTTAAGAATGCCTTGGGATTCTTAGGAACCACTTAACAAGGAGGTCTTCAATCCCAATTCCATATTTTAGGCCTATCAATGCGGTGGTTCTTCTATACTGGTTGCATACCCAAGTTAGATTACATATCCGATACAATTCTTGTTGGGTTCTTGTTGGATTCTTGTTGGATATCAGTGGGTATGTGTTTTTAAAGCAGTGTATATATAAAAGCTAGATTCATTTCACACGTGATTTGAGCATAAATTGGGTAAAATAACTAGCCTATGAGTCAAGTGCTAGATGTATAAAGTCATAATAACTAAAATTATAATGACTGACTATTTGAATTACAGTGTCCATAGTAAATATACCAAAAATGTTGTTAGTTTGCATATCCATGAACCTGATTGGCAATTTTTGAGATTTTATGTATCCCCATTTCTGTATCATATCATACAGGTACTCATACTAGTTGGTGCAACCTAGTTCAAGTCCATCTTTCATATTCTTGCTAATGTGGAACTAATATACGAGTATCTCAACATCTTCATTCAGTTTGAACAGTGATGTAGTTATTAAGTGAGAGAGATTTATCTGCCCTCATAGTAAGTAGTTTATAAAATTTTATAGATTGAAACTGAATTAAAAATGTACAGGAGTTAAAGATATAAGCTATAATAGTTTCACGTTTTTCTAACCAAAACAAACCTCAGGCTAGAGCAACCTATAGGCAGAACCATCTATCTTGTAAGCCCTCAACATCAAGCCTTCCACAGTAAATGTAATGACTTCTTAAAACCATAGTTTAGAAAAGAAATTTTGGTGAAGCTACAAGGGAAGAAAGTTAATGCAAGACTACTTCATTACTCAAATGGACGAGGCTGCAAATAATTCGTGTTTAGATTCATCTGCAGTGAAAAAGCAAACAAAGAATCTGAAAAGGGATCATAATCAAACTGAATGAACTTTACTATAATCTCCATGAGTTTATTCCAACATCCAAGTTGAATATCGAGATTCATGACGTAACAATCAGCTTTTAGAAGAAGAGATTACCTTTGATTTGGTGGAGTGACATATATCAAAGATGCACTAGATGGGTGTTGGGACCTTGAGTTACAAAATCCAATACCATCTTATATACTGGACACTCATTTATAACAAATATAATCAAATGCTTATGATGCCTGAGCTACTTATCGATAACGAGACCAATAAAAATCTAAACAAAGCTGTGCAGCTCTTCATACCCTTGCTTACTCCCAGCATCATCCTTTTGTTTATCTACCATTTTGATTTTACCCTTTATATTGCAATACGCATTTGATGTACCTCAGAAGTGCTGAACTTTGTTCTGTAACTGAGCTCATACCATGTTTTGGTGCTTTTGTAATCATTTCAACAATTCAACTCCTAGTGAAATAAATCCCTTGTTGGAGTCACCGATTCTATCCAATCTCCAAAAGTTAAAATAAAGAATGAAGAACAAACTTATTTCCATTTATGTTCTCTTTCACAAGTTAACAGTCATTGATGGGCAAAGATATATAATTGTCGTTCTAAATATCAAATACCGGTGGTATACCATATCACAATATGACTCTAAATACCAGAGTGTCATATCAATGTCATACCGGTTAAGAAATGAACATATCATTGCCGTTAAAGAACATATTAAAATACTTAAAACAAGTTTATGGTACTTATCTTGGTCTATGTGCATTATAATTACGAATAATCAACCGTTTAGAAACACAAAAAAAAAATATAATATACATCTAAACAAGCACACTTATGAGAAAAATTGAACCAATTGTAACCTAACACTAATTTATCATGAAATTAAATATGTAAAATTGATAAATAGAAAGATTGGCTTACCAAAGATTTGATATGGCTGGAGAAGAGGAGTGATGAAGGAAGATGGTCGGCGGAACTCGACTTGGCCTGTTTGAAGATTGGCCAACTCGGGCGTTCAAGAAATAGCTGTTGAAAGAAGACTGGGTTTTGATCAGAGAGTCGGAAGCTTCTTTTGGATTCGGAGGGTTGATCGGAGAGTGATCGGAGCGGGATTTACGAATTAGGGTTAGGGCGTCGCTGAGCTGAGCGATCGGGGCGAGAGAGGAAAAAGAGAAATTTGGGTTTTTTTTTTTTTTTTTTTTTTTCACCATCCCGATCCGATTATACGTTTTTATTAGCCAACTGGTCGTGTTTCCAGCGGGTTAACGGGTTTAACCTGCAACCAAAACCCAAGTTTAAAAAACGATATTCTATAATGTTGGCCAGTATTTTTACAAATCGTTATTGGCCAATATATATGTACATGGCCGATATATTGGCCTATACCGGCCAAAATCGATATCCGGTAAAAAAATGCCCATCCCATGTCGTTTATTTATGAAATCTAATGTATCGACCGGTATTTAGAACACTGACAACTGCGTCCCACATAACGACGCATTGGTTTTAGAAGATTAGTGTGTGCATTCACATGCAGTATATGTATGATGAAATACTCTATTGAGGGGTATCCAGAAGTAAGATGAAGCTAGGGTTTTTATATTTTCGAACCAGCCTAATTATTTTACAGTTTGATGTGACGTTCTCTTTCTTCGGATCTTCTTTGTTATCTTTCTTTGGGAGGTCGAATTCAGTTTTATGATCACTTTAAGTTTATTTCTAATAGAATAGTATGTGAAACATGGGAAAAGTATCTTACAGAATAGCACATATTTTATTACAGGACTACCATATCTTACAAGTGAAAATGTACAGATGAAATAGTGCTGTAACTACACTTATTAACAGCAAATACACATAAGCATCCAATCAAAAAATGTAACCAAATTGCGATTATAAATAAATATCCAATGCTAGAAGGCACTGATAATCAAATTCTTATAAAAATAATAAGGTCAAAAGGAAGCTGTTGATAATACAAAATAAAATTTCTCTACAGAAGAAAAACAAGGAAACACACCTTCTTCGTTGACTTTGCACTGAAAAAGTTAAATGATGCTGGTGTCTGGGGCTTTGGTGATGCTACATAATCACAATATAATTAGATAGCATAAGTAAGATCACTGACATTGTAGAGAACAACCAACACCAGTTACCTTCCAGATGAGGATCACTTCTTTTGGGTGAATGCTTGATTTTCTAAAGATAACCAAAACAATTTATAAAATTAATTAAATACACACTTAAATGCTTGGCTACTCTGTATCTGAACCAAAAAAATAATAGACCTACAGCTATTAATTTGTCCAAACCTTCCATTTGTGGAGGTTCTAAATTCTGTAAATCTGCCATGATGAATGATATAATGCGTCAGTCCGAACATCATAACAATATATCACATGCTCCAGGCAAGAAGCTAAAGTAGTATATAAATAAATATTCCATTTGTTCACCTAAACTCTTAAGGGAATCTTGAGTAATCTCATGGCCTGCCTGTGCCAGTGCAATAAGCTTCAAAATTAAGATTTATCAGTGAGTCAGTTCCTTACTACAACTTTGTGATTATAAGTGAAAGATAGTAGATCTAGTGTGAGGCGTCACCTGCATTGCACTAATGAACTCTTGAGAATCAAGATACCCTTGCCGTTTGGAATCAGCAATGGCCCAGACCTGCAACCAAAATTTCACCAACATCAATGCATATGCAAATTAGTTCACGTGTGCAAACAGAAAGATTAGCCATTGTCTGATGGCGGTGAAAACATAAAATAAGAGTTATCGTTAAATCACAATTGCAAACATGTCTTCCAGTTCAGTTCTCAGTATCATGGGTCTGTTATATAAAGGAGGACAAATTGGAAAGAAAAACATAATAATATATTAAATAACGCCCCTCCTCACCCCCCCCCCCCCCCCCCTCCCCCTCACATTATATTGGCTGGCAACAACATTGTCTCCTTGTGAGCTCCGCGGCACGTCCAAACCCCTTTACTAACACCCCTCAAGTCCTTTATAAACAAATTGTTTAAATGCTATTTTTTTTCCTACATATTCTCGAGAACAAGGAATTCGCAGATGAAAATTGGTACCTCCCTCCCTTCTTCATAAACTCCAAACACCACATTATTATTCCAATTTTCATTCTGCCCATATCTCTTTGCTTGTTGTTTACCTAGACAATGTAGCTTCTTTAAATTTAAAGGTTTGCAAATAATTAGCCTTTCCATGTTCAAATTAATCAACCAAAAACATTCAATACTACACTCTATTAATCAGTATCGGTTGTATTGCTTCCTTGTAAGTGGCTACAAATACAAGATTGCTCTGTTGAAGACAATTCAGACACCAACCAGTCCATGGATCAAAGATTCAGAGGTGTAGCATTGCCTCATAATGCAATTTAGTTGCCATCAGAGCGGCTTAGTTTGGCAAGAAAACTAGATATGGTTACTCGAAACTACTAAATTTCCAACTTCATGCTAAGCATGCTGAGCAAAGGCCACAACAAACTCCCTTGCACATGACTCTATTCCATATGTTGTTGTTTCACACATCTAGCATTGATTGGTTGCTTGCAAGTGATGTTACAAGTTGCAATATTATATTACTGAAATTGAAGTTGTTACAACTTGTATTACTATATTTGGCTTGGAAATTGCAAGTGATAACTCGAGTTGGAAAAATATAAAATATTATTTTTTTCAAAAAAGTCTGAGAAATAATCCATTTATCAGTATACAATCACTATCTTATGCATTTCTTCAACGACAATTACTGCAAGTGCATAAGTGACTGTAATGGCAATTGCAAACTTTTGCAACTGAAGCCCCAACAAAACCATGGAAAGTGCCGCTTGCAGTAAAAGTAATTGAATTTGCAACCATTTTACACACTTCTAGCTGCAACCAAACACCTTCAATACAGTTTTTGCCTAATCCGCCAACATTTCCTTCCCTCTATCATGTCCAACAAATTCAAATAAAAATTAAAATAATTAACATGAATTTATTTTTGTTCTGACTTTGTTGATTGTTAATATCATAACAAGTTACCTTCTCGGAAAGGGTTTCCCTTTTCCTCCTTTTTACTCTATCCCTTCCTTTTGCGATAATACTCCAACCCAACTTGAATCTTTTCTTTTTTTTCTTCATGGATACATTCAAGAACTAAAACCCTAGCCCTAACAATTAATCCAAACATTGCAGAAGTCTGAACCAGAAATTACACAAAAAATCAGTCCCAAAAATTCAACAAGTTACCTGCTTCAGCTGGGGCCGTGAGAGGTTGGACATCGCGAAGAATTTGAGCGCATCGTTCCCGGTGACACGCCCATCTTTATCTAAACAAGATCAAAACTCAACGATTTTTTTCGCGAAAAAGCACAAATTGTGGGGGGAAATGTGAAGGAAGAGAAATTACCAGAATCGGCGACAGAGAACCACTCATCGTAGATCTTCTGCTGCTCTTTCGTGCAAAATCCCGTAGTCGAGACCAGATCCATTCGCTAACCCTAGAGAGAGAGGGAGGCCGCTTAAATTTGGGGATTTCAAAAAAAAAAACAAATTAGAGTTTTTTTTTTTTTTTTTTTCCTTCTCTTTCTTTTGCAGTTATTGGGGAATGAGTAGGACGCCAAACTAGGAGTGGGCGTGATAATTATGGGAGGAGACCGTAGCAGAGAGAGATTGGGGAAAGTGTGGGGCCCACACCCAGTACTTTTAGTAATAGCCGTTGGATTAGAGATTTGAGTTGGGGACTGGTCAGTCTGTGCTGCGGTGCATGAACTCCGTTTGTGCACATGGTGTGTTCGAATTTCGAACTTCCAAACTTTTTATACGCACACATCCAAATTCAAAAATTTCAGCTTCACGGTATTATTTTCTTCTTTTTTTTTTTAATTAATTTTTATACAACCAAGGAAACTAGTTTCTTAATTAAATCATATTCTTGGGAAACTCTAAATGAGCACACCATCTGATAGAGTTATTCCATGGGTTCACTATGTGAGTAAGAGTAATAAATGTAACATGGGAAATATTATTTTATTATCAAATAAAATAAATAATTATATTAATCTATTTGTTACTCGAGTAGAATTGAAAAATAATAATGAAAAACTAATAAAAAATAATATATTATTTTGTTCTTTTAGTTTCAAGAGCACTTCCAATAGAAAATGAGAGGAAGAGAAATGGAGAATTAGGGTTGCCACATAGGATCATATCATTTTAGTATAAGTGACTTCTAATTTTCTTTTTAGTTAAACAAACAAATGAAGTAGTACAAGTAGCTTACTTCCACTACTTCTATGCAAACAACACACCCTTAATGAGCACACATGTATCTGTGAGCACATATTATTTTTTGAAGGATTTTTTTTTAGTAAGCACACCATTTCTTCCAAGAGTGTCCCTCTTCTTTTTCTCTCAAACTCATCTCCCTTGTACAATCCAAACTCTCTTCTTCCCCCCGAAACTGATGTTCTCTCCCTTCCCCAATCCACCCACTCACTGTCCACTTGTCCCGCTCGCTAAAGAAATAGGTTAAGAAGCACACAAATTGAGGGAAAAAATGGGTTTGGGTACGTGCTGGAAGAAAGAGTTGGGTTGTGTTGAGCAAGAAAAAACCTATATCAAGAGTAGCTTTGTAAAAAAAAATTAAAAAATACTTAGTAATCCTTTATAACTTAAGAAGGTATGCTCACTAAGTCAAGTGGTGTGCTCATTTCGAATTTCCCCATATTCTCTAGTATCTCTTTTTCAGCTAGGGACTTACTGGCAGGAAAAATGAGCTGAGAGGTGAAATTTGAAGTTGCAGTAAAAGTGGAGATAAAGTCCTATGGTTCTATTCTCATGGCTCCTTTTTTACTCTCCAACCCACTTATTTCTAAGTAGGCTCTTAGGATTTATTTATCCATATTAAGGTGGTAGAAGTAAGATTACTTATATTACTTATATTACTTTGTGTACTTTATTTAGCTGAGGACCTATGTTGAAATATCAGATAGTATATTATTATTTTATTCTCTTGTATTATTACTTTCTCTTATTTCTTCCATATAAGTATTTTATATCTTTGTCATCTCTTTCATCTTCCAAAAAAGTATTAAAAAGTTCTAGAAGTATTGAGAGTACGAGACTTCCAAATTTTTACTTCTGAAAGTTGCTTCAAATGTTCTTGCATGCTTTCATTGCTTCTAAACACCAAAAATACACCTAGATAAATAAAGCCAAGTAAATGCTAGATATATCATAGTAAGAGTCTACTACTTTCTCGCCTCATGTTATCATCCGATCTGCTAGGAAATTACTTTACAGGAAGATATGAGTAACCCTAATAACGATAGAGAAGTTATCCATTTTTCAAGGAGGCCGTCGGCAAAAACTCCAAAGTCCTACAACTAGTGAATGCTAGCCAGTGAATCACCTTCAAGTAGGGGCGAATACGACCACCGACCCCGACGGCTTCGCTTGAAGGTGGATACAGCCACAGACTTCGGTGGCTTCGCATAACTCCGATCGAAATCTATCGGAGTTCGATCAGAAAAAATTTTCAGCGACGGTCGTAGTTTTCTATCCTCGGATCCAATCGGAGAACTCTAATTTCCGACCGGTCGATCAACTAAACGTCCAAAAACGAATTCCACCGCCGACTCCGGCGACTTCGCCCGACTCTGATCAAAATCGGTCAAAAAAATTTTCTGGCAATGGCCGAAACCTTTTATCTTCGGATCCGATCAGAAAACTTTGATCTCCAACCGATCGACTGACTGAACAACCCTACCTTCAAGACAAAAACTAACGCATTTAGGATAACTTCAACAGTCCGATCTAAATAAATCCTTATTTATTCCGAATCAGAATTAAATAGTCATCTGCCCATATTATATGTGTTGATTGTTCCAATATGGGTACAAGTATCAACCTTATGCTTAAATCATATGTTTATTTGAGAAATATGATTCACTTTCAGATGCCACCCAAATCTTTGTATACTCCATCTATTACATTAATTGTTTTTTTTTTTTTCTTCCTTTTGCCTTTCGTTTTCTCTAAGTAGAAAAAAAATAAAATAAAAAGAGAATGTCTATTTTAAAAGTGAGAGAATGTCTTTCTCAAGCCTCTACGTTATACATGAGGCATATACATGATAGCGTCCTGTAATAAAATAACTTTTCTTGGTACATTAAGAGTATTCATGAAAAGTTATCTCAGACTTTCCATTGATTGTTTCATACATGAAAAGTGAGACATAAAAACTAACCAGATATTACTATTAACCAAAAAAAAAAAAAAACGATGAATTTATCATCCAACTTTTCATACCATATCGGGAAAAAGAGCAACTTTTCATAATTAATACTTTTCATAAATCAATTCATAAAAATGTGGAGAGTGTGGAAAGTGAACACTCTCTCTAGTTTTCAAATCACTTTCGAGAGCATTTTCCAATGAACCAATCAATTCCTAAAATGCAGAGTCAAAGGCTACGGGTTTGATTTATAAAGCAAGAGTTGCTAGCAAAAAAAAATGTTGCATGTCACATGTTGTGTTTTACAAGTTGCATGGAGAAAGTCTGATGAGGCTTTGAGTGTAATAGAACAATCACAAATTCAGGGAGTTTCCAAAGGAGCACACCATTTTTCCTAGTGAGCCCACTTTATAGTGTTATTTTGGAAGCCGGACATTAATAAAGCGGGCTCACTAGGAAAAAAGGTGTGCTCCTTTAGAAACTCTCCAAATTCAAGGCATATCACATACAATAGAGTGAAGGAAACTCCTCTCCATGTTCATAGGATAGGAGATGAACTCACCTCACAATTATTCTTAAAAAGAAAGAAATAAATTGTATTTTTACTAAGGGTAAAGTTTCACAAACTCTCTTAATGTTTGACTGATATCATTTTAAACTCAAAACGTTTTAATCGATATATTTTATCCCCCTTCTACCACCATCTCATAGTCATAGAAGTTATTTGTAAACAATTTTATTGGGAAAATTACCACCTTTTATCGACATCTCTTAGTTAGAGAAATCAGAAAATTTAACTCACTGACAATGTAACTTTTTTTTTTGCTAATCACTAATAAAATAGCTGGTAAACAATTTACCGATAAAAATTAGCTTTCGAATAACTTAGTATTACAATCGCGATATTGATTAAAAAGGTACGCAAAAGATACCGTTTAAAACTTTATGTTGCCTTTGCTGTGCTATAAACTTTGTTGCTTGTGAAAAAACATCTTAGATATTGAGACCCCTTCGCCTGTATAAATAGGAATGGTAATGAACGTATCTACGGACCAATTTTTGACCATACAAAATTTTGAATTAGGAAAATAATTTTTTTTATATAAAACGGACTAAAAATTGACCAGTGGATATGTTCATTACCATTCCTACCTATGTGATGTCTCAAAATACATATCGGTTTAACAAAGAAATTTCTCTCATGAAATATGCACTTCAGTTAATTCTACAACAACAGAACCAACAATGTCCTTTGCAAACATACTGAAACAAATTTAACAGATCATTACAAATATATTGCATATATATCTATCATTTCAGAATACTGAAACTCGTGCACTTGAGGCTCGTACACACAACTATCCTCAATTCACTCATCAACGGCTGGACCAAAGCAGCATGGTATCTGCAGTAAATATTTTATTTGCATCATAACATAAATTTTCACAAATTAGATTCCAAATGAAAGTTTTTAAAGCTTTTTAAGGTATAATTATCACTGGCTCACTTTATATTACGAAGAAAATTGATGAATAACCAGATAACGACATACCTTAGACCTTGAGGAAGATTTCACATGAATTTTACGCTTGCTTGGATGAATAGTTGCATAAGTTGGAACCTTTGGAAGCTTTGTAGCGGCGACCTGCTTCTCTTGTTTAACTTTATTAAAAATTATGGTGTACCCATCACCTGAGTTAGGATAATTTTCATTCCAAATACCAAATTTTGGCACCGAAGATGGCATGTCATGCATCTGATTGAAAAAATATATATATATATCAAAATTCAGTAAATCTCTAAAATCATTAGAATAAGAAAGTATTATTCTATTTGGCATGCTTGTGATCCAATCTAATTAGAACTTCTCGGCATGCCAAATTACATTTTCTGACAAGATGAAAATTCTTCTTTTAAATTGAATCGTTGGTGAGATATGAATTCACTATGAGCTAAATATAATTTGTTTGATTCAGGGGATCTCATTGTTCACTATAGAGGGTTGGTAACTATAATTTGTTTGATTTAAGAGGTCTTATTGTTCATTATGGAGGGTTTAATCTCATACAATTTAATTATGAGGTACATACGATTAGTTTGAATCAAGAGGTCTCATTTTTCACTGTGGCAACGTTTCGGGATCATACTTTACATTACATGAGTCTCTATGAAGTGAATCACTTTCAAAGCGAGGAGAAGATTGATTAGTCTTTTAGTGTACTATTTACACTGTTCCTCGTATAAATAATCCATTTATTTGCAATTCTAACTTCTCTGCTGCGTAGCATAATTTTCTGCAATCTAAGAAGAATTCTGCAACAATTCCGGCCAAAATTCTTGCATCTACTGCAAAGTTTCTTGTTATTTTACCAACCATGTTACAAATTCACTGAGATGGCAAAATATATGAGGTGTTCATCTACAAAGAGAACACTTCTTTTGGGACATTATAGCAGACCTAGCCAAGTCGCGGAAAATTATGATTATGGGGACAACAAAGCAAAGGCTCTGACCAATTGGATGAAACTAAATATATTTCAGATATTAATTGCTTAATTGCTAATGACTTCAAAATTTTAACAAAGTGATTATTTTCATAAGACAATTCATAGAGTGTTGGTTTTGTAAGGAAATAACCATTGCAAGAAATTATCGTTCCCTTTTTCTAGAGAAAAATAGTTATAATTGATAAAAATATCTGATATCAAAGTGACAGAGAAACAATGGAAACAGTAAAGTCCACTTACAGCATCAACTCTTGGTGATCTCCCTGTTCTCTGCCCTGATTGTTGTGCCGGTGGAATGTTAACACTGTCTTCATCAGAGTACCCACTCGGCCTGCAGCGTGTAGGATATGGGACTGAATTATCAAAGACGCTCGTATCACTACCAGCTGTTAACTTCTTGTTGTTGCGGTTCTTTGCTGTTAACTCCACATTACCTCCCTGATACTCGACATCCATTCTGCTTTCATATTTGTTCTGTTGTCCCTTCACCATGTCGTAAATTCCTGGGTCATTATTTTTCTGTTCGTATTCTGCAGGGAATATCCCTGACATGAATGCATCAGGATTCTGCTCAGGATCGTTGGGATTGAAATTCTTTGGCCCAGGGTTTTTAGTTCTATGAGCATTCTCAAAGTATATTGTGTATGGGATGTTATCGCCATCCCAATTGCCAAATTTTGGTACATGTGCAGCTTTCTACAAGTAACAATCACAAGAAAGGAATAAGTTATGGAAGAGCTATACTTTATAGAGATCTTGAAAAATATTCGCTACTACTACGAAGCATCAGATACTAATCAATGCAATAGTAGAATCTCCTTTTGTTTCATGAAACTCGGTAAATAAAAGTAGCAATTTCGGAATTAGAACATATTAGATCAGTAGTTATAACTAGAAACGAAATGACGGTTAAGATCTGAGTGAAATGGTGGATGTCAGTAATCAACATTTAATTACAAGAATGCTAACTCTAAGGTTTACTACAATAAAGCAGAAAGAAAGTAAGGTTCAAAATTAGAATCAAATGGTATTAGCTCTATAATTAAAAAAAAAATGGCAATACGTCATGTTGTAGGCTATATAGTTGAGAACAATTACTGGCATCAAATTAATCATATGTCCATGTTGTGAGAACAATTCATAATTTTGTTCACTAGGGACAAAATACTTGCAAAATGATTCAAAAGTCAATGATCAAGGCAAGTGGTGTCACGTAATTTAAGCTCGTGCAACCAAGACCAGGACCTCCTTTCTAGGACTCTCACAGACTAAAACAGGTCTAGTACTCTAGACAAAAGAAGATGAGAGATATATTACGGGTAACTGCTATTAATCTATAAGGCACAATGTAAACCCATATATATTGTCTTGGCTAAAAATCACAGGAAAAGCTTGCAGTCCTAAATGATATAATGGTAAACTATTCTCATGTACTTCTTCATCGTTGCAGTAGAATCTCCTTTTACCATTCATGCGGATGTGGATGTAGGCGACACTCCCCTAATGCTTCAACGGACCATAACAAGGTTTTATGAGAATCACGATATCTTGGTCCGTTCTGCTAACCAAAGACATGTAGCCCACCAATCTCATGGGAAATGGATTGGACAGGATGGCAATGATGTAGATATTGGTATTTTAGGATGCATAAAGAAGATATAAAAAGTGTAACACTGATGTGCATAATTCGAGATTGCTTCAGTAACTCGTCAAAGTCACGCTCGACTATGTTAAAGAAAATGCACAATAGGCAACATGTCATCAACACACAATAACTACAACATCTAGAAACTATAAGAGGAAAATTGAAATTTTGTGCTTGTTAAAGTAACAGATGAGCAATTCAAATTTCTATTATAGTTCAATATAACATTTCGAAAAAAAAAAAAAGAGGCTCTTGAACTTATGACCTCTTTCATCACAAACAAGTGTTCTTCATAGTTTTACACTAGAAATGACATAAATTTTGCAAATTGACATATATTTGATTATTAACTAAAATATCCCTTAATTCTTCTTCTTTGTCTTGGTGTCTGAGTTTCAACTTTCAAGTATCATCCATCTACAAACCCATTAAACAACATGCACAACGATTCAAAATTTACACGACATTGTCTAGCAGAAATCAAAACAGACCCAGATTTAAATTTCTACAAAATGAATTATAGCTCAATATAACCTGCAACATTTTTCATCACAAACGAGTGCTCTACATAGTTTTGCACTCGAAATGACATTTTATCAAGCAACTGGAGGGCATGACATAACTATTGTTAATTAATATATTTGTTCATAACTAAAATTTCACTTTTGATTCTTCTTCTTTGCGAAGGTGACCAAGTTTCAACTTTCAAGTATCATCCCTCAATAAACCCATGTAAACCACATGCACAATGTTTCAAAATTTATCATCCCACAGAAATCAAAGCAGACCCAGGCTCAAATTTCTACAAAATGAACTATAGTTCTATATAACCTGTGACCTTTTTCATCACAAACGAGTGCTCTACATAGTTTTACACTCGAAATGACATTTTATCGAGCAACTGGAGGGCATGACATAACTATTAATATATTTGTATATAACTAAAATTTTCCTTTATCAACCCTCAGTAAACCCATATGCACAATGTTTCATCTCAGAAAATTCAAAACCCCAGATTCAAAAACTGGTAATATTTCAAAAAATCATAAGGAAAAGAAAAGAAATTTTGTTATACTCACCGCCATTGTTTCCTGCGGTGCAGCTAACAGAGCAGACAGGAGACAACCGAAATCGATGGGAACTATGATTATTGTGCAGGAGTATAAATGGTGAAGGCTTGAAAAGGACGAGTTCTGTCTTGTCTGCAAATCCAAATTCCATTGACAACGATCCTTTGTTGCTCTCTCTCTCTCTTGTCTCTGCTCTCTTAGCTCTAGGCTGCACTCTCGTTTGCCGGCGAATGCCAGAAATCTGTTGGCTAGCTTTGAACGGGCAAATTCTAAATGAGCACACCTTTAGACTTAGTGAGTACTCCTTCACGAAGTCGTGCTCACCGAGTCAAGTGGGTGCTCATTTGGTATTTTCCCCTTTTAGCGTTTCGAAAGGTTTGCGTTGCATAGCCTCAAAGGGAATTTCTACAGTAGTACAGCATTAGTCGAGGTGAGCACACCTGGCTTAGTGAACCTCGTTTTTTTTAAGGGGTTTCTTAAATCTTTAAAAATTAGAATTTAGTTTCCTAAGTTTTCACATTTATAATTTAGTTTTCCAAATCGTTTAAGTTACCACAATTTAGTCTCCAGTCATATTTTTGGTTCGAATTTTCCGTTATACCTTCGAGTTATTTCACTTTAATCCTTCTTTTCATCTTCCTCCTCTTTTCCTCTTCTTATAATTTTTTTTCTCTCTCTCTTCTCTCCTAATTAATTTCTAAAGTGAAGTAATTTAGGAGAATCCAATAAGAACAGGAAAAAGAGAGAGGAAGGAGAAGAATGGAGAGAGGAACCCAATAAGAAAAGAAAGAGAGGAGAAAGAGAGAATGGAGGACTAAAGTAAAATAACTTAGGGGTATAACGGGAAATTCGGACCAAAAATATGGCTGAGCGACTAAATTGTCGTAATTTAAAGAATTTTGGAGACTAAATTATAAATATGAAGATTTAGGAGACTAAATTCTAATTTTTAAAGATTTAAGGGATAGATATGTAAAAACCTCTATTTTTAAAGACAAGGTTTTTCCCGTGAGCACAGTAAAAATTCTCCAAAACTCTTTCTCTTTTTTTTTCTACCTACAACACTGAAAATACGTCTCTTTCTTTTTCTACCTACAACACTGAAAATACGTCGCATCCGCTCCCTGACCTCCACCTCCCTCGATCTAGTCAATCCCACGCAGTCCACAGCTGCATACATTCCTCTTTACCCTGCAACTTCCCTTTTTGTAACCCGATAGAAAATAATATCGTCTGGAATTTAATTCCGGACAAGAATGTTCTTTTAGGAGGAATGTTGAAGATAAAGGCAAATGGTCTGAAAATTTACATTAGTAAACTTGTAATATAAGGATGCTAATAAAGTGTGCTCACTAAGATCGGTGATGATCCTTTAGAAATTCCCCTTTTAAAGTTGAATAAATATAATCTAAAAGCTTGAACTAAAATGAGTGAACCTTATATTTTATCTAAATTTATAAATGTTTTTTTTTTCTATTATATCTGAGATTATAGTCACATATTAACATTTAACAATCTTCCTATTAAGTATCCTAATCATCCACAGAAATCATGGGTCAAGGTCACTTCTAACTACCCCTAGGCAATTTCGACTTTGATCTAAATCAGCAACCATTTTTGTACATTGACTACTAGCATGTACATGGTGATCTATGAGCGTTAGATCTTAAGTCGCTATGGAAATCTTCAAGCTTCATGATGATTTCACTCCCAATTGAGCCTCGACATGAGCCCTGATATCATTAGTTGGAAATTAAATCTCCCAATCCGACCTCGAAATACCATAAGATCAATAAATTGAGCTACAAATATAAATATTAATAGTAAACAACGACCAGAGTAGACCCTTACTGATTTCAGAATGGTAAATATTACTACACTGAACTATTATCTTAATGCTAAAAACTTCACCTTAAGATATGGTTGGTCCAATCTCAATTCTCCAACGGCTTCAGTCCAAGACGAAATATTAGCAAAGTCTCTTATTTTCTCTTCTCACTATGAATCAACATAACAGCTACCTTTGAAAGAGTGCGTAATAGCTCACTGATCAAGTGCTCTTATGCCGAAAATGAACGAAGCTAAGCGATCACCAGATTGTTTCTCATTCTTGATTAAATATTAATCGATCACCAACCTAAGTTCTAATCGTAATTAGGTTAGTGTAGCCTTAAGAATCCTACTTTAGCTCTTTTTTATCCAATCTTACCTTGTATCGAGACTGTGCACAGTGTATAGAATTAGGCCTAGGTAGTAATCTTAACTTTCTATTTAAATTCATAAATTTCTTTTGATCTAATTCAATATAGGAGTACTCACATACGAACACTTAATAATTTGAACCCTTTATTTTTGTTTTTATGGGTAAATTACACACGATATCCAACCTGGCATGGAGCCATAGTCTATACTAAACTTTCGTATACTATGCTAGCATTATTAATGTCGATAAACAATATATATATATATATATATATATATATATATATATATATATATATATATATATATATATATATATATATATATATATATATATATATATATATATATATATATATATATATATAAAGAGGAAACGAAAAATTCACCGACTGTGACGTTCCTTCAACGCCGCTTAGGTGGTCCAATAAAATTATTACACGTGGCGCCACTCAAAGGGTGATTAAAAGAGTTCTTTTATTTGTTACTTTAAGTAGCGCCACATGTAACAATTTTATTGGGCCACCTAAGCGGCAGTAAAGAAACTACTCTTTTCACCGTCGGTGAATTTTCCGTTTACTAATATATATATATATATATATATATATATATATATATATATATATATATATATATATATATATATAGGATTACTGTAGATGAGCCGCCAACTTAGAAAAAGTTACGTGAGCTAGCGTCAAAACTATAATAATCCAATAATTTTTTTACAATTACTATCTCTACCTCCTTAACTTTTTCGGATTAAATTTCATCAATTTTGGAGTTCATTTACCATTTCATTAAGTGCATAAAAAAATTGTATTTATTGAAAATCGTTAATTTTGTGTTAATTGATGGAGGACCAAGTCAAAACCAAAACCCAATAAATTAGGTATGAGTGAACTCTGGGAGTTGAGATCATAATCCAAATTTTTTTTTTAAAAAATGATTATTGGAGATAGTGGAAATTAACTGCAACTCTGCTAATTTGCGTGAGCTGTCAGCTAGTGAAAAATCTGTATAGGAACTCGAATTCTTTACAAATTCTTCTCTAATATTTTATTTTCTAGATATTTTTTGGAGATCGCAAAACTAATATAGAAAAACTAATAGGGAATTTGGAAAAAAAGAAAAAAAGAAAAATTAAAGGGATCACGTTACCATCATATATTCCTCTTTTGACAAACAAATTCACATATGAAGATGTAGATCTTGCAACATATAAAAATCACAGTATAGCTAAGAAAATCCATATGTTATCGATAAACACGTATAATTTACCGTATTTTCTTTACATGTTGGGATAATAATTGGATGGATGATTAAATACTTTTTTTTTAATTACACCACAAAAACAATAGTGTATGGAGTATTTTGCTGACAAGGACCTTAATCCATATTATGCCGATAAATTTGTTGTTATGGTTAGTATGTAATGAGTATTATCAGGACGGATCCTTTAGCTTGGTGAGTTTATTTACTTGTAGGTGTTGTCGGTCAAGAAGAAATAGTCATACAGTTAACTTATTCTTCCATTGAACAATTCATGTCTCCTGGACAATGAACCCTTGGAGATTAGTTTTGAAGTGTTTTGAGATGTTTTGGAGGAATGTGTTATGAGATGTTCATAAGAATACTTAGTCTGTAAGTTTTTTGACAAGTGTTTTGAAGTGTTCTTAGGACAACACACCCGGACAAGTATCTTAGTATGTTTTGTAGAATACTCTAAATTGGAGTGTTTTGGAGTGCTCTGAATTATTTATCCAAAAATACTCTTTTTTCCTTGCTCTAACTCTTTCTCATATACTTTCCTTTTCCCTAATTGGATATATTTATTTTGGGGTATTTACAGATCTGTCCCTTAAATCTTTATAAATCATAATTTAATCCCCAAAATCTTCATATTTAGGATTTAGTCCCTCAAATCTTTTAAATTACTACAATTTAGTCTTATATTTTGGCCCGATTTTTCCATTTTACCCCTGATTTCCTTCACTTAATTCCTCATTCCTTCTTCCCCCTCTCTTCTTAGTTCTTATTGAGTTCCCCATTTTTTTTCTTCTCTTCTCTCTCTATTTACTTATTTGGTTCTCCCTCTCTATATTGAGACCAAATGTATTATTTTTCACTAAATATATTAAATCTAAAAATAAATTTATCCAATATAGAGAGGGAGAACCCAGTAAATGAATAGAGAGAGAGAAAAAAAAGAATAAGGAGGAATCCAATAAGAATTAAGAAGAGAGGGGGAAGAGAGAAGGGGAATAAAGTGAAGGAAATCAGGAGTAAAAGGGAAAAATCGAACCAAAATAAAAACTGAGGACTAAATTGTAGTAACTTAAAGGATTTGGGGGACTAAATCCTACATATGAAAATTTGGGGGACTAAACTATAATTTATAAAAATTTAAGGGACAGATCTGTAAATACCCCATTTATTTTTTACATATTTATGAACCTTATGAAAATTTTTGAGAAAACTAAACTTTCAAGTATAATCATGAACACCCTAAAAATCATGATAAGAACACTCCAAAAAATATACCACCAAAATACTCCAAAACACACATTTTAAAAACACCCAAAAATACCTTGCTTTGACGTCCAAGCACAACCTTAGAGTTTGGAGGGAGAGGAGCACTTTGTTTGTTTTATTTATTTATTTATCTGTTTTAGTTAAACCTCTCAGAGAGGCTTAATCTTTTAATAGAATTCGGGGTGATATACTTGTTTTTTTGCTAGTTAAACTCACACATACATATAACTTTTGCAAGATTACCGAAATTTAGTCCTCACTAAAAATCGAACTCAGAAGCTCTCGCAAATTGGAAATGGATGATGCAACTTGAATGAATAGCGTGGGGGTAATATACCTGTTGTTATATCTATAAGGAAAAAAAACAATTCATCTCTCCTTTTGCACTCAAATTTCATATAGGTAAAAGATTTTAGCCATGCCCCGCTTTTGATATATGGCATATGAGTACATTCAACACCGGCAATATATTCGCTTAAGTTAAAATAGTATAATTGTAGGAGTTGACATTCATCTTAGAGGGGCTAGGATGCCTGAAGCAACATATTCTTCGGTAGAATAACAACAACAACTAAGCCTTTTCATTCCAAATGCTTGGGATAAGCTATATGAATCAAAAGAGAATTACACTGGATCTCTTATACTAATCATCTCTGGTGCATTTTCTTTCGTAGAATTACAAGAGTTAAAATTAGTTTATAATCAACTACGAATTGCTCCCTCAATAAGGCTAACTACAATTGTTTATGTATTAATGTGAATTATTATAAACTATATTTAATTTTATCTCATATACGATGTGGGAATATTCGAGGTAGAGTATTACAATTTTGAATAAAGACAACAAGTTTCTATTTTCAATCTATTTTTCCTCAGTAATAGAGGACCATTACTTTCTTAGGCTATGGGAATACTGCTTAAGCCAATCTTGACAAGTTGACTAACTGCAGATTCCTCTAAAAAAAACTAGGTTTTCCAAATCCTCCTCCTCCTCCTCCTCCTGAAAGGGTTCCTCACCTGAAGCCACACGCCCTTAGTCATTTGGGGTGTGCTTTTAGAATTTCCCTCGTGACCATGCTTCCGATTGAGATGGGCCGACACGTATAAGAAAACCAACTTTTTTTTTTTTTTTTTTCCTGAGGGCACATCTTATTATTTTTTCTAAAGGGGGTGTGCTCTTAGTCATTTCGGGTGTGCCTTTACAATTTCCCCCAGTGAGTCACCCTTCCGTTGAGATGGGCCGTCTATTCTTCCCCACCAAAGGAATTCCCCGTCAAGGCCCAGAAAAATGCCCAGCTCATAAGAATCCAATACCCAGCTCAAACCAGGGGGAACTTCTAAAGGGGCACAAGATTTTTCCTAGTGAGCCCAGATTTCCTAGTGAGCCCAGTTTAAGTTAAGGAGTGGGAAAATTTTCTTAGTGAGCACATAGTTATTTCCAAAATACCCTTCCCCTATATCTCTCATCTCACTCTCTCCTCAGTTCATCTCCCCGCTCCCACCCAGCTCTCCTCTTTTCTCCTTCCCAAACTCCCCCCCCCCGCGGCGCCACCCCCCCGCTCCCACCCAGATCCGCCCGACCCCAGCCCCATCTCCACCTCGGCGCTCTCTTCTCCGCCCGCCTCCGCCCTTACCGATCTCCGCCCGCCCCTACCCCCTCCGCCCCCACCCGCCTCCGCCCGCCCCCACATCCCCCTCCGCCCCCACCCGGCTCCGCCCGCCCCTACCCCCTCCGCCCGGCCCCCCAACCCTCTGCCCGCCCCACCCAGCTCCGCCCCCACCCGCCGCTGCAACACCCCGATCGTCTGCCTCTAGTGTCCACTGCCACACCCAACCCTCAGCTGCCTGATTTCTTCTCGGTTTAGGATTTTTGAGCTCTACTGTAAACCTCCTTTAATTTAAATTTAATTTTGTTTTATTTTGTTTATTCTTACATGCTTTGTAACTGTCTTGAAAACCTAAAACTTCTTGTATAGTTCGATAATAATTTACATTCGGAAAATTCTAAACAAGTACAAATTTTTTGATAATTTTGTTTATTTAATATTTAGATTATAATTAGGAAAAAAATATAATATTGTAATCATAGTTGTAAAATTTGCCAGACAAGTAGTTATTTTCTAATTGTAGGTGTTAATATTAAAATTTAATAATTAATTTAGAAGTTGAAAATAAATAGATAAAATATGATATTTGTAACAAATTATACTTTATTACTACTTATTGGCTCATAGAAAATTTATTGCTTTGATAAAATATTTCCATTAATGAAATACATTTGTGTTACATAGATGGATCCGGCAGAATCTTCTCGCATTCGATCGACGGCCTCGTTAAGGAGGAAGAAAGCAGCATCTCGACCACAAATCCAACGGCCGATACGAGAGAGAGCAAACGAAGTGTCCGTTGATACTGAAATAAATATAGAAACTCCGAATTTGATGAGATATGATAGTGAAAGAGTAGAAGAAGGGAATACTGATGCAGAAGGCTCTGAAGATGATCTTCATGGGTCAAATTACCGGGGCCCAGTTGATTTATCAGTACTGAAAAGCTTCAAGACGTACGTTGCTTTCTTCGTTTTAAAAGATGAGGTAATATTTCCGTTTTAAAACTTAAACTACTCTACTGTGTGTGTGTGTGTGCATATGTTAAGACTATAGTATATATACATGAACGAGATCCACTTCGATGTATTAGTCACTGGAGAAAAATAAGTGCATGGTTATTGTTAACACCTGAGCCAAACACCCGTTTCATGGAATTAGTACGTGGGTCTTCATTGTATCCATTGGTGAAATGCTCCTACCAGTACATTAGTGCTGTTGAGATTAGTGCATTTGTTGAGAGATGGCATCCTGAAACAAATACATTTCATATGCCATTTGGTGAGATGACGATCACGTTGGATGATATTTCCTATTTACTTGACTTACCTGTTATTGGAAAATCTGTCTGCCCACAAGTATCAGCTGTTTCACGTAAAACTGCTGATACAATTACTCATTCCTTAGGCGTCAGTTATGATGAAGCGTGGAATGAGCTCAATACCAAAGGCGGTGCATCGGTTCGACTAGATTGGTTACGAGAAAGATTCTGCGGGGTTGTCGATACTGACACCGAACATAGGATTCGGTGTGCTGCAAGAGCTTATTTACTTTATCTTCTTGGTTGCACGCTCTTTGCTGACAAGAGTTGTACGAGAGTTTCCATTGATTACTTACCTTTATTGCATGATCTAGAAGATATTCATACGTTCGCATGGGGTGCTGGTGCTCTTGCATGGTTATATAGGCAGCTTGGGCTTGCTTCCCGAGCTAACATTGCTCAGATTGCGGGGTATTTGACACTACTACAGGCTTGGGTATTTGCTTATTTTCCAAGTTTTATGCCGGTCTCGAACCTATCTTTTACCACCGGTGATCCACTTGCTTGTCGCTGGAAGAGCAGACGGGATCACAATATCTCCCAATCACATGTGCAGTTTATTCAGTCAAGTCTAGATAAACTCACAGGCAACTAGGTAATATTTCCCTCTTTTTTCATATACTTTTTTAGTTTGCAATTTTTGTTAACAATACCTAATTTATTTATTTTTTATCCAACGTACATGCAGGTTGATTGGGATCCATATCGAAATTATAGAGATAAATATCCGTTCAGAGAAATTACATTTTTTATGGGTACGTTGAAGATTTTGAGCGTGATTGAGCCGTATCATCCAGTGCGAGTACTAAGGCAGTTTGGGCGTCAACAGTATGTTCCACCTCCACCATTCTCAGCGTTACGTGAAGCACGGGGTATAACAGCTAATAGTTATGTGGTAAGGTACACTCATATTGAGGAGATGTGGATAAATTGGTATTATCACGTATTGTTTCTGGAGCACCGTGGGTCTATTGCTGACTACCTATCTGATTGCACGTCAGATTATATTTCTTGGTTCTCTAAAGTTTCACAGCGCTTCCTTGGAGTAGAACCAGATGAACCCCAGCAGAGGAAGGAATTCAAGCAGCCCGGGCAAATGTCGATGATGAGGTAATAACCATATATCTTCCTACTTTAATGTTCAATACGGTTAACCAGTTTTTCTGCTGCTTATTATTTTCCCGTCCACTAATATAACAGAGATATACATGCATAGAAGCAATTATCGATCCATTAATTGCGCAAGGGGATAAGGCCTTCAAGAAGCGATCTAGATTGTTATTTACTGCACTTCAGAAGATCAAAGCCGTTCTAACCGGTTGCACTCATTCAGAAGAACCACCACATGAGCAAGTGGAGGAACCTACACCAGATCAATCCACTCATAATGCACCCGATACGGCATTTATGACTCGTACCAGAAGCAGACGTAATCCCCCGAGAAAAATAAGGAGATAGTGATCATTGCACGAATTATGTAATGATATGGATCATGTATGTAACATGAAGTGGCCGGTGTAAAATTATTTCTTGCAAACATATCAAGTTATGTTAAATTAATGGTTATTTTCTATGTAGTGATCTCTCTTGTGCGTTTTTCCTCGTTTTAATATAAACACTATTTTATTGTATCAGAGTTGTGTCGAAATATCAATGTATCGGAGTAGCCATGTTCCATTATTTCATTACATCGGTTAAATCATTGTGTGTATGTGTATCATTGTATTGCAGTGATTGATGTATCAGTGTCTCAATGAGTTGGTGATGTGTTTCGGAATTTCATTGTATGTTTTCTTGTTTCCTTGCCTAAATTCCAATAATAATATATAAATACTATCATTACAATTAAATAAATCAATTAACGACTGGAATATTTGGAGGCCGAGTTGATGGCCACTGTTCGGGATGCCAGTCCGAACAAATGGCCGTCGTTCGGAGTGTCAGTCCGACCGAGACCCAGCTGTTCGGACTTACAGTCCGAACAGCCGAGTTTCGGTCGGACTGACAGTCCGAACGAAATCCGACTGTTCGGACTTACAGTCCGACCAGTCGGATTTCGGTCGGACTGTCAGTCCGACCGAAACTCGGCTGTTCGGACTGTAAGTCTACAGTCCGAACAGTCGGATTTCGTTCGGACTGTCAGTCCGACCGAAACTCGGCTGTTCGGACTGTCAGTCCGAACAGTTGGGTCTCGGTCGTACTGACACTCCGAACGACGGCCATTCCGAACCCGCTACGTTACCCAATATTTTACATAATAAATTGGTAAATCATTAGTCAACCCAATGTAACACAAGTTTCCTTTTGCGTACAATTCCGAACCTACTAATTACCTTTTTAATTTCTAATTAATATATTTTTAAAAGGAGATTGAAGATTGGAATGGGTTTTGTTAGGTTTTAAAAAAAAAAAAAAAATTTACCTGCTGTCGCGCGCCAGAAGAATGGAGGTAGCGGGAGAGGGAAGAAGGGTATGTTTGAAATTTATTTTGGATGGCAGAGTTGTTATTTATAGGAAGTTTTTACTGGGCTCACTGGGAAAAAACTTGTGCCCCTTTAGAAGTTCCCCAAACCAGGACTGAATCGACTGAAGCCTACTTTCTCTTCTTCTTCCCCAAAATCGAAATCGAGTGAGAGCCGAACAAAACCCAGAATCAAATTCCGCAGTTGAGAGAGAGAGAGAGAGAGAGAGAGAGATGATAACGAGAGGGAGCGCGATCTTGCGAACCACCGCGGGTCTTCGAAATCGATTCCGCAGTGGAGATGGGCCTTCGTTCTCCGGAGCTCTCGCGCTCGCAAACATCAAAAGGAAAGCTTCCAACTCTTGGTCCGCAATCCAAGACACCTATTTCTCCACCAAGGTCTTTGATTTTTTTTCTTCTTTGTGTTGATTTGGTTTCAATTGTTGTTAGATTGCAAAGCTCACATATGGGCATTTTAATTTTTATGCTATACGTTAAAGACGTAGGGTTCGTGTCGATCATACTTGGGTCTTTGATAATTTATGATGTTATAGACTCCTTTTTATTGTTAATTTGTTTGCAATTGTTGTTTAGGTTTGAATTCTTTTGTATGGGCATCAGAATTTTGATGCCATAGACTTAATGCATGTGTTGTAATTAGGTGTTTGATGTTGAATATTTGTACTTTTGGAAGATGGGGCTTAATTTTAGGATTTTATAATGAACCGGATATTTTGGGCATATGTTAAATTTTTTTTTCCTACCCGAGTTTTGGTTTTTAATGATATAATTTGAATCAAGGGTGTGATCCAAATTAAAATTTTGAATCTTTTTCTGTTGCTTTCGATGCCAAGATGATTTATGTAGCTAATCACACACTTCACGGTGGCAATATCTCTTGAAAGTAAAAATATCGGGCGTAACTGAAGACAATTGACTTTATAGAGAAGCAAATTAATAAGCAAGATGTTAAATCTTGACCAAGGTTTCGTGTCACGCTTATACCTACATCCAAGGAAGTGCCTAAAAAAATCTACTAATAATGATGAAAGTGGACATGATATCTCATCGTATTTCTTCTGTAGATCTCTAGACAAAGCCCCTATGGTGATAGGTGTTACCTGTTAGTTTCCCAAACCATAGTGAAGAACCTTTCTACTTATAATTTCTCCCTACTTGATCTCAAAGGTCTTAAAAAGCTCTATATGTACTAGTTATAGATATAGCTATAAGTTTCTAAACCAATTCTAATCACAATATCAGATTAGCCCCAAGAAGTCTTGAAGTTGATGGTAAACTCATGTCTTGGTTCCACTTGAACCTTGACCAGTCGGTTGACCGCAGATTCCTCTAAAAGTCAAGGCACTAAACTTGTTGACTGACATTGTCCAGTCAACCAGTTGACTGGATGATTGACTAGCAAACCCGTCTGTCCTCTTACTCTTACTAGCCAGCAACAAATAGTAATGTCCTATATTTGAGTCATATTCCAACAATCTGACAGTCCCATTCTCCATGGGAGCCAATCTCTTTAGGTTGATAATTTGATAATAAAACTATTCTTTAAGCAAGACTTAGACGGTTAGTTAATTGCGTTTGCATTCTCGCTTGTAGTTCTTAACGGAAAATGATCAGTATGTAGCAGTTGGTGATAACATAGAAATTTTGCTCTTTTGATAAATGAGGAGTTAAACCATGAGGTATTCATTGCATAATTGCTACTCTATAAAGAAGTTTGTGCTATATAATATATTAGATATTTGGCATGTACGACGTGTGCATTAAATTGTTTTATATTATATATTTTGACAGTTGTGGGATAAGTAAGTTTAGTGCACAATGCTGTGAGGCTCATGGAAAAAACATAAGTAGCTAATAAATAATGAGCAAAAGTGGTGCATCAATTAATTATATTTTTTAGTTTTTACAATTTAAAAGCATTGGAAAAAGAATATTGAAACTTAACGTAGCTGGAGCTGTTCAAAATGTAAAAGCGGAACATTATGCTCTCATTTTATTATAAAGAATGCTACCATAAATCAATGTTCATTATTATGATTTTTCTTGTGAATAACGTTAATGGCTAAGATTAAGATGTCCTTGAGTAGATCATGAAGTCAATTAATTGCAAACCTGCCTCTTAAGCAGTTTTGAGTTCTATTTGTAGGTAATAGTAGATGTAGTAAAATAGTTGATATTTGCTATTGCACTTTTATGGACGTGTCATAAGTTTCGATGGTTATTAACTTATTGGGCTCTTGTTTCTTTTCCTTTTGAATGATTAGGAAATTTTTGAGAATCATCGAGTGGTATTTACAGTTGGGACATCTATTGCGTCCGTTCTGACTGCATGGGCAGGTTCGTTTCTCTACATTTTGTCTGCGTAGTATTTTAATTATTTGTAGAACATAAATGATCAGAATTCATATTGTGCTTTCCCAGTTTCCAAGTTTTATTGGACCTATAATTTGGTGATTTCATGACCATAAATTGAGAAGCATTTGGGCCTCATTTTTCTTTTTCTTTCTCCAGTGTGTGAAAAGCATATGGTCAATGCATTTATTGGGTTTAAACTCTAGAGAATTCTTGCAACATGTGAAACCTTAAAAAGAAAATCTAGGGAAAGACAACAATCAAGTCTACAATCTTTTGGTACAAAAAATATTTATTCTTTTTGAGGATATATTTCCCACTAATGTTGAGGTAGATAGCTTGAGATACTAGTTTATGTCAATTAGTGCATTGGTTTATAACACCATGTGTATTTTTAATGATTTGTTTTAAGTTATTAGTAGATGAGACATTGATATCTACTATGAAATTTTACAAATAATTATTTATGTGGACTTCGTGCTGATTATCAACACTTAAACTTCTTGGGTCTGAGAATGTTAAAGTTAATACTCCTTAAGTGTCTGTAGTTGCAGATATTAAGCATTTTTGAAGATTTCCTCGAGCAATCATTCCACATGATTGCAATAAATCTAAAACAATGACCAAGAGGAATAAGAATAAACTTGTTTAATTCTGATTTCTTGATACTGAAGAAGATATCTATATACCACTCAAAGAAGATTCCAGTTAGACTATATCTGAAAATTAGAAGCATAACAAATTAGCAGTTAGAGAGGAAGCATGTCCTGTTTACTAGGAATGGTTATCACAGGTTGCTTGATGTCCATATAGGGGCTGGCATAGAGATGCAATAGTAAGAAGAAGACAATGAAAGATTGAAGACCAGGAAATTAGCGGACATTAGCTGAAGAAATAAAGTAGAGGTCGTACATGGAGGGCTTAGCAACCTCGGCTTCCCTATTTGGTCAACCATTCAACCTGGGCATGATTAAGTGTCTAAGTGAAAAGGTTACATGTTTATAGGGCCATGCACCCAAGACATCTCTACACCCCATGTCATGTATTTTACCAGTTTTTTTTTTTCGTTTTCATTTTTTTTTTTGGGGACGCACGGGGGATGTGGTGGGTGGGTGAGTATGTGTATAATCTTCACTGGTTAACCCAAAATGAATATGAACTATATGAAATTGTTATTTTAAAGTTAAAATTGTAAGATCATAACAAAGTGATAAGTTAGGATTTACATATTTGGATGGCTGTAGAAGTTGAAATTATTAAAATTAGAAATGTCAACCCTCTGTCTCCTTTTAATTTTAAATGTTCTTACAGGTTTTAGTAAGTTCTATTCTGAGCTTTACCAAAACCTATAAAAAATTAGGAGTTTTTTTGGTTTGTGTAATTGTGTGGCAGTTACATTTGGAAATGTAATATTCATTAATTTTGGAGGGAACTCCCAATTCTAATGCAAAATTTCAAAATTGGTACAATTACAATCACAAAATTTGAAATTTTGCAATGAAATTGAGAGTTCACTCCAAATTTCAAAATTTTCCTCCTTCCATATGTAACCACTAAATACAACTATACCCACCCAAAACACCCTAAATCAAAATTAAATGATAAAAAGCATCTCAGCCATATTTTGCGAATTGGAATTCCCTCCCATCCAAATTGGTCCTCACTGAAACCTTGGCAAAACTGTCAAAACTTTGTTCCCGGGGTTGAAGCAGGGAGACAGTTTCGATCTGGCCGTCAAAGATAGCAGGAGGTAATTAGAGGTGTTGTAATTGATAGATTTATCCAACACAATATAATATAATATGGAAAATTGTATGCTGAAGTAGATTGGCATGAACAGTAAAATACTAGTGTAATTTGAATCTCTTATACGATATAATGAGATCTTAAAATGAACAGTAGAAATTGTATTTCCAAAATCTTGAACTAGATACTTCATAAGGAAACTTGACGTTGAGAATCATGTTTTGATATGCTGGGTATATATCGCGTAACTGACAGAGGATAGAATTGAAAAATTCTAAGGTTCCCAGATGAAATATGACTGGTGGTATGAAAATCTGAAAAGAAAATCAGTTATCTTCTTTATTGAATGAGATAATGTGAACCAATTAAATGCCGAAGGACTGAAGGAGTGGAGAAGCATTGGTACAATGATCTGCAGATGGGAGGTGACATCTAACTTTTTATTTGATCATTTCTAGAACTATATTTATGAGCTACAATTTTAAGTTACTGAATGGGTTAGTGGAAGATGCACATAATATTGACTCAAGTATTTGAGAACCAATTTAAATTTTGCCAAGATCAGTGACAGACTAGTGTCTGCTAAGCTATCAATGACAGCTAACGCTTGCTTGTGATTTTTTGGTTGTGCATTTGCTTGTGATTTTTGGTTGTGGATGTTTCTGTTATGTAGTATAAGGAGAGCTTATTGATGACCACTAAGGGAAATGCCTATAAATGCGATATTTCAGTTTTAAAAGGATATGCATGGTGTAGTACTGAGATTCACAAAGAGCTGCAGCACTATCTCTTTAACAAGTTATAGAAATATTGCTTTGACTTATCATGAACCTTATTTGGCAAGATCTCTTGACAGCAGTCACAGGTTCATGGTTAAAATTCAAGAACATGTATCAGTGTATCCCAAATTCTTTTGAGACGAGTAAAGAAAATTTCTTTTCTTAAAAAACAAAAATTTGCTTTTGAGAAGAATATGTAAATTGTTATATACGTAAACAATTATTGAGAAAAAATTATGAAAGTAAGGGACCAAATGTTAATGTAGTTCCAAAACCTGTATGATAGCTCTTTTCAACTGAGAAATGAGGCCTCGAACAGAATTAATGTTCAGCCTTCTACACGGTGACTGGATTTTACCCTTCAGTTTAGCTGTTGCTTTAAATAAGTGTCCAACCTTAAGAATTTATCATACACAACCTATACTTTTTTAAGGACAATTCTAATAGTGTAGTATTAGTCTGAGTTTATGGCATCTTCACCATTTCTTTCGCCATGGGTGCATCATCTTATTGGCATGCTTTCTTTTCTGTTTTTATTTTACAGGTAGTTGGTTGAGTTAAATAGCTTATATAATCACTAAATGAATATGTATGCCTTATTAAGTTAAATGCCAACTTTGTACGAGACATCATCTTATAAATTCAGACAGCTGGTGGTTCTGTCTATTTACTGAACTCTTCTAGGTTTTAGTTGGATTATCATGCATCAACACACTTCTATCTTTACAAAAACCATGATTATCATGCATCAACACACTTCTGTCTATGTATTTATCATTTGATGAAGTTGTTTTCACCTTTGCATATTTTCTTCACTAGATGCTCCTCATGTATTTATGACCTACTTCTATGGACAGTCCACGCATGTTTGGTGAACATCTTTTCTTAGCGAATTTCTAAGTCTCCTCATATATTCTTTTTCAACTCACTTCTTTTTGTACCCTTTTCAATTTCAGTCGCACACTTATTAACATCTTACTAAGTACAGTTAGGTTGAGGTTTGATGGTGTATCTAGCTATTTAGACTGTAAATGTTCTAAGCTTGTTAGACTGGTTTCTAATTGCAATGTAATGATTCAGGTTACTCTCTACGTCAAATGCATCAAGCCAGTATTGAGAGAAGGCTTGAATCAATTGAAGAAGTGGTAAGAGTTGGCTCTTATGCTTGTTAGTAGCGCTTTTTTATACTCCTCTCATTAACAATATACTCTATTCTATCATCTAAGAGTGGAAATCAGCAATTCAAGTATAACCCTCTGGTATCATTTGTCAGTAAGCACAGAGCCTGCAGGTTCCATGCTAGATACAACTCTATGGCGCTGCTCTTGCAGCATTAAAAAGTATATTGTTTCCTGCAAGCACTGCTCAAACTGATGTTTTTTTTTTTTGCATAATAGTCCAAATTTTGTACATGTTGATATTTTTAAAATACTAATACCTTCCAAATTCTTGTTTTTTTTAGTAAAACTATTTCTATGTTCTAGTCAGGGACAAAGCCAGGAATTCATTTTTTTTTTTTTTTTTCGGGGGGGGGGGGGGGGGGGGTGCATATTATAAGTTACACATGGTCAAGGTTTATAAAACATTATCTAAGTAAACTGAAACTGTAAGGTACTCAATTTGCTGCATAATAATTTTAATAAGACTGGTTGTAGATGATATATAAATTCAACTTCTTACCTCAATTTTTTATAGGGAAAAACTGTGCGCTATGGTATAACGGGAGAAACATGTGTGTATATACCTAAGAGTAATAAAAGATGCCCATACGGAGATTTTTTTTTACTATGAGCATTTCTACAATATTAATCTGTAAAATATAAATTTTAAGCATAATGGTGTAACAATCTTTTGAACAGAAAATAAAGCACAGAGAGAGAGGGAAAAAAAAAAAAAACCTTGAGAAGAATTTATATGAAGAAAACTTCAAAGGCAGGATACTTACATAATTTTTAATGTCTAGAACATAAATAAAGCCACTAAAGTCTAAGAAACTAAGAAAGTAGGCATTACATGTAACAGAAAAAGAAAGTGCTTTTCCAATTGGCATATATTAGCTTGTTGCTACCAAAAGGAGAGCATGAGATAAGAAAATATTTTTTCAATAAATCTTCATAAGGTCTTTAACATTTAAAGAAATAGTACTACTATTGACTTTTAGTTGATGAGTAGGCAAATTAATTCAACAATTTTGAGGTGGCTGCTATTTTACAGATAGAAATACAGAGTTTATGTCAGGTTTTGGTGGGGTCACCTTGAACTTTCAAGTCTAATTATGGAAATACCATGACTTTTTTTTGTTTAAAAAACTACAATGAACTTTATTATTTTCTGATATACTACATTCCCTTAATTGAAATTTAAATGATCATTATGCCAATGGATTGGTGTGAACTATTGTTAATTTAAAAACTTGCAGAAAGCCCTTCATTTAGAAAAGCTATTATGAAATTTCTATTTACAAATAACCATGTTTCTTATGGGTTCTCTTTCCTCGGTTAAATCCATCATCTCTAATACAAAAGAAAATCATATCAAATCTAGAAAACTCCTCCTCCTCTTCTTCTTTCCTTCACCTTCTCCTTTGCCTCCACCTTCCTCTATGGTAAGCTTTCGGTTTGTCTATTGCCATTTTGGACAAACCAAAGTGCATTGGACTTGTTCGCTTCATTTGTGTTTAGCTAACCTAAGATGGGATGACCCTCTTACTAATTTATTAAAAAAAAAACAAAGTTAGAGTTTCAACAACATAAAATAGCTTGTAGTATCTCATCAATCTCTAATCGAACTTGGTTCCGAATTAGTTCCAATACAAATCAAAACAGGTAAATAATCCATCATAATGTAAATCCAAACCCAATTCAATCCCATATATCACATCCACATCTATCAATTTTCATTCAAATTGTTCACAAATCGCCTCTTCTGCTACTTACGAATATATGAGATGAAGAGAGGTTAGAGTAATTAATCTTCTCTAGGACAAGAGACCGAAGTTATGATATATAAGAATTGTCCATCTCTCCTAATATATAAGAATCCAGTTAAGATAGATTTTTTATATTTATTCCGTTAATTCACTTGCAAGATACTATTTTATTAAACTTGGATATATGACTTCCAGTAGTCTCAAGAATCTATCGTTAATTGTATTTCTTTTAAGAGGAATTCCTGACTAAGAGACCTACAAGTTAGCACAATGACATGAACTAAAGTAAATCGAAATTTTATTAACTGCTAACTAATTTTAATGGCTTAAATAAGGGCATACACCTAGTTTACATTTGATTTGCATTAGTTTTGCTTTGTACATCGAATACTTGATTGCTCAATTTTCAGTAGAAACTTAGAAGTCTAATTTTGACTTGGGTCCCACCTATGGCAATTTGATTGTCGAATGTGGGTTCGGATACATTTTAGTGACTTAGCAATCTGTCTTGATTTTCTTTTGTTTTTGTGACTTGGAGATCAAAATTGAATTATTGCCCCTCGTAAATGACTCAACTTTCCATCTTGAGCTTCTTCCTTTTAACGATATGGAGGTTGAACTTGAATTTTTGTTCCATTGAATGACCTAGCGGTCGAAATTGAATTTTATTCCCTTTTAATGACTTGGAAGGCAAACTTGAACTTTTGTCCCTTTTAATGCAATCACTCTTGAATTTATTCCCTTTTAACAACTTGGAGATCAAACTTGAATTTTTGTCCCTTCTAGTGACTTGGTCGCATTAAAATTTATTCCCATTTAGCACATGGTGGTTCTTGAAATTTGTTACTTTTCAGCTACTTGTGGTTGATCTTGAATTTATCATGGAACTCTATCTTGAACTTTGACCATTTAGTGACTTGAAGGTTGGACTTGAGTTTTAGTTACCTTTATGAACTTGGACATGAACCTTGTAAAGCGATTTTAGATTAGGGACATTCCTGTCCATAATATTTGAGATTGTGAATCTGGTGCATAGTTATTTCTGGCCATAGCTTGGAAGTTATTGCCAATATTATTTTATATACATTGCAGTCCACAGTATTGGATGTTGGATCTTTGGTACATAATTCCTTCCATTGGAATTTACTAGTGACTTTAGACTAAGAACATTGCATTACTTAGTATCAATTTTAGATTAAGGGGTCCATAGTATTTGACATTGAATCTTTGGCTCATAATCCCTTATAGCCATAATGAAATCTAGTATCAAATTTAGATGGAGGACATTTCAGTCCGTAGTAGAGCTTTCAATTTGGTATTGGAATCAGAGTTCTGGTTCAGTTTGGATTTGGAACCTGAAGTTTGATATGAAATTTGAGCTTTTGGAGTTGGAAACTGAAATTCCATTTTGTTTTGATTTTGGATTTGGAAACTGGAGTTTGATTTTGTTTATGAAGCTTTGAAGATTGATTTCTGAGCTTGGAGCTCTAGCTTTGGTTTTGGATTTGGAATTTTGTGTTTAATTTTTGGGGTTCAAACTTGGAGTATGCAGTACTAGGGTTGGAAGCTTGAGGCTGGTTCTAGTCGAAGGATAGAAAGTCCATAGAATTGGAAGCTTTCAGTTCAGGTTTTGTCAATGCAGTTTCGAGCCTATGGACTTTCCATTTGACAATATCTGCGTTCTTGCATGCGCACGCACGTTTTAGTTTAGAGGCTCTACTGTCAGGATGGATTGTTGATGAATTTCTCGATCCATATGTTTGAAAACTAACATGAGTTTAGTTTGCAAACTTTTCAGTGCACAAAATTTGGACTTGAGAATTGCTTTAGTTTAAGGACTTAGTGGTCCAGTTGAAAATTGATTTTAGTTTAGGGAATTTACGATCTGTAAAGTTGAGATTTGAGAATTGATTTAGTTAAGGACTTTTGTGTGTGCATGCGTGTTATCAGTTTAGAGACATCACGGTTCATATATCTTAATGACTTTTTATTTGCACATAAGACTTCTAGAGTTTGTTTTAGAGACTTTGCTGTACACATATATAGATTTTTTTTGTTTACCCATGAGACTTTTAAGTTTAGTTTAGGGACTATGAGGTGCACGAGTCTTTGGTGCATCAAGATTTATTTGTTTATAGAGTTTTTAATTAGTTTAAGCCTTGATAGAAATCGCTTTCGGCATGTCTTAATTTTTGTTTGTTTGGTATAATAGCTTTGTTTTCTTCTCTTTTTAGTCATGAATTCAGATTTTTGATAGGGAAGCTCTTTGGTTAGCCAGAAATTCTTCATTTGTTTGATTTTTGGATTTCCTTTCGGTTGGCTTAAACCTGAATGCTCTTTGATTTCAATACCATTCCAATGATATGTAAACCCATAGCTTTAACTTTAAGTTCAGTCATTTTTTCCTCATTTGTCAAACTGGTTTTAAATTAATATATTTTACAGTCTGCAACAACTCAGAATTCTAAAAAACCTAAAGTTTTTACAGCCTGATTCTTACTTTATATTTTGACAAAATATCGTTGGAAAGACCTCGGAATCTACTTTCTGATGGTTCTTATTTCATCTTAATGGGAATTCTGTGCTGAGACTGGTTGCTGAAATACTACAAACTAGTTTGAAGTCCTGGTTTTCAGAGTCTGCATCTTTACAACTTTATTCTGATTTCATATATGGACAAAATGCCAACATATTATAAATTGATGGAGAGATATCAGAATCTACTTTATAATTTTTTTTTTGTTTCATATCAATCAGAAGTCTGTGTTGTCACTGATTGTGAAAATATTATGGACGGGCCGCAAATTCCAAATTTTTAATATCTCTCACTTGAGTCTTTGTGGTGTCTACCTACCTTTGAGGACCCAAAGGAAATGTCTTTCGAATTGGTATGACTTTAGTGAATTTCAGGGGTCTTGACTCCTAATTGAACCTCTCATTGGGTTGATATGACTTTAGCAGATTTTGAGGGCCTGAAGGGGGTGACCTCTCATCGATAATGAATTTGGTGAACTTCGATTGCAAACTCTGGGGTCCGAAGGGATCCTCTCATTCGAGATACGAATTTAGCGAATTTTGATATGAACCTTGGGGAAACTATGAGGGCCTTAAGGGAAACCTCCCCGTCGAGATAACTTTAGCATATTTTGTGGGCCTGAAGGAAACCTTATATCTGAGACAATTTGAGTTCTCTTGTTTGAGATAACTATAGTGATTTTGAGGCTGATGATTCCAGCGAACAAGAGGTGGTTCAGGGTCAGGATTTGTTGCAATGAGGCTATGCAGAGAGCTTTCATGGCAGCAAGCTAGTGCCTCGATAAAGACCATGTGGAGGGCTTTTTTGGCAGCAAACTCCTTGTGGCTGTGCACATTGTTCTAGGCCAGTGAACTTTGGGGCTCGATAATGACTGAGACTGGGGCTTCATTGGCAGTGAATTCCCGGTCTACGAAGACAGTGCAGGAAGCTCCAAGGGGGCTTTGGTGACAGGTTGAAGGACATTGGCTTTGGATGCTTTAAGAGGCTTCGACAAGCTTCATTGGACCTCTATGAGCTCTTTGTCGAGTGACTTCATTGCTAGTTGCTCTCCAATTCTAGAGTAAGCTTCATGGTAGATTGGTCTTGCCTTCAAGTTGAATCATGGGGTTGGAAGCTTCTTTGAGTTGAATGTTATTTGAAGGGCATAAGAAAGGATGGAGAGTTGAGGGCTATCTTTGCTAGTTGTTGGGTACAGTTGTAGTAAGTAGAACTTCCTTTCTGGATAAGCAATTAGAGTGAGACTAATCTCTCCTTGTTAAATTGAAGGACAGGTCTTAAATAAAGGGGAAACTCCATTCTTGATATCAATTCGAGAGAGTGTTGGGACTGCTTGGTTTGTGTATTTAGGAAAGGATTTGGGTTGAAAGGGCACTGCTCATTGTTCTTTTTACCCATATCCACCAAATCCTTGCTTTCAAGAATTTGGTTCGATGAAAAGGGCTTGACGTGGCAGAGGATTTTTTTTTTTTCATGTCCAAATATGCAGATTTTGCAGGAAAAACCATGGATTTGGTCCCTTTTTTATTTGGTTTATTAATAATAGAGGAGATAGAGAAGTCTTTACCTTTTTTTTAACAATATTTGACCAAAATCCATATACCTTTTCATGAACAAAGCATGGAAAGCAAGAAAATACTCACTATATTGTCAAATCCTTCCCTCTTTTTTATGAAACAAAGAGGAAAAAGCAAAAAAATAAAAATAAAAATGGTGGGCATTATTTACTATCATAAATCTATTTTCTAAATCCATGAAACAATAAGTGCCTTGTTGTTGAATGAAACTAATCTCTCTTTTTGAAATTAAAGGGCTGGTGTTAAATAAATAGAGAGGAGAGGCAACAGAGAGCAGTTGTTTTTAGGGAGTGACAGAGGTAGTTAGAATCGGTGGGGAGTTTTGATGGGAGTGGGTTAGATATTTTAGTAGTGGAGAAAATTGAGGAGTTATGCAGAGATGGAAACATGGATGTGAGAGATGATTAAATTGAGGTCCGTTGAAGTGGATCCTACTTGATTAAATCAACTCATTGGCCTATGCATCCGTGCTAAAATTTTATAACAATATCATGTTAGCGTTTGGTGTTGACTTCTAGCGTGATTACACATCTTGAGGCGTTAAGTACCTTCACAAACTTTTGGATTAGTTTGACTATGTCAGCTTCATGCACTGGAGATTCAAAATTAACTTTATTTCATGTAAATGACATAATTTCTTTGTAACTTAGAAATGCATATCATTTTAATAATTTGTAAAAATTTCATCTTTAACAAAAGGCAGTGATTATAATACAAAAACAACTAATGAGGATAGGAGTTTTTAGTAACTGGTCGATTAAAATCAGTTGAATGGAGATGGATTTGCTGCATATTGATGGAGAGTAAGAGAGGCTAGGCTAGGCCAAGATGACCTCGAGCAAACCACACACACTCTTTGGAAATTGGTTAGAATCCTAATTCATGAAAAATCCGGCACTTACTCCTCTTTTACTCATATATTCTCGTGCTTTTTCCCCTATTTTTGTTCCTTTTAAACTCCTTATCTTGATGTCCTGAAAGAGAGAGATGTGCCCCCCGGGGGGTTGGGGGTGGTATAAGCTTTTGAGTGACATGAGTGATATAAATGGCTTGGATCGTGCCATTCATACATGTAATAGTGAAAGTTTGCATCAGTAGACTCCATTCAGGTTTTAGAGAGAAATAGTGACAAACAGCTAAACTGAGTCATTTATCTCTTAAACATGCCAAAGGCCTACTCGGAGAAGGAATAAGATTTCAGCTTTTGATGATTGGAAATAGGCATCTCAAATTGTGCTATCTATTTTCAAGTGGTGCTATGCTATTCTTTGAACTATGTGGAAACTGTGGATTTGGTTGGAAATGTGCTGTTTTCTAAACTGTGCAGAAATTTTGGATTTGGATGGAAACAGATGGTTTGAGTCGAGCTTTGCCAAGTCATCTCATGTAATAATAGAGATCATGTGTGATTGGGATGACATGGGACAACTGACTTGATGAAATACACTGCTTGGTTCACGTTGGTTAATTCCTATTTGTATTTACACTCATATTTTACTATTTTTGAGTATTCTATGGCCGTAAATACATTTTCTTCCCATATCCTCTTAATTTAGAAAATAGGATGATGCGTGAAAACTTCGAAGAAGCAATTTGATCAATATTTCGAGAGCGAAGTTGCCTCGAGTTGGTTATGTAGTCATATATTACTTGAATATTACCATAGATGTAGGGCTGCAAATAGGTTGGGTTGGGTAGGTTTGACTAATTTTCAGCCGGACTTGAAATTTTAACTTGAAACCCAAACTGGTAATGTTTCAGAATTCTTATACTCGAACCTGCATAAATGGGTGTAGGCGGATATTGGGTTTGTTTGGTTCAGGTTGACTTCTATGTGTTTTTCGGGTTTGCAAACTGTTGATGCCAAATTTGGCAGCCTAAATTGACTAAACCAATTAGAGCACTTTGGATTTGAGGCGAATGCAAACTAGAGTTGAATATAGTGATTTATTTGCCAAGATGTAGTATCTCGTATGAGGACCTGTAGTGAGATTATCGAAATATCGAATAATAAAGAAAAAATACAGAAAACTCGTAAACAAAGATGTAACGAGATTCAGTCGAGATGATCTCATTTCTACATCCTCGAGCAAAGAGTCGATCAATTGACTCTGTTTCTCTTGTTGATTCCTTGAATTACAAGCTCTCTTTTTCACATATTACAAGCTCTCTCTTAATTATAAAAGAATTAATTCTAGCCTCCGCCTTTACCTTGCGGTGGGAGTATTTATAATTGTTAGTGGTTGGTTGCAATAGGAAATAATTAGAGTAAGATTCTTTTATGTTCTTTATTGGAGATGAATGATGTTGCCCAAAGGATAGGCTTCCATGTTATGGATAAACTTAATATCCTTGTTGTTGTTGGATTTCTGGAGATGAGCTTCCTTATCCTGGATGAATTCGGTTCTCTTCTCCAAAGAGGATTCTTCATGTGATTGGTGGCCGTACTCCAATGAGTAGTCACTTGCGAAATCTGAGTTGATCTGTCGAGTTGTTTTTTGCTTGAAGGTTAATCAACTTGATGTTTGGAGCTTTTATTGCTGGGCTACTTGTTTTGGGCTCATAGCCGGCTGAACTTTCTTCCTTATGGGCTTCTTATTTTGTGGGCTTCTGCCTTGGGTCTGCATCAACCAAATTTTATAACAACACAAACACCTAATCTCTTTTTCTGTTCTTGATACAACATCACTTGTTTTTTTTTCTTTATAGAATTCATATAATCAATTAATTGTCCAAAAATAAGCTCCAACAATTTGTTGCTTCACATTTACCACGATTCAATTTCTTAACAGCTTAAAAATCATAACAAGTACACTTACGAACTTTATGTTCCAACTTCATATGAAATAGATAAACCAAATCTAGAAACAAGAATTTTAGATTGGAGATGGCTAAATCCAAGATCTCCGTACAGGGAAATTATGAGATTGAAGAACGATGAAGACGAGATCAGCTGAAGAGTGTGGTGATCATGGGTATCCAAGCAAGAAGGGAGGTAGAAAGAATGGTAGGCTTGTGAAGAGAGAGACACCATAGAAGAGGAGTTCCAACAACACTATTATCTCCTTTATTCTTTTTGTATATGTATGCTAAAACTAGGCTCAACCCCTCATTAACAAAGATCAAATGATGAGGATGATGACTTATTTGTGTTTGTGTGGATTGTTCAGGTTGGGTTTAAATACGGTTAGATCAGGTGTGTTTTTAATAATTGTTCAACTTGATCCAAATTGTTTGCAGGACCTTTTTAACCCATCCGTTCGGCTTTGGGCGGGTTCTAAAAGCCTTTCACACCCAATATCTTTGGGTCAGGACGGTTACGGTTCCAGTTAAACCTGGCCTGGTTGGCAGAATGACAGCCCCTCACAGAAGGGCAAAAATTGCATATCAATATGCTTGATCTAAAAAAGCCTATGTTTTTGGTGTTTTGAAACATTTTCTCTTTATCTTTTGGAGAAATTATTAATCTACTTTTTTCAATTTTTCTTACAACTTAAAACTTGTTATATGGTTAATTATTCAGCTAAGGAGATGAAATAAGAGCAATTTGGTCATTGAGGATCACGTGCTTACATGTTTTCTGAAGAAGGGGTTTCAAAAGGTATTCTTCTAAAGGTCCGTTTGAGTTTGCGGTAGTTTCTCGGGAATAAAAGTTTCATGGTATTTTCTTGTAAAACCATGAAATGATGAAAATTCATGATAATGTCTTAATAGTTAGCTTATATGCACTATTATGGACATATGGAGCATGGGAATGATGGACTAAAAAATACATGGAAACATGAGATGATGATATTCTAAAAGAAGAGTCAAAGCAATAGGGTGGTAGCCATTAAAATTCTACTTTCAAAGCGTTAATGTGTTAGTAGAACTTTATAAGCTATATAGAAACTTTTATGGACTTTATGCGACACCAATAAGATACTCTTGAATATTTGTTGGATTGTTGGATGGATAATTTGTTCCTTTTAAAGTCTGATGCATACTTAAGTCAAATGTGTGGGTGTTTTTTTTTTTTTGAGAAGGGGAGGGGGGGTGGGGGGGGGGGGGGGGGGTTGGTGGTGGGGGGAGGACTAATTTCAATTCTTTTCAGAGAAGAAATTCTAGTAGTTACGAGATGAGCCTGCTTATTCCAGTTAACAATATTTCAGGGGTCATGTTCTTGTGTTGTTTGTGTCAGGAATCTTATTTGGTATCCAAGAGTAATTTTTTATTAGGAATGTAGTGCTTTAATCATGTGAGAGCCTACAACAACAACTAGGCCTTTTATCCCAAGTACTTGCGATAGGCTACATGAACCAAAAGAGAATCAAGCCGGATTGCTCACACTGATAATCCTTCTCCATTCATTCCTATTGAATAATATGCTCTCATTTAAACCTCAAGAATCCATATCTTTTCGTATTATTTCCATCCATATTTTCTTCGGTTTTCCCTTTGCTCGTTTAATTTGTCCTATATTGGTAATCTCTCATTGTTGAACTGGCATATTTGTAGGTTTACGTTGCACATGGCCAAACCATCATAAGCAATTTTCTCGTATCTTCTGTTCGATAGAGGCTACACCTATTTTAGCACGAATATCTCTATTTCTCACTTTATCTCTCATAGTGTTGTCACACATCCAACAAAGCATGCACATCTCTGTTATACTTATCTTTTATGAATGATGTTTCTTTATAGCTCAATATTCTGTGCCATATAATAGAGTTGGCTTAATAGTAGTCTTATAAAATTTTTATTTCTGCCTTAACGGAATGTTATGATCACATAAAACTCCCGTTGCACTCCTCCATTTCAACCAGCCAGTTTGGATCCTATGATTGATATTACTATCGATCTCTCCATTATTTTGAATAATAAAACCCAAGTAGCTAAACTAACTATTCATTTATACTTTAAAAATTTATGATGAGGGATTGATGATGAATAAAGTTTGTGTGTTGAAGACTGAGGTCATCTTCTTATTACCAAGTTGTCTCGTATATTGTTCTTCTTTATGTTTCTCTCAGTTCAGATTTAGACAACATCTAAAGATCTTTAAACCCAGATTACTCTACTGAAAAGTCCCAATGCTAACCTTAAACTTTTACTGCTTCAGGCATACATTAAGAAACTTCAATAATAATGTAAAGAAAATTAATGGGACTTGAAGAACACCAAGAAAATATATTTGAACATTAAGTTTGAAACTATTATTTGTGCTTCAAACTATTATTAGTACTCGAGCACAAATTGAAAACTGTGAAATTTATATAAACTATCCTGGAAAGGTTTTAAATACCTATCATGACTTCTCTATGTATTTATTATATGAAAAATATATTGAATTGCTTAAAGTTTGGTGAGAAATTTGATGGATACTTTTTTGGTGACTATGGGGGCATTCTACATGCAAATCACCTTCTAAACACTGCAAAATTTCCTCTAGTAAAATTGTTGCTGCTGTTGAGACATTCATAGTTTTCAGGAAATGTTAACCAAAACTTATTTCAGAAAGATCTACTGGATGATGTTAAAAGTCAATATTGATAAAATACCGGGGATCTTAAGAAAAACAGATTCCAGCACAAAAGTGGGCCAGGGTTTGGATTTTGTATTGATCAAACCCAAACTCAAGGAGCATTCAGTCATGTGACATTAGAGACAAAACCCAATTGAGACCAGCCAACTCTATAACTCTTTGCTTCTGCCATAATCCTGTTGTAAGCAGGGAAACATTCTACAAATTTAGCTTGTATCTGTATGGGTACAAATGAATTTGATGCATTGGTTTCAGAGTGACAAAGTCAGACCTCATATGATACATAATTTAACAATCTTCATTACTTGTAACTAAATAACATATTTATTTCTGCAAATTGGAGTGCAATTGTAGTGTCTCAAGCAAGGAAATTCCAGGAGATCTCCAGTTGTAGTATTATTCTCTTCCTATTGCGCTTAACTATGATTTTTACCATGATTATTCCTAATGATTACTAGCGACAATTAATTCTTCACTCTTCAGTTTGATGTAACTATCATATGCCGTACAACTTAGCATGTACCTGATATGGGAATTTTCACTTTTGGGGCTGACGTGTATCATGCTCCAAAAGTACGAGGCAGGCACAGAATTGTTTATCTTCTTCCCTGATTTTTTTTTTCAAATTTGCTTTATTATCAAGGCTTAAATCAGTTTGTTAACATGTTAATTGATATTTGGATTCATACAATTCTTTTTATTTGGATGCATACAATTCTTTTTATTTGGATGCATCCACTCAATATTCTGATTTACATATCCTCAAGAATTTGCTTGATATAACTTCATGTCAATTGATTTTATTGACATGTCTTGTTTTAGATGTTTTTTTCTTTTTTATTTACATGATCTCAGCTTTGTTCTGTTTATGCGATGAACAGATGAAGAAGAAAAACAATCTGGAACATGAAGAAATAAACAAGATTATCAGTTCTGGAAATGTCAGCTCTACAGCTTGTGTTGCTACTGCATTGACCTCTTTGTTTCTAGGGTTTGTTCCTAACGATTTTTCTTTAATATTTAATATATCATCACAGCATGTTTACTATCTTTGGCATACTATGTAAAATATGTGCAATGATGTACTCAAGAAAAGTCTTATTTTTACATTAAACATAAATGTAGAATTTTAGATGCGGCCAGCAGAGTTATGGTCATTTTTGACGCAATAAGGAAGATGAATTAGGATTTGTGTTCAAGGAATAACACAAAATAGGAGTTTTTAAAGAAATAGAAAAGTTGCACCCATGTTCTAGTGACTAACCACGCTTAGGGATGGGAATGGTCAGTTTTTGACCTGCCATATTCAAAAGTTTGAATTAAAAATGAAAATTTCATTGTTTTTAATTCAAAATTTTGAATGGAGCGGGCCAAAAATTAGCCCGTAGACGCGCCTATTATCATTCCTAGCAGCGCTCATCTCACATGAAAATTTTCATTTGGAAAAACGAAATTTTCATTCTATCTCAAGGAGTCCCTTATAAGAATACATAAAAGAAAAATAATGTGCAAGAAACATGCAAAAACCAAAAGTCATAATAACTGAAGAACCCTAGGGTCAAAATTAATGTCCTCTTATCAGTTTGAAAACATTCACTACTGAAAACATTCACTACTGATGAATGATAATGGTAAGACTAGAGCAAGTCTAGTGTCGCTACTCAATCTTTCGATTGAATCAAGTGCCTCTAAATTGAGCAAGCCCTCACCCAAGTGTCCTATGCTTGATGCTTTCATGATAATGGTTTTGGTTGAGGTAGAAGAATTGGAAAGACTTTGCATCTGTTGTTGCAAAGGATGATGATATTGGAATAGTAGCTGGAGAGTTGACTAAAGCATGATAATGAGTCAATCCCTTGCTATCAAAGACTGGGCTAGTACCGAGTTCTCGTGGAATATTCAACCAATAAGTGTTTACACCAATCTCCCTCGGAACTCTTCAAGGACATGTATATTGACGATGAAGGATCTCTACATTTCCAAAGGGAATCTCTCAGGGCGAATCCTAATCATCACATCACTAATTGAAATTTTTTTGCGTTCTTTTATTTAAATCTATTGTAAATATCATCACTAAACTCCATATGACAACAGATCTTCTCATGCAACTGATGTAGGTAGTGTGGAAGTGACCTTGCTGGTGGTCAGCCTATCTTCTACAAGACCAGGCAGTTAATCTATATATGGGTTCCTTGGGTTCCTTGAAAAAATTACATATTTTATCTGATCTATAATATGGCATATATGCACGAAGTGGAGTAATTTCTCGTCTTTCTTATCTGCTATCAACCCATTCATTTGATTTTTAGATCGACATTTGGAAGGGGAAGGGGTCAACACAATACTCTTTACATTAACATATGAGATAGTGGTATTAATGGAATGAAATCTCTTATCACCCAAAGTGACATGGATATTGGTGTGGTTCAACCTTGGGGAATCTTCTCAACAGCTAACTTGGAGATTATATTCACACAACTACTTCTATCGATGGCGACTTTGTAGGTCTTACTATTGTGTGCATAAATGTAGCACAATCTAGTCCTATATCAATCTTCATCTCTAGCTTCCAAGACTTGCTTGGCTCGAGATTACTTTCTTGGCTCGAGAATCATAGTAAAAATTGATAATGTCGCCAGCGGACTTGCATGCAAACATCTAATCATGTGCAAGTGTGTGCTCACCTCTTTCAAATCCTCAACATAAAATATACCCTAGGGTTTCTTAGATCTCCTTAATCGCATGCTCATCTAAATTCTGATTGTGAACCTCATGTATGAATAGACTCCTTGTGGGACATTGGTACCCAAAATGGTCTTGCCCATAGACACTTGAAGCACTGGGTCTCTTTACCCTATTGCAATGATTCACCAATTCTGGTTTCTCTTTACATCCTTAGTGATGGTAGTGTTAGATTTAGTGTGATTTTTGAACTATCAATTAGGGTACTCTCAGGCTTTCAAGGTGGATTTTCTATCTAATGACATTTGCTAGTATATTTCAAATTCTAGAACTAACTGATATGCTTCTTCGATAGAATCTATAATGTGGGAGCTTGTTGCGTCTGAGGTGAAATCTCAATCCAATGTGAAACCTAGAAAGGGTAAGACAAATATCATCCTAGATGTCACATCACACTATCTACTTGTTAAATCTATTATCCATTCAAGTAACGCAGTAATGCCCCTTGCTTAACTTAGACATCTAGTCAAGAAAGCAGTCCTTAAAGGAGAAAGTACTTTTTTCAAAGTTCTCTTTCATCTCGATCCATGTACTTCAGTCTTGTCCCTCTACGAATATTCTAATACATCTTGGCTGACCCTTATATCTTTATCTTAACAAATCGAATCGTTCAGGCATTTGACATCTCATACGAATCAAACATATGATGTTATCTGCTAACGGATCACAGGAATGTTTAGGGTCATGTATAGACCATCAAAATCAGGGGCATCTACCTTGACCTTTCGAGTGATATCATTATTTTAATACTCATTCTACCCTCAACATATTATTATGTCTTCAAAGACCTTGATATCTACTTGGTACACCTTTATTCTTACGATTATTTCATTGTCTTTCTATGTTTGTATCTCTAGGGCACTAATTTACGTCGTAAATTTCTGAATTGTTGTATTATGCCTCGAGACTTTTGGATGGCTTCTAGTTTCTAAGACCCGTTAACCTTAGCGAAGAGGTCGATGGTTTGTTGGTTCTCCATGGCTTTTTTAAATTTCTTGTCACCACAAAGAATGTAATAACTATCCTATATGAGTTAGTGTTTAAAATATTAGATACTTGCGATATATAGGTTGACAAAATTATATATCAGATAGTATACTGCAATATGATATTAAGTATCATATGTCATTTTGTTATTATACCCTATAATGAATATACATGTGATTGTCTTCATGAATCATATGAAACAACTTAAAATAAGTTTGAGGTTTTAGGAAATACTTACCTTTCAATTTGCAATGAGCCTACGATAGCCAATCGTTTTTAGAAACTTCTCAAATATGTAAATAATAAATTAATCGAATACGCAACCTTTAAAATACAAAAAAAAACTTCTCTCTCTATACAATAATCCCTATATATATATATATATATATATATATATATATATATATATATAGACACACACACACCACTAATTTCATTCAGACAAAGATGGCTCCTATGGAATTCTTCATCGATTCTATCGCGCATTGTCGCTCATGAGGGGAAGAGATCGAAATCTGTATATGAGCTACCAGCTTAGGTAAATTACTTGAGTCAGCGGCGAAAAAGTAATGGTAATATTATTTTTTTCCAAATCTTTTTAAAAATCTTATTCTTATCTCCTTAACTTATTTAGGATTAACTTATTTAGGATCAAATTTTATGAGAATTGAAGTTTATTTGCCTTTTCATCAAGTGGATACAAAATGTAATATACAATGAAAACCGTTAATTTTGCGTCTACTTGATGAGCCAAATCAAACGTAACACCCAAGAAATTTGGTATGAGTGAACCCAATATTTAAAATAACGATAACGTTAACGTAACATTTTTTTTTTGTTAGGTTATGTAGCAAATAACGTAACCATAACATAGGTTACGCAATTTTCTATTTATTTAATTAAAATAAATATAAAACTGTATCCATTTTTGATGACGTGATTCTTCAAGTTCAAATTATCAAATATCAATTTACATAAAACACAATTCCAAGTTCAATAATCAATAGTTGACTAAGCATCTCTAATTTCTTTATGTATAAATGAATAGTATCACTATTTTTTATCTTTATTCCCCATCTCTATTTTTTTATCTCTAATTTCTCGGATAATCAAATGGATATGTAAAACATAAACATTTACACTATTATTTTGCTTTAAATCATAAACGGTCACATTTTCTTTATATCATTATCTCTCTAAAATATAAACAGTAAATTCTACATCCCTAAACAGTCACAAACATTTTTCTTTAACTCATAAACAGTCACATTTGCAGTATACTTTCTTTTTCTTTAAACAATCACTTTTTTCTTTAAATCGTTAACAGTCACATAAAACAATCAGTGGTATTAAATCCTAAAGCTTAAACAGTCACATAAACATCCCAAGCTTAAACCCCAGTCACATAATCACTAACAGCCACAAAATCATTAACAGTCATTTTTTTCTTTAAACAGACTCAAACAATGGTATTAAATCCTAGTAATTAAACAGTCACATAAACATCCCAAGCTTAAACCCCAATGCCAATTGAAATGTGGAAGAATCAGTATTAATTCACTGCGAATTAATCAATAAAAAAATTAAAATGGGGAAGAATCAGATTACCTGTTGAACGGTTGAGCCGGAGAAGAAGGTTGAGTCGGGAAAGAAGGATCGAGTGAATCGACCAGTGGAACCTCAATCAGAGTTCGGAGATGTGTTTTGGAGGTGGGGGGTTTTGATCAGGAGAAGAATCGGGGGATTTTAGGGCTGAGGTTGACGGCAGCGGAGGAGAGAAGAGCGGGAGAGAGAGCGAGAGAGGGAATTAGGACTGAGAGAGAGAGAGGGATTGGGGATTTTAGGGCTGTGGGAGAGCGGTGGCGGAGGGTTGCGACAGCGGTGGAGGAGGGAAGAACGGGAGAGAGCGGGAGAGAGAATTAGGGCTGAGAGAGGAATTGGGAATTTTAGGGCTGAGCGAGAGTGGCGGCGGAGGGTTGCGATGGCAATGGAGGGAAGAGCGGGAGAGAGCGAGAGAGTGAATTAGGGCCAAGGGAAAGAGGGATCGAGAATTTTAGGTTTGATTTTAGTGGGTTTCGGGTCCATTAAAATGGGTTTCAGGTTGCAGCTGCGGTTCGAATTAGGTTTGTAAATAACTCACGTTATAACGCGTTATGAAATAATGCATTATAACATGCGTTATGAAATAATGCATTATAACATGCATTATTTGAAAAAAAATGCACGCTCTAACGCATTGCGTTATTTACTGTTGTTATGGAGTGAATTTGTCTCGTTCCGTTACGTAACGCGTTATGCGTTTTTTTCAACACTGAGTGAACCTTAGGGAGTTAAAATCATAATCCAAAAGAAAATTTTTTAAAAATATTATTAGAGATAGGGGAAATGGACTGCAGCTCATATATATGTATATGTGTGTATATATGTGAATGGATTACTGTATATGAGTCGACAACTCAAATAAGTTACATGTATCAGTAGCGAAAAAGTGATGAACCCATTATTTTTTTTTGGATCATGATCTCTATCTCCTTAGCTACTTTAGCATCGAATTTTATTAGTTTTGAAGATCATATATACTTTAATCAAGTGGATACAAAATATTGTATTTACCAAGAACCGTTAATTTTATGTCTTCTTGATGGAAGATCAACTTAAATTACAATCTAGAAATTGGGTAATGAGTGAACCCAAAGGGGTTGAGATCATAATCTAAAAGATTTTTTTTTTTTAAAAAATAGTTATTAGAGGTGAGGGAAATGAATTACAGCTCAGGTAACTTATGTGAGGTATCAGCTCATTTCTATTTTTCATATATATATATATATATATATATCTATATATATATATATATATATATAAGCATCATTAAAAGAAGTAAGTTATTATCCAAATTCTAAACATCGTATAAAAACATTATTCATATAGCAAAATGAACACATAATAAAATAAAACAATCGCTCAAGTAAAGTTAGTATTTTCCAAAGAAATAACTAAGAATCTTAGCAAGCAAAGCAAGCAAACCAAATTTTAAAAGTTACAAAAGCTAATATTCGTTTTTCATGCAAAATAAAACCTAAAGAAAAGGAACTAAAGAACCGAAGTAAATGCAACATTGTTCATAAAATGAGAGTTGAAGAAATAACTAGATGCTCTATCAATCGATCTCTTTCTCATTCTTCATTTTCTATGCGGATTAGCCGATTAGGACATATTGGTATTCAAAGGACTGCTTGGCTCTTCATCGTTCGACAGTGAATCTGATAATGACTCGAACTCGTTTTCTCATCATTTGTTTGTCTCTGACTTGGATGTGGAAGATGCCCTCACTTTAAAAGTTTTAATACTCCAGGAGATCTTCACTCTTGCGCTTTCTCTTCTTTGGATTGGCTCGCATAGTAATTGAGACTTGCTGAAAATTTAGATACTCTCCTAGAAGAACTTCCAATGGCCTCATGTGGCTCTCCATTCCTTTTATTGGGCATCAACAATTCGATAATCCTTTTCTCTTGATTTTAGGCCATCAATGGATGGATTTCTATTGTGAGATCAAGCTTTTTCATTAGCCTAGCATTGGAATTTTTGGATTGATTTATACTATGTTCACTAGCTCTAAGTGAGGTTTTATTTTATATTTCCATGGAAAAACTGAAGCCTAAAGACTGATTTTCAAAAATTTCAGCATCATCTGGACAGGAAATATCCCTAATTCCTGTTTGAATAAACTCTGATTTGATCAATCCAATTCGGGGATTATTAAAATTTTAAATTTTTAAATCGAACTTGTGATTCATAACATGATCTCAATGAAGAAAACAACCAATTTCTAAACAAAATAGGATCAGATTTTTGATAGAGATTAAAAGAAAATTTCATTTTTCTTATTGTTAAATCCAGCAATTAGATGGAAACCCTAGACACACAAAATTGAAATGCTACTTACCTCTTTGCAGTGCGGAATCTCTCTTCTTTCTCTTCTCCTTTCTCTTTCACCTCCTCTTGTTTCTCCAGCTTCCTCTACCTTCTATCAGGTCCATTGCCCCTTCTCTTGGAACAATAACATCATTTTTCATTCCCGTTACATTCATATTATTTGCAAGATAATTTAGGTGGTCTCAGCATAATTTGTAAAGTTACCCTAATCATCATGTTATTTGCAAGTATCAATCAGATAATTGATTCAAGCAAAGTAACAAATAACAAATTTTTCATGCAACCTGCATATATTTAAAAATTATCTCATGCTATTAACCTAAATCTTAATTAACCTATTTGTCATCCAATAGACAATTTTATAAAATTTAAAGGTCATTACAATCCGTGCCCGTTCTTCATAGCTCTCAAGTGAATATTTCTGATGATTTATTCTCTAAGTGCAGGTATGGTTTGGGTTGGCGAGGTGGAGCATGGTATGCCAATAGAAAATTTCAGAGGGAGCAGCTCAAATTGTTGGGTCAAATTAAGCCGAATAGATGGCAAATCTTGAGGAGGCCTTTCGTACGGCTTAGGAAACTTCGATCTGCCAACAAGTCTACTGAAGTGCAATCCAGTATAGATCCCCGCAGTTTTTGTTCGAATCCACCGAGCAGCTTATCTTGATCTCATAGCAGCTCCCTCTCTGCTACTGTACAAATTTGCAGAATGGGATTAGGATATTGTTATTGCTGTAGCATATTAACTCAGTGCTACTGCTAACAAGTCGAGTTCTTTGGAACCCTCAGCAGAAAAATCAAGCATTTATCGATGGCTTTGCTAGTGTTTCGTCCCAAGTCGCAGTTTTTCTGCATAGATATGCATCCTCTACATGTTTTTACATAAGCTTGACAGCTCCTTATTGGAAAGCAAGGGGCTTAACCTCCAGTATGTATGCTTATTGATATTTTTCTTGGAGAAATGATGATTAAATGAGAGTGAATGATCCATATGTTTGAAGATGCATAATTGGAGTAAAGAACACTAAATGTACATACATGTTGTTGATTCATGTATAGCATGCAAAGCTACGAAGATAATGAGATATGAGTCCACTTTCTTGATCACAACTGTCTATCATTCAATTGGCGATTATGGTTTCTCCAAGTGAACTGTGTAAATGCAAACAAACAGGGGGGTATTATGGTGGCTATGTGTGGATACTTAGATATTATGAATTTTGATCGAGTAAGTGGAAGTATAACATTCAAATATATTTGTTTTCTTACATGGTACTCAAGCACTAGTTGCATATATGATCAATATCTTCTGTATGCTTCACGAGTCTGCTACATTTATGTTGAGCGTTTCTTTAAGAATAAAACAAATGAAGTGTTTATTGCTACATACACATCGCCTGCAGCTCATTTGCTTTCAGTTTGAACTTATTCACCTAAGGCTTGTATGCAGACAACTGAATGCTCTCCTTGTGATCTTTGCCTGTGCAGCAAGCTTATCCGAAACCTATTCAAACTTCATGCCAATAAGCCCAAAACTAGAACTTGCAACGCATAACGATAAAAGCCGAAACTGAAATCCCCTTGAGAAATAGTTGAGAAACGTTTCCGGGTCTTGCTTAGCCCTCATGTGCTACATGTGAGGATCTCTGAAACTTTATTTAAGTTCCTCAAGAGTTTTACAAGAGAAAGCCGAGATAGATGAACCATGGACGTAAACGAGGGTAAGGTGATCAACTGCTTCGCGGGGTTGAAGAAGATGGTTGGTCTGACAAGCAAGAAGAAGAAGAAGAAGAACCACAGTGAAGAAGAGGCAGTTTCTGATCCGTCACCTCAACCCGTCCACTGCGATGAGCTCTTCCTCGAGTCTGAGAAGCCAGAATTCGCCACCAACCACATCCTTCGCAGTCACATTATCGCGCAAAACTACTTCAGCCAGAAGCCTAACATATGCTTGTAATGTGTTGCTATATATGTTCATGTTGTGAGCTCTCTTAGTTTATTGTATGCTTTCTGTGCTTTGGTAGCATATTATTGTGTCTTGTGGAATGTAAGCTTCTTGATTTCAATAGCAAATGAAGTCGAGCTCTACTAGTCGAGAGAAGGGTCCATTCATCTCAACTGTTCTCGTCCAACTTGTAACAATGAAACAGCAGGGGACAAATGCCTCTCAATTTCTCTCTCTCTCTCTCTCTCTCAAAAAAAAAGAAAAAAAAAAAAAAAAAAAAAAAAAAAAATTATAAGAGGCCAAGTTATTTTTCAATTTGTAGAACATGAAAATTTAAATATTACAGCCTAAGAAGAAGCGGCGCGGGGCTAAAATAGTCATGTGCACTCATAAGCGAGTGCGTGCCACGAATTAGCATGCCTACCACTAGGTGCACACTCAATTGGGCAGGTGGCACAGACCTGCACTTCTCGCTGGCGCCCCGTGCATGTCCAAGAAGGCGAGGTCAGCACCTAGCACCCTCGCGTGCGCCCAGGATCGTGCATGTGAGGCTAGTCCCCACGCATGCCCAGGGGCACAGGACCCACGCGCTCTTAGTACGCTAGATTTGTTGTGACGTATATTACATCATTCAAATAAAATTTTGAAAAAAATCTATTGTAACTTCCCACACCCTTGTATTGTGGGACCGGATACTCCGATTACCGAAAAAATAAGGAAAGAGAGATGGGAGTGGATACGCTTCTCTGGTTATAAATAGTCTTCTTCATACGTGGAGCAAGAGAAGAGGAGAAATCCATCAGGATTCAACAATAGAAGAACAAAGAAGAATTTTTAGGTGTCTCAGTTATTTCTCCCTAAAAACAGAATTATCTCTATAGAGAGATTTTGAGCTTGGATCAAGAGAAGCCACCGAATGTTCAGATTGTAACGGAATATAGTAGCTAACTTCCCTTGCCATCCAACGGAGCCCACAACAAACAAAGAAAATGGTCATTCATTTCTTCCTTAGTAATCCGAAATCTAAATAGTTGTAATTTTTTCTTCTTCTTTTGTTATAATCGTAATCGATTTCTAAATGGCAATGGAAAAAGGACGCTCCGATTTTGGGCGTACACTATTTGTACCTAAGTCAGGTATTTTAGTACAGCAAAATTCAATTATGAAGCTTTAAAAAGGAGATGAGGGGTTCATATACAAGTCGCCTAGCATTTATGCCCATGACAAAGTCTCCATGGGCGTAAGATGGCTGAAAATGAACTCTCATCCTGTCCTTCTTGTGTGACATGAGCTCGGCCAGCAGATGCTTCACATCGCCGGCGTCAGCGAGGTAGTCTCGACCACCGTAGCTGAAGTAGAGAGGGAAATCTTTGGGGATGGCCGACATGTTGTAGGCCGGGGGATCGGGCTGCCCGTAATGCTTCATGTTCTTCTCACTATCGCCATAATTGAATCTCCTTATGGTGCCCGTCCGAAGCACTGCAGGTTCATGTAGCATCGCTAGTATATGATGGCCGTAAAAATTTGATCAGAACGTAGTGCAGCTAAAAATGAACCTACTCTGAGCCATATGCACTGCGTTCTTGGTCGAGGTGGACTGAGGCTCGTGATCGAGGAATACTTCGACTGAAGAGGAGTTGAGGCAGCAGTTTTTGCCTGGAGTCACGAATCATGAGCAAATGAGAGATTTTATTGTCCAAAAAAAAAAAAATTGGAGATTGATTGTCACGAAGACGAGGAACCTGTGAAGCTTGTGATCAGATCATAACAATTGATGCCGGGTTGCAAACAGACTTTCTTGAGGAGAGCGTGCACAGGTTTACTGTCAGAACAGCGCAACGATTTCGATGAACTGTAGATACAATACTTTTTGTTTGGGAAAAGTTTACTGTAAGAGATCAAATTGATTACCCCGTCGGGTTAAACTCAGCAAGGCCTAACCAGTAGTAGGTCTGTCAAAAATAAAAAAAAACAATAATTATGAATAACACTGACATATGGATATTAGAAATTTGGAGTAGGAATATATTTTACTTCTGCAAGAAATACGTTCGCTACGCTTCGTGCAAGGGGCGATTTCAACTTGTCCATGTAAGCGACGGGGCAAAGCAATCCTGCAGACCTCGTCATGCCCACAAGCTTCGTCTTGGAGAACGATGCAAGGGCCATCAGAGTTCCCTAAACAAAGAGAGATTGCTGTATCGTAACAACGATACTGACTTCACTTCCCTTATCTAATCGACTTCAGTTTGCTGACTATACCAAGAATCAAACTTACTAGAGAATGACCAACGTAGTGAATCATTTGCCGGCCTGAGTTTCTGTACACATACTCGTACGTTGCAGGGAGGTCGTAGGCGACTAGTTCGTCCCATGTCCAGTCCCAATATGCCTGTGTCAAGAACATCAAAATGCAAATACAAAACAAGCGGGCAAGAAAAATTTCATGTTATGTGAACAGAGAAGGAGAACCGAATCATTGACAGAGAACTTGGTGTGTCGTCGGCTGAATACAGTCCCTCTAGTGTTAGCAATCCACACATCGAAGCCGCTGTCAGCCAAGATGTAGCCTAATGCATCTTCAGGAGAATTTAGAAGCCATGTGATCCCATCCTGCAGATACAAACCATTGCAGTCATGATTCGGATACGAAAGATTCCAGTCACACAAAATTTGACCATACCATCATCAGCCCGTGCTGAAGCAACACCGGTATCTTCTTCTTCGTTCTATCTGATGGGACAGAATGGCGCCCGTTGCGAATCCTCTGTAGGCTCAAAATGTAGCCATCTTTTGTTGTCACCTATCAGTGAATTTCGATTTACCAACTCGTCAAGATATTGAATTATCAAACGAACAGATTTGATCGAGAGAGAGGACAGATAAGATTACAGTGTGTTCTTCGCAGTGGTAGCCGTATATCTCCAACCTGGACTTGCAAATTCCAGCCAGAGCAGTGTCTGCCCATGCTAGAGCAGGAATCGACGGCGGCCATACTGCAGCAGCATATATTATGAAGAAAAAGAGAAGCCATACCAGCGTGAAAGTGAGAGAGCTAGCCATCAATCGGATTATCTTTCTTGTTTACGAGTTCTTGTTTCCCTAAATGCTATCGAAATATTCGTTTCTTCGGACAAATGAACGAGAAGAATGTACCTGTTACATATGATTGGAACAATATTAGTACCTCCAGTTTCTCATTCATCTTGCTTTACATATAGAAAGAGTCACACTTTCGAGATGATCAGGAGTTTGTTGAGTCTCTTGGAATGAAATCAGGAGTTTGTTGAGTCTCTTGGAATGAAAACTCTATTAATAGTTAGCTAGCGACATAGATAAAATTTTGGGAACTACTTGTCCGGAGTTGACTTTTGCAGAACAATACAAACTGGGATAGTTCTTGAACTTGAGACTAAAATAGCAGAAGGCTACATGACCACCCCATATTGTGTATTTGAATTCAAATTGTTATGTGCTGCCTCAACAAATTACTTGTGTTGCCAAAGCTTCGGACTCTTGGAGCAATTGGGATATTACCGTTTGAAACTCCATACATGGGCATAAATGGCTGCCTTGGTAGTGCATGAAGAGGTCAGATGTGAGAAGTTATACCTCTCTTTGAGTGATTTTTGTTCCCAAGGTCTTGTGGGTCCCATGTGAGTGTCATCAGAGTGTTTTATAAGTAATCTCTCTGTCTGCAATCACTTAATTGCTTAGATCCCCAAGCAAAGTGTCTAGAGGTGTTTTTGGATTGTGAGTATTTTGATGGCATGTGTTTTGGAGTTCTGATCATGGAGTTTGAGATATTCAAATGTATTTTTGGAAATTTAGTTTCTTATGGGTTTTATAAACATGTAAAAGATAAATATATCCCATTTCTAGAAAAATGAAAGGATGCGAAAGAGGGCCGAAACGAGCCAAAGAGAACGTACTTTTGGATAAAAAAATTTCTAAACATTATAACATGTCCAGGATTGTGGTGTTATAAAAAATACTCCAAAATATCTATCTGGGTTTTTTGGATATTCCTTTTTTTGTTAATACATAATCTCAACGATTACAATCATTCATAATGAAATTCAGAAGCATCCTCCATCACAAGCACTATAAGCCTTTGAGAAAATTTTTCCTACATAGCACTCAATTGGGTTTCCCCACTTTCTGCAAAATCTGTATATATATTAACTTCACATGTAGAAATGACTACTCACAAGGCGAACATTTTTGAAGTAGGGGATGATAAGAAGAAATTATAGTGCGCGTGAATCGAGTCATATAATCCATAGCAACACCATCTAACATAATTTGGGGTCTCGAAATTTTCTCCCCTATACATATTAGAGCTTCCTATAATTCCTAAATTTCATAATCTAGTACCAAACTGTACATAACTGAAATACTATCTATACCAAGCAATCCCCCAATACTGTTCTTCACCACAAATCAGCCCTCGTCCTGTTACCTTGCACATAATCATCAAAATTAATTTTGAACCAGCCCCGACACAGAGCATCTCAAAACACACACTTAGTCTCTGAGGGACCGAGAATAAGTCTCCTTAGCGCCATTAAGTTCAGATATCAACAATATATAGTGGGATAGCGAGCTCGGATTGGGAATAAATCTCCTTAGGCCCATGAAGTAAGGTATATATCAACAATAGATAGTGGGACAGTGAGTTCCGCCTTTAATAACAAAATCTCGTTAATCATAGTGATCGTTGTAAGAGCCATATTGTCCAATCTAAAAGGTTCGAATTCAAATAACAACTTATTCTCCCCTGCCAAATTTTCTAACTTGTGTATTGAGAATAGACTGGATGAACTTTCGCAATATGGTGGCACCGGAACCCCCCAATAGAGTAGATAACCAATCTTTTCAAATTGGCCAAGTGAAATGCAAATTCAATTTAGCACCCACACACGCCTAGACCTCTTTAGAAAGAGGACAGTGAAGAACAAGGGGGTCAAACGACTCCTCTGGAACCCTACATCGAGGACAGTTAGGGGCAATTGTGATTTCACATCAACATAAAGAGGATCTTGTAGTCATGTTTCCTAGTGTAACCTTCCAAATTCAAGTGTGGATTCGGAGCACTGCCACCGACCGCTATATCCACAGAAATTGGTAAGGGAGTCAAACTGACGCATGTACTTATAAATGAGAGAGATGCTAATATCATGCAGTGGCGTACTATGCTACACAATCAAGTCCTCGTTGACTCGACAAGGAATTGAAATAGATATCTCCATCAGGGGCAGATCCAAATAGAGATGAGGGGGAACCACCTCCCTTCATTTTTTTCCCCCTAAACCAATTATGTTTTAATTTTTGAAATTTTTTCAAGATTGACTATCCAAAATCCTCAATTTTATAATTCTGTCCTCTTAAATTTTTTGTTTTCAATTATAAAAATCGTAATTACAAAAATGAATGGCTAAATAACTGAGTGAAGATGATATTTTGTTTTTTTGACTGAATAAAATATTATTTTTTAATTTTAAACTCAAAAAATCAATAACAAAAAATGTTTGAATATGATATTTTTATTATAATATCTTAATTTTGCATAGAAATGCTATAATAGAAATATCTATATTAGTATTGTAATACTATAAATTTATATGTAAGTATACAACAAAAAAATTGATAATTTTTTGACTAGGGGCTTCCCCCCGGGACCTCTGGCAACGCGACTTTGTCCCCTCTACCTCGACTAGTTGTTTGGCTAGCTCGACCCCTAAATAACTCTGCCCTCCTGGTTCGAATGTCTGGACCCATCTCTTATCTCTATATCCCATGAGATATAGATAGGCTCCCAATAGTATATGTAGGGATGTTAATGGACGCATTCATGGGTCAAATTTGGATCCATACTAATCAAAATTTTAAATTAGAAAAATAAAAATTTTATTTTTAATTCAAAATTTTGTATTGGGCATGCAAAAATTTAGTCCATGGACACGTCTATTACCATCTCTACGTACGGGTGACAACCCCAGACATCAAAAATTGAAGTATCCTTTAATAAAAGGCAACTCATAAAACTATGAATCCTCCAATATAAGGATGGACTGTCATTTGCTACCAACTATGGCCAACCTTCTCTCAATGTCTCCTCGCTACTAGAAATAGCACGTTATGCCCAAGAAGGAGCCCGCCTGACCATGTACCTAAGCTTAATCATTCTCAACCACATCGAGCTTGACCCATCTAAATATTTCGCCAGGAGCTTGGTAAAATAAGCTCTCTGAACAACAACTAACTTCTAGATATCGAAACCTCCCTCCTTGTGTGACATGCAAATACCAAACTAGCTCTAGCCTAGCTAGCATAAACATAATTTTATGATCGGAGAAGGAGCATCATAAGAAGATCGGTCCGACATTCACTTGTTTCTCGTATTGGTTGTGTTCCTTATTCCTTGTCTAGCAGAAAAAGGCGCAGACCAGTGCGAAGTGAGCTGCTTGCAGCTTAAAACCAAATTCTTATTTGCAAGCTCATCCTGGCCTCTACAAACGGTGTTCTAGTTCTATATGAATAGAGGCATATCCTGAGATCCATCACCATTACTCTATATGAAGCAACGAAACTTCTTATCAAGAGTATTAAGAGCAAACTTGAAAATCCAGTAATTAGCAAATATAAACCTTGACATGGCTGAAAGGACTGGTTAGAGATTGGAGGAGTACCTTCCTGCCCGCTAAAGATAACATCTCACACTTTTATCTGGTAAAATTGTGTGTCTACATTGCCGTCAGAACACAAAACTCACAATACATGCCTCTAGCCTTCCAAAGAAGGCCAATATAAACAGAAAAATTGGAAATAATCAAAATGGAAGATTTCTTTTACTTTCTATAATTATACCAATTCACACCAAAAAATTGAATCGAATTAAATTCAACCAATAGTAAAAATGAAGTTTGGGTCTAAGAGATCCCAATTGTCTTTCCCAACAGCCACAGAAACAAACTCATTTCGACCATAAAAAGCATATGTAGACACGTCCTGTCCAGCATAAAACCGAAAACTGTTATCCCTGTCCTGTTATTCTCCAAGTATGTCACTGCAAAAAAAAAAAGAAAATTTTAAAATCTAAGTCCCATACTTAAAAATATAAGAAAAGGAATTTGCATTTATGTTGAATTTCACTCGAATACTCCAATTCAGATTGTTTCAAAAATCAGATTACATCAAGAAATTCTAATCGGATTCCTGTTTGATTTGGATTACCAATGATTATTATAACTATCTAGTATTTGCTTTTCTATTTTTCTCTTGAGTGTTGAGGGTATACTTTAGGATTTTGGATATTAAATTTTGGTTATAATTTCTCAATTTTGTACTTCTTTCTTTTGCCGATGGACTATATAGTCGGTCTTAACTGGTGAGACCACGTTATATTTGTGTTTTTTTTATTTGCATAATGAAAGTTACTCTGCACGCCTCACCTAGTGCTTGCCTCTTTTGAAAAGAGATGGTGTGGGCATGGGTCTGAACAATCTCCGTGCTCTCGAGCTCATCCTCATCAGTAGACTCGACCTCCTCGGACCCTTCATTCTCTTCAGAAGGCACAGGGGCGACGCAGTTAGAAGCAGCATTCTCACAAGCAGCCTCGACGTCGAATTCAAAGGAGTCGACGGTTGCGCATGCGTGCCACTTTGCCGCAAGGCTGGTTACGGCCTGAGCCTTGTGTGTTATCTTCACGGCACTGCGCACGCATATCAGCAGCCCGGTTACAAGCACTACTGAACATAACTGTCAAAAGGAACAAAGTTATTTATGAAAAATTAAGAATAATAAATTTCATAGCTAATTACACAATTAGATATAAGCCAAGAAAAAAAAAAAGCTTATGTAGAAGAATGCAGAAGAAACGCCCACAAAGTAACAAATAAAAAAAAACTCACTTAATCACATTGGGCCACCTAAGCGGAGGTGAATAAATTTTCTTCACCGCCGATAAATTTCCCGTTTGCTTTTATATATATATATATATATATATATATATATATATATATATATATATATATATATATATATATATATATATATATATATATATATATACACTCAAAGGGTGGTTAAGTGAGTTTTTTTTTATTTGTTATCTTGACTGGCGCCACGTGTAATAATTTTATAGGCCACCTAAGTGACGGTGAAGGAACTCCCTTCACGCCAGTGAATTTTCCGTTTTCTCATATATGTGTATGTGTGGGGCTACATTAGAAGAAACCCTTATGGACTAGATTGTTTTCTGTTATGTAAACTCATATGCGGTTTCAAGTTTTATAAAACCCCTAACTAGTATTAGCCAAAAAAAAAATTTAGTGGATTGATTTTAAAATGCAGTAAATATCCACTCTCCGACTTTTCTAAATACTCACTTCTTGATTAAGTATATGCTACCAAAAAATATATATCTGAAATTTTCTGTATAGTGAATATTTATTACGTTTTAAAATCGATTATTTAATGTTTATGTTACACTGTTTGAAGGTTTCTAAAATTTCAAATTCCGTGTAGTTTACATAGCATATATAAGGAAAAAATTTGATACTTGATGGAGATTTCTTCTAATTTAACCAAAATTTATTGCTTAAGTTAAGCAGAGAGTGAACTAGGCTGAATATTTAATTATGATGAGTGAGGTTATTGGTTCAAGAAGTGAGTCACGTAACTGACTAATTAACGGTAATTAAGGATTCACCTTGTGGTCTACTAATGTAACTGAGCTAATGTATTAGATAATTGATGCTAATCTTGATCCAATTAACAGCAAAGATTGTTGATCTTTTTAAGCTTCATTTAAAAATATGATTAATTACAATCAGACCCCCTATAGTATTGGGGGTGTGTAATTTAACACCTCTGAATTTTGAAACTCTCAAAAAACTCCTTGAACTGTTAACACTGTTACTGAGGGTTAGTTATTTTCACTCTTTTTTTTTTTTTTTACTAAAGTGCACTCATGATCCTCAAATTCCTATTCTACCTTGTCTCTCCCTTTAACCAGCATACTCCCTCTCTATTTTCTCTCCTCTCTCTCTCTCTTTCTCTATCCCCCTCTCTCAGTCACTCTCTCTCTATCCCTCTCTCTCAGTCAGAGAGGAAGCATGAGGGAATGTGAGAGAGGGATAGAGAGGGAGAGAGAGAAGAGAGAGAGATAGTGTGTGTTGGTTAAAAGGAGGGATGATAGTAGAATATGCATTTGAGGGATAAGAGTACATTTTAATAAAAAAGAAGAGTGAAAATAACTAACTTTCACTAACAGTGTTAACAGTCCAGGAGGTTTTTTGAGAGTTTCAAATTTCAGAGATGTTAAAATTACACACTCTCAATACTATAAGGGATCTGACTGTAATTAACCATCAAAAATATAATCTAGCTACTTCACATGCATGCTTTAATGAATCAAGAGAAAATGATACAAGATGGAGTCCAAGTGAGCAGAGGTCACTTACAACTAGTTCTCCATTGTTAAACACATCAAACTCAGAATGCGGCCGTGTTGCCACATATATCGTCCCAAGTTGGCTGCCAGTGATCAGAAACACTGCAGAGAGAATGAACTTGCAGAACCTGCTGCTGATTTCTGCGAGCAGTCTCCGTATGTTGAGGTGCATCCGCAGCACTGCACCGACCTCGGACTCCTCCTGAAACACCATTGCAAAGTCCTCGAGCCTCAGGATCTGCAGGTGGCAGATCACACGGAAGATCACGCACACCAGCAGGAACATGGATGTCCGATACACCCACGATGCGAGCTCGAGCAAACACGCCACTACGTCGCTCGCCACCGGGTTCCCCAAGAACGGGACCTTTCTAGCCCCAGTGTAGTACCACCACACCTTGTACCTGTCGTGATAGTTCCAAATGAAAGCCGTCAGTTTACTTGATGTCTGAAGATTTCTTCAAAATTTTGTATCAAACATACCCGCAATTTGCAACGAAGCACGGCATCACGAAGAAGGCCAGAATCCGAAAGGATCGGTTGAGCTCCGCAGCATACCCAAGCTGAACCTTTCTGCTCGACCTTCTCAGCTTATCGAGAAACAGGAAGCGCCGAAGCCCGTACTTGCAGAAAAATCTAGACAGGCAAAGAAAGGCTAGAGAGGACGCAGCAGTGAGCGATAACTGGACGACGGACTGATACGGCCGCCGGTGCTCAGAGTACGACAGGACAAAATGAGAGACGATGGGGACAGCAATTGCCAGCAAGAAATAGAGAGACCAGGAAACTGTGAATCGCCAGGTGTTGGACTGGTCGATGCACATCCACCGCAGGCACGACCTGAAGCTGCGCAGCTCGTCGTCCATGTGCGATAGGTTCCGTGTGAGGACTGGCTTCGGAGCGAGCAGCGGCTCTCTGCTTACCATTTTTCCAATTCAAATGCTGAATCGAGTAGATTATCGAGTCTGCAGGGGACTGTGGATTAAGAAATGCAAACTTGTGTATATATATATATATATATATATCATCTCGGATACTGACACGGAGCAGGCCCCTTGTAGGCGAATGGATTGGCTGCGGAGGCATTAGACTCTAGTCTAGACTGACAGCATAAGGTTGCTGCGTTCTGCTACGAATTTGGAAAAAGTCAATGGCCGAACCTGCAAATTACCGAAATAAACCTTTCGATACATGGAATCTGATACATGATGGCGGTGGCATATTCCGCATTTCAAGGGAATCAGGTGAGTTTGTGGCTGCATACATACGACCCCTACAACTTTGGCGGCCGGCAGCAATCATGGGACCAAAGTTAGACTAGAATAGAGCTAGTTGCGCACACAGAGATAATATAGCAGCAAATTAAGCCTGCGAATGGAGACAGAGAACTTGATAGCAGAGTTTGCATATGAGAGGAATTTTCTCTTATAAAGCGTGCGGGTTACTAAGTTATCATACTAAATATTTTCATGCACGTTCAAAAAAGGAACATGCTGGGAAATTGAAACTACCACGAGAGGCACAATTGCTGGCGGATTCAATGTAATGTGATGTAAATATTGAGCACGTTGTTGGTGGCGCAAATAGATTTATGGATAATCCTCTCAGTGCCCATTTTCGTATTCACATCTTATGAATATGGATAATTGGCATCTGTTTAAATTAGATTATGGATAATCCTGTCTGGTGCCCTTGGGCTCGTCCATTCTCAAAAAAAAACCCGTCCACTGCAACATATACTAGAACCATCGCCCATCTCATATTAATGTTGTTTATATAGGAAAAGAGGCCTATGCTGGGATCAATATGTAAAACCTTAGTTGGGTTCGATTCATTGTAGTGCAGAACATCAGTTGTCTATGTAGAATTGCAGGACGTCAAACTAATGGACATTATTTTATGAGCTCATATGTGAGTATAAACCCGCATCGGATAGGATAAAGAAATTTTATGGGTTTAAATATATTGTTGGGACCGTTGGGGCCTCTACCAATCGACATTTTTCCCCAACAGATTGACACAACCCAACCCAGATCCTATATTTATTACCTAATAAATGTTTTATAAAATGAGTAAATAAGAGTCATCCATGTGTCCAATCCCACATAATTCTCTTTTGATTCATCTATATTTTCAATCCCACATAATTCTCTTTTGATTCATATATATTTTAAACCACCATGTAGTTTCATTATGCCTTAGAGGGTTTATTACCCACGATCTACTTGTAAAACAAAAAAGAACAAATAAATAAACCAGAACATGCACCTTATTCGTTTAATCTATTGGTATCGGGTATAATCAGAACCAATAATACCCGAATCCCTTCTAATTGGGTTTGGGTAGGGTCTAAAAGTGCTGCCGGTGAGGGTTTTGGTGCAGGCCCGATAGCATCCAGACCTGATCCAAGAGGAAGGGAGCTTTGGAAGGAGCACACTATTTTTCCTAGTGAGCCCACCCTCTCTTTTCAAAAGAGAGAGTTTTTCTAGTGAGCACACCAAATATCCCAATATTACCCTCACTCTCTTTCTCTCCCCCTTTTTCCTGCCTTCTCCCCTATCTCCATTCTTCTCTCCCTCACCTCTTTAACTCTATGGCCGGCCAAATTTGGAACTTAAAAATCCAACTCCTCTTTTCCCTCCTCTCTCCCAGTCCCCTAATCCTTCATCTTCCTCTTCCCCTTCCTTATCTCATCCTTCTTCCAAATTTTTTTCTCTCTCTTCGATTTGCCCGCTGCCGCCGTCGATCCCGTCGCCGTCGCCAGTGATCCAGTCCACGCCGCTCACCCGCCGTCACTTTTTGAGTCGAGATGGGTGAGATATCTTCCTCATTTAGCAATTTTTTTTTAAATTTTGGTCTCTTTTTTTTTTTAGCAAAGAATGAGAGGGGTTTTTGGATTTTGGTGGTCTTGTTGGGTTGGAGAGGAGGCAGATGGGAGGAGGTTGAGGGGTTTTGATGATAAAATTGAGGATGGAGCATTGGGTTTTTGGAGATGGAGGGTTTTTAATCATAGATAAAATTTATACTTTGATTATTATTATTGGAAAAATTAAATATTATAATACTAGTTGTAAAATATGCAAAATTCCATTAATTTTCCAATCGTTGACGGTAATGGTAAATTTTAATATGTCTTAAAGTTTCTAATATTGTCGTAATGGTTGATTAATTAGCAAAAGAATATTTGACTGCGTTTATACATGTATTTTACATTCTACTACAGCATCAAAATTAGACAAAATTTAATATTTGTACCAGATGTAATTCTGTAACTATTTACTTACACATAGAGAAGTCATTGTTATGATAATTATTATTTATGAATAAAATTATACGTATTAATACTATTATATTTGTATTCCATATATGGATCCGGCAGAATTATCTCGCATACGACTAACTGTCTCGTTGAGTAGAAAAAAAGCAGCATCTCGGCCATCAATGCGTCGCTCGATACGAGAGAGAAGATGAAGTTGCTGTGGATCCTGAATTAAATTTAGAAACTCTTAATCTGCTCAGATATGAAAGTGCAAGGTAAGAGGGAAGTAATAATGATTCAGGAGGCTCTGAAGATAATCTTGAAGGGTCAATATATCGAATTATGAGTTAATTTGTTCATGATTGTCATTATATAAATTTACATTGTTGTTTGAATTTGAGTTTCGTATTTATGTGTTATTGATGAAATTTCTAGTTTGAAAGAGATAAACTTTGTATACAAATTTGAGAGATGAATTAATTCTTTGTATTTTTTGCATAATCAATTCTTGAATATACTTATATTTTGATTTCTTCATCTATTAGGTTTCTATAACAAAAGGGTTTTCAAGAAGCGACATGGGGTGTTGTTTAATACTCTTGCGAAGATTAAAACCGTATAACATGTTATGGATATGTTATAGACTTTTTTTGATAGACTTCCTTTGTATTTGCTTTGTTGTGGATATTATTATGAATTTTTGTGCTTTATATTGTTTGAGTTCTATATTTGCATAATATGTATCTGATAATTTCTCTAGTTTTAGACTAATATGATTTTTTAAAATATTGTATTGTTGATTCTATTGTCCCCTTTTACTTTCTTGGCTTCCAATTTGTTTCTTCAGTGATGATTACGTTGCTAATGTTAGATGATTAACCTATCATTATGTATTTCATCTAATTTATTTTTGAATTGGAATGAAATAGTGGCTGCAAATTGCAGTCTATTGGTGGATAACACGTCCAAAATATGTCACAGGTTTTCTTCAATGTTTCTTGGAGATAACTATTTAATGTGGAATGTTAAGGAAAAAATTTTGATTCAAGAATTTATTGAATGCTAAGGAAAAAAATTTGAGTCAGGAATTTAATTAGATTCGCAATAGTTGCACAAGAAAATATATTTATTTGAAAAAATAAAATAAAATAAAAAGAAATTTGCTGTTAACAGGAATCAAACCCAAGGCACTCCTGTGAGCGGTGGAAAAACTCACCACTATACTATAATGACTTCATGAATAATAGGACAAAAAAATATTTATTTATAATGGCCCTTATCTCCAGTCCCTGTCCGAATTGAAAGTCTGGGCAAATCCCACTTTAGGATTTTGAATTTTTTTGAGTTTATAATTTTTATCAATTCGCAATGTTTTTAGGATTTTTGAGTAAATAAAGACCTAATAAAATTAATTTTCTAATTTGTAAGATAATTTAATATAGAAAAATATTTGATAGAATTGTTGTGGGTTTTAAGTTTTTTTTTTTTTGGTTAACTGAACTGGATTTGAGAAGAGGAGAAAGAGGTTGAAGAAAGGAGCATTCCAATCAAAAAAATCGATGGAAAAATTGTAATATGAAAGAAATTTTTAAGTGGGCTCACGACAAAAAAAATGGTGTGTCCCTCTAGAAAACTCCCCAAGAGCAGCCCTATATATTTTCCTTATCTGAATCAACTATTTCACTGTTGAGAAAGCCAACAACACGAACCTCCCGTTTTCTCATCAACAGACAATCAATGATTAAATTTCTCATAGATTTCATAACACTTTTGCATGTAGATCAATCACAAAAGAAACAGACAGTACGCTCGATCACGCTCAACATATGACACCAGAAAACAACTCCGCTCACGCAAGATCACATCCACTCTTCTACGCATCAAAATTGAAGCAAAAGGGGCAAGGAAAAAAAACATACGTTGTGCTTTTTACAAGAAACAGATATACACCAGAAAAAAAAATCGGTAGAAAGTTAAGATATAAAGATTAAGCAAAGAACAGCTTTACGAGATTCCAATTGTCTTTCCCAGCAGCCACAGAAACAAGCTAAGCTCTACCATAAAAATCGTATGGAGGTAACTCCTATCCAACATAAACCCGAAAACAGTGATTCCCGCTGCATTATTCTCCAAATATGTCACTGCAATTTATAAACCAAGCGAATGATTCACATTAAAATCTCAGAGAAATAACATCTTTGCAGCTCACAAAATGCATTGAAGGTTTAGTTAGTGACTCACCCAGTGCTTGTCTCTTTTGGAAAGAGATTGTGTTAGCATGAGGTGCTACAAGCTTCATGGCCTCATATTCGTCTTCATCGTCAGCCTCATCTTCATTGGTCTCTTCGTTCTCATTGACGTTCACAGGGAAGACGGTGTTGGAAGTAACACCGTCAGGGGGTGTCTCAGGGTCAGCATTGTAACAGTCGATGGTAGCGCATACATGCCACTTTGCAGCGTTCTTGGTTATCGCCTGAGCCTTGTGTGTTATCTTTGCAGCACTTCGTAAGCATATGAATAGGCCCGTGATGAGCCCCACTGAGCTTAGCTGCCAAAACGAAACATAAATGCAATTATCAACAGCGAACACAAGAACACACTGTGCTCAAGTAAATTGAAGGCAATATGTAGTAGTTCGACTCATCTATCACAAAATTTGATTTGTTCAGAAACAGAGTTTATGAAGAGAAAGATCTATGACAATAGGAGATCTACAAACTTTACAAAAACATCACTACCATTGTTTTATGGTTCATTTGTCAAGTAGCACAACTAATAACTATAGTCCATGTTAGTTAGGATTTTAGCTGAAACCCCAAAGGAAGTAAAAACAACTTACCGCTAGCTCTCCAGCATTGAAGAGATTAACATCCCCATGAGGCCGGGTAGTCAGTAGCAAAGCTGCAAACTGGCTGGCGGTAACGATAATCAGTCCTGCAACAATGAACTTCCTGAACCTATGACTTATAACTGTGAGCTGCCTCCTGATTTTGAGATGCTCCTGTAACACGGTAGCCACATCCGACTCCTCTTGGAAGACGGTCACAAAATCCTGGAGCCTCAATATCTGCAGAAAGCAGATTAAACGGAAGAGCACGCAGACTAGGAAGAAGATGGCTGTGCGATAAATCCAAGATGCCAGCTCCAACGTACACGCCACCACATCACTCGCCACTGCATTGCCTAAAAAGGGGATCCTTCTTGCACCCGCTAAGTACCACCACACTTTGTACCTATAATGATATAATTGCTAGACTATTCAATCAATGTGATTATATGTATAGTCTTTTAAAAGATGAAGCGTGGCGCCTGAAATTCAAATAAATTTTCAGTTTTCATGTTAACGGATTTGAAGCTTTCATGTTTCATGAGAAATCATTTTCTCTACCTGGATCTACATAATTTCAGTAATTTGCACTATTTTTATAACTAGAGAAGATGCTCATTGTCAAAGTAATTCTTACTCACTCTTGTAGCATTTAACTCTTAAAATTCAAATGATCAATCTTGTTTGTCGCAAATCAAAACATTTGCAAATTCATAACCGAAACATAATCATATTCAGAAAAAAAAAAGGGAGAGGAATAACCGAATAATCACAAATTACTTGGTATATACTCTGAACAACAATGCATAATTCCAATGATTATGAAATTTCAATCAAGCATTTTATTAGTAAATGCTTGGATCTACCTGAAACTCCGGTGACAGTTTTTGGGGGTTTTTAAGTTTGAATTTAATTATAGACATACTGATATGAGCTAATTCAATTCCAAACTAATAGTCATAAAAATTATCACCAAGATTGAATAAGACTAAACTCATAATAAGTCATTATGCGAAACTGTAGTAATTAGTTCTAGAAATGGTACTAATACACTGATTTCGTAGCATGAGTCAAAAACACTAACTAAATATTTAACCTTCGCGTCTAAAGAAAATAAAAAAAGAGAAGCATAAGCATAAAATTGCTCAGACTAGATATTTTTCCAGAAATAGTTCTATCTTCAAGCCATATTTATTTCAAACACTAATTTAATTCCCAAAAAAATAAAATAAAAAATTAAAGATCAGATTTTGCAGGAGAAAATGAATCACAGATATAGCATGAAATATTCTAAACAACAATAACAACCATGAAACTCAATTTGAAACTCATAATCAAAAAACACTGAATAGCTTCAAGCCTAGAAATTATAATCAAATTTCAGTGTTCAAATAAAACAAATTTGAAAATTTCAAAACTTTATTAGCAAATTTGCCCACGCCCCCTTTCAATGAAAGAAAAATTCTTTTGAAATTTAAATCATAATCAAGCACTATTAGCACTATTGACTATTGTAGCAAACAGTACTAAAAATTTCAACCACATTTTGCCTAAGAAAATAAAAAATTCAACCACATAATGCTATCTAATAAAAATCAAAGCATTAAAGAAATTTAAGCAAAAAAATTAAAAAAAAAATTACTCTGTCCACCCATAGCTCCAAAAATTAAGTTGATTACTTCTAAAATTATAGAGGGTTGATTCTGATGCACATTCCATTGAAAAGTGAGAATTTTACCCGCACTCTGCAAGAAAGCAGGGCAAGACGAAGAAGGACAGGATCCGAAACGATCGGTTGAGCTGCTCGACGTACCCGTGCTGAATCCTCTTGCTCTCCCCTCCAATCTTATCGAGAAACAAGAACCTCCTCAGCCCGTACTTCCTGTACGACGCCGACAGGCACAGGAACGACAGCCACGCGGCCGCCGTCATCGACAGCTGCACCACCGAGTCGTACGGCCGGCGGTGATCGGAGTACAAGAGGACGAAGTGAGAGACCATGGGGACGGCGACGGCGAGGAGGAAGAAGAGGGCCCAAGAGAGGAGGGCACGCCACGTGCTGGACTGGTCCAGGCACATCCACCGCATGCAGGATCGGAAGCTGCGGAGCTCGTCGTCGGCTCGAGAGAGGCACCGGTCCAGCGACGACGGCGATGATTTCGACGGGAGGAGGGGGTCTTCGTTGCCGCCGCTGTGGGCTCCGCCCCAAGATCCCTTGCCCATTGTGGTGGCGTTTGGACTGTTGAGGTGAGATTTTGGGTGATTGGGAGCTTAAATAGTGGGGAGCTGAGATCGGAGAAGTGGAGGGGAAGGGATCGAGAAGAGAGGAGGTGGATTTTTTTAATGGAATTTGATAAATTTTTTTTTTTTTTCGATTTGTGAGGTGTAATGGAGATGATTGGGGTTTTGGGATCCAGAGTTGCTTCTAGGGAGGAAAACAGCGGGGGAGGGAAAAGAATAAATAAATAATGAATTAAATACTAAAATGGGAGGGGAAGAAAAAAAAAAAAAGACAGAGGACGTCCCACGACAAGTCACTAACTTGCTCCGAGTTTTTTTTTTTGGCTTTATTAGGCTTTAATCATAAGGGATTATGCGCTTTTAATTTCCGATTAAGATTCACTAAACAATAACTAAATTTTTTATTCTAAATACTTAAAATACTTGAAATATGATTAATCATAAACATAGGTCCAGAGTAATCATACAAAGCAAGTGTCATGATTAAATTCTTAAAATATATATCTAGCTTTTTACTTAGACCATTATGTTTGCTGCTACTCATGTCCAAACAAATTATTGTGCCATGCCATTTATTTAGAAATTTGCCTGTGCTGAGCCCGGAAAATAAATAAATTGCCCATGCATGCAGACCGAATCACTATTCCTCCTCCTTTGAGCATAGGAAAAGCATTGGCAAGGTGAAGATACATGGGCTATTGCTAATTTAGGAATGAAAATAAACGGATCCAAGAATTAATTCTCTGTCAATTCAAGATTTTAAATTAAGTAGATATATTTTAATCTTTAATTTCAAATTTTTTACTAGATACGGAAACCACTACATCCTCATTATTAGAAGAAAATACAAAACAAAAATTAGGGTCTCATGGGAGGCCCTTGTGTGGAATTCAGTTATTTCTGTGTTGGAAGGTAGCGCTTAGGACATCATTTTATTCTCTTTTCTGAGTGTTACTGGTGGGGGTATTATCCACTTGTTCGAAATGTTTGACTTTTGGTTTTATCATTTGTACAGGTTCTAGCTCAGCATACTTGGAGGGAATGGAATATGTATGGACTCAATTTTTCAAGAGAGAGCTCTTTTTTGTGATTAAGATTGTGTGATCGGAAAATTTTTCTCGTCATTTTGTTAATCTTATAATGATAATGTTTTCGAGTGTAACTATGAAAAACTATAATCTCATTATTTGTTCTCAAAGTATATATATATATATATATATATATATATATATATATATATATATATAAATGAATGAATGAATGGAGGAGGAAAAGAAGAAAAATACAGAATAGATTCGGAGAGACTGGAGTTAGGCAAGCGGACACATGATACGTTGACGCCGCTCATTGGAATAATTGCCTCGAGCGGCGCAGGTCAGGTGATCTGCGAACAGTACGCACCACGCGTCTCGTCATCACGGGCCTGACGGCGCTAATGAAGGAAAAGAAAATAATTTTAGAAAAGGATATTAAAGAGCCTCAAAATTTAATATCTCATACAAATGCCGACTCACCGTGGCATGATTGGCTATTATTATGTTACAGCTGTTGGGCTACTCAGAACCAGCCGAGGATCCATCTCACACGGGATCCATGGGCCCAGCGAACGCGATTTTTTTTTTTTTTTTTTTTGGGCCCTTAGCATTTAAAAATTTCAAAAAAAAAAAAAAACAAGAAAAAAATAAGAGAGAGATGGCAAATACGCGTCTGGCCAAAGGCTAGCTCCTCGTAGCTCCGCTTTCAGAATACTTAATTTTGTGTGGGCAGATTTTAGAATACTTAATTGATTGAGATTGAGATTTGAGCTTATCCAATACTCGAATTGAGTCCAATCAGAATTCAAAATTCAAGAGAATTAAATCAAAATTAAATATTTGATTAGAATTCTTGATGAATACAAAGAACTGCTATTCATATTCCTATAAAAACTCTCATAACCAACAAAAGTCTATAAATACTATCTTGGAGAAGATTTTAGAATCTTTTTGATCTTTTGGAGTTCTAGTTACGCGTGAGAATTTTGAATTCATTGAAATCAGCAGAGAGAGAAGTTAGGACCGACCATCATCTTCTTCAAAGAAAGAAAATCTTCATATCGGATCGTCAAAAGGTTCTACTGTATAGATTTTAGCGCCACGTTAAAACCCACTTTCATTGTAAAAGAAAGTGATAAAATATAAATCATCTCGTTTGTTTTTCTATTGTTCCTCTTTCTTTATAATTAAAGTAATCAATGAAAAAAAAAAGCAAAGACTTTTTACAGAGAACAGCACATGAGATGAACAATTAGTAACTAATGACTGAAGCTAATTTGGAAGGATTAGAACCTAACATGCTTAATTAATATCCAGTTCCGTGCAATTGTTGGGATGATAGCTTTTGAGTCATTGCTTGCGTTCGAGTAGTGGATGGCGATTTACGAAAATGAGAGGTGTGCCTAGTTGGATACAATGAACTCGGTGTTTTGAGTAGGTTCAGCATAAAATTTCAACATTGTTATACTATATACTTCGTTTAGATATCTATTTTTAAACTCCGATTTTGTAGAGTTTAAGACGATATAAAATTTCGAAATTTGAATTTCACTTAAGAGTGAATTTTTCTTTTCAAATTTCATTGTGAAACTCTCGTTTTCTGAACTAGAGTTTGTATATATATATATATATATATATATATATATATATATATATATATATATATATATAAACTTCACTCTTGTAAAACATAAGTAAAACCAGAATTTATGAACTCTGTAACTAACCAAACAAGGCTACTTAGTTTTCCTTGACCTGTGTCTCAATAGAGATAAGAATGGACAGATCTAAGGGCTAATTTTTGACCTGTCCTATTCAAATTTTCTATCTTTTAATTCAAAAATTCGAATAAGACAGGCTAAAAACTCGTCCTGAAATCCATTCATTATCATCTCACCTGGCTAATTAAAAAATAAATATGTGAGAGGCATCATGTTCAAGTTCAGAGTACATATATTGTAAATTATAAATAAATAAATAAATAAAAATAAACAAAATAAAAGCAATTCATGAATTTCTCGACTACGAATAGATTTAACATTTTAGTAAGAATAAATAACAAATAACACTCCATGATTGAAGCACCTTTGGTAGGATTAGGTAAAATTATTACCTAACCATGCTTAATTAGCGTATAAGTTTCCTGCAATTTTGTGGGCATGGTTGCTCATGACTCACGAACCTCGGATGAAAGGCATAATTAATTATCAGAGATCAAGCTTCCGTGTCTTTTCATTATGAAGTGGACAGCGAGAGCTAGGGGTGATAACGGACGAATACATCAGCCAATATTTTGGCTGGGCTAGGTTCGTTGACTGTAGAGCTACCAGTTAATAATGCCTATGAATCGAGAGTTTGACATGAAAACGACGAATATAGTCGGTAATATGTCCAGAAGATCTTGGACAGACATGAAAACGACGTTCACCTGTTTTTATTTCATATACCATGATATGATATCTTGGACATGCCTATTATCGGAGAGAGAGCGTCTATGTCTCTCGGAAGATCAGGACACAGATGAGGAGTTGCAGGAGCGACAGGGCCTCGCGGACAGTGACTGAGGGAGCACTCTATTGGCCGTCGACAGTCCACTTCTAGTAGAAATTTTTGGATGTTATTTTGATTTGTATTCTGCCCTCTTTATTTTGTTTTGTTGTTGTAAGGCCAAACTATTAATACCTACGAGTGTTATTTGGTTTTTTTGTTATGACATTTGATGTAAAACAGGTGTTCTGTTATTTCTCATTAATAGAACGCGAGAGGCAATTGCTCACCGTTTCAACCTCAAAAAAAATATGTCCAGACGTCAAGTCTTCAGCATTCAGCACACACCTGAACAATATAGCAGCATAACTGATGAGATGAGAAAGCAGAGATTTTGACTTATCGCTCCGAAAGATAAACAGGTGAACGTGTACCTGGGTTATTTGAACACCTTAAGACTTGGCTTTTGACTAGTGTACCGCTGTGTTTATGTTATTCACAGGGACGCTGTGAAATTTCAAGTAAAGGGAGGTATCTGCTTTAGGAAGATTGTTCAAGTTTCACGCGACTAGAGGAGGGTCGGGGTCAGCTCGTCCGTTGTCATGAGAAGCATTAATGAAAGTGTTGCTTTCACCTGCGTAAAGCTCTCAAAATGAAAGGAGAAATAGACTGATCACAGTGAAGAAGGAAAGAACAAGTAAAATAAAATACGACAAGTGAAGTAGGATCTTCAAGGGTTACTCGCACAGACAGTTGTGGATTGCCTGGGATATTTTGGGCAGCTTTCATTGGGAAAGGCATAGCTGACAATCCTCCCTCCCGCTGATTCCGATGGCCCCCGTGGTTACGGACGAATACTGACGTGGCCGGTGTAGGGAACCCAGGAGGGCGATGCTAACTCAATCACTATGCGCCTCATCAAGAGCGGACCAAGACATTTGAACCAACAGGGACAGACCTATTCTCAGAGTTGAGGTATTGGGACTGTTAGTCGGGGTACTGTGCACGAAACGCCCTTGCCGTGGTGGAGCTCCCTACCTAAAAAATTATAATATTCTATATTATATCTTACATATAAATTTATGGTATTAAAATAGATATTTTTATTCTATAATTTTTATGCAAATTTCTTTATCTTCATTGTGAATATACCGCAGATCCGACTACTACCTGGCCCGAACCTGGGCTCCGAGGAGAAAGCCCTCTGGAATCATGATAGGCCTAAACATAAAACCAAAACTAATCTGACACAAAAACTTAAACTGATGAATACATGCCACAACTTTGTATTAAAATTCAAAGACTTTCTTCGTCCTGTCCAATATAAGACTATACTCATATATGAACACACCTTACTCATTACAATATAAATGATATCTTTTGAAATTCTATGCAATTAATTTTTGAAGTTTAAAAAAAACTAAAAAAATTATTCAAGAAACGAAATTTTATCTTCACTCAATTAACTCAATTAATAAGCTATTCATCTTTGATAATCACATTCTTTATAAATTAACATAAAAAATTGATGAAGGCGCAAAGTCATAAATTTTCAAGACAAAGTTGGTCCAACGCAACGCCTCATCTTAAGAGGTGGCTCTTTTTTTGTTATTTTTATATACTATTGTTTGGTCCACCTGCATGGAACCACCTTTTTGAATTATATTGTTCCGTTGAACTTACATTAATAGAACGTGAAGAGCTATCCTCATCGTAGTGACTTTAAAAAAAAATTTAGACAAGGAAATAGATAAAAGAAATACAGTACACAACAAGCACACAAATAAATGAAAAAGGAGGCAAAGAAAAGGGAGTATTTTCCTGTTCTGCCACTAATATAATAAAAATTATTTTACAGAAATTTTCAATATAGTATCACGTAAAGGGGTGAAATCTTGGCTTGTAATATTTCAAAATTTTGAATTAAAAAATAAAATTTTTATTATTCTAATTCAAATTTTTAAATACAATGGACCAATAGTTAGCTCTTGAACCCGGCCATTCTCGAAAATAAAATTTCTATCCTCCAGATACACTCCTTTCTTAGAGGTGAATCTGTAAATATTGCCTTGACAAAGTTCTCAGTTAAAAATAAAATGAAATAAAACAAAGTAGGATATTTAAAAAATTCCCAAAAATGTTTTATAGGTTAACTTGTAAAACCTATGCAAAAATTCCATGAAATGTGTCTTTGCGGTACTCAAATACATATAAATACAGAACTAAAATTGCAGCGGAATTTCAATTTGAACTGTTGCGAGTTGATGTAAACACAACTTAGAGGTTCCAGTAATTAGCCAATAATGGAACAGCCTGATGCATGTAACTATTATCATCACAAGGGATTATAAAATATTCACACTATGAATCATGTTGAAGAACTAAGGCTTAGTTGGCAAATTGAATATATTTTCTAATATTGCCATGAACTTTATGCAACCAGAAACTTTTGCTATGACACTTGCCAGAACCCTGAACAGGGTTATCGGGTTCATTGTGTGATTATCCATAATACTCATAGCTGAAATAGTCTCATATAAGATATGAGACACGAGAGAATATGATTTAAAATGATTTCTATAAATCTATAAAGTAATCGTAGCTAGTCTTTTTAAGAGAGAAATTTGTTGTTGATTATTAACTATTTTAATTCTTATTATTCTACCGAAAACTATCATATTCCTATGAGAATATGTTGTCATCATTCCATTACCCAGTTTATGGATATAGGGTATTATAAGTGGTATCAAAGCTAGACACAAGCTGGATGTGTACGAAACTAGGTATCATATGGAACTAAATATTATATGGAATAAAATGTTACACAAAAGTAGAGACCACCTCTTAAATCTGTAGGAGCCATTGCCCCTCTGATGAGAACGTCATACTCTAGAAGGGGGTTGATGTAATACCCCTGGCTCAAGACAAAAGCTGGTGTGATTTATAATGATTCCCATAAATCCATAAAGTAATTATTTATTATCTTTTTTTAGGAAGGAATCTGTGGTTGATTATAAACTATTTTGATGCTTCTTATTTTAGTAAAGGCTTAACATATTCCTTCAAGAATATGCTGTCAGTATTCTGCTATCTAGTTTCTGGTGCAGGACTTTACATTATCTATACACGGCATGCACAACTTTCAGTAAGACAATGTATGAAGGGCATAGATTTAGTTGGTATTGGTATTTGATACCATGAGGAACTTTGGAACATTACTAACGCCATTCTAAATCTCTGATAATTATAATGTAATATTTGTGTGCATATGGACAAAAAAGAGATACGTGTACATTTATGTCAGTAAAACTAAATGTTACGAGAATAGAAATATTTTTTTGTTCACAAAAAGAAAAAGAAAAAAGGAAAGCAGGTTACATTAACTAAGAAACACGATCACCATTCTATTTTTTTTTTTTTGCATAATAGCAGTTTATAAAAAATGGAAGTTAAAAAAGTACTAAACTCCTGGTTAGCAAACTGCAGATGAAAATTTGTGAACTACAGTTTGCAAATTTATATCTATGAGTCGCAATTATCCAAATTTTCATGGATAATCTACAGCAGCTACAAAAATGGACGTCCATTTGAATGTAAATGTCACAAATACCTGTAGAAATATCTTGCAAACTTATGCCTTTTGCTAACCTGCATAAAGATAAATAAATTGTGAATTAGATGTTAATTTCAAGAACAGAGTACTGAGACTTTATGGCTACTGGCTGAAATCTCATATTAGGAGATAAAAATGAATACCAGAGCCCGTGGCAACTGGAAATATCAAAATTAATTAGAAGTTCATGATAGAAAATAGAACAGCAAGATTGATCATGGTGGAAAAAACATCATCCATAAGCTAATCTCTAGACTAAATGGCAAGATACTCGCACTATAAATAAATATAAAACATCAGATGGGAGCTAATTCAAAGTTTTTTTCTTTTTCCTCGTAAAAAAGTGCTGTAGCCTAATTAATAACCAAGTTAAATCCCATGATCAACATTGTCGGGAATTGAACTTGGAGTCATCCTCATGGAAGCAATATGGGGTGATAGCGGCAGGGCCGGTTAAGAGGAAAAAGTGTGTTTATCCTTATTTTATTTCCGTCCTTCGTGTATGAATGTTTGAGATCACTATTCACTACTATCCAAAACATTTGAATATTCTTTTCTCATCTTCCCCCTTTCTTTTTTCTTCTTTTTCCTTCATTTTTTAATTTTTCCTAACGAAGTACATTGTTATTCAAAATGCTTTCAAGTTGGCAACAGGTTGATTGCTACAGATCACATGCTGAAAGGTGAAAATGTTGAACAAGGGCCAATATGATGGTGACCTAACTCATAATGCGAATCAATTCAGAAGAAGTAGGCTTGTGCCATGCCTCAAAAGGATTAACACAATCAATTTGAAACCATCGTTCACAGAGAACAGTAAGAAGTTGAAAAGTATAAAGATAAGATCAAAAGGAAGCGCTTGTGGAGACAAGGTTTAGAGGCGATTTCCAGTGATCTCCGGTGGAAACTTACATATATATATATATATATATATATATATATTTCATATGGGATTATTGTAGGTGAGCCGCCAGTTCAGGAAAAATTACGTGAATTAGCGGCAAAACTATAATGATCCAATGATTTTCCTTCATTTTTTTTTAACAATTACTATTTCTACCTTCTTAACTTCTTTCGGATTAAATTTCAGAAGTCTTGAAGTTCATTTATCCTTTCATCAAGTGCATGCAAAATGTTTTATTCATTGAAAACCGTTAATTTTGTGTTAACTTGATGGAGGACCAAATCAAAATAAAACCCAAGAAATTGGGTATGAGTGAACCCTAAAGGGTCGAGATCATAATCCAAAAGAAATTTTTTAAAAAAAATTATTGAAGATAGTGGAAATGAACTGTAACTCAGGTAACTTGCGTGAGCTGTCAGCTCATCTCTCTCTCTCTCTCTACATATATATATATATATATATATATATATATATATATATATATATATATATATATATATATATATATATATATACACACGCGCGCGCGCGCACACACGCGCGCGCGCACACACACACACACACACACACACACACACACACACACACATATATATATATCAATGTTTAAAATAGCGATAACGATAACGGTAATGTAATGTTTTGCTTTTGTTAGGTTATGTCGCATATAGCGTAACGCATAACGTAGGTTATGCAATTTCCTATTTATTTAATAAAAATAAATATAAAACTATATAAAATAATCTTTATAAATTGAAAAATAAATTTAAAAAATCTAAAAAAAATATATAACCATTTTATAATACATAATCTATTCTAATTTTATATTAAATTTTATAATAATTTTCACATTTATCTTCATAAATTATATTAAGTCGCAACCATAATTCCAGTCATCATCTAAACAAAAAAAAAACAAAATTACAAGTTTTTATTTTATTTTCAATTATTATCATTATTGTAATTTATATTTTCAAATATTCAATTTATCTTATTTGTAATTGTTGATTTTAGTTCAGTTAAAAATTCAATAGAATCAACAAGTATGATATTTCAGCAACCAGATATGAATTACAACAAGCGAATAAGGAAACAATTACTAATTAGCAAGTTAGTAATTCTATAAGCAGTCAAACAAGCCAAATCAAGTAATAAAATTTCAGTAATTCGCTAATAATTAAAATAATAAGCAACACAAATATAGATATTACTAAAAAAAAATACTAGTAAATAACGTAATTTAACGTAACGTTACGTAATATAACTTAAAATAGCATAAAAAGCGTACTGTTACAGTGCACCAAGTTATTTTCAGTTGTTACGTAGCGTCGGAGTTTCGTTAGGTTACGTAACGCAATATAACAGGTTTCATAACGCGTTATTTTCAACATTGATATATATATATATATATATATAGAGAGAGAGAGAGAGATAGAGAGAGAGAGAGAGAGAGAGAGAGAGATGGGGGTTGAGTAGTGTGAAGGATCGCAGTGAGATCTGAAGCACATTTCGCTCAACAGTTTTCTAGGTTACATTTCACTCAAGGGTTAGAAAGAGTACTTGGGCTTGGTTATCAGAAGTACAAGGAGGAGAAGAGAACAGGAAAGGTGAGGAAAAAAGGCAACATAAGAGATAAGGACATGAGGGACTGTGTTAACCATTCTACCATGTCTAACATACACCCAAACCGGTGAACAGTATTTTTGAATAATATAGGTACGAGATCTCACTCGTTCATTAATCCGGTATTAAAACTAATAGTATTTTATTCTTCACAAGAGACCAATTTACCTCAACAGGCACCTTGAAGGTATAAGAGGAGAACACGTATGATTAATACATGGGTAGCTTGAGGTCTAGAGTCAACCAAGATCCCTGTTAAGGTCATCTAGACCAGGCCTCACTCTTCATCTTGCCACAGGTCAGACGTATAAGAATACTGTATTTGCCAAATCAGTCAGACAAAGGTCATCTTCAAATGTCAAACCATGGTCAACAATGACAACTCTTAGTAGAAATTAGACAATCATCTCCGCGCAATGAAGTATAGCCGTCCAAGATGAGTTAACCTTAAGTAACTTATGAGCTCAAATCATGTCAGACGCATATATAGTCTTGATAAATATGCAATGTTGCGATGCCGCATACCCATTCATATATATTGTAGCCTAGCCTTCCTAGTCATCATTGGCTAGGTATATAGATGAACAAGATATAGCCAATAGGTTTATTGGATATACTTGTATGTGTCACGCTCCGCTACCGATATCTGGTACAAGTACGTACAAGAACCGGCTACATATTCGGTTTGAATATACTAAAACCTTTCGGTAGAATAACACAGGAATTAAAATAGTTTATAATTAGCCACGGATTCCTCCTCTAAAAAGACTACCTACGATTATTTTATGACTTTATGGAAATCATTATAAACTATTGTAACTCTTGTCACACATCCGATGTGAGACTATTGAGCTAGGGATATTACATTCCCCTCCCCCCTCTTTTAGGATCTGATATTTTTGTCAGAGAGGCAAAGGAACACGTTAACACTTCACTAAGCGATGTGGGATTTTAGAGCTTGCCTCCATGAATTTCTAGAGGTGACTCTCATGGATTCAGGAAGTGGCCCTCATTTCTGTGTGGCACTTTATTCCATGTGGCACTTAGTTCCGTAAATTTTTGGCTCAAACCTGACTCTAATACCACTATAATACCTGCCACACCCAGTTACCGATATAAGGTACATGAGTATGTACAAATATTGGCCACATATTCAGTTTAAATATGCTAAAACCTTTCGGTAGAATGACACAAGAGTTAAAATTGTTTAAGCTCAGAAAAAAAGCTGATACAAATCAGATATCGTTGAACAAGACCAATGGGTTGAGTGAAAAAGAGTTTGACCTCAATTTTAATTCCTTCTTACATAAAAATAAAACAAAAAGAATATATTACTCAGATTAATACTTATTTTGGCATATTAGCTGATCTATTCTATTAACTAATGTGATGCTAAATAGGTTTTTATCAATATGTGCTATAGCATTCTCTTGTATATTCGTATATGTATTACAGTATTAAGTCATTTTCATACTCTACCAATTCTAGTACCAGTATCAATGTTTTCAAGCAAATGATAATGCAGGTTGACATTGATCAAAATACACATTTAGAAAACTAGAGAATATTTCACACATATGAGACGTTGAACAATATCACTCATACATGTGAACTTTATTAATGTTATATTCACAATCAAGGATTTAAATATCAGCCATAACAAATATATCAATTGGAAAAATTTGAATATCAGATATCAGGGATAGTTAGTGAATATCGAATATCATCATACTATAAATACACATAACCTCATGTCTTATATCAAATATAAATAAAATAATGCATGCATACATATATAAAACTATGTAAAATGTCATATACAAAATACGTGTTTATGATAAACTTACCTCAATGACTTGTTTTGAACATATGAATCCATAATCATAACCAACTATAGAATATTCACAAATGTCATATTGTCACATCGCTTGAATTAGGCTTAATCTGAAAAAAAAAATTCCCCCCAATAATAATAATAATGATTTCAAGTGCTTTTTTGAGCCCACGCTTGCACCCTCTATACAGAATCTGACCCATTATGTCATCGATATACGCCCAAAAACCGATAACGCTATGGAAGGTGCAATATCATAACAGATATCGTCCAAAAATGCTATAAATGACTGCTATATCCGATAAAGTGATGCTATTTAAAACACTGTTCACAATGTATAAGTATTCTAAAATTTTTGAACTTGCCTCATCCTTGTATTATATCATATTATATATGTATTTTGTGCATGTATTTAATATATATATATATATATATATATATATATATATATATATATATATATATATATATATATATATATATATATATATATATATATCCCTGCTATACCCATGCCCTATTTTTTCAAAATTTGTCACATCGCTATGTCCATATCTTATCGTAACCATATTCTATATCTGTGTCTACACTTCACAGCTTACACTGAACCATACTAGCATAGATTGAACCCAGTACATAAGCTGGTCAGTAGGAACAGGTACTTAATTAGTTATGTAGTTTTACAAGCTCATGCACCTTATGAAACCCTCAATTCCCTAGGCTATGAGGAAAGGTGAAGATACTAAACTCTGTTGAAAATTGAGTTCGTTAGTGAGGCATGATTCAACCAATACAGCCAAACAAAAAGACATTTGAATGCCAGTGCATGAAGTAATTAACAAAATTATATCCATATGTGCCGTAAAAGCTGATGCATGAAGGGCCCTACTTAAAGCTCTTCTAGCTGACCCAAAATGTGAAGTATATAGAGGGTGAGGTATTATCAGTGCCCAAAGCATATTCAGTTCAACAAACCAAAAACCCTCCTCTGAGCAAGATTCACAAACAAACCCTACTTCTGATAAGAAAGTCATGCTACGAGAGTTTAGTAGTCAACATCTAAATAACAAACAACATATTATCAATTATGATACTAATTATACTAAGAGTCTAAGAGAACTCTGAATAACAAACAAGCATACTTATTCCACTTTCCCTTTTTTTGGTGATGAGGTTGTTAATGATTGTGAAAGGGAGGGGAAGATGAAGGGAGATGGAGAAGGTAGTGGGCTTGTTATTATTGGCTTTGGGATGGATACAAGCTACAAGCCTGACATAGAATTCTAGTTAGAACAAGGATTAAAAATCTGACAACAGAAAATTGCTGACTCCCCTGGTTGTAAGGATCTCAGTCTAATACAACAAATTAAAACCTTGCAGATAATGTAGACTGATCTAACAGAAATAAGAAAGCTTCAATCGTAAATTTCTCGGGTGAATTGTCTTTTTCCCTCCATTCCTCTAGTTCCAGTAATTCCAACTACATTGCACCAGTCTTTCTAATATTCATCCATCTTTGTTGCACATGAACATGCTCCAATCATCTCAAAGTATTCTTCCTCATCATATCCAATGTTGAAGCAATCTCTTCATTTTATACTTTTTATGTATACGTTCATACAATTTTACCTTTTAGTGCATTGTCATTCTTCCATCTCAACATCTTTCGAAGTTATAGGATTATACCTCCCTATTGCTTCCCATGTCCTAGTTGTTCAGGCACCTCATTTTATTTTGATATTGGACTAGGCCCTCTGACCAAAATAAGTATGCACTAAACCCTGCAGATCTTTTTTTCATTTGGTTTGAGCCCCTTTGTCCTTTTTAAGGACAAAAATACCCAAAAGGTATAAACAAAATTAAAAAAGAGATCAAACCTAAAATGTACCTCCCTCCCTATCATATTTTAATTTCTATATTTATTTATGAAGTAATTATTTTCAATTTCCAGTTGTACAAAGAAATAATTATTTATTTTACAAAAATATAATTTGATGGTTAAAATAAATTTATAATTTGTCAAGCAATAAACATAATTTGATTATTATGACCACTTAATTTGCCCGTAATAAAACAACTCTATATCTTGTCCGTAAATTATTTTTGGTTGAAGTTTAATCGAGTATTTATACTCTACTTTAATTATTTTCATCAATCTCTCTTCAAATTAATAAAACTTCCTACAATAGTGATAAATTATTTGTATATACCAATAGGAAAATAATTCTATATCCAATATATAGTTTTTCATTTAATTTTCTGTTACTATTTCAAATAAACCTTTTACATCACATATACTCATTTAACTAGTTAGAATTGTTTTTAATTTAACCTACTGTTTTTCATGATATGTACTACATCTAATAGTAGCATGCTGTCCTGGAACAATATCTACTGTTTTTGTTTTAAGCTTTTAACATACTACTATGTATTTTGCTTTTAATTTTTACTTATTGTTTTCAAACATGTACACCAATTTTTCTTGAAAATAATGATATAAATAATTCAAAATAATATATTTTTCCTCCTTTATATATATATATATATATATATATATATATATATATATATATATATATATATATATATATATATATATAAAATATAATACGAAGAAAATAAGTAAAAGAAAATATACGGAATTTTATATTATAGAACGATATTTAAACCAGGTAGAGATTTTGTAAATTTGTAAGATGTTACATTTGAAAACATTGATAAACGATAAATGAAAATGAAAATTTAAAAATTTCTTCAGGGAGAAGTTAAAAGAATTAAATTTTGTTTTTCTATTTGAGTCAATGGAACATTCCATGACATAAAATTCTTGTACAACATGTTCAAAATATTATTATGATTACTTTTCATAAATTCTCTTTTTACCTTTAGATTCTTTTTACAATATTGGGAGGAGAGAGAGAACTACACGAAATAAAGATAGAACAGAGAGAGAATTGGAGAGGTGGGTGGAAGAGCATTGGATAGAATCAATGAGAGAGAGAGAGAGTAGTGGGGAAGTGTATCAACTAATGGTTTATGGTATCAGAAATTGGCAATATGCAACTGTTCGCATCAGTAATACGAGATAAAGCAGTGAAATATTGGCAATATTGGTGTATATGTCGTATTGGACACCTCAAAACCTAATATTCTCTTTGCATATTGACATCGGCCAACATTTAAAACATTGGTTAAGACTTAAAGAATATGGTCAATCTAATCTTACTAACCATCACTAAAGAATGCAGAAAACTGTATTGAACCTGATAGATGCTCATTGGGAAAATAGCCTGGTCAAAGTAATCATAATAAAAAAGCTTATAAACCATATAATCAAGCCTATACAACATTAAAGGTAAATCATCTCCTTCTGCCAATATCTTCATTACATACAAGTTTAAAAGATGGATCATACAATTCAATAATGCAGTGCATGGTGGAGGAAGTACAGGAAGATAGACTATTCTCTCAGATAAGTGTAAGATCTAGTGAAGTCAAATGGAATTGTATGATTAAAAGGTTTGACTAGTTTAATAATAAATAGATGGAGATAATAGACCTCAGACAAATGGTAAGGACTACTCATGTATGATAAATCAGTTCATGTTTCTTGCAAAATCTAGAGAGCACGGAAACACCTTACGCAATCAGTGGCTTGTGTAGGCAATCTCACCAAGAAAGCCAAAGTTTACACAACTTACTTGTATCTGGTTTTGAAGTAAAAAGAAAAGCAAACTGGACCAATAGAAAATAGTAACTATGTTCTAATTAAGAACAGAGCTTAGTTGCATTAATATAAGTTGGAGATGTTGTACCTAATAAGTAAAAAAGAATAGCTTGATAAAAGCTCAGCGAAATTTAATCTTCCACAATGAAACTCGTATCCTAGAGGTTTCTGAGAATATGCCCCCGCAATTGAAAGGATACTACCACTAAAACTTTATACCACTGAATTTGTTGTTTGGCCTGAATAAGGCTCACAGATCTACATCCTGTGCATCCTAAAAGGATAAAACAAGCACAAACACGTATTTTGAGATTAAGAGATTTGCAAAAGTTGCCAGTTGTTATAACAACTTGAACAAAATTCACTATAGAATAGAAAAATGCATGCTGTCTTAGAGTTCTTTGTAGGAAATATGAATAAATAAACCATTATAAACAGTTCAAACATTGAACCAGAAGCGTTCAGCAATTAGACCATGAAGCTGAGTTGTTTAACAATTTAATTTGTTAAAACTCCTTATTTGACTCATTAAACAGATTAAAAGATTAAAGAGAAGTTGAATCAACTAGCTTGGTCACTTTCAAGCAAGGTTTTAAAAAGTAGCTTGGTCACTTTCAAGCAAGGTTTCAAATATCCACAGATAATGATATCTATTCTGGTTTATTCAATACAATATAGACCCTACTATATAGGTAACGATACAGTCGATATTATACTTATACATCTTATATTGCCAATAAGATGCACCTAATATTGCCTATTTCCCATACCATAAAACATTGGCCGATATCTATACCCATTCCGAAACTTTGAACCTTACTTTCAAGTATTTTAGTACAAATATAATCCATGAATCATTTGCGGATATGGAGTTGAGGTTCAATCATATAGAACTAGATTGACTACCAACTTGATCTAAGTGTAAACCCAAGAGCATGTACATTGTCTAAAAAGAAGATGCCATGCAGTTGGTAAGGACATTGAAGTTTGGACAGTTCTCAATTACAAATGAAAGTTGCAAAGCTGTTTATCTGGCTAATCTTAGTTGTCTTGAGATAAGAAAGTGAGAAACATAACTAAGGAGAGTCGTCCACATTTCCCAAAAAGAATATCTTCAGAGAACCTATAACATATGCAATGCATACACATGTTATAATTCTGTAGCCTATTATTGAATAACTTTAGTTAAAAAGCTTGTAATAACAAATTGAAGCTAAAAGAATTTCAACCTTGTGTACAACTAAAATATAAATACTGTGTGATATAATTTTGAAGCTTGTGCATGACAAATTTAAGCTAAAAAAGATCACTCTAGGCGCATTTATAACTAAAGTGCACCTTCTCTCTCCTTTCCTAATTTTTCCATTTCATATCCAATCTCTATTCCCACTCTCTATCAGAAAATAATTTCTACAAAACTAACAAAACTGCTCAATGAAATCTCCTGTTTACTAATTGCATTTCATAATTACAAGTCCACAAAAAAAAATAGGGGTATTTACAGATTTGTCCCTTAAATCTTTATAAATTATAATTTAGTCCTCCAAATCTTTTTATTTAGGATTTAGTCCCCCAAAGTCTTTAAGTTACTACAATTTAGTCCCCCTGCCTAACTTTTGTTAGGCCAGTTTATATTTTGGCCCGATTTTCCCGTTTTACTTCTGATTTCCTTCACTTAATTCCCCCTTACCTCTTCATCTTCTCTTCTCAGTTCTTACTGGGTTTCTCCCTTATTCTTCTCTTCTCTTTATTCATTTATTGGGTTCTCCCTCTCTATATTGAGACCAAATATATTATTCTCTACTAAATGTATTAAAACTAGAAATGAATTTATTGAATAGAATACCAAATGAGTATTCGATAAATTCATTTCTAGGTTTAATACATTTAGTAGAGAATAATATATTTGGTCTCAATATAGAGAAGGAGAACCCAATAAATAAATAGAGAGAGAAGAGAAGAACAAGAGAAACCCAATAAGAACTGAGAAGAGATGAGGAAGAAAGAAGGGGAATTAAGGGAAGTAAATCAGGTAAAACAAAAAAAATATTTTTTTGTCAAGGATACTAAATTGTAGTAACTTAAAAGAAGTTAGGCAAGGGTACTAAATTGTAGTAAAAGAAGTTAGGCAAGGGTACTAAGAAGTTAGACAAAAAAAATATAAACTGGTCTAAAAGAAGTTAGGCAAGGGTACTAAATTATAGTAACTTAAAGGATTTTGGTAACAAGATTTAGGGGACTAAATTATAATTTATAAAGATTTAAGGGACTGAATATCCCAAAATAATAATAATAATAATAAATTCACAAGCATTACGAAAAATATTTCTCTGTATCACTTGCTGGAACAACAATCAAAATAATCAGAGGGAAAAAAAAGATACCACCTTTACTGTGGAGGAGAATAACTGACGACGATCGGAGGGCGCAGTGATCTGCGCTCTTCATCCCTCTGCTTCCTCCCATCATACATCGCCTCCGTCTCCACCACGACCAATCTCTTAACCCAAATTCAAACAAATCAAATCCAAAATCACCAAAAAGGGAAAAAAGAGAAAAATGGTAAAGATATTTACGTATTACTTGATTGAGCATTCCGAGGAGGGAGGGGGTGTTGTGATGGACGACAGTGCGGTGGCAGCGGCGAAGGCGCATCGCCTCCAGGGTCCGGCGGTGGAGCTTGCGGGTCCCTGGGAGGTGATGTAGAGGCGGGGGCTCCACTCGATAGGGGCGATGGACTCGAACGCATTGAAGGCGCTCCCGCTCATCGCGATGAAAAGGGACCTAAAGAGACCTGGGGGTTTTGGTGAGACCTGAGAATTTTGGGCTTGCTCAGACCCTGGGCCGCCCATTCTCGTACGTTACAGAAACATTTGGTTACAGGGGAAATCTGAAGGCACACACAAATCATCAATTTAATCTTTTGGAAGAAGAAAAAATAAAAGAGAAATAAAATATTTATCTTTATGGAAGGGAGAAACAAAATAAAGTTGTAAAAATAAAATAATAAAGAAACACAATAAAGATGTGTTTGGTTCGTGAAAGTATTAGAAGTGAATAAAGAAATTGAAGAGTAACGTCTAAAATGGAAGTAATAAAAGAAACTTATTCTTATATTTGTTTGCTAATTTTTGAAATACGAGAATATATTAGGAAGTGAAGTTTATATTATTTAATTGATTAAATAAAATAAATAATTATTATTTTATTAGTTTTTTATATATAAATATAATTTTAGAATTGTAATTACGATATGCAAATAAAAACTTAATTTTTTGTCTAGATTCTCTACTGTCCAGAATTCTTCCAAGCCAAAAGTACAAGGAAGAAAAGTTTGGAAGTAAGATGCCACATAAACGCCACGTCACCATTTAGTAATTAACTTCCTACTTACTTTTTTGCCAAACAAACAATCGAAGTAGGGGAGTAAAGTGAAAAAATAATGGTACTATATAGGCTCTACATCATCATTTAAGCAGTAATTTCTACTTTCTAACTAAACAAATATATGAAGAAGCGAAAGCAAACTTAATTTCACAACTTTAATTTTACTTCCATGCCAACAAGCACATCTTACTGTGATGCCCTTTCAAGGACACATCCACCTTTGTTCTTGATAACTTAAGCTTTTCTAAGGGCACACCCTTGTTTTCCAAAAGTATCCTCTCCCCATCCCCACAACACCCCTTACCTGTCGCGGCCTTCCCCTCCACCAAATATCCTCCCTATGAAATTCTCCCTCCTCCCTCAAATCCCCTTTTCCGAATCTCCCTCTCACCATCTTCCCCTCCACAAAACACTCGTTTTTTGCGAATTCCCCCTCCATCGTCTTCCCTCTCCGCCAAAAACCATTTGGCATATTTGGTTCACTAGGGATGGATGTTTAGTAGGTTGTTCAGTCAGATATCGGAGTTTTCCGATCAAATCTGAAAATAGAAAGTTCCGACTATTGCTGAAATTTTTTTCTGATCAAACTCCAATCGATTTCTGTCGGAGTTGACAGTGGAGTTCGTTTTTGAACCTTTATTGGTCAAAAATTGGAGTTATCTGATCGAATCGGAGGGTAGAAGACTCCGGCCGCTGTCGAAAATTTTTTTTATCAAACTCTGATCAATTTCGATCTGAGTCGAGCCGGAGTCTACGGTCGTATTCTCCCCTATGGGTAACTATAATCTTCTTACCAAGAAGAGTGCACGTTGTTTGCATGGATGTAGTCTGACATATTTCATCATCGAGAAGGTCCACAGCTATTTTGGACCTTCGTGCTCAATTGAAAAACCTGTTCAAACGAGATGTGATCCTGTTGAAGGGAGTTTCTAAATGAGCACACCAATTTACCTAGTGAGTTTTTGTTTTTTTTTTTTATCCAAACTCAATACCGAATTGTTATAAATAACTAAAGTGGATTCACTAGAAAAAAATGGTGTGCTCATTTGGAAACTCCCCTATTGAACCATCTAAACCAATTGACTCTCTTCCTACCTATATTGGGTCTATAATACTGAATAGAGGTTTTTACATATCTGTCCCTTGCATCTTTAAAATTTTGAATTTAATCTCATAAATCTTCATGCATATAATTTAGTTCCCAAATCCTTTAAATTACCTCACTTTAGTCTCCAGTCATATTTTTAGCCCAAATTTTCCGTTATACCCCTGAGTTACTTTACTTTAATCCTCTCTTTTCTCTTTATCATCTCTTCCTCTTCTTATTCGGTTCCCCTCTCTATTCTTCTCCTCTCTCGCTTTTTCCTCTTTTTATTGGGTTTCCCTGAGTTACTTTACTTTAGATATTAACTAGGAGGAAAGAGAGAGATAGTAGAATAATGGAGAGGGGAATTTAATAAGAAGAGAAAGAGAAGAGGAAGAGAGAATAGATGACTAAATTGAAGTTACTTGGGGGTATAAAGGAAAATTTAGACAAAAAATATGACTGAGGACTAAAGTGAGGTAACTTAAAGGATTTAGGGGACTAAATTATAAATGTGAAGATTTTGGGGAGAAATTCAGATTTTTAAAGCTTTAAAGGACAGATATGTAAAAACCCCAACTGAATATTGCCACACAGTCTCTATTGTCCAGTAATATTATCATGCAACTCCAATTTATCGTTGTCTATACAAAATTTCAAGTCTTATTAATAAAGTTAGTATTTGCTTTGAAAAGCATTGCTGATTCAAGAGCTTTTTTTTTTTTTTTTTTTTTACTTTTTTGCTAATCAAGAATTATTATAGTTATTAGATTAGTTTAGTATTTAAATTACATTATCTTTTAGGGGTATTTACTGGTTTGTCCCTCATTTATATATTATTATTTAGTCCCCCAAATCTTCATATTTAGATTTAGTCCTCCAGATCTCTTAAGCTACTACAATTTAGTCCCCCTCCCTAACTTTCTTTAATTTTTGACCTGATATTACCATTTTACCTCTCTTTATTCATTCTTTCTGTTCTCCTCCTCTCTTCCTCCTCTCTTCTCTTTTTTTCATTATTCCTCCTTTCTCTTCCTTCTCTCTTCCTCCTCTTTTCTTCATTGGGAAAAGAGAGGAGGAAGATAGAAGGAGAAGAGAGGAGGAATAATGAAGAAAAGGAAAAGAGAGGAGGAAGAGAGAAAGAGAAGAGAGGAGAAATAATGAAGAAAATGAGAAAAGAGGAGGAAGAGAGTAAGAGAAGAGAGGAGGAAGAGAAAGAATGAATAAGGAGGGGTAAAATGGTAATATCAGGTTAAAAATTAAAGGAAGTTAGGGAAGGGGACTAAATTGTAGTAATTTAGGAGATTTTAGGGCCTAAATCCTAAATATAAAGATTTGGGGGACTAAATCATAATATAAAAAGATTTGAGGTACAAACGAGTAAATACCCCTATCTTTTATCTTGACTATCAAAATCTTAATTCCTCTCCAACTTATTAAATCCCATCGCAAAATCCTAAATCTATTTTTGTGGCTCATTAATTAAATATCAAAAAAAAAAAAAAAAAAAAAAAACTCATTGTCATTGTTGAAATATGAGGAAAGGAAATTTCTTACTTTTGGCAAAAATAAATAATAATTTATTGTGATTAATTATTCTATACCGCTTAATCTGTCTAAATATCTCGGCTATTTTATTCTTTTGCATTAGGTCAAAAACTTTGAAATAAATAACATCTATATTAAAACATCTTATATAAATAGGTATAATTCCATAAATATAAAGAGCCAAAAAAAGTCAAAAAAGTCAAAAAAAAAAAATCAAACTGCACTAAGAAATGGAAAGGAAAATGACAACAGAGAATATTACTTTTTGAGCACCAATTGCTCCAAACTAATGCACCTGTTTTTGCTGAGCAACAAGAGCACACGCCAACTTCTAACAGGATGATAACTCATTTTCAAAACCCTAGCTACAATCTCCAACCAGGCCCCATGTACATATCTAATTTCACCCAATCTAATTAAATTAAGCAACTCAATTCAAAATATCAATTCTTAATCCTAGATTAAGAGACCCAGACACACTAAAAGTATAACTAAATCCAAATCGAACCATCATTAAGATTATCATATTCAAGGACAGTTAGAGACCCCTTATCTAATCTCAGTCACTTAGGCTGTGTTTGGATTGAGGGAAAATGAAGGAAAAGAAAAAAAAAAAGAAAAGGAAAAGTTATTTTCACTGTTTGGTTAGAGGGAAAATTAGAGAGAAAATAAAAATGAAAGAAATTGAGAGAAAATGTGTTATATTTTTTTTCTTTTTCCTTTGCTTCATCAAATCTAGGAGAAAATGAAAGAAAATGAAAGTTGAGAGAAAAATAAAAAAAAGAGAGAAATTTTTACAGAAATTTCCTTGTAATTTTAGTCTCAAGATATTTTAAATTTTTGTGAAAGTTGGACCTTTTGATTATTATATATATGCTTAATTATTTAAGAATTAAAAATTATATTTAATATTAAAATTTTATATAGTTTAATTAGAATTATATTTTCCTCTTAATTTTCTATTGAGCAACCAAACATAAGAAACTGCTTTTTTCTAAAATTTCCTAGAGATTTTCTTTTTTATTTTCTTTCTAACCAAATATAAAAAAGGAAACCAATTTCCATATCATTTTCTTTCCGTTTCTCTTTCTTTTTCCTTTTCCTTTCTTTTCCTTCATTTTCCCTCAATCCAAACACAGCCTTATTAAATTGATACATGATTCATAACTTTTTAATACAAGGTACATATTAATGCAAATTATGCAGATACGATGTTTGTTAGGTAATTTAGTAAAGATTTAAATGTATTTTCTTTGAAAGGAAGTAGAATAAAAACAGTGGAAGTAAGACTATTTACACTGCTTCAAGTAATTGTTTAGTCAAAAAAGTAAACTGAAAGTGACGTAAGCTGATACCTACGTGACACCTTATTTCCAAAGAAGACAACCGAAGAATTTTTATTTATATATAATATTGCCATTCAAAAGTAATATTTGTAACTGTAAAAAACAACTAAAGTAAAAAAGAGTAATTTTATTTAATGGATTAAATTATTATTATAGTCAATTTCTTAATATATTTTTTTCTCTAGAAAATTAACAAATAAAGACAAGAAGGACTCTCGTTCTTTTACTTTTATTTCGAAATTTACTGTCTAACTTGAATCATATTTTCATTACTGATAAAGCTAAAGTAGAGGAAACCCCAACAAAATATTAAAGTTTTTCTAAAAATTCCAAAAACTATTTTATATTATGTAAACTCCAATAAAGTTTTAAATTTCATGAAAACTCCCAAACAATTTAATGAAAAAAAATTAATTGATCAACTTCAAAATGAATCAAGCATCTACTCTCAAATAATTTCAAATATATATTATTTTAGTAGAATATACTACATCAGAATATAGATATTTAGAAGTATTGAAGAGTGTTATTTACTGTATTTTTAAATTAAACATTAGTCTTTCAGCTAATACCATTTTGAAGTTTATATGAAATTAGTTTATATGATATAAAATGGTTTATGGTGTTTTTCCTAGGGTTTTTCTTGTAATTTAGCCCATTTATAATGTCCAGAACTTAGTAGAAAACTAGAAACATGAGATTGTATTTTTTGGGAGGAGGGCCCTCACCATCTAATAGTAGGATGAACAGGCGGGCTGACGATCGGAATTTGGTGGTGGCCAATATGATCCGACGAAATAAGTCTCCGACCGCCGCCGGTTAGTTACTCCGACCAATCTCCGGTCGGATCTTCTTGGAGTCGGACGGAGTCGATCAATCTCATCCTCCTTCTTCGACATCAAGAGTAGATCTATTCAAATATCCAAGATCCAACAACCTAGGTAATGATAACAATCTTTTAGTAAAAAAAAATGGGGGAAATGATTGGTTAATTTTACTGGCGATGTAGGTGGCGGTGGGGTCTCGAATCCGACCTTACAAGTGTCGCAGAAGACGCGGCCCTGGACGACAAATTTGCTGCCCTTGCCATTGCTCCCGATGCTGCGGGCCCCACTCACCATCAAGCAGTAGGTAGCCGCCACTACGACAGCAACCAAGAAGAGAGCGGACGCCATTGCGGATCGAATTTCAATGAATTGGGTGGAATTAGGAAAGTCAAGGAAACTGGCAAGCTAGAGAGAGAGAGAGATGAGAGATGGGACAGGCATACGGACATTTGGAGTTTGGTGGCGGCCGATCGGATCCGACAAAATAAGTATCAGATTGCCGCCGGCTAGTTACTCTGACCGACATCGACACCGACACTCATCCCTATCTAATAGAAGATCTCTCTTAAATAGATGGACACGTGTCCGAGACTCGATTACTCTGTCCCGTGTGCGAACCCGACAGCTCATCCCTGTTCCGTAGGATCCCTCGTGGGGGGCCGTCTCCGCCCACGTGGGCCCCACCTCGCTGCGTCACTGCGGCACTCCCAAGCATTTTCGCGCGCGGTTACGGCGACACCTCGAGTCCCTATTCTTTAAATACGGTATTTTCCTCCAAATTAAAATACTAAACTAAAAATTACATCGTATTAGCTAAGTAATTAAAACCTTAATTACTTTGAATTAAATAATAGTAGAAAAATTCTACTTTACTCCCACAAGTCTCTTTCTTCGGAAGAAAAAAAAAAGGACAGTCGCTCTGCGAGAAAAAAAAAAAAAAAAAAAACCTAAAATATAAAATAAAAGCATCAATTCCCAAATTCGTCCCCCATTAAATTCAAAGAAAGTGGAAGCAAAAGCTCGATCGGAATCGATTGGGTGCTCGAGATCCGGGGAGATTCGATCGGAATTTGGTTGAATTTTGACTTCTGAATGCTGAGATTGTTAGGAGTTTGGTGATCCGAGGTGATCGGCAGCGAGATTTGTCGAATCTGAGGCCGGCCGGGATCGATTGCGGAGCCCTAGTTCGATCGGATTGGGGGTTTTCGTGAGGGGATTTGGGGGAAAAACGTCATCGATGCCGGATCGTAGGGAGTTTCAGAACAATGCGGTGTCGAGTTCGTCCAATGCGTCGCCGGATAATCTCGAAGGTGGATCTTTTTGTTTCTTTTGATTAGATCGGTTCTGATATTTATTGTGCTTCCTATTTCGATAAGTTTTCTTTCTATTTTAGTTTGATTTTGTAATAACTGGACTAATTGGATTCAAAGATGTGATCTTTTTTGGTCTGTAGAGGCGATGTGGAGGCTGAAAGTGGAGGATGGCAACAATCAAGAGGGTTTTGATGGGAATCAGAGCCCGTACCCGGATCGTCCCGGGGCGGCCGATTGCATATACTACTTGAGGACGGGGCTTTGTGGTTATGGGAGCAACTGTCGCTACAATCACCCCACTGATAATGGGCAGGTGAGGGGAACCTTGATGTGATTGCGAATTTATTGGTAAGTTGTAAATTACTGCTTTGATCTGTGAATGTGTCGATATTTGGATGTATTTGGTTGCTGTAGGGAAATCGGGACAGAGGGGAGCTGCCAGAAAGAGTCGGGCAACCTGATTGCCAGGTACATCGTGTTCGTCTTTACTGTTAATCTGGTTTTTGTCACTATACTGGATGAACAGGCTTGGGGGCCTTGTTTAATGTCATTATCTTCGATTAAGTTGGTTAATTTGGGGGTCTGCAACTATAAAAGTAGCTAAAATTAGCTCTACTCTTTCCATATGTGGCAGTGCATTTCGCCATGGAAGTATAGAAATTTATATATTAATACTGTAATTGGAAGTTGTAGTGCAACTTAAAAGTGTCATAGAAGCTCTTACTACAGAGTAAGTGTTTGCTTCTTCTTCTTCTATTTTTTTCCTGCAAGTTTGAGTGAGTTGTAGGATGGACTGTATGCTTTGAGGATGCTATTACTATCCGTTAGGTGGTTTATACATCTTTGAGACTCGGACAAAGTCAGGATTCTGAAGCAGGTCCTGCACGGTAGTTAACTAGGGTTGCAGTGAGGGCACAGTGGAAATCCTACATTTCAATCACAGCTCTACTCTAGGTTTCTAAGAACCTGGTGGGGCACTTACCCTACCTGGCTCTATATGGTGCCGCCATTGTTTATATTGTACATGTACTATTCAGTTTGTTGAGATAAAACTATTTTTTAATTAAAAAACTGATTTTTTTATGACCAGATATCATCATATTTTTGTTTTAATATTTTCTTCAGAACTGAACAGTTGCATTTAAAAGATGTCTAGAAGTATAGCCAATGGAATATATGATTAATTATGAGTAAAATATCTGCCATAGTGTGGCGCCGTAACTTAATCAATAAAGTAACATGCTTGCCGTTCCTTTTTATCTGTAAGAAATGAACTGCATAAAGTTGGAATAGGATAGAAGAAAAGGGTTCATATAAGAAGAAAAAAGAAACAACTAACAATGCAACAGTTTTGATGAAAAACAAAAAGGGTTATTTAGGACCGGCGAATGGAGATTGCTTTGATTCCCGAAAAACTAGTAAGATACCAATGTTATGGCCTATGGTTGCTAGCCATTCTCCTGATCTTTATAGTTCCAATGTTATTAGTGTATTGATCAACATACAATTTGCAAATAGTAACTACCGTGCTTAGTGTTGGATATAGATGGAAAAAGGTTGGTTCGACAAATATGACCAAGTTTCTTTTACTATGAGCCATTTTTCTCTGATGCAAAAGGCCTCTTCTCTGATGCAAAAGGCCTCTGTAGCTTTAATTCAATGCAGAAGTATTACAAAATTTCTCTCGATTAATACCAACAAACCTATATCACATAATACCATATACATTGCAAGAAAGTGTAACGTTCATATCATACCATGTTGACAAGTTTAAGCCGCAAATTACCATCATTCAAGCACTATTGAGGAAAGAAATGTTGGCGAAGTGTAAAATATTTATACAAGGTTACCATCAAATAATGTCTCGGTGCCTGTTTCATATAGTACAATTCCATAAGCAACTCGCTATTTTATATGGAGACGACCAACTTGAAAAGTCGTGATACATACAAAGGATTGATAGCATATGTGATGCAAAACAGAATGAAAACTAGGGTTTGATGGTGGAAACTGAACAATTTAGGGTTTTGTGGGAATTTGGGGGTTGGAAATAAAATAAAAATTGATAAAGATTAATTTAAATTTCGTGCCAAGGTGATTTTTCACCTACTCTTAATGAATCAATACGAAGAGAGATTTTGGGATTGATTCGGGATTAGGTAACCAGGTGCTCTCTCACTTACTCTCAACGAATTAACATGAAGAAACATGAAGAGAGATTTGTTTTTGTTTAGCAAATCACCATGCTAAGAACAAAAAGAAGTTTTTAATTTCAACATATTACTTTCCTTGAAAATTATATTCACAAGCCTTATTAATAGAAAACTAGCTATTTGAATCACACGTTCAATTAAACCAAAATCTAGTAAAGTTCCTAACCAAATTTGGGTCTTGTCCCTATTAATATGACTTAGTTGCTTAAAAGCTGTGAAATCTTATTTAGTGAGCAGGTTAGAAAGTTGAATCACACTCCAATTATAGTGAGAAGTGAGGGATCATAAAGCAATGAAGAGTTTTTTGAGTTTAAAAGACAATCATAGCTATTTCTTTTCTTTCTCCCCTTTTGTTGGTGGAGAAAGACAATCTTACTTAGTTGACTGAAACAACACTGGCTATGATAAGAGAACTTATCTTTGCTGACACTAAGAAACATGCTTACTGTATGCTTACTGTATGCTTACTGTATGGCTCTCGAAATGCAAGCATATACATTGACATGTATTATCCTTCATTTAGTGACTAATTCTCAAATGGATGAGTTAACGAGTTAACCTTTTTTTTTTTCTCATCTTGTAGCTAAAGCCATGATCAGATGAAAAGTCTGTGCTATCATTTATCATGTGTTACTAGAGGTTGTCAAAGTCAAAGACACCAAACATTTACATTGCCACTGCCACAGAAATCTACTGTCTGTTGACTTTAAATTTTCGACATCAACTCTTTAGGATGTATGAACATCTGAGAGACATGGGACCAAATAGTGACTTCTAGTGTCAATTATCTAACCAATAATCACAATAAGTGTGCTTACTCATTGTTGGGAACACTGGTGCTTACTGGTAGCATTGTACATGGGGTATAGGCGTGTAGGTTTTTGTTTTTGCAGAATGGTATGGTAGAGAAGAAAATTACTAGGTTCGTAATGGATGTACATTCAATATCTTAAACCTACTAATTGTCTGATTGAAAGTGGAAGGAGTTGTTCCTAAGGAGAACTATACCACCACCTTGATAAAAAAAAAGACATGTACAATCTCAAAAACTTCAATCAATATTGAATGATTGTACTCACTTTAGGAGACAAATACTATGTTTGAAAAGTTTGAAAATTTGTTTAGTCGCCATATAGGATTAATGGTTTTGACAGATTATTGTAATTTTTTCTGTTCTTTTTTGTTCCCATTAGAAGTATGCCGTTCCCATCGTACTTTAATTGTTTATGTTAAACTTATTTACATAAATTGTTCATTGGATTGAGGAACAATAAAATATTTTCTATTATATGAGTTGTATTATCATGCAAACTTAAGATGTGTAAAGTGCATGATTAGTGACTAATTTTTCGACTATCTGGATATTATGTTTAACTATTTGGTAGGGTCTTGCATCCATTCTATTTCCAATGGCTTTGGAGTGACAAAGGCTTTGGAGTGGGATTTTGACCCTTATTGCAAGAAAGATTGATAGATGGTTAAAATATTTTGTAGCTAAGAGTCAAATTGGTATTTGCTCATTTTGAGTCATGTAGGTTCCAAGCCTACTACCAAGTTCATCTTTATTTTGGACCTTTGCACCTAACAAGTGCTTGCTGGTTTCGGTGTGATAAATCAGCAAGCAAAAGATCTTGTAATCTCTTTCATTCCGGATTGAGTCTAAGAAAATAGCGAGAAGCTCTCGCGGCTTTGTGATTGCTAGTTACAACAATCTTATCTCCAAACATGAGGAGACAAACTAGTGATACATTCAAACCTTCTCCCTGCAAACTTCGACTCTTGAGTCTTCAGTTACTTATAGTACATTAACTTCATCTCTACCTCTGCCATATGCTCCTCCAGTTTTCACTAAATAGAAACCCTAGCTATGAAAACTCCATGCAAAGGAATCACATCTCAGTCATGCTGCTAAGCTTCTTCACCGTTGCCAATAACATAGAGAACCTAGTGTTCCTCAACACCACTATGATCATCATATAATCATAGGTTTTTTGTACTCCATCTCTATAGTGAAATCCATGAAAAACTAGTAGTGAATTTGAGATTTACCTTGTTCAATCATCTGCTTTCCCTCTTTCAATTTCTCCACCGTTAGAACCTTTTTCTTAGCACTGGACATTGAAAAAAGAGATGAGAGATGCACTTGATCATCACAATATTAATAAATCACACCTCTGCAATTTCTAGCCATGTCTCTTTTCATAACACCTTTTACAGTAATTACGTGAAAAGAAGGAAGTAGGAATGAGAAAGGTGGATTTTAGCTTTTCTCAATTTTTACTATGGTCAACACTTATCCGGTAAAAGTGGAGGAGACAAAATGCCTTTGTAAGATCCCACATTATTTCTTGGAGTTTGAGTTGCATGCACCATCTAAGGGAGCATCTGAGGGTCCATTTGTAGAATCCAATGGCACCTCATTGTCACCTAGTACATAAGAAATGCACCATCTAATTATTTAATTGGTGTAAGCCCAATTAAACTTCATTAATCTTTGTATATGTTTGGTTTTGGAGAAAATAAAAGAAGGGAAAAGAAAGGGAATAGGAAAAGAAAAAGAAATAAGATTCTCTTTGATGTGTGGTTACTATTGAAAATTATAAAGAAAATTTTGATGGAATTATTGAAGGGAGAAATAGAAAATTAACCTTATAAAATTTTGACTTTGTTTGGTCTGGAAAAAAAATAGCATTCGTTTTTTTTTCTTCGATTACTAAGTATAACTGGGAAATGGAGGAATTTTCACCACGTGGAAAGGAGAAGGCTTACTAAGAGTCAGTTAAATAACTTCCTTTCAAATATAAAATTGTGGCATGAAAAAAGGTAAAAATTACTATTGATTCTTATAAAAAGTTAGCATAAACAAACAAGTGGTCTTTAATTTTTTGGTGGTTGACTGAATATGCTAAACTTAATTGACTCAGGACGGAGGCGAAATTAGGTTTAGGGTTTTGAAAATTGGGTTTTTAGAGGAATTTGGGAAGAAAAGATAGATTGGGGAGAACTTACAGGATTTGAGAATCCACCCAGGTCCTTACCCACTCTCCACGAATCCACGAGGAAAGATTTTGATTTTAGCGAACTCTACGCCAGAGATTTCTTAAGAAATTTTCAAAAAATATTATTCATCTCCTTCAATTCTCCATACAAATCCATATATATAGGGAAAGCCTAACAAACAGAAGGCTAATAGAATCCAAAATCCTAATAAAATCAGAATTCTAATTAAAATCAGAATCCAATTAAAATCTAATCAAATCTAATCAGATATAATCTCTATCAAATCAAATCTGATCTCTATCAATTCTTTCCGGCTTCAAAACATTTATCCCCGTTGAATGCAGAGATAAAGAATAGCAAATACATCCGGGTTGAACTGATCAACATCCACAAAGTATTCCAATTGGGCCACGGTGGTGGTCGAGAAACCGTATGTAGTATATCACATCTGAACTAAGGCGGTGAAGGTGGAGCTAGTTTTTCTCGTGAATCAGTTTCAGATGATCGTAAATCCCACAAATTATTCTGGCCATGAACAGTAGAAGCAAACCTTTTTGAAATTTTATATGAATCTGTATGTTGAGTCGGTAATTTCTTCATAATTCTTGTAACAAATCTTTCAAAAGGAACTGAAGTTTTTACCTTGTTATCAACAATAACTTCTTTTCTGTCTGAAGTCTCGCTTTGGATTGGAAGTTCCTGTACTCCCTGTACATCTGCAACTGATATGCAAATACTATCAGTAAACACGAATTGTCGACGGAGTTTCTTATGAAATTTTAGCAGAAAGTCTTATAAAGAAACTGTCGGTTTTATGGGCATTTGATATAGGAGAGGAGGTATTTCTGTTGGTTTCTGCTCATAAATATGATCATCAGATGTATGTTTATGTGGCTGAAACTTCTCAGTTGGTTTCACTGAGAGATCGTCAGAAATATGAACTTTTGAGTCTTCAATTTTTATAGATGGAAAGGAAGTTCTATCTGGCATTAATAGTGACTCATCATGAACTTTTGTATTCAGTATAGGCTGCAATTCACAATCAACAATATGAATATTTACTTCAATCTTGTTGGCGATACTATCATCGTTAACCATTTGACTTCTTTCATCCCTGTATTTAATTGTTTTGTTGAAACTATCAAGTATTCGACTACACTTTTCAAGTTCATCAATCATATATTGAAGTTTTTTATCAGTGGTCATTGTTTTAGGCTCAGACGATTAAAACCGATGAGATGATATATTTGGAATGTGGTGTTGAGTATACCGATGACGAAGTAGACGTCGTAAGATATTCCAATCCAAGTATAATTTATTCTCTCTACTCCAAATATAAACTTCTCCACCCAACTTTTGCGGGTGTAACGACATTTCTGTGCTGATGTTAGATCAAAATATCTAAAGTAATTTTCGAGATGATTCTCCCAATCTTTATAATTTTGCCGATCGTCAAAACCGAAAAAAATGGATATAGTAGCATACATATCACGCTCAACTCGTGATATTTTAGCATTGGTGTTAATGTAGTGACCATGGAATATGAACTCCATATATAATCAGCTCAAAATTTTAGTTCAAAAAGTTTAGAAAATACCCAAGAATCATAGAGGCTCGGAAATGGTTTGAATTGGAGTTGAAACGGGCTCAAAATCAAAAGAAAACCCTTAACAGGTCTGCTGCTCTTAACGGGTCTGCACTGCTGTCGGGTCGGATCCACTTCTATACTGAATCCAAATTAATTCTTCCTTCTCTTTCTTTTTTTTTTTCTGAATTTTCTCTTTTTTTCTCTCTTTTTTGTTCTCTCTTTTCTCTTCTTTTTTTTTTTTTTTTCAAACCTGAACTATTCTTTTTTTTTTTTCAAATCTAAACTCTCTTTTTTTTTTTTCAAGATCAGTTTTTTTTCTCAATATCTGATATCTTTTTTTTCAAAAATAAAAAAAACTGAAATAAAAGAGAATGGAGATGTGGAAGAAGAAGATGATGATGGAGAAGAAAATCGAGGCTCTGATACCAAATTTAACGCAGGACGGAGGCGAAATTAGGGGTAGTATTTTGAAAATTGGATTTTTAGAGGAATTGGGGAAGAAAAAATAGATTGGAGAAAATTTACAGGATTTGGAAATCCACCCAGACTCACGCCCACTCTCCACGAATCCACGAGGAAAGATTTTGATTTTAGCGAATTTCACGCCAGAGATTTCTCAAGAAATTTTCAAAAAAATATTATTCATCTCCTTCAATTCTCCATACAAATCCATATATATAGGGAAAACCTAACAAACAGAATCCGAATAGAATCCAAAATTCTAATAAAATCAGAATTCTAATTAAAATCATAATCCAATTAAATATTCTAAAATCCTAATAAGATCCAAATCTAATCAAATCTAATCAGATATAATCTTTATCAAATCAAATCTGATCTCCATCATTAATCTTATGCAATGCAAACTTTTCTATTTGAGTATTCAAAGTTTCTGAAAGATGTCTTGTTCTTTTATGAACTGGTCACTTCTAAAATGCCGAGAAAAACTGAGTTAAGTATGATAATAATAAATAAAACCAATATCAAAGCAACATGCTACTTTAATGTTATATGGAACTAATGTTTTCACTATATTGGATTGAAAATATATGGTTTGCTTTCAAGTATTTAATAATAAATAAATATTGAATTGATAAGAGTTGTTTAGTCAATGAGATAGTTGGTGTATTGATGCATTTTTTTTAGTTTTTTCAACCCGGATTGTTTCCCTTTATTTATAAATTTCAAGTTGTTATCTCTTTCATCCCATGTCTTCTTTCCAAAACAAGCAACTTGATTCAAAACCTTAATTCTATCCCTTGAAAGACGTCATCATTCTCTTCGGTCATTAATTTCCTACCCCCAAGTTCCCCACCATAGGAGGACTTCTTACTTGGACATTGTCAAGCTTCTCTTCCGTCCCAAACCAATCACAATCACTGGCTCTCCTTCCCACCTTCATGAGGATGAATGTTGAAGTCTTGTGGTGGTGTACTTGGGGTGGGAAATTGCTGTGGAGGAGAATGACAACTTTTTAGGAGTCAGATTTAGGATTTTGAATCGAGTTGTTTTGGGAGTAAGACGTGATAGAAAGGACATTAGTTTCTCTTGAAATTTTTTCGGATTGGGAGAATAAATTGACTTATCCATTGCACCAAATATTGTGTTGATTGACCCCTTTTCTTTTTGTGGATGGGTTAGCAGTTAATTGTAACTGTATCAATTCAATCTTTATTTACTGTTAATGACTTGAGAGATTAGCCAATCATTTCCATCCATTGCGTTGAAAACAATTGTCACATATAATATTTAAATGGTAACATTGGTTTTATATTGCATTTATCGTAATTAACTCAATTTTTTCTTAAGATTTTGAGAGATCAACATATCTGTTAGAATTTTGAATACACAAGGAGTATTTCAACAAAAGAGAACTTAAGTTGGTATATTTATTCAATCATCGAATATGTCATTAACACTTTAGTTTGCCTGTGCCAAATCTTTATGAGATTAATAGTAATTTCTATCTTTTTTCTTTTTATTTATATCAATTATTTTTTATATTTGAAAAGAAGATATTTCTTAAAGGGAGTTTAACTCTTCGTGAAGCCTTCTCTTTTCTACATGGTGGAAATCACTCTCCAGATCAAGTTATTTGTTAGTTATGAGTTATGCTCGTTTATCAAAGGAAAAAAATGGATGTTAATTTGTTTCTAAACCGAACAAAGTCAAAGAATTATGAGGTTTATCTTTATTTCTCCCCTTGTTACTTTTTCTCAAAATTTCTTTATAATTTTTACTGGTAACCAAACATAAAAGAGGAGCCTTATTCTATTTCAGTCCTTTGCTCTTTTGCATTCCTTTTCTTTCCCTTTCATTCATTTTGCCCCAAACAAAAGATATAGTTTTATGAAGTAGATGGGACTTATTGCGATTGGACAGCAAAAAAGTTGGAATTTATTGAAACTTAATTTTTACGATTGACATATAATAAAAGAAGAAAACACATATATTAAACAAAAGAAGGGGACCATACGAGTCCAAACCCCAATACCCAGCAGCTGCTTACCCCTTTCCCCATCTGACACCTGCTGGAAGTCATGGGTCTGCCCTAATCTTCGATGATGAGGGTGGTAGAGTGTGTATGATTGTTGCTATTGTCCGATAACTCCACAGGAGATTGGAGGTTCGGTGATGGTGGGTTGAAGGCTTGAAGTCCAGGGGAATCAAGCACTAGATCATTACTCAAGACCTTGTGTGCTCCTGCTTGCCCACCTACCAAAGAGGTTTATGTCACTATATGGATGGTGCTGTCATGAGGTTTCTGAAGAGGACAATAAAACAACCTCGAATGACTCCTTATGGACTGAATTAATGAGTATTGGTACCCCTACAATGGCTGCTTATTGATGATAATAACTATAGTAGGTGGCCATCAAAACTGAAATTGTAGGGTTCCTAAACTTCTAGAAGTTTTGCAGTTGAGTTGTCCTACCCCAACTTGATTCTATGGTCTTTAATATTGAAGGATGAGGCTAAGGTAAATTCCTGTAGAACAATTGTGATCAGCTTCATATCAGATGATTGATGAGAAGTCTTCCTGTTTACACAGTGTCTTTATGCTTGAATGGTTATATTTCTAAATATTACCTCCTCTTAGATCAGAAGCTCATATTAACATGTGTCTTTGTATTTGGATTTAGCTTATGACTTGAACGATAACTATACGGGTTCTAAACATGTTTCATTTGCTGTTTTATAGAGAGAAATATGCATTTGACCACTCTTTGCGCTCATTCTCACGCTACAAGCACAGGCACTCTGTTCCTTGATTTGGCATTTTATATTAGTCGTGTTTCTGTTTTTCCAAGGTCATGCCTTGAAGCTTGCAGGCCAGAGTATGTACTGATGTTGGTTAAGTAACGATGAACATTTCTTGCTTGACATCCACATCTTATGTTCTAGACCAAATGTGTATAAGAATCTCTGAACATACTATTCCCATTGTTCTTGCAGTATTTTTTGAAGACAGGAACTTGTAAATTCGGGGCAACATGCAAGTATCACCATCCTCGAGACAGACATGATGTACAACCTGCTCCACTGAACATCTTGGGGCTGCCCATGCGTCAGGTAGAAACATCTTTTTCTCTATTGCTCTCGTTTTCGGCACCAGTTTGTTTTTTGCTCGAGCTACATGACAGAGCTATTCTAAGTACTCATTTTAATTCTTGTTCGCAGGACGAAAAGTCGTGTCCATATTACATGAGAACTGGATCTTGTAAATTTGGTTTTGCCTGTAAATTCAACCACCCACAGCCTGCCACCCTGGGTGCCGTATATCCTGTGACAGGACCAACTACTTATGGATCACCAGGATCCTCTGTTCCACCTCCATCAAGTCTTCCCTTAATTGGAGGACCTTCAGCGTGGCCTTCGGCAAGACCCTACCTATCCAATCAAAGAATGCAAGGACTCCCAGCTTACATGCCTGTTGTTCTTCCATCCTCCCAAGGAGCTATCCCTGTGCAGCAGGGTTGGAGCACTTACACGGTGAGCTACCATCTTTTTAATTGAAGCTCAATTTATTTAAGAGTGTAGTCTTGGTCTATGGTTTCATAACTGTCGCATTACTTGAGTTACATATGTAGAATTATGTTGGTAGTTTCCTTCTCCTTGCAAACTTGTTATGTTTGCATCAAAGTACAATCTGCTTAGAACTATACGTAGGAAATTGCTGTAACTGTAAATCTATTAGTGCTGATGCCGCTAGCATACTTTATTTTTAAATACATCTTTTAACTATTGGTCTTTGTCAAGTGGAACACTTGCCTATCCAATGTGATTTCAGAAGTATAGAATCAATAAAAATATTTGAAATATTGCCATATGGGCATCAGGATTTTATGGATATAGAAAGTTCATTCCAGTTCTATCTTCATTTGAATTTAATTCTTATGGATTTCACAGCTTCTTCCACCAATGACATGATTTAAGAATATCAGTAGCGTATTATACCATACTGTTGTATGTAGCATTTTGATATTTTCTATATCTAATGTCACTGTTATTGCTTTGTACAGACATGGTAATTATCTGTTCCTCCAATATATGTTGGGCATGTTTTAGGAACACGTACATGACATGCAGACGCACGCCAAATTAAATTTGCACGACATGACACATGTCCGGGTCATGTCCGGCACGACAGCCTCAAAAGTGTTAGTTTGCAAATAGTTGAATGTTTATTCAGTTCTGGGTCTTTAAATGGGCTGCATGTCGTAATTGGGCCAATCTTTGGCGATCTTGGATATGTATAAAGTGGAAAGGTAAACAAGATAAAGGGCAGGAAGAAAGGGGTAGAAAGTGAGTAAGATCGGTATGGGGGCTTAGCTTACTATTTTTTTTTTTTCTTTTTAACATCTACTTGTATTTGTACTGCTTAATAGATTGTGATTTCTCTCCTACGGTCGCTTTTTCCAACTAGGAAAATTGATCCAGGTAGAAAAACCATTACGAGGATTAGCTGACTCTTTTCAAATATGCATTGATATACAAATACAACATATGGTAGATGTGACTTTCAGTCACAAGTGAATGATTAGTCCTCTTGAGTTAAGGCTCATCTCCAATTCAAACTTTTCTATTATTACTTGGACAGCACACATCAGCATATCAATCTTCAATTCATGTTCAACGTAAAGTAAATTGATGATGCGGAAGTTAATTCACAGTTACCAAGTGACTACCCTTTTGAAAATTGCAGAGGTGTGATAACTTCAGGTGCCAAGATATTGATTATGGTATTACATAAGCTTTCATGTATTTGGTACGAGTTGGGACTATCTTGTATGTTTAATAACTATGAGGTCAACTGGCAGTAGGGATGGTAATGAGCGCGTCTATGAGTCAATTTTTGGCCCACTCTATACAAAGTTTTGAATTAAAAATGAAAATTTATTTTTCTAATTCAAAATTTTGTATAGGGAGGGCCAAAATTTGGCCCGTGGACGCATCCATTACCATCCCTAATTGGCACTATGTGGATTTTATAGGCTAGGATCAAGGACTAAAAGGATGTAGGTGCTGACTGTTACTAGACGAAAGGTCCTGGGCTCTCTGTATTGGATAATCTGTTGGCCCTGCCCAAGATACGTTAATTATCACATAAAATGTCTTTCCTGACCTATATTCTACACTTTCATCAATGGTTCACCATATTCGTTTCGGAGAAGTAAAATTTGCAGTTAAAGTGACCATAAAAGAAATAAGAGCAACAAAAATATATATTAGGGGACATAATTCCCAAGTAAATTGATTTTAATATTTTCTTTGTGTGTTTCACAATACTGCTTATCGTTATTTTAAAGGGGTATTTACAGATTTGTCCCTTATATCTTTATAAATTATAATTTAGTCCCCCAGATCTTCATATTTAGGATTTAGTCCCCCAAATCCTCTAAATTACTACAATTTAGTCTCCCTCCTTAACTTCCACTGGCCTAGTTTATTTTTTGACCTGATTTTTCCATTTTACCCCTCAATTCCTTCTTCCCTCTTCCTCCTCTCTTCTCCTTTCTTCATTCTTCATCCTCTCTTCTCCTTCTCTCTTCCTCTTCTTTTCTCCTTTTTTTCATTGGGTTCATTGGCCTCCCCCCTTCTTCTTCTCTTCTATCTCTCTATTTTTTACCTTTTTCTTCATAGGGGTATTTAAGTCATTTCATTATTTTAAAAAAGTAAAAATTAAATTCTGCCGTTTATTTGGACGGAAAAACTAATGGAGGGACTAAATTGTAGGAACTTAGAGGATTTGGGGGACTAAATCCTAAATATGAAGATTTGGGGGACTAAATCATAATTTATAAAGATTTAAGGGACAAATCTGTAAATACCCCTATTTTAAAACGTAATTTACCAATTGCCAGGACAGATTGTTGCAATTATAATGTTATATCATCAGCATCTTATCATTAAGATAAAGTTTTTGCTATACTAGTTCTTTCTTTTCAACAGTTAAGTACTATATTTGCTTAATATGACTCGTCATAATTCCATTTCAAATAATAAATTTGATCAAGCTTTCTTTCGATGCAAATCAGGGCTCTGTTAGCCAACTTCCATCTACCGATGTCCTTGGACCTACTCACGTAGCAAATGCCAAGCATCACTTGCAGTCGGGTTCAAGCACTGCCATCAATTTACCAGAGAGGCCAGATCAACCTGAATGCCAATATTACATGAAAACTGGTAGCTGCAAGTACGGGATGACTTGCAAGTATCATCACCCGAAAGAGAGGTATCTAGAGAGTTCCTTTACCCTAGGACCCTTGGGGCTTCCTCTCAGACCAGTAAGTAACAGAGGTTTTTTTTTTTTATTTTGGTCTCTCGATATGTGCCTTCCTTTGTCATGATTAATTTCTGATAGAGTTTCTGGTTTGTTTGAACCGTGGTGATTGCAAAGGGTCACCCCGTCTGCACACACTATAGCACATACGGAAGCTGCAGGTATGGTGCAGCGTGTAAATATGATCACCCTCTGATGGGATACTATAACTATGCTGTGCCTACTGTCTCTGTTCCGGACCCATCAGTTTTCTTCCCTCCAAGCCAGAGGAATTTGCCGCAGGTGATGTGGGCTTCAGCAGCAGAGACTTCACTGAAGTTACCTGACCGGATAAAGAGATCTGACGAGATGAACAGTACAGAGGCAAGGGCAGAAACTATTAACAGCAACGAGCACATCAATGATCTACCTCCAACACAAGCAACCTCGCCATCCACGGATACGGTGCACTCTTCAGATTCTGCACAAAATCACACCAATTAATATCCATATCCACATTTTTCATCCATTTCGGGACTGCTCCTGAGTGGAAATTTTGGTACTGCCTCTTAGTCTCGTCCATCTTTTTGTCTGCGGCTAAATTATCTGCTGCGAAATCAGCAGTATGCAAGATAAGGTCCATACTGTTTCCTTGGGTGAGGAATTTTCTGGTGAATAAAGGTGCCGGTGAAGATGTAAGTCCTATTAAGTTATTCCTAAAGGATTCAAAACTGTTGACAATGAGTATATTCCTTTCTCGTTTCTTTAATTTTTGTTGCAAATGGTATACGTGAGGTTTGATCAGATAATGAGAGGTAAACTTGAGAACCAGCTATGGCATCACGGTTTCTATATTCAACCACTTCGACTATACTTCTCGTGAATTCATTGCTTTATTGATGATATCTAGTTTCTTTGTTGTGTAGACTGGCCACTATTTATGTCCAAAGCGAGTACTGGTTGATATATCAGTAACAAATTTTAATCTCTCTGCTCAAAAATTATATGCTTGCTATAAAGATAGGAGGATATTTGATCACAAACTATGATACCTGAGCTTTGCATTCTGTTTGTACACAATGAGGTCTGCTCTCCTGACACTCGAGCTGTAACTAGTCCATGACTGGGGATCAGTTGCTGTTCTTGTTTAGACTTGACGGACGCAAATCCAGACTTGTAAGGCTAACTTCATATTCAAAATAGATAGCACGTGTATTTTCCTAGAAGAAACAAAGTAAGTGCATTATGGGCTCAAGCTGCTAGATCTTGATGGAAGAAATTTGTGCTGTATCATGACCAGATAAACACCATTATGTTACTGGCATGCAATTCTATAGGAAACTTGGCATAAAATGCTTGTTTCCATTCCTAATATTTCAATACCTTGTCAAAAGCAGCTAGGTAGCAATGCGAACAAGCACACTCCAAAAACTTTCAATAACTTGTAGAAGCCAGCTAGGTAGCAGTGAGAACAGACAACTTTGATTTATAACAAGAACCTGTATAAGAACTCTTGGATCAACAAAAATTAAGAAATCAATAGAGATATTTTTTTTTTCCCAACGATAACAAAAGTCTCCCGAGTCTCCAAAAACCTATAATTACAATTACAACACCAATGCTTCTATTTTCAACAAGAAAAGTTATAACATGACAAACTCGACCTTATCCAGAAGGGCTTCAATCTGTCTGTTGAATAAGCATACCAAGCATAAATGCATCACCAAACTTCTCTAATATAGTAAAAGAGCTTCAGGATAAGTGCAACACATAAAGCTATTTTTGGTTTGAAGGAGAATGGAAGAAAGAAAAAGAAAGAGCAAAGGAAAGAGAAAAGAAAGAAAATGGAAATTGATTTTTCCTTGATGTTTGATTAGTAAGAAAATATTTTTTTTCTTTTAAATTTTCACTCAAACCAAACAATAAAAAAACATTTTCTTTCAATTTTTCTTTCCTTTTCCTTTATTTTCCCTCAAACCAAATAGAGCCTGTGTTTGGTTTGAAAGAAAATGGAAGAAAGAGAAAAAAGAAAAGAAGATGGAAATTGATTTTTTCTTAATATTTGATTCGTAAGGAAAAAAAAAATTTCTTTTAGATTTTCCCTCAAACAATAAAAGACATTTTCTTTTAATTTTTCTTTTCTTTTCCTTCATTTTCCCTCAAACCAAATAGAGCCTAAATAAGAGAATTCTCACCAAGTGAAAAATTGCAGCAAGAATGCAGCCCTGTAATAACTCATCCATATTGCCAAATGGCCTTAGTAAAAATGGTTTTAATCTGCATCACTTTACCCAAAAACAAGACCCAGAACAGATTATAGATATTCACTTCGCAATAGCTTCTATAACCATACTACTAAAATTTTTATCACAGGAAAATATAGTAGTACTAGATAACAGCATATGCACCAGATCTCCAAATATTTGGGCTAGATAGATAAACCCACCTATCTCCGCTATCTGTACTTACACAGCATAAGGGGGCCAAAAGTGAAGTGTCGTGAAGCACACTTCAGCAGAAGAACATGGAGCTCCTCACGTTCTTATGCAGGCGAGGGAGTTCTGCGATAGAAGGAGCAGTTGGAGCAGTAACCCCTCCATGCCCAGAAGAGGTCTCAGAGAGCTCCTCAAACTTGATGAACTGGGACATCTGTGCTGCCGCAAGATGTGCATAGCAGATAGGAGCAACTGGAAATTAAAAGAACAAATATGTGCAAGAATTTTTTCAGTCAATAAATAATAAGAGCAATATAGAGAGGACAATAAAGCTCGCTCACCAGTTGATATTGCAGTGGTGCTCCTCTGGTAGCTGTTTCAGCAAAGCAAAGAGGATATCAGCTAATCATTTTTTTTTTTTATTATTTTAGCTAAGGAATAATTGTGGACAGATACAATGACCAATTTTTGGACCGTCTTATTCAAGTTTTTGAACTAAAATTTAAAATTTTATTTTTTAATTCAAAATTTTGAATAGGACTAGCCAAGTATTGACCCTTGGACCGCCTATTCTCATCCCTACATATTACTGTATAGTGACTTCTGATCAGGACTTACACATAGGAAAGTGAATGAACAAGCTTTTGAAGATCATCCGGTGAGAAACCAATCTCATCCATCAGTACATGATAATGAGTGGGCCTTGAGGTGCCCTAAACAAAAGAATGAGAGAGCGAGTTGTACATGAGGTGATCACAAAATAATCTTGATGACATCCAAATGCTTTTCAGCAAGTATTATAAAACCGAAGAGTATGCAGTCAACCACTATAATGGTATATATTCATTTTTAAATCATTAAAATGTATATTTGCTTCAAAGAATTGAACAATTGTTGGTCCGTAACAATCAACACTTACAATCATTCCAGCATGAGCACACATGTAGAAGTCATAGTGTCTAGGGTGAACAACCATCGTATCCACCACGGTACCTGTATGGGAAAAGGATGGTTAACAAAAACAATTGAAAACTTAAGTTTAACATCATACAGTGGTCCTTCTATTTCAACCAAATAGATGGTTGTCTAAAAGCCAGACCTGCTGGGACATTATCTGGGGCACCATCCTGAAATAATTTTGTATGGTGGTTCTTTTGTGCCACAATCACTGTAAATCTTGGAAGTTTAGTTTCACCTAAATGGTAAAATACCTGGGAGAAAGATACAGGTTCTTTCAGGAAAAATCCCGCAAGTAAATATACGAAATTTTGACTGAAATAAATTAGGAACTCACATACCTTGCAGATCTGGTGCAGCTCTATATTCAAAACTTGATTAAATTGAGACTCACTCACACCATCCCTAAGGAAAAAAAAAATGTGGTCCAATGAAAAGCAATATAAATCAGGAAACATCACAGATACGGTACAAGAGGGAGTAAAGAATCCAGTGAAAGAATATGCAAATATTATTGTTTTTATAAAGCAGACAATTGTGGGCACATAAACATGCATTCTAGAACATAATACCAAAGATGTTAAATATATTAGATCATCAGTTATCCTATCCAAACATCCTAGATACAACAATCGCAGGAATTAGAAGAATTTCACCACCATATGGGTAAATGTAGTGCTTCAAACGTTATGAAGTAGCTGAATTCACACAAACAGAAGGAAGAATTCCATATGTAAAATCTGAACATAACAGAGAGCGCATAAGGACCAATCCTGTGTGTCGGCCTCAAGGACAGCTAACCGATTGAATAAGCACATTAGTTATGATTGAAAGTAATTTAAGGGGGAAAAAAGAGGGCAATGAATGAATAGCCTTGATCAATAGCCTGATTAGAATGTGGGGATAGAGGCACAATGTTACTTTTTTTTTGGGGTCCAGTAGGATGCTCAAGCAATCGGGCGGGCATAAGTCTGTGCTAGAAGGGTAACTTGCTACCCGATGCTAGGTGAAGAAGGCATTGTAGGCAAAATTAACCATGATATGTAATTGTAAAACCTAGTCAACGTCCATATGGTTGACATCAAGGACTTGTAACATTCTCCAAACAAGTTAAATAACAGGAAAGAAAAAACGTCATCAAACATTTAAAAACTGTCTAATGATTCAGAAACATCTGTTCTGTTATTTTATCTTAAGAGCAACTACAATAAATATTTTAACTGCAGATGCTGTTTTCTAAATTAAATAACTCATCAGTTATAGAGGCATAAGTAATGGAGATGAGTGCAAAGAATTTTGAAAACACACGAATCAAATCGGTTATCTATTCTTAAATAATAAGGACCAACTTATGTCTAGCGTGGATTCAAATTATGCATCAATAAAACAGGGCACTACTAAGAAAGGACAAAATGAAAAGGACTCATTGAGTGCATTTACAAGTGTGCATTGTTAGGTGCAAAAAGAATATAGATTTTATTCATAACTTCATTTGTACAGTATCGTGTCCGACGAATGGATCCTCTTTATGATAAATGATCCGCTTGCCCCGAAATGACCCGGCCCAATAGGGAAATCCCAATTCAGTGGGCCTTTCGATACAATCAAATAGACAACAACAAACTAAAGAATAGTAGTACGATACTGAATATATCGTGCCAACATTCAGCATTTGTTTCTTGTATCAAGCAACCTATGAAACTTGAACAAATCATCGATGCACAAAAACCACAGCTAGAGATTAATAAAATACCTGAAAATGATTACTTGATCTGGTTTTTTTCCTCTGCTTGTCTCATAGAAATCTATCAAGAGCTCCCTGGAATTCCATACAATGAATATGGACCATAATATATCAAAATTGGTTTACTTAATATGTAATATAAATCATCACATTCTAAGGGAAAAAAAAAATCAAAAAGATATTTCCAACAGCTATGTGAAATACAAACATGGTATTATGGTTCCTAGTTTAAGGGGGTGTTTGATTGCGGCTGCAAGTGAGTAAAGTGGTTGCAAATGCAACTACTTTTGCTGCAAGTTGTGTTTTTCGTTGTTTATTTGTGGTTGTAATTGCAAAAGTTTGCGACTGTAATTATAACTACTTATGCACTTGCAGTACTTACATTTGCAGAAAAAAGTGCGCAAGACAATTTTCCTCTTCCCTTTACAAACAATATTTGTGTTATTGATAGATTAAGTATTTCTTAGACCTCTTGAACATAAAAAATTAATATTTGAAAATTTTTGCATTCTAATTACCACTTATAACTCCCAAACTAAACACAGTTATATAAGTTGCACTAACTTATATTACTGCAACTTCAATTACAGTAAAATAAGCTCTAACTTGCAACATCACTTGCAGGTAGGAGTTGTTTTAAAGAAATGCATAAACCTATATAATGAAAAATAGAGCTGAAAACAGACCTGATAATACCATCATCACCTCCATCTGCTTGTGGCTTATATAGACAGTCTATCATTTCCAGTTTTGGTGACTGGGTTCTTACAGAAGCTCGGTATCTTGAAATCAATGGCCATTGTCTTGACCCAACCACCTATGAAATAACAATAACATAAATAAATCGACCAGGGAAAAAGTGAAAAACAACTCAAACAGAATATTCTTCCCCGTCTAAGTACCGCTGCAATCGAAGGTATATCTGCTCGGCCAGGAGAGCCATGGGATACATCCAATCCCAAAATCAAAGTAGGAATCTGAGTAATTAACGGTATGTTAAGAGAGCGCTCCACGGCCAATACCGAGTTCACACCACCAAGCTGGTAGAGAAGAAACATTAAGTAAAATAATGTAAATGAAATGTATCTGCCTAGAGAAAACAGAGACTAAAAAGAAGTGCATTGCGTCATAAAACTTGCAAACCTTCGAATTAATTTTCAAGAGAACATTGGTCAAATATTGATCATTTATCCTAGTAGGAGCAATGCACTGGGTAACAATTCCAAGTTCAGAGAGGTTTTTCTTCTTCCAGGGTCCTTGAAACAGAAAATTGATGTTAAATAACAAGCGAAGGAACTAGCAGAAATACATCCAGAAAAGAAACTACAAGACACTTCACCCACCATAAATATCAGAATTCTTTCTCTCAGGAAGAACACATAAAAGGAACTGTGGCGGACCAGGAAGGCTTGACATCAGCTTTTCAAACATCCGTTCAACTCTTATAACTGGCCCTGACCTTATCCAGCGACGGTCCTCATCAATTAAGGTATGTGGACGATGAATGTTCTACAGAAAGAAGTAATATATTGTCAGCATGCTTAAACTTGAAAGTAAACCTAAAAAATGTAATAAAAGAACTTACTATTCCTTTTCTCATTCCACAATTGATAAGCTCCCTAGAGAGATGGCTCATATCACAACGTGCAGAAAAGTTCACAATGGCCCAACGCTCAATGGTGGTGGGTTCACAAAGAGTCTGCAAAAATATGAGAGAGGCTAACTAGTGCTGTTTAAACATTAAAAGTTTGACATAGCTATAGCAGAGCTGCAAGAAGCAACCTTATTATTGTAGTTCCATCTTCCATTACGGGGAATGCAGTCTTCTTCATTACCAACTTTCAACTGTGGTTAGATAAGTTCATCAAGTCAATCATGTTTTCAGAGCTCAAAATCACATACAAAATTTTAGCATAAACTGAAGGGATAACTACCGTGGGTGCAGTAAGAACACGACCATCCAACTTCGTCAGTTGCTTCTCAATGGAAACTCCACACGAGAAGAGCATAGGGTCTTCATCATATCTATTGTTTCTTACTGCCTACCAAACACAAGAAGAATCTTGTATTATAAAGTGCCAGAACATCTGGCTGCATCTTAAGTACACTGTCCCTTAAAGAAAACTGTATTTTTTTTTTTTTTAAAAAGACCTGTTTGCTTATCACTTTATTTTCTATGCCTGTGAATATTGAAATTCATAAATATGAGACATGTGGCACAGAAGCAGAACAGGAAAGAAACAAGAAACGATAAAAATAAAAGAAGAATAACTCACATCAGTGACAACTCTTATTCTCTCAAGAGGCTTCTGCCGTGATTTCTCCACTAAAGAAGCTCTTTGTTGGGCAGACAAGGCCTTTGTATACCGTTGCAATGGTACAAGATTACAGAGCTGCAATTTTATTGATTCACGATGAACAGTTAGAATATTGGACAGTCAACTTGAAGAAAGTGGCAAGTAATATCAATTTCCATGACCTCAACAGGCAGGTAGTTGGGTCTCTTTGGTTTTCCCACGTCTAGGCATGGCATGTAGGCAGACCATGTCAGCTCTATCCTCTTTTCTCTAAAGTAATCATACACGGTAACATTTACGGTCTCCCCATCTTCACTGCCATTTCTCACTTTCATCGGGAATCTATACATATACAAGAGATTGAACAATATTAGGACCTTCAGAAATCTTAAGAGTCGACAGCAGGGAATAATAACCTAATGATGGTATGGAGAGGACAGTGAAAAGGAATAAGCATTAGTTAATAATGAAGCACATACAACTGCTGGTTGCATGGCATGTCACTTATCCCTATTATCTTAAATTCCATATTGCTGTGAGTAGTTTTTATCCTCATATTTTTCAGCATTCGCTTGGCCTGTACAATTGTAGATAATGATCAGTAAGAAGCTCTAACAACTGAAACATGGTGTATATAGTGAAAAACCACGTCAATGACTAAGATCGTATGCAAAAACAGTCTTCAGTATTCACACCTTCCCCCAGTCAATATCGCGTGCATCCCTTACATTCTGGTTCGCACATAGAAAGTCAACAACTGGACCAGGAGTCATTATCATCGTGGTGGAAACATCTGGAGAAAGCACAGAATAAGGTGGCATCAGAATTATGTAAATTCTCAGGAAAATGAATCTGAAACAAGCAATGTGAATTATACCCATGTTCAACGAAAGGCCAGCATTAGTGGTGCGAAAACTGGAATGGAACCCCCGGCACCCAGTTACTCCACCACCCAAATCCGCATAGTTGGTATGTTCACCACTGAAGAAAGATTGTCTCACAAGAAGGCAACCCCTAGATGCAAATAACAAGACATTAAGAAGCTGGAAGCTGGAGAATATAAACAACCAGAGTTAAAAAACACCTTTTAGCCTGTTGTTGTCTTAAAACAATATCAAGGACTCTTAAAGCATCTTGGGTATGTTCAGCATCCCTTCCTTGGATAGCATCCCCGATAGACCTCATTGGAATTTTTGCTGCATAGCTTATTTCAACCTTAAAGGTTCTTGGCTGGTATGCCCTCTTCGACCGCTTCTTATCGCCTTCACAGGGGCTACCATGACCCGGGCTCCCTCCAGTCGCCCTGCAAAAAGGAGCAAACAAGTAACAAAGATAAGGACCACGGCATTAAGCCAACCACGAAGTTTGTAAAACAAAAAAAAGATGAAATTACGTACCTAGCTGATGATTCTTCCAACACTACAGTGAATTCAAAATTGTTCTGAGGAAGTGAGCCAACGGTGAATAAACTCTTCTCACCGTCATATGCAAAGTTTTTTCCAGCAAGTTCTGAACTGTATGTCTGGTACATCTTGTCTATTACCTTCCTCCCTATTCCTTTCCCCTCCACAGCACGCGCATCGTCTGACTTTATAACAACCTGCTCATGCAAGAAATAAATATCATGACTGAAACAATTAATCTCAAAATACTAAAATGCAACTGGGAAAAAATTAGAGACGTACACTATAGTGGAAGAATACAGCATCCTTGGCATTATACTTCACATGGAAGTGGTTGGCAAGCAACTTGATGCGCCGTCCATCATTTCCAATTCCAGGCCTAGGCATTGGATGGCGCTTTGGAATTTCCGGCATTGCAGGAATTTTAAGTTCTTCAGCCTTTATAGGCACCACATTTGGCGGTATCGCTGGAGGTGGGGGCAAACTTTCTGGCCCAGATCCATTACCTGGCAATGCCATTTCTGCAAAATTTCTGAGAAACATGCCACATATTGCCATATTAATTCATAAAACCTTCAAATAGATAGAAACAGAAAAAACAAAATAACAAAATGGGAACCTCAAAAGTTATGACATAAGTACAAGTATACATTACAGTAGCCTATAAATATGTACCAAGTACATCACATTCAGAAGAAAAATCAGTTGATGGAGTAATTACTAGTCGTAAGGCTTTCATAAGATGCATAGTAACTTTAACATTCATGGAGAAGTATCGTTTGCAACATGCCAATATGTTACTAAGTTTCTCAAGCTAAGAGACTGGATATTTGAATCAAGTATGCAGGCAAAACTATATATTCATAATACTAATGAAAGTGTTTAGAGTCTTTAGACATTATATAATGTAAGAGTATGATTACATCAATATAAAAGAAAAGTAAACAGGAGCAAGTATAACTTAATAAATGGCACTTAAAAGGCCTTCAGTAAGATGCCCTGATTTTGAGCATATGGGCAGTACAACTAGAAGGCCAGAGATCAAAGCTGGCTAGATAATTGCAAATCCTGTTTTGCATCCGTATGCTCATTGCCATCCATTACATGTTATATTCTTCTTACGAATAAAGTTACAAAGAGAAGTGTCACAAAATAGTGAAATCAAACTGCCTAATAATCCAGAAATATATTTTGTTTGGTTAACCCTCATAAATTCCCCAAGAACTTCGGATAAAAAGCTTAGTTGTTGTTGTTGTTTACCCTCATAAATTATACAAAAATAATTATTGCAACCAGGAAAAGCCCTCCATATGACATCTTTGAAAATCACAGGCTTCGCCCACAACCAGATCATGGAACCAAACAATACATACAAGCAAGAATCTTAATAGCTCACCACAATATATAACTACTGCAGATCATAAAAGAAATAATAGAGAAAAATATAATCATATGGAAGCATCTAGGAAAAGCAAGAAGAAAGTAAAGATGAATCCATATCTTTACAAAAACAATCAGAAGAGAGAAAATAGTAAAGGGGATAAAAACCAAACTAGACGGACACCAAACAAACACTAAAAATAAAAAAAAAAGAAAAAAAGAAAAATCCAAATCAACAGCTCAAATAGCAACAAAAAGAAAAATACACAGCTGGGGCTGTATCATTTTGGCCGATCCAAAGAGAAAGTGAAAATGCAGGTCAATTCACTACGAACGACCATGAAAACGCTCAAATAGCAGCAGCTTTCTCAAGTACAAGGCTACAACAGAGCAAAATGAGAAAATTCCTAAAATAAAGCCTTAAAATCAACAAAACGTGGAAAAACAAACAGATATTCAAAAAATATATTCAAATAAAAAAATCTGACAAAAACGAGAAAATGTACTTGGATTCACTTAACCGCTCAAATAACGGTCAAAATTCTCAATAGAAAGCTAAATCGACAGCAAAAAATAGAGAAATTCTAAAATATTACCAAAAAAACACAGTTGAAAATGGTTAGAACAGAGTATTCTCGAATGCATCCAACTAGAAAGAGAAAATTGAAGTATAATCACAAAAACGGCATCAATCTACTGAAATATAGTTTAATGTCTCAAGTAAAAGGTTAAAACGGAGAAAAAGATAAGAATCCCAAAATAAAGCCCTAAACCCAAACAAGCATGAACATACAAGCAGATAGTAGACTAAATCCTTCACAAACCCTACTAAAACGAGCAAATGTATGTAGAACCAAAGCAACCGACCGCTGATCCACTCCAATAGCGGCCGATTCCTCAGCTAAGAGAACAAAACAGAACTTAAATTAAGAAAATCCAAAGCAAAGCCCTAAATTCAACTAAAACGAATATAACCAGCACATTACCTCAAAACTTAACAAAAATCATATAATCCAAAAAAAAAAAAAAAACGCCATAAACCAACGAAAAACATATGAATCCACAGCATCACTTTCACATCGTGACAGAAACAAGCAACATTACAAGAGTCACAGCAGAGAACCCTAGAATCGCTCAAAAACCCACGGATTCAACAAAAACCTAGAGCTAAAGGAAGAGAAAGACGAGATCAAGTACGAAACCATACAGTCGCCTCGATATCGCGCTAAATCGAGGGAGATCAAAGATCGCTGGAGGTTGCCGACGACAGCACCACCAGATCTCGCCGCCGCCTCGGCTCTCAGCAGTCGCCTTCGCCTCTCTCGGTCTCTGCGTCTAAAGGAGAGAGAGCGGGGGGGGAGAGAGAGAGAGAGAGAGAGAGAGAGAGAGAAGAGAGGGAGGGAAAAAATAGAATGAGCTCTTCGATGGAGACGTCTATTTATATGCTGCTCTTTTCCGATTATTTTAATTTCGAAAAAGGAAAAAGTTTTATTACTGTATTTTTTTTTTCGATTTATTGGAGCGATAAAATAGGGATTTTGTTTTCTTACTTCGCAAGCAACTTCCTTCGAGTGGGTCCCGCTGTTATTTTGAATGGGGCCTACTGAGACGGGGTACCTGGCGCTTGTACGGACGGGCGATTGGTGCTACGTCGCCTGCAGTGGATTGGGCCTAGACCGGAGGATGATGTCGCGGACGGCTTGGATTCGTTTCGATATAAATCTGATCGGATTCTTTTGAATTCTTCTTTGGTGGGGCCACAAGATTCTGGCGTACAGGCCGGGGGCCGTCAGCCACTGGGACGAGTATACTGCCCAGGTCGGGCGGGACGTGTTGTTTAGCTCGTAGGGGATTAGAATTTTGGGTTGTTTTGGACAGTCTACCGTACAACTTCGAAACCGCTCGGCTGTATCGCGTAGAAACCGTGGCCAAATAGCGGTCATTTCGCGGCCGTACCACATCGAAACCGCGGCAACAGCGCATCGCATCAAAATCGCCGGCAATACCGCGTCGAAAACATCGGCAGCACCGCATCGAAATCGCCGGCAGCACCGAGTCGAAACTGCGGTGTAGACGATAAAAAAAAAAGAAAAAGAAAGAAAAAGTGCCAGAGTGCACCCGCAAGGTACTACTCGCGGGTGTGCTCGCAAATGCTACCCACAGAACTAACCTGTGGGCGTGAATTCGAGGGTGCCACCCGCGGGTGCTACTCGCAGGGCCCACCCGCGGTTGCCACCTGCAGGAGCATCCCGCGGGGTTCACTCTGCGGTGCTTCGGTTACGTGGATTTGATCCGAATTTTCAGGAAACGGATACCCCCGATCTTGGTGTTTCTTTTACCAGATTTGGCTCGGATCTTATCTAAGCAGATATCCCTCGATATATAAAGAAAAGAGAGCAGAGTTTTGGGAAAAGGGGGATTAATTCCGGATAGCAGAATCCAGAGGAACAGATAATTCCCAGAGATATCTACTTCTTCGAGAATTTCCAGAGGAGTTTTCCAGAGGCGATCGTGTTCTTTCCAATCGGACCGTCAACGGAGTGTATCAGCGAGATTCCACCTCTACAAGACCCACAAAAATTAAAAGGGAAAACGAAATTAATCGTTCCCTATTCTTTTAATCTTAAAAATTTCTCTGTAATTTATTTTTATTACTGTATTAAAAATCAAATTGGCAATGTAAGAAAATCTATAAATTTCGGGCGTACACGCGGTCGTACCGCGTCAAAACTGCCGGCCACATCGCGTCTAAACCGCCAGCAGCTCCGAGTCGAAACCGCCGGCAGCACCAAGTCAAAACTACCGGCAGCACCACGTCAAAACCGCCAGCCACACCGCATCAAAACCGCTGATTGCACCGCGTCGAAACCACGGCTGTACCGCAACGAAATCGCAGGCCACACCGCGTCTAAACCGTCGACAACACCGCATCGAAACGCAGAATAAGAATTGCTTTATATTTGGAAATTTATCAATATGATGTTAAATATATTCCTGCCTATACTAATTATCTTGCAGATCTTCTGACGCGTCCTCATAGATGAGGAGCGCATAAAGAAACTTAGGACGATGGCTGAACAAGCCAAGTGGACTACAGTCAACAACAAGAATACCCCACAAATGGGAGGAAACACCAACACCCCTACTAAGGGAGAGAAAGCAAAGACCCCTGAAAAGAGAGAAAGTTCAAACACCCCAGTTATAGGAGGATCCACCACTACAACCACCACTCAAACCCCTACAACGGGAGAGCTCGGCTGTATCGCGTAGAAACCGTGGCCAAATAGCGGTCATTTCGCAGCCGTACCACGTCGAAACCGTGGCAACAGCGCATCGCGTCGAAATCGCCGGCAATACCTGTAACGCCCCCAATTCGGCTCTATTTTTTTCCTTCCTCAAAACAGGGGACGCCGCTTAAATACTATAAATAACCCAACAGTCCCATGATCTTGGAATAACCGTAACTACTGCCATGTCAAAATGAATAACCATGTCTGAAACTGAAAAGATTTCATTTATATAGAGAGTTGATTACATAAAATGGCACACTGCTCTAAATATTTACACAAAGAGTTAAATACTATAAGTTAAAGCAGTGCCTAGCAAAAGGAAACAAGAACAAGAAGTGCGAAGTACCCAAATAGTATTGTGCTAGTATCCTCTACTCGACCTGGTTGGTGAAATAAGGATCGTTGTCTGGAGCAATCTCCCCTTCTCTTCTTTCGTGATCTGGGCTTAAGAAAACTCAGGGGATTAAACCCAGCAAGTAACACAAAAACAAGAAACATGTGTACTATCACAGTACAAATAATAAAATAATTAAATAAATTGCGTTGGTACAAACGTATCTTGAGAATACTGAAAATGAATTGAGTAAGACTATTCATTCAAATAAAAACAAATCATGTAAAGGTGACAAGTGTAAGCGATGCAAATATCAATCATGTTGCATGTAACCAGAACTAAGAAAGTCATTCACAAGCTTCATGTAAAATTTAACAGGTCTATATCATGTTAGTGTTGGAATTAAAACTCAATGATGGATAAGATAGTGCGCAATTTCTCATATTGTACAAGTGCCCGTGCATACCCGGGACCCGGCCTCTAATTCATGGCGCTGAACCATGACACACTGCTAGGTGCTACAAGTCAGATCCCGTTAAATGAAACAAGTAACGGGCATCACCCATTTGGTAACTCATGTATCAGATGGTGGCTCAGTACCACCCAGTGCTGCTAGTAAAAGGCCCTCAGCACCTAATCAAGAAGTTGGCCAACAAGATCCTTGTACAATACAGTACTTATCCATCCATCATGTAGTTTTTCCCATGTTAGTAATGCATATGATATACGTGAATTAAAGGAAACACGTGGACTTTCATGTCAAATTGTACACATATCATTTCACAAGAATCAAGAGTTCAAGAATCAAGATTTGGAATCATGTACACATGTATTATAAGAATGCTTCATGTCTTGTAATAAGAATACTAGAACTTATAATCATGTCTTGTAATAAAGATACTAGAACTTGTTATCCTGTAATAGGGATACTAGAACTTGTAATAAGGATACTAGAACTTGTAATAAGGATACTAGAACTTGTAATCAGGATACTAGAACTTATAATCATGTCTTGTAATAAAGATACTAGAACTTGTTATCTTGAATAATCTTGCCTTCATGTATCATAGTGATATTCACATGTCATGTTATCATAAATCCGCGAATCATGCCAAGTGTATAAATCTGTGTTTCTCTTGAAGCTGAAAATAGCCAAACGCGAAGCTAAAAATAACCAAACGAGAAGCTAAAGATTGCCAAACGCGAAGCTAAAAATATAGCCAAACAGGAAGCAGAAAATAGCCAAACGCGAGGCTAAAAATTGTCAAACGCGAGGCTAAAAATATAGCCAAACAGGAAGCAGAAAATAGCCAAACGCGAGGCTAAAAATTGTCAAACGCGAGGCTAAAAATATAGCCAAACAGGAAGCAGAAAATAGCCAAACGCGAGGCTAAAAATTGTCAAACAAGAAGCTAAAAATATAGCCAAACAGGAAGCAGAAAATGGCCAAACGCGAGGCTAAAATTGTCAAACGCGAAGCTAAAAATTGCCAAACGCGAGGCTAAAAATTTGCCAAACGCGAAGCTAAAAATTGCCAAACGCGAGGCTAAAAAAATAGCCAACATCCGTAAATCAGGCTAAGTATGCAGTCTAGAAATTTTTTTCTAAGTATGCAGATCCAATATGATGTAAATTTATCCATAAAGAAAAAGGAATTATGTACTCATAATAAAAATCAAATAATTTCCAAGAAAAATCATACATGCTACTTGTACTCAAATACGATTCAAAGAGAGAACAAAAACAAGGTGATACTTGCCTCTATTCCCTTTAATCTCCTCCTTTGTTGTAGCAAAGCCTCCCTTCTATTTCCTTTACTCAACGAACTAGAAGAACCAAGGGTGATTTCTATTTTGTTCTTTTTGATAAGAATTCTCTTTGAGAGAATAAGGTTATATATTCCTAAGGGCATTTTGGTCACCTTATCCTCTAGCCTAGTCCTAAGACTTCTTGCATGCATGACAAATGTCAACTAGAGTGCCACCTCTCTTTTTCTTCTAACAACTCATCCCCACAAAAGGCCAAGGTGGTGCTCTTAGAAATTAAATTTAAATTTGAAGGTGTATAGAAAGAAACTTTTGGCTTGATAATTTGAAATGATAGTTTTGGGGTGTTACATTCTACCCACCTAATAAAAGAATTTCGTTCTCGAAATTCCAATTTTAAAAGGTATACTATTATATACAGGTACGTGTTGTCATATAAAAATAGACTCAACTTACATACCTGATAATGAAAATAGGTACGGGTATTTTGTTTTGATATCGCCTTCAAGTTCCCAAGTGGAGTCCCCAGGTGATCGTGCATCCCATGAAACAAGGACCAACGGTATCACTTTGTTCTTTAGGATTTTCTCCCGTCGATCAATGATTGCTGCAGGTTGTTTCTCATACTTTAGATCGGGTCTCAGATCCACCTCAGACAAGTCCACAGCCTTATGTTCATTGCCCAAGCACTTCCTTAATTGCGACACATGGAATACATCATGAATAGTTTCCATCTCAGGAGGTAATGATAATCTGTATGCAAGATTCCCAATTCTTTCTGTAATTTCAAATGGTCCAATATATCTTGGACTAAGCTTTCCCTTCTTGCCGAATCTAATCACTCCCTTCATTGGCGATATCTTGATAAACACCTTATCTCCTATTTCAAACTCCAATGATTTTCTACGTCGATCTGCCCATTTCTTTTGTCTATCTTGTGCAGTTTTCATATGTTCCCTAATAGCCTTTACTTGCTCTGTTGCTTGAGTAATTAATTCAGGTCCCAAAATACTCCGCTCTCCAATCTCGTTCCAACATAATGGAGATCTACATTTCCTGCCATACAAAGCCTCAAATGGTGCTATTTTGATACTCTCTTGATAGCTATTATTATAGGAAAACTCCGCCATATATAAATGGTCTTCCCAAGATCCTCCAAAATCTAGCATACATGCTCTAAGCATGTCTTCAAGTATTTGGATAGTTCGTTCTGATTGTCCATCTGTTTGTGGGTGATATGCTGAAGACAAGTCTAAATGTGTTCCTAAACTATCCATCAATTTCTTCCAGTATTGTGATATAAATCTTGTATCCCTATCTGAGACAATTCTACATGTAACCTCACCACTTCCTGCATGAATCTTTTTGCTAATGCTTCTGTTGACTGACCAACCCTAAATGGGATGAAATGAGCTGACTTGGTCAGTCGGTCCACTACCACCCAAATTGCATTATTACCTTTGGTGCTCCTTGGTAATCCCGTAACAAAATCCATTGATATTTGTTCCCACTTCCATTCTGGAATTGTTAAGGGTTGAAGTAATCTAGCTATTTTCTGATGTTCGACCTTCACTTGTTGGCAAGTAGAACACATGGATACATGTCTTGCAATTTCTTTCTTCATGCCCGGCCACCAGAAGTACCTCTTCATATCCTTGCACATCTTATTGCCTCCCGGATGAATGGAATATGCTGATTTATGAGCTTCTTCTAGAACTCTCTTCCTTGTCTCTCCCTTGGGCACCCATAACCTCTCCCTGAATCTAATAGTCCCATCTGAGTGTATCTCCATCTCAGGCCTCTTACCTGTCTCAATTTTGCTCTTTAACCTTTGGAAGCTTTCATCATCAACTTGGGCTAGGGTGACTGCAGTCGCATTTCCATAAGTTGTGCTATCATTCCTGGTAGAATTATTTCCAAATCCATCCTTTGTATTTCTGCCAACAATTCCTTTTGTTGAGTCAATCTTTCTATTGCAGGTCTTCTACTAAGAGCATCTGGCACTATATTAATCCTTCCTGGATGATATTTAATTTCCAAGTTATAATCTGCTACTAACTCCAACCATCGTCTCAGTCTCATATTTAGTTCCTTTTGAGTGAAAATATATTTCAAACTTTTATGATCAGTGTATACTTCCACCCTTTGTCCTAGTAAGTAATGTCTCCAAATTTTCAAAGCATGAATTATTGATGCTAGTTCCAAGTCGAGAGTGGGATAATTTCTTTCATGAGATTTTAATTGTCTTGATGCAAACTCAATCACTCTTTCATGCTGAGTCAACACGCATCCCAGTCCTAGTTTTGAAGCATCACTATAGATTTTCATTCCTCCAGTGTTATTTGGAATTGCTAACACAAGTGATGTTGTCAGTCTTAGTTTCAATTCTTCAAATGCCTTATCGCACCCTTTTGTCCAGACATATTCGATTCCCTTTCGCGTCAACTTAGTTAGAGGAGACGCAATTTTTGCAAAATCTTGTACAAACCGCCTGTAATATCCAGCCATCTCCAGAAAACTGCGAACTTCTGATATTGATTTTGGTACAGGCCAATCCATCACAGCCTCTATCTTTTCAGGATCTGCTGATACACCATTTTCAGATATTATATGACCCAAGAAAGCAATTTGATTCAACCAAAATTCACATTTGCTCAATTTTCCGTATAACCTTTGTTCCCTTAAAGTTTGTAATGCTATCCTCAAATGTTTAACGTGCTCTTCTCTATTCTTAGAGTAGATCAATATATCATCAATAAACACCACCATAAATTTGTCCAAATACTGAGTAAAGACATGGTTCATCAAATTCATAAACACCGCTGGAGCATTATTTACTCCAAATGGCATCACTAAATATTCATAATGACCATGTCTGGTTCTAAATGCAGTCCTTGGGATATCTTATGTTCGGACTTTTACTTGATGAAATCCTGAACGAAGATCTATTCTTGAGAATACCTTCGCTCCTCCAAGTTGATCGAATAGATCAGTTATCCTTGGCAATGGGTATTTATTCTTAATTGTTACTGCATTTAAATCTCTGTAATCTATACATAACCTTTTACTCCCGTCCTTCTTTCCTACCAATAGTACTGGAGCTCCCCAAGGTGACACATTGGGTCTTATAAAACCCAATTTCATTAACTCACCCACTTGCTTCTTGACTTCTTCTAGTTCTGCAATCCCCATTCGATAAGGTGGCTTACAAACTGGTTCAGCTCCAGGGATAATATCAATAGTAAATTCTACTACCCTTGCTGGTGGTAGTCCAGGCATCTCTTCAGGAAAAATATCCAAGAATTCTGATACTACTGGGATCATCCCTTTTCCTATTTCCATAGCTTCCAAAACTCCTCCCTTTGGAAACACCTTAGATTTAGCTGGTTCTAGGGATTGGCTTCCACTGACAAATTCAAACTCTGGACAGTCAGGAATCTGAAATACTACTCTCCTACTCCTCTAGTCTATCACTGCATAGAAGGTGCTCAACCAATCCATGCCTTCGATAACATCATATCCTCCTCCACTAATAACTAGTAGATTGGCCTAAAATTCCTTACCATCAATTACTAATGGACATAGTTTACACTCTTTATTAGTCATGATACTACCATTCCCGGTCTCAATATTCCACCCCGCAGGTAAGATAGTGAAATCAATAAGATTACGGGAAACAAACATGCTAGTGATGAAACTGTGTGATGCTCAAGAATCAAATAAAACAGTTGCCGGTCTATTGTTAACCAAGATCATACCTGTCACGACTCCTCCAGTGGTTTGAACTTCTTCTGCATTCATTAGTCTAACTTGCCCTTGCCTCCGTCTTGCTCCTTCTCGGGCCTAACATAGGTTTGTTGTCGGTTCTCCCAGGTTCCTTTCTGGCCTGGTCTTGGAACTCTCTGGGCCGACGTTGTTATTGGCCTGGTTGTTGCTTGAAACGGGACCTTGGTTATTGTTGATTGTTGGGCCTTTGGGCAATCTCTCAATTGATGACTAGCGGATCCGCATGCCAGGCACCACCCTTGAGCTCTTCTACACATGTTCTGGGTATGCCCTGGCATATGGCAATAGTTGCATATTACTGAATTTCGATTTGGCATCATCATCTGTCTCTTTGTTGGCGGACCACCAAATTTCTTGGTCGATGAACTTGTTCCTTGCCCAAACAACCTTTTAAATGGCACTGACCTATTCTCCTCGAATACTTGTTCCAAACGACATGCCGCTTCAAACACTTCTGAATAAGTCTTGTAGTTATGCCCTGCTAAGTGCTCCTTCAGATGAAACCTCAGCCCTTGCTGGAATAAGTGTGCCTTTTCCTCATCATCAGCTACCAGGGTTGGGGCAAATCGGCTCAGCCTCACAAATTCTGCGGCATATGCATCCAGAGTTCGATCTCCTTGTTGCAATACTAGAAATTTCTTCCTCATTTCTTGCCTTGCTGATAAGTGGAAAAATCTGGCAAGAAATGCCTCTACAAATTTGTCCCAAGTTAAGGGTTCCTGGTGTTTCACTTCTTCTGCAAGCCACCATGTTCTAGCTATGTCAGCCAACTGAATGCATACTACTTCAACACGATTTTCCTTTGGAATCCTTGCTGCCTTCAGAAGATTCTCCATATCCACAATCCACTGCTCAGCCTTTAGTGGTCCTTCTGTTCCGAAAAATACTGATGGCTGCAATCTTCGAAAATCTGACACCACTCCAGTTCTTTCTTGTTTTTTGGACTGTAGCATTCTTTCCAATATTATCGTTGTAGTTTCTTGTGTCTGCGCTACTCTTTCCACTATAGTTCTAAGCTCAGACTCTTCACCCGTAGGATTTGGGTTTGCGCTAGTAGAAGATTGGGTCGTCATCGTTCTGTGACGGTCCAAGAGAAATTAATTAGATGGAGTTTCAAGATAGATATTCCAGATGAATTAGAAACAATAAATAGGCACGATACTAGATCTGATGGATATCAAGGATAAGGAAGAAGTGTCAAGAGTGTATCTTAGACATGTTTTCATGTGGCAGTAGTCATATGGTCTCCCACCTAAACATAAGCTCTGATACCAAATCTGTAACGCCCCCAATTAGGCTCTATTTTTTTTTTCCTTCCTCAAAACAGGGGACGCCGCTTAAATACTATAAATAACCCGACAGTCCCATGATCTTGGAATAACCGTAACTACTGCCATGTCAAGATGAATAACCATGTCTGAAACTGAAAGGATTTCATTTATACAGAGAGTTGATTACATAAAATGGCACACTACTCTAAATATTTACACAAAGAGTTAAATACTATAAGTTAAAGCAGTGCTCAGCAAAAGGAAATAAGAACAAGAAGTGCGAAGTACCCAAATAGTATTGTGCTAGTATTCACTACTCGACCTGGTTGGTGAAGTAAGGATCGTTGTCTGGAGCAATCTCCCCTTCTCTTCTTTCGTGATCTGGGCTTAAGAAAACTCAGGGGATTAAACCCAGCAAGTAACACAAAAACAAGAAACATGTGTATTATCACAGTACAAATAATAAAATAATTAAATAAATTGCGTTGGTACAAACGTATCTTGAGAATACTGAAAATGAATTGAGTAAGACTATTCATTCAAATAAAAACAAATCATTTAAAGGTAACAAGTGTAAGCGATGCAAATATCAATCATGTTGCATGTAACCAGAACTAAGAAAGTCATACACAAGCTTCATGTAAAATTTAACAGGTCTATATCATATTAGTGTTGGAATTAAAACTCAATGATGGATAAGATAGCGCGCAGTTTCTCATATTGTACAAGTGCCCATGCATACCCGGGACCCGGCCTCTAATTCATGGCGCTGAACCATGACACACCGCTAGGTGCTACAAGTCAGATCCCGTTAAATGAAACAAGTAACGGGTATCACCCATATGGTGACTCATGTATCAGATGGTGGCTCAGTACCACCCAGTGCTGCTAGTAAAAGGCCCTCAGCACCTAATCAAGAAGTTGGCCAACAAGATCTTTATACAATACAGTACTTATCCATCCATCATGTAGTTTTTCCCATGTTAGTAATGCATATGATATACGTGAATTAAAGGAAACACGTGGACTTTCATGTCAAATTGTACACATATCATTTCACAAGAATCAAGAGTTCAAGAATCAAGATTTGGAATCATGTACACATGTATTATAAGAATGCTTCATGTCTTGTAATAAGAATACTAGAACTTGTAATCATGTCTTGTAATAAAGATACTAGAACTTGTTATCCTGTAATAGGGATACTAGAACTTGTAATAAGGATACTAGAACTTGTAATCAGGATACTAGAACTTGTAATCATGTCTTGTAATAAAGATACTAGAACTTGTTATCTTGAATAATCTTGCCTTCATGTATCATGTTGATATTCACATGTCATGTTATTATAAATCCGCGAATCATGCCAAGTGTATAAATCCGTGTTTCTCTTGAAGCTGAAAATAGCCAAACGCGAAGCTAAAAATAACCAAACGCGAAGCTAAAGATTGCCAAACGCGAAGCTAAAAATATAGCCAAACAGGAAGCAGAAAATAGCCAAACGCGAGGCTAAAAATTGTCAAACGCGAGGCTAAAAAAATAGCCAAACAGGAAGCAGAAAATAGCCAAACGCGAGGCTAAAAATTGTCAAACGCGAGGCTAAAAATATAGCCAAACAGGAAGCAGAAAATGGCTAAACGCGAGGCTAAAATTGTCAAATGCGAAGCTAAAAATTGCCAAACGCGAGGCTAAAAATTTGCCAAATGCGAAGCTAAAAATTGTCAAACCCGAGGCTAAAAAAATAGCCAACATCCGTAAATCAGGCTAAGTATGCAGTCTAGAAATTGTTTTCTAAGTATGCAGATCCAATATGATGTAAATTTATCCATAAAGAAAAAGGAATCATGTACTCATAATAAAAATCAAATAATTTCCAAGAAAGATCATACATGCTACTTGTACTCAAATACGATTCAAAGAGAGAATAAGAATAAGGTGATACTTGCCTCTATTCCCTTTAATCTCCTCCTTTGTTGTAGCAAAGCCTCCCTTCTATTTCCTTTACTCAACGAACTAGAAGAACCAAGGGTGATTTCTATTTTGTTCTTTTTGATAAGAATTCTCTTTGAGAGAATAAGATTATATATTCCTATGGGCATTTTAGTCACCTTATCCTCTAGTCTAGTCCTAAGGTTTCTTGCATGCATGACAAATGTCAACTAGAGTGCCACCTCTCATTTTCTTCTAACAACTCATCCCCACAAAAGGCCAAGGTGGTCCCTTTAGAAATTAAATTTAAATTTGAAGGTGTATAGAAAGAAACTTTTGCCTTGATAATTTGAAATGATAGTTTTGGGGTGTTACAATACCGCATCGAATACATCGGCAACACCGCATCGAAATCGCCGGCAGCACCGAGTCGAAACTGCCGGCAGCACCGCGTCAAAACTGCGGTGTAGACGATAAAAAAGAAAGAAAAAGAAAGAAAAAAGTGCCATAGTGCACCCGCAAGGTACTACTCGTGGGTGCGCTCGCAAATGCTACCCACAGAACTAACCCGCAGGCGTGAATTCGAGGGTGCCACCCATGGGTGCTACTTGCAGGGCCCACCCGCGGTTGCCACCTGCAGGAGCATCCCGCGGGGTTCACCCTGCGGTGCTTCGGTTACGTGGATTTGATCCGAATTTTCAGAGAACGGATACCCCGATCTCGTTGTTTCTTTTACCAGATTTGGCTTTATCTATAAATCTTAAAGGTATTGAATTATTACCTGGATCTAAAGTATTAGGAATCCAGTGGGAACATTGTTTAGTATTAAATGATACATCAACCTTTCGATCCATTACTCCTACACAATTTATTAAATTATATGAAGTAGGAAATGGAAAAGTAATTCAATCTAAATTAGTAAATATAAAACACTTAAAATATGATAATGTGCAAGCCTTCATTATCATATTTTTGAAATATGATAATGACCAAATATTGAATTCATCTATTTTTGAAATATTTGGGGAGCATTTTTTAATCCAAAAGGCATGACTAACCATTCATAGTGTCTTTGAGGGCAACTAAATGCAGTTAATTCTATTGTATTTTTATCTGCTAGCTTTATTTACCAAAATCCAGATTTGGCATCAAATTTACTATAATATTTAGCTCTTTGAATTTGTTTTATTAAATATTCTGCTGAAGGTATAAAGTAGCCATCGAACTTTGTGTAACTATTTAATTTTCGATAATTTATAACCATTCTTGCTTTTCCTCTTTTTTGCTCTGCATGATTTCGTACCATAAAGGCAGGGGATGAATGTGGACTCATACTGGGTTGTATTAATTTTAAAGTTAATAAATCTTTTATTTGTTCAGCAAATTTTTTTTTATCGACTGGGGATACCATAATACTATTTACTCTTACTTTGGTGTCTTTATATTGTTCCAGTAGTTCTAGAGAAAGTATCTTGGTGATTTTTCAAAATATAATAACGATTACAACTATATTCACACTAAAATACTCAAGAACACTCAAAGAACTTGATTTAAAGAAACGAGGGTAGGAAAGCTTCATTGCTTCAGGAAATACTATATCAACTACAATTATAAACCCCTCTATACCCAGAAGTTTAAGTACAACTAGATATCGACATTCAAACCCAATATCATTGGAACCTGCAAGGTCGAGTCATTCTATACAAACTTATGAAGAACCCTTCAAACCATTGGAAGGGCGAACACAAAGAATATTAGAAACACAAAAGGAATTAGAAAACCAACAAATTCCTCAATTAGCTATAAGAATACCAGAAAATGCTAGACCTTAAGAAAAAATCTCAACTACATATTTATATACCTATAACTGTCCATTTACCTATCAGACGAGAAAAGGAACTAGAATTTACTTTTCATGCTCTAATAGATTCAGGAGCTGAAGCAAGCTTAATTCAAAATTCTTTTATACCACAAAAATATTGGATACCTTTAGATAAACAGGCCAATTTAAACGAAATTTCCCTCATGCAAAAAGAAGGGAAATTTATAAACAAACACCAAAATTAAAATCACTATTTTCAACGCAAAGTACATATATTTTTGAAAGAATGCAAGGGAATATAGAATTAAAAGGAGATAAAGATTTTACTTCAGTAAAATTACTAAACATAACGCAAATACAAAAGTTAAAACAAAGATACCCGAAAAATGACTTATATATTCATTTGCAAATGAAAATTGTATAGCGCTCTTTTCTAATCATTTTTTAGTCATGCCTTTTGGATTAAAAAATGCTCCCCAAAGCTTCATTTCCTGAAGCAATGAGGCTTTCCTACCCTCGTTTCTTTTAATCACGTCTGATTTCGAAAAAAATATACATAGTACGTTAGAACCCTTATATACAAACGATCCGTTATTATATTTTGAAAAATCACTAAGATACTGTTCTATAGAACTACTTGAACAATATAAAGACACCAAAGTAAGAGTAAATAGTATTATGGTATCCCCAGTCGATAAAAAAGAATTTGCTGAACATACTATGTATAATCAAGTTCAGAGATATCTACTTCTTCGAGAATTTCCAGAGGAGTTTTCCAGAGGCGATCGTGTTCTTTCCAATCGGACCGTCAACGGAGTGTATCAGCGAGACCCCACCGCTACAAGACCCACATAGATTAAAAGGGAAAACGAAATTAATCGTTCCCTATTCTTATAATCTTAAAAATTTCTCTGTAATTTATTTTTATTACTGTATTAAAAATCAAATTGGCAATGTAAGAAAATCTACAAATTTCGGGCGTACACGCGGTCGTACCGCGTCAAAACTGTCGGCCACACCGCGTCTAAACCGCCAGCAGCTCCGAGTCGAAACCGCCGGCAGCACCGAGTCAAAACTGCCGGCAGCACCACGTCAAAACCGCTAGCCACACCGCGTCAAAACCGCCAACTGCACCGCGTCGAAACCACGGCTGTACCGCAACGAAATCACAGGCCACACCGCATCTAAACCGTCGACAGCACCGCATCAAAACTGCCGGTAGCACCGCAGCCATACCGCGTTGAAACCGCGGCAATACCGCATCGAAACCGCCTGACACATCGCTTCGAAACCGCCGAACACACCGCGTCAAAACCGTCGGCAGCACAACGTCGAAACCGCGGCCATACGCAGTGAAACCGCTGGCCTCACGGCGCCAAAACTGCGGTCGTACAGCGTCGAAACCGCGGTCAATCCGCAACCAAACAGTGGAAAAACGACGTTCGTTTGAACTGCGGTCCAGCCATGTCCCGACCGTGCGTGAACATCGCGCTGACCGTAGTTTGGCCAGCTCTTTCGCCCAGCTAGGTCTGTCTTTCCTCCATCTTCTCCCAACTCCATCAACATAGTTTTTCACCACAACTCTTTTTTTCGAGGACAAATGGCTGTTCAAGTGTTATTAATTTAGTTATTGTTTTTCGCAGAAATAGAGTTGAATCTTCCCATTGCCATTGAATTAGAGAAAAATTACAGATTATCAAAATTTCTCTTTTTTGATTACAATGAAAATAAATAAAAACAAACAGAGAGGACTTATAGAATACGTCGCTCTCTTTTAATCAAAAAATTGTGGGATTCGAGGCAGTTATGGGATCGGTCATTTCCCCATTGACGATCTAACGTCGATGGTTGGAGGCGAGCTCATTCTTCTTCTCTGCTAATTCTTAGAGGAAGCACGAACGCTTGTGCGGGAGAGATATCTAGCCAAAGGTCCTCTTTGAGTTCTCTTAAGAGGTATTTATAGTCCCACCGGTTGTTGAAGATGTTTCCTTGTAGATAGGAACAAGATCTAATTTTCTTATAAATAGAATAGAAATCTCTTTGTAATTTTGTTTAGATATTCAAATCTTCTCTTGATTTGATTTGCTCCAGATTCATTAAATCGGGTCCTGTTTCTGCAGCTAAAATCAATTAAACTCAAATTAGAATTTAATTAGAATTTGTAGAATTATTGAACTCTAACAAAATTAATTTAAAATCCTTCATCCAAAAATTAATTTGGTTTTGATTAGAATTTGGATGAGAGTTAGAGATTACAAAATAACTCGAGATGAGGCCGAAATATATTATGCCCGAGGTTAGGGGTTCACCGTGCGAAATGGGAGACCGAGCGGGGGAAACGGGCACCTCGAGCAGGTAAAACGGGCGAGGCTGGCCAAAGGCCAATTTTTTTTTTTTTAGCATGTTAAGCTCCCTGAGCCTCGCATCCACACGAGGTTGAGCCTCGCGTGGTGCGAGGCTCCTCTTTATCTTTTAATTTTTTTGTGTATTTAATTTGTGTTGCCTCCTGAGACCCTTGCATCAGCCTCGCGTGGGTGCAAGGCTCCCCTTTATTTTTTTATTTTTTTGTGGTTAATTTGTTTTGCCTGAGAGACTCGCATCTACGTGAGCCTCGTGTGGGTGTGAGGCTCCCTTTTTTTAAATTTTTTATTTCGTTTCTTCTCATTACTCCTATCACCTAATTTTTTTTTTAAATTATTTATTTATTTTATTATTATTATTATTTGAATTTGGACTCAGATTTTGGATTCGGACTCAAATTCAAACTCGAATTTTGGATTCTGACTTGGATTTCGGATTCGAACTTGGATAGTTTTTATCGTTCTATAAGACCCCCTCCAAAGTTTTTAAAATTTTATCTCTATTTGTTTTAGCAAAATTTTGAAATACTTTGCATTTTTCTTTTGAAATTGGTGGATAAGTTCATAGAGATAGAACTTGCTAAGAGTGCGAAAGTATCTCAACAAGCAGAGCATTTTGACTTTGATGCGACTCGTTTGGATTTCAAAACAAAATTAATGACTCGCTAACTGATAGACAGAGCCGATAATTATTTTCGAATTAAGGGGGTGATTTGCCTGGCTGATAGGCAGAGCCAATGACTCATCTGGCTGACAGACAGAGATGATGATTATTCTCGAATTGGGATTGAAGAACCATGGACAGAGATGTACTGTTAAACGTACCCAAGAGGTTTCGACAGAGGTGTCTAATTTCATATGTTTGGAGTTTGAGGGAGGTGTTTAATTGCACACGCCAAGATGATCGGGTCAGGATCATCAGTTTCGACAGAGGCGCCTAATTGCACATACCTGGATGACTCGTTTGGGTAACAGACAAAGCTAGTGATCAGATTAGGATCACGAAAGAAATTATTTATTGCAGTGTCTGATGATTCAAATTTCGCTATCAGAGATAAGATCTTAACATGACAGGCTTGTTTGCTTTTGAGATGAGATGGTTTGAATCTCGCTGTCAAAGATAAGTACTTAACGTGACAGGTTTGTTTGTATTGAGGTAAGATAGTTTGAGTCTCACTGTCAGAGGTAAGAGTTTAACATGACAGGTTCACAGAATTTTTAGAAAATCCCAGCTATTATGGATTTAATATGCCTTTACCAATCGCCATTTGCTTTGGGCTAACCATGCTATTCCCCTCAGCATGATTAGTTATCGAAAATTTTGTTTGGACTTAGATGTCAAACGTTCCTTCTTCTCTTTGCCTTTGAAGTATTAGGTGGTTCATGCTTTTACTTTAGTATGAAGAGTTTTCGAGGATTTGCATTCCTCTCTCGTTTTCCTTTGAAGTATTGGGTGGTTTATGCTGTTAACTCAGCATAAGGAGTTATCGATGATTTGAATTCCTCTCCCCTTTCCTTTTGAAATATTGGGTTATGAATATCCTTTTAGGATGATGTTATGACAAACTTGTCATTGGATTTTTAGCAAACCCCGAGTTATGAACGAATTTGATGTACCTTTACTAATCGCCGTTTGTGTTGGTCTAGCCATGCTATTCCCCTCAATATGGTGAGTTGTCGAGCTTTTTGTTTGGGCTTAATTGTTCACTCTTCCCTTTAACTTTTTGGTATTGGGCAATCGGTTTCATACTCCTACCCCCAGTATAATAGGGTTGGCGAGAAATTTTCGATTTCTCTTACCGTTGGTTTTGACAGTATTGGCCGGTTGATTCATTAGCCTTCCCTTCCCCTCTTTTTTTTGAAGGTGGCTAAATGTAGTATTTCTTCAAGAGTTTGCCATTGATCGGCATTATCATCTTGTCGCTATCTTGATTGATCAAGCGAGAGACTCCATTTGAGTAGACGGTTTCTACTATAAAAGATCCTTCCCATTTGGGTTCTAATTTCCCTTTAGTCTTGTGGGTCACGATCATTGGTCTTCTGACAGATAAAACCAAATCTCCTTTAAAGTTCTTCGTTTGACTTTCTTGTTAAACGCTCTCGAGATGCGCGCTTGATACAACTTAGTTTGTTGTTGCTCGTTCAGAATGCAAACTAGGCCCATAACCTGCAGGCTTAGCCTCGCGTTTTAAACTGGTATAGTCTCGTGTTGTACGCGGGTATAGCATTGCACTTGAGTTACTTCTGTACGAGTTTAGCCTAGCATCTTGATCTCTTTACGCAGGCTTAACCGCAAGGTTTACTAGATGCGAGACCCATCCCCTGTGCGAGCCTCATTTGATTGGTTACGGCTCATTGTAAGTCCATGGACCACTTTCTTCTTCATCAGATATTATGCAAGACTGCTGGTTGGCCTAGCGTATTAAGTCTCTGACGCAAATCTTGACCTTCCATTTCTTGAAGTTTATGCAGGGCTGAATTAGCCTGGCATCTCAGCCGTGAGCATAACCTTGTGTTTAGATGACTTTACACCGGCGTGACATCGCATTATATGTGGAGTTTGCTTTGCATTGCATATAATGTCGATTGGTGTGGGTCTCACCCCCTGTGTGGGTCTCATTTGAGTAGTCATTGTAATTCAATTGACCGCCTTCTTCTTCTTTGAAGTTTTGCTCGAGGTTGAAAATTAGCTTTGCATTTTGGATTTCTTCATGCGTTGGATCTGCCTCACGCGTTATGTCTGTCGCACTCTGGCTTATCTTTGCGTATTGAGATTTTTATGTCCCGCTGCAATGTTACCTTGTATTCTGCACCTCTTCCAGTAATGGAATTATCAAGACCGAGGCTAGGATCGTCGCGCAAGGCCAAGGCTGAACTCGCCGCGCAATTTGTTAGATTGGGCTCATCACGAGGTGGAGGCTGGGCTCGCCGCGGGAGGCAAAGATTGGACTCGCTGTGCAAGGTGGATGTTGGGCTCACTGCGCGAGCCGGAGGCTAGGCTCACCGCGCGAGGTGGAGGTTGAGCTCACCGCGGGAGGCGAAGATTGGACTCGCTGTGCAAGGAGGATGCTGAGCTCGTCGCGCGTATGCGTTACTTGTGTGTTTCAACTGTTTTACGCGGAGTTGCAAATTAGCCTCGCATTTTGGAGCTTTTGCACTTTTGAATGAGTCCTACATGCTGGCTTTGCTTCGCATAGACTTGGGTTGCTCACAGGTATTAGCCTCACGTTCTTTGCACTGGCTTCATAAATATCTTTGTTTGGTTGGATATGGGACCCACCCCTTGTATGGGACTTGTTTGGCTGTTCATGAGTTTCGTCATATGGTAATAGACTGCTTTTTCTTCTTTGCATAGACTATGTGGGGCTAAAGGTTATCCTCGTATTTCTGTTCAGTTTTATACTCTGGTGAATTCTGTGCGCTGGCTTAGTCTCGCAGACTGGTATAACTATGCATGCTGGTTTAATCTCGAGTTTGTCTCGTGTCTGGATGACTTTACACTGGTTTAGTCCCGAGTTAGTATCATGCCTTGGACGATTTTACGCTGGCTTAGTCTCACATTGTACGCGTGCATAACCTCGCATTCATATTTTGAGTTGTTTGATTTCATACTCTTACCTCCTGTATGATAGGGTTAGCGAAAGTTTTACTCTCTTCCCGTTGCCTTGGCGGCATTGGGCAACAAAAACTCATATGCTTTTTTTTTTTAATTTTTTACTTTTTTTTATTTTTGATTTTTTAATTTTTTTCTTCTAATTGTTTTTGATTTTTTTTCTCTTTATTTTTTTGACGGGCATTTTGCCATCAAATTTTATAGATTGCATTCGCGGACACCTTCTTCTGTTCAGGTCTCAACTGGATCGCTTTTGCATCGACGAGTGCCTGAATTTTATTTTTCAGATCATAATAATACTTGGTTGGGTGCTCGATGTTTTGATAGAAGAGATAATACTTAGGATCATCTGTTCTTCCAGCTTCCTCTGACCTCTGATTTTCGGATAACTTGAGCATCCCCTTTTGTTGAGTAAATTCAACAGGGTCATTGTTTGCTCATCCTTGAAAACGTATGTCCGTTGCGATCTAGAAGAATCTCGATTATTTTGTGATTTTTTGTTGTCAGCAGATTTGGTGCTCATTGTGTCATTTCTCTTAGGATGAGATGATTGTGGCTGCGGTCGGTTCATGGTCATCTTTCTCTGGGCATGGTATTCATTAATATGATGGATTATATCCTCCACCTGCTGCCCTTATTTGAGTAGATCCTTCCAAATTTTTGACTCTACTGCTTCCATTTGACCAATATTCTGGTCTGGAGATTGTATTTGCAACTCTCCACCAATGTTTCTTGTGACATGCCATACTTGCATCGCACTGATATTTCGCAAAAACGCTCAACGAAGTTTTTAACCGTGTAACGCCCCCAATTCAGCTCTTTTTTTTTTTTTAAGTGGGCGACATTACTTAATACTATGAATAACCCAACAATCCCATGATCTTGGAATAACCGTAACTACTGCCATGTCAAGATGAATAACCATGTCTGGAACTGAAAGGATTTCATTTATACAGAGAGTTGATTACATAGAATGGCACACTGCTCTAAATATTTACACAAAAGAGTTAAATACTACAAGTTAAAGCAGTGCCCAGAAAAAAGAAACAAGAACGAGAAGTGACAAAGGAGACAAGAACAAGAAGTGCGAAGTACCCCAATAGTATTGTGCTGGTAGTATCCTCTACTCGACCTGGTTGGTGAAGTAAGGATCGTTGTCTGGAGCAATCTTTCCTTCTCTATTTTCGTGATCTGGGCTTAAGAAAATCCAGGGGATTAAACCCAGCAAGTAACACAAAAACAAGAAACACGTGTACTATCACAGTACAAATAATAAAAGAATTAAATAAATTGCGTTGGTACAAACGTATCTTGAGAATACTGAAAATGAATTGAGTAAGACTATTCATTCAAATAAAAACAAATCATGTAAAGGTGACAAGTGTAAGCGATGTAAATATCAATCATGTTGCATGTAACCAGAACTATGAAAGTCATTCACAAGCTTCATGTAAAATTTAACAGGTCTATATCATGTTAGTGTTGGAATTGAAACTCAATGATGGATAAGATAGCGCGCAATTTCTCATATTGTACAAGTGCCCGTACATACCCGGGACCCGGCCTCTAACTCATGGCGCTGAACCATGACACACCGCTAGGTGCTACAAGTCAGACCCCGTTAAATGAAACAAGTAACGGGCATCACCCATATGGTGACTCATGTATCAGACGGTGGCTCAGTACCACCCAGTGCTGCTAGTAAAAGGCCCTCAGCACCTAATCAAGAAGTTGGCCAACAAGATCCTTGTACAATACAGTAATTATCTATCCATCATGTAGTTTTTCCCATGTTAGTAATGCATATGATATGCGTGAATTAAAGGAAACACGTGGACTCTCATGTCAAATTGTACACATGTCATTTCACAAGAATCAAGAGTTTAAGAATCAAGATTTGGAATCATGTACACATGTATAAGGATGCTTCATGTCATGTAATAATGATACTAGAACTTGTAATCATGTCTTGTACTAAAGATACTAGAACTTGTTATCATGTCGTGTAATTAGTATACTAGAACTTGTAATCATGTCTTGTAATAAAGATACTAGAACTTGTTCTCATGAATAATCTTGCCTTCATGTATCATATTGATATTCACATGTCATGTTATCATAAATCCGAGTGTATAAATCCGTGTTTCTTTTGAAGCTGAAAATAGCCAAACGCGAGGCTAAAAATTGCCAAACGCGAAGCTAAAAATGGCGAATCGCGAAGCTAAAAGAATAGCCAAACATGAAGCAGAAAATAGCCAAACGCGAAGCTAAAAATGGCCAAACGCGAAGCTAAAAGAATAGTCAAACAGGAAGCAGAAAATAGTCAAACGCGAGGCTAAAAATTGCCAAACGCGAGGCTAAAATATCCAAACGCGAAGCTAAAAGAATAGCCAAACGGGAAGCAGAAAATAGCCAAACGCGAGGCTAAAAATTGCCAAACGCGAGGCTAAAAATAGCCAAACGCGAGGTTAAAAATTGCCAAACGCGAGGTTAAAATATCCAAACGCGAAGCAGAAAATAGCCAAACGGGAAGCAGAAAATAGCCAAACGCGAGGCTAAAAATTGCCAAACGCGAGGCTAAAAATAGCCAAACGCGAGGCTAAAAATTGCCAAACGCGAGGCTATGCCAAAAATAGCTAACATTCGTAAATCAGACTAAGTATGCAGTCCAGAAATTTTTCTAAGTATGCAGATCCAATATGATGTGAATTTATCCATAAAGAAAAAGGAATCATGTACTCATAATAAAAATCAAATAATTTCCAAGAAAGATCATACATGCTACTTGTACTCAAATACGATTCAAAGAGAGACAAGAACAAGGTGATACTTGCCTCTATTCCCTTTAATCTCCTCCTTTATTGTAGCAAAGCCTCCCTTCTATTTCCTTTACTCAACGAACTAGAAGAACCAAGGGTGATTTCTATTTTGTTCTTTTTGATAAGGATTCTCTTTGAGAGAATAAGGTTATATTTTCCTAAGGGCATTTTGGTCACCTTATCCTCTAGCCTAGTCCTAAGGCTTCTTGCATGCATGACAAATGTCAACTAGAGTGCCACCTCTCATTTTCTTTTAACAACTCATCCCCACAAAAGGCAAAAGGGGTGCCCTTGGAAACTTAATTAAATTTGAAGGTGTATAGAAAGAAATTTTTAACTTGATAATTTATAGTTTAATAAACATGATAATTTTGGGGTGTTACATTCTACCCACCTAATAAAAGAATTTCGTCCTCGAAATTCTAATTTTAAAAAGTATACTATATGCGGGTACGTGTTGTCATATAAAAATAGACTTAACTTACATACCTGATAATTAAAATAGGTACGGGTATTTTGTTTTGACATCGCCTTCAAGTTCCCAAGTGGAGTCCCCAGGTGATCGTGCATCCCATGAAACAAGGACCAACGGTATCACTTTGTTCTTTAGGATTTTCTCTCTCGATCAATGATTGCTACAGGTTGTTTCTCATACTTTAGATCAGATCTCAGATCCACCTCGGACAAGTCCACAGCCTTATGTTCATTGCCCAAGCACTTCCTTAATTGCGACACGTGGAATACATCATGAATAGTTTCCATCTCAGGCGGTAATGATAATCTGTATGCAAGATTCCCAATTCTTTCTGTAATTTCGAATGGTCCAATATATCTTGGACTAAGTTTTCCCTTCTTGCCGAATCTAATCACTCCCTTCATTAGCGATATCTTGATATATACCTTATCTCCTATTTCAAACTCCAATGATTTTCTACGTCGATCTGTCCATTTCTTTTGTCTATCTTGTGCAGCTTTCATATGTTCCCTAATAACCTTTACTTGCTCTGTTGCTTGAGTAATTAACTCAGGTCCCAAAATGCTCCGTTCTCCAACCTCGTTCCAACATAATGGAGATCTACACTTCCTGCCATATAAAGCCTCAAATGGTGCCATTTTGATACTCTCTTGATAGCTATTATTGTAGGAAAACTCCGCCATATATAAATCGTCTTCCCAAGATCCTCCAAAATCTAGCATACATGCTCTAAGCATGTCTTCAAGTATTTGGATAGTTCGTTCTGATTATCCATCGGTTTGTGGGTGATATGCCGAAGACAAGTCTAAATGTGTTCCTAAACTATCCATCAATTTCTTCCAGTATTGTGATCTAAATCTTGTATCTCTATCTGAGACAATTCTAAATGGAACTCCATGTAACCTCACCACTTCCTGCATGAATCTTTTTGCTAATGCTTCGGTTGACTGACCAACCCTAAATGGGATGAGTGAGCTGACTTGGTCAGTCGGTCCACTATCACCCAAATCGCATTATTACCTTTGGTGCTCCTTGGTAATCCCGTAACAAAATCCATTGATATTTGTTCCCACTTCCATTCTGGAATTGTTAAGGGTTGAAGTAATCCAGCTATTTTCTGATGTTCGACCTTCACTTGTTGGCAAGTAGAACACATGGATACATGTCTTGCAATTTCTTTCTTCATGCCCGGCCACCAGAAGTACTTCTTCATATCCTTGTACATCTTATTGCCTCCGGGATGAATGGAATATGCTGATTTATGAGCTTCTTCTAAAACTCTCTTCCTCGTCTCTCCCTTAGGCACCCATAACCTCTCCCTGAATCTAATAGTCCCATCTGAGTGTACCTTCATCTCAGGCCTCTTACCTGTCTCAATTTTGCTCTTTAACCTTTGGAAGCTTTCATCATCAACTTGGGCTTGCTTGATCTGCTCTATCAAGGGTGATTGTAGTCGCATTTCCATAAGTTGTGCTATCATTCCTGGTAGAATTATTTCCAAATCCATCCTTTGTATTTCTGCCAATAATTCCTTTTGTTGAGTCAATCTTTCTATTGCAGGTCTTCTACTCAGAGCATCTGGCACTATATTGATCCTTCCTGGATGATATTTAATTTCCAAGTCATAATCTGCTACTAACTCCAAACATCGTCTCTGTCTCATATTTAGTTCCTTCTGAGTGAAAATATATTTCAAACTTTTATGGTCAGTGTACACTTCCACCCTTTGTCCTAGTAAGTAATGTCTCCAAATTTTCAAAGCATGAATTATTGATGCTAGTTCCAAGTCGTGGGTGGGATAATTTCTTTCATGAGGTTTTAATTGTCTTGATGCAAATTCAATCACTCTTTCATGCTGAGTCAACACGCATCCCAGTCCTAGTTTTGAAGCATCACTATAGATTTTCATTCCTCCAGTGTTATCTGGAATTGCTAACACAGGTGATGTTGTCAGTCTTAGTTTCAATTCTTCAAATGCCTTATCGCACCTTTCCGTCCAGACATATTCAATTCCCTTTCGCGTCAACTTAGTTAGAGGAGACGCAATTTTTGCAAAATCTTGTACAAACCACCTGTAATATCCAGCCATCCCCAGAAAGCTGCGAACTTCTGATACTGATTTTGGTACAGGCCATTCCATCACAGCCTCTATCTTTTTAGGATCTGCTGATACACCATTTTCAGATATTATATGACCCAAGAAAGCAATTTTATTCAACCAAAATTCGCATTTGCTCAATTTTCCGTATAGCCTTTGTTCCCTTAAAGTTTGTAATGCTATCCTCAAATGTTTAGCATGCTCTTCTCTATTCTTAGAGTAGATCAATATATCATCAATAAACACCACCACAAATTTGTCCAAATACTGAGTAAAAATATGGTTCATCAAATTCATAAACACCGCTGGAGCATTAGTTACCCCAAATGGCATCACTGAATATTCATAATGACCATGTCTGGTTCTAAATGCAGTCCTTGGGATATCTTCTGCTCGCACTCTTACCTGATGAAATCCTGAACGGAGATCTATTCTTGAGAATACCTTCGCTCCTCCAAGTTGATCGAATAGATCAGTTATCCTTGGCAATGGGTATTTATTCTTAATTGTTACTGCATTCAAATCTCTGTAATCTATACATGACCTTTTACTCCCGTCCTTCTTTCCTACCAATAGTAATGGAGCTCCCCAAGGTAACACACTGGATCTTATAAAACCCAATTTCATTAACTCATCCACTTGCTTCTTGACTTTTTCTAGTTCTGCAATCCCCATTCGATAAGGTGGCTTACAAACTGGTTCAGCTCCAGGGATAATATCAATAGTAAATTCTACTACTCTTGCTGGTGGTAGTCCAGGTATCTCTTCAGGAAAAATATCCAAGAATTCTGATACTACTGGGATTATCCCTTCTCCTATTTTCATAGCTTCCAAAACTCCTCCCTTTGGAAACACCTTAGATTTAGCTGGTTCTAGGGATTGGCTTCCACTGACAAATTCAAACTCTGGACAGTCAAGAATCTGGAATACTACTCTCCTTCTCCTACAGTCTATCACTGCATAGAAGGTGCTCAACCAATCCATGCCTATGATAACATCATATCCTCCTCCACTAATAACTAGTAGATTGGCATAAAATTCCTTACCATCAATTACTAATGGACATAGTTTACACTCTTTATTAGTTATGATACTACCATTCCCGGTCTCAATATTCCACCCCGCAGGTAACATAGTGAAATCAATAAGATTACGGGAAACAAACATGCCAGTGATGAAACTGTGTGATGCTCCAGAATCAAATAAAACAGTTGCCGGTCTATTATTAACCAAGATCATACCTGTCACGACTCCTCCAATGGTTTGAACTTCTTCTGCATTCATTAGTCTAACTTGCCCTTGCCTCCGTCCTGCTCGTTCTCGGGCCCTAACATAGGTTTGTTGTCGGTTCTCCCAGGTTCCTTTCTGGCCTGGTCTTGGAACTCTCTGGGCCGACGTTGTTATTGGCCTGGTTGTTGTTTGAAACGAGATCTTGGCTATTGTTGATTGTTGGGCCTTTGGGCAATCTCTCAATTGATGACTAGCGGATCCGCATGCCAGGCACCACCCTTGAGCTCTTCTACACGTGTTCTGGGTATGCCCTGATATATGACAATAGTTGCATATTACTGAATTTCGATTTGGCATTATCATCTGTCTCTTTGTTGGCGGACCACCAAATTTCTTGGTCGATGAACTTGTTCCTTGCCCAAACAACCTTTTAAATGGCACTGACCTATTCTCCTCGAATACTTGTTCCAAACGACATGCCGCTTCAAACACTTCTGAATACGTCTTGTAGTTATGCCCTGCTAAGTGCTCCCTCAGATGAGACCTCAGCCCTTGCTGGAACAAGTGTGCCTTTTCCTCCTCATCAGCTACCAAGATTGGGGCAAATCGGCTCAGCCTCACAAATTCTGCGGCATATGCATCCAGAGTTCGATCTCTTTGTTGCAATCCTAGAAATTTCTTCCTCATTTCTTGCCTTGCTGATGAGTGAAAAAATCTGGCAAGAAATGCCTCTACAAATTTGTCCCAAGTTAAGGGTTCCTGGAGTTTCACTTCTTCTGCAAGCCACCATGTTCTGGCTATGTCAGCCAACTGAATGCATACTACTTCAACACGATTCTCCTTTGGAATCCTTGCTGCCTTCAGAAGATTCTCCATATCCACAATCCACTGCTCAGCCTTTAGTGGTCCTTCTGTTCCGGAAAATACTGATGGCTGCAATCTTCGAAAATCAGATACCACCCCAGTTCTTTCTTGTTCTTTGGACTGTAGCATTCTTTCCAATATTATCGTTGTAGTTTCTTGTGTCTGCGCTACTCTTTCCACTATAGTTCTAAGCTCAGACTCTTCACCCTTAGGATTTGGGTTTGAACTAGTAGAAGATTGGGTCGTCATCTTTCTGTGACGGTCCAAGAGAAATTGATTAGATGGAGTTTCAAGATAGATATTCCAAATGAATTAGAAACAATAAATAGGCACGATACTAGATCTGATGGATATCAAGGATAAGGAAGAAGTGTTAAGAGTGTATCTTAGACATGTTTTCATGTGGCAGTAGTCATATGGTCTCCCATTTAAACCTAGGCTCTGATACCAAAACTGTAACGCCCCCAATTCAGCTCTTTTTTTTTTTTTTTTTTTAAGTGGGCGACATTACTTAATACTATGAATAACCCAACAATCCCATGATCTTGGAATAACCGTAACTACTGCCATGTCAAGATGAATAACCATGTCTGGAACTGAAAGGATTTCATTTATACAGAGAGTTGATTACATAGAATGACACACTGCTCTAAATATTTACACAAAAGAGTTAAATACTACAAGTTAAAGCAATGCCCAGAAAAAGGAAACAAGAACAAGAAGTGTCAAAGGAGACAAGAACAAGAAGTGCGAAGTACCCCAATAGTATTGTGCTGGTAGTATCCTCTACTCGACCTGGTTGGTGAAGTAAGGATCGTTGTCTGGAGCAATCTCCCCTTCTCTATTTTCGTGATCTGGGCTTAAGAAAATCCAGGGGATTAAACCCAGCAAGTAACACAAAAATAAGAAACACGTGTACTATCACAGTACAAATAATAAAAGAATTAAATAAATTGCGTTGGTACAAACGTATCTTGAGAATACTGAAAATGAATTGAGTAAGACTGTTCATTCAAATAAAAACAAATCATGTAAAGGTGACAAGTGTAAGCGATGTAAATATCAATCATGTTGCATGTAACCAGAACTATGAAAGTCATTCACAAGCTTCATGTAAAATTTAACAGGTCTATATCATGTTAGTGTTGGAATTGAAACTCAATGATGGATAAGATAGCGCGCAGTTTCTCATATTGTACAAGTGCCCGTACATACCCGGAACCCGGCCTCTAACTCATGGCGCTGAACCATGACACACCGCTAGGTGCTACAAGTCAGACCCCGTTAAATGAAACAAGTAACGGGCATCACCCATATGGTGACTCATGTATCAGACGGTGGCTCAGTACCACCCAGTGTTGCTAGTAAAAGGCCCTCAGCACCTAATCAAGAAGTTGGCCAACAAGATCCTTGTACGATACAGTACTTATCTATCCATCATGTAGTTTTTCCCATGTTAGTAATGCATATGATATGCGTGAATTAAAGGAAACACGTGGACTCTCATGTCAAATTGTACACATATCATTTCACAAGAATCAAGAGTTTAAGAATCAAGATTTGGAATCATGTACACATGCATTATAAGGATGCTTCATGTCATGTAATAATGATACTAGAACTTGTAATCATGTCTTGTACTAAAGATACTAGAGCTTGTTATTATGTCGTGTAATAAGGATACTAGAACTTGTAATCATGTCTTGTAATAAAGATACTAGAACTTGTTCTCATGAATAATCTTGCCTTCATGTATCATATTGATATTCACATGTCATGTTATCATAAATCCGAGTGTATAAATCCGTGTTTCTTTTGAAGCTGAAAATAGCCAAACGCGAGGCTAAAAATTGCCAAACGCGACGCTAAAAATGGCGAATCGCGAAGCTAAAAGAATAGCCAAACAGGAAGCAGAAAATAGCCAAACGCGAAGCTAAAAATGGCCAAACGCGAAGCTAAAAGAATAGTCAAACAGGAAGCAGAAAATAGCCAAACGCGAGGCTAAAAATTGCCAAACGCGAGGCTAAAATATCCAAACGCGAAGCTAAAAGAATAGCCAAACGAGAAACAGAAAATAGCCAAACGCGAGACTAAAAATTGCCAAACGCGAGGCTAAAAATAGCCAAACGCGAGGCTAAAAATTGCCAAACGCGAGGTTAAAATATCCAAACGCGAAACTAAAAGAATAGCCAAACGGGAAGCAGAAAATAGCCAAACGCGAGGCTAAAAATTTCCAAACGCGAGGCTAAAAATAGTCAAACGCGAGGCTAAAAATAGCTAAACGCGAGGCTAAAAATTGCCAAATGCGAGGCTAAGCCAAAAATAGCTAACAACCGTAAATCAGGCTAAGTATGCAGTCCAGAAATTTTTCTAAGTATGCAGATCCAATATGATGTGAATTTATCCATAAAGAAAAAGGAATCATGTACTCATAATAAAAATCAAATAATTTTCAAGAAAGATCATACATGCTACTTGTACTCAAATACGATTCAAAGAGAGAACAAGAACAATGTGATACTTGCCTCTATTCCCTTTAATCTCCTCCTTTGTTGTAGCAAAGCCTCCCTTCTATTTCCTTTACTCAACGAACTAGAAGAACCAAGGGTGATTTCTATTTTTTTCTTTTTGATACGGATTCTCTTTGAGAGAATAAGGTTATATTTTCCTAAGGGCATTTTGGTCACCTTATCCTCTAGCCTAGTCCTAAGGCTTCTTGCATGCATGACAAATGTCAACTAGAGTGTCACCTCTCATTTTCTTTTAACAACTCATCCCCACAAAAGGCAAAAGGGGTGCCCTTGGAAACTTAATTAAATTTGAAGGTGTATAGAAAGAAATTTTTAACTTGATAATTTATAATTTAATAAACATGATAATTTTGGGGTGTTACAAACTGTCTCGTCTTCTTTTTGTTTTGTTGCAAGAAAAGAGTGGATGGATATTCCGGTATCATCTTCAAAGAAGCGAGCTAAGAACTCCCTCTCCATGGCATACCATGCATTGATGGTTCCCGGGGGCAACTGCATGAACCAAGTGAATGCAAGCCCTCGCAGAGTACTTGCAAAAATTCTTGTCATCACTGGGTCATTACCCATGAGATGGCCGGTCTGCGAAAAAAAGTAGTATATATGTTGGTTTGGGGATCTCTTTCCATCATATGACTCTAATTTGAGAGGCTTGTATTTTGCCGGAAACGGTACGGACTCCCACTCTATTGGGTAGGGCCTCATAATTCTCGCCTCCTGCAATCCTTTCTGGCGCATTAAAACTTCTATCTGGCTTTGAAGCTTCTCCATTCTTTCGGCATGAGGATCAACGAAATATTCCTCCTCACTGTCTTTTCCCTCGACATATGGGTTGGATTTAGTCTCATCCTTCTTGGTCTTATCAGAAGAGGAATAACCCCCTGCTTCGTCTTCTGTGTTCTTTTGAGTATTCTCCAAGACCTTCACAATCATTGCTTTAAGGTCCTCGATGTTCCTTTGCTGCTCTTGGATGAGGCGTTCTTGCGCCTCAATTTTTTAACTCATCTCGGCCGACCGTTCAACCATGTGGACCGTCTTCCTACCGGACCAAGTGGAAGCATGCGATCGCGGCGTTACTATGGCCGAATGCTCGCTAAACTCTTGATATTTCTCATCAGGACCCCCTGCAAATCTTTTGTAACTGCGAGGAGCCATCACGTCTGACCTTAAGGGTGTGTGATGATAGATTTCCTCTGCTTCTGTATCAGAAGCATACTCTTCGACGGCTGATTTCTTTTCCTTATTCACTATATTCGACGTGAAAGCAGGCAAGTCTTGAACTAAGTCAGAGTTTTGTTATTGCAGCCGACTTCTTTCTGAAATATTAGATTCCGGTGCTGACAATCGGTTAAATGCAGATGGTCTTGGGGCTTGAAAACGACAATGAGTAAAAACTGTCGCGATCAACTCTTCACAACAGCAGGACTGATGGGATTGTATTACCCTTCTTTTATTTATGAGATATCTCTGCAAATCCGGAGTTTCTTCATGCAATGCTGATATAACCATCTTTTGTAGACGAGACTCGCTTCTTGTGTGAGGTTTGTTTATCCAGACAGGTGTTTCCGAGAAATTATGGAAGTCATTTTTGTCAACCTCTAGTTTAGTTCGATATCCATCATTAGCTTTGATATGTGTTGCATGAATCTGTTGGGTAGGCTGACGTCTAGTCTTTTTTATGCTCAGCTGATATGTGCTAAGCTGAGGAGTGTTAGGCTGGCCAGGCTGAAAAGTACTAGACTGGCCACGCTGAGGGATGCTGGGCTGGCCAAGATTAAGAGTGCTGGGCTTGCCAGGCTAATGGGTGCTAGACTGGTTCTTGCCAAGTTGATGGGTGCTAGGCTGATTTTTGTCAAGTTGATGGGTGCTAGGCTGGCCTTTGCCAAACTAATGGGTGCTAGGCTGGCCATTACCAAGCTGATGGGTGCTAAGCTTGCTTTTGCAAAACTGGTAGGTGCTAGGCTGTTTTTTAGCCTGACATCCTCCTTACTTCATGCTAGACTGATTTTGAGCCGGGCACCCTTCTCGCTTCATGCTAGACTGATTTTGAGCCTGGCATCCTTCTTGACTTGTGCCACATTGATTTTGAGCCTGGCATACAAAACGAGCTTTGAGTGCTCTGTGGCACGCACTTCGATTCCGATTGCAGATTTGGGTCCATTTTTGTGCCGCGATAGATTCTCCTTTGGCGTCATGTGCAAGTTCTAATGGAGTAGAGTTTGAAAATCCAAGTGGCTGTTAATAGATCAACTCCTCTTTATTATCCAAAACTATCAGATCATCTTCTAGTGTTTTTGAATGTCTTAGGCCGACCTCGACGTCGATCACCAATTTCTCCATCGTCTCTCCAGCTTTATTGACGTCAGATTAGACCACCATCTCCTCTTCAGTATAGGAGATTTCTCCCACTGTGGTTGCCAGTCTATTTTCTGCAGAAACAGAGTTGGATTTCCCATTACCATTGAATTAGAGAAAAATTACAGATTATCAAAATTTCTCTTTTTTTTATTACAATGAAAATAAATAAAAACAGACAGAGAGGACTTATAGAGCACGTCTCTCTTTTTTAATCAGAAGATCGTGGGATTCGAGGCAGTTATGGGGATCAGTTCTTTTCCCGTTGACGATCTGACGTCAATGGTTGGACGCGAGCTCATTCTTCTTCTCTGCTAATTCTTAGAGGAAGCACGAACGCTTGCGCGAGAAAGATCTGATCAAATGTCCTCTTTTTGTTCTCTTGAGAGGTATTTATAGGCTCTCCGGTTGTTGAAAAGGGTTCCTTGTAGATATAAACAATATCTAATTTCCTTATAGATAAAATCGAAATCTCTTTGTAATCTTGATGAGATATTTGAATCTTTTTTTGATTTGATTTGCTCCAGATTCATTAAATCAGGTTATGTTTCTGCACCCAAAATCAATTAAACTCAAATTAGAATTTGTAAAATTATCGAACTCTATCAAAATTAATTTAAAAACCTTCATCCAAAAATTAATTTGGGTTTGATTAGAATTTGGATGAGAGTTAGAAATTACAAAATAACTTAAGACGAGGTCGAAATATATTATTCTCGAGGTCAGGGGTTTACCGCACGAAACAGAGACCGAGCGGGAAAAACGGGCACTCGAGCAGGTGAAACGAGCGAGGCTAGCCAAAGGCCATTTTTTTTTTTTTAGCGTGTTAAGCTCCCTGAGCCTCGCATCCACGCGAGGCTAGTGGTGTGAGGCTCCCTCTTTAACTTTTAATTTTGTTTATGTGTTTAATTTGTATTGCTTCGTGAGACCCTCTCATACACGCGGGTGCAAGGCTCCCCTTTATTTTTTTGTGCTTAATTTATTTTGCCTGAGAGCCTCGCATAGTTTAGCGTGGGTGCAAAACTCCCCTTTATTTTTTTTAAAAATTATTTATTTATTTCGTTTCTTCTTGTTACTCCTGAGCCTCGCATCCGAGCCTCACGTGGTGCGAGGCTCACCTAATTTTTTTTTAAAAATATTTATTTATTTACTTTATTATTATTATTATTATTATTATTATTATTATTATTATTATTATTTGAATTTGTACTTGGATTCCGACTATAATTCAAATTCGGATTTTGGATTCGGATTCGAATTTGAACTCGGATTTCAGATTCTAACTTGGATTATTTTTATCGTTCTACGGTTATTATGATTACTTTGTCATTTTCTTCTGAGGTAATAAATTTTTTTAAGAGAAAAGTGGTGCTCCACTAATTTAAGTAGTGCGCTCGCTTTGAACTTCCCCCGAAAGTATAGTAGTCATCGGGAGATAAATAGCTGTCGCTAGTGTGACAATATAGAGTGCCTGAATACACTGAGCAGTGTCTTGCTCAAAAATTTAAATTAAGAGAAATAAAAAATTCTCTTAAAATTTAATTAAGGAGTGGCTTTAGGACCTACCGATTTTTATCCTTAAGGCTATGGGCGCCCACCTTTTAAGGAAATTGAATGAAAAACAGCAGCAATCTTCTCTCCACATTATCAGTTTGAAATTTTTCTTTTTTCCTCTTTTTTTGGGCTAACAGTTACTAGTGATTGATATGGTGCAATAATTTGTTGAATTCATTCACTAATTTGAACCTTAAATTGAGCCAATTCACTAGTTCAAATTAAATAAATTAAGTGAATTGAAAATGACTTCAAAAGTTGAGTACATAGCAAATGAACAAAAAGGGAAGATGAAAAGATAGTCCCACATGGGATAGGGGAATGTAAGGATGTGGGTTTAAATATGATAGCTTGCTCCTTTACTTTGCTTATGTAAGAAGAGGAAAACCATGAGCACCACGGGTGGTGCTACGCACCGCCCGCACGCGCACGCGCGTGTGCGAGGGCGTTCCCTTTATCAGATTCGCTAGAGCAGAGGGATTGCAGCTTCCTTCCCTCTGCAGATCGATCGTTGTATCCTGGGAGATCGACGTCCAAGAAATCCAGAAGCGAACAGTGGAGGACGAATCGATTTTAAGGAGATAGTGTCCAACACTAGCCTCGATCTTCATCCAATCTGCTTCCTGTCAGTAAAGTCTTCTTCCAGTCTTCCTGCAACCAGGTTTTTCTTAATCCAGTTTCATAATTTTCTGATTAGGATAATATACTAGATAAAGAAGAACAGTTTGATGGTTTTTCTTTAACCAGTCTTCTTCTACTTCGAAACTGGAAATATATAGACATAAACCTAATTACAGAATTAATTTCCTGCAAGATAACAGTAACAATTCTGTTAACTACAAATCTGTCATTTTGTGTTAATCTAAAACAATTCTGTATGCTTCAATCTGCAACCACAGAATTAGTAACCTCCACTTTACATATACTGTCATAATATATTAAAAGACATACGGTAAAAGATTATATAACCAACATAATTAGTGTTGGATTTATATTAGAGATGGACATTTGAAATGAGAAGAAGTTAGTTAGGGATAGTAATAGAGCGTATGTACGGATCAAATTTTGATTCATTATATACAAAATTTTAAATCAAAAATAAAAATTTTATTTTTCTAATTCAAAATTTTATATAATACGGATCAAAATTTGACGCACCCATTGTCGTCCCTTAAGGTAGTGGACAAGCGTAACTTGAGGCATGTAGAAGAGAAGTTAAGCGAACAGGAGGCCTTTAATGCCATTTGATACTGTGTAGTTTTGAGCCCAAGCCCACTTGAGTATGGTCTTCACCTGGAGAGAGTTGCTTTTTTGCACTCACCTTTTACGGGAGTTTCCAAAGTAGCACACCATTTTTTCCTAGTGTGCTCACTTTTCAACTGAAACGAAAAAGAACTATCGAATGGGCTTACTAGGAAAAGTGGTGTGCTACTTTGGAAACTTCCCTTTTTACCGAGCTAATCCACCTTCAAAACACTATAATATTTAGGGAAATTCTCAATGGGCAAACCACTTGAATCAGTGAACATACATTTTTGACTTGGGAATTAGTTTCCAAATATTTTTTAAACCATTCAATAATTAGTCTCCAAAATCATTTTAACACCGATCGGGACTAATCTCCGACCAGAAAAAAACCAAGATAAAAAAAGAAATAGCAAACTTGTAATTTTTATCACTACGTCAAGTGGTGAGCTCATTTAGAATTTTATTAATATTTACAATTTTATCAATAATGTAACTAGACAAAAGTGACCCTCCCATGCTAACTACATCCTCTCGAATCATAAGTATTCTTATCAGATTTTAAATATTCAAATCCGTCTTCTTTTTTCTCTAATCCTAAATCCAAAATTATTGGAGGAAAAAAAACTTAAAGAAATGGAGATTGTTGAATGTAAGATTCAAAATAATCGAAGTAAAAATTTGTTTTTTTAAATATAATTTTCTTAAAGATATTTGGTTCTTTATTTTTTGAAAAGATGGGTAAACCTGCGTAAAGTGTGTGAATGGATTTGAGAGTTATTGGAGAGTTGATAATGAGTTTATGATAGAGTTTATTCGCAGTGAGTATCGGTCAGTTTCGGTTCGATTTTTTCAAAATTGACAAAACCAAATTGAACCGATTAGGAATAGGAACCAAAACCTAACTGAATAAATTCGGTTCGGTTTGATTTAGTTAGAACCGAATTTTGAATAAAAATATTTAAAGATTATAATTTTAATTGCTTTAATAAGCATATCTTGAAGGTTTCCAATATATATATATATATATATATATATATATATATATATATATATATATATATATATATATATATAGGAAATGGAAAATTCACCGGCGGTGAAGGGGATTCCGTCACTAGCGCTTAGATGACCCAATAATTGTATTACATGTGGCGCCACTCAAAGAGCAGTTAAGAGAGTTCTTTTATTTGTTATCTTAAGTGGCACCACTTGTAATACAATTATTGGGCCACCTAAATGCGAGCCTTCACCGCCAGTGAATTTCCGTTTTCTCATATATATATATATATATATATATATATATATATATATATATATATATAGAGAGAGAGAGAGAGAGAGAGAGAGAGAGAGAGAGAGAGAGAGAGAGAGAGAGAGAAATGGAAATAAGCTGATAGTCCACGCAAGTTATCTGAGTTGCAGTTCATTTCCACTATCTCCAATAATTTATTTTAAAATTTTCTTTTGGATTATGATCTCGACCCTCTAGGGTTCACTCATACTCAATTTCTTGGGTTTTAGTTTTGATATAGTCCTCTATCAAGTTAACACAAAAATTAACGGTTTTCAATTAATACAATATTTTGTATGCACTTGATGAAAAGGTAAATGAACTCCAAAAGTTATGAAATTTAATCCGAAAGAAATTAAGGAGGTAGATATAATAATTATAAAGAAAAATTGAAAAAAAAATCATTGGATTATTATAGTTTTGCCGCTAGCTCACGTAACTTTTCCTGAGCTGGCGGCTCACCTACAATAATCATATATATATATATATATATATATATATATATATATATATATATATAAAGGAATTACTGTAGGTGAGCCACCAACTTAGAAAAAGTTACGTGAGCTAGCGGCAAAACTATAATGACTCAATGATTTTTCTTCATTTTCTTTTAACAATTACTATTTCTATGTCCTTAACTTCTTTCGGATTAAATTTTATAAATTTTGGAGTTTATTTAACCTTTCATCAAGTGCATACAAAATGTTCTATTCATTGAAAACCGTTAATTTTGTATTAACTTGATGGAGGACGAAATCAAAATTATAACCCAAGAAATTGGGTATGAGTGAACCCTAGGGGGTTTAGATCATAATCTAAAAGAAAATTTTTAAAAAAAAATATTGGAGATAGTGGAAATGAACTACAGCTCAGGTAACTTGTGTGAGGTGTCAGCTCATTTCCATTTTTCTCATATATATATATATATATATATATATATATAACTTTCAATTAATCGGTTCGGTTTTGATTTTCAAAATTATAAATCGAAAACCGACCAAATTATTTCTGTTTGGTTTGGTTTTATTTATTCGGATCGGTAACTTCAGTTTTAACCAAACTCTACTCACTCCCAGAGTTTATAAGAAGTTCAAGTCTTCTATCTTTTTAAAGTATTTCCATAACCATCTTGGAAACTTCTTATTATCCTACAACTCCTCTAATTTTAAATATAGATATTCGTAATTCTTTTGCATCATAACCTCTTCAACTTGTTTATTTAATACAACCATTGCTTGATGAGTAACAAAATTTTAGATAAATTATAATTGAAACACTTATTAAATATTTTTATAATTGGCCATGTAAAATTCACTTTTATTTTACAATCCATATTTTACAATAATCATCGTTAAACTCTTTCCACTTATATCCACAAGTGGTTTATATTTAATTAGCAGAAATTATGCTCAGTAAAATTATTAATTATTTGCATGAGATCCATATCTCACTCGCTACTATTTAATTTTCTTGCTTGTGTACTTGGACCTGTCATAGTTGGGAAATTCTAAATGCGCACCACGTTTTACTTAGTGAGCACCACATCCTATAGTAAAGTGATTTACAACATAGGGAAAATGGTGCCCTAAGACAAGTGTGGTGCGCATTTAGAATTTCCCGTCAAAGTTTCCAAACTTTTAGCATTAAGCCAAATATGTCCACTGCCCATAACTCCGTTCCCATCCAATTTCCTAGAAAGCCACAGAAAATTTGGGAACATCTGAATGACACTTGATTTGAGTTGCAGGAAATTCTAAATGTGCACACCACTTGATTAGCGCGCGCACAATTCTGAGTTGATAATTAGTCCTCCAATGATTTTCAAACCGTTCGAAAATTAGTCCGATTTTAACATTATTTAGGGATTAATTCTTGATTAAGGTAAAAAAAAAATAGTCAAAAAGAAAATGACAAACTTATAATATTTTACAACTTTAGAAGGTCGTGTTTACCAAGTCAAGTGGTGTGCTCATTTAAATTTTCCATTGAGTTAAGCCAAATTCTAAATATACCAAACAATTTCTAAGTATCACATCTTTCTAAATACACCTCCATATAATTCGAAAAATAAAGTTTTTTTTTTCTATATACCACTCACTATATTTCCAAATTATTCTTATTTTTTATATTTTCTTGTTTTACCCCTCTTTTTCCAATTTTTTTTCTTCTTTCTCTGCCCTAATCCCCAAGTCTAACTCACCCGCTGCCTCCTCTCCACCTACTCGACCCACTCTAATCCCCAAGTCTAACTCACCCGCTGCCTCCTCTCCACCTACTCGACCCACTGCCGCCCTTCACTCCAGTAGTATGACCGTCCATGTCTATCTCAAAATCCTAACCCACTCTAAAAATCTTTTAAAAAGGTAATTATTTAAATTGCTTCTAATTTAATATTTTTAATGTCTTACTTTTTTTTATTATTATAGAGAATTATCAAAGTTTTAATTTTTTTTATTTTTGGAATATTAAAAACTATTAGAATTTTAGTTTGAGAGAGATTAAGAAAAAGCACGGTAGAAGAAAAAGGAAAAGTTAAAATCTTTAAACTATAATAAAATTCAAGAATATAATAACAAATTCATGAATAAATTACATAAAGTATTGTGTTTTTTTAGAAACCCTCATGAACTTCTTAATATTATATAAATCTTCATGAGATTTCAAATTTTAGAAAAAACTCAATAAATATTCACATCATGAATTTTCTAAATATTCACTCTTTGATTTAGTATATTTTACTATAAAAAATATATATTTGAAAATATTAAGAATGAGTATTTCAAACATTTTTAATTTGATTCGTTAATCTTTTTATTAGTGTTATTTGAGGATTCTTAGAAAATTTGAAACTATGATGGGTTTATATAACAGAAAAAAGTTTATGAGGATTTCTATGTTAAATATGATAGTTGATAGGGATTTCTTATACTTTAGTCAATTTATAATATAATTAAACTTTTAGTATGATACTTTAGTAAATAATTGGTGCATTTAGAACATTTCGAAACAACTCATATTCTACTAAGTTTGGCTCCTGCTTTGGTCTTGTATGTGGTTTACAAACGGGAGTTTCTAGAGGGGCACACCATTTTTCCTAGTGAGTCTACTTAAAACTTCTCTTTTATTACAAGTCTGTCATCGAATTTTTTTTGACAGAAATACTCCTATATTCAATCTCTCCTCTTTTTTTTTCTCAAATTGCACTTTAGTTCAAAAAATTTTTTCTAAAACTCACAACTGGAGTTCGGACCAGATCTAGGAGAAGAGATGCTCGGCAGACTTGAGGAGGTTGGTAGTGGAGAGGTAGCGGTTGAAGAGGGAGAGTTGGGTTTAGTGAGAAAGTGAGGGAGAGAACGGAGGAAAGTGAGGGAGAGAAATGGAAGAAGGACAATTTTGTCATTTTTAGTGTGCTCACGAGCCCTTACTTTTCAAAATAGAAGATGGATTTCTAGAAAAACTGGCTCACTCGGAAAAATGGTGTGCCCCTCTAGAAACTTCCCTTACAAACCTCAAATGTGAACCGCTCCAAAATTTTCTTTATTTATTACTCTGGAAAATTTGCTTCCGACAAAGCACCATCCACCCAACCTTGTAATTTTTTAAAGGGTTAATTACACTCAGACCCCCTGTAGTATGGGGCATGTAACACTTAGACCTCTGAAGTTTAAAACTCTCACTTAGACCCCTGGACCAGGGGGTTTGAATGTAATTAAAACACAGTGATTTAGATACTTTAGAGGGTCTAAGTGAGAGTTTTAAACTTCAGGGGTCTAAATATTACATGCTCCATACTACAGGGGTCTGAATGTAATTAACCTTTTTTTAAAATCCATAGAATTTGACTCGCTCATACTCTACATTATCCCAGTCCAAGTAATTAATGCTACCTGTCCCTCAAGCAACAGCAACATTTTTTTTTTTTTGTTTTTTTATTTTTACTTTCTTTTGTACACTCAAGGTGTTTGCAGAAATGGCAAGGAAAGAGAAGCCCAAAGCCAAGCGAGACCCGTCACTTGCTTTAATTATACAAAATGGGTCCAAAATAGGCCGCCGAATATTCTCCGAATGTCGACACGATATCCCCGTCTAGATGCGCATCCCTTTTGCTGTTCCCTTCCTCTTCAAGCTCTCTGATTCCGAGAATTTGGCAGTGAATTTCGAGAGATATTCCATGAAGCTCGATATGCGTAACGAGAAAATGACCCAAATTGTTGGTGATGATGACGATGATGATGGCGATGAGGTTGAGGCGATTAAGAAGGCTTGCTACGCCTCTTTGGGGGGCGGCGGCTGCGGAGGCGGAGTTGGGGCTAGCGAGGAGCTGTTCGTGCCGCCGCTGAACTTTGCAATGGTCGATAATGGCATTTTTCGGTCGGGGTTCCCCGACACGGCCAACTTTGGGTTCTTGCGGAGCTTGAGGCTCCGGTCGATATTGTGAGCTCTCATACTGCGGTTGAAATTTTGGTTATTTATCCGGATTTTTGGGGGACTTTTTGATTTGGGGTTTGGTTTCGGTGATGCAGGTGTCTTTGCCCGGAGCCGTACCCGGAGGCAAATGCGGGGTTCCTCCGGGCGAATGGGATCAGGCTGTTCCAGTTTGGGATTGATGGTTGCAAGGTGATGATTGTTGTTTGATTTAGAAATTTTTTCCATTTTTGGGTTTTTTTTTTTTTTTCTTGGATTGTTTACATTAATGCGGTTGTGGTTTTTGTTTTAGTTTAGTATCTGTCGAATTATTGAGAATAATGTCATTTACGCGTGTTGAGATTCTGAAATAAATCTTTGGAATGAGACCTAAGCCTTTAGGGGTAGAATCTTAGATAGGGATGAGAATAGGCGGTCTAAAGGCCAATTCTTGTCTACCCTACTCAAAATTTTGAATTAGAAAAATAAAAAATTTATTTTTAATTCAAAATTTTGAGTAAGGCAGACTAAAAATTGGCCTTTGGACCAGTCCCATCTCATCTCTAATCTCAGAAGGCAAATATAATGCGAAAGACCTTCGAAGCTTATTAGGCCATCAATATTTTTTTTTAGAAAAATAGTGGGGGTAAGTCTCCCACATTTTATTAATAGGATTTTTACCGAAACAAAGAGTATATATAATAACATACAAAATAACGTCCTCACAAAGGAGAGGACTATAAAATAAAACTAAAAACAAGATGTAACACTAGCGAAACGGATGACTAATCCTCCCTCAACACTGAGGACACTGCTCAGTCTTAATCCGTCGAAGCAAACTAAAAATAATAGTTAGGCCATTATTATTATTATTGTTGTTGTTTATAGCTAAAGTGACTCATTTTCATTAATGAAGGTGGGTGTGTCAGTTTCATGAAGCTTGTTATGTCTCTTGGATTGAATGGAATCTTTATGTAATAATCTCTGGCTTTTATTGCTCAATGTGAAGTTTGTACCAAAGTGCTTCAGTTTCTCATTTCAAATAGTTTTGATCCTGAAATGAATGAATTTGAGTGAGAAATACACCTAAAGTAGATAATTTGGCAGAATCTTATGGATTAGGCCTTTGTTTGAAGTTCACTTGTTATTTAAAACTCTTTTTTAGCTGCGTGCTACCAGAAAATAGGCTTTTCAAATAAGTTTATTATTTTTAGGAAGTCGTTTTGGGTCATTCCATTGTAAGTCTCCTAGTTACTTCATTTAGCAAACTATTATAGGCATTAATAAAATCTATATTCATACAATTAAATTCAGATCATTTATTTTCATTGCAATATTCTATGTGAACTTACAATTTGATGAGAGTACTTCTTGTAGCTAATAACTAAGAAGGAACACGAATTAGAAAAACAACTGCATTATTAGATAATGGATCTGATATTGGACATAATTGGCTATTGTTCCCAAAAAAACAGTGGCATAATATACATCTAGAGATGTACTCCTTCAACTCATAATCCATTAATATGACAACATGAGATCTAATGTTGCATAGTAGAATATCATTTTTTTTAACCTTTGCAATTTTTGAATTGCAATTCCTTGATCTATGCAAGGCTTTCTGCATGCCAATTGTGAAATATATGGAAGTGGTAGGATTTTTTTTTTTTTGGGCTTTTGCTTTGACAGTAATGAGTAATAACCATGATAAGTGAGATTTGAAAATGGATCATGTTATGTTTCATTATTAAACTAAATCAAAAGGAGGAATCTAGTTTTCTTTAAGAATAAACAGATGATGCAAAAGTGCTGAGTTTGCTGACTAGGGCTAAGAGTTTTAGATTATGCAGTAAAAAAATATGGAAATGGAGCTCAGTTGCTTAGGTAATTCAAAAGCGTTTCGTGATTAAATTTTAATGAAACTGAAACACACTTTCGTTGGTTGACTTGTTGCATGTTTATCTCATTGTTTGACGATTTAATTGCAGAAAAAGGGCAGCATCAACCCTCTACTTATGAAACTTGACGCAATTTAGTGAACTTCCTGTTGAAGATCCTTTCGTGCTTTTTACAGTGAATCCTTTTGGAGATGTCACTGCTAGAGCTGAAACTTTAAATATTCCAGTCTTTGTTTAGTGTCTTTGATATGTGACATAGACGATAATAACACTATCAGAAAGTGGTAGTTAATGGACTGGTTGACAGGGTATTTTATGGCAGAATTTGGCTTCGGTAAACCAAATCTGGCTGAAGATAGGTTGGTTTTGTTTAGCTTAAATATAGGATGGAAATTTGGATCAAGTATGGGATTATAGGTTTGATCAGCAAGTAGGAACTGGTGGTTGTGTGAATCACACTTGAATGGCTGATGTATTGCAATTGAATAATGGCGTAAAGCTATTTATCCCTTAAAAAACAGGGATGATAGATTCTTTAGGACATTTTGAAGATTACAACCTGTCCCATGATGGTGTTTCAGTAGGAACTTTTTGAATTGAAAATACATTGCAATTTGATGGGAATTGAATCTCTTAGTCCTATCTCAAAACACCATGAGATCAATACCTGGAGATCATCGAGATAGAAAAGTAATAATCATAAGAAAAACCCAAAGAAGTAACATGGTTTGGCCAACCGAGTTCGACTTAAGCTCATGAACAACAATTGGAAAAATTCACTATCAGAACAAGGTTGCAAGGAGAGATCCATCTATTCTCTACCCCTCAGACTAAACATAGCTCTTTTCTCTTATAGTAAACAGAGATCTTTATCTCACATCTAAGAGATATATATAATGCTATAATTCAAACTTTATTAGGATATATTCATATATGTGGTATTCCAAACCAAATAGAATACTGACCCTATGTTCAACTAGACTCATTGTGATTTATGATCATATCTAGATACTCAATGTATTTGTTGATTCCTCTATAATATTCATCGGATAAATACTAACTTAATAGGATCTTAGGAAAATATATTTGTAGTACTCTGCATTTATCTGATAAATATTAACTTAATAGGATTTTTTTTTTTCCTAATGCAATGTGAAAGGACAGTTAGAACTGAGAGGGTCAGATAGCTCATCTTAAATATATTGGGATTGATAATCACTTGACTCGAAGCTCAATTGATGAGTAAGGGGCCAGGGTTATGTTGTACAGCAGCATCCAACAGTAAGAAATAGTTTCTTTATAACATTCTTTCTTCCATTTCTCAATAACCATGATTTGTTTCTATCTTGATACTTCTGTGTTTCTTCTTGCCGGAGTGATAATATGCCTGTGAACCAACTGGGACAAAGACCACAGTGCTACGTTATACTTTGTGCTTGTTTCTTCTTATATTTCGGTTTATACTGCTTTCTCCTTGCTTCTACTAATAAAAATCACTGCAGACGTTTGGCGGTAGCATTTAGCTTTTGACATCTGAAAGTTTTGCTGCAATCTGAGTTAAAGAAGCATAGATGTAGGTGGCAAGCTTAGCCTTTGATATTACAAAATTTTGTCACGTATCCGAGTCTTACAAGCATTTAAACTAAGTTTTGCAAAGTACTCGATAGCAGTCTGTGCTTTCTGCTTCCAGCACAGATGACTTTTGGTATGCGCTTGTGTCGATCCCACATCAATCTTCTGATGTAGTATCTAACCTTGAGGCTTGAGCTAACAGAACCACAGATGCCTGAAGTTGGAGAAGTCTAGCTAAATTAAACCATATAAAGAAATTTCTGTTCAGGAGTTAAATTCTGTTGTCTTGCTATTCATAATAAACAGACATAACCTCCAACTACTTCAGCTGCTTCCACTCAAGGTTTGTAGGATGGTTCTATACTCTAACTATATATCTTTTCGATACTAATTATGAAGAAATAAATGCATTCATTTGACATAGAAATGGATACAAAATAAAATACATTTTTGGCAAAGCACGCAAGGATAACTCAATAATCACATAGCTACTATAATATAATTGCAGAATGCCTTAAAATTTTGTACGAATATTCTTTAGTTAGAACTTTTCCATATTGTTATCATTATAATCTAGCAGGGTTCTGAAGATGTATATTCTTGGTACAAGCCATTCCGGTGAACAAATGCCTGCAATGCTTAAATTACGTATCACCTTCTTGGAATCTTGATTGACGAATACCACAATGTTTATAACCAATACCACCACCATCATCTAAGCATTTTCCCATAAATTATGAGGTGGACTTTGAAGGACGATCTGACACAAAAAGTGCTCCACAGCTGAATTGTCAAAGGTTTTCAGGTTTATGTCAGCCTAACATTAAGCATCTATGAGTTGGTTCGTAAAACTTCGCGCAGTGGGTCAACCTACATCCTTGCAAAACGTTGGAGCAGTCCTACAGGCTAACATAGTCTAAGAACCATATAATGTGTAACATTTGTTATAGGAAAATGCAAAATTAATGATCAGTGACCTGCATTGAGTCGCTGGTCACTCCCTAGCTTACTCTGATGTTGTTTACGAAATCAATGATCAATGTGGCTTCATTTTTAAATACCCTTCATTAGTAGACTTAATTAACTCCATAATTCCCAACCTTTATTAATAGGGTAAATTGAGTACAGGAGACTGAATATTTGATACTTGTACAGATTGTATTCAGCTAAGCTAATCATTTGGGAAGGGAAGGAAAGCTTATGCTCATGCCATTCCTTATATCGCTGCCTAATATTTTCTTCTTAACAATATTTTCTACGAGTTAATTATGCCAATGAACATGGAGGCTGGCACAAAAACTGAAACATCCAATGTCATTGAGGGCATCTTAGTACTACTTTTGTATCTTATGGAAGTCCAAAATTTCCACATTTTACCCCTGGGAGCAGCCCCAGGTATCAGGATATTCCTGAAAAGTTATACCAATTGAAAGGGAATTCTATTATTGGTTCAAGATGTCATTGACTTGTAGTCAATTACAATCTTGTAGGACATGTTTCGTCCGCTTGGCAGATAGCAAGGCCTCTACTTTGTTTTTTTTCTTTTTCTTGGTTAGTGGTTAAGCACAGGCTTGATTCCATTCCTTATTAAGAAGTTGTAGATGCACCATATGCCACAATTTGCAGCAAATGGATCGTAAGGTTCCATTCTAAATTCTGACCACAGTATGTAAGCGATCCAGAAGGGAGAACATGACTAATGTTCCCGACACCATTCCTTGAAATTGTAACATATATACCTCGTAGGAAACCAAGGTTGATGATGTGAATAGTGCTAAAGAAGTTCAAAATTTTTGGTTAGGCTTTACAGATTTTCTTTTTCACCATGTATCCCCACCATAAGCTTTGAAATTGTCATGCCAAAATTGATTAGTCAGAAAATTTGATATGCGACATATTTCTTGCCCTTTTTTTTTTTTTTTTAATGCAAATAGCCTGCCTGGCCCTCTCCTCAGCTGGTTGGTGTATTGTCACTTTTCCATTTTGCTATGGATGTCATCTGCAGGTCTTTGTCATGCCGACAATTTCTTCTCAGACTATTACTTTCAGCACAAAACCCTCCTCGTAAACAGCTTACATTCATTTATCAATTGAATATTTATTCATAATGTACCTAATGATATGGGGAGCCAATCGAGTATTTGCTTGACAAGTGGAGGGAATCCGTGCAAATCTTGATTTTCTTTGACATCCCTTTGTTTAGTTTCTAGTGTGTGTCTGCATGTAAGTTTCTCACTGTAGGGTTGTCAATATGCTTAAGTGAGTTTTGAATGCTTGCACAGCAATTGACGTTAACCTGCAGAGATAGTGCTTGCAATTATCACACGCTTACAAGTCTGAGATAAACTATTATTATTTTGATAATAGCCGTACTTGCTAGAGAACAAGACTAGTTATTATTTTAGAAGCTTCGTGGTCTGAAGATACTGAAGATCGCATAATCAATTCTTCTGACTAAGCCCCACCTGCGGTAAAAGTATTCATTGGAGGAGGGTGATTGAAATTATCTAACTCTGATTGATAATACATCCTCTGTGTTGCAAGTGGTTCAAAGGTCCTTCACATTGGCAAGTATCTTGAATTAATCTGATAAATCTAGGAACCATTTAAAAGCATCTCTCATATAAGCAGAAAAACAGTTATTTAGTGACGTTTTGAAACACTCCAGGAGACATGCAAAGTTGCAGTGGTTTCTAAATCTTTCGGACTGTCATGGCACTTAAGATTGCAAAGTGCGAAGTTGATAGATGGACCATGTTTCTTGTAGGTTTTCATCATGATGCTAGTGCTAGATGGTGTTTATGCTTGTGTTAAGAATTTATATTAGGTCTAATTTCCTGTTATTTTTTTACGTGATAACTTTCTGTTGATGCTCTTAAGTGAATATGAACTTGTTGACAGTTAACTAGTAATAATGCAGAGTACAACAACAACAACAACTAAGCCTTTTATCCCAAGTATTTGGGATAGGCTACATGAACCAAAAAAAGAATCACGCCGGATCGATCACTTTGATAGTTCTTCTCCATTCATTTCTATTAAGTAATATCTCCTCATTTAAAGCTCTAAAATCCATATCTTTTCGTATCACCTCCATCCATATTTTCTTCGGTTTTCTCTTCGTTCTTTTAACTTGTCCTATATTGATAAACTCCCTTCGTCGAACTGCTGCATTTGTAAACCTATATTGCACATAACCAAACCATCGTAAACGATTTTCTCGCATCTTCTCATCGATGGGAGGTACACCTAACTTAGTACGAATATCTTCATTTCTCACTTTATCTCTCCTAATATTGCCGCATATCCAGCGGAGCATGCGCATCTCTGCTACGCTTATCTTTTATGTAGAGTACGCCAAGAAAACTGAACTATTAAAATTCCTACATTAACTGTCACTGGCTATGGCCTAACATCCCATTTGAACTGCACATTGGTCCGTTTACTGACAGCCAGCATTCTCGCAGGAACCTTTTGTGAACATCCCTGAAGATACGATTCGTGAGGCCCTTAAAGTAATCCTTGGTACGGTGATACATACACTTAAAATCTGTCAACTGAGTTTTTATCTGCATAGTATTGAAAGTGAAGGAGTTCCTTTGTTCCTGACAATGCAGATGTCCGTAACCACCCAGTGCTTGTTCACTGCAAGAGAGGAAAGGTGACATTTTAGAACCTATCCTACGTTCGAGTAACTTCAAATTTTGAGCTGACCTTGGACAATGATATATTTTTTTTTACAGCATCGGACGGGCTGTCTTGTGGGCTGTCTAAGAAAAATGCAGAGGTGGTGTCTGTCCTCAATATTCGATGAGTACCAGCGTTTCGCTGCTGCTAAGGCACGGCTTTCAGACCAAAGGTTCATGGAGCGATTCGACATCTCAAGCTTGAAACATTTCTCGACTTCATTTTCATGTTCACAAATCTCTTGAAAGTTGAAAAGTTTGTTGCAGGCAGCCTACTTGTCTTCAACTGGAGAGATAATTTTAGGCTATTCGTTTCTTCAGAATCCTCTCCTATGTCAGAAACCCATCCTTATAACACAAAACTGGAACTATATGCATTAAATATAGTAGGTTATCGTAAAAATTGTGAACAAACTGCAAGGTGTTTGCTTTTTGTGATTCCCCCTTGCATGCATAATTATCTGTTCTTGAAGTTGTGTAGAGATAAGTGATACTTTGCATGGAGTTTACTTTATTTCACTTATTACAGAATATAAAAGCAAAATTTTCATGCCTAATAGATTTCTATTGTTATTGTCATTGCAAATTGAGCATTTATATTGATGCTTTCGTTTGCTATGGACAAATTTTTGGGGAGCCATTGGAATAAGAAAAAATTTCATCCATATGGTTTCTGATACGAGAGAGACGCTTATTTGACCTTCTTGTATTTATATGTTGACTATGTTACTACAGATATGAAGATGCTTACCCTTTTTTGTTTTTTTCTCTTGTTATAGTATAGTTCATGATGTGTAACAGCTGTTTCCTGGGAGAGGGACACTTATATGTAACTATTCTTAACTTTTGCTTGTTTCATTTAATCTTGGGGGTTTTTATATATCGGTCCCTTAAATCTTAAAAAATTAGACTTTAGTTTCTGAAATCTACATATTTTGATTTTAGTACTTCAAATCTTTTAACTTATTTCACTTCAATTTTTGGGTAATTTTTGGTATGAATTTTCCATTATACTCCTAGAATGTAGGACAAGTTAAAAGAACGAAGGGAAAACCGAAGAAAACATGGATGAAGGTGATACGCAAGAATATTGAGTCTAGAGGTTTAAATAAGGAGATATTACTTGATAGAAATGAATAGAGAAGAAATATCAAAGTGATCGATCCGACGTGATTCTCTTTTTTGGTTAATGTAGCCTACCCCAAATACTTGGGATAAAAGGCTTAGTTGTTGTTGTTGTTGTAAGGTTTCCTTCCTCTTCTTATTGGGTTTTCCTCTCAATTTTTCTCCTCTCTCTCTTCCCTACTAGTTAATCTCTCTTTCTTCTTTCTTTTCTTTTCCTAACCCTATATCTAGTGAAGAGGGGAACCCAATAAGAAGAGGAAGAGAGAAGGAAAAAAAATAACTGATATCTCATTGGGTTATTTCTTTCTTTTCTTTCCCTAATCCTATATCTAGTGGAGAGGGAATCTAATAAGAAGAGGAAAAGGGAAGGGATGGAAATAACTGATATCTCCTTTCAGGGATATAAAGGAAAATTCAGACAAAAAATTATTTAAGGGACTAAAGTGAAGTAATTTAAAGAATTTGATTGACTAAAATCAAAATATGAAGATTTCAGAGACTAAAGTTTAATTTTTAAAGATGTAAGGGACCGATAGGTAAAAACTTCTTAATTTTATTAATAAAACAGAAGGAACTGTATCGGAAAATTCTACTTGCGCACGACATTTTACTCTCGGTGTTCTTGTTACTCTTTATATCAAACTCCTATATTAAAATACTATCATTTTACTTTTTGCGTCCAATTTTTTTTTCAAAAATATCCCTCCTCTTATTCTCTAACTCTATATCTCATCTGATCCCCATTTTTATCCATTTTTGTTTGAGTCGGATGTTAGTTTAAGAGCAAAAAATATTTTGGTCGGGTATTAATACCCAACCAAGAAACTTTCTGGTCGGGTATTAATACCCGACCAGCAAGCGAAGTCTCCCCTACAAAAGAACGTTAGTTAACGATAAATTTCAAACAAATACGCATAAAACTTAAAGAAAATTTTAAATTGTACCTTAAATTTGTCCTCTGACACTAATTGCATATTGGAATTTTCAATTTGCATAATAAAACTCAAACTCAAACTTTAAACTCAAATTTCACTTGTCACGGTGAAATCGAAGAACTTAAAATTCTTCTAATATTTTTATGAACGTTAATGTAAAAAATTTTAAGGAGTCAAAAAAACAAATCGATGATTTTGTAGGAGATGTATTTTTATTAAATACGAAAAAAAAAATATTTAGAGTTTTAGAGAGAAAATAGAGGAGGAAGGCGATGAGTCGTAGTTCCAAATTTTAAGAAGTATTAGTTTGGGACTTATAAGGATAATTTAGTTAAAAAAATAATGACAAACTTATAATTATTTATAAGTTTCAAAATCGTATGTCAAGAATAAAATGCCGTATGCAAATAGAATTTTCCAACTGTATCTACAAAAAAGTTACGAGGGTCTCATTTTATGATATATATCAGTATAATCATGCTACTTTCTATATTCATTTTGGAAGGTACCATAATAGAGTTATTTGAATTGGATCATTTCCCAATTATGTTTAGTTTGATTGCAGGTTCCCCCTGTTCCAATAGTAAGATCGTTTAGAGAGTAAGTTGTAGATGCAGTTTTGGTGATAACTCACCTATATACTGTCATTTTCCTCATTTTTCTTTTTTCTTATATTGATATTGAATTTGGTACACCTCAATGTCAAAGACACTAAAAGAAAAACAAAAGAAAGTACCAGTCCATTCATTTTTTTGAGTATTAGGTGATTCTGGAGATTATGATTGAAAGTTCTTCTGAAGTGAAAGCAACCTGATAGCACAAATTCAATACCTTTCTCACCAAATTCGTAACTCACACCCACAATTTTTTTTTTAAATATTATTCAAATTGAATATCTATTTATACTTAATAACTGTGATGTCCTTAAAAAAAAAGCTCATTAACCATGAAGATGATTGTTGTTGCACATACTACATGCAACTAATAAATATATATTTTTTGGTTTGCATACTTTTGTTTGTTTAAAGAGTTCCCATCAAGTATATCGACATAATTAAAAACATGTATGATAGAGTAGTGGTCAATGTCAGAATATGTGGTGATTTAACAAGTGATTTTTCTATCACAATTGGATTGCATCAAGGATCTGCATTAAGTCCGTTCTTATTTGCTATGGTGATGGATGAACTTAATAGAGCTATTCAGGATGAGATACCTTGGTGTATGCTATTTGCTGATGATATTGTCTTAGTTGATGAGACAAGAGCAGGGGTAAATGCCAAGTTAGAGTTATGGAGGCAAACATTAGAATCTAGAGGTTTTAGATTGAATAGGTATAAAACAGAGTATATGAAGTGTAAATTTAGTAAACGACGGACCATAAACTATAATGCTGTAAAACTGAATGGAAAATAAATACAAATGAACAGTCGGTTTAAATATTTGGATTCTATTGTTCAAAATGATAGAGAGATCGATAATAATATTAACCATAATATACAAACTAGTTGGTTGAAATGGAATAGGGCAACAGAAGTTTTATGCGATCGTAACATTCTGTTAAGATTGAAGATTTTTTTTTATAGGACTGCTATTAGGCCAATTTTATTATAAGATACGGAATGTTGGGCTATAAAGAAACGTCATTCACAGAAGATAAGTGTAATAGAGATGCACATACTTCGTTGGATATGCGGTAATATTAGGAGAGATAAAGTAAAAAATGAAGATATTCGTGTTAAACTAGGTGTAGCTCTCATCGATGAGAAGATGCAAGAAAATCGCTTATAATGGCTTGGTCATGTACAACGTAGACCTACAAATGCACCAGTTCGACGAGGGGAGTTTATCAATGTAAGACAAGTTAAAAGAACGAAGAGAAAACCGAAGAAAATATGAATGGAGGTTTAAATGAGGAAATATTACTTGATAGAAATGAATGGAGAAGGACTATCAAAGTGATCGATCCGGCGTGATTCTTGTTGGTTCATGTAGCCTACCCCAAATATTTGGAATAAAAGGCTTAGTTGTTGTTGTTGCATATTTTGTTTGTTTCTTGAATGAACTAGTTATTTTCTTATTTTATTTTTCTTTATAGATAACAGTTTCGAAATGAACAAATTGGACAGTTACTCACTTCTCCTTTAAGTGTATCTTTTCCCCCTATAAATCTCTTACTTTAACTCAACGACGCTTGTATTGTTTTTTCTTATTAAAGATTAATCACAATAGTTGAAATCGAATTTGGTAGACTTTGCTCTCATCCGACTGTCATTGTATTTACCTCATTTGCAGCTTAAACTATTGCTTTTGGCGTACCTTTCTCCCAAAAAAAAAAATCTCCTTTTAATTTGCTTTAAATAAAGAATGAGGAGGAAGTATTATATATATATATATATATATATATATATATATATATATATATACACACACACGCGCGCGCGTTTGAGTTAGAGACAAAACTATAATAATCCAATAATTTTTTTTTCAATTTTTTTTAACAATCACTATCTTTACCTCTTTAACTTATTTCAGATTAAATTTCATAAATTTTGAATTTCATTTACTCTTTACTTTCATCAAGTACATACAAAATGTTTTATTCATTGAAAACCATTAATTTTGTGTTAGCTTGATGGAGAACCAAATCAAAACTAAAACCAAAGAAGTTGGGTATGAGTGAATCCTAAGAGTCGAGATCATAATCCAAAAGAAATTTTTTTTTAAAAAATTACTGTCAGTTTATTTTCATTTATATATATATATATATATATATATAACAGTAAGTTATGCGCCAGTAATTTCATTATTTATTTTAGAGTACACTCTATTCACTCGCACCGCAGTGAGGCCCCTCGTGCTTCGGTTTGTCCTTGTACATTTGGTAGTGTGTCTTTATAATTTCCTCTTCCTTGCGCCTTTCTTTTTGACCCATACTAGCTTACTCATGGGCCCGACCCATCTCATAGTTTTCTGGGATCTCAACGTTGGGCCGAACCGAACACCACTCTCCTGCTTCCTGGCCATCAGACCAATCAGCGCAATAATCGCACTACTCAGTTCTCGCTCACCCCCCTTCCACTGACACAAGGGTCCCACAGACATTTTTATGGGTGGGACCCCTCTACCGGTCGACAGCACCGATGCCCACACCTCTTTAATTCGCCGTGTAATCCCTTAACCATGAATCCTAACTCCCGCCTCTTCGGTTATCGCCCCTCCCTCTCTCTCTCTCTCTCTCTCTCTCCCCGTCTATTCCCAAGACAGGAGACACTCTCTCTCCTACCCTTTTCTTTTGTCCCTCTGCCTTTGCCTGCAAGCAATCCTCTCTCTCTCTCTCTCAATGCTGCTGCTAGCTGTTGCCTAAATCTCTAGATCACCGCCTTGTAGAAAAGCAATTTAAATATGGATGATATGGACCCGCCGGAGCTCCTCCGCCACCTGACAGACCACCTCCTCCCCCTCCTCCTCCTCTCCTCCCTCTCCGCCGCCGCCCTTCCCTCCCGCTGGCGCCTCCTCCACTCCAAGCTCTCCCACCTCCTCTCCCTCCTCTCCTCCCTCTCCCCCTCCCGCCCCCACCACCCTCTCCTCCTCTACCTCCTCCCCACCCTCCTCTCCACTCTCGACTCCCTCTCCTCCCTCTCCGCCCGCTGCTCCGACCCCTCCGCCCTCGCCGCCGGCAAGCTCCTCCTCCAGAGCGACCTCGACATCGCCACCAACCTCCTATCCATCCACATCCACGACCTCGACCTCCTAATCAAATCCGGAACGCTCCTCCACCGCTCCGACGCCGCCGCCGCCGGCGCAATCGTGCTGTCCGTCCCCGGCCCCACCTCGACGAGATCTGACGTCATCCTCTTCATCAGGGACGCCTTCGCCAGGATCCAGATCGGCGCCCTCGATCTCAAGCAGAATGCTCTCGACTCGCTTCGGGAACTCATCGCCTCCGATCCGGCGAAGATCTCGCTACTCATCGCGCAGGAGGGCGACGTCTCGGCGATTATCAGGCTGCTCGATCCGGCGAGCCACTCGCTGATCCAAGATCAGGCGGCGGCGGTGGTCTCGGTGTTGGCCACGGCGTCGGAGGTGTCGAGGCGGGCGGTGTTCTTGGAAGGCGGGCTTGGGCCGCTGCTCAGGCTGATGGAGGGCGGATCCGCGTCGGTCAAGGAGCATGCGGCGGCGGCGGTGGAGGCGATCACGGCGGATCGGAGCAACGGGTGGGCGGTTCTGGCGTACGGCGGTGTCGGAGTGCTGGTCTCCGCTTGCAGATCGGGCGGCGGATGGCCGCTTGTGCGCGCTCTCGCCGCCGGATCGCTGAAGAACGTCGCCGCCGTCGAGGATCTCCGAGTTGCGATGGTTGAAGAAGGAGCGGTGGCGGTGCTAGTAGATTTGGTCGTTTCAGGTACTAGCCTGGCTCAGAAGAACGCCGCTGTTTGTCTCTGGTCTCTGGCGTCCGAGGGCGGCGACGAGGTCAGGGCTAGAATTTTTCAAGAAGGGGGTTTGGATAATCTCGTTCATTTGGTTCGCGAGTCGCTGGATCCTGAGATATTGGAGCACGGATTGAGAGCGATTCAGGTGCTGTTGTTCTACGGTCCTGCGGCTAGGTCCGTCTCCATGTCCCGCCCTTTCTTCGCTCAGCTGGCCGAGCTGATCAATTTCGGAAACGTCGCAATCCAGCAGATATGTGCGTGCTTGATCTCATCCTTGTCTCCGAACGAGGAGATTAAGCGGTCGATGGCTGGATGCATGCCGTCCATGATCAAGATGATGGAGCTGCCAAAGCCTGCGAGCGCGCAGGAGGCGGCGGCCGAGGCACTGGTGTGCTTGCTGGCAGTCCGAACGAATCGGCTAGAATTGGGGAGAGACGTGAAGAGCATGAGCAAGCTAGTCCAGATGCTCGATCCCAAAAGGGAAGAGATCTGCAAGAAGTTTCCGGTATCAGTCGTGCTCGCACTGGCCTCCAGCGGCGGATGCAGGAAGAGGCTGAACGAGTTGGGGGCCTGCCAGCAGCTGCAGAAGCTTGCGAGCAGTGACGTCGCCGGTGCGAAGAAGGCCTTGAGGATGATCGCCGGAAGCAGGCTGAAGAATATCTTCTTCATGAGCTGGAGAGAGTGAAAAAAGAACAGCAAAATTAACTAACTTTAATCTCCCGTGGTAAATAAAATAAAATAAAACAATTTATTTTACAGGTTAATATTAAATCAATTAGGCGATTGGATATTTAATGGGTTTGTTGATGGATTTTGGTTGCAGGGATTTATGGCGGGAAAGCTACTAACCGTGTGAGGATGGACTGTCTGGTGAGTTGATTGTTTTCAATTGGTACATAGAGACAAATTTAAAGAACAAAGTTTTCTTACGTCAACAAAAGAATGAGTTCTTCATTTAGTTAGAGATCACATAGGAGAAGCAATGGATGCAGAGTTTTAGGAAGTGTCCTTGTTTTCTATTTATTATGTATTTTGTTGGTTATGGAGTTCTTGATGAGTGATTTTTCTTTCTTTCTCCCTTGTGTTTTTTTGTCTATAAGTTATAGTTTGATGGATTGGGGGACAAGCGTAGGGTTTGTATTTTATCTCCTCACCTAATTTTCTGTGTGTGGGGTTTGCTTCTGTTTATTTTTTTATAATTGTTTACTCTGTTGAGTATAATGCTAATTAGTATATGAATGAATATATTTATGGTCAACTTGCAGTTGCTGCTTTTTCTTGGTTTGGCGTGAAATTTTTTCTTACTTTCAAGTCTCAGCAGTCTTTAAAATTTGGTTTGATTGGGAATTTTGATGTTGGACCTTGACCTAAAGAGGAGACACTGAGGACTGTTCAAAATCTTAGAAAGAGGCTGTGTCAATACAATCTGTAAAGGTAACGGAGTTACTTGACTGGGCAAATATTTCACTTTCATGACCTAGAAATGCCAAAGCTTCTGAGTTTAGCAATTTAAATGTGGAAGTTCAGGTTTTTTTATTTTATTTTTGCTAGTCAAACTCAAAGAGTACACATATTTTTTACAATATTATTCAAATTGAGTGTCCAGTAAGAGTTTAACTTAAAATTTCTTGCAAAGTCGACAGGGTTTATGCAACTTGGCTCATTAGCAAATGTGGAAGTAGGGTTGTTTTGAGTAATCCTAGTTGATGGCTTGTTTAGCTACTCGAGTAGAGTGGCTTGTTTAGCTACTCGAGTAGAATCATGACTCGGAATCTCGGATCGGATTCTGAGTTATCCAATACAATAGCTTCTGCTATCGGTTCATACTTACCCATATGATTTATCGGGAGTTTCAAAAGGAGCACACCACCATTTTTCCTAGTGAGCCCACTTTATAGGCTTCTTTAGCAAGTCCGGAACAAAGTGGGCTCACTAGGAAAAAGGTGTGCTCCTTTGGAAACTCCCGATTTGTCGAGTACTTTATAGTATCGTCGAGCCTATTCCTATGGAGTTACTTAAGGTACAGAAAGTAAAGTATCGTCGAGCCTATTCCTATGGAGCTACTTAAGGTACAGAAAGTAAGGAAAGTAGCATACTTTTACTATTTCTACTGTTTATTTGGTTCAGAATTAATTTGAAAGTTACTTTTTATTTACCGAGCTGGATTCTATGTATCAATATAATCCTCTAAATTTTCTTTTACTCCAAAATCATTGGAAGGGAGGAAAAAAAATAATTAAAAAAAAATTAAAAGATTATTTTTTTATTTCTTTCCCTCTTTTAACCTAATTTGTGAAAGTAAAAAAAAGTATGCACTTTTTACTTCTAATATAGACCAAACAAACAAAAGAAGATTAAAAAGTAGCTTTTTTTTATTGCTTTATTTTTAGTAGGAAGTTTTATTTAATTCTCTTTCCCACTTTCTGTACTTCAAAGTAAACAAACAGGGCCTAATACACAGCACACTCCAAATTTTGGTGTGTTGCACTCCTTAGATCGAAGGTTGTAATGTTAAAAGGTGTTGATATTGGTTACGAAAGGTTTTTAAGTTCAAGATCAAACTACAATTGTAGTTTGTGACCAAGAAAATTATAAGCGTAGGGTCTTTGAAGCATCATTGCTTATGGGATTCTTGAGCTACATTGCAAGCGTCACATGAGTCAGGGTCTTTGAAGCATCATTGCTTATGGGATTCTTGAGCTACATTGCAAGCGTCACATGAGTCGGGACGCTTGGCCCCCACTTTCATCTGTTTGAGAAAACTAGCCATCAGTGATCAGTCATCTTCCGACTTTAGCTTCTATCAGTTTCTTTAATGCTAATGGTGGGGGGGTTGGGGCTCTTTGCACCGCTGTGCTTTGAGCTTTTGCTGTTATTCTGGAGCTTTATCAAGCAATTGCCTTGAATGCTAGAGGAATAGAAACCAAGCAAGGGGAAAAGTTCATTTTTTTCTCCTCCAAGTATCCTGTGAAAGGAGCTAAAGGCAGCACAAACAACAGCAGCGAGCTGTAAAGGGGGATGGGACCTTTGAATTTTTCTTTAGAATAGACGGGTCCAAGGTCGAGCAAGATTCTACTCAAAATTTTCAATTAAAAAATAGAATTTTCAGTTCTTAATTAGAAAATTAGAATAGGTCAAGTCAAGGACTGGTCTTTTGAAAATCAACCTATCCAATAAATAAATAAAAAATATCCCCAAATTGTGATGTTCCCTGTTTTTTCCAACTCTTCCTCGGTATTTTGTTCTTTGTTGTTTCTACCATCTTAGTCAAAGGTAACCATAGACAGCTGCAGATTGCAGTCGCAAGGAAATTTCTATGATGGAAATTCTAAATGAGCACACCACTTAGATTTTGAGCACCACCTCTGTTTTAGAAAGGGGGTTTTTTCTTTTTAAATAAGCATCCAGTTTTTTTAAATTTTAACCATCTCAAATCTATAGCCCAATTTCTCACTCAACCGCATCCTCTCAAACCCATCACCATCCCTCGCTTGCTCTCCCTGCTCACCCCTCCCTCTGCTCGGTCTAGTGGTCACTCCCTCCTCTTACTCGCCCATCCAACAGGTCAACCAGTCACTCTACAGGTCAGTGCCTCTTTTTCTAAACTGATCGTCTGCACACTGTTAGTTCCACTCCTCTTTTACCAAGCGCAACCTCTACTTCTTTCCCGCTCCGCCTCCTTGCCACCATCCCCAACATATCACAATGTACATTAAGTGCGGCGCACTCAACATATTCAACAAAATACCCAAATGACACCAAGTATCCTTAATTTCATCATCACAGCACTTTAATTGTTAGATAAAATGTCCTAACGAGACCAAGATGAAGGGTGACATTGTCAAAAAAAGTGGCAATCTTGAATTCTTTACGAGTCATGGTGTGCTCAGTAAGTTGTGTGCTCAATTAGAATTTCCCATTCTATAATTGCAGCATCTGCAAGTTTTCAGAGCATTGCAGTACTTCGTGGTTACTTACTTCAGTTAGGTTTTCTTTGACTTCGGTAAAGTCTCCTGATCTTTGTCTGGCAATTAGAGTTGAAAGAATTTAATTACTAATTTCTCCTAACTTCAGTCGATTACAAACAAAATTTTATTAGGAGGAAACATGTTGACGCACGAATTTTACTTCGGCCAACACACGAATGGAGATGTGCAGGTTTAAGGTTTAAGCAGCAGCAGAGTATGCTAGTGAACGAAAACACAATAGAATAGCATAGATGGTCTTTGTGAGCGAACTTTCTCCATATTTTCAATAGATACAAGTACGGGTATCTAATGCTCCATCTGACTCTAGACAACAACGAACAATACAAGTAAAGTTTTCCTCAGACAAGATCAAGCACTTAGGTACATAAGGTAAGGAATCAACACAAGTAGAAGCGGGTGCAGTAAGAATAACAAAGTTTGAAGGCAAAGCCTGATGTTGATGTAGGATTTAAAATAACTGTAGCTGAGTGATTGGTGCACGTACCACATAGGTAGCTAGTTGCGCGACTATCTCCATTTGCGCCATGTTTTTAGCCCCATGACTAAGGATGAAAATACACAAGTTCGAAGCATCAGTCTTTGGTCCATCCTGCATAACTGTATTCGATAATTGGAATTTTAAATTTTGGTGGGAATTCCTAATTTCCATACAAAATTCAAAATTGACTCAATTACAACCACGAATTTGCATAATCTTATTTATATATTATGCTCGAAAATTTTCTCCCTCCGAAACCAAAATTCAGTCTAGCACAAGAACAGATCAGTTAGCAAGTCATGGGTTAAGAAAATGAATGATGGACGAACTCGCTAGCAAATAACTATTTTCACCCATGAAATTTAGTTTAAACAAACACATGTATTCTTCAAAATATATATATATATATATATATATATATATATATATATATATATATATAGATAGAGAGAGAGAGAGAGAGAGAGAGAGAGAGAGAGAGAGAGAGAGTTTACTGTAAGTGAGCTACCAGTTCAGGAAAAATTACGTAAGCAAGCGGCTAAAATCAGTAATCCAACAATTTTTCTTCAATTTTTTTCCAGAAATAGGATTTCTATCTCTTTAACCTTAATAAGATTAAATTTTATGAATTTTGGAGTTCATCTAAACTTTTATTAATTGGATACAAAGTATTTATTCATTGAAAACCGTTAAAAATTATGTCAACCTGATGTAGGACTAAATCAAAACTAAAACCCAAGAAATTGAATATGAGTGAACTCTTAGGGATAGAGATCATAATACTTGCGTGAGCTGTTAGCTCATTTTTATTTTTCTCATATGTGTATGTGTGTGTGTCAAGTATGGAGCCTCGCCAAGTCAACATACAATAGTTATATTGCATTTTGATACAAGTATTACATAATAAAGATTTGAATAGGGACAGATCAAGAGTTAGCTTTTGAATCCGCTCAGTCTTATCTCTAGTTATTATTTACATATAAAAAAAGCTAGAATAGCAAGACTATTTAGTTCTTGTCAAAAAAATGGCATATCATGCACCATCTTGTAAATATTCTTATGCAAATAAAGGTTTTAGCATTTATAAGTGTCGGATATAGAGACACGGGTGTCATATCACACACGGCTAGACACGTCAATTTTTTTGACAGGGAAGAAATGCCTGATATATCGTAAATTCTGCCTATAGAAAGTGGGAAACTAAATGTTCTTCTTTCATACCATTAAAATACCCATAGATGTATCAAAAGCAGGTTTACTTATACATATTCCTAATCCTAAATACAAGAGTATGATTTTGGTTTCATAATAGTATCCAATCACACGCGCTAGAATGATTCCTTCTCATAATAAGAATGTATATAATCCCTCAGAGATCAGCAATAAACCATTCAATTAGGGATAGGAACGGGGTTTATAATAAAATTAGGGAAGCAAGCTCTAGAGAATTGAAGCTATACGTACCTCAATAGAGCCATTTTGTGTAATCAAGAGTTGGCAGTATAAAAATTGTTTAGGTTTGGACGTAAGAGTAACCTGGCAAAGTGACCGTGATTTCTTCTTATTGGTTCTTTTACTAATATATGTAAAGTGGAGGTTACTAATTCTGTGGTTGCAGATTGAAGCATACAGAATTGTTTTAGATTAACACAAGATGACAGATTTGTAGTTAACAGATTTACTACACAGAATTGCTACTGTTATCTTGCAGGAAATTAATTCTGTAATTAGATTTATGTCTATATATTTCCAGTTTTGAAGTAGAAGAAGACTGTTTAAAGAAAAACCATCAAACTGTTCTTCTTTATCTTAGTATACTATCCTAATCAGAAAAATAAGAAACTGGATTATGAAAAATCTGGTTCAGAAACTTGCAGGAAGACTGGAAGAAGACTGGAAGATGACAGGAAGTAGATCGGATGAAGATCGAGGCTAGTGTTGGACACTATCTCCTTAAAATCGATTCGTCCTCCACTGTTTGCTTTTGGATTTCTTGGACGTCGATCTCCCAGGATACAACGATCGATCTGCAGAGGGAAGGAAGCAGCAATCCCTCTGCTCTGGCGAATCTGCTAAAGGTTCTCTCTGGTTTATGTAATGCAGGACTGGACTTATTGAATGGAACTGAACAGAGATCTTCTGTAGACAGAAATTCTGAAAACTTCTGTCTGCAGAAGATGAACTGAAACAGAAAAGAAAAGAAAAACGTATATCCGAAACTCTGACCCAAACCCTATTTATAGGTTTTCAACAGTCGCAACGGTTGAGTTTTCAACAGTCGCAACAGTTGGCCGTTTCAACAGTTGTGACCGTTTAACGGCAACCGTTGACGGCGGCCGGTGACTGTTGGACCGCCGACCGTTGGACTTCAACGACTCTTGACTGACGGGCGGGTGCAGGTCGAATCCATTCAAATCTGAACCCAATAGAGGCAACCCGAATCCAATAGCACCAAAAATCAAAGGCTCCTCAGCTCCTCGCGACGTTGCATACGTGCGAAGTGCAAAGTGCGCCTCTAAAGCGCCCTAAACGCCCATTCGCCCTCGCACACGAGCGTGCGGGCGGTGCGTAGCACCACCCGTGGTGCTCAAGGTTTTCCTCTTCTTACATAAGCAAAGTAAAGGAGCAAGCTACCATATTTAAACCCACATCCTTACATTCCTCTATCCCATGTGGGACTATCTTTTCATCTTCCCTTTTTGTTCCTTTGCTATGTACTCAACTTTTGAAGCCAATTTCAATTCACTTAATTCATTTAATTTGAACTAGTGAATTGACTCAATTTAAGGTTCAAATTAGTGAATGAATTCAACAATCCCCCACATGAATGAAATGGCTTAGACTCTAATGCAAATAACCAGAGAGTGTAATAGAAAGTTACCGCATCGAGAGAGGTGGCTTTTGGCTTTGAACCTTCCCTAGTGAAATATTATCGAGTTTACTTGCTAACCAGTGAACACGATGTTTTTGAACTGTTCAGTTTTTGATGTAAACTAAGACAATAATATTCACACGACTTCTTTCAACTTTATCAGATTCTATGTTGTGTCCATTTTGGCCTTGGACAACCTGGTAATTCTGTGAGTGCTCTTAGAGAACTTAGCCTTTCTCATTCTCATAGAAGCGGCCCCTTCTCACTCACATAGGTGATCTCTTATCAGAGAATCCTGCCATACTCCACTTAGATTTCTAAGATATAAAGATCATTAAAAGCTTAGTTTATCCTAACACGTTGCAGATAATCACTATTTTACCATAGAAATGAGATAGGAAATATTTTCCTCAGTGATTCTTTTGAGTTCCCCCACAATTCGGTTGTCCCTTTGAACCTAGATCTTGAGATCTCCAGTCAGCTAGGTTGGATTGCCATTATGGAGTTACTCTTTAGTAGGCTGTAATCCCATTCCCCTCGACAACTTGTATACTTGATCTCTAGTCAAGCCTTTTGTTAATGGATCTGCAATATTATCTTTTGATTTTATATAATCAAGAGATATTATTCCGTTTGTAAGCAGCTGTCTTACAGTTTCATGCCTACGACGTATATGTCGTGACTTTCCATTATATAATACATTTTGTGCCCTTCCAATTACTGATTGATTATCGCAATGGATGCATATTGCTGACACAGGTTTAGGCAATATTGAAATATCTTCTAAAAAGTTCCGAAGCCATTCTGCTTCTTCTCCAGCTTTATCTAAAGCTATAAACTCAGATTTCATAGTGGATCTGCCTATACATGTTTGTTTAGAAGATTTCCAAGAGATGGCTGCACCTCCAATAGTAAAGATATATCCACTTATGGATTTGATATTTTTTGAATCGGTAATCCAGTTAGCATCAGTGTATCCTTCAATCACTGCTGGATATCTAGTATAGTGCAACCCATAGTTAGTAGTGTACCTCAAATATTTGAGTACTCTAACTATTGCTTTCCAGTGGTTCTCCCCTGGATTACTTGTAAACCTACTCAGTTTGCTTACTGAGTATGCAATATCAGGTCTTGTGCAGTTCATTAAATACATAAGACTGCCAATGATCTGAGAATATTCTAACTGTGATATACTAGCACCTATATTCTTTGTAAGATGTAGACTCATATCTACAGGTGTCTTAGCTATATTAGTATTTCCCTTGTCAAATTTTCCAAGTATCTTCTCGCTATAATGTGACTGGGATAAGATATATCCATCAGATGTCTTGGAGATTTTAACACCAAGAATAATATCTGCAATACCTAAGTCTTTCATATCAAATTTTCATGTTAACATGATTTTTACTTCCTTAATTAGAGTCACCGTGCTACCGGTGATAATCATGTCATCTACATATAAACATACAATGATATAGTTGTACATATCCCCTTTTACATATACACATTTATCGCATTCATTATAGCAAAATCCATTTGACAACATAACTTGGTCAAACTTCTCATGCCATTGTTTATGTGCTTGTTTAAGTCCATAAAGAGACTTAACAAGTCTACACACTTTCTTTTCTTTACCTGAAACTACAAACCCTTCAGGTTGTTCCATGTAGATTTCTTCATCTAATTCTCCATTTAAAAATGCTGTTTTTACATTCATTTGATGAAGCTCAAGATTATATAATGCAACAAAAACAATTATTAATCTTATGGATGTTATTCTTATTACAGGTGAATATGTATCAAAATAGTCAATACCTTCCTTTTGTCTATAGCCTTTTATTACAAGTTTAGCTTTGTATTTATTTATAGACCCATCAGGTTTTATCTTTCTTTTAAAGATCCATTTATATCCTAATGGTTTACTTCCTGGAGGAAGATCCACAAGTTCCCAGGTGTGATTTTGAATAATTGATTCAATTTCACTATTTACAACTTCTTTCCAAAAAGGAGCTTCAGGAGTAGACATAGCCTCTTTATAAGTTTGAGGTTCTTTTTCTAATATATATGTTAGAAAATTCGGACCAAACGATTTATTAATCCTGGCCCTTTTGCTCCGTCTACATTCATCCTCATTGGTTTTATTTCCAGAATCAGACTCTGTTTCTCTTATTATATCATCACAAGTCCTTTTAGAGGAACTTGGATTATATTCTTTACTAGGAAATATATTTTCAAAAAATACTGCATTCCTAGATTCAATAATAGAGTACTTATGTATTTCTGGATGATCAGAGTTAAAAACAGAGTTAAAAACAAAGAAACGATAAGCACTGCTATTATGTGCATATCCAATGAATATACAATCAATAGTTTTAGGTCCAATTTTAGTCCTTTTAGGAATTGCAACCTTAGCTAGACACCCCCACACTCTTAAGAATTTATAACTAGGTGCTCGACCTGTCCATAATTCATAAGGTATTTTCTCAAGTTTCTTTTGGGGTATTTTGTTGAGAATATAATTGGCAGAAAGTAGAGCTTCCCCCCACATGTTCTGGGGTAAACCAGAACTTATTAACATGGCATTCATCATTTCTTTTAAAGTTCTGTTCTTACGCTCAGCAATTCCATTTTGCTGTGGAGTGTAAGGAGCAGTTGTTTGATGTATAATACCATATTCTGCACAAATTTGTGCAAATGGTGACTCATATTCACCACCTCTATCACTTCTTAACACTTTTATCTTTTTGCTAAGTTGATTCTCAACTTCATTTTTGTATTGTATAAACATTTCAATTGCCTCATCTTTTGTTCTAAGTAGATATATATAACAATATCTAGTACAATCATCTATAAACGTAATAAAGTACTTCTTTCCACCTCTAGTTTGAATAGATTTTAAATCACATACATCTGTATGAATTAATTCTAAAGGTTCAGTACTACGTTCTATAGAGTGAAATGGAAGCTTAGTCATTTTTGATTCAACACATATTTCACATTTATTTTCAAAGTTTATATTGAAATTAAGCAACATATTCAAATTTATTAATCTTTGTAAAGTATAATAATTAACATGTCCTAATCTACCATGCCGAATAAAAAGTGACTCAGTCATATAAACAGAAGAATCAATTTTATTGATAACCTTAGGGGCAATGGTCATTACATTTATTTTAAACAGACCATTGGTCATATATCCCTTACCTACATATACACCATTCTTTGTGAGTATAAACTTATCAGACTCAAACACAAGCCTAAAACCTTTCTTACTCAAGACTAAATCAGAGACCAGATTCTTGCGGACATCTGGTACATGAAGTACATCAGTAAGAGTAAGTTCTTTTCCCGAAGTCATCTTCAGTACAATATTGCCTCGTTCTTCAACCTTGGAGGTTGCAGAGTTACCCATGTAGAGTAGTTCTTCTTCCACAGAATCATATGTGGAGAACATCCGCTTGTTGGCACAAATATGGCGAGTGGCTCCAGTGTCCACCCACCATTATTTAGAGTTGCCACCAACTAGGTTAACCTCTGAGATAACAGATGTACAATTTACATCTACATTTGCACAAAAGATTTTTTTCTTCGGCCAAATGTGCATTAGGATGCTTCTTCTTCTTCTTCTTCGAAGAATCTGGTGCCTTTTGCACACGGCAGTCCTTTGCACGATGTCCAGGCTTGTCACAGTTATAGCACTTGCCATTGAATCTCTTCGAGTTACCACTCTTAGAGTCTTCACTATTGTGCTTTCTCTTCCTGTCATTAGACTTATTGGAATTTTCCATAACATTAGCTTTAGAAACATTGTATGGATTTCCAATTTTCTTTTCAGAAAGGCGGTTATCTTCTTCAATCCTCAATCGTACAATTAGATCTTCAAGTGTCATTTCTTTTCATTTATGCTTTAGGTAATATCTAAATTCTTTCCAAGATGGTGGTAATTTTTCAATTATTGCAGTCATTTGAAAAGATTCACTAATAGTCATACCTTCAGCATAAATTTCATGAATGATCACTTGCAGATCTTGTACTTGGTTGGTTACATTTTTAGAATCAACCATTTTATAATCCAGAAACTTACTGACTACATATTTCTTAGAGACGGCATCTTCTGTATTATATTTCTTGTCTAAGGACTCCCAGAGTTTCTTAGCAGTAGCAACTGAACTATATACATTATACAGTATATTGTCCAAACCATTGAGAATATAGTTCTTACTCAAGAAGTCCGCATGTTTCCATGCTTCAACCGCCTTCACAGATTGTTGATCATCTTCAACAAGAGTAGGCACAGTCTCCTTCAAGTACTTGGCCAGATTCATTGTAGTGAGATAGAACAACATTTTCTGTTGCCATCTCTTAAAATCTGAGCCACTAAACTTCTCTGGTTTCTCGTACTGGCTTGAAGGCACAGTTGGAGTAACCATGACAGGAGTTATCACAGTGGACATATCAGATATAGTAGCCATCTACAAATATTAAAATTTATCTATCTTAATGTCTTGTAATAAATTTTAACTTTATAATAAAAAACAATTCAACACTCCAAATCACAAAACAGAAATTAACTATTCTTTTTCCAGAAGCAATTAAGATTACTAGTCTCCAAATAGAAATTTTTCAGAAGCAATCTAGATTACTAGTGATTGATGACAGTATTTTAATCTAAAACGAAATATCAGTTTAAAGATTAAATACTATTATAACAGAGTTCTAATTGATAACAGTACTCTAATTGATGGTATTTTGACAGAATTCAAAAACTCAGTTTTAAGAATGTAGGTTCTAAACAAAAATGTTTAAACTGTATTCTTAAAAATTAATCTAAAACAAGTACGAAATTCGATTTTAAGAATGTAGGTTCAAACTAAAAAATGTTTAAACTGTATTCTTAAAAAGTTAATCTAAAACATGCAATAATCGATTTTAAGAATGTTGGTTCTTTTACTAATATATGTAAAGTGGAGGTTACTAATTCTGTGGTTGCAGATTGAAGTATACAGAATTGTTTTAGATTAACACAAGATGACAGATTTGTAGTTAACAGATTTACTACACAGAATTGCTACTGTTATCTTGCAGGAAATTAATTCTGTAATTAGGTTTATGTCTATATATTTCCAGTTTTGCAGTAGAAGAAGACTGTTTAAAGAAAAACCATCAAACTGTTCTTCTTTATCTTAGTATACTATCCTAATCAGAAAAATAAGAAACTGGATTATGAAAATCCTGGTTCAGAAACTTGCAGGAAGACTGGAAGATGACAGGAAGTAGATCGGATGAAGATCGAGACTAGTGTTGGACACTATCTCTTTAAAATCGATTCGTCCTCCACTGTTTGCTTTTGGATTTCTTGGACGTCGATCTCCCAGGATACAACGATCGATCTGCAGAGGGAAGGAAGCAGCAATCCCTCTGCTCTGGCGAATCTGATAAAGGTTCTCTCTGGTTTATGTAATGCAGGACTGGACTTATTGAATGGAACTGAACAGAGATCTTCTGTAGACAGAAATTCTGAAAACTTCTGTCTGCAGAAGATGAACTGAAACAGAAAAGAAAAGAAAAACGTATATCCGAAACTCTGACCCAGACCCTATTTATAGGTTTTCAACAGTCGCAACGGTTGAGTTTTCAACAGTCACAACAGTTGGCCGTTTCAACAGTTGTGACCGTTTAACGACAACCGTTGACGGCGGCCGGTGACTGTTGGACCGCCGACCGTTGGACTTCAACGACTCTTGACTGACGGGGCGGGTGCAGGTCGAATCCATTCAAATCTGAACCCAATAGAGGCAACCCGAATCCAATAAGTGCGCCTCTAAAGCGCCCAATGCGCCCTAAACGCCCATTCGCCCTCGTACACACGCGTGCGGGCGGTGCGTAGCACCACCCGTGGTGCTCAAGGTTTTCCTCTTCTTACATAAGCAAAGTAAAGGAGCAAGCTATCATATTTAAACCCACATCCTTACATTCCTCTATCCCATGTGGGACTATTTTTTCATCTTCCCTTTTTATTCCTTTGCTATGTACTCAACTTTTGAAGCCAATTTCAATTCACTTAATTCATTTAATTTGAACTAGTGAATTGACTCAATTTAAGGTTATTAGTGAATGAATTCAACACTTCTATTCCAATAGATTTCTTTCTAATTGTTGTTAGATCGTTGGATCAGTTGAAATTACATTGAATCTAAATTTCAAAGATTTTGTTTGACTTTCTGAATCAATTTGTCGTGCGTGTTCAAAAGAAAATTCATCCATTGAGGTTAAGAAATTCCCAATTGTTGGAGCATAAAATTTCAAAAAAGAAATAAGCAAACTTAGCTCTGCGTCCGGTTGGAATAGCTTCGCGTCGAACAGAAGTTTAGCTCCGCATCAGAGTCAAAGCTAAAGTCTTAGTTTCACGTATAGAGTATTTAACTCCGCATGGGCAGATCTCAGAATCCTAAATTGATTGTGATTGAGATATGAAATTATCTAATATCCGAATCGAGTCCAATCAGAATGCAAATTCAAGAGATTTAAATCAAAATCAAATATTTAATTAGAATCCTTGATAAATACAAAATACTTCTATTCCTATATTTATGAAAACTCTTATAACCAATTAAAATCTATAAATAGCCTCTTTGAGGAAGATTTTAGGAGTCTTTTGGTAATTCAAGTTATGCGAGAGCGCCTTTAAGCTTTTGAGATCTTTTGGAGTTCATGTTACGCGTGAGAACTTTTAATTCATCGAGATCAACAGAGAGAGAAGTTAGAACCGGCCATTATCTTCACGTCGGATCGTCAACAGGTTCTACTAGTTAGATCTCATTGCCACTTTAGAACCTACTTTTATTATAAAAGAGAGCGATAAAAATATAAATCCTCTCGTTTCTTTTTCTATTGTTTATCTTTCGTTGTAATTATTGTAATCAATAGAAAAAAGTAAGATTTTTACGGAGAACACCAATCGAATTCAATAAAAATTTCTTGCCAAAACCAAACATATTCTTTTGATATTCTAATTCTACGTATTCTTTTGATATTCTAGTTCTCGAGAAAGAAGGATATCCCGTGAAAATATTCCTTCTATCAAGACCTGAAATTAGGGATGGTAATGGACGTGTTCACGGTCCAAATTTTAGCCTTTCATATACAAAATTTTTGAATTAGAAAAATAAAATTTTTAATTTTAATTTAAAATTTTGTAGTAAGAGGACCTGAAATTGATGATATATGCATTAAGTAATATATGATTATAGAAATAAGAACAATTAAGATTGACCAACCAACATGTGAGTAAAAAGCAAATTTTTTTTTTTTAATAAAAAAAAGATCTACTACACGAGCTCCTTCTCAAGATTTATAAATTATTGAAGAAAAGATTTAAGGATATAGGTTCCCAGAGACTAAAATAATGACATATTACTCGATAGGAATGAGTGGAAAAGGATCATTTATGTGATATATCTAGTCGTGCTTCTCTTTTGATTCATGTAGCCTACTCCAAGTACTTGGGATAAAAGTCTTGGTTGTTGTTGTTGATATATATTCCTAATAAATTAATATTTAGATATTAGTCCCCTACAAATCATTATTTGGATATTAGTTCCGAACAATGTGAGACTCATCTTATAATAGTCTGTGTTAAATATTCCATCTAAAATATTAACTAACAATGATTAAAAATTAACCATAACGGTAATATGCTTAATAATTCCTAGTTTTACTTATTAGCAAAATAGAATTCCAAACTTCAGTAATCAAATTAATTATAATTTTGTCTTCCACTATTTTTTGCTCCATCTTTTTTTTTTTCTCTCTCTCTATTTGACTAACCTAATTGTGGAAACATAAAAATGATGAAAAAGATTTATTAGCCATGGACATGAGTTCCATGTTTGATTACAACTAGAAAAATATTTTAGATAAAAAAAGAAGATATCATAATGATCTCTATCAACAAAAAAAAAAAAAAAATGCAAAATAGAAAAAAAAAAAAAAAAAAAACTCCTAATAAGCCGTGAAACTACCAGCTTTGATCTATCAGGGGGCAAATTACTTTGGTCATTTGCAGATAATCTTATGGTTTAAATTTCTAGTTGTTATTAGGTAAAGTTTTCATGTAACGAATAGAGTAAGGGACAGTTGAAAAATAATCACAATAATATTGAAGACTAATATCCAAATATAAAATTTGATAGGAATATATATTCTTAAAGACCCAACAAAAGAAAAGTACCACTCGTAGAGATATAATCATATATGTTTTATGTTCTAAATTATTACCAAGGGTGCTCACATAATTTGACTAGTATCAACCTAGTTTTAAGTAAAACAATGAAGAATGATAGCTACATGTCCATAGCTTACCTCCATACAGCCTTCATGTGTAATTCACAGTTTGCAGTAAAAATACTGAGTTTATGCTAGGAAATAGATTAACCACTGTCACCAGAAGACTTCCCTGTTAAAACATTTATATGTTCAACCTTTCCAACTGAATTTATTCAGAGAGTTCGGAATTTTAGACATTAACTTACCTTTTCCGCCACAACATATCACAGCTTATAACAGCTGAAGAGCTTCACCGAGGTGTGCTCATATATGACTTCTCCAGTATTGGTATTCTCTTTTCAATGAAGGAGAGAAATGCTATGTATGTGGGTTCACCTTCATTATGAGAACATAGCCTTTCAGGAAAGTCTACACTGCCCCTTATTGTCCGTCCTCTCTGTTTGGTATCCGATTTGTTCAACTAGAATAAATGTGTGACTGTCTCGTGTGACTGTCTCATGCATAATACAAAACATCATATATATATATATATATATATATATATATATATATATATATATATATATATATATATATATATATATATATATATAAACGTATATAAACGGGAAATTTACTGGCAGTAAATGGAGTTCTTCACTGGTGCTTAGGTGGTCCAATAAAATAATTATACGTGACATCACTCAAAGAACGGTTAAGAGAGTTCTTTTATTTGTTATTTTAAGTGGCATCACGTGTAATGATTTTATTGATCCACCTAAGCGCTAGTGAAGGAACTCCCTTCACCGCCAATGAATTTTCTATTTTCTCATATATATATATATATATATATATATATATATATATATATATATATATATATATATATATATATATATATGGATTACTGTAGGTGAGCCGCCAGCTCAGAAAAAGTTACGTGAGCTAACGACAAAATTATAATCATCCAATGATTTTTCTTCAATTTTTTTAATAATTACTATCTCTACCTTCTTAATTTCTTTAGAATTAAATTTCATAAACTTTGGAGTTCTTTTACCCTTTCATCAAGTGCATACAAAATGTTTTATTCATTAAATACCGTTAATTTTGTGTTAACTTGATGGAGGACCAAATCAAAACTAAAACCCAAGAAATTGGGTATGAGTGAACCCCGAGATCATAATTCAAAAAATTTTTTTTAAAAAAGGTTATTGAAGATATTGGAAATGAACTGCAGCTCAGGTAACTTGCGTGAACTGTCAGCTCATTTCTATTTTTCTCATATATATATATATATATATATATATATATATATATATATATATATATATATAAAAGAAAAATGAGCTGCAGTTTATTTCACTAAATGAACTTGCGTGAGCTGCAGTTTATTTTCACTATCTCTAATTAAATTTTTTTTTAAAAAATTCTTTTGGATTATGATCTTGACCCCTTAAGGCTTACTCATACCCAATTTCTTGGGTTTTAGTTTTGATTTGGTCCTCCATCAAGTTAATACAAAATTAACGGTTTTCAATGAATAAAATATTTTGTACGAACTTGATGAAAGGGTAAATGAACTACAAAATTTATTAAATTTAATCCGAAAAAAGTTAATGAGGTAGAGATAGTAATTATTAAAAAAAATTGAAGGAAAATCATTAGATTATCATAGTTTTGCTACTCTAGCTCACGTAATTTTTTCTGAGCTGATGGCTCACCTACAGTAATTTCGCACACGCACACACGCACACACACATATATGAGTAAACGGAAAATTTACCGGCGGTGAAGGGAGTTCCTTCACCGCCACTTAGATGGCCCAATACAATTATTACATGTGGTGCCACTCAAATGGCGATAAGGAAGTTATTTTATTTGTTAGTTTAAGTGGCATTACGTGTAGTAATTGTATTGGGTTATCTAAGTGGCGGTGAAAGAACTCCCTTCACCGCTGGTGAATTTCCCGCTCTCTTTCTCTCTCTCTCTCTTTATACACACACACACACATTTATACACGCACATATACATACACACGTACACATATGTATGTGTGTGTGTGTGTGTGTATGTATACACATACATATGTGTACGTGTGCATATACATGTATATGTGCGTGTATAAAGTGTATCTAAGTGTAGGAGGAAAAATTTGGAATCAAGAAGAATTAAGTCACACGGGGCGAACAATCTCGCGTCCGCGGGGCTAATTCAGTTTCCAAAGAGTGTTCTAAAGATGGTTTCTTTTTTGATTTTTACCAGAATTTCAACTCAATCATATCCAATTACTCCTAATTGAAGATTTCAAATCCAATTAAACTACAAGTTTAGATATTAAATTAAGGTAAAATTCCATTTTTATCTCCTAAGAAAACTCCTAAAACTATAAATAGGAGTCAAGAAGGGAGTTTTTGCAATCTTGGGAGACCGACAAGTTGATTTCTGCACGAAGACATGCCAACCAGCAGCAAGAAGCCACTGGCCAGAAGTTTTTTTCATCAACTATTCAAATTCAAGACCAATCCAACAATTAGATCATCAACGGAATACGAGGTCGATATTCTATAGCCACGTTAGAAACCCATATCTTTTGTAAAAAAGAGAGAGACGTTAAATAAATCCTCTCATTTGTTTTTCTGTTTTCATTTCATTGTATTTTGAAGAATCATTATAATTTCATAAATCCATAACAATGGAAAGAAATGCACGTTTATCTTCTAAGGAAACTCCTAAAACTATAAATAGCGATCAAGAGGAGAGCTTTTGCAATCTTGGGAGACCTTTAAGTTGATTCCTGCACGAAGTCATGCCGATCAACAGCAAAAGTTGCCAATCCGAAGGTTTCTTTATCAACTCTTCACGTTCAAGACCAATCTAAGTATCAGTTCATCAATGGAGTACGAGGTCGATACTTCATAGCCACATTAGAAACCTACATCTTTCGTAAAAGAGAGAGACGTCATATAGTCCTCTCGTTTGTTTTTTTGTTTTCTTTTCATTGTATTTTGGAGAATCATTATAATTTTCATGGAAGAAAACAGTAAGGTGTCCCTATAAGTTGTCTATGGATGCGCCATAAATCTCATCACAAAGGGTCTAAGCAGATGTTCTAAACCATTAGTCATAATCTCCATACTCTAAATAGATGGTGTATAAAAAATTATATGATTTAGATACTTATTAATCGTAGATAAAGAGATCTAATTTGTTTTATTGTTGAAAAACTATTCATTTTGTGACTACTCAATGTATGGTCAAAATATATTAAAAATATATGATTTTTTTTAATCATCATTTTAAGATGTGGAGGTTACAAACTGACAGTATAGATCATCCATATCAACTATATATGTTGAGATTTATGGACATCTCTATATACAACTTCTTTTGAAGACACTATGGATACACCTTTCCATATATACATATGAAGACAGATTATTGATGAGATATAATAACACAGACAAGACGACTAAGCAGTGTTGACAACTTGAATTAAATTATATCAAATAGAAAATGTGGATAACTTATAAGCAAGAAATTAGTAGTATCATATGCGAACTATGTCAGTGAAAAGCCCAATTTTCAACTTGACATTCCACCAAATTGTCAAGATATATAATTAAGCACACATAACAGCTACAACCAGGATATCATTTCCTAAGTCAAGCGGTGTGCTCATTTAGAATTTCCCCAGTAGGATGAGGGAAGATTGATGGTGCCGTTTCACGCAGCGTTAATCTAGTTTAAGTTTCGGTCCTTACGAAAGTGAGGGAGAGCCACATTTTGGGCCTATATGGGCTGTAGCAGGCCCCATCCAAGTGAATATTGGTGCAGATCGACATGGGCCAATTTGAGTAATCCTTAACCTCTGTGGGTTAACGCCGGCCTTTGTCAAAGAAAATACTTTTGTACAAGTAGATGTATTAACAGTACCAATTTCTTTTAGATTGATTTGAAAGAAAATATAAGAAAGAAAAAGAAAAAGAAAAGGAAAAGGAAAAAAAGTTAAAAAATAAGAAAATATTTTCTTTTCTCTTAAATTTTATCGCAAACCAAACAATAGAATATATATATATATATATATATATATATATATATATATATATATATATATATATATATATATATATATATATATATATTCATTTTCTTTTATTTTCCTTCATTTCTCTCAACCAAACAGAGCCTATACGATTTATTTTTGTTCCTGCAACTTTCTACCAATAAAGAAAAACATAGCATTATTGACGGTTAAACTTCATTTCTTAAAAAATAAATTATTCTAATTATTGTATCTTTATTCATGATCTCTTTTGCTTTTTTGAGACCAAAAATTTCTAGATTATAGAATTTATTTGTCCTTATATCAACTAGAATAAAATGAATAGTTTTCTTAAAACATGTCATTTCAAAGTCAACTCTAAAATCAGTGATTTTTCAAAGTAATGTAAATCTAATTATTTATTGCAAGTCAGAGAAATTGTTCTCATCATATATCTTTACTTCACATTATTATATTTTGTCATCCATCAAAATTAAGTGTACTCTCTCATTGTTGATGTCAACAACAACAATAATAACAACTAAGTCTTTTGTTCCAAGTAATTCTGGTAGGTTACATGAACCAAAAGAGAATTACATCGGATCGCTCACACTGATAATTCTTTTCCATTCATTTTTATTGAGTAATATACCCTCATTTAAACCATTAGAATTCATATATTTTTATATTATCTCAATTTATGTTTTTTTTATGTTCTCTTTGCCCTTTTAACTTGTTCAACGTTGATAAGCTCTTCTCATCAAATTGGTGTATTTATAGATTTACGTTACATATGGCCAAACCATCGTAAACGATTTTCTCGTATCTTCTTTTCGATGGAGACTACACCTATCTTAACATGAATATTTTCATTTCTCACTTTATCTTTCATAATGTTGTCATGCATCAAACGAAGCATGCGCATCTTTGTTATACTCATTATTGATTTCATTAACTATACATATCTTTCTCTTAAAGCTCATGCTGTATATGGATCGTATCCGTATACCAAACACACACATTATACGATATTTTATGAAAAAAATCTCCAGGTATTTTATCCCGTGCAGCATAACTTAAAACAAAAGCCCGGGCAAAATAAAGAAAGCATTACCCAAAAAACAGAAAAAAAACATTATCCTGCTATTAATGAGTAGCTAGTCACATAAAAGAAAGGTTTGAAGGTATCCAAATGGGGAAGAAAGAGGTCTCTTCAGCTGACATAAAAAGCTGAGGGGACATTTTTCAAATTTCAAATCCCATTATAAGCAGAGCAGCACCCAAGTTTAGTGTAGAGAGAGAGAGAGAGAGAGAGAGAGAGAGAGAGAGGATGAAGAGCTCAAAATTCAGGAAGTATTGGGGGGAAACTGCAGGGGTTGATGGTGTGAGAGAGGAGAAGAAGTTCAAGAGAGCAACTGCTGCTCCTGATCCTCAACCAATCAAGGTCTCAGTCTGGGCCCAGGTTCAATTTCAAACCCCCTCTCAAGTGAAAAGCTATAATTTTGTAAAAAATTGTAGCATCTTGCATAATCTTCTATAGCCTTTGTAAAAGCTACATCATATATCTTTAATGTTCCATCTCAAAGGTTGTAACTTTGTTTTGCCTTGGATGTGGTTAAATTCATTTTCTTGTATTATTTAAAATTTTGAATTAAAAATTAAAATTATATTTTATTAATTTAAAATTTTAAATATAATAAATTAAAAATTGGTCCATTCTCATTCTCATCTCTACTCTCGGGAGTTTCCAAAGTAGCACACCTATTTTTCCAGTAAGCCAACCTTTTAAGAATCGTTCAGATAAAAAATACACTAGATAGTAAGTCACTGGGAAAAGTGGTGTTCTCCTTTGGAAACTCCCCTCAGATCTTTTTTTTTCACTGGGCTCCTTGACAAAAGCTTTATTTTTCTTTTCTTAGTGAACCTCGAGAGGTTTTTTTAGAGAGAGAGAGCTTTAAGCAGAGAGAGAGAGAGCTTTAAGCTTGCATGTACAGTTTTTTGGTGTAATTACCTTCCTAAAGGAGTTCATAACAATAGAAACCAATTGGTGTTATTAGTCTAAATGATGTAAAATATTGCCAACAAAATGCCAGTGCCATGTATCATGCATCGAGAACTTCAAGCAATTCTTCACAAAGTGGACCAAATTCCCAACAATGGTGTTTTTAGAGAGATTCGCATTCGCATTTCAATTATCTTGTTTGTTGAACAATGAAACCAATTCTTATATCATGTCCCAAAATATGTTAAGCTAGCTCCATAGACAAATTTTGAACAGATACATGTAAACATTGAACATTTATATCAGAGATTCTTTATCTTTTTTGTTTAATTACTTGCATTATAACATAAATATTTCATTACTTTTGTTTATTTTGTCTAATAATGTATATATCAAACATGTATATGCATTATAATTCAGATTGTACTTTATTGTTGGTAGATGCAGAGGGACGATAATGAACAGACCTAATGACCAACACTTAAATCACTGTATTCAAAATTTTGAATTAAAAATTAAAATTTTCATCTTTAATTCTAAATTTTGAATAAAATAAATCAAAAATTAGTCTTTGAACCCGTCACTTTTCATTAGTACTGAGGGATTCTCAGTTTATTAAATGAGATTCTTGCTATAGAATTAGATCCCTCGGTTCAAGAATCAAATCATTGAGATTCTTATTATCAAATTAAGCGACCTTACAATTTAAAATGCAGTGATTTGGTTGCATATTGATCAGATGATATTCAATCGATGCTTACAATTACTATTCATTGATACTTACATACTCTCATTCACCTGCAGGATGGCTCCGAGGTCTGCTTCCAGATCAGGAAAACGTCGAAACTCATCAAGCTCATGACTGCCTACTGCAAGAAAAAGGCCGTCTGCATCAGGGACTACAGGTTCCTCTACAATGGTCGACTTCTCAAAGGACATCAGACGGTTGGTCAGGTGTATATATATAACATGAATGGTTACACCTTCATCAATAACCTATGTATGGATATATGGTTTACGTTTATTTGTACAATTGAATTCTGCAGGCGGGAATGGAAGATGGCGACAAGGTTGATGCCATGGTGGCGATGGAGGGTGGCAGTGCAGCTTAAGACGACTGATAACTGATTCTGCCAACATTAGCTTCCTCGTTGTTTCATGTTTAAGTGTCGTAGTTTTTTGAAGCTTTTGAGCAATGATAGATTATTGGGAGTTGGCACTTGTAGAAACTCGGCAACTGCATGATCATATTATGATGCTTTTGGGTGGCTACATTTTGCTAACATTAGCTTCCTCATTTATTTTGAAATTTGGGTTGGATTTGGATCTTGGATATAAATGCTAATTAGAAAATGAAATTCATTTTCTTTTTTTGAGTTTCAAACGGCGGGTATCAGGTACATTCTGTATTCCATTAATAGTCTTAATAGAACTTATTACATGGACGGTTGTTTCAGGTTACTGCAACACGTTACAAAAACATAAAAGAAATGTAGTAACTGTGGTCGTGACCCACAACATACATGATGTAATTAGGCCCCCGTCTTTTGTAGTAATGGATCGGGACGTCCCTCCTGCCGCATCTATCCCTCTGTCTCGGCCTTATGCTCATCTGCTAGCTCTAGCTCCTGCTTCTGCATGATGTTTAACGAGTTTTCAGAAAAGTGCAGTCGCTCTTCCTTTGCTAGCAAACCTGTCCAACAAATATATAATATCGCATATGATGAAAAAAAACATGTGTATGTGGAACGAGATGAATTTTTTCTATCCTTGCGTTCCTTCCATACATGCTAGCATATAGCTGCAACTATCAATAGCTTCCAACCTCTAGTTTCACAACCCACGCGAGCCCTACTTCATATATCGTCCCTTATTGTTATATTTAGGTATTGTCATATTTAGGTTGAGATTAAACAGGAGCGCCCATTTTGCCCACAGCATGTTTGTGTATTCACAAGATAGCAAAATATGGTCTGCCGTCTCAGCATTTTTCTTACAAAATGAAATTCATTTGCATAATGATAATCTAAATCTATTACATAAAAACAGTCAATAAATTGCATTTCGATTATGATTTTTTTTTAATTAAATTCACATAAACAATTCATAACTTTGCGTTGGATATATATTCACATGTTGTTCCTAGCCTCCATTTCATTCATAGTAGGATATGTATGTTATGATATAGACACGGCTTATGACAAAAGTGCATTGGCTAAATAGTCAGTAAGTAGTGATATAGCTAGTTACGTGCATATCTTGTCATTGCTCTTCTCCTCGCTTCTATTTGTCTTACTTGGCTAGCTTACAAAGGTGTTTTTATCATCATCCATCTCATGTTGTACTTGATACTCATGAAATATCTTTCTCTAGTTTGTAAGTTCGTTCAGGAATTGGAATAGGGAGGAGGGTCTTCTATTATCATCCATCTCATATTATAGCTGATAGTTAGGAAGTCTGTTCAGAAATAGAGAGATGTCAATATAAATTATTAACATAGAGGAGACCCTTAACCAACTATATTTTATTTATAGTCAAACTCACAACAAGCATTTTTCTTATAATATTATCACATTAATTATCCACTAATAGGTAAATTCGGAACTACTAAAAAAAACAATGATATTGAGTCTTGGCAACCAATTATATATATTTTAATGAAACTGCATATTTTTCCGCGAGTTTTCAAAGGAGCACACCATTATCCTAGTGAGTTCACTTTATGACTGTTTGGATTTGAGCCTATACAAAAATACACTAAGAAGTGGGCTCACTAGGATAATTGGTGTGCTACTTTGGAAACTCCCTCTTTTTCCTAGCAAAGCAGTCCTATGAATCCATATTACCACTCGGGACCATCGAAGATGCAAATCCAAAATAAGAAATTGGCCCATCTGCATTTAAAAGCCCCACCTTCTAGGCCCAACTAATCATCTGTCTCATGCTTAGAGCCCTTGGCCCAACAAAACGGTCTCTTAAATTATTATAAATTATAGTAACTGAGGGGCTAAGTATGAATTGAGAGATTAAATTGTAAATTGAAATAATTAAAGGATTTAAAAACTAAATTTTAAATATAAAGATTTAGAGACTAAATTATAATTTATAAAGATTTAAAAAGATTTGAGACTAAATTATAATTCATAGAGTTATAAAAGTCGCCGTGACAATCATCGATCCGATTTAAAGTCATTTTATTTTAAATAAAATCCAAATAATCCTCGTCTTTTCTTCAATCGCTCTGCTCTCTCTTTACTAGGGTGTTTCTAGATGGGCTCTCCAAAGAGCAAAAAGCTCCTCCAACATCCATGGCTGCGGTTGACACCGGCGACGGTAAGATCGGAGGCGCCACCGTCATCGAGGTCAACGACTCGTCGGCCGCCGACGAGATCTCCCCTCTCCTCGCCGATGCCTCGTACGCCACCAGCAACAGGCAAAACCCTAAATGTCCATCTTCTCCGTCTCGTACTCGAGAAAGAGAACTCCTAGCAAGGTCATCCATTTATTACCTCTGTGCTTTCACTGTGCTTGATTTATTGAACCCACATGTTCAGAATTTCGAATTTCTGGACTTTTTTTGGGATAATTTAATGGAATCATCAGTTCGAGAGGCTAATGCGGCGGTCAATGTTTTGTATCAGATTGTTTGGATCAAGATACTCTGGATTGTGATGTGCGGCGTGGGCTTCTGCAATCTACTTGGTCATGGAAATCTTGGCGGTCGCTTTTCCAGGTTGAAGAGTGCTTATTGAAATCTTAATCAATTACAATCTTCAACTATAACTGAATTTATAATGAACCAAGCTAAAATTTCAAATTTTGGACATTTAAGAGTTTTCTTTATTGGGCAACCACAAGTGATAAACCATATATTTTTCAGCACAACTAAACTTAGTCTCCTAATTGTAACATATTGGTTTTGTGGTTAATTGTGTGTTGATGACATTATATAAAAGTCTGACATTGTATCGCTTAAATTTTGTTCTTTGCGTAGTGTATAAATGAAGAAAGTTTCAAAAATATAAGCTAGGCAAAAAGAGGTAAGCAAGAAATGTAGTTATGGAGGCTAAATTGAAAGCTTATAAGAGTTTATGTAAGAAGTTGGAAAAGAAAGAGGAAGAGGAGGATATAAATGAGCTTACTATAAGATGAGAAAAAGAAAAAGTGGCGTGCCTGTTGGTAGAGTGCAGGGTTAGCATAGAGCGCGCCTAGGCGTTTGGCCCTAACTGATAACTTGATAGGAAAATGATTCCCGTTAGAGGTAATTGTTAATTTAACGATATAAAAAAAATTAGTTCATTAGAGATTATATTGTTGGACTTGAATGAATTATGATTTTGTCTTTTCTATCAAAGGTGAAAGGTTAACATGACAAATGATTTGGGTGGATTTGATTTTATTGGAAAAGTAGATAAAAAAATTTTAGTAAAGGATGATGAAATTCAGAAAATATGGATAATTTATTTTCATAAATTATTTAATGAAAATCACATTGGTCAACATTGTGTAGACCCAATTGGATCAGGCCAAGTTAGGAACTAAAGGTGGTTCCTAAAGGTGTTGTCAAAAAATTAGGCTTAACACGGTTAAGTGTGCTCCAAAGAAGATGAAAAGTACGACAATGGTGGAGATTTAGAAATATGAGGGAGGTATGAGCTTAGTATGGTCAACTCAGTTATTCGACAAAATTGGAGATAACATGAAAATATCTGATAAATGAAATATTAACACTTTAGCATATATTGGCAAGAATGTAAGAGATGTACCAAGTTGTTTTAGCTAACATCGAATCAAACTTATGAGTCAGAATGAAACTGTGGAAAAGTAATTGGACATGATTAAGAAAAGAAATGTTGGTATTATAAATCCAATATGGTTCTTTATTGGTGAGGCTAACTAGATAGTTATTTTCATACTAAGATAATTGATGGAAAAATATATAGTGAAGGGATATTTACATGTAGTTTTCATTGGTAAAAACTTATGATTGAGTCCATACAAAGAAATTGTGTTGGGTTTTGGAATGGAAATAAATTTCTGATAGGTAGTAATTATGTGATTTAAATATTATATCGCATATAAAAACAACTAGGGTAAGAATAATTTGGAGGTGAGACATCCATTTCCGGTAATCATAAAATTGCCTCAAGGATTGATATTAAATCTTTTTTTCATTAGTTATAAACAAACTTACTAGGCATGTCAAGGATTAGCTCCTATGGTTATTTGGTATTCAACTAGTTTATGTCTCAAGGTATTTGAGAAGTTTCAACCTTCAACAATTGGTTGGTCATCATAGATTTTGTAAGCTTAATGCACGTTGTCTAAGTATACCTAAACATGTTTTATGTAGTTTTAGATGATATACGTATGTATTGTCTGGTGAATATCTTATTTGGGACATGTATAGCATCTAGTGACATCTGATATTTATTTAATATCTCATTTGATATGTAGTATTCAATATAGAATTTTTCTATTTGATATGATCTTGATATCTAATATTTAGAACCGTATAGAGTATTAGTTGATGTAATACAAGAGGGAAGTTTTTCGAAGTGGAAAGGTGGTAATTTCTCCACTTAGTGGGCCTCCAAAAGGTCGAACCATGAGTGCCTACTTGGATGGCTTATCATGCTAAAACTTTTAATTTTGCACTCAGTCCATAAATTGTTTTATGCAAAATTCTTGGCACGCATTAATATATGTATAACAAACAATTAAATGATTTATTTAAATCAAAAATTAAATAAGCATGATTAACTTTGTTGCTCCTCCTGTTTCTTACAGTAACATCAACTTGAACTTGAAACCGCAGCTGCTGTCATGACATTGATCTGTCCTGCTAAATGCCATATATGATTATAATCTTCCCTACCATTTCACCATGTGTAGAATCTAATTGGGTTTGACTACATACATGCACAAATTGTTCATCTGATGTAAACTATTAACTTTAGAAACCTCTCTTGAAACGATCGCCATACATAAGGCTCACAATGTGGTAGTGTCATAGTAACGATATAAGTTCATAGTGGACATTTGTTGTAAGGAGTGCTTCTTGCTTTGTTGCTTGCATAGATTAATATTAACTAGGGTTGAGGGTGAGAAATTGGATTACTTGAATAGCATAGAATAGCAAATATATAAGGAAGCAATATGCATCTGGCTTATCAAGAGGAGAAACATGTGTGCTCGTATAGCTGAGAACAAAGAAACTTTAGACAAATGCAGTAAAGACTAAAGAGGATAAGTGATTAACTAGATTGATAACTGGAAAGTTAGATAACACAAGATTAAAAAAAAAAAATGAGGAATCCAGGATTTTGCTGTTACTTTTGCTCAACAATTTTTTTTTTCTTTTAGGAAAATGGATAGGGACCTGTGAATACGAAATCAGATCCATTATCTTTAACAGAGTCTGAAGACCTTAGATTGATCAGAAAACACATGGATTATAAAGTAAAATTAAGAAATGATGGCTAGCTTTAACTATCAAGAATCCCAACCATCTCCGGCCTAGCCTTGCGGCTACTTCTTTACAAATCACCAGTGTCAGGGAAAAATGCGTCACTGCATTCTTTGTCAAATCTCATCTTACAATTGTCATTTATGTTATTTTGGGGAGGAAGAGTGCTTGGTGGAAGTTGCTTCTTCATGTCGTTTTCAACTTCCCCTCTTCTACCCTTGAATGCAAGAACCTTTCTTTATAAAATTTCCTCTCTTTTAAATTTTTTTCCTCTTCTTTAACTATTGCATATTATTCTGTCCTCATAGTTGTTTCCCTCCATTGTATCTTGAACAAGGATAAAGTTGAAGGCAGATATCTGGTATTTGAAATTTTTTAAAATCAGAACTCTGCAGGAAACCTTCTACATCATCATACAATTGAAGAAGTACTGAAATTTCCCTTGGCACTTGCGATCGTGTTATTGGAAGAGTTTTGTTAAAATTGTTCGGTACTCATGCAGGTGTCATCAGTGGACAGTGTTAAAGAGTAATCTGTAATTTCTAGGCTACATTTATAATATGAGAAATATGAACTCAAAGTCAACTAGCAAATTAATTGGAGATGATATGAAGGCAAAATCAAAAGGCTAATTAATAGCAAAATGTGAGGTCAAAGTCAATGGACAAATTAGTTGGAGATGATATGAAGGAAAATCAATTGGCTAATTAATAGCAAAATGTGATGTCAAAGTCGATGCATGTGATTCATAAGTGGGTGATATTTGAATTGTAATCTTTATAATAGAGGTTTTGAATCATAGAGCATATAAACCAAAGAGCTAAAACCAAAGAGTTAAATAAAAAATAGTCATTTTCTCTCCCTCTTACAAAATAGAATTTGTTCTTATCACTGCTTCGATTCTTTTCTTCATTATTTTGTTATCAGTCCATTAATACTTTCGTTTGCTCCAACAAATCTGGAATCAGAGCAAGATTAGTTCCCACTCCAAAAAGACTTATATTCTTCTTCCATCATAAACCTAATTCATCATGGTAACATCCTTTTCATTTGCACCATCCTTGTTCAACTATTTTCAAAACCTCGTCACCATATTTGATGGTGAAAATTATGATTATTGGAGTTTCCAAATGAAGACTCTTTTCATCTTCCAAGAATTTTGGAAACTTGTGGAAGATGGATACGAAGAAGCTGAAGATTCGACAATATTTGTATCATGGACATTAACCAAGCAGAAGGAGTTCAAAGAAAACAAGGAGAATGCGAAGGTGCTTCTCTTTATTTAGCAAGGGGTGAACAAAGCTATCTTTCTCAGAATTATGGCAGCTTCCAAATCAAAGGAGGCTTGGAATATTCTCAAGCAAGGGTTTATAGGTTCTAACAAGGTAATATCCATCAAACTGCAAACTATTTGGAGAGAATTTGACAATATTCAGATGAAGGATAATGAATCTATGAAATAATTTTTCAATAGAGTAACTTCTATAATTAATCAAATTAGAAGTTACAGGAACGCAATTGAAGAAAAGAAAATTGTTGAGAAAATAAGAAGAAATTTGCCATCTTCATGGGATCACATTGTAGCTGCAATTGAAGAATCTAAAGATTTATCATTTATCAAAATTAAGCTTTTATAAACTAATGGCTTTTTTGGAGTCGCATGAGCTTAGAAGGAGCAGGTCTTCAAGCAGAGAGGTGGAGCAAGCTTTTCAATCAAAGGTGCAACTATCGGACAAGAGAGGAGAGGAGTAGAGTCAGAAAAGGAAATAAAAAAAGGAGATATTTTCAAAAGAAGCAGCAATGGAGAGGCGATCAGAAACAAAAGAAGGTTGAAAAAAATAATCATGCACCAGGAAGAAGGTATGATAAAAATAAAAAAATTTCAAAAAATAACTTTATCTCATACTGCCAAATTTGTGAGAAGTCTGGCCACAATACAAATGATTGCAGATATAAATACACTAAATGCAAAATTGCTAATCACTCCCAAAAAGATTATTGGTTTCAGAAAAATAATGAAGCTAATTATAGTGAAACTGATCATTTATTTTATTCTTGTCTTAATGCTTAATTAGACAACATATATTTGATATTTGGATAGTGGTTGCAGTAATCATATTACAGGAAACAAGAGTAGTTTTGTGAAGCTGGATGAAGAAGTCAAATCTAAGTAAAGCTTAGAGATGGAAATCTACAAAAACTGAAGGAAAGGGAGTGATAGCTGTGCAAACAAAGGAAGGTATGACAAAATTTATTTCTGATGTTCTTTATGTTCCAGGGTTGGCACAAAATTTGTTAAGTGTGGGACAATTAATGCAAAAAGGATATTTACTAAATTTCATGAAAGATGAAAGTGTGACTATTGATAAAAACAAGAAAATTGTGGCTCAAATAAAAATAACTCCAAATAAAGTATTTCTTCTAAGCATGCCAATGGAGAATTTTGCATTGAAATCTGAAGAAAACAATACATCTCTATTATGGCATTTAAGATATGACTATTTAAATTTCAGAAGTCTAAATTTGCTAAAAACAAAGAGTATGGTAATTGGATTCCCGCACATAAATAAAGAAGAAAAGATTTGTGAAGGATGTATTTTTGGAAAGATGTATAGATTACCTTTTGCTAGAACTTCATGGAGAGCTAAAGCTCCATTAGAATTGGTGCATGTTGATGTTTTTGGCCCAACTCATACTCCATCAATAGGTGGCAAAAGATATTTTTTACTATTTATTGATGATTATAGTAGAATGATGTGACTTTATTTTCTTGAGGAAAAATCGAAAGTGTTTTCTCTATTTGTTCAATTTAAAGCTTTTGTGGAAAAGCAAAGTGGTCACAGATTGAAGGTGTTAAGATCAGACCGAGGTACAAAATTTACTTCTGCAAAGTTTCAAAATTATTGTAAATCTCAAGGGATAAAGAAGGAGCTGACAGTAACGTACACTTCTCAACAGAATGGTATTGTAGAAAGAGAAAACAGATATATAGTGGAGATGGCCAGAAGCATGTTAAAAAGTAAAAAGCCTTTCCAAATAATTTTTGGGCTGAAGCAGTATCTACAACTATTTATATTTTGAACAAATCGCCAATAAAAGCAGTGCTAAACATGACACTATATGATGCCTGGCATGAAAGGAAAGCTAAAGTTGATTTCTTTAAAGTATTTGGTTACATTGCTTATGCACATCTTCCAGCTGAAAATAAGAAAGAAAAATTTGATGAAAAGAGGAAAAAGTATATTTTTATTGGTTACAATGATGAATTCGAAGCTTACCGATTATTTGATCCTAAAAATAGTAAACTAGTTATTTCAAGAGATGTTATTTTTGATGAGACAATATGTTGGGCAGCAGGCCCTACAAGAACTAATAGCCACAAATACAATATAACAAAAATAATAAAGAAAATAACTGAATAAGACAAGAGGCACAAAACTTACGTGGTTCGATCAATGTGACCTACGTCCACGGCCGGAGAAGGATCAAAATTTCACTATTTGTGGAGAATATAAATACAAATACAAAAGTATTTTGGGTATTTAAATATATTTGGGTGTGTTTTTGGATGAAAGGAGAGGGCTCAATTTATAGCCCTCTCCCTCCCTTCATTTTCTCTCCTTGGCGATGTGGGACTAAAAAAAAGAAAGAAAATGCCACACACTTAACAAATCTCCACCTTGGTTGGTTTTGTAGATTCAGACTATGCCGGTGATCTCGACAAACGAAGGTCTCTCACAGGTTATGTATTTTGCATTGGAGGTTGTGCTATCAGCTGGAGAGCTACTCTACAACATGTAATGGTTTTGTCCACTACTGAGGCAGAATATATGGCAGTTACAGAGGCTATTAAAGAAGCTTTGTGGTTGAGAGGTTTGTTCGGTGAGTTATCTCTACAGCAAGAGGTTATTACCATCTACTGTGATAGTCAAAGTGCAACTCACTTGACTAAAGATCAGATGTATCATGAGAGGACGAAGCATATTGATGTGAAGTATCACTTCATTCGTGATATCATTGCTGAGAAGAAGGTCCTTGTTCAGAAAATCAGTACTAAGGACAATCCTGCCTATATGTTTACGAAGGCTCTTCCTGTTTATAAGTTTAAGCAGTGCTTGGACTTGATTGGCATTCAGATGTGGTGATTCAGCCCGTTGGGGCATTGCCGGAGAAGATGGAGTAAGCCATAAATTGTTCGGGCCAAGGCCAAGGTGGAGATTTGTTAAGTGTGTGGCCTTTTCTTTCTTTTTTTTAGTCTCACATCGCCAATGAGAGAAAATGAAGGGAGGGAGAGGGCTATAAATTGAGCCCTCTCCTCTCATCCAAAAACACACCCAAATATATTCAAATACCTGAAATACTTTTGTATTTGTATTTGTATTTGTATTTTCCACAAATAGTGAAATTTTGATCCTTCTCCTGCCGTGAACGTAGGTCACATTGACCGAACCACGTAAGTTTTGTGCCTCTTGTCTTATTCATTTATTTTCTTTATTGTCTTTATTATATTGTATTTGTGGCTATTAATTCTTGTGGGGCCTGCTGCCCAACAAACTGGTATCAGAGCCAGATTTTTTTTTGATGTGCTTATTATATGCTCTATGGCTGCCACTAAACGTGAATCCTCCACATCAGAAAATAAGTACTTTCTGTTAGCGGGGCCCATTGTCACCTCTTGTGGGGCCTACGTCACTATTCATCAAGTGTCATATTTCATAGCCATCATGACAGTAACAAAGATCTCAATTGAAAAGTTTGATCGGAGTGTCATGTTCGGTATGTGGCAACTCAAAATGGAAGCCATCCTTATACAGGATGGATGTGAGTTAGCACTTGAAAGAGAGGAGAATAAGGCATCAGAGATGACGGCGAAAGAATTTACAGATCTAAATAAAAGGGTTAGATCTGCTATTATTTTGAATCTCTCTAACGAGGTTTTGCAGGAAGTCGCCAATGAGAGGACAGCCAAAGGTATGTGGGATCGGTTGAAAACCATGTACATGAAGAAGACGGTGGAGAATCGATTTTATTTGAAACAAAAGTTGTATATGTTGAGGATGATAGAAGGTACATCTATACTCTCTCATCTTGATAAATTTGATTCCATTATTATGGATTTGGAGAATGTAGATGCTAAGATTGAGAATGAAAATCAAGCCATTTTATTGTTATGTTCCCTTCCCCAGTCCTTTAAATATTTTCAGGATACTATGATTTATGGGAAAGATTCAGTCTCATATGATAGTATTAAATCTGCATTAAAATCTAAAGAGCAGATTGATAGGGACATCACAGGGGAGACTAGTGGTAGTCAAGCAGAGGGATTATTTGTTCGGGGTAGATCTGAAAATAGAGACCCTAGTAGTAGAAAATCCAAAGGAAGGTCAAAATCCAGACATAACAATTGGATTTGTAATTATTGTAAGAAAAAGGGGCACATTAAGGCTAACTGCTATAAATTGAAAAATAAGGAGAAAAATGTACAAAATAGCAGTATCACCGCTGAAGCTAGTATAGCAGTAGATGAGAATGAAGGAACTATATTTGTAGCAACAGATAATAAAGTCAGGTCTAATAATGAGTGGATCTTAGATTCGGGTTGTTCTTACCACATGAGTCCCAGTGAGGAATACTTCTCCACATATGAACCTGTTGATGGTGGAGTTGTTTTGATGGGAGACCATGCTGCCTGTAAAGTTGTTGGTAGAGGTACAGTTCGAATCAAGATGTATGATGGCATTGTTCGAACACTCACTGATGTTAGACATGTTTCAGATTTGAAGAAAAATCTCATCTCTTTAGGCACTCTCGATGTTCTTGGGTGTAGATATTCAGCTGAAGGTGGAGTTTTGAACATTTGTAAAGGTGCTCTTGTACTGATGAAAGCTAAAAGATCTGGAAGTTTGTATATTTTGCAGGGATCTACTGTCACAGGTACTGCAGAGGTCTCTACATCCTCATATGTTGACATTACCAGATTGTGGCACATGCGGTTGGGACACATGGGTGAGAAAGGCTTAACGCTGTTAAGCAAGAAAGGCTTACTTTGTGGTCAAAGTACTAGTAAGATGGACTTTTGTGAGCATTGTATTTTTGGGAAGCAGAAAAGGGTTAGCTTCAACTCTCCCGTTGTCCATAAAACAAAAGGTACTTTGGACTATATTCATTCTGATTTTTGGGGGCCATCTCGTGTTCCTTCTAAGGGTGGTGCCAGGTATATGTTAACTTTTATTGATGATTATTCAAGGAAAGTTTGGGTGTATTTTGTTAAGAATAAAAGTGATGTTTTCCTGACCTTTAAACAATGGAAGATTTTGATTGAAAAGCAGACATGAAAACACATTAAGCGGCTGCGGACAGATAATGGTTTGGAATTCTGTAGTACAGATTTCAATGAGTTTTGCAAGAGTGAAGGAATTGCTCGGCATCACACTGTCAGAATGACGCCTCAACAGAATGGTGTGGCCGAGCGCATGAACCGAACTCTTTTGGAGCGAGCTCGGTGTATGATTTTAAATGCTGGGTTGACAAATGATTTCTGGGCAGAAGCCATTGCTACGGCGTGCTACATTGTCAACCGTGCTCCAAGTGCTTCTATTGATTTCAAGACTCCAGAGGAAGTTTGGTCAGATACTCTTGCTGATTACTCTAATTTAAGAATATTTGGGTGTTCTGCTTATATGCATGTTAATGAGGGAAAGTTAGAGCCTAGGGCTAAGAAATGTATTTTCCTCGGTTATGCTTCTGGAGTGAAAGGATACAAATTATGGTGTCCTGATCCCGAATCACCTAAATTTGTAATTAGCAGAGATGTTACATTTGATGAATCATCTATGTTGTATCCTAAAAAAGAGTCTTGTCATTCTTGTAATTCAGAAAAGGATAATAGTACTCAGAAGCAGATGGAGTTGGAGATTGGAAATGCAAGTCCTTCACAAAGAGTCTCTACGAGTCAAAGAGATCAAGTTGATGAACCAGATCTTGATGAACCAGTAGAGGAATATTCCATAGCCAGAGACAGGCCAAGAAGAGAGATTCGACCACCACAAAGGTATGAAGATTTTGTTGCATGTGCTTTATCAGTGGCACAGGAAACAGGTGGAGACGGTGAACCTTCCACCTATTTGGAGGCAATTCAGAGTGCTGATTCAGAAAAGTGGCTGGTGGCTATGAATGAAGAAATGGAATCTCTCCACAAGAATTGTACTTGGGATCTTGTAAAGCCGCCGAAGGGAAAGAAAACAGTTGGTTGTAAATGGGTCTTCAAGAAGAAAGAAGGTACTTCAGGTGTTGAAGATGCAAGATATAAGGCATGATTGATCGCAAAGGGCTACAGTCAGGTACGAGGTGTTGACTTTAATGATATTTTCTCACCCGTTGTGAAGCATAGCTCTATTCGTGTATTGCTTGCATTGGTTGCCATGTTTGATTTGGAGTTAGAACAGCTTGACGTAAAGACAGCTTTCCTACATGGTGAATTAGATGAACAGATCTATATGAAACAACCTGAAGATTTTGAAGCTGAAGGAAAAGAAGACCATGTTTGTTTGTTGAAGAAATCCTTGTATGGACTGAAGCAATCTCCAAGACAGTGGTATAAGAGGTTTGATTCATTTATGTTGGGTCATGGTTTCTCCAGGAGCAGGTATGATAGTTGTGTTTACTTCCGGGAGTTAAATGATGGTTCATTCATTTATTTGCTATTATATGTTGATGACATGCTCATTGCGGCCAAGAATATTGTAGAAATTCACAATTTGAAGGCCTTATTGAATAGTGAATTTGAAATGAAAGATTTAGGAGCAGCGAAGAAGATTCTTGACATGGAGATCAGACGGGATAGAGGAGTTGGCAAGTTATACCTGACCCAAGAAAATTACCTCAAGAAGGTTTTGGAGAGATTTGGCATGAAAGATACCAAACCGGTTAGTACTCCTCTTACTAGCCATTTTAGATTATGTGCTACTCAATCACCAAAGTCAAAAGAAGAGGAAGATTATATGGCACGAGTTCCTTATTCTAGTGCCGTTGGCAGTATGATGTATGCAATGGTATGTACTCGTCCCGATATATCACAAGCAGTTAGTGTTGTTAGCAGATATATGGCCAATCCTGGCAAAGAACACTGGCAGGCTGTGAAGTGGATTCTCAGATATTTAAAAGGTACGTCAATCACTTGTTTGGAGTTTGGACGTTGCAATAATACCTTGGTTGGTTTTGTAGTTTCAGACTATGCCGGTGATCTCGACAAACGAAGGTCTCTCACAGGTTATGTATTTTGCATTGGAGGTTGTGCTATCAGCTGGAGAGCTACTCTACAACATGTAATGGTTTTGTCCACTACTGAGGCAGAATATATGGCAGTTACAGAGGCTATTAAAGAAGCTTTGTGGTTGAGAGGTTTGTTCGGTGAGTTATCTCTACAGCAAGAGGTTATTACCATCTACTGTGATAGTCAAAGTGCAACTCACTTGACTAAAGATCAGATGTATCATGAGAGGACGAAGCATATTGATGTGAAGTATCACTTCATTCGTGATATCATTGCTGAGAAGAAGGTCCTTGTTCAGAAAATCAGTACTAAGGACAATCCTGCCTATATGTTTACGAAGGCTCTTCCTGTTTATAAGTTTAAGCAGTGCTTGGACTTGATTGACATTCAGAGGTGGTGATTCAGCCCGTTGGGGCATTGCCGGAGAAGATGGAGTAAGCCATAAATTGTTCGGGCCAAGGCCAAGGTGGAGATTTGTTAAGTGTGTGGCCTTTTCTTTTTTTTTTTTTTAGTCCCACATCGCCAAGGAGAGAAAATGAAGGGAGGGAGATGGCTATAAATTGAGCCCTCTCCTCTCATCCAAAAACACACCCAAATATATTCAAATACCTGAAATACTTTTGTATTTGTATTTGTATTCTCCACAAATAGTGAAATTTTGATCCTTCTCCTGCCGTGGACGTAGGTCATATTGACCGAACCACGTAAGTTTTGTGCCTCTTGTCTTATTCAATTATTTTCTTTATTATCTTTGTTATATTGTATTTGTGGCTATTAGTTCTTGTGGGGCCTGCTGCCCAACACAATAGTATAGAGTTGGAAAGAAGATCAGATCACACCACCAATTCAATCAACAAAGACCCACCAAGTCTAAGATTTGGAGAAATATCTTCAGACACAGAATCACCACTAAAAAAGGTGCGTTGTTTACAAGATATTTATAACTCTTGTAACATGACAATTTTCTTTTATGAACCACAAAAATTTGAAGAAGCTGTAAAAGATGAAGGTTGGATTAAAACAATGAACAAAGAAATTGCAATGATCGAGAAAAATAAGAATTAGGAGCTAGTTGATCTGCCAGAAGGAAAGGAGGTAATTGGACTCAACTGGATCTACAAGACAAGGTATAATGAAGATTGCACAGTTCAGAAACTAAAAGCTTGATTAGTCGCAAAAGGCTACGCACAATAGCCAGATGTAGATTTTAACGAAACATTCGCACCAGTTGCTCGCATGGAGACAATCAGAACAATGCTTGCACTGACAGCCCAACTCAAGCTTAAAATGTTCCAGTTAGATGTCAAATCAACATTCCTAAATGGAGAACTTGAAGAAGAGGTGTACGTGGAGTAGCCTCAAGGGTACATCATCAAAGGAGAACACAAAGTGTATCGCCTACGCAAAGCCCTTTATGGATTAAAGCAAGCACTCCATGTTGATCAGCATTTTCACAAGCTTGATTTAAAAAAAAGTCTAAGTGAGCATCCCTATGTATCAAGAAGCAAGGTACGAACTTTCTTATTGTCTGTCTTTATGTTGATGATCTAATTCATGAAAATGATAGAAGAATTCAAGAAGAATTTGAGAAGACAGATTTGGGGCTTATGAGATATTTTCTTGGCATTCAAGTTAAACAAAATGAAGGAGAAATATTTATTAGCTAAGAAAAGTATTGTGAAGATTTATTGAAGAAATTTCACATATCAAACTACAAGTCAGTAGCCAAACCAGCAGCAGTGGATGAGAAGTTATTTATAGAAAATGGCGTACAAAAAGTGGACACATAAATGTACAGATGCCTAGTCGGATCCTTGATCTATCTCACAAATACAAGGCCCGACATATTATATGCAGTAAATCTTATTTCTAGATTTATGAGTAATCCAAGCAAGTTACATTATGTTGCAAAAAGTGCATCCTTAGATATCTTCAAGACACGAAGAATTTCGGCGTCAAGTATAAATAAGAAAATGATAATGCACTTGCTGACTATAATGCATTTGCTGGCTATATTTATATTGATTGGGCATGATTCATTGATGATCGAAGGAGCACGTCAAGGTATGTTTTCACCTTGGAATCCAAGGTGATTTCTTGGTCATGTATAAAACAATAGACTGTTGCATTTATCATCGTGTGAAGCTGAGTATATATCAGCTACAAACACCACATGTGAATCAGTTTGGTTTCGAAGGATCTTATCAGGTTTGCATCAAAAGCAAGAAGCTCCTACAATAATCTATTGCGACAGCATATCAGCCATTACCATGATAAAAAAATCCGGTGTTTCATGCCTGAACCAAGCATATCGAGATTCAACATCTTTTCATCAGAGAGCTCGTTAAAAACAGAGATCAAGCTGGAATTCATTCTAACCAATGACCAACTTGCAGATATTTTTACCAAAGCTATACTAACAGAAAAATTTATTCACTTAAGAAAACAATTTGAAATTACAAACTAAGAGAGGATGTTAAAGAGTAATTTATAATTTCTAGGCTACATTTAAAATATGAGAAATATGAAGTCAAAGTCAGTGAGCAAATTAATTGGATGTGATGTAAAGGCAAAATCAATGGGCTAATTAATAGCAAAATTTGAGGTCAAAGTCAATGACAAATTAATTGGAGGTGATATGAAGGCAAAATCAATTGGCTAATTAATAGCAAAATGTTAGATCAAAGTCAATGCATGTGATTCGTAAGTGGGTGGATATTTGAATTGTAATCTTGATAAATAGAGGTTTTGAATCATAAAGCATACAAGGCAAAGAGCTAAAACTAAAGAGCTAAATAAAAATAGCCATATTCTCTCTCTCTCTCTCTCTCTCTCTCTCTCTCACAAAATAGAATTTGTTCTTATCACTGCTTGGATTCTTTTCTTCATTATTTTGTTATCAATCCACTAATACTTCCGTCTTCTCCAATAGACAGGAGGATTTTTTTTTTTTCCCCTTAATTTCTGTTCCCTATTACTTTTTCCCATTTCTCCTTGCATGCTGGCCAATATTCTTAGACCAACTTTTCATCCAACTGTTAAATACAGTACCAATGTCATATATCTGTATAGTTGTATGTATATTGTTATGAGATGACCAAAGAGCTAAATATACATTTTTCGAGTATAATACACTAAATCAAGGACTGAGTATCTAGAAAGTTCGGGACACGTTTATTTATGACAGTTTTAAGATGATTCATTAATATTTCGGTTAACATTCGTGGGGATTTATGTAATATTAAAAAGTTATGGAGATTTCTGAAAAAAACACAATATTTCATGGGAGATTCTTCTAATTTAGCCATTTATTTAAGTAGCATTCACTATGTTGTTGTTTCCCCTTCTTTAGGAGATTCCTAAGCCTATGAGAATATAGGGACTGCCAACTTAAGGTTTCGGCAAGCCTCTCTCTTGTTCTTAGTTTCCTTGGCCAAGAAATTGGCTCTAATTGTTCTAGTTTTCTTCATGGCAACCTTTTATTTTATTTTATTTTATTTTTATACCGATAATATATCTGTTAACAGATGTTATCTTCTCTATTTCAGGTGCTTGTTTCGCAAGTACGGAGCATGATGTTTCGGGGTGCAGCTGCATCTTTCAGTGGCAGCATCTATTTGTAGCACTCTCTATCTTGGACCTGAGAAGGAAACAGAGTGATGTCACCTTAAGCAATCTTACAATTTTGCTTTGTCCTTGTAATTGTTTTTTCAATTTTTTTTCTCCTTTGTTTTAAAGAAAATTGTAAATAATTGTAAATGGGCGAGTGAAGGATGGAGGCCAGGTAGACCTTGGCCAAGCAATTGGACTCCTCCTGCAAAGTAAAAAAAAAAAATGCAGTAAGCTGTTGTTATAATGGGATTAATCATTTAGAGAAATGCTGCTTAGACTTTGCCTCAAGAATATTGTTGATTCCCACTTGAATCAACTTCTAGACCTTCATGTACAAAATACTAGAGACAATAAAGAATGAGAATGGTCGGGTCTAAGAGTTAATTTATGGACTGTCCTGTTCACTTTTTTGAATAAAAACTGGTTCTTAGGTCATCCTTGGACCGTCCTATTTGATTGATTTTTTGAATCGAAACTAGCTCTTAGTACCATTTATTCTAATCTCTAGAGACAAGTAAACAATTAGTTGCTTGTAAAGAAATTTTTTTTGCAAGAATAAAGTGTAGCACTGGGAGAGTCTTATTTCTTCGGACAGTTCACATTTTCATAATGGCTTCATAAGGAAGTGTCCGATGAAAATATGAATATTCCTCTCATATACTCCAATTAAATGTCTTGAACAATGTCAGCAAATAATGTTGAGAAAAAAAATAGGTGTTCTATTAAAACGTTCCTTTTCTTTCAGTTTTCTATTTGAAATTTTGAACTAAAAATAAAACTAATTCAAAATTTTATTTTTAATTCAAAAATTTGAATTATAAAAATAAAAAATTTTAAAATTTTGAATGTTACAGAACAAAAAATGATCTCTTATCATTTCCAATTTCCAGTTTCTATGAAGAAGCTCGAAGCTGAGTTTCTTCCTCCTCGCCTTCCAACTGATGCAACTTCGCAAAAATTCCAACCATAGGCGCGGTGTTGTAAGTGCAGGCCTCAGTCTGCATGAAGTTCCCTCTAACGTCTCTGAACTCATCTCTGACGTCAGGACCCCCAACTATTGCCCCTGCAAGCACGTTCGGGTTCGACCTCTGGCGCCCGAACCAGAGGTCGTACCCTTGGCTGCATCCAATGAACTCGTCGTTCTCTCTGTACGCGACCGTCGATGCTGCTCTGTGATGGACTCTCTTGGGATAATTTTCGCCGAATCCCACCAAGTAACTCATGTTCATAGGATTCGAGCCCAAGATGTAGTCTACTTGAGACTTGGCAAACTCGAACAGTTCATGAGACTCTATGGAGCCGTTGGGGCAGTGGAGCTTCCGGTTCGACTGCTGCAAGTAATCTGAGAAGACGGTGAGCAGGAATGTTGCGCTCACGACGTACTGCATGTTGTTCCACCTGCGGACGTAGAGGAGGCCGCCGGAGGTGCGGTGGACGTTGCTGACGTTGTTCAGGCCGAGGCAGGAGCACAAGTAGAACTCAGCTTTGGATTTGTACTGCTCGAGTCTGTGTCTGTGCTTGCTTGCAGTGTCATCTTCAATCAGCAACTGAACGAATGCATTTATTATGTTAGTTCAGATGTAACTAGATTTAGTTTTCACTGTATGCAACAATAGTAGTTGGAATAATATATATAAGGCTCGTTGCATCAGAAGAAATGGAGAAGCGAAATGAGAGTTTTATGTGATCGCAATATTTTATTTGATGATGGAGGGAAAACTTTATAGGACTGTTATGCGACCAGTTTTATTATATGGTACGGAGTGCTGTATCATAAAGAGATATTATTTACGGAAGATAACTCTAGTGATATAGCATGTTAAGGTATGCAGAGCCTTCATCTAAGAGAAGATGTGAGAGAATAGCCTACAATGGCTTGATCATGTGCAACGTAAATTTACAAATATATATGTTCGACAATTCGAACTTATATATATAAGAGAAGTGAAAGAAGCAAAAGAAGACCGAAAAAACATGAAGTGAAGAGATATGAAAACATATGCTCGATAAGAATAAGTGGATAAGGATCATCAATATTTCAATCCGGTGTGATTATCTTCTAATTCATATAGGCTATAAAGTTAAAATAGCTTCAAACATTCATTATGCAAGCATACATTGATCGACGCTTTGTATATTGAACGATATAGAAGATGACAGTCCAACAATTTGATGGAGAAATTTCAAGAAACTAAAACATATTAAGAGACTTGAAATGCTTAAAATCAAAGTTATTGAAATTTGAAGCGAGCTTAATGAGTTCATCTTGACTTGAGAGGCTCTCTTGCACTGCAAGCATGCTGCGATGCAATAAGACTACACGCTCTCGCTGTTGGCAGCAGAAAATGTATAAAAATTTTTGGGGTTGTGACACAAGACCTAAAATTTATACTTAGCTCCCCAGTGACCCACTCTTTATGATGACATGTCGCGTGCCTATTGGTTGCGTATACACCAAATCATCTTTCACTTAATATTTTCTAAAGTTGCAGCAACAAATTTGGTGGCAAGCATTTTCCTCTAATTGACATTTCAACTAGTGAACCTACTCTAACTGCTCCCCCCTTTGCTTTCTAATCGTCGGCTCTATCATTTTCCTCGTGAGAAAATCCGTACAAATATACGCCCATCTAAATAAAAGGGTATTTATACATATGACACTTAAATCTTTATAAATTATAATTTAGTCCCCCAAATCTTCATATTTATGATTTAGTCCCTCAAATCCTTTAAATTACTACAATTTAGTGCCTCAGTTTATATTTTGACCAGATTTTCCATTTTACCCCTGATTTCCTTCACTTAATTCTCCCTTCCCTCTTCCCCCTCTCTTCTTAATTCTTATTGGGTTCTTTCCTTCTTCTTCTCTTCTCTCTCCATTCACTTATTGGGTTCTCTCTCTATATTGAAAGCAAATGTATTATTCTCCACTAAATATATTAAACCTAGAAATGAATTTATCCATATAGAGAGGGAGAACCCAATAAATAAATTTATATTGAGACTTAAAGATATAATACATTTAGTGGAGAATAATACATTTGGTTTCAATATATAGAGGGAAAACCCAATAAATGAATAGAGAGAGAAAAGAGAAGAACAAAGGGGATTTCAATAAGAACTAGAAGAGATGGGGCGGAAGGAAGGGAAATAAAGTGAAGGAAATCAGGGGTAAAACAAAAAAATCGGACCAAAATATAAACTGAGGGATTAAATTGTAGTAACTTAAAGAATTTGGGGGACTAAATCGTAAATATGAAGATTTATGGGACTAAATTATAATTTATAAAACTGTAAGGTACAGATCTATAAATATCCCATACAAATATTGTTTAGCGATGATAATTTGCATAACAATGGTCAGATTAATTAGTAGAATTTAGAACAAGCACAGGTCAGACGGATACCTTGGCCACAAGGACTTGCACACCGGCATACTTGATATCCCAACTAAACTCTGATATGGCCCATCCAGCCCCGCCCAAGCTGTACGCATTTCCCGCAACATACTCCAGGTACGCCTCGGCCCCTGTTGCCTTGTACAGCCATAATGCCGCCCACAGCAGCTCGTCCCCATACCCACTCGTAGACGGATAGTATCCCTTCACTACTCCAACACTCTTATCGTACTTCTCCCTGTACTTATCTCCGAACTCAAACAACTAGAGAACAAATCAAGGACCGTACTCAGACAATATCACAATTTTCGAAGATACATATCTACTGTCGATGTGTGCATATACCTGCTGGGCGTGATGAAGTAAGAGGCGGGAATAATGCAGGTTCGAATTCTTGAACAGTATGGATGCAGCGGCCAAGGCAGCCGCAGTCTCACCAGCAACTTCTGAACCAGGGTTCTCTGAATCGATCTTGTATGCTCTCCTCGAGGTCGTCATGTCCTCGGGCCTCTGCCAGCAGTAATGGTCACTCGATCCATCGCCAACCTTAAACCATTAATCCAAGCAAACATTAGCAATGTTGTCCTAGGCTGTAAGCATCAACATTGCCTACGACATGTGTGCGTACGCACCTGAGCCCAGAGGACGTTGGGGTGGGTGTGAGCCTTGACAAAGTAATCAGTCCCCCATTTGATCGCCTCAAGTGCGTGTTCAAACTCGCCCAACTCTCTTATCTCATCGCCATACTCGATTGCGGACCAGGCCAGCATTGTGATCGTGAATGCCATGGGCAAGCCGAACTTGACATGGTCTCCGGCATCATAGTACCCTCCGACCAAATCCACCTGCAATCGTATAGATCCAACATATGGCGAGAATGACAATTTACAGCCGAAACAGGTAATCCAAAAGAAATCAAACGTACTCCTTGCTCAAGGCCGTCGGTGAGCCCAGAGTGCCCGTGCCAGGTGACGCGCTGGTTGTAGGGGAGGTGGCCGGAGCGCTGCGCCTCAAAGTATAGCAAGCTCATGGTCACTGCATCACTGTAGTTGAATGAACCTTGTGCTGCCATAGGTAACAGGAGAAAGATCCATAACAAGAGTGAATCATTTTTCACCATTGACAAAACTTTGGAGGGGGCTCTTTGATGATAGAAATGAAATGGGTTGGAGTTGTACTTAGATTTTATGTTTTATTATTTATTTATTTATTTATTTATTTTCACCAACTCTCAACACTTTTTTTTTTTTTTTCTCTATCTTCAAGTTTCCTTCTCCTTACCAATCTAAAATGAATTTGGCTTTTCTTTGAAAGAAGGTTTGAAAGGGATCTTTTTGTAATCATGAGAAGGATAATTAAGTAAGATAATCAAGGAAATAAAACAAACCAATAAATATAGTAAGATTGCAAGTTGGTGTGTTCGTAATTTATCTTTGCCTTGGATATCGAGCAAGTATTTTGTATGATGGTTCTGTTATCTTTGCATTAATAAAATGTGAAGGGCTATAGCGGAAATTTTTTAACAAGACGATTTGCTATGGGGACAAATTCAAATATCATTTTCTTTGAATTTGTATTTATTCTATTTAATTCTACCACAATTAATACAAGTATTCATTGTTTGAATTTGAAGTTATTTGTATTTATTCTATTTAATTGCACCACAGATACAAATTGTATTTATTCTGTTTAATTGATTTACATATTCTATGTGTAACTATTTATGAGCTAAATTTCATCATTAGTGTGTGTCTATATATAAAATAATGTAGGTGAGCTGCCATCTCAAGAAAATTACATGAGTTAGTGGCAAACATATAGTAATCTAATAATTTTTCTTTAAATTTTTTTATAGAATTAGGATCTCTACTTCCTTAAATTTAATAAGATTAAATTTCATGAAATTTGGAGTTTATTTACACTTTCATCAAGTTGATACAAAATATTTATTCATTGGAAACAGTTAAAATTTATGTCAACTTGATGGAGGACCAAAGCAAAATTAAAACTCAAGAAATTGGGTATGTGTGAATCATAAACAGTCGAGGTCATAATCCAATTTAATTTTTTTTTAAAATTTATTGGAGATAGTAAAAATGAACTGCAACTCAATATTTGAGATGTTAGCTCATTTCTATCTCTCTCTATATATCTTGCCTAAACTATTTATGATATCAGAGCTTTCTCTAAACTTTGATCAACTATTAAAGAGTAATTTGTGATTTCTAGAAAACGTAGTTGAAGGCTACCTTCAAATGTGAAAAATTTGAAGTTGAGATCGATGGACTAATTAATAGTAAAATGTGAAAAATATGAAGTGAAAATTGTTGAATGATAAAAAGTAAAGAAAAACCATATACGCGAGGCTAATTTTTGGATCGCATCAAAGAATCTCTAATCGGCTCTCTGGTTTGATGTGTTTAATTATGATTTAGATATCCAAAATCAAAATCAAGTATGATTAGATAAGATTTATAAGATCTGGAATCTTATCTAATCATGCTTGATTTTGATTTTGGATATCTAAATCATAATTAAGCACATCAAATCAGAGATTCTAACAAAATTTCAAAACCAGATATATTAAACCAAATCAGATTGTATCAAATAAAAAATTTGATTGGATTACAATATAATTATATTCATATCTACAAGGCAAGTGATCTAACCATCTTATACCTATAAATAAGCACCATGAGATATTGTGGAAGGGACTTCTGGGGATGTCCAAGGTCACGTACTCTTGAGCATGTATTTGACGTTTTCTTGATTGCGTATAAGCCGATAAATCCGATCAATTTAACGTGTCTAGGCGCGTTCCAAAAATCCAGCAAGCAGGGCAACCTCATACTGTTTTCAAGCTCTCATCTACGTAGAATCGTCAACGGAATCCACGGGCTTGATGGATTCTATCACTACTGCAAGAACCCATAAAATTTTGTAAAAGAGAGTGATGATATATAAATCCTCTCGTTTGTTTTTCTTTAGTTCATTCATTATAATGTTTGAAAAAATATTATAATTTTGAAAATTATTGTAATCAAAGGCAATGAAAAAAAACAAGAATTTCTCGGGTCTAATTAATTGGAAGGTGAATAAAATAGAGTGAAAAAAATACTTAACATGTGATTTATAAGTTTATAATTGGTGAAATATAATGAATTGTAACCTCTATAAATAGAGGTTTAGAAATATAAGCTATGTAAGGCAAAGAGCTAAAGCAAAATAGCCATTCACTTTTTATTATCTCCGACTAGTGTGAAAACCACTCGGTAATTAATTCCTTACGGAGAAATGTGAGTGATCTGAGCAAAGTTGTGTGCATGAATAGAATTTCCCCTTGGGTCAAAACCAGTGCATTAAAATAAACATATAATAAATTAATAATCTCATGTAGAGATCAGAATTGACAGGTGTAAGGACCAATTTTTAGTCCGCTCATTTCAAAATTTTAAATTAACAATATAAAATTTTTATTTTTTAATTTAAAATTTTAAATAGCGTGAAGCAGTAATTGGCCCTTGGACGCAAATTCTCATCCCTAACATTCTCATGTGATTCTCACATGATGAGAGAGTCAATGGAAGCTGATAGCTGGAGATGAGTCTTGACTGCATACGCAAATGATGGTTTAATTAAAATAAATTGATGATAAAGGGACTGTTGTTGCATCCAACTGCCACAGTTTGTTGCAATGTCTAAATTTTGAACATCCTGAGCAAACAAAAAACGTGTTCATCAGAAGTGAAAATTGAATTGGCCAGTTCTCATCACACTTGAGTAGAGTTCACCAAACTCAAGGTTGCTCAGGTGACAAACTTAAACTTGTAGATCACTAAAGGAGCTTGTGATCATTAGTAACTGAGGGAGTTGGTCTTGTGTCATGCTCAAGCAAATAAAATTAGCAAGTCCTGCATCTGTCCCATGTTTGGTTTGGTATGGTAACAACTCTGTTGTTTATCTTTTTTCAGCTGGGTAATCTTCCAGCGCTCCAGGCTAGTACTGGAGTGTTCTCCGTAAAAATCTTGCTCTCTTCCATTGAATAACTTAATTATAATGAAAGAGAATAATAGAAAAATAAACGAGAAGATTTATAAATTATCACTCTCTTTTACAATGAATTGTGGACTCTATATGGCGATGAGATCTATCAAGTAACTCCTTTTGATGATCTGATGTGGAAATCTTCTACTCGATAAAGATGACGGCCAACCGTAAATTTTTTCTCTGTTGGTCTAATGAATTCAAGACTCTCACACGTAACTTGAACTCTGAAAAGATCCAAAAAACTCAAAGATCTCTTAAAGATGGATTTCAAAAAGATTGAAGATCTCTTAAAAATTGATGATCATGGATAGATCCCTAATGTCTCATCAAAGAGGATATTTATAGACTTTGGTTAGTTATGAGAATTTTCATAGGAATAGAAATAGAAGGTTTCCATAGGAATATGAATAGAAGGTTTCCATAAGAATAAGAATAGAAGGGTTTTGTATTCATCAAGAATTCTAATCAAATATCTTAGTCTTGATTTAAATATCTTGATTTTGGATTTTGATTGGACTCAATTTGGGTATTGGATAAACTCAAATATTGAATAAATCCAAATCTCAATCACAATCAATTTAGGATTCTAATTGGACTCAATTTGGATATTGGATAAGCCTAAATCTCAATCACAGTCAGTTTAATATTCTAAGAATCTACTCACGCGGCTCTAAACGTGGAGCTATAGACTTAGCTCCGCGTTTTACTCAACGCGAGGCTAGTTTTCTAGCCAGACTCGAAATTACGAAGTTAGCTCCGCATTTTGCCTGCTCATGCGGCTCTAAACGTGGAGCTATAGACTTAGCTCCGCGTTTTACTCAACGCGAGGCTAGTTTTCTAACCAGACGCGAAATTACGAAGTTAGCTCCGCATTTTGCAGGGTATTTTTCTTTAGTTGGAAATTTTCACCACCAACATGGAGCATATATTTTTACCAATAAGTCCAAAAGTCCATATTGAAAAGTGGAATGGAGCAGAAAATAAATCACAAAAGTAGAAATATCTACAAGTACATTGTTGACGGAGTTAATTGAGTAGCTCGAGAGCGAGTTTTTAAAAAGCTGAGAAAAAAAACTGAACATCTAATGCTGCTTGATTGAAACGGATGGTTAGAAAACCACATGCATATCCTAGAAAGGAAAGGAGAAGATTGATAGTGATTCTTGGTAAACAAGAATTTCAACACTAAAGCTTCTATATGTGCACGTATTCAATCTGTGAGCACATGTTGTCTCAACTTAGGAAGTAGACTTGACTTGTAACAACTTTTCGTCACTGCCTTTAGACATGGTATGCCATGCTAGCTAGTAATCATACTCTGAACTTTGCTATGGCTTCGAAGTCTGAGCACCTAAAAATATACTACGAGATTGAAGACCTTTTGACGTTGGGATAATAATAATGTCTTTGCCTACATACTAACCCTAGCGATTTACGTCTTTGTATGAACTAAATGAATAAGGAGCACAAAAGAACAACATATATTAAGACTAGCACCGGAAGAAAGCACTGATGGGATGAGTTTGATTTACTAGTCAGGAGATTCTACAAAGTGCTATTACTAAAAAGGAAAAAAAAAAAAAAGAAAAAAAAAAGAGAAATTTCTAATCACGAAAAGTGGTATGGTTCTCATGAAAGTGTCTCCTAGCTGCTTTATGCGCTTCGGGAAAAGGTACTTAATAATCACTGTAATAACTCTAAGAGTGAATTGCCCCTGACTATTCTAGATATTCTTTGTCAAGTTGATCGGTTTTGTTTCGGATAACTGAAAGAAAATCGTAAACCACCAACCATGATAGATACATGAAGCAAGATACCGCTTTCATTCTTCCCCCCCAATGGTGTGAAGATTGTCAAGTGATGATCAGCAATAGTTTCTCAGAAGCAAGCAATATCGATAAGTCATCAGACAATATATGGATAGGGATGGACTAAAAAGTCCATATTGACTAAAAATTGACCCACGGATGCGTTCATTACCATGTTATCAACAACAATGCATGTTGCTTAAAACATTTCTGCAGTCCTGAATCATTTGGGACGCACGAGATGAGCATTATCATAATTTAATCATGTAGAACTCAAGCAAACAAAATTCTGCAAATTTAACTCACAGGAGTTACCTGGCAGCCTTATTCCTCTCATATCTCTACCCCAGTGTAATGTCCTAGTTCGAATAGTCCATATCGGATATGAGATAAGAAGGTGATTTCATTGTTTTAAACGTTTATTTTTTCTTTAGCCTTTAATGATTCACCTTCAGTATTTCATCCACCAAAGAGATCTCAATTTATATAGGATACACTGTAGGAAACACTGATATAGTTTGGCCATGTACGACGTAGACATATAGTTGAATTAGTTCGAGAAATGAAACTTATCAATGTATGACAAGTTAAAAAGAAGAAGAAGAAGGAATAATCAAAGAAAATATAAATGTAAGTGATATGAAAAAGTTAATGATGCTAGTGGCTTAAATTAAGATATATTGCTCATGGAAATGAGTGGATAAGGATCACCAATGTAATCGTATGATTTTTTTTTTTTTTTATTTATTTATATAGTCTACTCTAACTACTTGGGATAAAAGGCTTAGTCGTTGTTGTTGTACCATAAGAAACAGTACCGGAGGTCATGTTTGCCAATTATTTGCCTTTCTGAATCATGAGCTAGGAACTTAAAGTTCATGTAGCACATAGAATCAAATTCTTTAAAAGGATAAATCTATAGTTGATCCTATAAGATGTTCCCAATTAGTCTCTACACTTACTCTTTGCATTAAGTGTTACAAAAATCAAAATATTGAGCATGCATTCATTATCCCTTCGAAAAAAATATAAAATAAGTAAATATAATATCAGTTAATCATTCTTTATAGATATATCACTATTATTCTCCTTAAGAACTTTTATTTCAATTTCTTCATTTTATTTTCTCAAATCTATAAAATACTTTCTTTTATTAAGAATTTAGCATATAATAAATAAAATTATTAGATACTTGAGTTGATAATTGATAATTAAATAATTTACATTGATTATAAATTAATAGTATGTCTTTTTAAATGATTTGTTTGAATATATTTATCAACTAAAATAAGTATCTTTACTTCTAATGTCCTCTGTTGTTAAATAACTATATTTGTTTGATATTTGTATCATGTATTTAACTGAAAAAATTTATTTGTTTGAAATCCATTTATAAGTTATGTCAACATATCGTAACAGATTGCGTATCGTAAAATACATATTATATATCGTATGATGCACTTATCATATCGTAAAACACATAACTCCATGGTATCGCAAATAAAATACATATTGATTTTCTTCTGTATCATATCATATCGTAGGATATGTATTGCATATCATAAGATATAAGATATCGACAACTATATTTAGAACAAGTTATATTTTTATGGTTTTATTTTGATTTTTTTTTACATTAAATTATTTGAGTCTTTTGTAAATAAATAATCAATGCCAAGATGCGTATAATTTGAGTACTTACTTAGATTTATAACTTCTTCATATTAAAAAAGTTATGGGCTTCGGGATAGGTCGAATTATGGAAAGCAAATTAAAAAGGAACATCAAGTGGGACCAAAGAAATTAGCAGACTCATCACTAAATTGATATAAATAGGTGCAAATTTCGATATTACCAAAGCCCACTTCGTTCTTTCGGTCTGCTTGTGGCACTCCTTGCTCTCAGAGCGGCATAAAAAAAAAAAAAAACAAAAAAAAAGACTTCCCTTCCGACCTCCACTACTTCATAAGACTAACCCTCAAAATTGATGCTAGCTAGTAATGAGAGATAGAATCTCTGAAGCTATCTCCAATACTAACTATGTGAATTATACAGGAGCAGATCGACTACTGACGATATCAACGGCTATAGTTATTGAGGTCTTGCCTTATAGAAGGGGGAAAAAAGGGATTAACATGGGATGCCACCTAGGTATTAAGGAGGGTGGAGTGGGGTTCGGTAAGGTCAGTTGGGCCGGGCCGGCTAGGGCAATTAAACAGTACAAATAGTTCTGGTTATCACCTGACGGGCCCTTAAAACATTCCCATAATTACTTTATCTGTCCCACTCGAACAATTCCAAAATGCAAATACTCTGATGGCCTTGTTGAAAAGTTTTCTAGGTGAGAGGATAGTAAGTAACCAATGAATGAACCTTTAGCTTTAGCTCCTGTGCCATTTTCAAACAATCTGCTTCTAAACATTCTCGTAATTTTATTTATTCCTTGCACTAGATTTGAAAAATAACTATGAGCATTAAATAAAAGATAATATTTTGTCTTTCCTATAGCTTTATGGACTCTTCTACCGAGAGTGTGTTTATTTGCATGGAAACAGAATAGAAGTAGTTGAAATAAGGCTAATTCCACTACTTTAAGTATTTGTTTAGCTAAAAAAAAGAAATTGGAAGTTACTTCTCAATAGTAATAGATAGTTTCTGTAATTAATCCTAAATTTATATATGTTAGGCCGTCTTGCGAGGTGAGGAAGAACAAAGAAGAAGGAAAGAAAGCAAAAGGATATGGGAAAAAAGAAATTCTAGTTGTAGTATTAGCAACTCCTTTTTTTCATAATTGATGGATAATTTTTTTACTTTATTTTTTTTCCCGGAATAAAAATGGTAACTCTATTTTGAATCTAGAATTTTCACTAACCTAACACCGTGACATTTACCATTGAACCTATAGTACTGCTGTAAAAAAATGAAAGAAAAAAAAAAAAAAAAACAGATAACTAGGATGCGTACTATTCTTACATTTAACCGTGCAAGTCTTAGTCGGGTCGAAGATCATTGAAGGAGGCAACAGTGGGCGAGAGGATCACGCTCTTCTGTAAGTATCCTTCCCAAATGCGCGATTAATGAACACTTGCTATGTTACAATATTTTTGTTGATTAGACAGTAAGTTTCCAGACGAATCACATAGTCACTCACTTGAACAAAAAATTTGATAGCAAACTAACAAATCACATGTTAGTAAGCAAGCAACCATTTTTTATATCAATTCTCACCTATTCATTCAATAAAACATGTTTACAAGTATATATGTAGAAGTACCGTATACTCAAAACATAGACCAACTAAATCCTCATAATTCTTCAATATTTCTTCGCCGATACCATCGTCATCTCTCTAGATGAGCTTTGGGATCCGGCATCTCTCTATTCATCACCACCAAATGTACTTCTCTGTATTCTTCCTTTTAGTGTCCAACTTATGTTGTGTAATGGAAGTGAAAATATTATCTGGAAAGCGTTTAGTCCCACAGCCATAAGAGACGGCGTGGTGTTGAATTTGAGAGCGCTGCTATTGCCTGGTTCGTGAGGCTTTCTACCGTCAGAATCTTTCAATTGTGATGAACTTACTTGCAACTGTACTGGTCTTCAGTATTGCCATCTATTTCCAAGGTTTCTATGTTCTTCTTCCTTTGAGATCTTGTGGGCGACAAGGATCTTACCCAATCAAGCTTTTTTACACCTCTTAACATTCCTATAATTCTACCGTCTGTTCTAGTTTCTAATCTGTACATCATTTCACAGGTACAAGATTGTAACATATATAATTATATGCAAAAATAACTTTCTGCCGTATCTGATTTTTTTTTTTCTTTTTTCTTTTTCTGTTGCTTTTGATGCAGCTGTTATACAAGAGGTACAGTGAAAATCTCCTCATAAATATTTTGGATAAATGGAAGTAATCCGAGTATTATGAGGATCAGTTCATTTTTGTTGGCAGTATTGCTTACTCCATCACAGCTCCATCAAGGTGATTAAACCGCTTTGTACAGTTATTTGTTTTTTATTCAGCATAGAAGTTGTATTCTCAAACAGGAGTATGCAGAAACAAGTGAAAAATCCGCGCAAATGCTTTGAATATTTTAATATATTTATTTTTAAGAAAACTATAATGGAATAATATTAATTAGATTATAATGATGAGTAAATCTAGATATATTTTTGAAAGGGAGGTTGTCAATTTTACAAAGTGGTTTTGAATTTTCTAATTTTTGAAATGTTTATGTAACTACTTCCTCCACAATGTAACTAGTTCTCCTAACCCAACAGTCTCACTTGTTTCTATTACCTAGTTTTTTTAAAATTATAAATAAAAAATTCAGAAAACTTTGTATGGTCCAATCTAATTTTTTCAAATTTCTAAATTTTTTATTTTCTATTGTGTTATTTTCTCTTTTCTCTTCTCTTAGTAATATAGTAAGATTTGGGATACAGCAAACCCAAACAAAAGGTATACATTATTATGAGATGACCATACCAAATGGAGTATTTAGCTAGTTATCGATCACTATATATGCGCATTCTTACTTTTCAGATTTTATTTCACAGCAGTACCATAATTTTTACCTTCGTTTGTTCTTGTTATCTATATACTCTTGTCGCTAATTTTCATGTTTTGATATTTTTAACTATGCAGCAGATATGGCCTCTAATCCTTTTCATGTGCTTTTCTATATCGTGCTTATGCTTTCAGCTTATGCTCTTTTCTCCAGAAAGTAATTTTCTTTGAGGAAATAGAGTTGTGCATTGTTTTGAGGAGGAGGAGAAGGAAGGAGAACCAACACCTTGGGCCCTCTGAGAGCATTGTAACATGAGCTGTCATTAGGGGAGTTTCCAACGGAGCACACCATTTTTCCCAGTTTCGGACCAAAAAATACATGTCAAGTGGGTTTACTTAAAAAAAAGTGGAGTGCTCGTTTGGAAACTCCCGTCATTAGATATGGGAGGGTATAAGATGGGCTTTGACCAGAAAATGGGCTTTGCCAACTGAGCCGCAGCACCTTTCTAATTTGTCCTTAGGAGTCTTAGGATCATCTACTTATCCATCCAATATAATGAGTTTTGTCTCTTCAATTTATTATTATGATTTCCGATGGAAATATTAAAAAAAAAAAAATGGTATACCTGAATATAACTGATAAGAAAATTCCAATTATATAGATTAGAGAAATTAAACATTATTTTTCAGTTGCAATCATATTATTTACCTTCGCCTTTCATGCGAAGTATGTGATTTGAAAACCAACTATAAACATGAGCGTTGAACTCTCTCCAAGATAAGTAAGAAATGCACACTTATGTAAAGAACATAAATTTTAGGTAATAAACTAAGAGTAGTGATTTCCATAGGGTTGTAATAGGATCACAAGATCCTATACTTGGTCTGAGGTGGATACAATTTTATACCGTTTCCAGGATATTGGTGGAAACTAAAAGAAATCTTCTATTCGAGCTACCAAGTTAAAACTTATAGAGAAATATTTACTTCCTGCAAACAAGTGCATCTTTCTGTAAGTTACAATGATCTCGTTCATTTACAAATATACAATTGTATTTAATAGACTTTAACAAAATACTATAAATCTAAGTTCTTCTATATCAATAAATGTGTACAAAATGTAAAGTGCTTGATCAGCTTGAGGTAACATTTCACTAGGTTGTGTACATTGTATCTGTGATATTATATAATGATGTGAGGTACATTACTAACTGCTTCTCTAATTTGGTTGTTTTAGGAGCAACAAATGCTAATGCTCGGTCATCAACAGGAGTTGAACCTACAGAACGAACTGAACAGATGCATTCCTACAACAGCAACCTTTGGTGGCATATTCATCGGTGCACAATAATAGCGAATTTCATGGGTGCAATTGGTTTAAGAACAGATATCCTGCTTGCTGTGACCATCATATAACAGTACTTTGAGACATTTGGGAAAGAGGGAGCTACTAAACTCGATTTCTTTGGCTGCTGATCACGCATGGAACAAGTCTCTGTCTCGTTAGCGATCCAATGTGTATATTTATTAGGCTCTCTCTAAGTGTTCTAAATAAATATCAACAGATGAAAAGTTTAAAAAATTTTGTGAATCTCCTTAGCCAGTCCATTTCTGACAAACTTCGATGTAGGAAACACAAAACATATGCAGAAAGATTCAACCTCACTCCTTTATTATCACAGATGACATTAATGTAATGAACATTTAATTATGAACATTTAAATTATTTTTAGTTTCCTTTTCTTAATTTGAATTATTTTTAGTTTCCTTTTTCTTTTCTGTCTCCAAAGAGAAGCCAGAAATGCATCCAGTTACTCACAAGTCCTAGTTGAACCAGGACAATGCTTGCACTTGCTCTTGGTATTTGCTATTTAAAATTTATTATTATTATTATTATTATTATTATTTTGCATTTCAAATTCAAAAATTTTAAAAGAATAGACTAAAGGCTAGTTTTTGTACCGTCTATAGACCTGCTTACTAGGCCGGACGGCCCGTTGGGCACGCCCGGCCAGGCACGTGCCCGGCACGGCTCCGGTGAGCCGAGCCGTGCCGGGCACGACCCGTCACCTCGGCTGGGGCCGCCCGAGCCGAGGTCGGCTGTGCCAAAGGTATGGCGCGACCCACCCATGCCGGGCCATGCCTGGCACGTCCCGGCACGGGTTTTTTTTTTATTTTTAAAATAACCATTGGGGAAGGGTTTGGGGGGGTTTTGCAAATAGCCCCCCAACGGCTATTTTTATAACCGTTGGGGGGTTTCTTACAATTTTAAATTACATATTTTTTTCCCCCAACGGTCAAAATAGCCGTTGGGGGTTTTTTTTAATTTGTTTTGCAAATTAAAACCTTTCTTTCTCTATAAATATCTCATTATCTCATTTATTACCATTAATCATTCTTATACAACCAAATTCATTCTCAAAACTCTTCTAAAATCTTTAATTCTCAACTCTTTGGAGAACACATTGGAGATGTGTGTCTGCTTGAAAGATTGGTACGATGCAGAAGATAGTTAAGAAGACTTGGCTAATGAAGTTGTACTAGAGATCTTAGGCTTACCAGAAGAAAATGAAGTATGATTAAAAGTATTTAAATTTGATCGGATTTTCATGTATTTTCAAAAAAAAAATTGTAATTTTTAACTCATAAATCTCTTAGAAAAGATACAACAAGTTGAGAGTGACGGTTAGGGTCCTCTCCTCTCTTTTCGGGGTTTGTATAACTTTTAAAGAGATTTATAGAGCAATTATATGAATGTAATGAGAATCTCATTATGAGATTAAATATAATATAATATTTTTTTTATTGTTATTACTTCTTATTAAATCTAGTTAAATGAAACTAAATAGCCTCTTTAAATTTTTTTTTTTTTGTTTTTTAATTAACATGAGCCGGCACGGGCTCGGCACGGGCATGGCACTGGCCCGCCATGCCATGTCGGCGGGCCGAGCCCAGGCCTAAGCCCGAGCAAACGTGCTGTGCCGGCGGCACGGCCCGATAAGCAGCCCTAACCCTCTATTCTCATCTCTAATTGCAAGCGAAGAGGTGCAACTTTCCATTTTTGTTTAGTGGTAGAAGGAGCCAATAATTTAGAAGTAGTATCTATCGTTAACTCATTCCGCGGCAGATAAAAAAAGAAACTAATGAGTCCTGTGCATTACTCAAAGTACAAAGGAAGGGCTCAATGTCTCTATTAACCATTTTTATTTGTCATGTCTTTTATCTTCATGAGTAGTCTTAGTCTGTCAAACCTAATTACGTCTCTCGATCCCCTGCAGCAGGCCTTTGCATTATTAACAGCCGCCCAACTTCCAAGAAGAGAAGCAGCTAAGCAGCAGCACTCCTCCTCCTCCGCCAGCTCTGGCTACCGCTCCACCTGCAAACTCAATGCTATCTGCGGCAGCCGCAAGATTAACGCCTCACCAGCGGAAGCAGCAGCAAGAAGCGGCAGGTGGAGCCGATAATTCAAGATACTCTTGCATGTTGCAAGAACTGACAATGCGCTGCATGCTGCGACTACAGTACTCAAGGATGGACTCAAGATGCTGACCGTACGTACGTACTAATGATTAGCTCAAGATCATCTTACATGTTTGACTGCTGCAGTAGCATGCAGCACGACGCGAAAGTGCTGTTGAAGCTGGGGGCGTTGACTGCATGCATTCAAGTGCTGGCTGCAGTCACTGGAGATCGATATGGTGCTTACATATAATTGCACTACTTCTTTGTTATCCATGCCATTAATAATGCAATGAACTATTTTGGTTTCTTTCTTCTTTAATTAATTTCCGTCTCCAAAGAGAAGAAGCTAGCGTTTGCTTTCTTTCTTCTTTTTTTTTTTCCCTTTAATTTCCGTCTCCGAGGAGAAGCGAAGCGGGAAATGCGCGGGGTTACAGACAAGTCCTAGTTGATCAAGTACAAAGCTTGCCTTAATTATATAATTTGTTTAATTGCTTGCCTTAATTATATTATTTGTTTTTAATCTTAAAACTAATTGAGAATTCCTAAATCGACTATAGATATCTCACATAGATTCGTTGTTGGACTCCAAAGGGACTCGGATTACGTAACACCCACTTTTTCACTTTAAATATTTTAATTTTATTATTATAAAAAAATTAATATGTTATTTTAAAAATATATTTTAATGATATAAGATCCATCCCACACACAAACCTACTTATCAAATGAAGTAATCATAATTAAGAAAATAAATAGGATTAATTAAATTAGATTGATTTTTTTCTACAATTAAGATAAGAAATTAGTTTGATTTTCCGCTGATCAGATTAGCCTAGTTAATATATGATTCAACTCTAATCAAATTAATTAAATATAATTTAATTTTGGTCCTATACCTAATAAGATTGGGATTCAAATTCGGTTTCCATACTTTTAGGATTCCTATTTAAATTTAGTTTCCATATGTTTTAGGATTCCTATTTATATTTAGGTTCCACAACTTTTACAATTATATCTTTAATTAAGATATTAAATCCGATTAGAATTCATATTAGGCTTTCTTACTATGAGTAGGAATATGACTCTTAATCCCCTATAAATAAAAACATAAGAGAACAAAAACAAAGAAGAGAAATAGAGGGAAAAAAAAAAGAGAACAGAGTTCAACCAAGGAGAGTTTTTGCTAGGGAAAAAATGGCAGGGGGTTTCAGAGCTCTTCATCTCATCTGACCGTTTCTAGCAGTCTTGCCTGAAGTTAAAAATGCTGATCGGAGAATTCCGTTTAGAGAGAAGCTGGTGTACACTGTGATCACTCTGTTTATCTTTCTGGTTTGCAGTCAGCTTCCCCTATATGGTATACACTCCACAACCGGAGCTGATCCATTTTACTGGATGCGTGCTATTCTTGCATCCAGCCGTGGCACTGTCATGGAACTCGGAATTACTCCAATTGTAACATCCGGACTAGTGATGCAACTCCTGGTCGGGTAGAATATCATTGAACTTGACAGCAGTGTACGAGAGGATCGTGCTCTTCTGTAAGTAGCCTTGCCTTGCCTTCCCAAATGCTCGATAGTACAGATAACTCAGTACTTGCTATGCAACAATACTTTAGTTGTTAGGTAGGCAGTGAACTAGCAATCTAGCTAGTTATTGCAAAGATATTTTGTTTCGCTGAAATATTGTTGGGCTTGCACGTAAACATTCACACATGTTCTGAAATTGTCTCTTGTCGTAGAAGTAGTTTGTTTGTACATGGTACCAGTATCACGATGCAAGACGAAAGCGAATTTGGAGTTTCTAGTGGGAAATTAGGGGATTAGGATTTTAAGTTTAGGGGATAAGATTCAGCCTCATATCTAGATGAATCACATATCCACTCACACAACTACTCGAACCAAAATTTGGTAGCAAATTAACAAATTACATGGCAATAATCTAACACCATTGTGCACTGTACTGTGCAGAAACCCTACTCCACAACAAGAAGTCAATTAAGACCTCATCTAAAAACAACTTAAACCACATTATTCAGCTCTAATTATCTTTCCTAAACCCTGTCATTTAACTATTGAATAAGATAAACAATTTTTGAGTGAATAAATGGCGTTGGATTGAGATCAGATGGCTGCTGCTACATATGCATTTTGTTTACAACTGAAGTATGTTTCTATCATAATTTAAGGAATGGAGCGCAGAAATTGCTCGGTATTTTTATCGCAATCGGGCAGGCAGTTGCATATGTTTTGTCTGGGATGTACGGTAGTGTCAGCCAGCTCGGAGCTGGAAATGCTATTCTCATAATCCTTCAACTTTCCTTCGCTAGTATCATCGTCATCCTTCTAGATGAGCTTCTCCAGAAAGGATACGGTTTAGGATCTGGCATCTCTCTATACATCACCACCAACATTTGGTAAGTTATTATTTCTTAGGGATATTTACACATCTGTCCCTTATATCTTTATAAATTATAATTTAGTCTCCAAATCTTCATATTTAGGATTTAATCCCCAAATCCTTTAAGTTACTACAATTTAATCATCAGTTTATATTTTGACCCGATTTTAACGTTTTACTCCTGATTTCCTTCACTTAATTTTTCTTCTCTCTTTCCCTTCTCTTCTTACTTCTTATTGGGTCTCATTATTCTTCTCTTCTCTTTCTATTTATTTATTGGGTTTTCCCTCTCTATATTGAAAACAAATGTATTATTCTTCACTAAATGTATTAAATATTTAAGTGTCAATATAAATTCTTTTATTGGGTTCTCTCTCTTTATATTGGATAAATTTATTTCTAGATTTAATATATTTAGTGGAGAATAATATATTTGGTCTCAATATAGAGAAGGAGAACCCAATAAATAAATAGAGAGAAGAGAAGAATAAGGAGGAACCCAATAAGAAATAAGAAGAGAGGGGAAAGAAGGAAGAGGAAATTAAGTGAAGGAAATCAGGAGTAAAACGGGAAAATTATGCCAAAATATAAACTGGGGGACTAAATTGTAGTAACTTAAAGGATTTAGAGGACTAAATACTAAATATGAAGTTTGAGGACTAAATTATAATTTAAAAAGATTTAAGTTGCAGATGTGTTCTCTATTCTTTCTTAGAGTAGGGCATATATCCTCCTAACAAAGCTAATGGGTGTCTATTCCATGCCATGCCAGTGAAAATATTATCTGGAAGTCGTTTAGCCCCGCAACCATCAACAGAGGGCGTGGGGCTGAATTTGAAGGTGCTGTTACTGCCTTGTTCCACTTATTGATAACTCGGGCAGATAAAACTGGTGCTCTTCGTGAGGCTTTCTTCCGACAGAATCTTCCAAATGTGACCAACTTACTTGCAACTGTACTAGTCTTCCTTATTGTCATCTATTTCCAAAGGTTCCATGTTGTTCTTCCCTTGAGATCGAAGAATGTTCGGGGACGACAAGGATCTTACCCGATCAAGCTTTTCTATACATCTAACATGCCCATAATTCTACTGTCTGCTCTGGTTTCTAATCTGTACATCATGTCACAGGTACGAGATTGTAATATATATATATATATATGATCTTATGCAAAATTTAATTTTCTCCCGTATCTGATTTTTTTTTTTTTTTTTTCTTTTCTTTTTCATTTGCTTTTGATGCAGTTGTTATACAAGAGGTACGGTGGGAATTTCCTTGTAAACCTTCTGGGTAAGTGGAAGGAATCCGAGTGTGCTGAGGGTCAGTTCATTCCTATTGGCGGTATCGCTTACTACATCACAGCTCCATCAAGGTGATTATATCACTTTGTACGTTTATTTATTTTTGGTTCAACCTTTTCATATCAGCATAGAAGTTATATTCTCAAACAAGAGTATCAGTTAGCAAATATTTGCTAAACAACAAATCCAATCGGAAGGTATATATTGTGCTGAGATAACTACACCAAGTGAAATAACCAGCTAGAACTGCTTCATTGATCACTAAGCACGATTTTTAACTTCATTTGTTCTTTTGTTACTTGCACTCTTGTCGCTGATCTTCATGTTTTGCTACTTTTTAACTGTGCAGCTTGGGAGATATGGCTGCTAATCCATTCCATGCGCTTTTCTATATCGTCTTTGTGCTTTCAGCTTGTGCTCTCTTCTCAATAATTTGGATAGAAATGTCTGGTTCATCGGCAAGAGATGTCGCCAAGCAACTCAAGGTAACATTTCCCTCATATAATGATGTGATGTACGTTACTAATTGCTTTTCAAATTTGGGTATTTTAGGAACAACAGATGGTGATCACTGGTTGCCGGGAGTCCAATTTACAAAAGGAACTGAGCAAATGCATTTCTACGGCTGCAGCATTTGGTGGCATGTGCATCGGTGCATTAACAATAATAGCAGATTTCATGGGTGCAATAGGCTCAGGAATAGGCATTCTGCTTGCCGTGACAATTATATATCAGTACTTCGAGAAATTTGAGGAGGAGGGGGCTTCCTTTGGTCTCTGATCTGATATACGTAACAAGAAATGAAAGGTGGCTGAGCAAAACCCACCAACAGTTTTGGTTAGATCAGAGGAAAGTCTTGAGTCACGGGGATACAAATGTAAATGAAAGGCTGACTTGGATCTTTTCTCTTGCTAAGGTTGGCCAAGCAGATGTACTAGTAACCTGTTCTTAGAGCAAAACAGATTAGTTTCTGTTTATGGGATATAAAGAACTGGTGTTGCTTTATTTAAAAAGTAAATGTTACTCGTCTTCTCTTGTTATTTTGTTGCTGAATTTTTTAGGTGCTATATATGTGTTCAAGTCTATTTCTTGCAATCTACTTGGCTGCTATGTGCTCTTCTTCGTGAGGCAATGCACCTATAGCTGCAAGCAGAGTAACTCTGCTCTTTCTGTGCAATGATCGAACAGAACACAATGACAAACGCAATTTATTGCAGGTCAATTACTACTCATACCAGCAACTTCTGCCCATTCGTCTGAATAAACTGTTAACGAGAATAGGAAGTTTCATTTAACTAAGCAGCAAACCAAACCAACCGAAAGAGAACTATTTGGCAGATTAAAGGGCCATGGGCAATTCCATGATCCTAGACAAGAAAAGGTCGTAACGCAATCACTCTACCACAGTATTAGGCCAAGTAGCCAATAAAAAGAACATAAATGCAAAGATTTGAATGCCCCTGCAGTAGCCCTTGACTGCTGACTCTAAAGTAAAATTTTCACCTAATGAAGCTAGAAGTTCAAGACGACAAGGCTACAGAGAACAAAATAAGAATCATAAGGGCACAGTAAACAAGTAGAAGGCCACAAATTTCTGGATTGGGTGTTTCCTACAGGTTTCCACCAAACCACAGCTAGAACAATGCTCCACACTCTTCCTACGGACACACGGGACTAAACTAAAGCAATATATTATAAAAGACACAAAGGAAAAAAAAAAAACTGACTCATAATTCTGTGCAAGAACAGTCTCTTCACTGCACTGTACAATTCCATATTACCCTAAGAACAACAATGGAAGAGCGGAAGCTACTTAGCCAAACAGAAATTACGGCACCTCCACATGAGCCAGCCATCCCTCAGCCCCCACTACCTCTTTCGCCTTTTTGTTTCGACCTGCAACCAAAACGAAATTGTTACTTAAGAAGCAAATTGAGAAAACAAGAATCACTAAAACAAGAGCACATTGACTGCATACTTCAGGTTCAAAAATAGAGAAGGATGAAATATAAATGTCATTAGAAATCCATCAGAAATATGCTGTAGTTATTAATATTCTAATCTTAAAAAATGTTACATCTTTCATTCCCTCTCTTTCTTGGAGTAGAAAAGGCAGACAACTTGCATCCTAGGCGCCAACAAGATCACATAATAAACGACAAGTTGAGGATGGACTCAACCAGATCACAGAATGCAGCAGCAACCAGCTGCAATCTAAATCACAACCGAGACAAGCATATTATAGGAATACTGAGGTAAAATGATAATTCACAATGCAGTAAAGGTTATATAATGGTCTTGAGAGAGATCTTTAAACCCACTAGTCATTTGCTATATAGCTAATAATTCTTGCAATTTTGCTGGCTTTTTTTTTTTTTTTTTCTTCCTATTCTTATCTTTCTTCCTTTTTATAAGTATAGGGGCTGGATCTATGTAGAGAAAGCTATCCCCATGCAACAACAACTAAGCCTTTCATCCCAAGTATTTGGCGTAGGCTACATGAACCAAAAAAGAATCACGCCGGATCGATCATTTTGATAGTCCTTCTCCATTCATTTCTATCAATTAATATCTTCTCATTTAAACCTCTATAATCCATATCTTTTCGTAGCACCTCCATCCATATTTTCTTCGGTCTTCCCTTCGTTCTTTAACTTGTCCTACATTAATAAACTCCCATCGTCGAATTGGTGCATTTGTAGCCCTACGTTGCACATGACCAAACCATCGTAATCGGTTTTCTCACATCTTCTCATCGATGGAAACTACACCTACCTTAGCACGAATATCTTCATTTCTCACTTTCTCTCTCCTAGTGTTGTCGCATATCCAGCGGAGCATGCGCATCTCTACTACACTTATCTTCTGTGAATGACGTTTCTTTATAGCTCAACATTCCGTGCCATATAACAAAACTGGCCTAATAGCAATTCTATAAAATTTTCCCTTCAGTCTTAACGGAATGTTACGGTCGCATAAAACTCCAATTGCCCTCCTCCATTTCAACCAGCCAGTTTGTATCATATGGTTAACATCATTGTCGATCTCTCCATCATTCTAAATAATAGAACCCAAATATCTAAACTGACTGCTCATTTGTATCTCTTACCCATCCAGTTTTACAGTATTATAATTTATGGTTCGTTTACTAAATTTACACCCCATATACTCTATTTAAGACCTACTCAATTTAAAACCTCTAGATTCTAATGTATGACTCCATAACTCTAGTTTAGCTTTTACTTCTGCTCTTGTCTCATCAACTAAGACAATATCATCAGCAAATAGCATACACTAAGGTATTTCATCCTGAATAGCTCTAGTAAGCTCATCCATCAATATAGTAAATAAAACCATGCTCAATGCAGATCCTTGATGCAATCCAATTGTGATAAAAAAATCACTTGTTAAACCACCACATGTTCTGACATTGACCACTATTCCATCATACATGCCCTTAATTATGTCGATATACTTGATGGGAACTCTTTTCTTCATTAATGTCCACCAAAGTATCTCTCGTGGTACCTTATCATAGGCTTTCTCTAAGTCAATAAATACCATATGCAAATCTCTATTTCTCTCTCGAAATCGCTCTATAAGTTGACGAAGTAAATAAATAGTTTCTGTCGTTGATCGCCCCGGCATAAATTCAAACTGGTTCTCCGATATTTTAACAGTTTATCGCAAGCTATATTTAATTACCCTTTTCCAAAGCTTCATAGTGTGATACATGAGTTTTTTTCCTCGATAGTTAGAACAACTCTTAATATCGCCCTTATTCTTATACAGAGATACTAGAGTACTCTTCCTCTATTCATTTGGCATTTTCTTACTTTGCCAAATCTTGTTAAAAAGATCTATCAGTCACCTCACACCAATCCCTCCTAAGTGTCTCCATACCTCTATAGGAATCTCAAATGAACCAACACTTTTTCTTGATTTCATTCTCTTCAAAGTCTCTTTTACTTTAGACTCTTTAATTCTGCGCATAAAACTACAATTCATATCGTCACAGTGAATAGTAAGATCTCCCAAATCTTGAGTAAAACTACTATTATATACTCTATCAAAATAATTTTTCCATCTTTCTTTAATCTTTTCGTCTCGAATTAGAACCGTCTGATTAAAACACTTACATCATCTTTAATATACTTTATAGTACATAAGTCTCTAGACTTTCTCTCTCTTATTCGAACAATTATATATATATATATCATTTTCTGCCTCTTTATTATCCAACTTCTCGTACAGTTATTTATATAATTTAGTTTTTGCATCCCGAACAGCTTTCTTAGTCTCCTTCGCTAGTTTATACTTCTCAAAATTTATTCCATTATTATTATTATTATTATTATTCAAATCTCTATAAAGGTCTCGCTTGATCTTAATAGCATTTTTTACCTCTTCATTCCACCATGATTTATCTTTATATAGTGGAATACCGTCTCTCGACTCACCAAATATATGTTTAGCTATCCTTTTAATGCAGCTAGCCATTTTGTTCCATGTTATATTAGAATCATCATGGTTTATTCAATCTGCTTCTTGTACTACTCTATCTACAAAACTTTTTGATTACTTTCTAATCGCCACCACTTAATCTTAAGATCTAACTTATACTTAATTTTTCTAAGTCTCTTCCTAATCTGAATATCTAAAACTAAGAGTCTATATTGGGTAACTACACTCTCACCTGACACTACCTTACAATCGATACAACTAGCTTTATTTACCCTCCTAGTTAAAAAGAAATCTATTTGGCTCACATTCGATCCACTTTTAAAAGTAATCAAGTGAGAAACTCTCATTTTAGATCAAGTATTCACTAAAATCAAATCATAAGATAAAGCAAAATCTAGAATTGAATTACCTGCTTCATTTCTTTCTCCAAAACCAAATCCTCCATATACACTATCAAACTCATTACGACTAGTTCCTACATGCCCATTGAAATCACCACCAATAAATAGTTTTTCTCTAGCAGATATTCCTTATACTATCTCATCTACATCCTCCTAAAATTGATATTTACTAGATTCATCAAGTCCTACTTGTGGTGTATAGGCACTAATAACGTTAAAAATCTCTCTATCTAAAATAATTTTAACTAATAAAATTCTATTACCCTTCCTCCTAACCTTCACTACATCCCCAAGTAATTGTTTATCTATAATCACACCTACTCTATTACGATTTCTATCTCTACCCGTATACCAAAGTTTATAACCCCAGGCTCTATAACTTTAGCTTTCTCACCTACCCACTTAGTCTCCTACACGCACAAAATATTAATCCTCCTTCTAATCATAGTATCAAGTAACTCTGCTAATCTACCTGTAAGCGAATCAATATTCCACGATGCTAACCGAAATCTATATTTATGTTTATGTTTATGAGCTAAATTCTTTTCCCCCACCCTCTCATTAAGATGTGAGAACCCTTGTACATTTGACACCACATCCAGACGCCAACGTGGTATGTCGCTTCTGGACGCCGACGTAGCAACCCTTACACATTTTTTACTACACCAAGGCTCCAATATAGCGTGTCGCTCAGTAGGAAACGCCCCAACGAAATTCATATTTTGACTTATGTCATAATATATGACAATGTTTTATGCTGGCTGTCACCGGTTTACCACAACCCTCCTCCTTTATCCTGACTTGGGACAGGCAATGAAAGAATAAATTTTTAAGCACGGTACTGGCGGAGTTTAGAGAAAGCTATCCCCATGCAGTACAAAATCTATTGAAGTTTTACAAAGGGAGGCCGCAAGTCCAAGAATGATGTGAAGAGCCAGAAAAGAAATTTCAGCCAAGGATAAAAAATAACAAAAGAACATTGAGCAAAGAAAAGGAGAAATTTACAATCATAGCCTAGGAGGCATCCTCCAGAATCCCAAATTCATTTCACATATGCGTCATGCACAAACAATTTATTCCAAACTTCTTCATCAACCTCCTAAATATCTAATCACCAAAATACCTTGGGAATTCACCATCAAACACACACTGGGATCGCCTAATCTAGAGAGGTCCTATTCACTGCCAATTGGAAAGCAACAAGATCATCTCAAATATCACTGTTTTATCCACATATATTTATGTTTTGCTCTTCATGTGATTAGGTCAAAATGTTATCGTCCTACATTGAATACCATAATATGTTATGGAAAAATTATCTCCAAGTCTCTAGTTTACCAACTGTCTATGCTTTCTTTTGATGTATATGATTTCTATGAAACATCCAACAACAATCATGACCAATGTTTGAAATAGCAATAACGGTAACGTGACATTTTGTCTCCGTTAGGTTACATCACATATAGCGCAACGCGTAACGTAGGTTATGTAATTTTCAATTTATTTAATAAAAATAAATAAAAACTATATATAAAAAAAATTTATAAATTAAAAAATAAATTTAAATATTCTACAAAACAAAAATGTAAAATCATATTATAATAATTAGAAATTATTCTAAATTCCGAGCAAGTTTCATAATAATTTTAACATTTTACCTTTATAATTAATATTAAGTTCACAATCATAATTTCAGAAAAAAAAAATTAAATTTATTTAATTTAGTTTCATTCATTACCAATGCTATAATTTATATTGTATAATGCTCATTTCAATTCAAATGAAAGCTCAATAGAATTCACAATAATTAATAAAATTCAACAATCAGAGAGACATTATAGCAAGCAATCGCAAATTAATAAATTACCAATTCCACGAATAATCAAACAAGCAAATAACAAACAATAACGTAAAAAATTGCAAATATAAGCTAACAATCAATAAAGAATAATCTGGAACAATCTGGATATTACTCAAAAATATAACTATAAATAACATAATATAACATAACATAACGTAAAATAGCATAATATACTGTAAAAAACACGTTGTTATGGTGCAATGAGTTATTTTCTATTGTTTGATAACGTTGAGCTTGCTTTAGGTTTCATAACGTAATATAATGATTTTCATAACGCGTTATTTTCAACATTGATCATGACTATTAAATAATTAAACAATATGGGGGTGCAAAATATATTTGCTCTTGGATTTTGGAAGGACAATCACATTATTCCTATTCAAAATGAAGATGAGCCGCTCAAACTGCCAATCCACTACGTTTATGTTAACCAACCATACTTACAATGCATGGAAACTACAATTAAAAGATTTTGAACTTCTCCTGATGCATCACCAAGGGTTTTTTAAAGTGTGTGGATATGAATAATTGTTTAGATTATCAATTTATCTGTTCCAGACCTTGATTTTGTTTAGCATTCTACATTCAACCATTCAATCATGACACTTGATACATAAACCAGAAACTACAAAACATACAAAATTTGGTGTTTTTTAGAAATTGTGAATGTTATAGTCACTATTGGAAACACTTAAATGTTTGCGCCAGAGGCATCATCCAAAAGAAAAAGAAATGCTTACTGCAGGTTACCTGTCATCCCACCAATTCTTATTCTATCGTTGCTATGGGGGAAACCAGAAATTACTCTTATTTATCTTGCAATCCAGTCACTAAAGAACTAATGACTGACAAATTGAAACTTCTAATTTCCACCTGTCGATGTTTCAGCTACTCCAAACAAAGTTAGAAGAAAATATTTAACCGGATTTAAGTTTCTATTCTCAAAAGAGAGATCTTCTGAACAAAGAGGGATATTAATTACTTTAGAAGTACATGGTCTGCCCAGACAATACTCATCACATGACGAGGTTTAAATTGTTTGTATGCATAATTGTATGTCGTCAATATAGTATATGTGTATTTAAGTCCAATATAATACTATACCAGCAATAAGTGACAGCATAATAAAGCAACATGTTATAATTTGTATTTGTATGTGTAATAATGTTATTCGAACCGACTAAGAACACAGGAAACATCTAAAACAAAATTTTGTTCAGAATCAACATTTTATGCTCTTCCAGAGTGCTCAAATAATTTATACACTAATAAAAATTGCACTAACTAGAGGGCAAGCACTTGACGAAGTCATTTTATGGAAACATGGGTCCCAGACTCCCAATCAATTCTTTTTTTAATCATAAATTTCTTAGAAGATCTAAAGATGTGAGGTCAGTCTAAATAGAACTGAGGTCAGATGCACATTAATATAAGAGATTTCAGCAATGTAAACAACTAGATACTTGTCAAAATTGTCATCCATCATCATCTAAGCATTTTTCTTTATCAAACTAGGTTTTTTCCCCCAAAAAGTTCTAAAGGTACCAATGCTTAACTAAGAATAGATATTGATATCTATGTGAATAAAATGCAACACTTTCATCCGCTCATAAGTTTCAGGTGTGGCATCCACTTCATGCCTCTTCCACGCTACAAACACCTGAATGTTCTCATGTTTGTACAATCAGCTGCTAATGTTGTTATGATCTCATATGCATCGATTTTACTGGAATAGACCTACATATTTATCCATAATCTTTGCCACATTTTAATTATCTCAAATAAAGTTAAAATCATCTAAGCAACAAGATCCTGTACATATAGAAGCAGGCTTGAAAGATGCTAGAACTAAGATGCAAAACTACTGGAAGAAATAGGCTTAACTCGTGATCTAAATGGTAGAAATATTGAACAGTAAAATTTAAGAGTTACTGAATCAGCTGCAAGCCTACATTAATTTTATTAGCCGTAGCAGCAGCAGCAACAAAATATCTGTCTGTAATAGGCTAAAAATATCTGAATTTTAAATTAAAAAAAGTAAGTACAACAAACGACAAATTTTATCCATCCAAAAACTATTCAATAGTTCTCGAAATGAAAGTGCAAAATGGTATTGTCTACAGTAAGAACAATGAAAGTGCAAATAGATCTGTAATAGGCTAAAAATATCTGAATTTTAAAAAAAAAAGTACAAAAAACGACAAATTTTATCCATACAAAAACTATTCAATAGTTCTCCAAATGAAAGTGCAAAATGGTATTGTCTACAGTAAAAACGATGTGAAGCGCTAAAAAAGACTTCAAGTAAGTGTGTTGCACAGTAAAGCGAAAGAGGGAAGAAATAAAAATCCCACTATAATTATTACTAGTAAATTTGATATTACAAGCAAATATGATCATTCTTGGTATAATAAGAATTGTAAAGAGCCGCAATAGCAAACTATAAATCTAATTGAAAAATCAATACACCAATCATCAAAAATTTTTGAGTAAACCTAGAATAGTACTTATTTATAAAAGAAAATAATAAAAGAATAGGTCATGGAAAAAAAGACACAAGGTCCGCCTTTACAGATGTCAACTACATCTTAGTGTCATAAAAAAAATAAAAAATAAATAAAAAATAAAACTATACTTTCAGTTACTTGAAGCTACACAGTATTGTATTTCTACAATTTCCATACTAAACGAACATTTTTGGAAGGATTCAATTAGTTTCAATCTAATAATTAAGCTCACAACATTGAGCCGAAACTGAAGTACTGAACTTTAACATAAGTCAAGGAAAAGATGCCATAACCAAATAATGTGCTACAAAACCTCGTGCCATATAAATGACAGTACCATGCTTATTTCTAATACGAGAGGTGTGGAAGCCCTAGAGAGGAAAGTCTCAAAAGTAAATTTGTTAGTAACGCTGCCATCCCAATTAGCATATCTGAAAGTTAAATTTAAATAAGAGATGAACATAGGCACTCTAAAGACTGTGCAGAAGAACGGATCACGAGATGCAATGCAGGAGTTAAACTTTTTTCATTCAAACTAAGTTCCTAGCACTACCCAGTTTTTCAATCATATCATCCCAACAAAAACCATGATAATTAAAACACAGGTTTTGGAAGCATGTATTAAAAGGAGAAGCCGACGAAAATAGAAATTCATGATCACAAGAGATCTAACTGCTCAATGAAAATCCACTGGAAATGTGTCGGGATTGGACTCTGTCAGAGCCATCAAATCTTTGATCACAATTTGCAAAAGCTCTTGTCACAGTCATAAGTAACAGGATGGGCAAGTATGATCTGTAATCAACACTTGTAGATTTAACCTTTTGCGTCCAAATATTAACACATCCAAAACCGTATTCAAATTTAGTTAATAACAGCAAAGCTTCTATCTGAAGTGTCTGGGATTCAGAATGCATGTTAAACCATATATTAAATACAGAACTTAAGCAAACTCCACATGCCAAATTATTTTGTCGTAAGATTTGCAGAGGTCTTAAAAACAGTATGTCCAGGCAGTGGTTAAGGAGGGGGAGTGAGTTACAGGCTAAAGGTTAAATCTACAAGTGTTAACTAAAAGTAATGCCCCACCCACTCTAGTAACCAAATTTATTAGAATGTGACCCTCAACTATTTCAAAATAGAGTTAATTATAACAAATCACTTACTGCTGATTCTCATTAATTATTATTTTTATATGACAGCTGTTCTATAACAGTCAATTTTCATGTAGAAGATAATACAGAAGAGATGGTACCATGGTACATTATCAGATTTGACAACATTCAATTTTCATGAATATACCCATTCCGTAAACCTCACCAAATAATCATCTTCATCGTGAGCATCAAGCTAACAATTTGGAATAACAAGAACCTAAAAATCCATGGTCCAGTCTCTTGAAATCTTTGATGCCAGCAATAGCCAATTGGCAGCTAAAAATATTTGTCAACACTATATTATCATTACTGAAGGGTATAATTAAGGCTGACACTAGTTTACTAAAAGATTCCATGGGCTTGAGAATTAGGACACATGATAAAGACAGACTAAACAATTACATATCTTTAGAAAGGATTGATGCATCCATGGTTTTCACTCTTATGTAAATATGCAAGATTTAGTCTAGTCTTCCTTGATATGGGCAGTAATTTGCTAGGCAAAATTTGTATCCCTTAAATTAACATTTGAAATATTATTTTAAAAGGACAAGAGTAATGGAAGCAAAGTCTTTGTACATTTAAGGCAAAAAAATTAACCTGAAGTGATACAGAGGCAATCTACATGTAATGTGTGTCATCCGTCATGTCCAATAAAATTCCAATATTCCGGTAGAATTAAAACAATGGAGATTAGAGCTTGTTCTCCAAAATTCCGGTAGCATTTAAAGATGTTCGAGAAAACAGAATTTGAATTACTTAAGCTGGGTTTGGACGTTTTAACATGCAAAGCTAATTTTTTACTTTTTCACTTACTTGAAAGTAACTGTAAGAGGAATCTTGATATTGGTCAAGCATTTGGTTGAAAATTATAAAGATAAAATAGGAAATAAAACCATGTACACATGAGATAGTCATGAAATATGAAATTTCATTTCCAATTCTGACACCAAATTTCTATCTTCTCTTGCCTATTCAATCAGTCACCTGAAAGTATCACGCATATTAATATTTTTCAAATCCAACCAAAATCATGTAATTTCTTGATTTTGTTGAACAACCAAACATAAACTTAGACGTGGAAACAATGAGATTAAGACCCTGCACTAAGTCCTAGGTTGAAATGTATAACAATCAAGTAAATAAGTGACAAAGACTAAAGCTCTTATGATGATAAGAATAGGAATGTAACTTTTCTATCTTTGGACATAATAAGGACCACGACATATAATAACAGGAAATCACAATCACATTTTACCACTTGAGAATTTATCATAGCAAAGTTTCTTCACCTTACACAGAACCAAGACTGCAAAGAACCGTATGTAGTAGGCTCGGGCTACTAATTAAATGTTAAAAATGTGTGAAAACTACAAATTAACGTGCATACCTCACTAATATGTTTAGATAAAGGGAATGGCTTGAGAATATGGTAATAACATTCTAGATGAGATTCTAAGGAATAGAAAAGTGTCAGTTGCTAAAGTTAAATAAAAACTGAGGATCTAGAATTTTCATGGTAAGAGATTTGGCAGAGCTGAAATTTTTTCGATGATATATGTTTTTAAGGATGTTATCCTGCCAATTAGATCATAGATCCCAGTACACAGCTAGTGCATGAGAATAATCAAGCACTTCAGGACACTAGTTTCACTTTCTCCAGTAATTCAATTGAGAGAGCAGATTTTGATATTTATAGAAAATGTCCAGCCCCTTGCATTAAACTGCTGTTGTGAAAAAAGGAAAGGTCGGCTCTATAAAAGTCAATAGTTATCCATCTAATCTATATAGAGCAATTAGGCAAGATATTTAATACAACAAGATCATAGCTTGATGTTAGTAATGTTATTTCAATCTTGGAAACTGAACACTTCCAGATCTCAATGTCTCATTAACTTGTGAAATTTCCCACAGTGTGATACTTCAATAGAAGTAAAGATGAAATTCATGAATAGAACAGTAACATGCGAGAAACTAGATAAGATAAATAAAGATAAAAATAAAAAGGAAAAGATCAGCTACAGAAGAGGGACTAGGTAAGTTCTTTAACATCTATAACAAATTTGGGTTCAAAGCTTCACGTCTTAATTGAAGAATTCTATTTCAAGTGAGTGCATAGAACAAACAGTGCATAGAACAAACAGGTAGGAAGAGTATCTTGCTCACCTTTGGCTCAGGTGAAGAAGGAAAACCATTCACAGATCGCTTGGTATTATCTTCAGAGGAACAATCTGAACACAGGAAGTGATCTAATTTCTTTGCTTGTTCAATAGTCATACCCATACAGGATGGATGAAACCTGCTCCAGAAATTATGTTCATGAAATTATTCATAATATATCCAGAACACAAAAACAACTATAATATGATACCAAACAACTTAACCAGCATAAGAATACAGCAAAAAAGTCCTCATTGTCCATTTTCAACCCTTGGAAATGGGAGCAAGCAAAAATTGATTAGTGATTGAAGAATTGAAAGAAGAAACTACCAACAAGGCAGCACAAGAAAATGCTTCTTAACATAGACCTTCATTGTCTACAACTTATCATATCCTCTTCCTCTCATACTTGGGTCAGCTATTGATTATAAGTCTACATAATGCAGCATAGAAGCTACTTAACGTTTGTGTATGGGGAAATTATAGTTTGATGGTGGAAATTAGAGATATTTAATGGATTTAAGGAAGAACAATTAGAGTTCGGGCATCAGTATATTGGCGAATCCACGCCCACTTTCAATAAATCCACGAAAAAAGATTTCAAGGACAATATAAATCAGCATGATATGGTTTCAACTTTCAAATTTCAATATCTTATCCTTCTTCCTGAAAATTCTATTTACAAGTCTTATTAAAAGAAAACAACCAGACTCGAGTAAAATCTCTAACAATAAAATCAATCTAAGAAAATCTCTAACAACAAAATTTAAATCAATAAAATCCCTAACTAAATCTGGGTCTTTATTGTCCCCATCAATTTTTCCCGACTTCAAAAAGCATCATAATCGGGTAATGGTTGTGATCGAGGAATTGATACGCGCTCATTAACTCTGAGCCAAAGTGGTGGAGGTGAAATTGGTTTCTGTAATAGACTGACTAAAATGGAAGGTGAATCTGGCAAAACACATAGATCATAAAGCATCAAATCAATCTCTGAATTAGGCCAACCTTTCCAACGAACCAAATGTCATTGGTAGTTTTATGTAGCTATCAAAACCATTTCACTATGTAACATGTCTTCTACCTCCATTCTCTATCTTCGCTCTCTAATGTTTATACAGCGGTTCTAGTGGTGGCAGTAGATAAATCGAAAAATACTGTTTATTTGCTACTACAAGCGAAAAAAAGTCTGAAATTATAATAATTACCTCGTCTTAGACTGAAAATTCCTGCATTCTTTTTTGTACATTTGCAATAAATTTGAATATTTTTTCGGTAAACACGATCTGTCAATGAATCTTCTTATGGAACTTTTGCAGGAGACATACAAGTGAAATAATGGGTTTGATAGGCATGTTTAAGGGAATATGTATTTCTGTAGGTGTCTCCTCATGAGATGTACTTGGCTGAAACTTCATGGTTGGCTTCACTAAAAAATCTCTAGAAGTATGAATAATTGGCCATCATAAACTTCTAACTCATGTTCCAATTTCAGCTCTTCATCCAATTTTCATGCCTCTTCTTCAGTCCTTGTCAGTGTTGAAAAAAACGCGCTCCGTAATGCGTTTTAACGCGTTACGGAGCGTAACGGCAGCAGTTGTGCTCCGTAACAGGGGAAAATAACGCATTGCCTCGTAACGCACGTTTTTCGTAAAAATAACGTACATTACGTTACGTTATTTCATAATGTAACGTAACGTACGTTATTTACATACTTAAAAACCTATAAAGGGACTCAGCACAGGAAACTCGCGAAGGGAAATAAAACCCTAACTCGCGATTCTCCTCCCGATTCCGATTCCGCGATTCTCCTCCGGCGTCGTTCCCGACCAAATCCTCCCCAACACCGATCATCCGCATCATCTACGAAGCTCCGATCATCCGCATCATCTCCCGGCGACTCTTTTCGAAGCAACCCATCGCCCTAACGACCTCCACCTCCGGTGACCTTTCCGGCAAAGCCCAACAACTTTTATCTTCTCCGAAGTCCCCTGCGGCTCTCCGTGAGTCCCGAGATTCGGTGAGGTTAGATTTCTTAAACCCTAGTTCATTCTCTCAATTTTTTTTCAACTGTTTAATTGATTCCATGGATGTTAGGAGAAATTCATGATTTAATTATTGTTTTACAAAATTCATGAGTAAATTAGTGCTGCCAATTTTTTTCTCCTGATTTTTTCCCTATTTTTCTGAACTGTCCCATTAATTAATTTCGGGGAATTGGGTAAAAAATATTGGAGTGTGTTAAATTTGAACTATTGACATTAGTAAGAATTCTGAGTTTGATATTGCACTATGTTATCCTTGAACATTGGTGAAAAAAAAAATTCCCCCAATTTCTCTTCACTGTTGAACTAGGGAGTGAATTTTGATTCAGTTAATAAAGGATGGGAAAGGATGTGATCATGCGAATTTTGATTTTTAATTCAGTTAAGAAAAACTAAATTAAGTATGAATCTGTGTAGAAGAAAATAAAAAAACTGAATTAAAAAAAAGGTGTGAAATTTGATTTTTAGTTCATTTAAGAATAAAAACTGAATTAAAACAGAAATACTTAATGAAAAAAAATGATTAACTTGTGTTGGGATTTGAATACATTTTATTACTTGTGTAGAAGTAATGTGTGAAAGTAATTAGATGCAATTGTTGAATCTTTTGACAATCCGCACTGAATTAAAAAACTGAATTAAAAAAAAAGTGTATTATTTTTGTAGATTAAAATTTGACAATCCGCACGAAGAATCATGGCAAAGAATATGGATCCGGCCAGAAAATGGAGAATTCACAAGGAAGGGGAGACCCCCCAATTATTTTTATTGTAAATTCTGTAATCACCACATAACTGCCGGAATCACTCGGCTTAAGCATCATTTGGCTGAGACGAGACATAAAGTGAAAATGTGTGAACGAGTCTCGCCAGATGTAAAGAAAACATGTAAAAATGCTTTAAAATCTACTGAGGTAGAAAAGAAGAAGAAAGCATCACTAAGCTGGGAAATTGGGAGAATGGGGGAACCGAACACTGAAATGGTGAGTGAAGAGCTTGAAAGCGCTGCCGGTAGCAACACTCAACCTCGAACTCTTGCAGCGATAAATAAATTTATTAATCTTGAAGCTCGTCAATCCACGTTAGAGACAGCCTTAAAGAAGGAAGCAAGAGAGGACTGTGTCAGAAAAATAAGCAGATGTATCTATGCAAATGGGCTGTCATTCAACATTTTGAATTGTCCATATTGGAAGGAGATGATCGAAGCAGTTGGAAATTTCGGATTTGGCTTGAAGCAACCATCTCTATACGAGATAAAGACGTGGGTTCTTAAGGCCGAGGTTGAGAATATTGATAAGATTAAGGAGAAACACATGGCGACTTGGGAGAAATACGGTTGTACATTGATGTCAGATGGGTGGACTGATAGGAAGAGCAAAACCTTAATAAATTTTCTTGTGAATTCACCAGAGGGGACTTTCTTTTATAAGTCCATTGATGCATCGGCTCAGTTTAAGACAGGAGATTACTTATGAGAGTGTCTTGATAAGGTAGTTGAGGATATTGGAGAGAATAATGTTGTACAAGTGATTACGGACAATCACGCTTCTTATGTCAATGCCGGCACAAAACTTATGAATTCACGAAAACGGTTTTACTGGACTCCTTGTGCGGCTCATTGTATTGATTTGATACTGGAGAATATAGGCAAGATGAAAATCTATAAGGAGACTCTTGAAACAGCAAAGGGGATCATACTATTCATATATAATCATGGCTTGATTTTGAGTTTGATGTCGACCTACACAAAGGGTAAGGAACTGCTAAGGCCGGCTATCACTCGATTTGCTACGTCATTTTTGACTCTACAGAGACTCTATAAATTAAGGCAGCTATTTGTGCGGCTCATTGTATTTATTTGATGCTGGAGGATATAGGCAAGATGAAAATCCATAAGGAGACTCTTGAAACAGCAAAGGGGATCATACAATTCATATATAATCATGGCTGGGTTTTGAGTTTGATGTGGACCTACACAAAGGGTAAGGAACTGCTAAGGCCGACTATCCCTCGATTTGCTACGTCATTTTTGACTCTACAAAGACTATAAATTAAAGCAGCCATTGAGAAAGATATTTGCTTCTGATGATTTCACAAAGAGTGCTTGGGCAAAAAAACCGAATGCACTAAAGGCAAAAAGGGCAGTGCTATCTAGTAGAAGCTTCTGGGGCCGAGTTCTCTTTTGCTTTAGCACCACACTTCCACTGGTCTATGTGCTGCAAGAGGTGGATTCAGATGTGAGGCCTTCCATGCCTTTTCTATATGAGTATCTCGACAGTTGCAAAGAGAGAATTGCTGATATCTGTGGGGACAGTAAGAGAAAGTACATGCCATACTGGAATTTGATTGATAAGAGGTGGACAGGCATGTTGCATAGGCCCCTCCATGCAGCGGCTTACTTTCTAAATCCTAAATGCTTCTACAGTGATACATTCTCCAATGTTCCTGAGGTTAGAAGAGGCCTTCGTGAATGCATGCAACGAATGATCCCCGACCTCAATAAGTATGCACAAGCTGATGTGGAGCTGGATCAATATAAACAGAAAATTGGAGAATTTGGATCCCCGCTAGCTCAAATGACTATGAATGTCCGAAGTCCTGGTATATCTTAATTCATTGTTTCTATTCTTAGGGTTCTATTGGTAGAAATATTATTAAGTTATTTTTTTTGTATTTTTAACACCAAAATTAATTATCTATTTTAGCTGCCTAGTGGGAAAGATTTGGAAAGGATATTCCAATACTCCAAAAATTTGCAATTCGAATCCTCTCTCTTACGACTAGTGCTTCTGGATGTGAACGCAATTGGAGCACTTTTGAACAAGTATGAATTTTAAAAACTTAATATATTATTTTTAAGTACTTTATTTATAATCAAACTCATATAACAATTCACAATTTTGTTAAAGGTGCATTCAAAAAAAAGATGTCGCTTGGAGCAAGAACGCCTACATTCTCTCGTGTACGTCATGTACAATATTAAGCTTAGAGAGAGAAATATTCGGAGGAAGAGAATGAATTTGGATCCAATTTTGATTGATGAGGCGACACCAGAGAATGAATGGCTAGTTGAGAGTGAACAGTCTTGTCTCCCAGAAGATCTTGGATTGCTAGATGAGCCTACTGACGACGATTCAGCTCCAAGAAAGAATGATTTCTTAGAAGTCACTGCAATTAATAGCAATCAAAATATTCTTTCATCATTTGTAGATAAGGGAGACAAGCAAGATGAAACTGAAAGCCCAGCAAAGAAACGAAGGGTCGATACTTGTAAATTATCCAATTTGAACAATTTTATATTCTTAAATAAATACTCTACTATCGTGATTTAAGTATCTAATAATATCTTAATTTGTATATTTCTTGTGTAGCACCTTCTTCGGATAAAGGAAAAGCAAGTGATAATACTTTTGATAAGACGGGGGATGATATCGATCCGGAAGATGCAAACTATATTCTAGAGGAGGATGATCTTATTATTATAGATTAGATGGAGGAAAAACAATATTTTGTTGTGTATAACTTAAAAAATTATTGTAATGTTTGCTATGAAATTTTATAATTTTTCTGTGCCTTTATATTGATTTTACAGTATTTTATATGATTTTTTAGATTTATTTACTTATTTGTGAAAATTATTAAATGCAATTTAATATTTATTTTAATTAAATAAATAGAAAATTACATAACCTACGTTAAGCGTTACGTTATTTGCTACATAACCTATCAAAAAAAAAACGTTATGTTAACGATATCGTTATTTTAAACATTGGTCCTTGTCTTAGGCTTGGGCACAGACTCTTGTTCAATTCTGGGATCCGGTGATGGAAATTGACAGGAATTCAATAAAGAATTAGAAAGGTATTGAGCTTGCCGATTATGAAATAAAAAAGTTGCAAGATACCACAATTCAGACATAATTTACAACATTTGCCCTAGTAAACTTCTCCACCCAATCTACATCGAGCATAAAGACATCTACGCTTATGTCAAATCAAAATATCGAAAGAAATCTTCAAGATGATTCTCTCCATCTTCATAACCATATTGATCATAAGAATCATAAAAAACCGATATATTAGCATACATATCACACTTAACTTGTAATAGATTAGCATTAGTATTAATGTGTCGACCACGAAATATGGATCTCATGTATAATTAACACAAATTTTGAAATTTTCAGCTCGAGAAAAGTTCAGGAAATACCCATAGATCTTAACGATTCAAATCTAGCTTGAATTGGGCTCGCATCACAAAAATATTCTTGAGGGTCTATCAAGCACTATTGGGTAGAATTTTGGACTGTAGGGCTCACCCCAACTTTGAATCGGGTCGGATCCGTCAAGGCCAAATGGACCAAAAACCCTAAAAGTTTTGGACTGTAGGGCTATCAAGCGCTATTTTGGACTGTAGGGCTCGCCCCAACTTTGAATCGGGTTGGATCCGTCAAGGCCAAATGGACCAAAAACCCTAAAAGTTCATACCCAAATTCAATAGTTTTGGATCCGATAAGACTTGTCTTTCGATGTGTATTTCTAGAGTGGAAACCAGACCCGATTCCTCTAGTCTTCAACCGATTCATTCTTTGATCCCATGCTCAGGAAACAACGACAAGACAACATTGCGAGTTGAAAGAAATACGGCCCAGTGATGTCAACGTGGAGTCGATTGAAAGTGACAATCAATCAGGGCTAGTGAGCTCCTTGAAGGAGCAAGCTCATCAAAACAGGTCTGTTCGCAGCAGAATTTCTTTGCTTTCCTTCCATTGAATTAACTTAAATTACAACGAAAGTGAACAATAGAAAAAGAAAGAACAAACGAGAGGATTTTATATCTCAATCGCTCTCTTTTACAATGATTTGTGGGATCTGTGTGGCAATGGGATCTAACTAGTAGTTCGTTTGGACGATCTGACGACGAACTCTTCTCTTGAAGATGGCGGCCGACTGTAGAACTGATCTTCTCTGGTCTTGATTCGTTCAAGGCTCTATGCGTAACTCGAACTTCTCCAAAACTCCAGAAAAAAGATCCCTAGGGCTTTCTCAAAGGGGTATTTATAGCCTTGGGATGATTTGAGAGTTTCTATCTAAATAGAGTTTGTTCTCATCAAGGATTCCAATCAAATATCTTAGTTTTGATTTAAATCTCTTGATTTTAGAATTATGATCGGACTTAATTTGGGTACTTGGATAAACCCAAATCATAATCTCAATCAATTTGAGATTCTGGTTATCTACTCACGCGGAGCTAATCGCATCAAAACGCGGAGCTAAGAAACCAAAACGCGGAGCTATTGATTAGCTCTGCGTTTTACTCAAACGCGAGGCTAAAATAGCCAAATGCGGAGCTATAGAGTTAACTCCGCGTTCTGTTGTGGAAAATCCTTTTTACTTACAAATTTTCACTGCCAACAGAACCCCCTCCAAAGTTTTCAAAATGGCTTAGAACTTGGCAAATTTTGAAATACTTTGGATCTTCAACCTGAAAACGCGGAGTTAAAATACCAAGTTTATCTTCGCGTTTTGCATACTTGCGCGGAGCTAATAGCTTCGCGTTTCAGTGAGCAACTGCACCGAATCTCGCGCCGAATACCAAGGGACGGATTTTTTCATTTAAAAAGAGTCTCTTCTTCTTCTTCCTTCACTCCATTTGAAGAATCCAAGAGCTCCAGAACGCCGGCGATCCAAGCGACCGAACAATCATCATCCGATTTCTTCGAGTTTCCTCCGATATCTCAAGATCAATGGCACCCAAGAGAACCACGACATCGCTCGCCTCCTCACCATCGGCGGCCGGCGCAAGCAGCGGCGGCAGCGGCCGAGGCAGTGGCTACAGCAACGAACAAGTCCATGCCGCGCCTATTGGAGGTAAGAATCTTCTTTTTTGGACTCTTTAGGGACCATTTAGGAGTGATTTGGCTCGATTTTATCCGGCTAATCATCTCTTTTACAGGCGAGATCGCCGTACTCAGGCCATCCGGCCTGGAAAAGAAGGCCTCTAGTCTTCTTCAACGCGGGGCTATTTTGACTAGCTGTCGCATTTTTAACGCGATGTTATGATTTTTAGCTTCGCGTTCGCAAACGCGAGGTTATCTCATTAACTGTGCGAAGTTTATTCTTAGCTTCGCGCGGAGTTATTTTCAGCTTCGCACGGAGTAATTTTTAGCTTCGCGTTTCTATACTTAGAAAATTTTCCTGAATTTCTCAAATCTTTTTCTAACTATTGATTCTTCTTTTTGCAGTGGGGTATTCAGTGGAAGCTCTCCCCCATAGGCACTATTTCAGATTTGCTGGGGTGCGGATTCGACGGCTCAATTCCGCTTCACAACTATCCTTGCTGCATACAAGCCATGCTTGAGGGAGCGTAGGGAGAAGTTAATCCGGTATCACCCTGCCACTGCACGAGAGATTATAACCGATACTGCCTTCGAGGCCACCAACCGAGAAGTACTGGAGAAGCACGCATTTTTGTTTGGGGATGCTATGGGGCAATCAGACCAGATCCTCTTTGAAGAGGAGTGCATGTGGCTCTACCAAACTGGTGACTTGCTAATGTTTCTCCCCAGCATGGAGCGCAGTTACCCTCTAGTTTATCTTCAGAGACTGGCGATGCATCGTGAGTTAGAGTGGGGGCTGAGCCAAGAGTACAATTGTGTTCCTACGGGCAAGTTGGTCGTACACGGGGCTTACCAAGATGGTCCCACAAGATGTAAGATGTATTACTGGGTTGCTTCCGGGACGAATTACTAAGAAGCACTCAGTAGGAGAGGTCCCAATTCGCGCACGAACTTTCCTAAGTGAGTTCATGGCGCAGGAAGGCCAATACCCAGCCAATGATTTCAGGATACCCGGCTGGGTCTACTCTTCTAGCAACATGTGGTGGGCCCGCCTCATCCAATACATGCTAGATTCCCATGAACCCGTTCTGAAAGAGATTGGCTTATACAAAGCCATCAGAAATGTTCAGTTTGGGATCCCTCAGAGTGCCTATCATTTCTTCGGTCTCCTAGAGATGTATAACCCGGAGTCTGGCACTTTCTTTACACCAATGGGTGAGCTGGGGTTTGCTCTCCACGAGATGTTTGAGGTGTCTGGATTATCAATGGGCGAAGTCCCCTATGAAGAGTACATCCCTACCACCGAAGAATTGAACATGCTGATGGTGAGGGACGAGCGTATCTACGCCACCTACTGGGAGATGATGTGCCATTATCGCATCTGCGCCGACATGGCAGGTGTGCGTAATCAGGGTATCGGCCACAAGAAGTGGGCTGATTACCTTTGCGCCAACTTGAACTCCAAAGAGAGTTCGGCAACAGTTCATGGCTATGCTCCTGTCGACGTTAAAGAGATTGATCGCCGCATTGCCAAGACACGCACTATATTTTATACTGCTGAATCCAACGAAGGTGGATTCAGTCCTAGCACCATCTTCAAGAGTTTCTACTACCAAGCTCAATTCCCAGTATCCAATAAAGGTCTTATTGCTGGGTTCTTGATGCTGTGGTTGAAAAGATGCGTCGTGCCGTCATTGCCAAAAGAGGCGATTGCAATGAACGTGGTATACCCAGCGGTTCTGCTCGCATACGGCCGACTTTTTGGGCTCCTTCCCGCTATGGTGTGCAACCTACAGAGTGGACTACGAGCGCCCTATAATGGTTTTATTCCTGCCGACAAGGGAAAAGGGAAAGGAAAAGGCAAGTCAAAGGAGACTGCCAAGGCGAAGACTCCAAACCCCAGGATGGAGATGCCTTATACCTACTTGATGGTGTGGCTTGTCATGCACTGCCCCTCTTTGATGAGTGCAGCTGAACGCCCTCCAGCTGACAAGCCATTCCTTGTGGAGCTATAGAACGCTTCTCATGGAAGAGTCACTATATGTCTCAAATCCGGAAGACACTCCGCCATCACCAAAATTATGAGATCTTCCGATGCTTCCCCGACTTCCCTGGTGGAGAATACGGGTCGAAGTTCAAGGATATTGCGGGCGCAGATAATTTCACTATCTTATCCACAGGAGCGTTATGGTGGCTCCTTAATATTCGCCCGGGGCATTTAGTGTATCGCCAAGACACCGTGTGTCATATTGAACCGTACACCCCGAGCCGCTTCGCTCGTCAGTTTGGGTACTCTCAACTTTATGTGGGTAACCCAAACAAAAAGCTGGCCTATGAGGGAAATTTGTACGAGGGCGCCCGCGGCTGGTTCCATTTTGTAGCTGGTGGAACCGGGGCTGAATTCGTCCTGCCTCAGAAGTCGCCAGAGCTGGCCATGACTCTTAGCTTCTGCACGTGATACAGCGTTGCCAATGCTGACGTGCCCAACTTTTCCATCAACCGGAGTTGTTGCAAAGAAATAGAAGCATTTTACTCTAGCTGCAAAGGTGCTAAAAGAGTAAGAGTAAAAGGAATAGATGAGTTCCTTGGCGTGGCGGCTGACCTGTCAGACGTTGGCGATTCTGATGCGATGATGGTGACGATGATGACGCTGATGTTGGAGGTGCTCCCCAACCCATGGTCACTCGTTCCCGGAGTCCGACCGTCAAACGCCGCTGAGCCCCGAGAGAAGGACCGGCCAAGAAGAAGAAGAAGTTGGCTCCGGGGACCCTATTAGTCCCTCAAGAGGCAGCAGCCAAGTTTGCTTCAGACTTGCTGGCCTCAACTCTGCCCTCTAGGCCGGTAGAGGAGAGTATGCCCTGTGAAGCTCCCCACGCTCCTGACGTTGCGGTTCGCCTGCCGACTCAAGAATCGGCAGAGTACACTACGACGCAACTCTTGGGCGGCGAGACGCGTGTGCTTTTAGAGACAACGACGGCTCCTCCTTTAAGTCCAACCACAGGACTTGTATTCCCTGGTATGGTTCTTTTAAATTTTATATTCTATTTTCTGTTCCTTTTTTCTATATTATATGTAACACTTCTTTTTTGCTTTTCTGAGATGCAAGTAGTCAACTCCACTCTCCTATACATTCAACTACCAGGGTGGAATCCGAAGAGCTGTGGCACCACCGGCTCAGTAAGTGGTCTGGGTAGTTCGGCGGAGGAGTTTGGCGTGGATTATTTCACGCTAGCTCCTCTCTCTGTTCCTATTTCAGTTTCCCCAATTGATGAGCTCGAGAGTGATAATAGGACAGAGGTCGTTGTTGCGGCCGCAGCAAGAGAGGCTACCCCGTCCCCAAGTCTGCCATCTCCAACACCCAGGGTCTGTTCCGAAGAAACCTTTCCAGTGGTTGTTGGTGTGCCCTCTGCTCCTCAGCCAACAGTATTAACGCCTTCCACCATTATGGCTGTTGAGACACCAGTGACTCATCCAGCTCCAAGTCATCTGCCAACAGGAGACGAAGAAAACTTGAAGTTCTCATTCGAAGCCATTTCTGCCATAGGGGGAGCTTCGGGTGAAGACACTACATCGTCTGTCCCGGCTGGCGGTGCTACTCGAATGATCTGTACCAGCGAAAACTCGCTTCGGGTTCCCAGTTCTGCCAAGTCCATATTGGCTTTACTGGCCCCGCATGTCATGAATCTGGTTCAGGGACGGGCTTCTTCTTCCTCGACTCCAACGGACGCCACTCCTCCCCCAGCGATATCTTCCTTAGCGCTGCCTGCTTTAAATACAGACACTGTGGACCCTCTTGAAGAATTCTTCAACCACAGTGTTAATGACTTTATGCGGTTGCTAAGGAGATGTATTGGGATGATCCTGGACGGAAGAGATTTCTTTGATCTTGGACGTCCAATGTTGTCCAGCTATCTGGATAACATTGAAAGGATTGAGGGACGTAACCGAGCAGCTCCTTACCGGGCCCGCCATGAAGCTTTAGAAGAGCAGGTGAATACGCTAAACACAGTTCATCAAGCGGATGTGGAAGCGATCACTGAAATAGAGTTGGCGCGGCTACGGGCAGAGTTAGCAGCTCGTCAAGAGGAAGAGGCGACAGGAAGAAGGATGTTCGCGGGAGTTGGCAGAACTACAAGCCAATCAGGAGTCCATTCTCAGGGGGTTGGAGATGGTGGACTTCGAAATTGAAGGGAGCCAGGCCGCCATTCTTAGAGCCAGAGAGACTATCGCTAAGGCTCGGACTATTCTAGAAGCCAGCGAGTCTCGGCTAGGGGAATCCGTTAAGAAACGGGAAGAGCTGATCCTTCAACAAGGACAGCTCGAGCAGGAGGGCATAATAAGGAGCCGCGCTATCGAAGAGTCTTGTCAGCGGTTGACCCAGCAACTCGCAATAAATGACGATAATTTGCACCGGCAAGCTCAACACTCCGTGGAGGAGTCTCGCCGTCGAGTCATCGATGAGATGACGAATAAGTTGAAGATTCTGGGAGATCCATAACTCTCTTTCATTCTATTCTTTATTCTTTATTCTTTTTTTAATAAGAACTTGTAATAGAAGAAAGAACTTAATGATTCTTTGGATTCTTTTGTAACTTTATTCTTTTAATTTACGAATAAAGATAACTCTTTTGATTCTTTTATCTGTTGGCTTCAAAAAATTTTGCTTGCACAACAAATAACTTGTTATCAAAATAATTCATTGTTTTGGTAAAACAATCCAAGGCTCATCTGCGTATCTTAGACCGTTAATACCGACCGAGTTACAATTATTAACCTCGGTAAAGCCCATTGAATAGAGCTAAATAGTAGTTTGGTGAAAATGTTCAAACACTTACACCAAGATGATCGGGTCAGGATCATTAACTTAAACAGAGGCGCCTAATCGCACATGCCTTAGTTTGATGGAGGCAATTCAAGGCTCTGATGCGTAACTTGAACTGCACATACCAAGATGATCGGGTCAGGATCACTAGATTTCGGCAGAGGCGCCTAATTGCACATGCCTAGAGTCTGATTGAGGCAATTCAAGGCTCTGATGCGTAACTTGAACTGCACATACCAAGATGATTGGATCAGGATCACCAAATTTCGGCAGAGGCGCCTAATTGCACATGCCTAGAGTTTGATTGAGGCAATTCAAGGCTCTGATGCGTAACTTGAACTGCACGTACCAAGATAATTGGGTCAGGATCACCAGATTTCGGCAGAGGCGCCTAATTGCACATGCCTAGAGTTTGATTGGAGGCGGTTCAAGACTCTCATGCGTAACTTGAACTGCGCATACCAAGATGATCAGGTCAGGATCACCAGATTTCGGCAGAGGCGTCTAATTGCACATGCCTAGTCCAAGTGCTCATGTGCGTAACTTGAACTGATGGATGGTTATACTCCTAGGAATCTGAACCAGATGTGACAGTTACCCTATCATCATTCTGGTTTATTTTAGGCATAGTATTTCTTCAGAAATTTGCCGTTGACCGGCATCATCATCCTATCGCCATTCTGGTTCATTAAGCGATAGGCTCCACTAGAGTATACCGTCTCCACAATAAACGATCCTTCCCACTTGGGTTCAAATTTACCCTTAGTCTTGTGGGTTAGAATCATTGGCCTTTTAATAGCCAGAACCAAGTCTCCTTATTTAAAGGTCCTTGATTTAACGTTCTTATTGAACGTTTGCGAGATTCGGGCTTGATACAACTCAATTTGTTGTTGAGCCCTGAGACGTTTTTCATCTAACGCCTCTAGTTCTTGCAATCTTTGTTGATGGCGCTCTTCTGTCGTCATCTTTGTGGCTAAGGCCACTCTTAACGATGGTATCTGGATTTCGAGAGGCAAGACGGCCTCACTTCTATAAACCAAGGAGAACGGGGTAGCTTTTGTTGGGGTGCGAATGATGGTGCGATAAGCCCACAAGCACTCCCCTAGCTTTTCATCCCGGTCTCGTTTGTTGGAAGAGACAAACTTTCGAAGGAGTTTAATGATCGTCTTGTTGAAAGCTTCGGCTAATCCATTTGCCGCGGGGTTATATGGCGTTGAAGCAATATCTTTGATTCTGAACTTATCACAGAATCTTGAGAACCCCTGGCTGATGAATTGCGGTCCATTATCATGAATGATCTTTCGGGGGACGCCAAAACGGTAAATGACATGATGCTTAATGAATTTAATCACATCTGTCGTTTTCACCTCTCTCATGGGCACGGCTTCGGCCCATTTTGAAACATAATCGGTTATTGTAAGAATAAACCAATGTCCTCTGGATGACGGGGGAGTTATTGGCCCCACAATATCCATTCCCCATGCTTCAAATGGCCAACTAGCAACAGTATTGTGCAAGTATTCTGGGGGTTGATGGATAAAGTTAGCATGTACCTGACACGCACGGCACCGTTTAGCGTATGCCATTGCCTCTGTAATCATCTTCGGCCAATAGTATCCTAGCCTTCTTATGCGGTCTCCGAGTTTTGGACCGGGCTGATGAGCTCCACACACTCCATTATGTGTTTATCTCAGCACTTCATCTGCTTCTGCTTTTGATATGCAGCGTAGCAGGAAACCATCACTTGACTTTCTATATAAAGTTTGAACCGTACGATCAAAGTAAAATCTCGGGGCCTTCCTCTTTATCGAGGCGGTTTCCTTTGGATCCTCTGGTAGTATCCCATATAGGGCGTAATCTATAAATGGAAATCGCCAATCACGGGGTTCCAGAATTAAACCTGTCTGACACACCTCTTTGGTTTGAAATACCGTATCTGGGTGGAGAAGTTCTCTGCTACCAATAGTGATACTTTTAGCCTTACCCGGCGGGATCGCCAATGTTGCAGCTAGTGCAGCAAGAGCATCTGCATAGACATTCTCATTCCGAGATATATGATAGATATAAAACCGTTCAAAATATCCTGCTAGCTCAATGGCTAGCTGATGATAAGGGATGAGGGCTTCATGTCTGACTTCATACTCACCCGTCATTTGGTTGACGATGAGCTTAGAGTCTCCATATGCCTCTAAATAGTTCACCCCCAGTTGCAGAGCTATTTTTAAGCCGATAATGAGTGCGTTGTATTCCGCCACATTATTCGTGCACGGTTCTGTTAATGAGTAATCGTTAGGCAGTATGTGTTTATGTGGGGATATCAGCACAACCCCCACTCCAGCAGCAGATCGTCTGGCAGCACCATCAAAGAACATCTGTCATGGTTGTTCTTGGTAATTGTGTTCACCTCCAACGTCTGTTTAGAGTTAGACCAAATTGGATGGTCTGCAAGGAAATCGGCGATCGCCTGTCCCTTCATTGCCTTTTGAGGAACGAAGTGTATATCATACGGCGATAGCAATAATGCCCATTTTGCCAATCGGCCGTTTAAGGATCCGGTTTTGTCATCAGGATTTTCAAAGGGTTAACCCGTGATATGACATGAATTGTTTGCCCTGAAAGGTAGTATCGCATTTTCTGAACAGCGAACACTAGGGCTAAACATTCTTTTTCAATCGGGATATACCGACGCTCGGCCCCGATCATTGTTCTGCTTAAGTAATAAATGGCGTGTTCATGGTCGTGCTCATTATACTGAGCAAGTAATGCTCCTAAAGTATCATCAATGGCTCTTAAGTATATAAGGAATGGCTGCCCAGGGACCGGTGCCATAAGAACAGGAGGTTTCGTGAGATATTTTTTGAGATTGTCAAATGCCTGTTGACATGCCTCATCCCATACGAAAGTAACCCCCTTTTTCATAAGTTTGGAGAATGGCTGGCATCGTCCAGATAGGTTAGAAATAAAGTGCCGGATATAGACGAGCTTTCCTTGTAACCCCCTTAACTCTTTAAGATTGCGAAGAGGCGGCATCTCGTTGCTCGCTTTTACTTTCTCAGGATCAAGAAAAATTTCTTTTGAGGTGACTACGAATCCAAGGAATTTCCCGCTGGACACCCCCATGAAAGACTTAGCGGGATTCATTTTCAAGTGATGTTTTCGCATAAGGTTGAAGACTGTCCTTAAGTCATGCAAATGATCTTCTTTGTTCTTGCTTTTGACCGCCAAATCATCTACGTAACACTCTACCGTTTTGCGCAGGTGTTCTTTGAATATGACGCTCATCGCACGTTGGTAAGTGGCACCGGCATTCTTTAATCCGAAAGGCATTACCGTATAACAGTATACCCCCAGCGGCGTTCTGAAAGCTGTATGTTTTTCATCATCCGGGTGCATTTTAATTTGATTATAACCTGAGAAGCCATCTATAAAGGGCATCCTCTCATAACCGCAGATGTTATCAATCATCATATCGGTGATTGGGAGTGGAAATTCATCCTTTAGGCATGCGGCATTTAGATCACGAAAATCGATGCATATCCTGATTTTATCGTTCTTCTTACGAACCGGCACTATGTTAGTCACCCAATCAGGATGTTGCTCTTCACGGATGAATATGGATTTTATAAGCTTGTTGACCTCAGCAACTATTGCCTCCATCAACTCCGGTCGAAAACGTATTTGCTGTTGCTTTACTGACTTGGCATCTTCTTTGATATTTAACCGGTGTGTGGCAATCTGAGGATCAAGACCGGGCATGTCTTCATAGCTCCATGCGAACACATCTATATACTCCTTGATAAGAGATATAAGTTCCTCCTTTTTTAAGGGAGTTAACGTGTCGCTTATGAAGATGGATTTCGGATTCTCGTCCGTTCCCATGTTGACTTGTACCAATTTATCTTCTGTGGTCGGGTCACGCTGTTCAAAGCGGACATCCCAAAGAGTGTCCATGTGTCTAGCCCAGGAATCATCTTGAACGTCAATTGGTTCCTCGTCACTTTCTGGTGCGGCTGAAACCATATTTACCGTTAAAGATTGAAACCAAGCGCCGGTACTTTGATCCGAGTCATGGTCAAGTGGATGTAAGTCCTCATTGGTCGAAGAGCTTTCTTCGTATTTGTGAGGTGATGAGGAAGGAGTAGACACATAGCCTAACCCCCTACGAGTCTTTTGGTAATAGTCTGGGCTCTTTCCTCTCGGTCTAAACGAAGGTACGAGATTTCGTCGCCCTTTTCCAAAGTTTAATCCCGGTTTCAGGGTAAAATTATAACCCATATTTTCCATCATTTATCGGGATTTCTGTTCATATAAGTAAAATTGAGGTGATGATTGTTCATCACTTTCACTGGTTTATCTTTGTCGAGGTGACGTAATTACTTTGCCGAACATGATCGGCCTTTGGGACCCCTGTCGAGGAGGCACTTCAAAGAAGTGACCTTGTCCCTTAGTTATTTTTTATTGAGAGAGGAGGGATGCTTGAGTGGCAAATGGCATGCCGCCAGAACTTCAAGTTCGGACAGGCCATCCACTTCGGTGTAAGTACAAGAAGGTTCAGACTCTGTAGCTACAGCAGGCTCGTAGACTAACTTTATATTTTCATTGATAATCCACTCATTCTCTACTACATCTACATTATTGTCAAAATTCAAATTAAAATCCATGTGATGATTGATTTCATAATCACCCCCATCGTTATCTTTGGGAGGCTCGTATTCAGTATCCGCATCGTTGCCGCTTTCGTCAAGCTTTTGAGGCTTACTGAGGTTGTCGTTGGAGACTTCGTGGGCTAGCTTGTAGAGCATAGCATCCGTGAAGTAGTTTTCCAGCCCTTTAAAAAGTTGCCTATCTGCAACTAAAGTCCAGACTTCTCCTTGTTCATCACAGTATTTCATACACTAGTGGAGAGTCGACGGGACTATCATATAGACGTGGATCCAAGGGCGTCCCAGTAAAATGTTGTAGGAAGTGTCTGCGTCAATGACGTAGCATGTGACCTCCGTCCTCAAATCTCCGATTTGACATCGGAGTCGGATCTTTCCAAGGGGACAGCTATCATTGGCATTAAACCCATATATTGTATTAGTTGGTGTCAGGCGATGGGGAGAAATCCCCAATAACTGCATAAACCTTCTGGGAATGACGCTTAGTGCAGACCCTGAATCAATCTGGATGCGAACCACCTTCGTGGATCCGACATACCCGGTAAAATATAAAGGCCTGTTGTGCTTTATATTTCTTACCTGCATATCCTCTAGAGAGAGTAATCCGTGGGACCTGCCTCCTCACTTGATGACAGCGGGGGCAAGAGTCCTGTTCTTGATCAGCCGGCTCGACAATCTGAGCTAGGAATGACTCAGAGTCTGCCAGGGCTTCTCTCAACGCCTCGCGAGTTGATTTCGATAATCGTAACAACTCGTACAGCGCGACTCGAGCTGGAATATTAGTCAGCTGAGCTATTATATCAAATTTGAAGGTAGCGTCCTTGACTCCATCTTTTTCAGGATTTTTCTGGAAACGAAACCCTTTCTGCTTTGCAGGCTTTGCGAGTTCTTCGTATATACCTTTCGGGTCTACTCTGGTGTAGTCCTTAAGATATGTTTTACCCGATCGAGTGCCGGAAGGGCCCGCCCCATCTTGATGAGTGGCCATAGCTTCGGGCTCCTCTTCAAAGTCTGTAAGTGCCCCTGCAATTATGTATTCATCTTTTATTTTCGCGGAAATAGCATTGCTAGTCTGCTTTTTCCTTTGACCCCCTGCAGTAGTCCACTGTTCATCCTGTAGTAAATCAGGGTGGACCCACATGACTTCCCCCTTTTGAGTTGTTACGGGGACAAGTCCTTCTTGTGCTTTATTATACGGGTCATGGTTTTTCGTAACCAGCTTCCCCTTCAGTATTGGGGTCACTCCTGCAGGGAACTCATGGGTTCCAACTATTAGGGTTGCCATATTGGCAGTGACTTTCTTTTGTTCCTCTTTAAGCGTCAGAACTCCAGCTTCTATCAGTGCTTGGATTCTGTTCTTTAGAGGGTAACAATCCCTAGTAGGGTGTCCCACATTCCGGTGGTAGAGACAATAGTTGAGGTCGTTGGTCTTACCAGCGTCCTCCGGTTTCCTAATCTCCGGAAGTTTCAATATTCCCTTCTTAAGGAGTAGATGAAAAAGTGTGGGCGTTTGCTCTGCCTTGAAGGTATAGGTCCTCTCTTGCTGGGGCCTATTTTGTCTTACGCCCTTCTGATTTTGGGGCTTTGGGTTCGGAGGACTTGTCTTTCGTGGAGCTGCCTTTGACGCCATCGCCGCTTTCCCTTTATTCTTATTATTATTTTTGGTATACGGCCTATTATTTCCGGTATTTCTTGATCCACGAGACTCTTCAACTCGACGGATCAAGTTCTCGGCTTGCTCTCCTTGTTTGAGCAAATCCCTCCATGTCTTAAGACTCTACGGCCCCCATTTTTAGGAGCACGTTAGTCTTAAGATTATGTCGACATGTCTCTACCAGAGTTTCCTGGACCATTCCGTGTTTGCAATGCACGGACTTCTCCCGGAACCTTTCTATGAAGTCTTTTATTGTTTCTTGTTTTCCTTGTTTAGTTGTAAGGAGGGAATGAACCGTAATTTCAGTATCATCCTCAAAGAAACGTGAGAGAAATAATTTTTCAACATCAAACCAGATATTAATAGTACCTGGGGGCAGCTGCATAAACCAAGTGAAGGCAGGCCCTCGCAAGGTACTTACAAATACCTTGGTCATTACTGGGTCATTGCCCATTAAATATCCTGCCTGGGACAAAAAGTAATAAATATGTTGACTGGGAGACCCTTTCCCGTCATACGGCTCCAATTTGAGCGGTTTATATTTCTAAGAGTATGGTACCATATCCCATTCAGGCGGATATGGTCTCGAAACCCCTGATTCTTTCAACTCCTTGTGCATTAGCGCTTCGAGTTGACTTTGTAACTTCTCTATTTTCTCTTCATGTGGGTCATGAAAAGTATATTTGTCCTCGTCCTCATGTATTGAGTGAGTTTTTTCTTCCTTATCTTCCTCGTTCAGTTTGTTGAACGAGGTTTCTTTTTCCTTCTTAGCGTTATCCTCAACAATCTTCAGAGTATTTTCGACTACTTTCGAGAGCATCATTTTAAGATCTTCAATTGTCTTTTGTTGCTCCCGAATCATCCTTTCTTGGGCTTTAAATCTTTGATCGATGTCGTCAGATTTATCCGCCATATGTGATGCTGACTTTTGTAGCCGAAATGATGCAGAGGAACGAGGTGAAGCTATAGCCGAGTTATCGCTGTCGTCGTCATAAGAACTTTTTACAAGTTTCTTATAGTTTCGAGGTGGGACAGCTCCTGATTTCAGTCGGATAAAGTGATGAGGTTCTTCATCACTTGATTCTGAGTTATCATCTCTTTCAATGACTTTCTTACCCTTGCCGACCATGTTGGAAGTTACAACTCTCCATTCTTCTCGGAAAGTAACCTTTGTTTTCTTAGCAGGGTTTCTGTCTGACTTATTTAATCGGTCAAACACCGATACCCTGTTCTTGCTGCAGCAGCAATTATCGATTACAGCGGATACCGCTGTCATAAGCTGTTGACAGTGACAAGTTGGTTCAGGTTGAACTTGTTCTATACTTCTCTTCTTGGTTAAGTACTCCCTGAGGTCGGTGACTTTAGTCATGGAGTTGTGGGGCCCACTCTTCTGCTGAGAGGGTCTAGGGGCCCACTGAAATTTCTTGGGATCTCTGGAGTCCAATTCTGATCCACTGGAGTGATGATCAATCCTGATTTTGTATTCAGGTTGATTTTCGCGGAGCTGAGAGATAGCTTCGCGTTTTGGAACGCGGAGCTGAGAAATAGCTCTGCATTTTGCTATGCTAGCCTCGCGTTTTACGCTGGCTTGGCGTTCCTTCAGAAATTTATCTTCTGGAATTTTAGCCCCGCGTAGAAGAAAATTCTTGCACGCTGGCTTACTCTTGCGATTAACGCAAGTCACAACTTTGCGTCTAGCGCGATTTTTGCGATTAACGACAATTTGCCAATTATCTTCACGATTTACGCGGAGCTGAGAATTCTTGTGTTTATCGCAAGTACTACTGGCTTCGCGTTTATCGCTAAGCTCAGTATTAGCCTCGTGTGGAGAATCACACACTGGCTGTAAGGAAATTTTATCCTCGCGTTTATCGCGAGTGTCAAAAATCTTGCATTTATCGCTAGTACTGGTTTCGCGTTTATCGCTAAACCCAGTAATAGCCTCGCGTGGAGAATCACATGCTGGCTTTAAAGAAGTTTGATTCTCCCCTTTATCGCGAGTGTCAAAAATCTTGCGTTTATCGCAAGTTGAACTGGCTTCGCGTTTATCGCTAAGTCTAGTAATAGCCTCGCGTGGAGAATCACATGCTGGCTTTAGGGAAGTTTTATCCTTGCGTTTATCGCGAGTGTCAAAAATCTTGCGTTTATCGCAAGTTGAACTGGCTTCGCGTTTATCGCTAAGTCCAGTAATAGCCTCGCGTGGAGAATCACACGCTGGCTTTAGGGAAGTTTTATCCTCGCGTTTATCGCGAGTGTCAAAAATCTTGCGTTTATCGCAAGTTGAACTGGCTTCGCGTTTATCGCTAAGTCCAGTAATAGCCTCGCGTGGAGAATCACACGCTGGCTTTAGGGAAGTTTTATCCTCGCGTTTATCGCGAGTGTCAAAAATCTTGCGTTTATCGCAAGTTGAACTGGCTTCACGTTTATCCCTAAGTCCAGTAATAGCCTCGCGTGGAGAATCACACGCTGGCTTTAGGGAAGTTTTATTCTCGCGTATATCGCGAGTGTCAAAAATCTTGCGTTTATCGCAAGTTGAACTGGCTTCGCGTTTATCGCTAAGTCCAGTAATAGCCTCGCATGGAGAATCACACGCTGGCTTGTCCTTGCGATTAACGCAAGTTGTAGCTTATGTTGTAAGTTGTAACTTCCACTAAAGATATTAAAAATCTTCTTTGTTTTCCTTTTATTCTTCCAATTTGCTTCTCTTCCTCTAAAAAAAAAAATCCCGTCCGACTAACTTAAACATGAGTCCAGGCAACTGAGGTACTAATCAGGCCTCTAGAAGCTATTCAGGCACTCTGTTTGAAGCAAATATGAAAGGTGTGCGTCTGGACAGAGGAATGGAGTCAATCAGTAATGTCCTTCCCTCAAATTAAACAAACCAACAGCTTTCTTTCAGGCCTATCCATTTTCTTCTGATTGTGCTTTCCATTTCTGAATTGTAGGTTTCATGTCAGATTTTTAATGATTGCATTTTAATTATGAATAATGAATACCTGCAAGGATAGATGTTACCTCAACTACACTGGCATTCAATTATCAAGGTAACAGTTGTCTTGAGCTCCGTGAATCAGAACCAAGTAATACTTGTGTTCGTAGATGTACATGATACAAGCAACAAGTTTTTGAAATTAGACTAATTGATTGTGTTAGATACCATTCCATTAAATATAGATGTAAGGGGGAAAAATAGTGATTAAAAAAACTATAAAAAAAAATGGCCTGCACGTTCAGGTTTCAACATGTAGTGCTTTGAAATCGCTGTTTCCATTTTTGAAAGTCCAGTTGCTGTATGTTCCAAGGTGTTGAGACACTTAACAAGGAGTTGAGACACTTAAGGAAACCATTGCGGGCACATTGCAGGAAAGTCGCAAAAAATGACAGATGAAGTAGCCCGATACTCAAAATGAATAGATCAATCACTTTGGCAAGAGGATGTTGATGGTGTGACAACCTTAGTGAATAGTGATTTAGTTTGTTAACAATATAATACGAAGGCAGGCAAGTTCAAAACAACATAGATGTGTGTGTATGTTGACGTGCAAAGGTTTAGGTGGCAAAAATGAGATACGGAGTTCAATCTTCATTTACTTTTATTCTAGAGTGTTATAGAGTGTTTAACATAAATGTAATCTTTACGAAGACCAACTTACATGACGAGAATGTTGATTGTTCAATTTATTTTGGGACTGAAGTAATAGCTTGGAGTATCCCATTCTTATCAAATTTGTTAATGTTCAAATTAATTGAACTCTATATAGGTCACAGCATCAGTTAAAATCTGATACTTACTTAGAGAATGAAAAGTATGATTTACATTATAAGTTTTTTTAGGTAACATAAAGAGTTGTAGAAAGAGCTAGATTTCAGTAAGATCAAATTCCCATTCCAAAGAGGAAAACCTTGTACTGGTTAGTCTGCAGATTATTGAATGAACCACATGAACATATTAGTCATTTTTAACATAATAAGGTTCCTTTTTCAGTCAGTTAGTTCACGATAACTTTGATTTGAGTTACCTTATCTTATTCATATGAAGCCTAAAAAAGGGGTACAGATAAATGAATTAAGGACAGATGTTTGGAGAAAATAGAGCCTTTTGGAAGAATCCGATACCTGTTTTCTCTCAACTTTTCCTTCCTATCATCTCTATGCTTCTTCTAGCTACAGATATGGACAGCACTTAATTCTTCTAGATAACCTACACTTTCTTCTTTATTTCATTGATTTTTTCCTCTTCTACTTTTGAAGACAACAATTAAAATCCAGAAAACTTTGTTTGAGCTGACAGCTCTAAATCCCTTTAGTGCGATTTAACCTAGACCTACATCAAAAGAAGAAAGTGCAATTGAACAAAACTATTGGCACGATAAAAGGCTGGACTGCATCAAATAAAAATGAGCTTCATTGATGATCTGGACCGACATCACTAAATTTCTAAAATAACATCCGAACTATTGAGAAAAATGATACTGCAACTATCACACAAACAATTTTATGTTATTCTTAATTATCCAAAACCTTACCACCACCATGGGGTGTAGAATGGGTTTTGAGATATGAGACGCAAAGGATCCCATCGAACAAAATTTTATGTTGTCTAATTTTTTGTCACTAATAATTGCTCACTGCTGATAAGAACTACGGCTACATGATACCTTAAAAGATTTAGCCTTGAGAAATGCACGTGCAAGTCTGTAATAGAGCTAAGAGACAAGTGGGTGGTCTATAACATAAAAACACATGTTCCGCTAACTACATGGTAAAGGTTTTGTTGTCACTGGACACTTGCAAGTTGAAATGCAAAGAGATGAACGTAAAAGAAAGCAGAGTACTTCAAAGACCAAGTATCAAAGAATGTTGCTGGAAGCTACTTGACAATGTAGATCATATCCTTGACCCTCATACACTGCCTTGCAAAAGCATTGGGGTTTCATGAGTCACAGCCCTCATAATTTTACTAAAATTAAGTAAATATAACCTTCATTAAGGTGTCCCTGGTTAAGCTTGGACTAGTAGGCAGAGGCAGAATAGTGCTCATGAGCTAACACAGCATGTCTAGAATGCTTTATAAGAACAAATTCCCAAAGTATTGACCAGTGTAAGCTTGTAGTCAGCCTACAGTTGTCCCCTACCTCAACTAAAATCAGAAATGATGAAATAATAAAAGAATAACATATTGGTATACAATATAGAAAATTCAAAAAGAATAGGAGTTTAATTAGTAAAGAAAATATGTTTCCTCCTATAAAATCTTAATTGTCAACTCCAATGAATTGTAGAAACAGAATATTGCATTAATAGTTGCCAAACAACCGCACCCTTCTCTATCAACACAAAAAAAAAAAATGTAAAATGTACTTACGAATACGAAATTAAAGAAAGTGCCAACATGACAATTTAAGCTGCTTGCTAACCAAATTAGTATCAGATACACACAAAGAACATTGGTGCATTTCCATTCTCAACATCAAAAAGGAACGGCAACTAACAAGTAAGGCCCTGTTTGGACAAACAGTTATGTTATCCTACCTCCACCTTTTCAGAGGTACGATGACTTAAAGTCCAAAATCCTATCTTTGGCTTGTTTGGAATAAATTTTAGAGCTAGGATACAACAAGAACAACTAAGCCTTTTATCCCAAGTACTTGGAGTAGACTACATGAACCAAACAAGAATCACACTGGATCAGCCACATGAATGATCCTTCTCCACTCATTCTGATCGAATAATATGTCTTCTTTAAGCCTCTAGCATTCATATCTTTTCGTATCATCTCCATCCATATTTTCTTCGGTAGTTCTTTCGTTCTTTTAACTTGTTCTACGTTGATAAACTTCACTTGTTGAACTAGTTCTAATTGGTACATCTATAGCCTATGTTGCATATGAACAAATTATCATAAGTAATTTTCTCGCATTTTCTCTTCGATGGGAGTTGTGCCTACATTAACATGAATATCCTCATTTCTCACTTTTTCTCTTCTAGTGTTACAGCACATCCATCGAAACATGCACATCTCTGTTACACTTTTATGTGAATGACGTCTCTTTATATCCCAGCATTTTGTACCATATAGCAAAGCTAGCCTAGTGACAGTCATGTAAAATATTTTCCTTCAACCTTAATGGAATGTTACGATCACATAAAACTCATGTTGCAATCCTCCATTTCAATCAACGAGCTTGGATCCTATGATTGACGTCACTATCGATCTCTCTATTATTTTAAATAATAAAACTCAAGTACTTAAATTGATTGCTCATTTGTATATCTCGCTCATCTAGTATCCCATTATTATAGTTTGGATCCTTTGTTTACTAACATATGCACTCCATGTAATCTATTTTGGACCTACTTAAGTTAAAACTTTTAGATTCTAATGTTTGCCTCCATAATTCCAACTCGGCATTTATCCAAGTTCTCGTCTCATCGACTAACACAATATTCTCAGCAAATAGCATATATCTTATCTTGAATAGCTCTAGTAAACCATACGTTACTTTGGCAAATATCCTTAATGGAATCCAATTGTGATTGAAAAAAATACTTATTAGGTCACTAAAATTGCTGACATTTGCTATTATTGCACCATACATGTCCTTAATTATATCACTGTACTTGATGGAGACTGCCTTCTTCATCAATTGTCTACCATAGCACCTCTATTGGTACCTTATCATAGGTTTTTTCTAAATCAATAAAAACTATATATAAATCTCTACTTCTCTCTTAAAACCACTATATAAGTTGATAAAACAAATGGATAGGTTATATTATTGATCACCCCGACATGAACCCAAACTAGTTCTCTGATACCCTAATAGTCTACCTTAACCTATGTTCAGTTACTCTTTTCTAGAATTTTATTGTGTGACATATGAGTTTTAATCCGTGGTAGTTAAAATATAATGAATATCACCCTTATTCTTATATAAAGGTATTATGGTACTCTTACTCTATTTATTTGGTATCTTTTTAATTTGCAAAATATTATTAAAGAGGTCTATCAGCCACCTCACATCCGTCTCTCTTAGATTTATCTCAATAGGAATCTCAACTAGAATAGCAGTTTTTCTTTATTTCATTCTCTTCAAAATCTTTTTTACTTCAGATTATTTAATTTTATTTATATCATCAAAATAAATAGTAAGATCTTCCAAATCTTAAATAAAATTATCGTTCTACCATCTTTCAAAATAATCTCTCTATTTTTCTTTAATCTTTTCGTCTCGAACTAGAACCATCCGATTCTCATGTTTAACACAATTTACAATACATAAATTTTAGAATTAGGATAACCTAGTTATATCAACTACAAAGTTGAGATAACTCAGAACAAGAGTGGAGCTATAAAACTTCAGTCCACCCTGTATTACATCATAGCTCCATTATTTTCTAAGCCAAACAAATCATACAATTGAACTTTAGAGAAGCAGGCTTAGAACTTGAAAAAATTGGAGTTTGCATAACATTTGCCTCCAATTAAAAAATAGGGGTATTTACAGATTTGTCCCTTAAATCTTTATAAATTATAATTTAATTCTTAAACCTTCATATTTAGGATTTAGTCCCCCAAATTCTCTAAGTTACTACAATTTAGTTCCATTCCTAATTTCTGTTAGCCCAGTTTATTTTTTGACCTGATTTTTCCATTTTACCCCCCTTAATTCCTTCTTCCCTCTTCCTCCTCTCTTCTCCTTCCCTCTTCTTCCTCTCTTCTCATTTTCTTCATTCTTCCTCCTCTCTTCTCCTTCCCTCTTCCTCCTCTCTTCTCCTTTTCTTCATTGGATTCATTGACTTTCCCCCTTCTTCTTCTCTTCTATCTCTCTATTCTTCCCATTTTTCTTCATAGGGGTATTTAAGTCATTTCATTTTTTTTTAAAAGTAAAAATTAAATTCTTCCGTTTATTTGGACGGAAAAACTAACGGAGGGACTAAATTGTAGTAACTTAGAGAATTTGGGGGACTAAATCCTAAATATGAAGATTTGGGGGACTAAATCATAATTTATAAAGATTTAAGGGACAAACCTGTAAATTCCCCTAAAAAATAACTCCAGCTATCTAACATTGGCCTAACTAGACAACATCGCCAAATTCTCATAACACCAAGAAAATAGAAAGAGAAATGCATGCCACCTCATTAGGACAATTACACAAACAAAATCATAGATGCAGAAAAAAGTGAACACAACATGCAATGCAAGAGAAATGCATGCCACCTCATTAGGACAATTACACAAACAAAATCATCGATGCAGAAAAAATTGAACACAACATGCAATGCACATAAAAATTCACTGGGTAGACTAAAGATGGAAACTTTACCAGTCCTTGCATCCCTCGCACTGAACCATGAGATCATCCGGGTTATACGGCATTTCGCACTTGCAGTACCTTCAATAACAAAATCCCATCTTCAGCACAAATCATTCCCAGCAAACCAAACCCCAAAAAAAACTTCCAGAATTACTCACACAGCAACTCGATCAGGAGTGAACCCGCCAGTTGCAGCCTTGTACTCAAACCTACAGAAGTAATCCTCAGTCCCGACATTCTCGAGCTTGGTGTAGTTCTTGAAGGAATGCACCACGCATTTCCCCTCAATCGTGTGGGCGCTCTGCACATCGTAGTGATCCGACAAGAACAGCTCCTTCGCCCCATGGAACTGCCTCCTCCCTCCCATCGATTCCTCCGGCCGATAGTACCACCGAACCCTAACCTTCACATTGTTGCGGTGATCGGCCTCGATCTTCTCCACGCGAGCGACGTACGGCGGCTTGTCAGAGTCCGACGGTCGCATCAGGACGCAATCGCCAGCTGAAAAACACCGATCAAGGGGTCAAAATGAGGGCAAACGAGAGAATCCTAAACAAGAAAGAAAAAAGGTCGCCCTTTTTGGAGATTATGTTGTGGGGTTTAATTACCTCGGACGACCTTGTTGGTGCCTTTGATGGTGTAGGAATCGAGGTCTTTTTTCCCCGGCTTGGTCTTGGCCATGGATTTGATCGTTGGAGAATTAGGGTTTTGAAATTAATTTTTTTTTTTTCCTTTTTGAGGAAACCCTAGCAATATGGGGATTTTTCTCAGTGGAGGAGGAGCTACTGGTCCTCCTCGGCCCTCAGAAGGTGGTAGCTACTGCTGCTTGCTGCTCTATTTTCCATTTTTTCCCCCTTTTTTTCCTTTTTTTGGTTTTTAATTTTCAGACACAGGACAGGGACAGTTTGTGCGTGTGCGTGTGCGTGTGCGTGTGCGTGTGTTTTTTTTTTTCGTTTGGCCCCTTCTATGTAAGAAGTGATAAGACCATATCCATGGGCTACTGGCCATTCTTTTTACCTTGCCATTGCCATGTAACATGCAACTCATCGAACTTATTTCACCGTCAACCTACATCCTTAATCATATATATATATATATATATATATATATATATATATGAGAAAAATATAAATGAATTGACAATTTATACAAGTTATCTGAGATATAATTCATTCCACTATCTCTAATAATTTTTTTAAAAAAAATTATTTTGAATTATGATATTGACCTCTTAGGATTCACTCCTATCCAATTTCTTGCGTATTAGTTTTGATTTAGTCCATCATCAAGTTAACATAAAATTAACAGTTTTTAATGAATAAAATATTTTAATGTATTTGATGAAATGGTAAATGTGTGTGTGTTTGGGGGGCGAGGGGGATTACTGTAAAAACCATTAATTTTATGTTAACTTGATAGAAGATCAAATCAAAATTAAAACCTAAGAAATTGGATATGAGTGAACCCTTGGAGGTCGAGATCATATTCCGAAAAACAAAATTTTTTTATTAGAGATAGTAAAAATATGCTACAACTCAAGTAACTTGCATGAGCTGTCAGCTCATTTCCATTATTCTCACACACATATAGGGATTACTGTATGTGAGCCGCCAGCTCAGCAAAAGTTACGTGAGCTAGCGGCAAAACTATAGCAATCCAATAATTTTTTTTTCAAAATTTTTAATAATTACTGTCCCTACCTCTTTATCTTCTTTCGGATAAAATCTCATAAATTTTGGAGTCTATTTACCTTTTTATCAAGTACATACAAAAAAATTTATTCATTGAAAATCGTTAATTTTATATTAACTTGATGAAGAATCAAATCCAAGAAATTGAGTATGAGTGAACTCAGGGGGTCGAGATCATAATCCAAAAGAAAATTTTAAAAAAAAATTAGCGGAGATAATAGAAATGAACTGCAGCTCAGGTAAATTATATGAGCTGTCAACTCATTTCCATTTTTCTCATATATATGTTCGTCGCGAAAGTTTCTTCGCTTCCTCCCATTGAATTAACTTAAATTACAATGAAAGTGAACAAGATATAAAAAAGAACAAACGAGAGGATTTTATACTTCAATCTCTCTCTTTTACAATAGTTGTGGGATCTGTGGCGATGGGATCTGTCAAGCAGTTCCTTTGGACGATCGGTACGTTGAAATCTTCTCTTTTAAAGATATCGGCCGAATATAGACGATCTTCTCTGGTTTTGATTCGTTCAAGGCTCTCTCGCGTAACTCGAACTTCTCAAGAACTCCAGAAAGAAGACGGTAGTTTTCTCTGATCTCCACGAACTCAAGGCTCTGTGCATAACTTGAATTCTCCAAGATCTCAGAAGATGATCAGCAAAGGTTTCAAGGCTCTCTCGCGTACTTGAATCGCCAAAGGATCGATAGGAGGCTTCCGATGCTGAAAAGAAGAAGAACTCTGATCTCTGGTTTTGATTAGTTCAAGGCTCTCACGCGTAACTCGAACTTTACCAAAACTTCCAAAAGATCCAAAAAGAGCTCCCTAAGGGTTTCACCAGGAAGGTATTTATAGCCCCAGGTTAATGCAAGAGTTTCTATCTAAATAGAACTCGCATTCATCAAGGATTCCAATCAAATATCTTAGTTTTGATGGAATTCTGATTAGACTTGATTCGGGTATTTGGATAAGTCCAGAATCATAATCTCAATCAATTTGAGATTCTGGTTATCTGCTTACGCGGAGCTTTAATCGCATCAAAACGCGACGCTAAATAACCAAAACGCGGAGCTATTGATCATCTCCGCGTTTTACTCAAACGCGAGGCTAATATAAGCCAGACTGCGGAATCAACGCGGAGCTATTAAACATCTCCGCGTTTTATTCAAACGCAGGGTTAATGTAACCAAACGCGGGGCTATTGAATTAGCTCCGCGTTCTGTTGTGGAAAATCCTTTTAACTTAGAAATTTTCACTGCCAACAGAACCCCCTCCAAAGTTTTCAAAATGGCTTAGACTTCAGCAGATTTTGAAATACTTTGGATATCTAAACTGAAACGCGGAGTTAGAATACCAAGTCTATCTCGCGCTACGCTCACTTACGCGGAGCTAATCAGCTTCACTTCGTCTTCAGTGAAATGAGTAATTACGTTATTAATTACCCTGAGTTTCCACGCCGAATACCAAGCGACGGAAATTCTGTTTAAATAGAGCTCCCGACTCATCTTCTTCTTCATCTCATCCGAAGAATTTCTGAGAACTCGAGTGACTCACGAATGATCTTCAACTGATCTTCGTTCAATTCTTCATAGGATGTTTCCCCAGAGGAGTCTGGCTTTTCGCAAGTTGGCCGGCGTTAATGGCAGCAGCCGTGAAGGTAGACGCGACGGCGAACCAGTCTATGCAGCGTCTTCCGAAGGTAAAAACCTCATCTCTTGGTTTTCTAAGAACCATTCTGAGATATTTTGGCTTGGTTTATTCTGGACGATTGCTTTGTCTTGTTGGCGAGATCGCCGTTTTATTGTGTCGTCCCTGCGCTTGAAACGCGGGGCTTTACTAGTAGTCTCAATGAATCCGTGAGGCTATCCTTGATTAGCAGTCGCTATGAATTGCGAGGCTATCTTTGATTAGCAGTCGCGATGAACTGCGAGGCTATCTTTGATTAGCAGTCGCGATGAATTGCGAGGCTATCTTTGATTAGCAGTCGCGATGAACTGCGAGGCTATCTTTGATTAGCAGTCGCGATGAATTGCGAGGCTATCTTTGATTAGCAGTCGCTATGAATTTGAAAGAGAAGGAAAGAGTAGAAAGAAATCTTGTCCCCCTTTACGCGAAGTTATCGCATCATCCTCTGCGTTTAAAGCGCGAGGCTATTTCTTCAACTGTGCGCGGAGTTAGCTTAGCTCCGCGTTTTCACTCTTTTGGAAACTCTGTTCCTTTTGCAGTAAGTTCAATCCTTTCTGAAGAGGAATGTATGTGGGTCCATCGATCTTCATCAGCAGAAGTGACTCTAAGGAAGTCAGAAGCATATGCTTTACAACATAGTTGCAAGTTTCAAGCTCTGGCTCCGAGAGATAAACTCCTGAAGGGGCTGTAAATAAGGAGCTGCAGCACTTGCAGTGCAGAATTGCGCTTCAGTGCAGCACCTTCCTTTCCTCTCGTACTTCATTTCAGATGACAGATCCTAGTTGACATTTGCAGAGGAGATCTTTTGCATGTGAACCAGGGAACTGAGCTTCAACACTCCGTAGAGAAATCCTGAATTCCTTTTGCATGTGAACCAGGGAACTGAGCTTCAACACTCCGTAGAGAAATCTTATTGTTTTTTGCTTATTTGATGAGTTTGATTATGTAAAAGCTTTTGGGAGAGCTATAATTCACTCTTTGTAATCTTTTGCTTCATGAATAAAGATAAATTATTTTCCTCTCTATCTGTTGGCTTCAAGAATCTTGCTTGCTCAACAAACAGATGGTTAATAATTTTGGTAAAATAGTCTAAGATTCTTCTGCGTAACTTAGACTAATAATACCCAAATGATCGGATAAGGATTATTTTAGCTTAGATGGAAGCGCCTAATTGCACTCGTCAGAAAATCTAAGTTTTTCCATGAAAACGCGAAGCTGAGGCACAGGCTATCCTCGCGTTTTGTATAGTTGCGCGGAGTTAATCAACTTCGCTTTTTCTTAGTCGCGCGAAGCTAATAGCTTCGCATTTTAGAGAGTAACTGACCAGTCACTTTCTCCGAAATCCGCGCCGAATTCCAAGAGGCGGTTCCTTTCATTTAAAAGAAATCTCTATTTCTTATCCTTCTCATTTTATTTGAGAATTTTCCAGAAACTTAGAGATTCAGGCGATCAGAGTTCAGACGACCCAATCTTCTTCCGTCCGAGTTTATCCAAATTTTCAGTCGATTTTTCTCAGCAATGGCACCCAAAACTCGTGCTACTTCTCGAGCGGCTCCATCATCGGCGACTGGCGCAAGCAGTGGTGGCGGCGGCCAAGGCAGCGACGCGCCAGCCCACATTTCACCTATCGGGAGTAAGAATCTCTCCATCGAGACTCTTTAGAACATTTCTAGAGTGATTTGGCTTAAATTTAACTGATCGATTAACTCATTTTTCGGCGAGATCGCCGTACTCCTGCCGTAAGGCTTGGAGAGGAAGAAAAGTCTCTGACTGCCTTCTTACGCGAAGTTATCGCGTCATCCTCGCGTTTAAAGCGCGAGGCTATTTTAAGTAGCAGTCGCGCTGAAAACGCGAGGCTATTTTTAGCAGCAATCGCGCTGAAAATGCGAGGCTCCTTTAAGTAGCAGTCGCGCTGAAAACGCGAGGCTATTTAAAGTAGCAGTCGCGCTGAAAACGCGAGGCTATTTCAAGTAGCAATCGCGCTAAAAACGCGAGGCTCTTTTAAGTAGCAATCGCGCTGAAAACGCGAGGCTATTTTAAGTAGCAGTCGCGCTGAAAACGCGAGGCTATTTTAAGTAGCAGTCGCGCTGAAAACGCGAGGCTATTTTAAGTAGCAGTCGCGCTGAAAACGCGAGGCTCTTTTAATTTCTGCGCGGTCTAATTTTTAGCTTCGCGCGGCGCTATTCTTAGCTTCGCGCGTTCTAATTTTTAGCTTCGCGCGTCCATACTTAGAGAATTTTTTCTGTCTTATAGAAACTTCTCTCACTCTGCTTTCTTTTTGCAGTAGGGTATTCGATGGAATCTCTTCCCCACAAGAACTACTTCGGCTTTGCTGGGGGTTCTGATCCCTCCGGCCAATTCCGTTTCACTACCATCCTGCCCTCATACAAACCAGACCCGAAGGAACGCAAGGAGAAGCTGATCAAGTACCACCCTACTACTGCGCGAGAAATCATAACTGACGCAGCTTTTGAAGATGTGAACAGAAAGACGATGGAGAAACCCGCCTTCCTCTTTGGAGACCAGATGGACCACTCAGATAAGATCCTTTCTGAAGAGGAGCATGTTTGGTTATATAACTCAGGCGAAATGTTGATGTTTCTGCCTAGAATGGATCGTAGCTATCCTCTGGTCTATCTTCAGAGGCTAGAGATACCTCGAGAATTAAAGTGGGGACTGACTCAGGAGCAAGATGGCGTCCCAACAAGCAAATTTGGTGCAAAAGGGGTTTATCAAGATGGTTCCCCCAGATGCATTACTGGCTTGCTTCCAGGCCGATTTGGCAAGGAGCTTCCAGTGGGTGAAGTCCCATCTCGTGCCCGAACTTTCTTAAGTGAGTTCTTGGCGAAGGATGGTCAGTACCCGGCTAGTGACTTCAGGATGCCTGGCTGGGTTCATTCTTCTAACAATATGTGGTGGGCACGCCTTGTTCAGTACATGCTGGATTCCCACGAGCCCATTTTAAAGGATATTGGCTTGTATAAAGCCATCAGGAATGTCCAATTCGGGTTTCCCCAGAGTGCTTATCACTTTTACTGCCTCTTGGAGATGTATAACCCTGAAACCTGTACTTTCTTTACACCAGTGGGTGAGCTAGGGTTCGCTCTCCACGAGATGTTTGAGGTTTCTGAGCTCTCGATGGGCGAAGTCCCTTACGAGGAGTATATCCCTACCACTGATGAGTTGAACATGCTACTGGTGAGGGATGAGCGCATCCATGCCACATACTGGGAGATGATGTGCCATTATCATATCTGCGCTGACTTGACGGGTGCGCGTAATCATGGTATTGGCCACAAGAAGTGGGCCGAATACCTTTTTGCCAACTTGAATTCTAAGGATAGCTCGGCCACTATTCATGGTCATCCATCCATCTATGGCTCAGAGATTGATCACCGTATTGCTAAGGGCCGCCATCTGTTATATTATACCACTGAATCCAATGAGAATGGATACGGTCCCGGTACTTCATTTAAGAGCTATCACTATCAAGCCCAGTTTTCGATCTCCAACAGAGGTCTCATTGCCGGGTTTCTGATGCTGTGGCTCAAAAGATGCGTCGTGCCGTCATTGCCCAAGGAAGCGATTGCAGTGACCGTGGTATATCCAGCGGTTCTTCTTGCATACGGCCGACCCCTTGGACTCCTTCCCGCTATGGTATGCAATTTGCAGTATGGACTGAGGGTATTCTGTCGTGATTTCCTCCCCACTATTAAGGTCAAGGGGAAAGGAAAGGGCAAGTCAAAAGAGACTGCCCAACCGAAAACTCCAAACCCTAGGGTGGAGATGCCCTACACCTATTTGATGGAGTGGCTTGTCTTGCACTGTCCCTCTTTAATGAGTGCGCCAGAGCGTCGTTCGGGCGAAAAGTGCTTCCTCGTAGAATTGTATGAACGTTCTTCATGGAGGCAGAATTATATGTCCCAGATTCGGAAGACTCTTCATAGCTTTCAGAATTACGAGATCTTCCGGTGTTTTCCTGACTTTCCCGGCGGAGGATATGGGACGAGGCTAAAGGATGCCATGGGAGCTGATAAGTTCACTACTTTATCTGCAGAAGCGTTCTGGTGGCTTCTCAACATCCGTCCCGGACACTTGGTGTATCGTCAAGATCTCCAGTGTCAGATTGAGCCATATACTCCGAGCCGCTTTGCTCGCCAGTTTGGATATTCTCAACTTTATGTGGGTAATCCAAATAAAGATCTCGCTTACGAGGGGAATTTATACGAGGGTGCTCGTGGCTGGTTCCATTTTGCAGCGGGTGGGACCGAAGCTGAATTCTCTTTGCCCCAGAAGGTGCCAGAATTGGCCATGACCCTCAGCTTCTGCAATTGGTTCAACATTGCGAATGCTGACGTGCCCGGCTTCTCTCTCAATCGCAGTTGTTGCAAAGAGATTGAAGCCCTCTATATTAGCCGTCAGGGTGCTTCTAGGGTAAGGATAAAAGGAATGGAAGAATTCCTTGGCGCTGCGGCTGAGCCTTCGGACATCAGCGAATCAGACGATGATGCCGGTGATGATGATGATGATGATGCTGGTGCTGGTGGAGTTCCTCAGCCTGTTGTCAGTCGTTCCCTGAGTCCAACTCTCAAACGCCGCGGCACTTTAAAGAAAAGGCCGGGTAAGAAGCAAAAACTGACACAAGAAACCTTGATAGCCCCCAAGAAGTGGCTATCAAACTTGCTTCCGACTTGTTGGCTTCAACTGTACCCCCAGCGTTGGCAAGGGAGGATGAACCTGCCAAAGCTCCAAGTATTGCTGAGATTTTAGCTCCTTCGGCCGTAGAGCCTGTAGCAGAACCTGGGGCGCAACTAACGGGTAGCGAGACGGGTACATTGCTGGAAACGACAATGGCTCCCCCTTCAAGTCCGACAACTGGACTTGTATCGCCTGGTATGGCCTTTAGCATTTTATCTTTTGCCTGTTATTATTTTAACGTAATACTGCTTTTCTGGTCTTCTGAAATGCAGGTGATCAACTTCTTTCGCCAATGCACTCGACTACCCAAGTAGAGTCTGACGATAGAATGGACCATTCTGGCTCTGTTGGTGGTGTAGGTAGCTTTGCTAGTGAGTTTGCGGTTGACTATTCCACACCGGCTCCTGCATCTGTTTCCTCCTTAATTCCCCCAATTGACGAACTGGGGAGTGATGAGAGAACGGAAGTTATTATCACAGCTGCTGCTAGTGAGGCTACACCTTCTCCTAGCATGCCATCTCCAACACCCGTTTGCTCTTCTGAGACATTTCCCATGGTCGTTGGAGCGCCTTCTCAGTCAGCGATTTCAACGTCGTCTGTTGTCGTGGCTGCTGAGATATCTACAACTCTTCCGACTCCAAGCCTTCCAGCAGGGGAGGAGAATAATTTGAAATTCTCGTTCGAAGATGCTTCTCCCACCGAAGGAGTTTCAGGCGAAGTGGTCTCATCTTCTCTTCCTGTTGGTGGGGGTACCCAAGTGATCTGTACCGACGGTACTTCGTCTGGGGTCTCCAGTTCTTCCAGATCTGCACTGGCTCTACTGGTCCCTCAGATCATGAATTTAATACAGGGACGGGCTTCTTCTTCTCCAATCCCAGCCACTACTGTTCCCTTGCTCACGACACCTCTTTTGGCATTGCCTACTTTGCCTACCGACACTGCAAATCCTCTTGAAAGACTTTTTGGCTTTACTGTCGAGGATTTTATGTATTTGTTAAGAAGATATGTCGAGATGGTTCTTACTGGCCATGATTCCTTCAACTTCGCACGCCCACTGTTACTCCGATATTTAGGAAATATCGAAGAATTCGGTGGACAAGATCGAGCAGCTCCATACCGGGCCCGCCTTGCAGCTTTAGAAGAGCAGGTGACCACGCTACACACACTCCGTCAGGCGGATGTGGAGGCGATCACTGAGATAGAGCTGGCGCGGCTTCGAGCAGAATCCTTATCTCGAAGAAATATTTTAAGGCAGTAGGAAGAGAGATGGTCTCAGGAGCTGACAGAGCTCCAGGCCAGTCGGGAGTCCGTTATTGGCGACCTGCAAAGGATAAACTTCGGAATTGAGGAAAGTCAGTCGGCCATCTCTAAAGCCCAGGAGACGATTGCGAGAGCTCGGGCCACCTTGATAGAAAATGAACTCCGATTAGGAGAATCTGTCAAGAAACGGGAGATGTTGCTTGTCCAGCAAGAGCAGATTCAGCAGGAAGAGATGGCCAGGAATCGTGCCATAGAAGAATCTCGTCAGCAACAACTTTCAATAAGTGATGATGAGTTGCGTAGGTAAGCTCAGCAAACCGTCGAGGCTTCTCATCGTAGAAATTTGGACGAGACAATAAACCAATTGAGACTTCTGGGAGGCCAATAGCTTCATCTCTCTTTACACTTTTATCTTCCTTATAATAAGAACTTTGTAAACAGGAGAGAGATAACTTTACTATGTTTCTTTGAAATTCTTTTTGTATCTTAACCTTAATAAAGATGATTCTTTTGACTCGCTTCAAAACAGATTTGCTTGCCCAACAAATAACCTGTCGTCAAAATGATTTATCTCGGTACCGTTTTATGCTCAATTTCTTGAACCGAAATAACAATTAAAGTTTAATATGGGATTTTTAGCAAACCTCCAGCTAGTAACGGATTTGATTAGCCTTTACCAACTACCGTTTGAGTTGGGCTAGCCATGTTATTCCCCTCAACATGGTGAGTTGTCGAGGACTACGTTTGGACTTAAATGCCAAAATTTTCCTCTTCCCTTTACTTTATCGGTATTGGGCGATTCATACTTTTACCCCAGCATGATGGGTTGGCGAGAAACTAGTTCTCTTCCTCTTCCCATTGCTACAAAAGCGTTGGGCAATTCATACTTTTACCCCAGCATGATGGGTTGGCGAGAAACTAGTTCTCTTCCCATTGCCTAGTTGGCATTTGGGCGATTCATACTTTTACCCCAGCATGATGGGTTGGCGAGAAACTAGTTCTCTTCCCATTGCCTAGTTGGCATTTGGGCAATTCATACTTTTACCCCAGCATGATGGGTTGGCGAGAAACTAGTTCTCTTCCCATTGCCAAGCTGGCGTTTGGGCAATTCATACTTTCACCCCAGTATGATGGGTTGGCGAGAAATTTAATCTCCTCTTCCCATTACTATAGAAACGTTGGGTAATTCATACTTTTACCCCAGTATGATGGGTTGGCGAGGAATTTAATCTCCTCTTCCCATTGCTATAGAAGCGTTGGGCAATTCATACTTTTACCCCAGTATGATGGGTTGGCGAGAAACTTGTTCTCTTCCCATTGCCTAGTTGGCGTTGGGCAATTCATACTTTTACCCCAGCATGATGGGTTGGCGGGAAACTTATTCTCTTCCCATTGCCTAGTTGGAGTTGGGCAATTCATACTTTTTAGGTCAGAGGCGCTTAATTACACATGCCTAAAAGAAGACTGGGGGTTGTTCAAATTTGAGAACTAAGCACACCAGGTTTGGGTCAGAGGCGCTCAATGCGCATGCCCAAGAAAAGACTGATGGTGGTTCAAACTTGAGAACCAAACTTGAGGCCGTTCAAGGCTCTCTCGCGTAACTTGAACTGGGCACTCTGATGTGATAAATTACTGCAAGCGCACAGTATCGTTGTAGCGCTGTACAGGTCGTCTCACAGGGATCTAAGGTGTTTTGCGATTCTTACTGATTCTATAGTCTAACGGATTAACAAAGAATTTTGGGTTGAAGTTTGCTTGTTTTAATTAACCTAGGATCTAGAATCCACTAGTTTCCAACCATGTTCTTACTTCTATTATCTTCTTCTCTCATAAAAATTTGATCTTTTTAGGTTAATCTTTATTCAAAGTGCCCTAAGTATGAACTATCAAGTGGTGTGCAAGCATAACTCATCAAAGATACTTCTTTTCATAAAAACAAACTAAATCTTTAGATAATTCAATAAAAAAGATAAAATCAACAACCCCAAACCCTAACTAAGTATAGGCTATCAAGAAACCTAATTCAAGTATAACCTATCAAAGTCTTAATCTTCGAGTTCTTGTATTTTAAACTTTTTATAGAAGAATCATGTCTTTATTATTTTTATTTAAGAAGAAAATACTAGAGAGCAATTACATGACGGATCCTAACTTCATCTACATCCTAGAGCTAAACTAATTAGCTACTCATGATTCTAGAAAGCAATTAAATCTAATCTAGAAAGCAAATAAATCTATACTAGAAAGCAATTAAATCTATCTAAAAAGCAAATAAAGATTAGAAAACAATGGCTTACCTCTGGAGCACGGTATTGTGGCCGCCACCCCTTCAGCAAAACCCTAATTTTATTAATGGAAGACGAGTACAAACTAAATCCTAATCTACATTAACTACTGCATAAAACCTAGAATACAAGGATACGGCCAATATATAGGCTTCGGAAATCAAATCCTAATTGTAGCCGAACTAGAAAACCAAGAAATTACATCGAAGCCAGGGAAGAAAATTCAACATGTGGGGCCCACATTTTACCGCTAAATGGCGGCCAAAACCGCTAAATAGCGTTTTTATTTCGAGTAAATAAATTGGAATTTCTTCCACGTGTGTATCGTGTCTTGTTAATTATATTTCCTTGACTGTATTTGACTTTTTATCTTTGTAACATCGTAGTCTCGTAGTTTTCTCACTTTAGAAACTTTTCGGACTCTGATTTCCTACTCCAACATTGATTTCTTGCCATCTCCTTGTACGAATCGAATTACCTGAAAAAGGCACTAAAAATACCCGAGTAGCATTTATTTATATACAAAAATAGATAAAGTATGAGAGGAAAAATACAATATATGATATTCATCACACCCCCACACCTATCTTTTGCTAGTTCTCGAGCAAAACCTAAATCTAAAAAGAAAAATAAAAATCCTAACTCACTTTCGCAGGAATCGCGATTGCACTTAGCACGTGCAATAAGCCTTTAAACCCCTAGGTTACCCTAGTGGACGAGTGTTGTCTCGTGAGGGTTTGCAGTGAATATACCCACAAAATTCAAGAAGAAAATAGATTAAGGAATAAAGAAAAGAAAAATAAGGATAACCGAAAACCAAAAAAAAATAGAAATTTTATACAAAGGAAAGAAAAATCTTTTTTTTTATGATATTTTCATCAATTAATCTCACTAATATACAAACTCAAGAACGCATTTAGATTATCAATTTTCAAATCGAGCGTCATATCAGATACACTTATCATTTTAATCAAAAATTTAAATCCTATCTTTCAATACCTACTAACAGATAATTCATTGGCTCCTATACAACTACGTGCACGTGTGATAGTTTATTTCGGCCTTAGACTCAAACTCTAACTCATGATTCATCTCCTCTCTCATAACAAATTTTTTTCTTTTTTTCTTTTTTTTAAGAATATTTCACCTTTCATGCGAATATTCACGCTTACTTAGGCGCAACATACCCGATTACTTGGTTCATACTCTTTTCTTTTTTCTTTTTCTTTTTTTTTTAGAATATTTCACCTTTCATGCGAATATTTACGCTTACTTAGGCGCAAAGTACCCGATTACTCAGATCATACTCTTTTTTTCACTCTTGAGGCTATTGCCTTAATACCAGATGCACCCCATTATTTTATCACTCTCGAGGCTATTGTCGTAGGCTCACCCCATTATTTTATTCTCACTTTTTTTTTCTTTTTTTTTTCTTTTTTTTCTCTTTTTTTTTTTGTTTAGAGAGAGAAAACTTACTCAATCGTTATCATCTTTGTCCTTAATCTAATAAACTATTGTGAAGTGAAAAATAGATGTATATTTGCCTCAAAACTACTGTTAGTAATATTTATTTTTTAGATTTTGATTTTTTTCATAAAATTCAAAGTGTATCATCCAATCTATTCTCCTATCCAATTTCAAATCTAAATTTGTTCCTTTATCTGTAAGTAGTTTGATCTATTGATAAAAATACATAAGATTTTTTAATTTATTTTTCTTTTCAGTTTTTTTTTTATTTTTTTTCAGTTTTTTTATTTTTTTTTAGTTCGTTACCCTAAAAACTACCCAAAGTGTAAAATAAAGAAACCCAAAAATCTAAAAAAAATCCAAAAATCTAAAAAAAAAATCCTACAAATAAAAATAAAATCCTAAAAAAAATAAAAAACTTCTAAAAACTAGTCCCCCACACCTAAACTTATGTATGGCCTCATACACAAACCAAGGGTGGCAAAATAAAAAAGAAAAGAAAACTATTATACAAATATTATACACTTATTAGAAAATTCAAACGGTTACGACCTCTTGATCGCTTTCCACTTTCATAATGTGTCCTTTTATGTTTTGATATGGATGAACTTAGCTTTTTTGTTAATTTTGCATTTAATCTCTCCATCTTACTTTTAATTTTTCTTAATTTATTTCTACACTTCTTTCTTTTATTCAGTAGTAAAGTTTTGAGGTTAGAAAGCGTACTTTTATCGTCCATATTCGACCCACGAGCATCTTTCATGGCAGTAAGTATTTTGGTTTTATCAACATGTGAAATATCATACTCACTTTGATGTAACGGAATCATGAGCTCGATTTTGGATCGTCCTTCCAAATCATTGGATACTATGACCTCTTCTTTTTGATATTCCTTCCTTCCCTCAATTATTATGGGCTTGTCATGCAAATTTTCTTCAAACCTGTCATCAAAATTCTCAAAAGAAAATGCCATACTAGTGGACTTATCATTAGTCAAGTTATTATGAATGGATAAAAATTCTTCTTCACAATTTCCATCAAAAGAAACAAATGATAATGTGTCACTAGTAAGCTCACCATCAAGCAAAATATTTTCTTTATCACTGGTTTTTTCATAATTATTGCCACAATGGTCTAAAATAGGTTGGTCACAATGTTGAATTCTAGACTCATTATGCACAAAATTATTTAATTCATTTTGAATCATATCTACTTCAGAAGATGACTGGATTGACTGCTCGTTGGAGTCAGATATGTTCAAACTATTAGATGGTTGATCTATAAAAAGTTTAGCTTGAGAAATCGCTTTGAGAAGATCTTCCATACAAGATTCAATTTTAGAGGATGATTTTTGAGATGATGATTTTAGCAAAGCTTCCATATCTTCCTCTATTCTACGTCTTCGTTCCTCAAACTCATGATCGTAATTTTCCTTATTTTTCTCAAATAATTGCGTCTCGAGATCATGAGTGAAATTTGAAGAATGATATGATGGATCCATGTACATATTTGATGACAGATATGAAGTGGTTGGAGGTAGATTCTCATGACATGCATATCTCGATTCTAATCTTTTTAATCTTTCATCTAACATGTTCAATTGAATATCTTGTTCATGATTGAATGTAGAACATGAAGATGAATAGCCCATAAAGAAAGGATCAGATGGAGGATTCTCTTGATATGGCTCTTGATTATATGTAAAATTAGAATTATTCATCCATTCATAATTGTAATTTTGTGTATAAGAAGCACTCGTAGGTTCATTATATGTATAGTGAATTTGATTATGACCTAGTCCTAGCGAACTTCTTATCCATGGACACTGATAATAATTATGATATGGATCACGACAATGATAACAACCAGTTTGATTTTGAAACATTTTTTTTTTAAATTTTTTTGAAGAAAAAATGGAGAGGGAGAGAGATGGAAAAGAAATAAAAAAGACTTTTTTTTTTTGAACTTTTTTTTTTTGAATTTTTTTTATAGAACCAGGGTACCAAATCACAGAAAACAAGAAAATTTGGGTTCCGTTTGTACCTAATGAGCCGCCAATTGGCGGGAGAGACCGCTATTTGGCGGCTAAACCAGAGAGACTGATTCTCTGGTTTTTCCTGCTTAGTCCAGAGGCTCTTTTAATCCCTTTTGTTCTCATGTATCTGCAATTTTTGGTCCCTGCACACTCAACACATACTATTAACCCGTAAAACGTCAGAAAAAGCAAGAAAAACACCGTCGATCCCCGGCAACGGCGCCAAAAACTTGATGTGATAAATTACTGCAAGCGCACAGTATCGTTGTAGCGCTGTACAGGTCGTCTCACAGGGATCTAAGGTGTTTTGCGATTCTTACTGATTCTATAGTCTAACGGATTAACAAAGAATTTTGGGTTGAAGTTTGCTTGTTTTAATTAACCTAGGATCTAGAATCCACTAGTTTCCAACCATGTTCTTACTTCTATTATCTTCTTCTCTCATAAAAATTTGATCTTTTTAGGTTAATCTTTATTCAAAGTGCCCTAAGTATGAACTATCAAGTGGTGTGCAAGCATAACTCATCAAAGATACTTCTTTTCATAAAAACAAACTAAATCTTTAGATAATTCAATAAAAAAGATAAAATCAACAACCCCAAACTCTAACTAAGTATAGGCTATCAAGAAACCTAATTCAAGTATAACCTATCAAAGTCTTAATCTTCGAGTTCTTGTATTTTAAACTTTTTATAGAAGAATCATGTCTTTATTATTTTTATTTAAGAAGAAAATACTAGAGAGCAATTACGTGACGGATCCTAACTTCATCTACATCCTAGAGCTAAACTAATTAGCTACTCATGATTCTAGAAAGCAATTAAATCTAATCTAGAAAGCAAATAAATCTATACTAGAAAGCAATTAAATCTATCTAAAAAGCAAATAAAGATTAGAAAACAATGGCTTACCTCTGGAGCACGGTATTGTGGCCGCCACCCCTTCAGCAAAACCCTAATTTTATTAATGGAAGACGAGTACAAACTAAATCCTAATCTACATTAACTACTGCATAAAACCTAGAATACAAGGATACGGCCAATATATAGGCTTCGGAAATCAAATCCTAATTGTAGCCGAAATAGAAAACCAAGAAATTACATCGAAGCCAGGGAAGAAAATTCAACATGTGGGGCCCACATTTTACCGCTAAATGGCGGCCAAAACCGCTAAATAGCGTTTTTATTTCGAGTAAATAAATTGGAATTTCTTCCACGTGTGTATCGTGTCTTGTTAATTATATTTCCTTGACTGTATTTGACTTTTTATCTTTGTAACATCGTAGTCTCGTAGTTTTCTCACTTTAGAAACTTTTCGGACTCTGATTTCCTACTCCAACATTGATTTCTTGCCATCTCATTGTACGAATCGAATTACCTGAAAAAGGCACTAAAAATACCCGAGTAGTATTTATTTATATACAAAAATAGATAAAGTATGAGAGGAAAAATACAATATATGATATTCATCACACTCCAAACACACCAGGTTTAGGTCAGAGGCGCACAATGCGCATGCCTAGGAAAAGACTGGAGGTGATTCAAACTTGAGAACCAGACACACCAGGTTTAGGTCAGAGGCGCACAATGCGCATGCCTAGGAAAAGACTGGAGGTGGTTCAAACTTGAGAACCAGACACACCAGGTTTAGGTCAGAGGCGCACAATGCGCATGCCTAGGAAAAGACTGGAGGTGGTTCAAACTTGAGAACCAAACACGCCAGATTTTGTGGGTTAAAATCACCAGAATAGAAGACGTCCAAGTGCTCATCTGCGTAACTTGGATAAATTGGAGGCTTATACTTCCAGAGATATTAAGCATAGTATTTCTTCAGAAATTTGCCATTGATCGGCATCATCATCCTATCGCCGTCTTGATTCATTAAGCGATAAGCTCCACTGGAGTAGACTGTCTCCACAATGAACGGTCCTTCCCACTTGGGTTCAAACTTACCCTTAGTCTTGTGGGTTAGCACCATTGGCCTTTTAACAGCCAGAACCATGTCTCCTTGTTTAAAGGTCCTTGGTTTAACGTTCTTATTGAACGTTTGAGATATTCGGGCTTGATACAACTCAATTTGTTGTTGAGCCCTGAGACGTTTTTCATCTAACGCCTCTAGTTCTTGCAACCTTTGCTGATGGCGCTCTTCTGTCGTCATCTTTATGGCTAAAGCCACTCTTAATGATGGTATCTGGATTTCAAGAGGCAGAACAGCCTCACTTCCATAAACCAAAGAGAACGGGGTTGCTTTAGTCGGGGTGCGAACGGTGGTGCGATAAGCCCACAAACATTCTCCCAACTTTTCATCACAATCTCGTTTATTGGAGGAGACGAACTTCCGAAGGAGTTTGATGATCGTCTTGTTGAAAGCTTCGGCCAACCCATTAGCCGCAGGGTTATATGGTATAGAAGCGATATCTTTGATTCTGAATTTATTGCAGAATCTGGAGAATCCCTGACTGATGAATTGCGGACCATTATCATGAATAATCCGTTGGGGGACGCCAAATCGGTAAACGACATGATGCTTGACGAACTTGATCACATATGTCGTTTTCACCTCTTTCATGGGCATGGCTTCGGCCCATTTTGAAAAATAATCGGTTATTGCAAGAATAAACCGATGTCCTCTGGATGACGGGGGAGTTATTGGCCCCACAATGTCCATTCCCCAGGCTTCAAATGGCCAGCTTGCGACGGTATTGTGCAAGTATTCTTGGGGTTGATGAATAAAATTGGCATGTATTTGGCATGCATGACATCGTTTAGCGTATGCCATTGCTTCCGTAACCATGCTCGGCCAGTAGTACCCCGGCCTTCTTATACGGTCTCCAAGTTTGGGACCGGGCTGATGAGCTCCACATATTCCATCATGTGTTTCTTTCAGCACTTGTTCTGCTTCTGCTTTCGATATGCAGCGTAGCAATAAACCATCCCTTGACTTTCTATACAAAGTCTGAAGTTTATGGTCATAATAAAATCTTTGGGCCTTCCTCTTTATTGAGGTGGCTTCCTTAGGATCTTCTGGTAATATCCCATGCAAAGCATAATCCACAAACGGAAATCGCCAATCACGGGGTTCTAAGTTTAAGCCAATCTGGCATACCTCTTCGGTTTGAGATACTACATCTGGGTGGAGGAGTTCTCTGCTACCAATGGTGATGCATTTAGCTTCACCTGGCGGGATTGCCAGCGTTGCTGCTAATGCGGCAAGAGCATCTGCATAAATGTTCTCGTTTCGAGATACATGATATATGTAGAATTGTTCAAAATATTCTGCTAGCTCAATAGCTAGCTGATGATAGGGGATGAGGGCTTCATGTCTGACTTCATACTCACCTGTCATCTGATTGACAATGAGCTTAGAATCTCCATATGCCTCTAGATGGTTCACCCCCAGTTGCAGAGCTATTTTTAAGCCGATAATGAGCGCGTTGTACTCCGCTACATTATTAGTGCACGGTTCTGTTAATGAGTAACCATTAGGCAATATATGTTTATGTGGAGATATTAGTACAATCCCCACTCCAGCAGCAGATCGTCTCGCGGCACCATCAAAGAACATTTGCCAAGGTTGTTCTCCGGTAACTGTGTTGACTTCTAATGTCTGCTTTAATTTGGACCAAATTGGATGGTCTGCAAGGAAATCAGCGATTGCCTGTCCCTTCATGGCCTTTTGAGGGACAAAATGTATGTCATAGGGCGATAGTAAGAGCGCCCATTTTGCCAATCGGCCATTCAAGGATCCCGGTTTTGTCATCAGAATCTTCAAGGGGTTAACCCGTGATATAACATGAATTGTTTGCCCTGAAAGGTAGTGTCGCATTTTCTGAACAGCAAACACTAGGGCTAAACATTCTTTTTCAATCGGGTATACCGCTGTTCGGCCCCAATCATTGTTCTACTTAAATAGTAGAGGGCATGTTCATGGCCGTGCTCATTATATTGAGCAAGTAATACTCCTAAAGCATTATCCATGGCCCTTACATATATAAGGAAGGGCTGCCCAGGGGCTGGTGCCATTAGTACAGGAGGCTTAGTAAGGTACTCTTTGAGGTCATCAAATGCCTGCTGACATGCCTCATCCCATATGAAAGACACTCCCTTCTTCATAAGTTTGGAGAATGGTTGGCATCGTCCAGATAAGTTGGATATGAAGCGCCGAATATATGCGAGTTTTCCTTGTAATCCCCTTAATTCCTTAAGATTGCGGGGAGGCGGCATTTCGCTAATCGCTTTTACTTTTTCAGGGTCGAGGAAAATCCCTTTTGAAGTTATTACGAACCCTAGAAACTTCCCGCTGGATACCCCCATGAATGACTTAGTGGGATTCATCTTCAAATGATGTTTCCTCATAAGATCGAAGACCACTCTTAAATCGTGAAGATGATCTTCTTTGTCTTTGCTTTTAACTGCTAAGTCATCCACATAGCACTCTACTGTTCTGCGTAGGTGTTCTTTAAATATGGCGCTCATTGCGCGTTGGTAAGTGGCACCTGCATTTTTTAATCCGAATGGCATCACCGTATAGCAGTATACCCCCTGTGGCGTTCTGAAAGTTGTATGCTTTTCATCATCCGGGTGCATCTTAATTTGGTTATAACCTGAGAAGCCATCCATAAAGGACATCCTCTCATAACCGCAGATATTATCGATCATCACGTCGGTGATGGGGAGTGGAAATTCATCCTTGGGACATGCAGTGTTCAGATCTCGAAAGTCAATACATATCTGGATTTTGCCATTCTTTTTGCGAACTGGCACTATGTTTGCCACCCAGTCTGGGTGTTGTTCTTCACGGATGAAACCGGATTGTATAAGCTTGTTGACCTCAGCAACTATTGCCTCCATCAATTCCGGTCGAAAACGCCTCTGTTGCTGTTTAACAGGTTTGACATCTTCTTTTATATTTAACCGGTGTGTGGCAATTTGAGGGTCAAGCCCAGGCATATCTTCATAACTCCATGCGAACACATCTATATATTCTTTGATAAGAGATATAAGTTCCTCCTTTTCTAAAGGTGTTAGTGTGTCGCTTATGAAAATGGGTTTCGGATTTTCTTCCGTTCCCATGTTAACCTGTATTAATTTGTCTTCTGTGGGCGGGTTACGCTGTTCAAAGCGGACATCCCAGAGAGTGTCCATATGCTTAGCCCAAGCATCATCTTAAACGTCAATTGGTTCTTCGTCGCTTTCTTGCGCGGATGAAACCATATTGGCTGTCAAAGATTGAAACCAAGCACCGGTACTTACATCCGAATCATGATCGGGTGAAGATGTTTCTTCTTTAGCCGAAGAACTCTCTTCATCTTTTAATGGTGAAGAAGGTGGGGTAGATATATAACCCAACCCCCTGCAGGTCTTCTGATAATAATCAGGGCTCTTTCCTCTCGGTCTAAACGAGGGTATGAGATTCCGCCGCCCTTTTCCGAAGTTTAATTCCGGCTTCTGGGTAAAATTATATCCCATTTTCTCCATCATCTGTCGGGACCTTTGCTCATATAAGTGAAATTGAGGTGATGTTTGTTCATCACTTTCACTACTTTGCCTCTGTCGAGGCGACGTGGCCACTTTACCGAACATGATCGGCCTTTGGGACTTCTGTCGGGTAGGCACTTCGAAGAAGTGCCCTTGATCCTCGGTAATTTTTAACCGAGAGAGGAGGGAAGACCTGAGGGGCAAATGGTATGCCGCCAGAACTTCAAGTTCGGTCAGGCCATCCGCTTCGGTGGAGGTACAAGAGGGCTCAGAATCAGTAGATACAGCATGCTCGTAGACTAACTTTACACTTTCATTAATAACCCATTCACTTTCTATTACATCTACTATATTATCAAGACCTAAGCTAAGATCTAGGTGAGGGTTGATTTCGTAATCACCCCCGTAATCTTCTCCAAGGAGCTCGTACTCAGTGTCGGCTTCATTGCCACTGTCGTCGGGTTTTGGAGACTTGCTAAGACTGTCATTGGAGGCTTCATGTGCTGGCTTGTAGAGTGCAGCATCTGTGAAGTAATTTTCCAACCCTTTGAATGGCTGCTTGTCAGCAATTAGTGTCCGGACCTCTCCTTCCTCATCGCAATATTTCATGCACTGGTGAAGAGTCGACGGAACTATCATATGAGAGTGAATCCAAGGTCGCCCCAATAAAATATTGTAGGAGGTATCAGCATCAATTACGTAGCATGTAACCTCCGTTTTCAAGTCTCCAATTTGACATCGCAATCGGATCTTACCAAGAGGATGGCTATTATTAGCGTTGAATCCATAGATGGTAGTGTGTGTGGGTGTCAAGCGATGAAGGGAAATCCCCAACAGCTGCATCAATCTACTGGGCACGACGCTGAGTGCAGAACCTGGATCAATCTGAATTCGGTCCACTTTTGTGGACCCGATATATCCAGTGAAATATAAAGGCCTATTATACTTTATATTCCTCACCTGCATGTCTCCTGGAGAGAAGATAATTTGTGGGACCTGCCTCCTCACTTGATGACAGTGGGGGCAAGAGTCCAGCTCTTCGATGGCCGGCTCGACAATCTGAGCTAGGAACGACTCAGAGTCTGCCAAGGCCTCTCTTAGAGCTTCACGTGTTGATTTTGATAATCTCAACAATTCGTAAAGCGTCACTCGCGCTGGGATATTAGCCAACTGCGCGATTATGTCAAATTCGAAGGGAGTTTCTTTGGCTCCTTCATCTCTGGTAGAATTCTTCTGGAAACGAAGTCTTTTCTGCTTCGCAGGCTTTGCGAGTTCTGCATAGATATCTTTTGGATCCACTCTGGTGTAGTCCTTAAGATATGTCTTTCCAGATCGAGTACCGGAAGGGCCTGCCCCATCTTGATGGGTGGCCATAGTTTCGGGTTCTTCTTCAGAATCTGTGAAGACCTCCGAAGCTATATATTCTCCTTTTATATCCGCAGAAATGGCATTGACAGCCCGCTTCTTCTCTGGACCTCTTGAAGTAGTCCATTGTTCATCTTCCAGCAAATCAGGGTGAACCCACATAATTTCCCCTCTTTGGGTTGTTATGGGGACAAGTCCTTCTTGAGCTTTGTTGTAAGGATCAAGATTCTTTGTAACTGCCTCACCCTTTGGGATTGGAGTTACTCCTGCTGGGAACTCGTGGGTTCCAACCACTATGGTTGCCATATTGGCAGTGACTTTCTTCTGCTCTTCATTAAGCGTCAAAACTCCAGCCTCTATTAGTGCTTGGATTCTGTTCTTAAGGGGAAAACAATCCCTGGTAGGGTGCCCAACATTCCGGTGATAAAGACAGTAATTTGGGTCTTTAGTCTTACCCGCATCTTCTGCCTTCTTATTCTCCGGAAGTTTTAGCATTCCCTTCTTTTGGAGCAGGTGAAAGAGGACTGGTGTCTGTTCAGCTTTGAAAGTGTAATTCCTTTCTTGCTGCGGTCTAATTTGCCTTGACCCTCGTTGACCTTGAGATTTCGGCTCTGGCAGAGGACTGGTCTTCTGAGGAGCAGTTTCTGATGATATTACTGCTTTCCCTTTATTCTTGTTGCTGTTGTTTTGGGTATATGATTTACTACCCCCAGCACTTCTTGGCCCGCGGGACTCTTCAACTCGGCGAATCAAGTCTTCAGCTTGCTCTCCTTGTTTGAGCAGGTCCCTCCACGTCTTAGACTCTACGGCCCCCATTTTGAGGAGCACATTGGTCTTAAGGTTGTGTCGACATGTCTCGACTAGAGTTTCCTGGATCATTCCGTGTTTACAATGTACGGACTTCTCCCGGAACCTTTCTATGAAATCTTTAACCGCTTCTTGTTCCCCTTGCCTAGTCGCAAGGAGGGAATGAACCGTTATCTCGGTGTCATCCTCGAAGAAACGTGAGAGAAATGATTTCTCAACATCTAACAAGGTATTAATAGTACCTGGGGGCAGCTGCATGAACCAAGTAAAGGCAGGCCCTCGCAAAGTACTTGCAAATACTTTGGTCATGATGGGATCATTACCCATTAAGTGTCCTGCTTGGGACAAGAAATAATAGATGTGCTGACTGGGCGATCCCTTCCCGTCATAGGGCTCCAACTTGAGCGGCTTATACTTTGGAGGATAGGGTACCACATCCCATTCTGCTGGATATGGTCTAGAGACTCCTGACTCCTTCAACTCTTTTTTACGCATCAAGGCTTCGAGTTGATTCTGTAACTTTTCAAGCTTTTCTTCATGTGGATCATGGAAAGAAAATCTATCTTCTTCCTCATGCATCGAGTGGGCTTTCTCCTCCTGTTCTTCTTCATTTGGAGTCTTCTTGCCCTGTTTAGCATTATCTTCAACAACTTTTAAAAGTAGCATCTTAAGGTCTTCAATCGTTTTCTGTTGCTCTCGAATCATCCTTTCTTGAGCTTCAAATCTCTGATTGATATCACCAGATTTATCTGCCATGTGCGACGCTGACTTCTGCAGTCGAGATGATGTAGAGGATGGAGGCGAGGCTATAGCGGAGTTATCGCTGTCCTCGTCGTAAGAAACCCCTGCGAGCTTTTTATAATTTCGGGGCGGGACGGCTCCTGATCTTAGTCGAGTAACACGATGAAGTTCCTCATCGCTCGATTCTGAATCATCATTCGTCTCTGCAATCTTCTTCCCTTTTCCTACCATGTTGGAAGTTACAGCTCTCCCTTGTTTCAGGGGAGTAGTTCTTGTCTTCTTGCAGGATTCTGCTTAGACTCATTTAATCGGTTGAACACAGATATCATGTTCTTGCTGCAGCCACAGTTATTCATCACGGCTGATACTGCTATCACAAGTTGTTGGCAATGGCAAATATATTCAACTTGAAGTTGATCTATGCCTCTCTTCTTAGAGAGATGCTCCCTGAGGTCAGTGCCTCTAGTCATGAAATCAAGAGGTCCATTCAACTCTTGAGAGTATTTAGGAATCCACTGAAGCTTCTTTGATTGATCAACCCTGACTCTGGGTCGGACTGATCCTCGCGTGGTTTAGGAATAGCCTCGCGTTTCATATTGCGGGCCTGAAAAATAGCTCCGCGCTGATCCACACTAGCCTCGCGTTTCTCGCTGGCTTGGTGTGTCCTTGGAAGTTTAGCCTCTGGAATAATAGCCCCGCGTGAAGGAAAGTTCTTGCACGCTGGCTTATCTTCGCGATTGACGCAGATCATAGCTTCGCGCTTAGTGCGGTTTTTACGACTGACAACTATCTGCCAATCATCTTCCCGTTCCTTGCGGGTGTCAGAAGTCTTGCGTTTATTGCAAGTATCACTGGCTTCGCGTCTCTCGCTAGGCACAGTAATAGCCCCGCGTGGAGAATCATACGCTGGCTTTGAATAATTTTTATACTCGTGTAACTCGCGAGTGTTGGGTATTCTGCGACTAGCGCAACCCTTACTGGCTTCACGTCTCTCGCTAGGCACAGTAATAGCCTCGCGTGGAGAATCACATGCTGGCTTGGAATAATTTTAATACTCGCGTAACTCGCGAGTGTTGGATATTTTGCGACTAGCGCAACCCTTACTGGCTTTGCGTCTCTCGCTAGGCACAGTAATAGCCTCGCGTGGAGAATCACACGCTGGCTTGGAATAATTTTTATACTCGCGTAACTCGCGAGTGTCAGGAATTTTGCGTAACTCGCCAGTATTACCAGCCTCGCGTGGAAAATCACACGCTGGCTTTTCCTTACTTTTAAGGCAAGTTGTATCTTCGCGTTTAACGCGGTAGAGATTGGTCTCGCGGGTAGCGCGAGCCAATTTGTGAGGGACCATAGCCTCGCGTCCTCTAGAGTTAGCTCCACGTCCAAGGCGGGCTTTGAGGGCTCTACGCCTCGCTCTCCGGTTCCTGTTCCGGAGTTGGGTCCTGGTCAGTCCAGTTCCCATGTCTTCTTCGGCAATCGGAAGCTCTTCCTCAGTTAGGATTTCTTGTGTGGACTCCGGCGTTATAACCGTAGTCTCCAAGGATCCCCGTCTCTCGGTGGATACCTTTCTACCCGTCACTCGGGCATTGGAGTACATACGGCGATAGTGCCGTGTCTCATCCAAGTCACCTGATCCGGAGGAGAGGAACTCCTCGTACTTCTGCTGGTCGATTTCAACGATCAGCGTGTCTATTTCGGATCCGATCAAGTCAACGTCCGATTGCGCCACTATCTCTTCATCAGTGAAAGAGATGGCTCCCACTGTGGTCGCCAGTTTGTTCGTCGCGAAAGTTTCTTCGCTTCCTCCCATTGAATTAACTTAAATTACAATGAAAGTGAACAAGATATAAAAAAGAACAAACGAGAGGATTTTATACTTCAATCTCTCTCTTTTACAATAGTTGTGGGATCTGTGGCGATGGGATCTGTCAAGCAGTTCCTTTGGACGATCGGTACGTTGAAATCTTCTCTTTTAAAGATATCGGCCGAATATAGACGATCTTCTCTGGTTTTGATTCGTTCAAGGCTCTCTCGCGTAACTCGAACTTCTCAAGAACTCCAGAAAGAAGACGGTAGTTTTCTCTGATCTCCACGAACTCAAGGCTCTGTGCGTAACTTGAATTCTCCAAGATCTCAGAAGATGATCAGCAAAGGCTTCAAGGCTCTCTCGCGTACTTGAATCGCCAAAGGATCGATAGGAGGCTTCCGATGCCGAAAAGAAGAAGAACTCTGATCTCTGGTTTTGATTAGTTCAAGGCTCTCACGCGTAACTCGAACTTTACCAAAACTTCCAAAAGATCCAAAAAGAGCTCCCTAAGGGTTTCACCAGGAAGGTATTTATAGCCCCAGGTTAATACAAGAGTTTCTATCTAAATAGAACTCGCATTCATCAAGGATTCCAATCAAATATCTTAGTTTTGATGGAATTCTGATTAGACTTGATTCGGGTATTTGGATAAGCCCAGAATCATAATCTCAATCAATTTGAGATTCTGGTTATCTGCTTACGCGGAGCTTTAATCGCATCAAAACGCGACGCTAAATAACCAAAACGCGGAGCTATTGATCATCTCCGCGTTTTACTCAAACGCGAGGCTAATATAAGCCAGACTGCGGAATCAACGCGGAGCTATTAAACATCTCCGCGTTTTATTCAAACGCAGGGTTAATGTAACCAAACGCGGGGCTATTGAATTAGCTCCGCGTTCTGTTGTGGAAAATCCTTTTAACTTAGAAATTTTCACTGCCAACAATATATATATATATATATATATATATATATATATATATATATATATATATATATATATATATATATATATATATATATATATATATATATATTTTTTGAAGTATCTATATTTGTCAATCAAAAAACTTCCTCTAAAATATATATGCACATATGTAACATACCGCAATCATATCATTCATTCACATAATATATAAATTTAACATTTCATGATGTAATCAAATTGAGTATCTTATATAATCACACTCTCAAATACTTCATATTATTACTAATGCAATGCTATCTGTTAGTGTTTAAGGGCGTGTTAGCTTATAATATCCAAATCGGTACATCATAAATAAACCAAATGGATCAAATTATCAAATTCTAGTAAGAAATTCAATTCGATTTCATGCGATTTTATTTCAAGTTTAGAAATAAAAAAGAAAACTAAGAGAAATAATTTATTCATTGATTACACGTTAATATTTCTTCAAAACTTAAATTAGACTCCTGTAATTTTTTACTTTACAATTAATTAATTTTTTTTACTTTACAATTATTTTTCAAGATATTGGATTTATGAGAATATTTAATATCACGTGAAGAAATTGAAGAGGGATTGATTTGTAGAGGAAGATACTTCAATTATTTCTTAATTTGAGATAAGAAAATTAAGAATTTTATTTTCGAATATATAGTGATCATGGATGGTTACATTGAATTTAGATAATTACTAGGCTATGATCTTATTTTCAAAAATAATTAAATAAATAGGAGATAAAACGAGTTTAAAAATGGGGTCCTTGCCTCCAAAAATAGATGCCACCATGCAGAGGTAAAAATTTTCTCATTCATTATTGTCCCAAGATTTACGATTTACCTAGGAAAAGTCATAAAAAGGAAAAATAATATGTGTTATAAAAAATAATATGACCACTCTAGCCCCCTTCTACGTATTGTTGTCACAATCCTCGTCCTCAAGACTTTTTTCCATCCTTTTTAAGCGGACTCTCTTGAAATTAACTCCTAATGATATATACCGATTACAAGATCTGTTACTAGTCTTATAAATAAGAGATCTCACTATGTACAAATTCCTTTTTAGAAAATTCCTTGGTCATTCCATCACCATCGAAAAAACAATCCAAGATCTATCAGCGCTCTTATCATGCCCAAAGATTGGGAGACTATTCCGATAAATTATTACTTCTTCAGCTTTAATTTATTTTATTCAAGGATTATGATTTGTTCCTCATAATGGTCCCCATGCTATTGATAAAGTCATTTGGTCCCCAACTTTAGATTAAGCTCTGAACGTCTCTCGTAACGTTCTTTGGGTGATAAATCTGCCCACTTTTCTTCAAATAGAGTCCACTCTTGAGCTCGTCAATTCTAACAACAATACAAAACTTATTGATCAATTAATTACAATGTCAAAAATTTATTGAGCTATGAAGTAATAACTCCAAGTGTATAACGCATTCTAAATAAGTATCTCTCTCTCAATCAATTATACAATCCATGTATCATTAGGCTTTATTAATTGAATTACCTATCTCAAGTAACATCTTAAATTTAGAAAGCAGAAGTTATATGGAATGCATGATAACTTATCAATATAATTCAATTAATTAACAAAAGAAAATTCATGTAAACAATATTACTAAATTAGATCAATTAAGAATCCCAAACTATAATTTTAAGCATCAATTATAAAAGCCACAATCACAAAGCATATGCTAATAGTTGTACAAATTGCTTCTTTTATCCTTAAAAGACCGAATTACAAAAAAAAAAAAAAAAAAAAAAAAAAAAAAAAAAAGATAATATGAGTTATAAAAATACTAATCATCTCCCTCACATTATTCTCTAGTTATGATTGTTTGATCTAAGCACCATTCTCTGGACAAAATCCTATCTTGGATTGATTATCGATCATGCTGGTTGTTTCGTAAAGATTGACGACTCTATATTCTTTCTCACAAAAACCAGGTATGCAAGAGCCGTCTTCAAGATCGATATCTCTGCTCTCCTTGTGTCTAGCACCATTATCACAATCTAGGAAGTTGATCTACCTTTCTTTGATATAGATTTGACATAGCATAGTATCTGTTTTTTGCCATTATTATGATTCTTGCAGTCATAACGCGTCATAAAGCGTCAGACTATTCTAATGCCTGCCTCCCAAAAGTCATGTTGCTAATATTGGTGGCACTTGAGTTGATGTTGAGATGCTATGGATGTCATTGCCTAGAACCTTGTTGTCATTGATGAGAGTGTGATTCTCTACAATTGGATTTATGTCAAGTGGCAATGTTGGTATCCTGGCACTCACTAAGTGAGCCCCCAATTTCTCCGAAACCTTCTTCATGTGATAGATATACGGCCTCCCCTTGGTTCATTGGACTGGATCAGAGCTACTTCGGGCCATTGAGCCAAATAAAAAACAATGTTTTATGGACCGTGGGCCTTAAGGCCTGTACATCAGAAACACACGGGCTTTTGGACTACAAAGGCTTACATGCATGACCCAAAGCCCAATAATCTAGACTTGCAGCTATTTAACTTTTTTGACAACTGTTCGCCAAACTGATGCTAACCCTCATCGACTGGTGCAAAATTCCTTGCCTTGATGATGAGCGGGTTCTATCGTGAAAGACATGATGGCTGCATTTTACCGAAATAACTGGTAGAAACTAACTTGAAAATTGAGTCAAATCAAAATAATTCAATTGGTTTTTGATTTCAAACTTTAAAATCTGAAACTGAACCGAATCGGCAAAATTATTTAAAAATTATATATATATATATATATATATATATATATATATATATATATATATATATATATATATATAGAAATAGAAATGAACTGATAGCTCACGCAAATTATCTGAGCTGCAGTTCATTTTCACAATAAAAAAATTTGAATTGTGATTTCGACCCCTAGAGTTCACTCATACTCAATTTCTTGGATTTTAGTTTTGATTTGATCCTCCATCAAGTTAACACAAAATTAACGGTTTTCAATGAATAAAATATTTTATATGCACTTGATGAACGGGTAAATGAACTCTAAAATTTAATCCGAAAGAAATTAAGAAAGTAAAGATAGTAATTATAAAAAAATTGAAGAAAAATCATTGGATCATTATAGTTTTGCCGCTAACTCACGTAACCTTTCCTGAGCTGGCGACTCACCTACAGTAATCCCATATATATATATATATATATATATATATATATATATATATATATATATATATATATATATATATGAGAAAAATGAAAATGAGCTGACAGCTCATGTAAGTTACATTAGCTGTAGTTCATTTTCACTATCTCCAATAATATTTATTTAAAAATTTCTTTTGGATTATGATCTCAACCCCCTAGAGTTCATTCATACCCAATTTCTTAGATTTTAGTTTTGATTTGGTCATCCATCAAGTTAACTTAAAATTAACGGTTTTCAATTAATAAATCATTTTGTATGCACTTGATGAAAAGGTAAACGAACTCCAAAATTTATGAAATTTAATCCGAAAAAATTAAGGAGGTAGAGATAGTAATGGTTAAAAAAAATTGAAAAAAAATCATTGGATCATTATAGTTTTGTCGCTAGCTCACGTAACTTATCTTGAGCTGGCGGATCACCTACAGTAATCCCTATATATATATATATATATATATATATATATATATATATATATATAATAAATACCCTGTAGAGATATACTTACTAAAATAATCAATATTATAAAATTTTAAACAAGTTTTATTCAAAAAGTTGGAACCAAATAACCTAACCAAACCAAATTAGTTCGGTTTAATTTCGGTTATTATTTCCAATCAGTTTGGTTTGGTTTTACCAAAATTGGTAAAAACCGATCGATACTCATCTCTAGCCACATCATCCAGGAGATCCTCTCAAATCTCAACATGTTTCTTGCAACACTAAATGCGCATCCGACAGGGATCGAATTTGGATTGCTCTGATATCGTAGACTCTTTTATTACAGCAAAACTCTGAAGAGAAATTATTTTGTATTTCAACAATGTCTCATAAAAATCTCCCTTTAGTGCATGGGTACTTTAACATAATATTCTAGAGATATTTCTCAACTCTAACCATCTCATTTGAATGAACATTATTCTCTTTAATTTCACCGCAACTATGAACGAACGTTGATCCTCTAGCAGCAAAAAAAATGGTCAGTCAAGATGTAACACAAATGATATGCAAGATATCTAATGACTCGAAACAGAGAAAAATTAACTAGCTAATTATATGCAAACAAGTATATAAAAATTTGACAAACAACAAGTTGACAAATATCTATGAGTAAAATATTAATAAGTATATATCAAGTGGAGAGATTGAACAAAGTAATAGCGAAAATATGTGGAGATACTAAGTAGCAAAAATGGTCAGAAAAAGGATAAGAATAACTACGCGTTTTCCTCGTTCACAACAGCCTACGAAGATGATGAAGCCGTTGGACATAAAACAAAACAAAGATTTTACTCAATTTTTAAAGATTGTAACCCTCAAGATTTCCTTTAATAAAGAAAATTTCTCTTTATATATGTTGAAAGGGAAATTATTTTGTAATCTGGGTTGCTCTGATACCATGTTGAAAGTCCCTTCCACTGCACCAAAACTTCGAACTTATGGTGAGGGTTGAAGAAAATTATTTTGTATTTTAACGATACCTAGAGCAATTACAACAGAGTTTCTGGGGAATGTAACGATGGAAGTATACTAGAGTGGTCATTTTTACTTCCGGAACTTTCCGCCATTCTCTCTTTTGGATTCCAGAAAATGAATTTCGATCCCTTTCTTTAAGGTTTCAAAGGTGATTTTATAGTTAAGTGGTCGTAACTTCCTCATTGATTTGCGGAGATCATAGCAGTATAACACCCATGATCTGATAAATTTGAATAACTACCCGTCAGTGAAGATAACATGTCTTCGTCAGCAGAGATAATTTCCTTCATCAGCGGAGATGAACTTAGTCATTTCTGGATAACTTGATTATTTTGATTGATAACAGTATTCTTTCGTCAGTGGAGATACATAGTGGTACAAATGTCCATTCATCCCTAATTAAAATGCAAATACATTCTCTTTTTTTTAATGACTCGTAGATTCTCTAAGTGACCCTTAGTCTCTCTGGGTACATCCTCTCTAATGACCTTTACAGTCTCATGAACACAAAAATCATTACAACATGCACTGTATTTAATAAAACTTAAGATAATGAATCAAGGTTAAATTAATTTCAACACATCATATGTGAGAATCACGTACATTATCTAATGGCTTTTGAATTACTAGTTGTACTACTACAGATTTATTGTGTTCATTGTTTCTTTTGTCAGTAATTTTTCCTTTGTGGAACTGGTATCTCTACTCTCTTTGTCAGTAATTAGTTTTCCTACCCAATTCATTGAGATCACGATATTGACTGACATGTGTGTGTGTATATATATGAGAAAAATAGAAATGAGCTGACAGTTCACATAAGTTACCTGAGCTGCAATTTATTTCCACTATCTTCAATAATATTTTTTAAAAAATTTCTTTTGGATTATGATCTCAAACCCCTAGGGTTCACTCATACCCAATTTCTTAGATTTTAGTTTTGATTTGGTTCTCTACCAAGTTAATACAAAATTAACGGTTTTCAATTAATACAATATTTTGTATGCACTTAATAAAATGGTAAATGAACTCCAAAATTTATAAAATTTAATCCGAAAGAAGTTAAGAAAATAGAGATAGTAATTGTAACGAAAAATTGAAGAAAAATCATTAGATCATTATACTTTTGCTGCTAACTCACGTAACTTTTCCTGGGCTGGCGACTCACCTACAGGAATCCCATATATATATATATATATATATATATATATATATATATATATATATATATATATATATATATATATATATATATATATATATATATATAGAGAGAGAGAGAGAGAGAGAGAGAGAGAGAGAGAGAGAACGGGAAATTCACCGATGAATGAACTCACTTAGGTGGTCCAATAAAATTATTACACGTAGCACCACTCAAACTAACAAATAAAAGAATTTTCAGTTTACTCATATATATATATATATATATATATATATATATATATATATATATATATATATATATATATATATATATATATATATATATATATATATATATATATATATATATATATATATATATATATGTATGTATGTATGTATGTATGTATATACACGCGCGCGCACACACATAAGGATTACTGTAGATGAGTGGCCGCCAGCTCAGGAAAAGTTACGTGAGCTAGCGGCAAAACTATAATGATCCAATGATTTTTCTTTATTTTTTTTAACAATCACTATCTCTACCTCCTTAACTTATTTTGGATTAAATTTAATAAATTTTGGATTTTATTTGCCCTTCCATCAAGTGCATACAAAATGTTTTATTTATTGAAAACCGTTAATTTTGTGTTAGCTTGATGGAAGACCAAATCAAAACTAAAATCCAAGAAATTGGGTATGAGTGAACCCTATGGGATCGAGATCATAATCCAAAAAAATTTTTTTTAAAAAGATTATTGGAGATAGTGGAAATGAACTGTAGCTCAGGTAACTTGCGTAAGCTGTCAGCTCATTTCCATTTTTCTCATATATATATATATATATATATATATATATATATATATATATATATAGGAAACGGAAAATACACCGGCGGTGAAGGGAGTTCCTTCACCGCCGCTTAGATGGCCCAATAAAATTATAATACGGGGCGTCATTCAAGATAACAAATAAATGAATTCTCTTAAATGACACAATGTGTAATAATTTTATTGGGCCACCTAAGCGGCGGTGAAGGAAACTCCCTTCACCGCCGGTGTATTTCCCGTTTTCTCATATATATATATATATATATAGAAAACGGAAAATACACCGGCGGTGAAGGGAGTTCCTTCACCGCCGCTTAGGTGGCCCAATAAAATTATAACACAGGGCGTCATTCAAGATAACAAATAAATGAATTCTCTTAAATGGCACCACATGTAATAATTTTATTGGGCCACCTAAGCGGCGATGAAGGAAACTTCCTTCACCGCCGGTGTATTTCCCGTTTTCTCATATATATATATATATATATATATATATATATATATATATATATATATATATATAGCTAGTCTATTAGTAACTGCACATTTATTTTGAACAACATTTAATCATTGTATTCTTAGTTCATGATCATTTATTCGAGTTTTCATATTTCTTTGTTTGCTGCAGTAACACGTATCTAATCATTTGTGGTACGTTTTCATGAGCATTTATGCAAGTGCTTCTTATACTTACATGTGTTGTTTATCTTCTGGTTGGCATTTTCTCTGGAGATTTGATGTCATTATCGACATTTTAAGCTGTGCATGCAACAGGATGCTTTTATATGTTGAACGAATAATAGCTTCAAGCAACTGCAGTGTGATTCAGTTTCAACTCGATTTCCTCAACTGTAGATTTCTCTTTGTGCTCCCAGTCAATCTTCAGAGCCTCTTAGTGCCTGCAACTTGCAAGTTTCTATGAGTAGGATACGCCCATGAGTTGAAGTAAACATCCACAGCTTGGTTAATGATGTTCTTAAGCATTTATATCTTTAACAGGTCGAGCTAGCGTTTTTCTTCATGGATGGGCTCCTTATGCTCAAGTGTTGCAAGATTTAACGACTTGAAGTTTCTTGTAATAGTAGTGCATGGTCATCTTCATAGAGAATCAGCCTTCTGTTAAACATCTCGCAAATGATTGTGTGGTTTCGTGTCTTAACGCTTTGAGGAATTGAGATGATTTGGTTGCATCAGTCCTCTTTGTGAATACAACAGAATCTGAGTCATTGCAGAATCGACGAGGGTGACATTATTGTAGCAACTGTTTCGGTTCATCTCCTATAATTAGTTAACGATTTATTCATGTATATTTGACAGAAGGCTTGGAGCAACAATGGCATGAAACTCTTATCAAATTTTTCTGAGGTTAGACATAGCAGGTTATGCATGATTATTTTCATTTTGGAGTTCTTTTAAAATGACTCTGGAACTACATAGATGAAAAGCAATACTAATTTCTGCCATACTTTTTCCTCCACTTTTTGATAGAAAGAAAAAAGCGTAATGTATAGTGAAAGAAGAAACATAGTGTTGGTTTTGAACTCTGAATCAACATTTAGTTGTTGGAGGGAACTAAAGGTATTGTTAATGTTTTTGAATAATGTATTTGACTTTATGACTAGGTTTACTGATACTAAAATTATTATTAAATTTATTTGGTAATAATTTTTAATCAATTATATATTTATTTGTTACTAATAGTGTCAATCTTTTCTCTTTAAGAGTAATCACTATTGATGGACTTACGTTCTATCTCCAACTTTTAAAGAGACGGCTGTTAAGGATTACATGTGCAGTTTCAGTAGTGAAGAGTTAAGGAACCAATGTTATATGTGATTCTGGTGGCAAAATTTGCTTCAACATTTGGGATCTTCATTATTATTTGTTTGGTTCATAGATGACATATCAGGAATTTGATTTCTAAGAATGGCTTTAGCTTTAGTTCTGATAAATATTCTCAACTGTTATTTAGAACTTGTTGGAGTAGTTATATGGAATAGTAGTACGGAATTTTGTTAGATATTTTCAACTTTTATTTGTTTTGAGGTTGTGACATACTCCATGTGGTTTTTTTTATTATTTTTTTTTTTGTTGGCTAGAGTGTTGGAATAGGAAGATAAAAGTTTGTAATATACTCCGCGTGTTTCTTTTTGAAATTTTTTTTGTTGACTTGAGTGTTGGAATATGAAGATAAAAAAAAAACATAAAAATCAACAGAATATGTATGCGAGAAAACCTGTGAGATCCTAGTTTTGTTGGTATATTTACAGTAGTATATTTAATGTAAAGTGGAGGTTACTAATTCTGTGGTTGCAGATTGAAGCATACATTACCGTATGTCTTTTAATATATTATGACAGTATATGTTTTAGATTAACACAATAGGGCAGATACACAGAATTGATACTGTTATCTTATAGGAAATTAATTCTGTAATTAGATTTCAGTATTCTGTTATCTTATTACCTAACACAGAATTAAACTATTCTTCTTTAACTAGTTTACTTAACCTAAAGTGAATAAAAAAGAAATTGGATTATGAAAAACCTGGTTGCAGGAAGACTGGAAGAAGACTTTACTGACAGGAAGTAGATTGGATGAAGATCGAGGCTAGTGTTGGACACTATCTCCTTAAAATCTATTCGTCATCCACTGTTCGCTTCTGGATTTCTTGGACGTCGATCTCCCAGGATACAACGATCGATCTGCAGAGGGAAGGAAGCCGCAATCCCTCTGCTCTGGCGAATCTGATAAAGGTTCTCTCTGGTTTATGTTATGCAGGACTGGACTTTATTGAAAATGATGAACAGAGTTCTTCTGTAGACAGAAATTCTGGAACTTCTGTCTGTAGAAGAAGAAGGAGAAGAGAAAGAAAAAACGTGTAGTTTGAAACACTGACCCAGACCCTATTTATAGGTTTTCAACAGTCGCAACGGTTGAGATTTCAACAGTCGCAACAGTTGGCCGTTTCAACAGTTGTGACCGTTTAACGGCAACCGTTGACTGCGGCCGGTGACTGTTGGACCGCCGACCGTTGGACTGACGGGCGGGTGCAGGTCGAATTCATTCAGTCCTGAACCCAATAGAGGCAATCCGAATCCAATAGCACCAAAAATCAAAGGCTCCTCAGCTCCTCGCGACGTTGCGCCGACCGTTGGACTGACGGGCGCAACGTGCGAAGTGCAAAGTGCAAAGTGCGCCTCTAAAGCGCCCAATGCGCCCTAAACACCCATTCGCCCTCGCACACGCGCGTGCGCGTGCGGGTGCGGGCGGTGCGTAGCACCACCCGTGGTGCTCAAGGTTTTCCTCTTCTTACATAAGCAAAGTAAAGGAGCAAGCTATCATATTTAAACTCACATCCTTACATTCCTCTATCCCATGTGGGACTATCTTTTCATCTTCCCTTTTTGTTCCTTTGCTATGTACTCAACTTTTGAAGCCAATTTCAATTCACTTAATTCATTTAATTTGAACTAGTGAATTGGCTCAATTTAAGGTTCAAATTAGTGAATGAATTCAACAATCCCCCACATGAATGAAATGGCTTAGACTCTAATGCAAATAACCAGAGAGTGTAATAGAAAGTTACCGCATCGGGAGAGGTGGCTTTTGGCTTTGAACCTTCCCTAGTGAAATATTATCGAGTTTACTTGCTAACCAGTGAACACGATGTTTTTGAACTGTTCAGCTTTTGATGTAAACTAAGACAATAATATTCACACGATTTCTTTAAACTTTATCAGATTCTATGTTGTGTCCATTTTGGCCTTGGACAACCTGGTAATTCTGTGAGTGCTCTTAGAGAACTTAGCCTTTCTCATTCTCATAGAAGCGGCCCCTTCTCACTCACATAGGTGATCTCTTATCAAGAGTATCCTGCCATACTCCACTTAGATTTCTAAGATATAAGGATCATTAAAATCTTAGCTTATCCTAGCACATTGCAGGTAATCACTATTTTACCATAGAAATGAGATAGGAAATATTTTCCTCAGTGATTCTTTCGAATTCCCCCACAATTCGGTTGTCCCTTTGAACCTAGATCTTGGGATCTCCAGTCAGCTAGGTTGGGTTGCCATTATAGAGTTACTCTTTAGTAGGCTGTAACCCCATTCCCCTCGACAACTTATATACTTGATCTCTAGTCAAGCCTTTAGTTAATGGATCTGCAATATTATCTTTTGATTTTATATAATCAAGAGATATTATTCTGTTTGTAAGCAGCTGTCTTACAGTTTCATGCCTACGACGTATATGTCGTGACTTTCCATTATATAATACATTTTGTGCCCTTCCAATTGCTGATTGATTATCGCAATGGATGCATATTGCTGACACAGGTTTAGGCCACATTGGAATATCTTCTAAAAAGTTTCGAAGCCATTCTGCTTCTTCTCCAGCTTTATCTAAAGCTATAAACTCAGATTCCATAGTGGATCTGGCTATACATGTTTGTTTAGAAGATTTCCAAGAGATGGCTGCTCCTCCATAGTAAAGATATATCCACTTGTGGATTTGATATCTTTTGAATCGGTAATCCAGTTAGCATCAGTGTATCCTTCAATCACTGCTGGATATCTAGTATAGTGCAACCCATAGTTAGTAGTGTACCTCAAATATTTGAGTACTCTAACTATTGCTTTCCAGTGGTTCTCCCCTGGATTACTTGTAAACCTACTCAGTTTGCTTACTGAGTATGCAATATCAGGTCTTGTGCAGTTCATTAAATACATAAGACTGCCAATGATCTGAGAATATTCTAACTGTGATATACTAGCACCTATATTTTTTGTAAGATGTAGACTCATATCTACAGGTGTCTTAGCTATATCAGTATTTCCTTTGTCAAATTTTTCGAGTATCTTCTCGATATAATGTGACTGGGATAAGGTATATCCATCAGATGTCTTGGAGATTTTAACACCAAGAATAATATCTGCAATACCTAAGTCTTTCATATCAAATTTCCGTGTTAACATGATTTTTACTTCTTTAATTAGAGCCACCGTGCTACCGGTGATAATCATGTCATCCACATATAAACATACAATGACATAGTTGTGCATATCCCCTTTTACATATACACATTTATCGCATTCATTATGGCGAAATCCATTTGACAACATAACTTGGTCAAACTTCTCATGCCATTGTTTAGCTGCTTGTTTAAGTCCATAAAGAGACTTAACAAGTCTACACACCTTCTTTTCTTTACCTGGAACTACAAACCCTTCAGGTTGTTCCATGTAGATTTCTTCATCTAATTCACCATTTAAAAATGCTGTTTTTATATCCATTTGATGAAGTTCAAGATTATATAATACAGCAAAAGCAATTATTAATCTTATGGATGTTATTCTTGTTACAGGTGAATATGTATCAAAATAGTCAATACCTTCCTTTTGTCTATAGCTTTTTATTACAAGTCTAGCTTTGTATTTATCTATAGACCCATCAGGTTTTATCTTTCTCTTAAAGATCCATTTATATCCTAATGGTTTACTTCCTGGAGGAAGATCCACAAGTTCCCAGGTGTGATTTTGAATAATTGATTCAATTTCACTATTTACAGTTTCTTTCCAAAAAGGAGCTTCAGGAGTAGATATAGCCTCTTTATAAGTTTGAGGTTCATTTTCTAATATATATGTTAGAAAATCCGGACCAAACGATTTATTAATCCTGGCCCTTTTGCTCCGTCTATATTCATCCTCATTGGTTTTATTTCCAGAATCAGACTCTGTTTCTCTTATTATATCATCACAAGTCCTTTTAGAGGAACTTGGATTATATTCTTTACTAGGAAACATATTTTCAAAAAATACTGCATTCCTAGATTCAATAATAGAGTACTTATGTATCTCTGGATGATCAGAGTTAAAAACAAAGAAACGATAAGCACTGCTATTATGCGCATATCCAATGAATATACAATCAATAGTTCTAGGTCCAATTTTAGTCCTTTTAGGAGTAGGAATTGCCACCTTAGCTAGACACCCCACACTCTTAAGAATTTATAACTAGGTGCTCGACCTGTCCATAATTCATAAGGTGTTTTCTCAAGTTTCTTTTGGGGTATCTTGTTGAGAATATAATTGGCAGAAAGCAGAGCTTCCCCCCACATGTTTTGGGGTAAACCAGAACTTATTAACATGGCATTCATCATTTCTTTTAAAGTTCTGTTCTTACGCTCAGCAATTCCATTTTGCTGTGGAGTGTAAGGAGCAGTTGTTTGATGTATAATACCATGTTCTGCACAAATTTGTACAAATGGTGACTCATATTCACCACCTCTATCACTTCTTAACATTTTTATCTTTTTGCTAAGTTGAATCTCAACTTCATTTTTGTATTGTATAAACATTTCAATTGCCTCATCTTTTGTTCTAAGTAGATATACATAACAATATCTAGTACAATCATTTATAAACGTAATAAAGTACTTCTTTCCACCTCTAGTTTGAATAGATTTTAAATCACATACATCTGTATGAATTAATTCTAAAGGTTCAGTACTACGTTCTATAGAGTGAAATGGAAACTTAGTCATTTTTTATTCAACACATATTTCACATTTATTTTCAAAGTTTATATTGAAATTAGGCAACATATTCAAATTTATTAATGTTTGTAAAGTATAATAATTAACATGTCCTAATCTACCATGCCAAATAAAAGGTGACTCAGTCATATAAACAGAAGAATCAATTTTATTGATAATCTTAGGAGCAATGGTCATTACATTTAATTTAAACAGACCATTGGTCATATACCCCTTACCTACATATACACCATTCTTTGTGAGTATAAACTTATCAGACTCAAACACAAACCTAAAGCCTTTCTTACTCAAGACTAAACCAGAGACCAGATTCTTGCGGACATCTGGTACATGAAGTACATCAGTAAGAGTAAGTTTTTTCCCCGAAATCATCTTCAGTACAATGTTGCCTCGTCCTTCAACCTTGGAGGTTGCAGAGTTACCCATGTAGAGTAGTTCTCCTTCCACAGATTCATATGTGGAGAACATCCACTTGTTGGCGCAGATGTGGCGAGTGGCCCCAGTATCCACCCACCATTCCTTAGAGTTGCCACCAACTAGGTTAACCTCTGAGACAACAGATGTACAATTTACATCTACATTTGCACAAAGATTTTCTTCTTCGGCCAAATGTGCATTAGGATGCTTCTTCTTCTTCTTCGAAGAATCTGGTGCCTTTCGCACTCGGCAGTCCTTTGCACGATGTCAAGGCTTGTCACAGTTGTAGCACTTGCCATTGAATCTCTTCGAGTTACCACTCTTAGAGTCTTCACCATTGTGCTTTCTCTTCCTGTCATTAGACTTATTGGAATTTTCCATAACATTAGGTTTAGAAACATTGTATGGATTTCCAATTTTCTTTTCAGAAAGGCGGTTATCTTCTTCAATCCTCAATCGTACAATTAGATTTTCAAGTGTCATTTCTTTTCGTTTATGCTTTAGGTAATATCTAAATTCTTTCCAAGATGGTGGCAATTTTTCAATTATTGCAGCCACTTGAAAAGATTCACTGATAGTCATACCTTCAGCATGAATTTCATGAATGATCACTTGAATATCTTGTACTTGGTTGATTACATTTTTAGAATCAACCATTTTATAATCCAGAAACTTACCGACTACATATTTCTTAGAGCCGGCATCTTCTGTATTATATTTCTTGTCTAAGGACTCCCAGAGTTTCTTAGCAGTAGCAACTGAACTATATACATTATACAGTATATTGTCCAAACCATTGAGGATATAGTTCTTACTCAAGAAGTCCGCATGTTTCCATGCTTCAACCGCCTTCACTGATTGTTGATCATCTTCAACAAGAGTAGGCACAGTCTCCTTCAAGTACTTAGCCAGATTCATTGTAGTGAGATAGAACAACATTTTCTGTTGCCATCTCTTAAAATCTGAGCCACTGAACTTCTCTGGTTTCTCGTACTGGCTTGAAGGCACAGTTGGAGTAACCATGACAGGAGTTATCACAGTGGACATATCAGATGTAGTAGCCATCTACAAATATTAAAATTTATCTATCTTAATGTCTTGTAATAAATTTTAACTTTCTAATAAAACAACACTCCAAATCACAAAACAGAAATTAACTAGTCTTCTCTAAAAGCAATTAAGATTACTAGTGATTGATTACTATTATGACAGTATTTTAATCTAAAATAAAATATCAGTTTAAAGATTAAATACTATTATAACAGAGTTCTAATTGATAACAGTACTCTGATTTATGGTATTTTGACAGAATTCAAAAATTCAGTTTTAAGAATGTAGGTTCTAAACAAAAATGTTTAAACTGTATTCTTAAAAAATTAATCTAAAACAAGTACGAAATTCGATTTTAAGAATGTAGGTTCAAACAAAAAATGTTTAAACTGTATTCTTAAAAAAGTTAATATAAAACATATAATAATCGATTTTAAGATTGTTGGTATATTTACAGTAGTATATTTAATGTAAAGTGGAGATTACTAATTCTGTGGTTGCAGATTGAAGCATACATTACCGTATGTCTTTTAATATATTATGACAGTATATGTTTTAGATTAACACAATAGGGCAGATACACAGAATTGATACTGTTATCTTATAGGAAATTAATTCTGTAATTAGGTTTCAGTATTCTGTTATCTTATTACCTAACAAAGAATTAAACTATTCTTCTTTAACTAGTTTACTTAACCTAAAGTGAATAAAGAAGAAACTGGATTATGAAAAACCTAGTTGCAGGAAGACTGGAAGAAGACTTTACTGACAGGAAGTAGATTGGATGAAGATCGAGGCTAGTGTTGGACACTATCTCCTTAAAATCGATTCGTCCTCCACTGTTCGCTTCTGGATTTCTTGGATGTCGATCTCTCAGGATACAACGATCGATCTGCAGGAAGGAAGCCGCAATCCCTCTGCTCTGGCGAATCTGATAAAGATTCTCTCTGGTTTATGTTATGCAGGACTGGACTTTATTGAAAATGATGAACAGAGTGCAAAGTGCGCCTCTAAAGCGCCCTAAACGCCCATTCGCCCTCGCACACGCGCGTGCGCGTGCGCCGTGGTGCTCAAGGTTTTCCTCTTCTTACATAAGCAAAGTAAAGGAGCAAACTATCATATTTAAACCCACATCCTTACATTCCTCTATCCCATGTGGGACTATCTTTTCATTTTCCCTTTTTGTTCCTTTGCTATGTACTCAACTTTTGAAGCCAATTTCAATTCACTTAATTCATTTAATTTGAACTAGTGAATTGGCTCAATTTAAGGTTCAAATTAGTGAATGAATTCAACAAGTTTTACATAGGCAAAACAGGAAAAAGTTCGCTAAATATTTCTTTAGGGAGGAACAAGACAGCCTCAGCTGGATAGAGAGGGATGCACGTCATCACTTGATAGAAGTTTTTTCTTAAAAAAATGGAAAATGAAACTTCAGTATATAATACATGCCACTATATTATTCTTTTTATTTTTCCGGAGTCGCCATTATTTAGGCGGTTTGCTTTTTCTCGAATAAACTTTGTATGATTGGTAAAGTATATGTGAGTAACCAATGGTGGATTGGTTCAATGCAAATATCAAGAGGATAACCAAGTGTTTGATTTGAAATTCTTGTGGGATGGTACTTGGGGCCTATTAAATCCTCAAATATTCTTATTTCGTTTTATTTTTTATCATTTAAGTTTCCTTTTCATCAAATAAGTTCCTCTATTTTCTCTCCATTGTTCCATTTGATTGGATTAAGGAATTGGATGGGGAAAAGAAAAGAAAAATATTTATAAGGTAATCAGACCCAAACTCACACCCGACCATTTCGGGCTCAACACCAGTTTCACTCCCCTTGGACCGCGACCTGAACTCTGATACCAGTTGTTTGGATATGATGGGTTTGATACACAAAGTCAATAACTAGTCTAACCCAAAAGCATCGGGTGTTTTATGCAACGAGGGGCCACATAAATTAATCCTTTTTCATTGTTAGTTGAATGTAAGAAGTGTTTGTTATATATCATACGATAACAACCACGATTTCTGCCAGGTGAATTTTAACAAGTTTATCACTAATGTTTTAATAAAAATCTGAACTGTATCATGTTGTAGCGTTCATCATATGTGAGAATCTTGTACATTATCTAATGGCTTTCGAATTCCTAGTCATGAAAGCTACTAGAGATTTGTTGTATTCATTGTTTCCTTTGTCAGTAATTTTTTGGTATCTCCACTCTCTTCGCAAATTGGATAGTTTCAGTAGCTATCCTTGTTGATCTTCCCCGCCCAGTTCATTGTGATCATGATATTGACTGATATGTAATTAGTTCTGTTGACTGTTACTTGCTAGTGTTTCATGGCAGAATGTATGTATTTGTGTGAGACTGATATTATGGATTTTATTTTCATTTGAGTTATAATATACATATATATATCTCTTTATGTAGCTAGTCTGTTAGTAACTGCACATTTATTGTCAACAACGTCATTTGTTCGAGTTTTAATATTTCTTTGTTTGCTACAATAACAAGTGTCTAATCATTTGTTGTCCGTTTTCATGAGCATTTATGCCAGTGCTTCTTTTATTTACATATGTTGTTTATCTTCTGGTTGGCGCGCATTTTCCCTGGAGATTTGATGTCATTATCGACATTTTAAGCTGTGTATGCAACAGAATGCTCTTATATGTTGAACGAATAATAGCTTCAAGCAACTGCAGTGATCTTTAGAATCACTTGGTGCTTGCAACTTGCGAGTTTCTATGAGAAGGATATATATGCCCTTGAGTTGAAGTAAACATCCGCAACTTGATTAATGATGTTCTAAAGCATTTATATCTTTAACAGGTCGAGCTAGTTTTTTTTTTTTTTTCATGGATGGGCTCCTTATGCTCTAGTGTTGCAAGATTTAACGACTTGAAGTTTCTTGTAATAGTACTGCATGGTCATCTTCATAGAGAATCAGACTTCTGTTAAACATCTCGCAAATGATTGTGTGGTTTTCTATCTTAACGCTTTGAGGAATTGAGATGGTTTAGTTGCATCAGTCCTCTTCGTGAAGACAAGAGAATCTGAATCACTGCAGAATCGACGAGGGTGACATTATTGTAGCAAATGTTTCGGTTCATCTCCTATAATTAGTTAACGATTTATTCATGTATATTTGACAGGAGGCTTGGAGCAACAATGGCATTAAACTCTCATCAAATTTTTCTGAGGTTAGACATAGCAGGTTCTCCCATGCTAAATGCGTGATTATTTTCATTTTGGAGTTCTTTTAAAATGACTGTAGAACTACATAGATTAAAAGCAATACTAATTTCTGTCATACTTTTTCCTTTTGATAGAAAGAAAAAAGGGCAATGTATAGTGAACTAGGACAAGAGAAGAAACACAGTATTGGTTTTGAACTCTGAATCAACATTTAGTTGTTGGAGGGAACTGAAGGTATTATTAATGTTTTTGAATAATGTATTTGATGTTATGAGTAGGTTTACTTATACTAAAATTATTATTAAATTTATTTGGTAATAATTTTTAATCAATTATATATTTATTTGTTACTAATAGTATCAATCTTTTCTCTTTAAAAGTCATCGCTATTGATGGCATTCTATCTCCAACCTTTAAAGAGACGGTCATTGAGAACAATATGTGCAGTTTCAATAGTGATGAACTAAGGGACCAGTGTTGCATGTGATTATGAAGTTCATGGTGGATAGTACTTGGGGCCTATTAGATACTCAGATATTCTTCTTTCGTTTATTTTTCATCATACAAGTTTTTCCTTTTCATCAAATAAGTTATTCCATTTTTTCTTCATTGTTCCGATTGATGGGATTAAGGAATTGGATGGGGGAATAGGAAAGAAAAAGGGATTTATAAGATAAATTTAAGAGAAAGAGAGTTTTGGTTGAATAAAGTTTCATGTAGTGAATGGAGGAGCAATGTAAAAGCAAACTGAATTTAGGTGGGATCTGGATTCGAGCCCTTTCTTTCGTTTTCATCATACTAGATTGCTCAGTGGGTTTCTTCGTGATGGCTATTCTTTGTTACTTTAGATGGATCTCACCAAAGACTCCTTTGTAGATAATAATTTGTTATCTTGATGTGAGTTCTAGAGCGTTGACAATTGTTTTAGGGAGTGGGAGGAAGGGAATTCAGAAATATATTGTAACTTAATTGTCCAACTCAGGGAGAAATTATAAATGCACACTCCATTTTCCTAGTGAGTCCCATTTTCTTAGTGAGCACCACATGTTTTTGAAACATGCTAATTTTTTCTAGTGAGCACTATTCTTATTCCATCTTTAACTCTATAACCACTTCAGCAGCTGAGCATCCTAGGCCGCGCAGTCCACAGCTCTGTACGGGATTGGAGCCCGAACCGGTGGAGAAGAAGTCCGGGTTTGCCACTCCAAACAGTGACCTCCCTTGCAGGAGGAACCACTCTCTGGAGCTGCAACTTCAACCAGTGGAGATGCTAGACGGGGAGGCAAACGCAACTCACTGTTTCTCAAAATTAAATCAAAAATTGAGTCAAAAAATAGTTTATACATACCTCTAAATAAGGAGATTTATGAAACCAATTTTGTATTCTTATTATCTATCTTACTCAATTTCACTTCTTCTCTAACAATGGATTTTTTCTTTTTGACTTTGTAAAAAATAAAATTCTTAAATAAACCATAGACAGTGATGCAACAGTGAGATCAAGTTTTTTTTTTTCTTGTGGAGATTAAGGGTTTACAAGATTATTTATTTATTTATTGTATTTGGGTGCTCGAAACAATGATGGGTTAGAGAGGAGAAGATGAAGGGAATGGTGCTTACCAAGCAAAAAGGTGAGAGGGAGTGGTGTAATGGTGCTCACAAAGAAAAGGAATAAATAGCAAAACTTGTAATTATATAAGTTAGGAAAATGTGCTCATTAAGAAAAGTGTGGTGTGCATTTAGAATTTCCCCAACTTAGGAAGCAGTGGGTCATATAGTTCTCTAGTGGAGCTTTCTCTTCACTATAGTGAGGTGCAAATCTTTCTAGAATAGAATAAAAAAGAACACGCAAAATAATAAGATAGAACAAAACCGCTATGACCCAAGCAAAAAAAATTTAACCGTAGGAAGAAAGAAATATTTACATCTACACTGAAGTTTTCAGTTGAGACATGCATCGATAATAAAAAGATTGATTGTATTGTGAAAAGTTTAAAATTTTACTCCATACCAGGACAAGTTTTTTTTTTCCCGAAAAGAAACGAAAAATTTTAACCTCACAAACAAAGAAAACGAAAGAAAAGATTAAAAGGGAAATTTTGAAGAAAAAAAAAAAGAAAAAAAAAAGAAAAACTCAAATTGTGCATTTTCAACATAAAATCTTAATTTTGAAACTATATCCATGTTTACTAAAATGGAGTTTTGAACTTTGGTGCTAAAATTGTTTGGGAGAAACGTCGGGCCCATCGGCGAGCATGATCGGTCTAAGCATTTGTGAGTATATCACAATCATCTACTTTGATACCAGTTGTTGGGAGAAACGTTGGGCTCACAAGAGAGTGGGATCTGATACCAGTTGTTGCGGAGAAACGTCGGGCCTATCCAGGAGCATGATGGGTCTAAGTACAAAACTGAGAACCAATCTGATCCAAAAGTTTAAGCTAGTAGGTAGAGGTCACAATTTTGTTTTTAAACCCATATATATTTTTTGACTTATCTGATATACAATTATACTCACATATGAACTCCTAACAAAAATAAATTAAGGTCTAGTTTGGATGCAAAGTTTATGAGAACTCAGATTATACTTGAGTTTTATAAATTAAACTTTGTATATATACAAACTTTAGTTTCAGAAAACTTAAGTTTCACTTAAGTTGGTTTAATTTATGTATAAAACTTCAGAAAGAAGAGGTATAAAATTGCGTAAAATTGGGTCAAAATAGAGTGTTGATGGAGTTTAAATGGAGCTTATATGATCAAAACTATACAAGATCGGAGTTTTGAAACTCCAATTTAGTGGTTGCTTAGATGTTTGAAAGGAGTGCTGCAAGTTGTAATTTGTACTACTATAAGTGAAATTACAGCAATAGGAATTGCTGCAACTTGTCTATATTTGATTTGAGAGCTACATGTAATAATTAGAGTTCCAAAAATTTTTAAATTTTAATTTCTTATTTTCAAGAGTTATAAAAAGTACCACATTTATCAACAATATAATTACTGTTTGCAAATAAGAACTGTAAGTCATCATATATATTTTTTATTTTTTTTAACCATAATTGCTACAAGTCCGTTAGTGGTTGTAATTACAATTCAAATTTTTTATAACTGTAATTGCAACCGAACAGTAAAAATCACCACTTATAATCTACTTTATAAGTTACAATTCTCAACCAAATAGTTTTAAAACTGATGAAGCTTTGTACTGGAACAATCTAAAATTCTGGCTTATCTAGTTTAAAATTTGTACATATAAACTCCAAAATTAGATCTTTATGCTGTCCATATTTTCTTTTTCAAAGTTTATAATATTATCATTTTGAGATGTTCATATACAAACTAGAATTTGTACATATATGAACTTTTTCAATTTTACGAGTTTTCAAGAAACGTTTACTCAGGGAAATTCTAAATGCGCACAATGTTTTACTAGTGAGCACCATTTTCCCCTGTGTTGTAAATCACTTTACTACACAGTATGTCGTGCTCACTAGTAAAATGCCGTGCGCATTTAGACTTTCCCTTTACTCAGCGTAGACTAGAATATATTTTCACCCAAAAAAAAATAAAATAAAAAAAACAGAAAAAATCATTCCCGAGTGGGCGATGGTGTTCGCCCCCAATCCTCTCTCCCTGTCCGTCCCGGACTCGGCCTTCGAGTCCTGGCTCCGGGACACCGGCTACCTCGAAGTCCTCGACTCGCGCTCCTCCTCCGCCACCGACACGTGTCCCCCCTCCACCTCCACCCCCGCCCCCTCCGCCTCAAAACCCCCAAATCCCAATTCTACCCTCCGCAAACCCCCAAATCCCAAGACCATCCTCTCCTCCCTTAGAACGCTAATCTCTCTCCTCACCCTCAACCCCTTCGCCAAGCTCACCCCCGACGACTTCGCGGGCCCCACCCCCTCCTGGACCCTCTCCTTCATCGGCCGCCTCGACTCCTACTCCTGGCCCGCCGGCCCCGCCCAGGCCCGCATGCGGGCCCAGGAGAACGTCCGCCGCTACGCCAGGAACTACGCCTTCTTGTCTCTCCTTTTCCTCGCCTGCTCCCTGTCTGTTCTCGGATGTTAATTTGGTGAATTTTGTGCTTTAAACGATGAATTTTGGATAAAGTTTGGTTCTTTATCGTAGGTATCAGATGCCAGTGCCGCTGATGGGGGTGGTGGCGAGTTTGATGTTGTGGGAAGGAGTGAGATTTTGCAGTGAGAGGTTGGCCATGGAGGAGAGATGCCCAAGATTGCGGCAGGTCTTGGTTCGCGTCACTCAGATTGGTGAGTTCTAGTTACAGTGTGAGTTAAAATTTTAATTGCATTTCATTATCGATAGAATTATGAAAGAAGAATGCTAATAATTGAATATGAACAACGGAAGGGTTTAACTTAGGCTGATGTTGAACTGATTAATATCAAGAATTAATTGTGTTTATAACTTAAAATTTTAGTTTTGTTTTATTGGTGATGGATTATAAGTTTTTTTTTTTTTCGTATAAACAGTGAGCAAATGCCCTCTATGGTCAATTAATTGGAAATTAACGAAACAAAATATGTAATACATATAGTTAGTCCTTCAATATGGAGTGGACATGGAATGGTAGAGCCAACAATAAAATGTGCATATAACATGAGAAGCAATGTCAGCCCTCTACAGTCCCCACCTATATCTAGAAGCTACTCTGGCAGGAGTCTCTCTAACTGATCCTCATTCCCATCTGGTCACGCGGTCCTGTTCTCCAGGTATGGCCTAGGATCCAAGCGTCTCCTAGGATTCCTGCGGGGTGGCTGTGCAGAGTCCCTCTTTCCTCCAAGTTTGTACTTGTCAAAAATCAAAACAGCATATTGTACTTGTGATAACATATTTTTGACTTGCATTTTAGATTTTCAAATATTCATTTATTTCTTTCCAACTGCATGCTCCACATAACCGCGAAAAAAGGGTATCATTGGTGTGTGTCTATTGTATCATCTCTTCCATCTCCCCCCTGCTACTTTCCAGATTTCATCGCTATTTTTTCTTGGGGCCCATCTGTTTAGACAATGACCCTCTCTATGTGGAGGAAGTCCCAGATAGATATCACATATGTACACTCAAAAAAATAGATGATTAAAACTGTCATTTTATGCCTCACATAGTGCACAAATACTCGCTCATTACCACCCCCTTTGGTGTAGTCTATCCCATGTGAGCATCACTTTTTTAGAGAAAAGCCACATGAATACCCTAATTTTGAGCAGTATGTTGTCTTCCATATCATCTTATGGCCTGCACGTTTTATCCCTTGGGATGTAGTTATCATATAGAAGGTTCCGATATTGTATTCTTTTGAGTTGTGCCATAACCATATAGGAAAGTCTTTCTCACTTCATATTGTCTCCAAGAGTTGAGTTGGTATGCCATCTTATCCTTTGTTTCTATGTCTATTTGATGCATGGGCATTTTGTTTGTCAGATTAATTTGTCCCCTATTTACATAATTGTTACCTCCTTATCATATGCAACCTCAAATGCATCTTTGAAGGTTTGGTATATTCATGGTTTGCCCTTCATCTATCCTTCCAAAAACTAGTGCTCTTTCAAAAAATTTAATAATAGTGTTGACTTATCATATGCAACCTCAAATGCATCTTTGAAGGTGATGGATTATAAGTTTAAAAAAATGAATAGTGTTACTAACTGTTTGAAATTAAAGAAGGGGTAAGTACATTGAGTACGTTTTATCGTGAGAGAGGATATTTTGAAAATGGTTTTAGCCTTTTAGGCGAAAAGTGAAATGAAAGCAAGGAGATGGATAAAACAAAATTGAAGACCAGGAGAAATAGTGATGTGGTCTTTTGTTTGCTTTTAGGCAAGATAATTTCCTGGCGTGTGATTAGTGGAAGATGAACTTCAAGTGTTTTGTGAGATAGTAATGTATCTCTAGACAAGCTCTATGAGACGGAGTATAATAAGTACTTTGGTTTGTAGCTATATACATATTAGATACGTGTTAGACCTAAATATGTTAGACTGAAGTATCCTTTCGAGGTTTCTGGATGGATATTAGGTACATGTTAGAACTAAAGGTGTTAGATGGAAGTATTCTTTCGAGGTTTTTGGATGAAGTGATTTTTTGCTGAATAAAGTTAAGCTCGACTGTAGAGTACTAGAAGGATTTTAGGATTATGGATTGGTGTTGGTACTTTAACTATGTGCAATTTTGGATGGATAAGATGAATTGAAATAAGTGAAGGATGCAAGGATGGTAAATGACAGAAAAAGATGGGTATTCAAAGTAAGAGTAACAACCAACACTTTAAAAGTTCCTATATACTCTAATCCCTATTACAAGACAGGAAATCTTTTTTAAGCGAGGGAAAGTTTAGTTCTTTATATGAGTTTGAATTCCTAAATGAATCCAAGGCACAAAGAAGAGAGACTACAGGGAGAACTAGTTTGTCCAACCTTCTTTGATCTTTCATGACAATTTATTTGTTGGGAAATAAGTATGGAGATGTATTTCTACTACAGACTATTTTTTATACAAGTATCCCATAAGATTTCGTGAAGCAATCTTGAAAATCGTGTTTGCATCTTTGAGTTGAGCATTTGCTTGTAAATTGTAATAACTTTCATAACTTTTTACCTTGAACCTATTGAGGCTGTCGGACTTTGTACAATCTTTTCAATAGTCCCCTAACACCTCCATAACCTTATTATGTTCCTGCAAGTTCTTGGCATTGTAATTAGGCATGCACGAGGTAATTGTCTCCTATCTAAATATAAAATGTGAAGAAACAGATTGAGCTAGTTTGGATAGGTGCAAGAAGGCCAGTATATTTGCTGGCTAAGAGAATAGATTTAGTGGTTTGAGAAGATGGAGGCCAATGTCGTGCCAATTAAGGAAGGCGATAGGATTAAGCTTTATATCCTCGACATTGTATGGGACATTTGTTTTGAACCCAGGTTCAAACTCGTTCAAACTTATTGTAGTCAAATTATGTTCCCATATTTTTGGTTTTCTTTCTATGTGCATGCACCGATGTGAAGGTGTACTTCAAACATGCTAACGAACTACCTATTTAGGTTTGAATGGTTAACATTCTCAAAATTATGCGAGAGGAGGTTGTTGTAGAACTGAAAGCCCTAGAGCAAAGTTGAGCAAAACTGAAAGCCCTAGAGCAAAGTTGAGCAAACCTTAAGAAATAATAGAATAGGAAACATCACATGGCCACCATAGTGAAGCTACCTGAAGCAGGGGTAGTTGGTATTATCGATGGTGGTTGGATATGTCGAAGTATATGTCGAAGTTGGTGTCGATGCCTTGGATTTTTTGGGGCTCCATTTTCGCAGCTGGTCAATCTATGCATTAGTGCAAAGGAGACATACATGAGGGCGTATCAAGTTGACTTTAGTTTCAGAACATGCTAAGCCTTTGGGTTGGCTTCCCAAAAGGCTAATGTAGGGCCAAACATAAGGAAAAGATTCGTATGCATGCATGACTTGGTTGCTTTTTTCTGCAAGTCTAATAGTCTTGTAGGCTAAGTGATGGGATCCTTTAGGGACTTGGAAGGCATATTTTCCAGGAGACATTAAGGTTCAATTCAATCCAAGTCAAAATCAGAGTTATTTTTTACTCTTAAATTTGATTAGGATTTATTTTTTAGATAGAGTTTGATTAGGATTTGTTGTCAGAGGATTTGTAATTTTACTAGGTTTTGGCTTATTTGAGACTTTATATATATGGTTTGTAAACGTGTTTTATATGGTATGATGTTGAAACATTGAGAAATCCTAGTATATTATTTGCTAATTTCTTTAAATCTTTCTTTGTTCATTGTAAGATCACTGAAGGAAAGGTTCGTCATAAATTCGGAGAGTTTTCTTCGACAAAGACCCTCGAGAAGTAAAAGGGCTTTCATTCCCCATGTGAAGAAATTTATACAAGGGGAGCCTACAACCTCGACCTCAGTTTGAAAAGCATTTAGGAACTGATAATAAAATATATGGTATGCGATGGATCTACTTCGATCAAAATCATTGCCTGACCAGTAGTCGAGGATGGTGAGGAAGGATGGAAGAAAGAACAAGGATAGTTCATTGTCTAATTCTTTTATCGTCAAAATCTCGTATCTAACTCAAAACATCTTTGATTTTTCATATCATTGTGTTCTTATAAATGTGCGACCTTCCTTTGAGATTGACTCCATCTTCTCACCACGTAGCAGGGGATATCTCTGATGAGTGTTGGTGTCCTACGTAGTTGAGTTTGGACTGATTACCTCTCATTGCCTCTTTGCGTCAAAAATATTTTTCCAACTTGTTAATCAAAGACGGATAGGAATTTTGATATATGATGACGTTTTATAAGCTCTGCTGGACTTGCGAGCTTAAGCTTAAAATTTTGGTCAACCACTTGAAGGAGCACATCTCAGAGTAGACAAAACCTGCACATTTGTTTGATGGAAACATTTCAAGTCAAAGTCTAAAGGAGCTATACTTGTTTACCTTTATCCAAACGGGTAGATGACCGTAGATTTGTTGAGAATAGATGTGAATTTGTCTGGATGCTGGATCTCAAATACTTTTGTTCTTTTCCAATTTTCCACCATTAAACCCTAATTCATTTTCGTAGTACGTCAAATTGGCGTCAGAAGTCAAGTTGACCAAAATTTCTCCCTCTTTTTTCAACTTCCGCCCATTTCTTTTTTATTTTAGTTTTTAATAAAATAAAGAAAAAAAATATTTAGATCGACTTTCCTTAACTCACCATCTATAATATCATTTTCGTAGGACTCCTTTAACAACATCATTAGCACCTCCACTGAGGAGACATTGCAATGCGAAGATTGAAGATATTCTAGATGATTTGAGATCATTTCAACTGTTGATAGATGGTACCAATGATATTTGGTTTGTTCGTTTGGATGGCCATAATCAGATTAAACTTGGTTACCTACAGAGGAGATCATAAAACTCGATCCAGATTTGCTTGATTGTTATCACCTTCGCCATTCACCAAAAGCGAATGTTGCAAATGTTTCGAGGGAGAGTTGATGGGGATCCTATAGGGACTTGGAAGATGTATTTTCACAAATTTGAATCCAAGTCAATATCAGAGCCATCTTTTTTTTTTTATTTTTTGGATAGAGTTTGATAGGATTTATTTTTTTAGATAGGTTTGATTAAGATTTGTAATTTTATTAGGTTTTGGTTTCTTTGAGACTTCTATAAATATGGTTTGTAAACTTGTTTTTATTATGATATGATATGAAATTGGAACTTTGAGAAATCTTAACATACACAAATTTACTAACTTTTTTAATCTTTTATCATGGATTTATTGAGAGTGGGCATGAATTTGCTTGTACCAAGACCTGACCCTCTTTTTTTCCCACAATTTCCCGCAATTAAACCCTAATTTCCTGCTTTAAACCCTAATTCGGTTGCTGCCTCGCTAAGCAGCACTCATCTTTCAATATTCTTAGTTCTCCTCTATCATAATCAACCTACATCAAATCAGGTACTTATATAAATAAATACATGTTTTCATGTAAAAATTTCCAGTACTTAAATCGTTTTATTAGTTCAGTTATCATGCAGCAATTTTAAAATGTTCCGGTTCTCCCTTTCCTTTTTGATTGCGTAGCCATTCTTCTGTTCTTGAAGTTGTCCTGCCTATGAGAGTAAAAATTGCAACCAATAGAAGGATTTCCCATGGCTGATGAGAAGTAAACTAAGTTCACAGTCTACACCGCTACATTACTATTGTGTCTCTGTTCCAAAACTAAGCAAGCTAGTCCACCTCTTATATGCTATGTTAGACAGACTTGTTAGATTATCCTTAATTGGTAACGTTACTAAGAAAGCTGTTTCTGAAACATGACTAATAGTTTGAAAAGGAACAATCTTTCCTGGAATGTTCTGTGACTTGTCTTTTCTAGATCAGTAACTTTCTTGTTATGGTTAATGAGCCATGTCGGAAACGTGACAAAAAAGTTGCATTTCACGTGTCGATACATCTAATGCCTTTATTATGGTACTCATATATGAAACTTACTGAATATGGTGATTATGTCTGCTAGGGAGTCGAATGTGATTCCATATAGCAAACTCAATATCCTTTTCTCTTCCAGACATTTTCCCAAGAATATGTTGGATGCCATTTGGCCATTTGGACTATGACAAGCTTCTTTCTTGCCCATAGATCGGCATTAGGGACAGCCGATCGTAAAACTTATTGAAATCTTACTCCACAACTGACCCCATTTGTTGGTGAAAAGGCTTAGATGACGATGACAACTCTTAAATGAAACTTATGTCTTGCATTTCGTTTATACGATTCATAGGTAGGTTTGTTTGTTTGTTTTTTTTGCCGTTGACCTAGTCATTTATACGCTCATTTTTATTACTATGGTATGATGAAATGTAAAGTCAGAGGAGGTCACATTTTTTGCACTGTTCTCTGTTGTTGTTGTTGGTTTTTTCCCCCCTCTTTTCTATGTGGTGATATATGGTTAAACCTCCTCTATTTGCCCCTGAATTTTGGAGCTTTTGAGTAATGACTTCTACTGAAAACCCCTAAGGTCCAAATTGTTTTGGTTAGCCACCAAACATTCCAGGTCTCCTCTCCAACTGATTTCCTCATTGTTTACAACAACAACTAAGCCTTTTATCCTAAGTACTTGGGGTAGGTTACATGAACCAAAAGAGGCCTGGTCGATCGCATGGATGATTCTTTTCCTCTCATTCTTATAAGCATTGTGTCTTCATTTAAACCTCTAGTATCTATATCTTTTCGTATCACCTTCGCCCATATTTTCTTCGGTCATCTCTTAGCTCTTTTAACTTGTCTTACATTGGTAAGTTTTACTTGTCGAACTAATGTAGCTTTAGGTCTATGTTGCACATGATCAAACCATTGTATGCGTTGCACATGATCAAATCATTGTATGCGATGTTCACACATCTTCTCTTTTTTGGGGGATACGTCTATCTTAACAAGAATATCCTCATTTCTCATTTTTTTCTCTTTTAGTGTTACCGCACATCCAATAAAACATGTGTATCTCTGCTACACTTATCTTCTACAAATAACGTCTCTTTATAGTGTAGCATTTCATGCCATATAACAAATCTGGCCTAAGAGTAGTCCTATAAAATTTTTCCTTCATCTTTAATAGAATGTTACGGTTACATAAAACTCTTGTTACGCTTCTCCACTTCAAGCAACCAGCTTGGATCCATTGATTCTCTCATTGTTTATTGTGTTTAAATGGGCGGAGAGTTCTGTCTGCTATAAAGAAATGGTTCAGTCTGATTTGATATGATTTTATGGCTGAGCGATGAGTCATCTGATCCGTGCACTTTAACTCAGGGTCCATTTGCTGGTTCTTTTTGGTTATGAGTCTTATGACTGGGCAGTACCCAGTTGAATCAGACTTTCTCCAGAATGCCTGGACATTTGTCATACCTTTCAACTATGAAGCACCGGAACATATCGTGAATTAGTCACCCATTTTGAGAAGTCTCAAGGGAAACTGTATGTTTACCATTCAGTCCGCAATGAAGTTCCAGATTATTTTGAACTAGAGCTATATTTGGTAATTCTCTAGAGGTGTAGCCAACACAAGTCCCCAGTATGTTTGGGCAATATCTAGCATACTGGACATGCAACTGTGGCTGATTAACTCCCCCATCGGTCTAGGATTCAAATTGGTCAATTCTTCAGTGCAAGTGCTGAATCTGGTTCGTGATCCAAGTATAGTTTTTATGAACCCACCTATAATTATGTTGCTGATAATGGGAAAATCTTTATTTTCTGTTTGATGCTCATATTCTCGTCTTTCCTTTAAAATTTTTAATCATTGGCAGTAACATGTCGACTGCAGTGAGTTCGCACTCAAGTGTTGTGTCATTGTGTTAGATATTCGATCTTCTCTGCTGCAGATTTTATGATGCCAAACCTTACCGTTCTCTCTAACTTGATCTTTCATGCTTTTCTAATTGGTGCCCACCATTTAATTGTTGTCGCAGCTACTGCAATGATACTCTACTTATGCAACCTCCAGATAGCCTTCTTTTGTGCTATCAGCATCAGCTACACAGGTGACCGATCCGTATGGTTATTTTTTCTCTCATTTTCCAGTCTCTCATTGCGCCGTTGAATCTAACTTCTTTAACTTATGTGCCAGTGATGATCTTGCATGCTTCCTTCCGGAATTTGGCTTCTCCGAAGCAATCAGCTGCACCAAGTCGCCACAAAAGATTACAGCCAAGGTGAACACAATTTGCAACCAAGCGACAGCTGCTTATGATTTTTGAAGCAGGTGATGGCTGTGGATGTTAATGCTCTGCTCTTTTATCGGTGTGCGAGCTCTCACGCACTGGATTCTCTTTTCACTGTAGATGGTAATGGAATCCGTTTGGCTTTCAAGTCTGAAAAATTAAGTGAATCTTGTAAAAATATATATAAATGGTTATAGTGAACGAGAAAGGCACTGTTCTTGTTATCGGAGAGTTTGCAAAGTAGCACACCATTTAACAACGGTCATCGGACAAAAAATACACTGATAAATGGGTATACTGGGAAAATGTTGTGCTCCTTTAAAAACTTCCTTGTTATGGTCGGATCATTCTTTTATATTCTCCTTGTCATTTCCCTTGGGAACCCATCAGCATGCCGTACCAAAAAGAATTTTTTTTCTTCTCTTTTATGCATAAAGATACCTTAGATCGAAGAGCTAGTGACTACTGTGATAGTTGAATGATATCTGACAACATCTTGATTTGCATTTTCCGGTACTGGTAATTTTGAGCATTTCAAATTTATCTCGAGGGGTTATTTGAGAATTTATTGCAAATGAGCTGGCAAATGTTGGTGCTGATGATTGGTCAAGGTGAAGAATGTTCTCGAGTTAAATTTTAACTTGTTGTATACAAAATTTTAAATTAAAAATTAATTTTAAATTAAAAATAAAAAATTTTAATCTAAAATTTTGTATGGGATGAATCAAAATTTAGCCCATGTACGTGTCAATTACCATTCCTAATCATGATACTAAGTATATGACATCACCATTCCTAATCATGATACTAAGTATATGATGTCATGATGTCTTAACTCATCGATAAAAAGATTCTTGGTTCAAGGCCAAATGGGCTTTATTTGCAATGCAATGAAATATTCTCCTGTATTGTGGCGCATAGGGAGATTCCTAGTTGAAGATCAAACTCAGGGTAAAATGGTTAAAGAAATGACAGATGGAACTGCTCATTGGTTAGCGAAATAGTTGAATATACGAAAAATAAGAGAATGTTTACCACTTGCTAAAATTGAAAAATCTCATGTTTTTTTTTTTTTTTTTTGAACTTATAAATATGTCCTAATTTTACAAATTTCATTCATCCAAAGATCCATCTAGCAAAAAAGAAATATTGAAGAGCAAATAGAGAGAGGAAGAGAAAAGAGAAGATGGGAGTTTTATATACTCTAGTGATACTCTCTCTTTATATTGTTTCCATCATCATATCATTACGGTGCTTATACTATACGGTTCAGTTCTCTAAAAAAATTTGGAGATTTTTTCGTTGTGATAGTAATATAACATTACTTATTATTTTTTTTAGATTTCTGAGTACTCTGAATAAGACAAAAACTGTAATAAGATAAATACCGTAATGTTAATTTTTATTATATTATTTTCTATGTTAATGATATATTAATCATAGTACAAGACATGTACAAAATTAATAAGCTGAAAAAAGATTTAAAGATTTAAGATACAGAAGAGCCAGGATTAATAAATAAATAAATTTTGGATATATGTATATACTGTGATAAGAATGTTAAAAGTTAGGGAAATTCTAAATGAGTGGTGCTCACTAGTAAAATGTCGTGCGCATTTAGAATTTCCCCAAAAGTTACGGTCATCATAATATACGTACATCAACAAAATGCTACGACGGTCATGACTAAATCCGATAACACATCCTCCAACGAACCCGTAGATTCTCCCCCGACAAACCAAAAAAATCTCACGCGCTCCTCACGCGCCTCCTCAGTAGTCTCTCCCCGTACACTCACTCGTCGGCGCCCTTGTCTCCCCAGTCCCCCTGTCCCAAATCCCCTCCTCCCCTGTCTCTCTCTCTCTCTAGATTCTCTCTCACATCTGGCTATGATCCAAATCCAAAATTAGGGCTTCTCTCTTCTCTCTCCTCTCTCCAAACTATGATCAAACAGATCCTCGGCAAGCTCCCTCGCAAGCCCAAACCCTCCCCCTCCGACGAACTCCGTCGTCCGCCTCCGCCCCCGCCCCCGCCCCCGCCCTCCTCCGCCAACGGCACCGCCGCCCCTCCCGATGCCTTATCCGCCCTCCTCCTCAGCTTCCGCGACGTCCCCGCCGCCGAGAAACCTTCCCTCTTCATCAAGAAGCTCGCCCTCTGCTCCGCCGTCTTCGACTTCTCCGACCCCATCAAAACCCTAAAGGAAAAGGAGACGAAGCGCCTCACCCTCCTCGAGCTCGTCGACTTCGTCGTCTCCAACCCCTCCAAGCTCCCCGAGCCCGCCATGGCCGCCGCTGTTGACATGGTCGCCGCCAACCTCTTCCGAACCCTCCCCTCATCCACCTCCGCGGCCGATTCCAAGTCCCCCGATGGCCTTGACGCCGACGCCGACTTGCCCTCGCTCGACCCCGCCTGGCCTCACCTCCAGATCGTCTACGAGTTCTTCCTCCGCTTTGTTGGCTCGCCGGAGACGGACGCCAAGGTCGCCAAGCGCTACATCGACCACTCCTTCGTCCTGCGCCTGCTCGACCTCTTTGATTCGGAGGATCAGCGGGAAAGAGACTACCTGAAGACCATACTTCATCGGGTGTATGGCAAGTTCATGGTCCATCGCCCCTTCATCCGGAAAGCCATCAATAATATATTTTATCGGTTCATTTTCGAGACGGAGAGGCATAATGGGATTGGGGAGCTGCTGGAGATCTTGGGGAGTATCATCAATGGGTTCGCATTGCCTTTGAAGGAGGAGCACAAGTTGTTTCTTGTGAGGGCTTTGATTCCGCTGCACAAGCCGAAATGTGTGGGGGTTTATCACCAGCAGTTGTCATATTGTATCACGCAGTTTGTGGAAAAGGATTATAAGCTGGCAGATATGGTGATAAGGGGTTTGTTGAAGTATTGGCCGGTGACGAATAGCGCAAAGGAGGTGATGTTTCTCGGGGAGCTGGAGGAGGTGTTGGAGGCCATACAGGCGGCGGAGTTTCAGAGGTGTATGATCCCGTTGTTCCGACAGATTGGGAGGTGCCTTAATAGCCCACACTTTCAGGTAACTCTATTTTTACTAAAGTTATATTCAATGATAATGTAGCTTGTTGTGTTTCTCAATGTTGAAAACGTACAGCTTAATTTATTGGGCAAAGGAAATGACTAGGGTTCAGAGTTCTCAAGGAACTGCATCATATATAGTTGTTCTTATGGAGTGTATCAATATCGTATGGTAAGATAAGTTGGTCATTATGTAATAAGTAATTAAGCACATAACAATATATAATAAATATATAAGCAAATTTAAAGTATAAGTAAATAAACAACTAGGAGAAAGTTGGTAATATGTAAAATACAAGTCCATAGTTATATGTAATTAGGTACTAAGTACTGACATCCAAAGTTGTTAATCCAAATGATGCTACATTAGAAAACACACGGCTAGTGTTATTTGAACTATTATTTCCTCTTCCTTTATTTTGGTAAATCCACTTCCTTCTATAACTTTAAAACACTTATGGAAATTCATCCGAGTGGCATCATTTGCTATTTTAGGTCCTCTTTCTTGTTCCTCCTCAAAATTGAAAAAGTTAATGAAAATCCATCCAGACAACACATTTCTCTATGATAGGTCTTTTCTCAACAGTCCATTCATAATCAAGTTTCACGTCTGATAGACAAATTAAAACATATGTTTCTCCAATCTCTTTCCTCTTTTGGTATATTAATTCAAATTTTGTATACTGTAATTTATTTTTAACAAAACTTAAAGCATTGAGCATATGTTCTTTAACCATTATTAAAATAATAAAACAAGTCAATGTAATATTAATAGTCACACCATATATAATCATCTTTAGAACTCTTGCTTTAGTTTCTTCATCTCCCTCTTCTAATCAATGCAAACTCTTCATCTTAAGCAAATGCTGTTAAAGGTTTTAGAGTACACGAAAATAAGTTTTAGATACTTGAAATGATAATTCTAGTTAAATAATTAATTTTAACTAGAAATAAATAGACATACCTTTTTTGACCATTGGTTTGGATTTTTTTAGCTAAAATAGATATTTTGAATTTGATGTTATCTTTTGTTAAGAGAAGACTCTACCTATTTTGAATTTGCAGCATGTAATTAAACCGAAAAGGTTCATTTGGTTGAGTTTGAAATTCATTTTTAAGGCAAGTCAAACCTATAGTAATGTATTGCATATCATACTTTATATATCACATTGTAAGATATGCCTATCATAGTTTTATGTAACCCATTGTGTAACTTATTATGTAAGTTGACAAGGGCAAATCGTTACATAATTTCTTCAAATAACCTAATATTAACCTTGCTTTCTTTTGGATTATAATGTGTTATTTTGGATGTATTACTTATCGTAACCTAAGTTCTTTATGAGTTTTTTTGGAGAGTATAGATCTCGTGAACCCTAATAACAAATCTTTCTGCCAATTAATCCCTAGACCATATGGGTTTCAATGCTCCTGCTAATTCCGACTATAGACTTCACTATTTCGATAATTGACCTTCAATTTGACATTCATAAGAGGATTTCATCATGTGACTAGTTTTGTTTTATATTTATTTATAATTAAAGTACCTGATTTGTTTGTGGCTATTTTTCTTTGTAGTTGATATTACGTTATGACGTTATGGCAACATCAATATGCTTGTTATGGTTGTGATTCTTGTGAACAATTACGATTACAATTGTACATGGAAATTATATATTTTCATATATTGTTAGTCTGTAATTCCTCTTTGGTTGGTGAAAGTTCTTACTTACTATTGATTATATTAAATTTTCAACTGAACTAAAATAAGCACTTAGAAATAAGATGAATTGAGTATTATAATTACAATTTTAGTGATGACTGAAACTGAAATAAGTAATTCAATTTTTGTTTTTCGTTTGCTGATAATTGAAATTATGATTTTGAACTAAAGATAATTTATAAAGACGAATATGAAAATTATTATGAAACTTATTAAAAACTTAGAATAGTTTCTGTGTAATAGAATGTTTTTTAATTCATTTTTTAAAATTTTAAAATTATTTTTCTATTTGTAAAAATTATTACATGTAGTTTTATATTTATATTAAATAAATACAAAATTATGTAACACATATTATACATTTCGATATATGCGATTAACTTAATGAAGGCAAAATGTTATGTTATTGTTAGTGCTATTTTAAACGTTGATGCTTACTGTATAATAATATGCATGAGTTAATATATACATACTAACATACGTATAGATTTCCTTATATATCATTTTAGTGCATCTTAGAACATTTACTGTGTTTCGTAAGATGTTGACAACCATACTTGAGATACATGGGACAACTAAGGGAGGGACCTATACATAGACTTGAATAATGACCTAAAGGCTATGTAGGACGGACAAGTTTATCATGAAAGATGAAGCCATTGTTAGCACTTAGACGCACATATCCTATGTATACCACAAAAATTGTGTGTTGCTTCTTGTGTTTTGTCGATGGCTGTGCTTGTGAGCATAGTAGAATATACTTTCAACTGTTATTGGTTATGTACATTGAATGAAGCATAAGAGTTGATGGATGATGACATAAAGATTCTGAAATTTGACACCCCAAAATTTGGAATCACTAGACAAAGTAGGTAAACTCCTCAAACGATAAGCTTAGCCTTTTGGAGAAGGCTGGCTCTTGATTTACAACTCATGGAGGTGGTCGAGATGCTTCTCGTTCCAATGAAGGTAATATTGCCTGGGGTATTGTGTAGGGGAGAAGTCCTAGAGGAGCTTTGATTCATGACAAAGGATGTAGGTTGATAGATGAGAATGTGATGTTTAAAACGTTCACTATTTGTTGAACTTCGTGGCCATGCTTATTTTCTCTTAGACAGTCCCCTAAAATAAATTATCAATTTTTTCATGTTAGTCTTAGGCAAAATTATCATTGGGATATGTTTCTTTATCGTTATTCTTATATATGTATTGCATATCATCATCATATGATAAGTTGATCAATGTATAGTAGGTGATTAATCAAGTACCTAACAATTTATATACTAAAAATTTGAGAAAAAACTACATCTAAAATTTTAAAGTCCTAAAAGCCGGTAATGTAAAAACTACAAATCAATAGCTATATATAAATAAGTAACACCTAAAATTCATTGAGCATAAGGACATTAATCAAATGACACCACATTAACTAACATAATCATTCATTAGATTCACTTGAAGTTGAGGAATGCTATTTTCATTTTCCTCATCTTCATCTTTTCTCCACCCAAACTTCTTCTCCACTATCTTCCCCATTTCCTTTTCTTCCCATCCTTTCTTGTTTGCAATTACATTCAAGTTAGAGGCTCTACCAGTAATTATTAAAAGAATTAAGAAACTTATTAGATAATACTACTTATTTCTCCAATTTTTATAACTCAGAGAAAGTAAACGAGGTGTTCTCTTTAGGTAGGCGAAATCCTCATTTCCTAGTAATGATTCCAAATATGAGCAAATGATATCATTTATAGCTGGATTTATGCCTACCTTAAGCATGGATCAGAGGCTTTCAAAGAAGTGTTGATGGAGATCAGATTTGTTTTGAGAGTAGATTTGATTAAATTTAGATCTTGTTAGGATTTTGGAATATTTGATTAGATTATAATTTTATTAGGATTCTGATTTTATTAGGATTTTGGATTCTATTAGGATTTTGTTTGTTAGAGTTTTTCTATATATATGGGTTTTGTATGAAGTATTGGTATAGATGAATAATATTGGAAAATTTCTCAAAATTTCTTGCGTGGATTTTGCTTGAATTAAAATCTTTCTTCATAGATTCGTGGAGAGTGGGTGTAGATTTGCCTGGGTGGATTCCCGAACTGTGTAAGTTCTTCTCCAATTTATCTATTTTTCTCTAATTCATCCAAAAAACCCTAATTTTCAAAACCCTAACCCTAAATTCGTTTCTGTCATGCGTCAAACTTGGTATCAGAGTCTAGATTTTCTTCTCCATCACCATTTTCTTCTTCCACATCTCCATTTTCTTTTATTTTATTTTTAGTTTTCTATTTTAGTTTTTCAAAAAAAATAAAAAACAGATCTGAAAAAAAAAGAGAGAACAGGTCTTGAGAGAAAAAAAGAGAGAGAACAGATCTTGAGAGAGAGAAAAAAAAACCCTGAGAACCCAATCCTCCTTCCCTCCAAAATCCCCTTCTTCTCCTCCTCAACTTTTCTTCTCCCTGAGAACTCGATCCTCCCTTCCCCCAAAATCCCCTTCTCCTCAACTTTTCTTCTCGCTAAGAACCCGATTCCCCCTTCTCCCAAAATCCGCTTCTCCTCCTCAACTTTTCTTCTTCCTGAGAACCTAATCCCCCCTTCCCCCAAAATCCCCTTCTCCCCTCAACTTTTTCTTCTCCTCCTGATTCCCACAACCCAACAATCTAACAACATAACCCCCCAACAACTCCACCCAAGCCTTCACCCCCTACATCAACAGCCACTGAGATCCACCCCACAACAAATAACCTCCTTCATCAATGCTTCTCCCTCAAACAACCAGCCACACCACTGCCCTCGACATCGCCAGCACCTTCAAATCCACCACATCCTCCATCTCCAGCGACTCTACCGCCTTCTTCAGCAACAAGCAGCAACAACAACAACAGCAACAGCAACAACTGCAGTAGCAATAAGCAACAACAATAACAACAATAACAACAGCAGCAACAACCACACCCGCAATTGCAAATCCAATCCAGTTTCAAATTGGGTTCAGTGCAGCAGTGCAGATCCGTTTACAGTGCAAACCCGTTAAGGGTTTTTTTTTTTTATTCGGAGCCCATTTCAACTCCGATTCGAGCGGTTTTCGAAGCAGTGTACTTGTAATCACATTTGGTACCTATTACAACTGCTCTAGGGTTTCCATACATAATTATCAGAGTTCAATTGCTAGTAATCTTTTGAAAAACTTTATAAAATGCTACACTTGGGTGTGTACTACTCAGGTGATACCTAAGGTGAACTGAAATTTCAATTACTAAATCTTTGCAAATATTAGTGAATTGCAATAATTTGTTATATAATGGTTAATTGCTTCTCTCTAGTGATCCCATAATTATTTGCATATTTGGTTGATTAACATTGTATGATCCATTCTAGATTATAAATATGTTACACTTTACAACACGATGTAATCGTCATCTAGAGTCAAAAAGGCCTAATTATATATATGATTTGTGTACTGCTAGAGAGGTATTAGATGAGAAATTTTGGTATAAAGATTCCGTATTTGATGATTATTTTTCTACTCGTGATTTTATTGATTGGATAGTGAATATGGAATGCTATTTCGATTGTTATGAGATGTCGAGCAGACGTAAATTTCAATTTGCTAGAAGACGATTAGTGGGACAAGCAAAAGATTTTTGAATTTCAGAAGAGAGATCGTGAGGAACGTTATAGGAATTCTATAAACTCGTAGGAAGAAATGAAAGATATTTTTATAGAGGAGTATCTTCCTACGTATTATAAAACTCGTCTTTTAGATAAAATAGAAAATAGATTCACTCTAAAAGTTAGAACACAGTGCTTTAAATGCGACAAATATGGACACTCTGCCTTTCAATGTACCATGATCAAGTGTTCTAAGTGTCGTATATTTTGGCATTATGACTATAAGTGTTCCCTCAAGAGCGAATCTTTATATATCATGCCTACTAATTACGTTGACAATTCAGGAATAATTGAGGTTCATATTTCTAAGGAAAGTATTGTAGTTGAATCACAATTGGAATCAAATATGTTTATTCTTATTGCCAATATTATCATTCCTTCTATAGTTAATGATGATATTATTAATGAGGCACGAGTCTAATATACATGCACCAACTGAGATCCATGTTCCTATTGAGATCCATGGTATTATAAAGAGTACTACTAATACTACTAATACTTAGAATGTTTTAGTTGACTCTAGTACACGCCCACATGATACTAGGTGTTCAATTTTAGAGTCAATTGTAGATGAAGAGACCGAACATGAAATAATTGATACTAATATTGATGCTGGTGAATCTTTAAGGATCTTGACAGGTTATGCCTAATATTTCATTTTCTAGAGATCTTTTTGAGTTTCCTTCAGAGATTCATCAAATTCCCACACAGTATAGTGACGTTATATCATTTGCGGTGATTGATGTATGCCTTCTTAGAAAACCAACATATCTATTTTTTGGAATTGTACCACTTGAATCCGTTGCATTGCATTTGTCTGATATGCCTGTTATGCATGATGAGATCTCTAGACAGATAGCAATTTGCAACGATGAGTATAAATTTGTTGTATATCCACATAATATTTTGCAGGAATTTGTACTTGATAATGAAGTGAAAGTTTTGGTTCTCCCTAAGAGGTTGCTTCTAAAAATTGTGAAGAAATTAATGTTCCACATTCAGATTTCATTGGAATTTCGATGAAAATTGTTTCTACTACCTATGGCCTGGATATTTCATGGGATCCATATTCGACTACGTCCATTACAGGTGTCTTTTCAGATCTACCGTAGTTTGACACAAGTGCACTAAAAAAGCTAGTTCCTACTTTTGTTCAGATGTGATGCACGAGCTATGGTATCTTGACCACCACTATGGCCTGATTGGGATGTTTCGTGGATGCCAATTACTTCAACCCGGACGTATTTATCATTGCTTATCTCCGCATTTATCGGGGATGAATGATTTGAAACCGGGGAGAATTGATAGGGATCATATTTGATTTGAGAGTAGATTTGATTAGTTTTGGATCTTGTTAGGATTTTGAAATATTTGATTGGATTCTGATTTTATTAGGATTCTGATTTTATTAGGATTTTGGATTCTATTAAGATTTTGTTTGTTAGGGTTTTCCTATATATATGGATTTTGTATGAAGTATTGGAATAAATGAATAATATTGGAAAATTTTTCAAAATTTTTTTCGTGGATTTCGCTTGAATCAAAATCTTTTCTTGTGGATTCGTGGAGAGTGGGCGAATCCGTGGAGAGTGGGCATGGATTCGCCTGGGTGGATTCCCGAACTGTGTAAGTTCTTCCTCAATTTATCTATTGTTCCCTAATTCATCCAAAAAACCATAATTTTCAAAATCCTAATCCAAGTGTGATGTGCAATCATCAAATGAAGGACTTGAATTTTGGCAGGATTATTCCTAGTTTGAATTGTTGGGAAGTGTGTATTTAATTGTCGCTTGCATTTCACTTGGGCTTCTCAAACCTTTCCTTTGATATTTCAAGATGTCTGCAGTTTTGAGATGCTTGTTTCACAGCATTATCACCATCTTTCTGTGTATCCTGGCATTACCTTATAATCTTTTTTGATTCAATTTCATTTAAGAGCTTATTTTTAGTGTCAGTCACTAGACCTTTAATTGTCAATGTCATTCATTCTGAATTGTCTTACTTTCTTGTCTTTATGGAAGTCCTTATTAGCTAGTTCCATTTGTTAGGTGGAAGCACTTGTGCTGCTACTTTCATCATTCTTTATTCCTTTTTTGTCCCTCTGGACCTTTTGTTAGGTCTTGCAGGGTCAACGAACATTGCTGCTAGTATGGGGACCTTCTCCTATCATAGATGCACATAGTATTGTGACCCTTCTTCAATAATCATTCTCCTTTTCTTGGTTCTGGTTGGTGCCATGCCTGGTCACAATTTACATTTGTCTCATTTCTATTGATTGGTCCATGCAGCGAACAATTTTATTCTGAAACCTTCATGAATTAGTAACATATGCGAAAGGGAAATTCACTGAAAGTTGTACAAGTAAAATAAATGTCTGCTTTTGATACCTTTGCGTCTTCATTAGGCAACAATTTTGTGATTGCACTCTTCCAAGTGACACTTGATGCCTTGATTTAGCCACAACTGCAAGGCATCCGAAAGTCCTCTGTCCTAGTTTTGCTATCAGCTTTTCTGTAATTATTACATTGTCAGGAAAACTGAAATCATTCAGTTGCTCTTCATAGTCCATTATGATAGACAGATTTGTTGGCCATACTGTTCACCTCAGTCCCAGCAGCAGAGCCTACATTATCTACACTTGCTTCTGTATAGAGATGTAAACAAATACAAGTAATATGATCCATATTTCTGCATCCATACTTTGTTTATGATTATTCATACCCCCTCCATTTAAAAATATAGTACAGATATGTATAGTGCTTACCATATCTTATGTATTTGAATAGATATCTGAATATCCGAATATGCGAATAATATTCAAATGCGTATAATTATGTATGGCAACATATAGAATAAAATTGATTTTATATTTGTAATGCATTAAATAGCACTTTTTTCAGTGGTAGAGATATAGTTATTGAAAATTGGTATCATTTTTCCTTCAAACTATTGTCATAGTTAATGTTATCCAATTAATATCCGGATCCTATCCGAATCCATATTCGGTTTTGTCAAAAATGGATAGTGAATTTAATATCCAAGCAATATTTGCATTTGAATTTGTATCTGAGGAAGAAGAAAACAAATACAAATTGGTAATATCAAATCAGCTTCATTTATATAGAGGTTTATTCTAAGATCTTCAAATATATGAACAAGGGATATCCTGTAGAGAGGAAGAGTGGACATCAAAGGGAGCGCCTGTTCCCAAGTCAAGATTGCAGCCAAGGATTTGAATTTCAAGGGGAGGCTGGCAAGCAAGCTGTCTTTGACAGAAAAAAGCAGAATTATTGTAGTCAACATACACAGATTTATGATTGATCTATGCAAGTTCATGGATGATCTTATCTAATATATGGGCTTTTCATGGAAATAGGAAAGTTTGATTACTGATGCAATTCTATGGCATGATTTTTTTACCACTTGGATGAATAGATCAGATTGGAGATGCTGACTACTTCAAGGCTTTAATGGAACTTGTAGGCTACTTTTCCTCTTCAGTAATTTTATAATGGAAGACATTAAAAATAGTTTAAGGGTAGATGGACCTAGTTCTCAATGAGGGGTGCACAACATTCATTTCAAGTTTGTTTTTTTATGATTTTATGGAATTCCACATGACATGTACTTTATGCTGATTGTGTTGTTTAATTGATGACACGAGAAGGATAGTATTTAAAAGTTCAAATGTGAGAAAGCTTTAAAACTAAAGAATTTAGAACTAGTAGAATGGGAACAAAATATATGAAATGTATTTTAGCTAAACCATGTGAAGAACTAAGGTTAGTCCAACTCTATCGCTGAGAAACCCTTATAATGAGAAAATTTTCTTCTCTCATTTGTATAGTGAGAATAAGGAGGATGTTGTTTGTAAATCGAACCGTCGTGGTTAGGTGGAAAATTGATTCCATTAAGCTGACTGGAAATTGATACAAGAGGTTAGCCAAGTAGAGATGCTTTTATGGTTCTAGCAAGCTGCACAACTCCGAAGCAACTAAGAAGCAGCATGTCTAATATAAGGGTTAGCTGGAACTGGAAGAGTGGCCACACACTCAGAGACACGATAAGAAATAAATGTAGCTGTAAGAAGTTAGAGCTAGTTTCAGCTGAGGATAGTTGATGGAGAAGCAATGGAGATAATTTGGTCAATGCAGCTGAGGCTTACAAGTGCACTGTTGCAAAGAATGGCAGGATGGTGCTCACGGGACAAAAATAACTCGAAGCGGCATAAATAAACTTAGGTCGAGGAAGTTAAAAAAGGGAAATGGTAGCAGTTAATTACAGAGGACAAATAAGGGCACTGTAACACAGGAGATGACTTAATGGAGCTGAATTGAGAAAAAGAAAAGGGGATTTGGGAAACCGAGCCTGAAGTTACATGTAGCGACTTTTTTTTGGGAATAAATACCTTTTCCAGAACTGTGGTCTTTGTTTTCCTTTGTTTGGTCTTCAAAAACTTCTTCAAAAACTTCCATCAGCACTTAGGTAGGCTTTACCGACTAGTTTATATGAAAATTGTGAGCATAGAAACTACTGCTTTCATTTTTTTTTTCAGGGAATGAAGTTTAAAGTTTATTTCATAAGAATCATATTTTAGTTATTAGAAAAGGTTATTCCACAGCTTTATTTCCTATCAGTATATGAATTGAAGCACTTTCTAGTGACCAACCTTTAAGAAGCAATACATTTGTATATGCTAAAAATCAATTCTACAGTATTTTAAAAAAAATTACCAACTTTCAGCTGTAAAAGCTTCTAAAAGATTTGAAATATGATGTTTCATAGAAGCGTAGCAAAAATTCCATATTGGGTACAGATTTATTGATAATACAAATGAAAATAAGCCTGAGAAAATCAGAAGTTTCTTCACATTCATCATTTGATAAATAAACCCATGGATATGTATATATTGCAGCTTCAACAAAATTAATTTTGCTCAAGATCCCAAACGATTTATATTCAAATTTTCAACATTTAAAAACACTATGGTCAGATATTGCGAGTTCATGTGATTGTTTTTGGATTTGAAATTGGCAAACGGTTTGGTTATAAGTGAATACCAAAAATTTGGAATTATTTTATGGAACGAAATTAAAGAAATTGTAGAAAATAAGAAGAATGAGTTTATTAGGTGCACAAGGATCAAATAGCATGTAGTGGAAGCATTGTGGTTTTTTTGCGAGCTTGAGAGAATGGAACTTGTTATTAGAAATAAAATATTATTGTCTTTTACTAAAATCATTTAAGAATTAAGACTTGTAGAATGTTGGCAGAGGGCATGAAGAACATAAAGTTTACCTTATCTAACTTGTTATTATTGTTGTTTTGGCATTTTTAATGTGCTAGAAAACCCGGCTTGCTGGTAGCATTTAGCAAGCATCTCCGTTCGTTGCTTAGTGAGAAAAAGCTTATGTGGTAGTCTGGGAGATGATACTTGATGTCATGTCAGGAAAGGTTAAAAAAGGTTAGATTCTGGAGATCCTTATTTGCGTTAGTTGTCACTCGAGCTCTTAATTTCATAAAAAATAATCCAGAAGTAATATAGTAGCATTTTTAGATTTTAAATTCAGAGATTTCACCAATTTTCAGAAGGATACAATACCTATACCTATATTTACCTATTTTAAAGGTTATTTAGTTTGACAAATGAACTGCATAGTTATTATTTTTAAAAAAACTAAGTTATTTACTATTATAAATATGTTAGTTTTTTACTGAGCATTTCATTGTTTCATGGATTTTGTAGTTTATAGTTTGTGTGGGTATTTGCACCTTGTATGATGGGTTTCAAGATAAATTTTGTATGCTTTGTTGTATGAGCTATAATATTGACTTATATATTGTTTGGTTTGTCCATTTGTAAATTTTGTATGATTTATTTATGAGATATACTGTTCTCCATATATTGTTTGGTTTGTTCATTTTTGTGTTATGTAGAAGGCACATTTCTATAATAAGCGGTATACCATGCTGGACATGTGTCTGATATTGACAGGACACATGCATGTCAAACACTTTTTAAGTATGTCCTCAAAATTTTTTAATATATTTTAAGGTTAGGATGTTTATTAAACACTTCTTGGCGCAATGACATTCGTGAACACTTTTTCTTCAATTACCAGTTTGAGTAATATGGTTAGTTCCATTTATATGTGAAAGGCTATTTACATTTGATTCATCTAGATTTGCATTTGAAGGTTTTACTATTAGATGCCACTTATTTTCTTTTTTTTGTGTGTGTATTTACACATATGAAATTTATACATGTATCCTATACTTCACAAATTTGTTGTGTCCATACTCGTACCCATATCCGTATATACATGTTGGTCTGAGTTTGTGTCTGCAAATGAGCGGGTGCCTTTTTTTTAAAAAAAAAAAATTAACATCATTATTGTTGTTATTTTAATTGTTTACGATTATTGTTGTTATCTTTATTTTATTTTGTGCAGTTGGGTTGAATGCATGCATAGGAAGGTTTGAATCTTGAAAGTGGGTTCTATGTTAGTTGATGGCCTATAGTATCAGTATCAACAATACCGGGCAATATCATATTAGCAACAGAAGAAATATAGAAATATTCACAACTATTGGCAATTTCCATTCCAAAAGTGTCAGATTGGGCACATCAAAATTTGACATGATATTCTCATATAGGTATTGCCTGTACTATATAGTTAGTAAAGGTTATGATAGGTGATGTGCTGTCACAGAAGCTTACATAGAGTAGCCATCTAGGGTGGAACTTGGTGCATTATGTTGATTTCTTATGTTTTCTATATGTTTGGAAAATTCTTGTTGCAGACTAGATATTTCCCTTAATAGAAATGGTCTGAGGAGCCATATAGTTGAGAAGAAAAGAAAATAGTTATCAGGAAGAAACGAAATGGTTACCATGATGGTAAATTAGTACAAAGACATTAAACCACTTCAACAAAATCGCATAACCTTTTCCTCATGTGACTTTCATGTTGTCTCAAATTTGGTTTCTTTTGTGAATAGCTTGGAGCCTATTAAGTTTGGTTTTATTGCTAAATTTAATGGATGTGGCAACTGGAGGCCTGTAACATTACTGCTATTATGTTATTTATGCCTGCATCTTAAATTTACTGAGAATAAGTCTAAGAATTGAGGCCAATGTTTGAGAATTTAATAAATTTAGAGTTTTTAGACTTTTCTGTTGCTTTTGTATAGTGATATAAAGTTTAATAATTAGAAGAAAAAATTATCCAGGACATGGAATGCAGTTATTGCATCTTTACGATTGTAAGAAATAATTAAGAGGAAAAGATCAAGTTACTGTAATTTTTTTATTCTTTGATTTTTTACTGTAAATTTTGATTTTTTAAAAAAAATAATATTGCTATAAAAAGGGAGAGGTAGATATCTTTAAAGATATATTTTTTTTCATCAATAGGGAAAGTTAAGAAATAATATCTAGTAGTGGTGGCCGAATGCTACAGGCCCGTAGTAGAATTAGCTAGAGTTCAGATTTGTGACTCAGAAACATAAGAGAGAGATTGTTGAAAAGAATTGGATAATATGAGGCATCTAAATATCATTGGTTCATGCTTTATTTTTTTTTATATTTTAGTTTGATAGAAGGATTTTGTTGAATGGTTTTATAGGAATTTTCTTCTAGAAAAGTTTGCTTTTGGGTATATGAGGTTGGAGGATTTCTACTGACAAGCATTACTTTTTGGTAAAGTTAACAAGGTGTGCTAGATGTGAAGACACAGGTGTCTGTTCTCTTTTACAAGAACTAAAATTTTATTAGCCTGTTTCTGAGAATATGCCTGGTAGATGGTACAAATGAAATGTATAAGTGTGGCAAGTGCCAATTGACCTCTGTTTATGTGCAACTCATGCAGAGCATCTGCAAAGACAAGTGAGCCAATGATGCTAATAGTATGAGTTCTATATTGACTATTTACGACAAGTGAGAATTAGTTTCTTTTTTTTTTTTGGTTCAATCTAACTTCATTACATGTGGCTTTGGTGCTACAGGGTATTATCTGTCTTTGAACCCCAAATAATAGGTTAGATTATACATGCAAATCATTTACAGGATTGCTATAGATTGTGCACCCACCTAAAAAAAAGTGTCTTTGGCAGTGTGTGTTTGCCTGATGATCTTTATTGGAAACTCATATGCTGGAGCCCAACTTTTTTGAAAATCAACCACTTGGCTGTTCTTGGTTCTATCATATCCAACACCCAAGCATCCCCTGCCCACCTCCCACAACCACACACACATGCATACATACAAAAGAAAAGACCTAAAAAAGACTGCTTAGAGCTGCTATTTGTCTTGGAAATCTTTTGCTAGCCTGGGTTCCGAAAACATATTTTAGATTCTTTAACAACTTAAATAACCAAGATTGAACAAAAGTCTAAGCTCATTAGAATAAATGGACAAGCTTTAGCATAGATAAGCTTGGTTTGGGCTTGGGAATCTTGAGGCCCGAGGTTTGCCCAGCGAAAAATCTTAAATAACAAAGTTCGAACAAAAATCAAAGTTCTCAAGAATAACTGGGCAAGCTGTAGCATAATTAAGCTTGGCCTTCCAGCTATGTGGCACAAAGAATTCTAAATTTAGCTGTACTCGTAGCTAACCCATACCAGACATGTGTCCGATGCCAGCATTTCTTGGACACCTATCGGATATGTGTCAAACACTTCTTAGCCATGTCTTCAGTTTTATAATATATTTTAAATTAAAGACATTTCTTGTACACTTCTAGGTCACATGCATGTTTCTCGTACATTTTTTGTTTACTTAATTAGTTTGAGTTAAATAGGACAAGTTAAAAGAGCGAAGGGAAGACCAAAGAAAACTTAGATGGAGGTAATACGAAAAGATATTGATTCTTGAGGTTTAAATGAGGAGATATTACTTGATAGGAATGAATGGAGAAGGATTATCAACGTGATGGATCTGGCGTGATTCTCTTTTGGTTCATATAGCCTACCCCAAGTACTTGGGATAAAAGGCTTAGTTGTTGTTGTTGTTATAATAAATTTGAGTTATATGTTTAATTTTGGTTATATATAGTACAATGGGACAATCTTGATAGCTAGTGGATGGATAAAAAATTTATCTGATCTAGATATTTATTACAATTGTAGTGTTAGATGTCAGTCTTTTGTATGCATGTGCATTATATATAGCCGTATCCCTATCCCCGTAGAATACATTTTTAACAAATTTCTTGTGTCCCCATGCCTATACTTTTGTCAATGTTTCATAGCTTGCTAGAGTTAAAGCTTAACTCGATGATGATTCATATACGCTTGGGTTGGCTCTTATGTTCAAGTCAGTTTGATTGAGCTTCTACTTGGTCTCTAGGCTAATAATTAAATTTGATTGGAAATCTATTACAATGTTCTTTTTCAATGTCTAGCAAATAAAGCTAATTTTATTATTCTTTTCTTTTCCTATATTTGCTACTGCCAACCATGGCTTATTTATGTTGTTACAGAATAAAGATTAGAGAGATGTATTATAAATTATTTAGCGTGTCAAAGGGAAATTTTTAGCAATATGTACAATCATAAATGAAATATGAAATTGCTATACATGAGGCTAAAATGATTGTTATTATAGTTTGTTTGCAAGGTAGTCTTAATATAATTGTAGATGTACTATTTTGATGCTACCACCTCTCCTTAAATGTTTACTTGTTAAATTCTGAAAGATATACTGCTTATGCTGTTTTGGCAATACATTTTCTAAATATATTTGCTCTTGTTTATCTTGCACTATAAATGGGCTCAAGATGCTCATGGCTCAGCTTAGGCTGGTTGGGCTCACTCAAGCTTGTTTGAATAACCTAGGCGAACCAAGCTTGAACATAATTGTTTAAACGAGATTGATCGAATATGATCAACCTAAAATACAGCCTGATTAGCAACCCTATCTCTGCATTAGGTAAGGTGCACTTATGGTGTCTATATATCGTAGACATGGATTACAATGAATAACATCATCAGTGGGATGGCTCATCAAGTAATTTTAGCCTGTTATATTAGATAGGTAATCTAGTCACATTTTCGTACATTTTTCTTGATTTTTGTGTGTTTCGGTTTGCAGCCCACCATGTACTTTTTAGCCTTTCAACCTAAGATATCAAGTTGTCACCGAAGGTACACTTTCTTTCGTTTCATGTGTTTTGTCAAGGCATATAGCTTGGTTTTGCTTTCCTGTCCATGGCAATGTTTGTAAGTTCAATGGATGGTCCATTCCATTTGTCCTGATTTCCGGCCTTCAAACATTTATAAATGAAGAAGCATTTACGTAAAGTTTTTTGTAACTATTGTATCTTCTGTAGTTAAAAGATCGTCCAGCTTGCAGCTCTATTTGATGCTTGGCAAAGAAGTCCTTGCAGCATATGATTCTTATTATAGTCCTTATAGGGTATGTAGATCAAAATAGACGGTTTGGGTAAGAGGGTTGTCAACAATGATGGCAAAACCAATAACCTGCAAGTGTGGTGATATGGACATGCATTAATAATTAATATGCATGTGAAGAAATGGGATGTATGCTTGTATTGCAGGATCTCCCCCTTGGTGCAGCCTGTATTTCTGCTTAAATACCTTAGTAATTGTTTTCTTCCCAAGTGAACACTATTGCTATAATTGAGATTGGTTTAGTGGGATCTTGCGGAAACTTGTGATACATTTAGAATTCGGTTGAATCACGTCCAAAGTATCTACACCTTCATCCGGGGTTGGTTGTTGGGTTTGTATCTCGCATCCGTTGAGTATTCAGATGTGATTGGGGATCATAAAGAGTTTCAATTTAGTTGGACTTGGATCAGTTGATGGTATCCTAATTAGATTAGAACACTAATTAGATAATTATAGTGTTATTCTAATAGGATTAGGATATTAACACTATATATATCTCTGTGATATGAGAGAAGTGAGTAATTAATGGATGAGAGAGATAGATTTCATTATTATGAGAGATGTTAGAGGTAGAGAGATGATTGGATCTCTTTTTATAATATTTTCCTCATAATGAGAATCTATTTTGTTCCCGTTGACGTAGGTCGAATTTGGTCGGCCGAACCACGCTAATTCTTGTGTTCTTATGATTGTTTTATTTTTTTCATCTCTATGATCTCGATGGGGCATTCGATCTCTAACAAGTGGTATCAGAGCCAGAGTTATGGATCCGAAATTGAGGTCGTAAGATGGCGAATCTGATGTCGAGTCGGTAAGGAGGTTGACAGAGGTAACAAAGGTAAATACAATAATACGGAGAAAAAAATAGTCTGGTACAGCAGACGACATGCACGACCGCAGGCTCCGATAATGTGCACCAAAAGGAGTGACTGAGAGATAAGCAGATCGATGGTTGTGGTTAATCGGAGCATGAATCGAGGAATTAATGTCCGATTAAGGTGATCCAGTAGTTGAACTTTATGTTTCTCAGTATTCCGGATGCAGTGGTGGATGCAGATTGGGTAAAATCCACTATTTGGAGTAGATTTCTTTTGCAGGCTAACAGTGATCGATGATGATCGAGGGGTTGATATTGACCGAGATGGTCGATGGTTGGTTGATTGCTTGATGATGAGGTATGGTGTGGTACTTCATGGTGATGGATATGGTTACTTCGTGACATGATGAAGCACATGGTAATGTATAATTGTCTCTGTTTCTGGAGATGGTCATGGTTTTTGGATCAAAGTGGAGTACGGTATAACGATCACTTTTGTGTGGTGCACAACATGATCAGTGATTGTGAGTACTTAGGTGGTCTAGGTATTTTGACTAAGGTGGAGCACGGTGTAGCGATTATGAACACTTGGTGAAGAGATTGGTGTAGTAATCGTGAGTGTTTAAGCGAGTACGGTTTAGTGATCATGAATGCTCGAAGGAGAGTATGACTTAGTGATCATGAGTGCTTAAGTATGGAGATGGTGATGATTATACAAGTTGTTCTTAGTAGGGGGAGCATGATGAATGTGCGGTGGATGTCTGCGAAGTGGATGGCGAAAACAACATAGTTTTTCCAAGATGCATGGCTCATCGGATTCGAGCCAAGGTGGAGATTGTTGGGTTTGTGTCTCGCATACGTTGAGTATTCAGATGTGATTGGAGATCATAAAGAGTTTCAATTCAGTTGGACTTGGATTAGCTAATTGTATCCTAATTAGATTGAAACACCAATTAGATAATTATAGTGTTATTCTAATAGGATTAGGATAGGAACACTATATATATATTTCTTGTATGTGATATGAGAGAGGTGAGCAATTAATGGATGAGAGAGATGGTTTTCATTATTATGAGAGATGTAGAGAGATGATTGGATCTCTTTTTGTAATATTTTTCCCATAATGAATCTCTCTTGTTATTCTTATGGACGTAGGTCGAATTTAGTCGGTCGAACCACGTTAATTTTTGTGTTCTTCTTGTAATTATATTGTTTTTTTCATCTTTATAATCTCTATGGAGGATTCGATCCCCAATATTAGTATCAATATCCGCTATGGTATCTCAATCGACAATATTCGTTGTATCATATCGACAATGTTGGGCCAAGATTACATTATATATTGCCTATCATGTACCTCAAAAGTTAATATGATAATTGCAATATATATCAGTGTAGTGTTGGTTGATATTTGCAACCTTGATAAAGACCGGCTAAATCATGTTCGTTTTGGGCTAGGAATTAATATTCTACTTGACTTTTATCTTTATTAGAATTTGAGTTGAAGTTGGACTTTAAATTTTATGATTGAGATGCAATTAATGAAAAGATTTAGAGTATCAGAATCGACATTGGTTGATGATTTATGGTATCAAAATTGAAAATATCATGCATATGATATCGGGCCTATCGAACTTCAAGTTGTGTACTATATCACATATGAGGTATCTCAAACCTCAAAATTTGAAACAATGTTTATGATAGATACTAGATGTTTATGATAGATTCATTGCCGATTGATATTTAAAACCTTGGTTTGTAGTTTAGTTAGATAATTGGATTTATATTTATTATTTACATATGAGCATACTTTGTACTCTTCAGGGCAGGGTTTAAAATCTTAGAATTAGAATAAGTATCAGGCAATTACTTACGGTATCGAAATCGGCAATAAGGTGTATTATTATTGGCAATATTAGAAATATTAGCAGTATTGGACCGATACTACAGTATACAACTAATCGGATACCTTAAAATATTATACGATACTGCGGCATATATTGCTAGCAGATAACGGGTGATATTTAAAACCTTGCTTTAGGGGTTTTTGATCTTTGAGATTTGAAGGCTTTGGTCATTGATTATTAGGACAAATGCCCCTGTTTTTTCCTTCATTCCCTTCTTTAAACTTCCTTATCAAAAGCACTCATCGTGAATATATGTTTGAAATTAGGTTTGCACAAATAAACCTTAGCCTTTATTAGGCAAATGATGGAAAAGATGTTCCCTCTACAATTCTCTTATACAATGGCTGCCCTAAATCCTTGAAAATAGTTTGGCAAACTTTTGTCACTATTTTTGGTCCAATGGAATGGATTTGAACTTAAAGTCCTAATGTATTAGCATATATTGCTAGTATTCAAGCTTCTAACATGCTTGATGTTCATTCCCTCTTACCCAATTGTTATCATCACTTGCAATTCTACTGCTATAATTCGTCAGTTGGTATAAATACTATAATCCTTACGTAATTATGCAATTCTCACTTGCTTTAAGATTACTAGTGTGTGTGCTTTATACCCTCATTTTATGCAAGGTATTCTTGTGAGTGATGAATCCACGCTTATTGAAGTTTCTATGAGCTGAGTATATGCTAGCTTGTTTGACACGTGGTTTGACTGTAGTATTGGGATTCTCCAGGTTGCGGAGCGAACTTTATTTTTGTGGAACAATGATCATATACGAAATTTAATCACTCAGAACCGCAAGGTGATTCTACCTGTCATCTTCCCAGCCTTGGAGAAGAACACAAGGGGGCACTGGAACCAGGCAGTGCAGGGCTTGACGCTGAATGTGAGGAAACTCTTCTTGGATGCTGACCAGGAGCTTTTCGAGGAGTGCTTGCATATACTCCAAGAGGACGAGGCGAAGGAGAGGGAGGTACAGGAGAAACGCGAAAAGATGTGGAAGCGTTTGGAAGACGTCGCGGCATCCAAAGCCAGAGTCAGTAATGAAGCTGTGCTTGTTTCACGAATAGTTTCTTCTGTCAGTCTGGCTTCTAAAGCCAGCACACGAGCTGCAGTTGGTACATGAGGAGAACATGTCACGGTGTTCTGCTCATATTACACTCATATTACATGAGCTGGTCGCCAACGCGAGTCAGTGGTGTTGGCAGATCGAGTCGGTACAGCCCTCGCGTTTCCCTTTATGCCAGGCAACCCACATTAATTTGTAGTTATGAAAGTGTTTGGCATTTCTTTTTTGGGGGTTTGGTGTGTGTGTGTTTTTTTTTTGTTTGGGGGGGGTGGGGGGGGAGGGGGAGGTGGGGGGTGCTTGTGTTTTGGTTTTAGTGTTGAATTAGTTCCACAATTTAGGGGATGGGAAAAGTAGCATGTGTGTGTATAATTAGAAAATATTTATAGAGACAAACTTTTGGAGTATCATATTTATTTATTCATAGTTAAGTGAAACTTTGATAGCAGGATCTGATGTAATTATGATATGCATGGCATTGTCATGAGGCTATTGTTAGTTCTGTTTTAGTTATCCGAAATGTATTCGGGTTTGGGGTTTCAACTCATGCCGTATTTTATTACGGAGGCTGCACAAGCTCACGCTTGTCCTTTTGAAATGAAATATTAACCTTTCAGTTAGTTAATTTGCGCCAAAATTGAAAAAAGAGCAACTTAGGTTCAATGTAAATTTTTAAGAGGAATCATGGAAGCCCCCTGTGCATACAGTACAGGGGGGTTTTCTGTATGTTAAAGCTATAAAAGCAGTTAAAATGATGCGAATGGGCTGAGGTTCAATGTTAAATATCTTGGTATTCATGTTTGATGCAAGAATTCAAGTTTTGCTCTCTACAGCCCAAGCAAAGTTGAGTATATGGCCCAGCTGGCAGAATGGCTCCTTGCTCAAGGTGACTTATATAATCTGTAATTTTACTAATTATGGATGAATTTATCGTACAAAATCTTTGTCGATGAGCCTATCAATGTTTATATCTGATGTTCCTGATATAAGTTTATATACATTCTAAATTGCTTAAACAGACTTGCAGTGTGTTTACAAGGCCATTTATCCTCAAGCAGGGACCATAGCTGGAGTGATCTCTGCAATTGATACAGGGAGGTAAACGCACATTGTATCTTTTGAGTAGCCTTCAATATTATTGTGGTGGATAAATATTTCCAGCCCCTCGAATTTTAAATAGATTTCTTTCAGACCAGTGACATTTCATAATGCACTATTAGATCTTTATGTTCTTAGTTTTCCAAAATTTCTTTTAGGTCCTTGCTTTTCTATTTGGCCTAGCTCAAGCAAACCACCATACACTTGTTTTCAGAAAAAAAAAAAAAAAAAAAACTAGCAAGTTCTAAAAACTTTCCTTACTACAAGGAGCCTAAAGCAAAACTAATTCTAAATGGATGTTAGCTTTCTGAAAAACTCATCAAAGTCATAACATCTCTTATACAAAAAGAAAATATTTGGTGGTCTTTTAGCTCTCATACGAAAGAAAATATTTGGCAATACTTAGAAAAATAAACAAGCCGACCGAACTTTTTCGCAAGAACACTGACAAAAGTAAATAAAATGTGGAAGTAAGCAATTCCCTATGACAAAAGTAAACAAAATGCCCCCCGTAATAACTCCGAAAGTGCGACACGAGAACCAATCATGACCCACAGTATAACATATCCCTAGGGATGGCAAATAGGCTGGACGGCCCGTCGGGCACGTGTCGGGTCAGGGCCAGGCAGCACTGCACACCTCGTGTGAACCAATCAAACACTCTCCCACAAGTACTATTTGCGTAAATAGTGTTTGGAAAGGTAAATACAAATATTACTAAAGACTTTACTCATTCGTGGAATCGGTCACCTTAAAAGACATTTAGAAAAAACACACCCACCAAATGAGCAACAATAAACACAATTAAATACATATGGAGAAACTTTATAAATATTTAAATATAATCCTAAATCTAATAGAAAACAATTGGCAACATATATAATACACGCCGAACAACCCTTCTCCATAACCGAAGACCCAAAATTTGAAAATTTTAAAAGAACGGTACATAACCCCGAATTAAAAAAAAGTCCAACATTCAACTTGTAAATTCGATATTGTAAAAATATATAAAGATAAGAAACACACTTTAATTGTCATTTTAACTTCGATAATTTATAGAGTTGTAATAACCTCCAATTCATTATTTATGTGTAACAACCCACTATATACATCAAAATTGGATAATACAAAAAAGAATAATAGGGTTTAGGAGATTTGAATTTCCACACAACACACATAATCTTTTGTAATTCTTACTAAGTGTTTTTTAGTGTTCAGAATAGAAAGAATTTTTTTTTTCTATTTCTTTCGATAATACTTTCCAAAATACGGTTACAATAGAAATTTAAAAAATATTACTAAACCGATTTTAGATGACAAATTATTTCATATTCGGTGTTTTTGCTACATAATTAATTTGTATGTGTAAAATGGATTAAGAGTAGTGAATGATTTAATAACTAAACTTAGAAATACTGTAACATTTGTAAATTGTAGTGGACCAAAAAAATAAATATTTAAACAAATATGTAATAATTTAAAAATCTCACTAAGAAATTTATCCAAAGATGTAAGAATAAGATGGAATTATACATTTAAAATGTTAGATGAGCTACTTAAATATAAAGATGTAGTAAATATGTTTAATGAAATGGAATTACTATCTTATAATTTGAATGTTAATGAATGGAATCATTTGCATTGCATTTGTAATTTTTTAAGTAAATTTGAGGATGCAATTAGAGCACTTTCGGATACTTACTACCCAACCACATACGTTGCACTTTATTATTTAACTGAAATTAGTTCTGTTTTTAATAAAAATAGGAATAACGAAAATATTGCAAAGCCAATGGAAATTAAATTTAGTAAATATTTTAAAATTTTTCCATACTTACTATATTTTGCAATCGTTATAGATCCACATTGTAAATTAATTAGAATGAAAATTTTAATAGACTTATTTTATACAAATATGTGTTATACAAAAAATATTCAAGAATTAGTTAATGATATTAAAACATGTTTCGATGTTACGTATCATACCTATGAAGATATGTATGGTGATAAATCGCAAAATACAAAGCAACCACTATTTCAAGAAAGTAAAAAAAAACCAATAATGTCATATGTATTCCACTGTAAAAAACCTAGGCAATCTAGTAATTTTTTCAATGAACTTCACTGCTATTTAGAAAGGGCCAACGTAGATAATTATTCACCTGATTGTTATGAAGATTTTGATATTTTGGCGTGGTGGAAATCACAGAAGAAAATAGATAATGTGCTTTTAAATATGACCTGTGATCTACTAACCCCTTCAATGTCCACAGTAGTATCGGAGTCTGCTTTTAGTGTAGATGATAGAGTGCTAATAGAGTGGATGAGCATAATTACAGCAAACACATTGGAGATGTGTGTTTGTTTAAAGTACTGGCCGGACGCTGAACAAAGAGATCAAGGAAGATCTAACAAATTGGAGTAAGAAAACTCATATGAAGTAGAATAAAAATTGAAGTTTTCTACACTATTAACTCTTCATTTTTTTTTTCCTTTTCACAGTTATAAATTTTTTCATTTCGAATTCTACAATCGTAATTTTTTCATGTAATTTTTTTTAAAACTCATAATTCTTTTGGAAAAATACTTAGAACAAGTTGAGAGTAACGATCAAATCCCCTCCTATCTCTTCGGACTTTGTATAAAATTTTTTCATTTCGAATTCTACAATCGTAATTTTTTCATGTAATTTTTTTTAAAACTCATAATTCTTTTGGAAAAAAATACTTAGAACAAGTTGAGAGTAACGATCAAGTCCCCTCCTATCTCTTTGGACTTTGTATAATTTTCAAAAGATTTATAGAGTTATTTTATTAATATAATGAGATTTCATATAATAAAATTTTATTTTCACAATCTTTTTTACTTGTTAGAACTAACTAAACTTACTAAATTAACTAACTAACCAAACTAATTTACTAACCAAAATTATAATTATCAAAAAAAAAAAAAAATTCCCGAGCCAACATGTGCAGGGCATGTGCCCAACAGGCTATGCCAGCGTGCCATGCCCAGCTCTGTGCCTGGGCAGGCGTGTTGTGCCTAAAGCAAGGCACATTCGTGCCCCAGCCGTGTTGGACAGGGCCCAGTTGCCAAGCCTACATATCCCTACTCGGAAACTAGATAGCATACACCGACAATATATTCATGTAAAAATATGCTTAACCTTCGATATAATAACAAGAATTATATGTTTATAATCAACGGATACTGGCTAGCAAAAATCTATGCATGCATCTGCAACAATTGAGTCTAATGCCAACTGACAGCACAAGGCAAGTCTAGAGCTCGAGTTTCAATTTAGAGAAGGGCCGCATGCAGTGACGTCCAAGGCGTAGGGGTTGCCGAAGCCATTTTCCAAGAAATAATGGTGGTGATGTGCGCCGTCACCCGTCACCACATTCGCCTGGATTTCTTCGGAGGGCTTCCAACGGCGCTTCCGCTGGTTGATGAACCAGTTGTTTATCGGCTTCCGCTGGTCCATTCAGCAAGAGCCGGTTTCTGAGACTCTGTGCGTCTGCAAACTATGGTCAGCCACAAACGGCAATTTTAGATGGAGGCTACAATACAGATGAAGTTACCGAAGGGGGTAAAGCCACTTGTAGTGTTGACTCCACATTCGAGCAGCTGTTGTCGGGCCCCTGATGTGATAAATTACTGCAAGTGCACAGTGTCAGTTGTAGCACTGTACAGTTCGTCCCACATAAATCTAAGGTGTTTTTACGTTACTTACTTTTTCTTTAGTCTAACAGATTAACTATAAGTTTCTAGATCGAGAGAATATTAGTTTTAAGTCTTAAAGATTAGCCTAGGATTTCGATTTCATTAGAATAATAGCCTAACAGTGAATTATCTCTTTCTTCCTATCTTTTTAATTATGCACGGTTAAGTAACATATTAAAAATGTGATCTTTTTAATTTGATTTTAATAAAGTGCCTCTAAGAATGACCTATCAAGTGATGTGCAAGTACAGACCATCAAAAATAATACTTTTCTTAAAAATAAATCATATCAAGTAGAAAATCTCATAAACAAGAGAAAAGAAATAAACTTCAAACCCTAATCTAAGTATAGGCTATCAAAAGACCGAACTTAAGTATAACCTATCAAAGAATTTAGATTTACAAGTTTACTCAATTCAATTTATTTATAGAAAAATCTCTATTGATAATTCTAAAAATAAACAAAGAGTAAGAATTCCAAACTTCATCTAAGTATAAATTATCAAAATATTAATTAAGCATAATCTATCAAAGAATTATGATTTGTAAACTCTATCTTTTATTTATTTATAGAAAAATCATAACTTTATTTCTTTCAGGAAGAAGATGAGATAAATCCATATTAGGTCTATTAAACTAACTTCATCTACATCCTAGGGCTAAAGAAAATTAGCTACTCATATTTCTAGTAAGCAATTAAATCTATTTTTATTTATGAAAGCAAATAAATCTAATCTAGAAAGCAATAAAACCTATACTAGAAAGCAATTAACTCTATCTAAAAAACAAATAAATATTAGAAAGTAATGGCTTACCTCTGGAGCACGGTATTGTGGCCGCCACCTCTTCAGCAAAATCCTAATTTTATTAAATTAAAACGAGTACAAAACTTCAGGATTCTTTTTAGAATACAAGAATAGGCCAATATACAGGCTTCGAAAATCAAACCATAATTCTAACAGAACTAGAAAACTTAAAAATTACAGCAAAGCCACAGAAAAAAATTCAGAAAAATTGGGGCCCACATGGCCGCTATTTGGGGGGAAAAACCGCTAAATAGCGGTAAAATAATGCCAAAAAATATTGAAAATTTTCCCACGTTAACTTCATGTCTTGTTTATTTAATATTCCTGACTGTATTCGACTTTGGGTCTCTAGAGCATCATAGTCTCGTAATCTTGCCCGCTTTAGAAACTTTTCGGACTCTGATTTCTGACTCTAACTCTGATTTCATGTCATCTCCTTGTACGAATAAAATTCTTGAAAAACACACTAACAATACCCAAGTAGCATTATTTATATACAAAAATAGGTAATATGAAGACTATAAATATGCAATATATGATATTTATCAGCCTCCTTCGGCAGCTTCTTAATTTTCTTTCGCTTCTTCAGGAATTCCTGCCCGAGTCTGCCGAGATATCCGTAGTAGCTAGACCTTGAGTGACTGTCTCGATGAATTGCTACATTCCAACTGTAAGGAAGAATCTATAATTAATCAATTCAACAGGATTATGAACTAACTCAACTGAAAATTTAGTTACTTCAACAAATATTTGAATAGTTAAAATTGAATAAATCATCACAGCACGAAAGATATGTCATTACTACTTCCATTTGTACGAAGGTTCTTCGTGCTCAGATTGCATATTCCCACTGTTATCGGCAATTGTTAGCATCAGCAATATAATGTGCACAACATATAAATTTCATGAAGTGTGCAGGCAATTCACGTACTAGAACCAATCATAAAAAAATCTTATTGTCGGAACAATTTATACAATTTATAATCTTTACGAATACAAGTAATCTATTGGCCAATCGAGACTTATCAATTCTAATTAAGCACACTACTTGACTGCTCACAAAGACAACAAGACTTATCAGTTCAGTATAACTACTAACATTTCGTAGATTAGGCCGTGTCAAGAAACAACCCTTTAAGATAGTTAACTACACACTTTTTCAATTATCAGTCATATGCACTGGTCGTCTAAACAACAATAACAACAACTAAGCCTTTTATCCCAAGTACTTGGATAGACTACATGAATCCAAAAAAAAAAAAAAAACATGCCAGATAGATCACGTTGATAATCCTTCTCCATTCATTTCTATCAAGTAGTATTTTCTCATTTAAACTTCTAAAATCCGTATCTCTTCCATTTATATTTTCTTCAGCCTTCTCTTTGCTCTTTTAACTTTTCCTATATTGACAATCTCCCCTTGTCGAACTGGTGTATTTGTAGGTCTACGTTGCACATGACCAAACCATCGTAAATGATTTTTTCTCATCTTCTCATCGATGGGGAGCTACACCTATTTTAGCACGAATATTTTTATTTCTCACTTTATCTCTCCTAATGTTGCTGCATATCCAGCAAAATTGCACATCTCTGTTATACTTATCTTCTGTGAATGATATTTCTTTATAGTCCAGCATCCATGCCATATAATAAAATTTATCTAATAGCAGTCCTATAAAATTTTTCCTTCAGGTTTAACGGAATGTTACGGTCGCATAAAACTCACATTGCACTCCTCCATTTCAATCAGTCAGTTTGTATCTTATATTTGACATCATTATCGATCTCTCCATCATTCTTAATAATAGAAACCAAATATTTAAATTGACTGTTCATTTGTATCTCTTGTACCTCCAGTGTTACATCACTATAGTTAAGGGTCCGTCGTTCACTAAATTTACACTCCATATATTTTGTTTTACACTCCATATGCATTGGTCATCTAAAGATTATTGAAAACAAATGGTGTTGAAGCTCCTTGCAGATAAAAGAGATTATTGAAAATAAACGGTCTTGGTCCTGCTACCTTTTAAATTCAATTTTATTTTTCGATTCAATTTTGCTTATTCAGATCGGTTATTTCGGTTTTAATCAAATTTTGCTCATCCCGTGGCTCACTACTAGCTCCAATTCTCTCTTTAATTTCGTTGCCATGTGGGAGTGTGTTTTGTGTTTTGAGATTTCACTGATTTGAGAAGCCTGCTCAGAGCCCGGGGCACTTGACATGATTGCAGGAAAGGAAAGGAGAGAAAAATTGCGGTGGGCTGGGCTGGGCTGGGCTGGGCTGGGCTGGTGCATTCCTGTACGTTCACATGGAGGGGGGGGGGGGGGGGGTGTGTATCACTAATCACTGTGTGACTGGACCTTGTACTTCCTCTCTATCTACTCCATGCATCTCCCTATGCTTCTCCTTTACACCTCAAGGTCTATTGAATCTTGATATGCTGCTGCAACATGATAAATTGTTCAGCTCAGGACTCAGGAGGGTCTCTGATCTCCTATCTTATTATTTATCATCATTTTATAATAGAGAATGATCATCTATGTAATCGCAAAGACGCATGGTTTATGTAGCATATCTCAAATACTTTGTATAAAAATCTTTGTTGTTATATTATTTTAAATAGACAAGCATCGATCCCTTATCAATGCTCTACTTAGGTATGTTTGACTATGAAAAGTAATAGAAGTAAGGAAAAAAATTAAGAAATAACTTCTAAAATGAAAATAGAAGGAATGATTATTTATGTTTGTTTGATAATTTTTAGAACAAAAAAGTGTAATAGGAAGTGGGATGTTAATATTATTTAATTGATTAATTAAAACATTATTTATATTATTTTATTTATTTCATATATAATACAACTTTTAAATTATAATGATGACATGCAAATAAAAAATTATTTTATTTGCCTTGATCATCTACTTTCTAGAGCTCTTCCAAGCCAAATTATGAGAAAGAAAATTTTAAAAGTAAGGTGTCACGTAGATACTATCTCAACATACAGGAAGTAATTTCAAACTTCTTTTCTGATCAAACAAATACTTGAAACAGTGAAAGTAAGATACTTATTTTCACTACTTCTATTTTACTTCCATGCAAACCAACACACCCTTATTGAACCAGTAATAAGTATATACATAGAGATGAGATGATAAATTAAAAAATATAATCGGATCACGATATGGCCTATAAGACTACGACCATAACTGCATGATAAATGATGATAAATCAAACCCCCGCAAGACATTCACATTAAATTTCAAACAAGTCTAAAACACTAAGAATTGCATGCGGCAGCAACAAAAATAGTAAACCCATTATTTATTTATTTTTTGAATTTTTTATTGGGTTCACTCATACATATTTTCTTGGATCTAAGTTTTGATTGACATTCCATTAAGTAGACAAAAATTAACGGTTTTGATAAATCTTATGTCCACTTGATAGAAGGACAAATGAACTCCAAATTATTCTATAGAAGTTGATTCTAAAAAAACTAAGACACTAGATAATATAATTTCAGAAAAAAATTAAAAAATATAATAGGATCACTATTTGTTGTCATTAGCTCACATAAATAACGGTCTTCTATTTAGAATAACCATAATAATAAGTATGGGCTCGCTGCAGGTTAAAGCTCCATCTTCGCCTCTAACTAAAATCTAAGATTTGAAATCGAAGAGATTAAACTTACAAGTAGAATACAAGGAAAGGGAAGGGAAATGTACTAAAGATAGTACACGAAAACAAGAATATGACCAACATGTATTAGTGTCTAGCATGATATCATATATCATACAACTGTGTCATGTAACGGTTAAAATGAAAACGCAAGTATTAAGTAAACATGCAAGTGTATGTACAAGTGAACACGTAAATGTCGTAGGATCTGTAGAATCACTATACACACTAAAAGGCGGGTAAATAGTATATAGAGAACAACTATATAGTTTGTGATTTTGACATGGCATATATATATATATATAAACTCATTTGGAATACTCCCTAATTTTTTTTTCAAATTCCTCCTCTCTATATATTTATATACATGGTTTAACAAGTGAATAGTTAAGCTCATTCTTTAAGAAGACCCCCAAAATAATTTTCCTCCTCTTCAGTGATATTCTCATCCAAAATTTTGCCTTGATCTCCAAAGTTTTTATCGTAGGACATGGGGAAGTGTTGAGTGTTTGTTCGAACAAGAGAGAGAGAGTAGCTAGCAAGAAGGTCCCCTTCCTCTTAAATTTTTGACCTCCAGGTGCTCTCGTTCTCCTCCCCCCAAGACTAAAATTAAGGGTGTATTTGTTTGAATGAAAGTAGAAAAGAAGTAGTAGAAGTAAACTCATTTTTACTATTTTATGTGTTTGTTTGGTCAAGAAGTAAAGTGGAAGTTACTTGTACAATAATGAGTTGGATTCTATGTAGCACTCCTACTCCTCAATATTACTTCACAGGAATTTTGGATGGAAGAAGAATTGCAAGTAAAACTCTTTCACTTTTTTTTCTTTCTTCAAAAAATTATTATTTTATTTCTCTTCATTCTTTCAAAAAGTGAAAAAACAAATACTAGAATTATATAACATATTGTATTTTCGACCCTTTATTTTTGAAATTTACTTCTATCATTCTTTCACAACTTTCGAGTATCCAAACACATCCTAAATCTCAAAAAAGCATGTAGCTTAGCGAGAGTAGCTCTAGGGAGCTGATAACTTGCCAGCCATACTTATACTGTATCCTTTCAAGTAGTATTGTTGGGGAGTTAGTAAAGGGAATCTGTTTACGTCTAGCTTGGATCAGAGGTTTCGCTAAATGAAATCATAGTTTTTGCGAGTTTCAACTTGAAAAAAAGATAATCTATTTTTAAAACTATATTCCATTTAGGTACCTAAACGGAATTTCAAAAACCCAGTTTTGTGGAGTTCGAAAATCCACCCAAACTATTTTTCTTTTCAATTATGTAAATTTTTATAATAATGATAGTTAAGTTGAGATGAAACTCCACTTTGGGACCTTATACCTAAACTAGACCTAACTTAATGTGTGAGGTCACCTAAAAAAAAAAAACTCCATATTTCATTTTTCTTTTTATTTGAGAAAATACCAAACCTTACTGGGATTGTTGGGAGTTTCCAAAGGAGCAGCTCACCAAGAAAAATGGTGTGCTCATTTAGAAACTCCTGGGTTGCTGGAAGTGTGTTGGGCACTGGCAGTAAAAACCTCAATAACATCACAAAACCAATCCTTGTATATTCATCTACAATCACAGCCTTTTTGGACTAAATATGTTATAAGATTCATTTGTCCTTCCATCACTTGTTTATTATCCTAAGAGCCTCAAGAAGACGCAGATGAAGGTAAAAAGATTGAAACCCTAATTAATTCGCAATACACTGCACACATACACTGTTCTTTGTTTCATTTGCTATAGCCGCGGTAGTTTCACGATGCATTCGATTGGAAGCTACTACCAATTTCAAAAATTCCTTGGGAAGTGAATTAGCATGTAACTCCACACAAAAAATTCAGTCAGAGATGAGAATGATGATGAAGATCCTCACATCATCAACTGTGATTCTTCTTTGCTTGATTGAAACAAGATGAGCTTCTAGCATCACGCTCGCTAGCTTCATTAACCAACCGCAACAGAAGCCCAACATCCATAATACGGTACTTTATTGAAGAATAATTCATGAGCTTTAACCAGCTGCATTTTTTAGCAAACACCAGTCAAATATTTTGATAATACTGCGAATAAAGGATACTGATCAACTTTATCACATGACATTCACTAGAGGTAGTTCAAATCAAAGATTCAACTGAAAACACAAGTATTCAGATCCATAACAAAGGAAAGCAGACCCAGGCTTCTTTTTTTTTTTTTTCCTTCCCAAAGTCAATATTCATTAACGTTGTGTGTAGGCCGATAAATTGTAGGGAAGTCTGCCATCCTTGTGCATAGGCAGATTATACCTTGAATCAAGCGAGGATGCTTTAAAGTTTCTGAATCACGACCGAATTGGCAAGGCCAGCTTGCCCGATTGTCTGAGTTGGGTCAGTAAGCTGCCTGGGTGGAAAACCAACAGTCTGCAATGTGTAAGTAACTGGTGCTGCTCTTCCACTGCTTGCTGCGTGGTTGTTGATGAATGCCCTGATATCACCTACTGTGTGGTCAGTATTGAAGCGGGCAACAGTGCGAGAACCATCTGCCAGCCGGAGTTGTACTGAGGTAGTTGGCCTCGAGTCATCCACTATTACAGGAGCCACAACAGCAGGTGTGGAAGAAACAGCAGCAGCTGGCTCCGGGGCGACAGACTCAGTAGGAGCAAATCCACCAAGAGTTCTTCCCACACCCTGAAATGGAGTGAGACGCCTCACAGGTTCCTGACATAAAGCGAACAATAGGTTAAAAGTGAACATAAGCTCAAAAAAATAATAATAATAATAACATTGAAGAGCTTAGTCCTATATAGGGACATACGGGGCAATCTTCTTCCCTCCTTATCAGGTTGACATGCACAGTGGACCTCCTATCTTCTGGCTCCAGTTCCTTTGGGCACTCTGACTTTTTGATGCTCTGCAAAAGTCGGATAATAATCAGAGCTTTAAGTCCAACAGTATGCAAACTCAAAGCGAAAAGAGAACAACGGACTTTAGTAAGGTCTTTACTGAGGAAGATGAATGTAACCCTTCTTTACAAGTTATGGAGTAACTTGTAGCACTATCTGCTGCAAGAATAATTTACTTGGGGGTCTTTTCTGTTTGTTGTTAGACAACATATTCCAAGTTCCAAGACTTATAGTAGTACAATTTTAATTAAAACTTCAATTCTGTATGGTTATAATCAGCCTCCGAACAGTGCCAATCATTTCCATATTCAGATAAATATAGTGCAAATAGACTAGAATCAACATGCTGCTCAAAATTACTCATCAAATGAGTGAGATGAAACTCCTGATAAGCACCATGTACATTTTTTTTAGAGTCCTAAACTGGAATTGTTTCTGCAAAGAAACTGCAGACCCAAAATGGGCCAGTTAGATACTGAGGGGCGGGCCAGCGGCACTCTCCCAACCTGTCCTCGAGCGTGCACACCTCGAGTGCCACCTGTGCTGGGAAGTAAGAACAATAGGGGGTCGGATCTAGACCCAACCAACGACCCTCTGATGCTAAAGTCGGTGATAGTAAGAATAAAAAAAAGCTAAAACTAGTAACTGCAACAGCTAGGTCATTTCCAACAAGGATCTTGATGCGACCCTCAGGTTGTGGCCTTATCAACTGGTTGCCCCCTTGGGAGACCTAAGGAGTTCCTCGAGCTACCTTGTGAGCTTGAGAGTTTCATGCCCTCATAGGTGGTTCATTTCATAAAGCACTAGCACAGAAATTTGTAACAAGGGGGCATTGACATTAGTGATGCTCCAACGTAAATGAGTCTCATCTTCATTTTCAAAGTCTAAACTGGAGCAGAAAGACCTTGTTCTCTTTCTTACTTACTCTTCGTTATGGTGAGGGGGTCGACTCCTATGCTGATGGTGATGACCATGACTCTTCATATTTGCGTGAGGAATCTATTGTTCCTCCAAGTTGGTTGTGCATGGTAGAATGGCACGAGCCCCCTCTCTTATCCACCCCTTCGTGCCCACTTGATTCTAGGCACCGATTGTTTGTGCTCTCCATAGACCTGGCTGCAGGTTTATGAGTTGGATGCCCTTCAACGATAGGCTGGACACGGAACCTATGGTTACTATTCTCCTTCGGCATCTTGAGGGTCTTTGTGCACACATGAGTGGCCTCCTCGTATGAGGTTTGATATTAGGGGTAATAAGGACCAAAAGTGATTAAAGATTTTATTTGATTTAGACAATAACGACCAGATAGATCTAATTAGTAACAGTGTTCTAAATATCGGATACCGGTCTCGTACCGGTCAGCCAAATTACATACCGGTTACCGGATACCGGGTGGGATATCGCGATATGACCCTAAATACCGGAGTGTCATATCGGTGTCATGCCAGTTAAAGAATAATCATATAATTGGCTATATAGAACATAATAAAACGCATAAAATGAGTTTATAGCACTTACATTGGCTTATTTACATTCAACTTACGAATTTGCAGATATCGTTTAGAACGTTCGCATATGCACAGAGACAGAGCGAAATACAATCATAAAATAAAGAAAAATAAGTTTTCAAGATAAAAGAAAAGTATTTCTGCAATACATAAGTGATATAATTTATAAAATTACAACATTGTCCTTTAAATGAGTTTATTTGAAACATGCTAGAAACTTTAAATAGCTAAATAATTGTTGCACTTAATTTATATTAACTTAATTTATTTAAGAATTCAAACTGTTACTAAAATAAATAAAGTTAATACTTTATAAACATAATCTAAATTAAAAACATAATCATATAAACATAATCATAAAAAAATAATTATATAATTTCATGATTTTTATTGGACATTTGGATACACAATCTTATTCTATACCTGAAACATATACAAACTAGAGAATCCTTATTATAAAGTCAAAATCGAATATATTATAGAGACAAGATTATTTTTATTCACAATAGTCAAAATAGAAAATCCGGTATTTTAGGAGATTTTCAAATTCTTATCTACTCAAAACACTTAAAATTTTCTACCTCAAATCACATACTTTATCAATTTTTATATAAACATTATTTAATGTCTCTAATCACCATAAAATGCCAAATGTGACATTATGCACTCTTAATTACAATTCAAATTTGTCTCTTTACTAACTTAACCAAATTCCTTGTGAACCTAGTTAATCAAGTACATTATCCAACAAGTGGGTCTAACTCTATTGCCCCCAAGATGTTGAACCAATACCAATATGTTGCTGAGTTACTGTAACAGTTCAGTCTGAGGATAAAGAAAATACTCAGGGGACCCAAGAACTATGCTACAGTTCAGTGACACTGTGACAGTCACTGGCCGAACACTGTGACAGTCACTGGCCGAAGGGTGCTGCCCTAGGCATCAATTCCAAACTTAAAAATGAAAATTCCCTAACTTATTCTTAATTTAAAAAATAAAATACACTAATTACAATAACAAACTAAAATTTAAAAGAAAACTAGACTAACATTAAACAAAAATTTAGAGAAAAATTAATTGCAGTCTACTTACCAAAATTCAAGATCGAGATGCTAGAAAGCATGCAAGAGAAAGAGGGAGAGATGGATCACCGGCGAGTCGACGGAAGTCGGAGAGACGGCGATGGACGAAACCAGATCGATTCGGTTGCTCGGGGACTGGCAGAGACAGCAACGGTGATTTTCTCCGAGAGGAACGGTCGATCGACCAGTTGAGGATGGAGAGCCGGAGAGACGGCACTGGACGAAACCAGATCGATTCGGTTGGTCGGGGAGAGACAGCAACGGCGAAATTTTCTCCGAGAGGAACGGTCGATCGACCAGTTGAGGAGGGTGGAGAGCCGGAGAGGTGGCGATGGAAGCGAAAACCGGCGATAGCTAAGGCGACGAGGAGTGGGGAGCTCGGTTGCGACGGAGTTGCGATGGAGGAGATTAGGGATTTAGGGTTTTTTTGTTCGCGAACAGAGGAGTATCGGATTTTTATGTTTTCCTATCGGGTCGGATCTAACGGGTTAACGGGTTTCAACCGCAATCGTAACCCGTTAACAAAAAACCGATATTAAACCATACCGGCCGGTTTTTCACATACCGGATACCGGCCGATATATCGCCACGTGGCCGATATATCGGCCCATACCGGTCAAAAACGATATGCGATAAAAAAAACCCCATATCGTCTCGTTTCTTTGTAAAAAACGATATATCGGCCGGTATACCGATATACCGGCCGATATTTAGAACACTGATTAGTAATCATATTAGGTTTTATTTTTGAAGTTCTTAGATTTTTATTGTTGAAGATCTTTTTAGATTTGATTTAATTTTAATTTTTGAAGATCTTTTAGATTTGATTCTAATGTTAGGGATTTTACTAGATTTTAATTATTGTCTATCAATAAGGCATGTAAACAGAATTTTTCAAAAGTTGAAATGCTAGCATATGCTTATTAGCTCTGATTAGCTATTGTTTTGAAATTTTTTCTTTGATGATTTGTTAAAAGTGAGTGTAGATTCGCATAGGTGCTGAGGCCCGAATCTTGATTGTTTTTTGCCATATCCACCAAAATTCCCAAATCCCACCATCAAACCTCAATTGCCCCTTCAATAAACCCTGATTTGGCTTCCACGTCAAGGCTGGCCATAAGTGGGAAGCAATCGTCGACATGAACTGCAGCTGGAACCATGGAGTATTAAATAAACTGTTGGAATGTTCAAGAGAGATGCAAACCCCATATTGTTTTCAGGACCAATCGACCTGGTGGTTGGCCAACTCCCTCTTTTCTCATCTGAGAGATGACGGCTCAACTTGATTACACTCAAGCACTGGTCATCTTAGTAGACTTCTGTCACTTCGCCATAAATAGCGGCTAGCGCTAAAAAACCACTTACCTGACGCAGATGAATAGATGATAAAAGAGGTAGGCCAATGCTGCTCTCATGCTCGATCCTCAAGTGCACACCCCTCAAACGTCGCTTGCACTGAGAAGAACATGAGGGTCTGATCCAGCCCCCGACCAAAGACTCCGATGTTCAAGTCAGTGATGGTAAGAGGTTAAGTAAGCTAAAAATAAGCAAATGTAATTGCTAAAAACATGAGTGAGATTAGGATTAATATGACTATATATATGATATATTTATACGATAATATAAGGGTAGCTTAGTCATTTGTGGCAGGTCCATACCCTTAGATGAGGACCCAACCGAATCATTCATGAATGATCACTTGATAGGTCTCATTTATTTCTCATAATACATCTTTAGCTGGTTAAGTCCTGTTTGGCTTGGGCTTGGGTTGTGCCAAACTTAGTAGTTTCTTTCAGTAAGAGGAATAATTGTACAAGTTTATTCTCGTAATAAACAATGCAGTGAGATGCTTGATTAGCCTTCCAAACACTATTCATAAGTTATTCACATGCATCCGGAATCACAGGAGACCCAACCCAGAAAGCATGTCACTTCTGTTATGAAGTTGTGTATTGTCTGGCACTGTATCAGAGAATACTTCTTGCCACAAAATTAATATTGTGTATTTTCCTTTTTAAATTTATCGTGTCACTGTTTATGGCATGTTGCAGCTCTGTCTGTCACCATGCAATATACGAGTTAATCCTTTCTTGCTCATATATGGCAATGGATTGAATAAAATGGTAAATAGAGTTAAAAGTTTTACAGGTAATTTGCATTCCCGAGCCCACTTTTCGGCAAAGGTGCATATTACCTGGTTATCAAGTTAAATCACTTTGATACAGCACAGTGGAGGAAAGTAAGAAGTTCGTTCTTCAAATACTAAAGGTGACACAACGAGATTCAAGCAATAACTAAAAAAGAATCTAATGCAATGCCTCAAACAAATGGGCATCTTCTTGTATCAGACCAAGACAAAATCAATTTTTGGTTGAATTTGATCCAACACATCATAGAATGTAGCTAGTGAGACAGTCCAAACTCAGAAATGCTCTGCCAGATACTGCCGTAACTACGAGTCATTGTGATAGAGATAAAGATCGAGATTGGATTTGATAAGATTAGATTGGAGATTTAGTAAGATTTGATTAGATTAGATTAGAGATTTAGTTGAATTTTTTTTGAAAAATCTTTTTTATTTTTTTTTTTGCTATATATACTTCTTGCAACTCTTATCTTAAGGAGATAATATAATCAAAAATTAAGATTAAGTGATCTGCTTTTTATCAAATCTTTCGAGTAACTCGTGAGATAGTAGGCATATGATCTGTCTAGATGTGAGATCTAAACCCCCAATTTATTCCAAACCCAAATTTCTTCCTCAATTCTCCACCACAAACTCTAAATTCCTTTCTGTCCTACGTCAAATTGGTATCAGAGCTAAAAATTCCACCTCTTCAGGTATCAGAGCCCAAATCTACTATCTTGATCTTCTTATACTTCCACCCTTTTTATTTTTTTTATTTTTTTTAGATTTGAAAGAAAAATTTCAGAAAAAATATTTTAAAAAATCATAGAAGAGAAAAAAAAAAAAAAAAAAAAAGAGTGCAAAAAAATATTAAAAAAGAATCAGAAAGAGAACAGAGACAGATCAGAGAAGGAAAAAACAAGAGAGAATGAGTGAAAAGAAGTTCCTAAATTGGCAAGTCCGCAACCCTCTCTCTCAACCACCTCCCTTTTGTTTCAACACATCTGCCCGCAAGCCCACTTCAAACCAGTCCCTTCTTTGACCGATGACAATCGCTCCATCCTCAGCAACAACACCTCGATTCCAATCAACCCACAGCAACTCCTGCACCCCTGCTCACATTCTCCCTTCCCGTCGATCCTCAACGTCCAACATCGCCTCAACATCCCCACTTACCCTCAAGCCCCAGCAACATCACCGGAACTTCATCGTCCCACGACAAAACAAGTGTCTCCACTCCATCGAGCCCCTCTTCATCTCGTCGCCGACCAGAAACCGCCCCCCACCTGAAGTGTCACCATCCTCGGTGCCTCCACCGCACCCTCCTCGAGCGCGCCACAGCAGCACCTCACCAGCAGCTCGCTGCCTCCCCAATCTCCACACCACACCACCTCTTCGAGCCATTGCCAAGCTTTCCTCCCCAACACATGACTTCCTCGACCATCCCAACCACTCCCCTTTCTCCGTCATCGCCTTCCAGACTGCTCCCTTAGCTCGAACATCCCCTCGTCGCCTAATCAGCTTGCTGCTGCCACTACAATCTGTTTAGTGCGAAGATTGAATTGGGTTTGAGTTAACCAAACCCACTACAAATCTGATCCACAAGTTATTTCTAGACCCGCTTCAGATCCAAAGCGACTTAATAGCATAATGGGTCCTCAAACCGACCCGCTTACAGTTCCACAGACCAGTTAAGGGGTTTGAAAGGAATTTCGAAGCCATTTGAAGCCTGATTCGCATCCAGTTGAGCCCAGATTGTACCGTGATAATTCTGAAATAATTCTCGAGCTGTACAGTGGAATTTCTACTCCAAAATTCACACAATATTCCTAATACTCCCGTACAGAATTCATGCTCAAATGTGATCTGCCTACACCATCAAGGTAACTTCCAATCGCACTGTTTATTCAATCATTAATATTTTGCATTCTATTCTTATTATTTGCATAGATATGGAAATATTTATTGTTATATACAATTTTCCACGAGATTTATTTGTGCTACATTTTATTACATAAATAGGAATCGCATTTCCCTGCATGTAGCAACTATCAGCCATTAAAGTGTTTTATTTTGATCATATAGTCATGCATTTAATTCTTATATCTAGGATTTTGCATATTCATCTTTGTGCTTGATTACAACTGTACACAAAGTAGTTCTTACACGCTTCGTAGCAGTAAAAATTTTAGAAGTTATAGATCTTATTTAAGTCTTAAATAAATTAAATAAAATTATGGACACTAATAAAAACTTCAAACTAGCCTAGATGTATCAACACCCGTCTAGATAATTTAAAAACACAAGTCGATGGACAACAACCCAATGGAATAATCAAAGAAATGAAGGTAGACCAAAAAAGACATCATAATACTGAAAGAAATAATAATTTTGAAAATGAACATCTACACAATGATATAACACGAAAAGTCAAGTTAGATGTCTCTTCTCTTGATGGCACTTATGACCCTCGGCATTCCTGTGATTGGTTAGCGAACATAGACCATCTTTTTTATTGGTATGGAATGTCAGAAGTCTGAAGGGTCGGTTTTGTAAAGCTAAAACTACAAAGGTCAGCTAGAATGTATTGTACATTTGTTGAGAGACAGTTAGCAAGAGAGTGACAATAACCAATTGAAACATAGTTGGAAATGAAAGAAATGCTTAGAAAGAAATACATTCCTCCAAGTTTAAGGATCGCCTTCTTGATCAACTGTCAAATATAAGATAGGGAAACATGAATGTAACTGAATATATGCATAAATTTGATGAGCTCTTAGTGCAATTTGATATTCAAGAAGATAATCGTCAAACCCTTTCACGATTTCTTAATGGACTCAAACCCGAGATCAAAGGTGAAGTGTTCACGCAGTCTTTAGATTCTGCTGAGAATGCATTTTAGTGCGCTCTCAACTACGAGACATATTTGCACACATCTTCAGATAAAAGGTCCACTTTCAAAATTACAGAATATCTCACGCGACAGTCTGATACTAGTACTACAAACATCAATATTGTTCCTTAGGATATAAAGGGTAAAATCATTACTAATGAGTCATCAAAACTAGCTATAAACATAATGAGTGCTTTAAGTGCCATAGTTTTGGTCACTCTGCTTATCAATGTCCCACAAGAAATTTATTCGTATACTCCGGTTCTATAGTAAACAAACCTGATCTACATGTAGATTCACTTGCACCCCTCCTGCATCATTTGCGTGAAAATCTTCGTAGGCACATTCTATACATGATAGAGTGCAGACATTTCCAGCTGGAACTGTGCTGATTCGGATTCAACCTGCGATGTTCCCTTTTGGAAATGTGGAGGTACTTCACACTCAGCGCACAAACCCTTTCAGGTTTTTGCTGGAGTTTTTATAGTTCCTTCAAAGTCGGATATTCCATAAGCCCTTAATATTCGCTCTGTTATTCTTTGCCCACATGTGCCTTCGTATCTACTCCAATTGATCCTCAAGCTCCTGCTTTATGCCCGATGTTCATCACAACAGCAGATTTTCAGTTCACTCCGCTTCTTCTATATCCACGAGTACTACCACCATGAGAAAGCTAGATAGTTAATATCTGGTTCCGGAAATATCCGATTTACATATCTTTGGTTTGGTAGAAAGATTTACCAAATATCGAGTACCTTGCTCACCTTCATCCAACGTACTTGACTTTCTTCTTGCCGCCATTCACTGGAGGTAAATGTTTCCACGCAGAAAAGAATTGATAGAGATAAAGATCAAGATTGAATTTGAAAAGATTAGATTAGAGATAGGTTGGATTAGATTAGATAAGATTAGATTAGATTAGGGATTTAATTGTATTTTAAAAGATTTGTTTTTATCTTGTTTTTGCTATATATATACTTCTTGTAACTCACATTTTAAAGAGATGATATTATGAAAAATTGCGAACATGTGATATGTTTTTTATCAAATCTTTTGTTTGAGTGATTCGTTAGTGTGATTTGCTTGGATGTCAGATCCAAACCTCCAATTTATCCCAAAACCCTAATTTCTTCCACAATTCTCCACTACAAAATTTAAATTCCTTTCTGTCCTGCATCATGTTGCCAAGCTACAAAGAAAAGAAATTATTACAAGCAAAAACCAAAATTTCCTTTCAAAGTCTATCAAATTCAATGGCATAGCATCAAGGCTAGAACACATGAAGCTAACTACTTTCAAACCTTCACATAGAACATTAGATTTCAGTCGCTTGAGTCAAGGCAATAAGAAATCAAAATTTCCTAACTCAGAAATGCTTTGCTCTATATTGTCCTAACCAAGAGTTATTGCCAAATGCCAAGCTTCAGAAAGTTCCAAAGGAGGGGAAGAAAAAATTCTACCTTCGAGAACAAAAATTACCATTCATTTTTCAACAGAAACAACATCTAGGTTAGAATACCTTAAGCGAATTACTTTTTAAACCTCCTTATAGAACAGTAGATTTTAGTCATCGAGTCAAGAAGATAAGAAATCAGATTTTCTCTACTATTACAATCACGAGCAACAGACTAGATTGGATCTATATGCAATAGAATTTATCCCAATATCCCCTTGATTTGAGTTTTGTCCTGCAAATGCTTTCCTCCCATTACAGATGAATCGAAACAATTGCACTAGTACTAATTACAAGCTTGAAGCTTTACAGAACATCATAATCACCATCCAAGCATTTTCCATGAGAACAGTGTGGGCTGGGGAGCATGTATCAAAGTTCTAAAGCTAAAGAAAATAAATGAGACTCTGAGGAGCAACTATCAGATTATGATCAGCCCATACAATATGGACGGATTCCAAGGCCTTGCCATAAAACAGTGGAGGCTCGTCAACAAATGGGTGTATGCTACCTCTTTTCATAACTAGTCAGCAATCAAGACCCAGAAGCACCTCCAAAAATTTCTAGGTAAGGAAACATCCTAGATGACATACTATGATAAATTATTTTAGGCAAAGAAATTCGCCTCTAGATAGGGTGTGATAAAAGGCCTGACAACCTGATAACCCAATCTGAATGTGAACAAAAAATTTGGGGTTGAATCAAAAGGCTATATCCAATAACTACGTAGATAGGAATCCTTGAAATAGATTTTTAATACACTTTTTTTCAGGATTCAAACATGAGAACCCAACTTTATCACATTTTTTTTTCCTATAATTATTCATATAAGTTAGAAGAGGAAAGAGATTATTAAAGAAGATATGGATGGAGGTAATATAAAAAGATATGGATGCTAAGGGCCTTAATGAAGACATGTTACTCGATCAGAAGTGGAGAAGGATGATCTATGTGCACGATCTGATGCAATTCTCTTTATTGGTTCATGTAGCCTACCCAAATACTTGGGATGAAAGGCTTAGTTGTTGTAATGATTCACATAAGTCTATTTCGCCATATGTACACACAGATAGCATTGTTAAAATCAGAAACAGGAAAATAGTTACAGGCAAGAAGCATCAAAGTTTCAATGCCATTCTTAATCTTAATATGCATTCACATATTTGATAAAAGATATTGCATGCAAATAATTCAAAACCCAATCCCAATCCAATAACTTTGTTGCACTTGGAACCTCAAGTGAATCCTGGATTTCTACTTGGGTTTAGATATCTAAATAGATCATATAAATTTATAATGAATCTACAAGTGGATCTTGTCAGATATGGCCCAAACCTGACTTACTGCAACCTATAGACAAGTAGTCAGAAATCAAATAAATTCATATCTAGCAAATTTCAGCTTAACACATCGTAGAAAAAAATATTTCAACATGCTTAAGACCGAATAAACTATATCTAGGTCTATTTTTCTCCAGAAATTATTACACAAGTACATAGTTATTACCTCTCTTTTAATAGCTGGGCCATTGATATTAATAACCAACAAATCAACTCAATTAACTCCAAGTAAGAAGACCTGTTCTTAATAGTTAAACTCTCTTTAACGATGCATATAGTACTCTTCAAAATAATTGAAGTTTTAGCTGATGGATCAATATTTTTGAATATATGAACAGATATGCTGCAAGCACCAATTTCTTCACTTTAGCATAAGAGTTAGGAGGGTAGTAGACTTGCTGTCAACTGGAATACAGCCAACAGGCAATAGTTCTTATTCCTTGCAAACCCTATCTTTTGAGTTATGATCCTTAACGCCCTGCATGAGCAATTGTTATACTATGATAAACAAAAACTCCTCATGACACACTTTCCAGTTCCTCTTCAAAATATGTGGCATGCCCCATATTGGCTGCCTCCTGCCGGAACAAATTTTTTGTATTCAAGTGATTTTAAAATCAATTAGTTCTCACTCCCACTTTTTCTACTGTTTAAGCTCCCATATTTCTAAATCTGCTAGTCTCTCTTTCCCCTTTTTTCCCCTCTTTTTTCTCCTTTATCAGGGTGAAGCAACATCTACAAAGTGGATTGCATGCTATTAGAAAACACATTTATGTTATGCTTTACCAAATAAAATGATGTTCAAGAAATTTCACAAAACTAAGCAAACATGTTGGCTTGGACACAAATAAAACCTGATATATGAGACAGAGAAGAACCTCAAGAACATTAAGTGATTGCTATATGAATTGCCTACTAAATAGAAAAATTATGCCAGGGGCAGCTGAAATTGCACCACATTGATTGTCATTAACATAGCAGCACTGTCAAAACTTTGTTAATCCTTTCATCCTTCTAATTCCTAACTCTAATTGTTCCAGGAGCTGATTACCAATTTAATGGGAAATCTTCTGGATGGCCTCCATCGGATACATGAAATTACAAGGAACTGTATAGGGAAAGAGACCTAACTTTTGAAAGCAAAATTAATAGTTTTCAGATCCAATTATCAAAAATATAATTTAAGCATCCATAGCTAACACATATAAATAAAGATCTAACTGAGCTTTAATGCAAAAGGCTAGAGTGCAAGTTTTGGCCAAATTTTACATTTTCACATGAAGAAAATTATAACAGTAAGATAGCAAGAACCGGTTCCACAAATATTTTATATATTACTAGCAAAAAAGAGAATTTCTAAACCCCAGTGAATGAAGATGTTTAAATCTGCAGCTTGGTAGATATTAGGAAGAACAAAAGCCCAAATTATAGCACTAACTGAGCATAGCGTTCATAGTGAAAAAAGTGATGACCAATAAAACCCCCCATAAAGGATGTCTATCATCATATCATATGAGTTCTTTCTATATCAGATAGAAGATACTGGACGATGTATCAGAGATCCAAGCTTATATAAATCGTTCAAGTCAAACATTATATATACATGTCAAATATATAAATTTGATATCTTAAATATAGTTTAATTTCTACCACCTAACTAGTATGACATAATATATAAAGGTATTCAATAATATATTCATGAATCACATAATAAAATAAACTATAAAACAGATTTAACTAAAGTTGAAATATACATTAGAAATAATTGAAGTACATGCATGACAAATAAAGATAGTAGTTGAAGATTAGTAACAGTACTATTAACGGCAAGAATGATAATATTAATAACAACAATAACAACAGCTAAAAATAGAAGTGAAAGAAGAGAATTATAAAAAGATTTTAAGTTTGGAGTATTAAGGAAATAAGCTCCGCAATATATATCTCTAATATTTGTAACTCTTTATATATCTAGCTCTCAAGTTTCTACGGAATTAATTTAAAAATCTAACTAATTTTCCTTATGCATGGAAATAATATTGGGTATGAACAACAAATGTATTTCTAAATTAGAACAACAAATGTATTTCTAAATTAAAAACTCAATTAAAAAAACGAATCATATCGGCCGATACATCAAGGTGATATATCGGAGCTAATGTCGGGCAATATTGAAATACCGGCCGACATGCGGACAAAACTACATGACCCTTTTTTAACCTATAGTCTCTGCTAACCCTAAAAAACGATGTATTGGTAGGATATATTAGCCGTATCGGAGATATTTAAAACAATAATAACCATAAAGGCAAGATACCATTACATGGTAAGCATACCTCTAAAAATGATGCATTTGCAGGATCATCAAACCTTCTCAATGGCCCATCATCAATAGTAAACCCATTAGTCCAGAAATATATGTTGTGGACAACATTCTCAGGAGGTCGAGGGGCAGCTGGTACTGTTTCACCTGAAAGAAGTCTTCCAGTCCCAGTAAAACTTCTTGAGCTTGAAGAGGGATGATGCTGGTCAAAAGATCCCTGCACGGCTCCCATTTGCCTAGCTTGTTCAAAAATTGCATCGATACCATGACCCCCTTTTGTAGGATCTTGAACAAGCATTCCACTGCATAACAAATTCACCATTAAAAATGGACAATTCCATCAAAAACAGAATCAGCTCTGATTAATAGAGGCAAAGGCTCTTAAAGAAATGGCTGAGAATAGGAACATAAACAAATGCATAAAAGAAACATTTGATGTCAACAAAAAAGTCATTATGAAGTAAAACAAAAAAGAATAGTTCATTATTTGTGTTGCAAAAAAGAAAAATAATAATAATAAGGAAAACCGACATTTAAATTCCATTTAGCAGCATGTAAAGCAGAAAACTTATTAACTTCAACAAACTAAAAATTCGTTGATGAAAGTATTAAGTATGTATCAGTAGTTCCTCCAAAAGTATGTAAACAATGTGTCTATTTGGTCCATCGGCAGATGGTATGGCAGAGCGAAGAATGTTGCTCTCAAAAAATCTAATCATCCTCCCGTTCATATATTCTGACCATCAGAAGATGGAATGGCAGAGCGAAGAATGTTGCCCTCGAAAAATATAATCATCCTCTCACACATGTATAATTTGTTAGATCTAGGAGTTAGGAGGGTGGCACCTGGTTCCAAGAGCTTAAGCTTTTGTATTGTCAATAGCTTATAGAGCCACATTGGAACAGCCAACTTTACAACAGGCTGACAACACAGCATGATACTAGATAAACTTGCATACAATTTTTTAACATCTTATCTAGACTAATGCTCCAATGCAAATCCCATTATCCCATTATGATATGATAATGATTGACAACATAATTGCATAGTTTAACACTTTAACTGAATCATCTATAAGAAAGGACTCAAGGAAGCCTAAAAGACAAGAAAATACTGAAAGCCTTACCATTTTCAACACCATTAGGTGTAATTTAACTATAAGAACTAAGCCCAGAAGGAAAGAATACAGAGAAAGCTTTACCGTTTCAACATCTTAAATGATAACTATTTTAAAGAAGTCAAGGACTTTGCAAGAAGACGATAAGACCAGGCTGTAGAGCTAAAACAAAGTTAGATGAATATATATCACCAGTGATATATCACCATCATCTAGAACTTTTCAGTGGGCAAAGGAGACAAGGGTCAGAATAAAAAAAGAATTACGGTAATCTATGACTATCTGCTCAATGATGTCAATCCTCACATTGTTCAAGCCAAACTAACAGTAGGTATGAGAGCGAGAATTGACAGTCTTTAAAAGACAAGTTGGCATCCTGGAAATTCTCCTAGACTTGAAAAGTTCAGGAAGGACATAACAGCTGGACATGTTATTCAACTCCAAGGAACAGATAACGACAAAAACCAAACAGTGCAAACTCTTTAAATCTTCTAGGAAAATGTGTCCTGTATTAAGCTAAACACAACAAAAATATACCAGCTTAGGAAATCTATCCTACAATTAGTACTCATGCTAAACACAAGGAAAACATACAAGCTTAGGAAAATATGTCCTACATACTAAACACAATGGAAACATATAAGCTTAGCAAAACTTGGATCTTAATAACATGGGGCTGATTAGTTCACTTATTTGGCCAGGGGCTTGGAAATGAAACGTGAAAAGTGTATGAGAATTCAATTGCACTGATTGGTACACGAAACGACTGTATTAAGGAAATGGCTATTTGCCCATGAGCATGGAAAGTAAACCCATGCGGTTTCAGCACATTTTGCACTGAAACCAGCTAAAAACAACCAAGTCCCTTACTTAAATTTAAAATTTCCATTCGCAATCTTCGGCAATCACCCTCCCTCTGGAATAATTTGGCTGACCAAAGCAATAGTTGGTCTACCAATCAAAGTGGTTTCCCTTATTGGTCTTCTTTTATTGGTCGACCAAATCCGTAAATTGATCAACCAACAAGGCAAAAACAAAATATATAATTTGGATCGGTCGGCTAACCACAGAGTTTAACAACCAATCAGAGAAGTTCTGAAATCAAACCTCTGAATTAGTCGACCATCAATTAAAGAGTTTATAAATATCAAAGTTCTGAATTGATTGACCAATTATAGGATTGGACGACCAATCAAAGAGATCTTATATAACTAAGCTTTGCATTGGTCGACCATCTATAAAGTTGGTAAACAAATCAAGCAAAAAAAGGATCAAATAGGATAAGTTTACATCCTTTCCATTCCAACTTAATTTTGTCTTACTAAAATGGTAAGTTTACAAAATACCACCTAGGTGACTGTAATACTCCAAATTTCGAGCTATCTGTATTACTCTCTTGAGACCAATCGTGCCGAATAAATTCACCGAAGTCAATTTTGGACATCGAAATAACTTTCGATTAACATAACTTTAAATCCACAAACCCAAATAACATTCGGTCTTCGCGATTATTAGTTTTGTAATATTTAGGATTTTTGGAGATTTTTCTTACGAGACCGAAAAATACTCCCAAAATTGCTAATTTAATAATATTAAAATTATCCTTCTAATTATTTCGGAATTTCGGTTCATTTATTCCAGACATCGAAACAACAAACAGATAATTTTGTAGTGTTTCCCTCATCGAGCACTACGTCCTGCATAAAATTGGTAGTATTTGGAAAATATTTAGCAGAGCCGTAAAAAAAAAATTAAATAAATCGGAAACTTCTTTGTACACACTACACACCCTAAAATTCAATTAACTTTCTTAGGCACACCCCACTGTGCTGTCAAAACCTGAAATGGAGTGGCACGGCATGGGCACGTGACTTTGCATGGCTTTGCATGGAGATGATAGGATTTTACGAAAATGCCCTCGGCATTTATTCTTTCACTCTTTCACTCTCATCTCATTCTCATTTAGTTTTAATCTCTTATCACTCTCTTCTTCTTCTCTTCTTCTATCTTTCGGCCAAACCAACCAGCAGAGAAAGGGAAAAAAAGAGAGAGAGAGAAGGGAAAAGAAAAAAGAGAAAGAAAAGGAAAAATCAAACCGAACAGAGGATTCGAACCGAATATTCGAGATCAAGCCGATGCAAGTAATACTGCTATTTTCGTTTATTTCGTTATTTTATTTATTTTCGTTCGTTTCGTTATTTAATTTACATTTGTATACGTAACTTATTTTTTTAAAAATGCTCGGTTCATATTTTGAATTATTAATTGACATTGATAACTGAGCCATATTGGTGGGTCAATTTTGATATATATAAATATTATTACGTTTGCTTATTTTTTGTTTTAAAAAAAAAGAAAGAAAAAAAATTACATACGTTGAAATTAAATTCATACTCATGCAAAATAAAACAATTGCATGCAAAAATAATTTTGCATGGAAACTGTTGGGCCTTGATTGCACATGAAGAAAATGCCTATGAACATATTGGTTTAGTGCATGAAAACTGTTTATTTAGTGCATGAAAACTTAAAATTTAAAATATTTGTTCAGTGCTGAAAACTGTTTGAGGTGTGTTGCTCATCATTTAGTTACATATCATTTAGTGAATATATGTGTGTTGACAGTATGTGTTGCCCATATGTGTGTTTTGGGCCACTAATTTTAAATTTAATAATTAATGACTCATTTAATAATTAATCTAATATCAACTGAACTAAATTATAATAATAATTTAGTTATACGATTATTATAATATTTAGTTGAAAAAAAATAATAATAAATAGTATAAAAAGAAAAATAGGGGGGGCAACAACACTATTAATCATCTTGCATACGTACTATCATTTTGCATGGGTCTTGATAGCAAAATAAAATTTAATAGTCGTGCCATATATCATTTTTGCATGGGTTCAGAATTAATGCAATATTATTACATAATGCACTTGACCCACAATACATCATTCGTGTGATATATAACACATAATACATGGTATATATATACCTGAATCCAATATATGACATGTCTGAATAAATTATTTGACATACTAAATACACGATAATATAATCATTCATGGGAATATGATGACAACTTTATTATATCTTGGTTACAATACATGAAGTATCCTTGTGATACGTGTACATAATTTTGAATCCTGATTCCTGAATTCTGATTTCTCGTGATAAGGTCATGTACACAGTTGACTTGACAAGTCACGTGTTTCTATTAATTCATGTATATCATGCATTATTGATATGGGGATTAGAAAAACTACATGATGGATAAGAACTGTATTGTACAAGGATCTTGTTGACCACTTCTTGATTGAGGTGCTGAGGACTTTTACTGCAACAGCACTGGGTGGTACTGGGCCACCGTCTGATACATGAGTCACTATAAGGGTGATGTTCGTTACTGTTTCACAGTACGGGGTTTGACTTGAACACCTAGCGGTGTGTCATGGTTCAGCGCCATGCATTTGAGGCCGGGTCCCAAGTATGCACGGGCACTTATACAATACAGAAACTGCGCGCTATCATATCCATTATTTAGTTTCAAATGCTAACAAAGATTGACTTAGACTTGACATCTTTATAAGATATTCATCTTTACATGATATTTACATGTTATTTGCAAATGACATATCCAATTTTTCTGTTATATTTTTCATTATTCACGTGACTGTTCAACACTATCACGATTTAATTGCATTTTATCTGTTTATTAAGGGATATTCCCAATGAAAGCATTTTATTCATTTGCATACATTTATCTTTAGTACTGTAATAGTACACATATATTTTTCTTGTGTTATTTGTTGGATTTAATCCCCTGGGTTTCAAACCTAGGTTTAGAGGACCAAGAAGGAGAACCAGCCCCGACTAAGGATCCGTACTTCATCGATCAGACCGAGCAATATTAAGTAGTGAAGTACTTTCCGAAGAGTATATATTGTTCGTATTTCCTTTGTCTGGACACTGCTTTTCTCCTTTACTTCTTTTGTATTCATATTTAAAGCAGTGTGCCATCATATGTAATGAACTCTTTTATATAATGTAATCCTTTCAGTTTCGTATATGTTATTTACTCATCTGATTGTGACAGTAGTTACAGTTATTTCAAAATCCTGTGACTGTTGGGTTGTCTAATACAACTTATAAGTAGCGTCCTCAGTTTTTGGAAGCAACTGAAAAACGATGGCGTTACAGTGACTATACTTTTTTTTCCATGGACCACTACCCAAATTCCAGTGTTTTAAATATCGGCCGATATATCGGCCAGTATATCGTGAAAAAGGAAGAAACGAGACGATAAGGAGATTTTTTTACCGTTTATCGTTTTGAATCGGTATGGACCGATCAGTGTTCTAAAAAACATTCTATGCGGGCGCATATGCGCCCGCATAAACGTTTGCGGACTGAAAACGCAGAGAAATGGGGAAAATCGCCCTGTCCATGCGGACAGGGCGATTATGCGGTATTATGCGGATTATGCGGCCGCATAATCCGCATAGGCGCATAATCGCCCGCGGGTTAACGGGTTTCGTATACAGTTTGAAAACCCGACCCGCACCTGACCCGCATCCAACCCTTTAATATCCCCTTCTCTCCGTTCGTTTCTTCACTTCGTCGCGACCCGAAAATCCTCTCGCCTGAAAATCCTCTCGCCCAAAAAACCCTAGATCCCTAAATTTCCCTCCGATCATCAAATTTCTTCCCTCCGATCGCCCAATCTCCTCTCAGTCAATCAATTCCTCGTCTTCGCCGACCGATCAATTCCTTTTCTTCACCGACCCGTTCGATCAATCGATCGGTCGATCGAGTGATCCATTGTAGGAATTGGACGATCGAATCCTCCGATTATCAATCCCTCGGCTCCATTCCCTCCGATTATTACTTCCTCGAGTCCTCCGTCCTCCCTCCTCCAGCGAACGAACCTCCCCTCCGGCGAACGATCCTCCCCTCCGGTGGTAATTTTTTTTTCTTTCTTATCTAACTGCTTCTATTCTTGTTTAATTTTATATGTTAATTTTTTTTTTCGATTTCTGATCAGTGAGTTTTTTTTAAAATTTTGTATACAAATTTTTTGTCTGTACAAATTCCAGATTCAGTGCGGGGTTGATTTTTGCACTGTCCATTTCCCTTGAACAGCTTTAATGTTGACAAATCTTGCACATTGTATAATTTGTACAAAGAACTAATTACCGGTTGCTGCAGAATAATGTTCTAATTTCGTTAATTAGAAATTAAATGGTTGCTGCGAAAATAGCTTCCTAACTTCCTAATAGATGATTGCTGCAGAGTTTTGTTACTATTTGTAAAGTTATTTGTTATTGGTTACTAGAAAATTAGGACTTATTTGTAGAGTTTTTTTGTTAGTTTTTTGACTGGTTGCTGCAGAGTTTTGTTAGTTTTTTTTGACTGGTTGCTGCAGAGTATGTTCAGTTCTCTTTAACAAAATTATCTTGTTTAGCAAAGAAAATTTTTTTTGCTGCAGAAATTTTACTGGTTGCTACAGGACTTATTTGAACTCCTATTTTGTTTCAATTAAATTTAAATCTTTTAAAACAGTTAATAAAACTTATGTTTTCTAAAATTTATTTTACTTGCGGTTACTATAATTTGAAATAGTTCAAATTTTTTCAGTGAGAGTTTATTGTTTTTCTTAATGGTGATGTAGGAATTTCTTAAAAGTATATAAGTTGATGAATATGTTATCATCAATGGCCTCTAATTCAAGTAGTTGTGGACGGCCAAATCTATCGAGTGAGGAAGATAGCCAGATTCCATTGAAACCACCAGGATCAAATGACATTGGGTGGAATTATGGAAGGCTAATAAAGAAAGGATCTTATAATGATGTGAAATGCATCAAATGTAATAAGATTGTGAAAGGGGGAATAAATCGATTGAAGCAACATATTGCAGGAGTTGGAGGAGAAGTGTCATCATGTGTGCTTGCCACAAATGATGAGAGGCGTATATGCAGGGAGAACTTGTAGGGAATCAATAAGAGAAAAGTTGACAAACGGAAAGCTGATTATGAGCTTCGGGAAGATGTGCATATATCAGTAGAAAGAGAGAGAGAGAACCCGAACTCACTGGAGATCATAGGCCCCGTGTTAGTGGTCCACTGAACAGACTGGTGGATGAAGCTAAATGGAAGCAAACAGTTATCAATGAAGGAGAGAGAATGAAGTGGAAGGAGCTGGCACATGATTATGCGGCTATGTGGGCATATGCCAAAGGAATTCCTTTTAACACTTTCGACTGTGAAGAGTTTGATCAGTTTTGCGAGGCTGTTGGCAAGCACAGTCTAGGGTATAAGGGGCCCAGCCAATATCAATTGAGAGTGACTCTTTTGGATAAGGCATACAAAAAAATTGAAGACAGCTTGGAGAAGTCAAAGGAAGCGTGGGATGAATATGGCTGCAGTATTTTGACTGATGGATGGACTGACAGAAAGCATAGAAGTATTATGCATTTATGTGTCCATTGTAAGAGCGGCACATGCTTCATTAAATCCATTGAGGACTCGGCCAATGCACATACTGGCGAATACATATTGAATTGGGTGGAAAACTGCATCAAGGAAGTGGATGAGAAGCGCGTGCTGCAAGTGGTTACTGATAACCACCCATCCAACCTTGCAGCAAAAAATATGTTGAAAGAAAGAAGGCCTAATATATTTTGGACCAGTTGTGCAGCCCACACTATAGATCTCATGTTGGAAGGTATTGGTAAGATACCAAAATACAAAGCAGTGATTGAGAAGGCAAGATCAGTGACAGTTTTTCTCTATGCGCATCATAGTACTCTGGCTTTGATGCGCTCATTTACAAACAGAAGGGAGCTTGTTCGTCCAGGAATCACCAGATTTGCCACCACCTTCCTAAGCTTGAGCTGCCTGGTGGACAAAAAATCACAGTTGGCTGCTATAGTGTCTTCTGATAAGTGGGATAACAGATGGTCCAAGACAGAGAAGGGCAAGTCAACTAAAATCACAATTTATTCTGACTCCTTTTGGAAAGACATTAAAGAGATTCTGAAGGTATACACTCCTTTATTTAAATTGCTGAGAATTGTTGATGCTGATCGTAGACCTTCAATGGGTTTCGTTTATGGAATGCTGGAAGATGCAAAGAACGAGATCAAAACTGCCTGCAATCGAAAGGAGTCCACATTTAGACCAATTATTAATATAATTGAGAAAGAATCCAAGGACAGACTTGATAGTATATTGCATTTGACGGCATATTATCTTAATCCCTATTTTTATTATAGGGATAATACAGTCACAGAAAATACACTAGTAAGAAATGTCGTCATGCATTGCATATGCATATTTTACCCTGAGCATGACATCCAAGATCAGATTGGCTCGTATGAATTTCGTGTCTACAAAGATAAGGGCGGACTTATGGGGAGTGGCATGGCAGAAAGGTACCGAATGAGCTTTAATGGCACGGATAATTTCGACCCAGGTAACCTTTATACATGAAATTTAAAAGAATTTAATATTAAATTCTATTCTTTCTAATTATTAACATATTGTTATATGTTGCTTTAATAGCTCATTGGTGGGATTTTTATGGAGGAGATGCACCAAATTTTCGAAAAATAGCAATTAAGATCCTAAGCTTGACAAGTAACTCTTCAGGGTGCGAGAGAAATTTCAGTATATTTGAAGGGATAAATACTACTACAATGATTATATATTTTAAAATTTTTAATTACATTATTTTCAGAGTTAATACTCTAACCTTCTCTTTCCTCTTGTGTAAAATTATATATAAATTTATAGATACATACAAAGAAGAGAAACAGGCTGGATGCTAAAAAGTTGAATGATCTCGTCTTCGTTCCGTTTAACAAAAAAATGGCACAGAAAAGGAATGCGAAGAAGAAGGATGGAGAGAGTAAAGATGTGCTGATTGCTTCAGATGATTCCAGAGCTTTGCACTGGAAAGATGAATTTGTTAGAGAAATAGAGAATGATGACGAAGATGAGATCTTCCCTGGTTCCGGCTTAACATGGGATCTTGTTGCTGCGGCAAGTGGAGCTAACGAAGATAGACTCAGGAGGAGCAAAAGGACGCTAAGAAGGAGAGCTGCAGCGGGAATGAGGGCACAAGAGGGTTCATCTAGTGCAGTTGTTGAAGATCTTTCTGAACATGATCAAACTATAGCTGTTTTAGAAGAAGAGGGTGATGATGTGAATGACGATGATGATAGCTCTAAGGAGGAGTTGGAAAATAATCTTCAATATGAAGATGACAATAAGAAATAGTAGAGAATTTGTCATTTTGTTGAGTGGGATGAACTGTGTTTGATAAAAACTTGTATTATTTTTGAAATATTTAAAACTAATTACTTATGTAGTTGACACAAACATGTATTAGCAATGTGTGGATTATTGTCATACGTTCATTTGTACATGCATTATTCATTTTTATGTGTTAAAGAACTTTCTTAATTCTTATATATCATATATATTGATTCTCATTTAAATTTTCTTTTCGATTTGCAGGTGAACGACGTTTTCGATCCATACATACATGCGTCGTTTTTTTTTTTTATTGGGAGTTAAAAGATAAGTCTTTCTATCTTTTTAATTTCTTATGTAGAGCCAGTTTATATTCATTTTATATGCTTATGGTTATTATTTATAATTTTTTAGAGTTTTATAGCATTAATATATCTGTTTTTTAATAATTATTATATTAATATATATTAAAATATTAATATTCCGCATAATTCCGCATAATCTGCATAATCGGCGCGTAATCCGATTATGCGTTATGCGGTCCTAGACTGCACGCATAATGAAAACGCATTCTTGAACATTGCAGGTAAACTTTATATATGAAATTTAAAAAAATTTAATATTTAATTATATTCTTTTTAATTGTTAACATATTGTTATATGTTGCTTTAATAGCTCATTGGTGGGATTTTTATGGAGGAGAGGCACCAAAGCTTCGACAAATAGCAATTAAGATTCTAAGTTTGACAAGTAGCTCTTCAGGATGCGAGAGAAATTTCAGTGTATTTGAAGGGGTAAATACAAATTACTACATTAATACTACAATGATTATATATTTTATAATTTTCAATTACATTAATTTCAGAGTTAACACTCTAACTTTTTCTTTTATCTTGTGTAAAATCATATATAAATTTATAGATACATACAAAGAAGAGAAACAGGCTGGATGCTAAGAGGTTAAATGATCTCGTCTTCGTTCAGTTTAACAAAAAAATGGCACAGAAAAGGAATGCAAAGAAGAAAGATGGAGATAGTAAGGATGTGCTGATTGCTCCAGATGATTCCAGAGCTTTGCACTGGAAAGATGAATTTGTTAGAGAAATAGAGAACGATGACGAAGAGATCTTCCCTGGTTCCGGCTTGACCTGGGATCTTGTTGCTGCGGCGAGTGGAGCTAATGAAGATAGACTCAGGAGGAGCAAAAGGACACTTAGAAGGAGAGCTGCAGCAGGAAGCAGAGCTCAAGAGAGTTCATCCAGTGCAGTTGTTGAAGATCTTCCTGAACATGATCAAGCTATAGCTGTTTTAGAAGAAGAGGGTGATGATGCGAATGACGATGATGATAGTTCTGAGGAGGAGTTGGGAAATAATGTTCAATATGAAGATGACAATGAGGAATAGTAGAGAATTTGTTGAGTGGGATGAACTGTTTTTGAAAAAAACTTGTATTATTTTTTGAATATATAAAACTAATTACTTATGTAGTTGACACAAACATGTATTAGCAATGTGTGGTTGTCATATGTTCATTTGTACATGCATTCTTCATTTTTATGTGTTAAAACTTTCTTATATATCATATAAATTGATTCTCATTTAATTTTTCTTTTCGATTTGCAGGTGAGTGACGTTTTTGATCCATACATACATGCGTCGTTCTTTTTTTTACATTGGGAGTTAAGAGATAAGTCTTTTTATCTTTTTATTTTCTTATGTAGAGCCAGTTTATATTCATTTTATTTGCTTATGGTTATTATTTATAATTTTTTAGAGTTTTATAGCATTAATATATCCATTTTTTAATAATTATTATATTAATATATATTAAAATATTAATATTCCGCATAATTCCGCGTAATCCGCATAATCGGCGCGTAATCCGATTATGCGTTATGCGGTCCTGGACCGCACGCATACTGAAAACGAATTTTTGAACATTGCTTATTTTATATGTTTTATTATGTTCTATATAGCCAATTATATGATTATTCTTTAACCGGTATGCCACCGATATGACACTCCGATATTTAGGGTCATATCGCGATATCCCGCCCGGTATCCGATAACCGATATGTAATTTGGCTGACCGGTAGGGGACCGGTATCCGATATTTAGAACACTGCCAAATCCACAAAACAATCAATAAAAATCAAGAAAAAACCTTTTCATAACCACTTTCTATGACTCTTTTCCATGAAATAATCAAGGAAAAGCATAAAATGGAAATCATGGTAGGCCCTATGTGTCAGAATTCCACATTCCAAATTCGCGAACCAATCAGCAACCAAATACCCTAAGGGAACCCCCTAACAAGTAATTAATACTCCCTCCTCTTCATTTTATTTTTCATTTTGAGAAAAAATTTGTTTCAAAATAATTGATACTTTGAAATTTTCAAATGTGTATTTATTGTTATCTTTCCATATTTACTATTAATATGAGGAGTAATTTTAAATGAGAGAGCTCTATTTTTTAGTTATTTATATTTTGAATTAGGGGTATAATTGAAAGAATGTCAATTATGATATTGGAGTAATTGCACTTCTTAAACAATGTGAAACAACCTTAAGCGACAAATAAAACGAAAGAGGGAGTCCTTGCTTTTTAAGCTTTCATATCAATTTCCAGCTTTTAAAATATTCCCAAATTACCCTATGCTTTATGAAAACACTCTAAACAAGCAATTAATGACTTTAACTTTTTCTTCTCTACCATTCTCCAAAGCAGGCAGATAAACATCATTAATTTTCAGCTAAAGCTGAAAATTTTGGCAGAAATCAGTAAACATCTCATCCTTTCGTCAAGTTCCACTATGAATTGGATTCACATTCAAAAACTTGATAGTAATTCAAGTGGAATAACACTAATAATCATTTTGAATGATTAAATTTGAAATATTAATTCCAAGATAGACCAAATGACCTCATGTGTTGAGAAGAGAAGATCTTATCTATATAGAGATTGCTCATAGATAGACAAAGATTGCATGGAACACAAGTAAATGAGTAATTTGGAGATAATTCAAAAGCTAAATCTAACTGCTTTGAAGAGGCGTAGGAAAAAAAAAAGAAAGAAAGAAAAGAGTAAAGTATTAGTGTCTATCAATGTTTTAAGAAAAAATGAAAAGTGCAAAGGGTGTTGGGAGTATTAAAAAAGTTCCATTACTGCCTTAAAGTTAGTAAAAAAATTAAAATGGTGTTAATTGCCTTGTTATGAGTGCCTTAAGGACACTTATTAGCAAAACCCGCTAAACTCTCTTTTATAAGTACCTTTTCATTCTCAAGACTGAATCATCTCTCACAAAGAGCTAAAGCATATGGGTCAATCTAATGAGTAAAGAAATCATTTTCTATGCAGTTTGAGATGAGGTTATCCCAATTTACATAAAGAGTAAAGCACATTATGGGAAATACAATTTGATTTATATTGGTCGATTTAGGAAGTGAATAAAAAAAAACCTTGAAGATCGTTAAATGTGAGAAATGAAGATATTTGTGCCACGATAGGTGTAACCCCTATAGATGAGAAGATACGAAAAAATCACTTATGATGGTTTGGTCATATGCAACGTAGACCTATAAATGCACCAGTTCGATGAGGGAAGTTTATCAATATATGACAAGTTAAAAGAGCGACGGAAAGACTGAAGAAAACATGGATGGAGGTGATACGAAGATATGGATTATTGAGGTTTAAATGAGGAGATACTACTTGATATGAATGAATGGAGAAGGATTATCAATGTGATCGATCCGGCGTGATTCTCTTTTGGTTCATGTAGGGATAAAAATCTTAGTTGTTATTGAAAATCATTAAATGTACTACAAGAATGATGAAAACCACAATCCAATTTTATGTACAATGCATTTATGTAATGTATCACTTTGTCAATAAAGAGTAGCATTTTTTCATGTAACTAAGGTTAATTTATAATATGTAGCAAGGGTGTATTATTTAATAGCATAGTGCACTTGCCATGTCCATGACATATCTGTATTCACATCCTGAATATCTGGGATTTGCCACAGTTGTGTAAACCTGGATTAGTGAAACTAGCTTTTATTCTGCTGTTTTAATGAACGGTATGTCCAACTCATAATTTAATCAGCCTCAACATGGAATAAAACAGTCTACTTTATAATAAATGTATTCCACATTCCTGAGGCTTGATACTAATCCTCCCCCTCTCATACCTTTTATCATACTACGCAAAAAAACAACTTTTCATTTGAATATAAAATGATGATCACATCTTTTGTGTTAATATGACTCTCTTAGACTAGAAAATGGCCAAAATATTGATGAAACTCCCAGCAACGATTTCTATACAGCACCTAAATAATCCTCAGGAATTAAATTCCACAATACAAGAGAATAAATACCACAGATAGTTGAAGCAGTACTTTAAACAGTGGATACGAGAAATAACATCAAAGTTTTAAAAAACAAAAAACTGATAAATAAAGTTCAACCAACATTTTACAGAATAAATATCTCAGTTCATTACATTTTGGTCTCCTGCCAGAGATATCAATTGAGTAATCAGATTGCTAGGCTTTTGAACATATATCAATACAGTATCATTAGAACAAACGTCCTTAGACATTACATGATAAGTTTGCTGATACTATAGAAAAGCCAAGACTATAATACTGTAAAACTAAATAGGCAAGAGATACAAATAAGCAGCCAGTTTAGATATTTGGGTTCTATTATTAAGAATGATGGAAAAATCAATAACGATGTTAATCATAAGATACAAGCTGGCTGGTTGAAATGGTAGAGCACAACGAGAGTTTTATGCAACCGTAACATTCCATTAAAATTGAAGGAAAAATTTTATAGATATGCTATTAGGCCAGCTTTATTATATGGCATGGAATGTTGGGCTATAAAGAAATGTCATTCATAGAAGATAAGTATAGCAGAGATGCGTATGCTCCGCTGGATATATGGCAACACTAGGAGAGATAAAGTGAGAAATTAAGATATTCGTACTAAAATAAGTATAGTTCCCATCGATGAGAAGATGCGAAAAAATCGCTTACGATAGTTTGGTCATGTGCAACGTAGGCTTACAAATGCACCAGTTCGACGAGGGGAGTTTATCCATGTAGGGCAAGTTAAAAAAACGAAGGAAAGACCGAAGAAAACAATGGGTGGATGTGATACGAAAAGATATGAATTATACAGGTTTAAATAAGGAGATATTACTTGATGGAAATGAATAGAGAAGGACTATCAAAGTGATTGATCCGACATCATTCTTTTTTTGGTTCATGTAGCCTACCCCAAATACTTGGGATAAAAGGCTTAGTTGTTGTTTGTTTGTTTGTATACTATAGAAAAGCCAATTCAAAATCTCTGACTTAAACTGGAAGCCTTCAAGAACAAGGATGAAACAACCTTAAGAAGAAATGGTACATGTCAATCAATCTAACGCCAAAAAAGTGAATTAAAATGTGTAAAATTTTCTCTTCAGTCTTAAGGTTTGTAAAACAAAACATGAAGCACAATGTTATTTTACACTTTAGTCTTAAGGTTTGTACAACGAAATATGAAGCACAATGTCTCAACATCTTTGGATTTCTCAGATACTTCCAAGTTATTTAACACATATAAAGCAATTGCTAGCTATTTGGAAGACATTATCTTGTGAAAGTCGAAAAACAGGTACAAGGATGCCTCAATTGTGCAAATACTTAACTTAGACAACAAACTACAAAGAACTTATCTACAATGGCATTCCGCATAAATCACACACATTGCTTCAACATCCATAAAAGAGAACATTTGGTAGGAAATGGTGCAGTTACTACAATCTAGGGTTTAACATAGTTCAAAAGCAGCAAATTTAGACCTAAAATGCCATGGAAATAACTCCATCAATCCGTAATTGCAACGAAGTAATCAGCTCAAACGAGAGCAAGTTATAATCAAATAAAGACATAATTCGACAGCAAACTGGTTTAATTTTTACACTCTAGGGTTTACCATCGCTCCTCAATGTCACAGAAAACGAACCCTAAAACCCTAGATTGGACAACAACCGCAACAATATGAACCTTAAAAACCCTAGATCAGATGAAACCCTAAATCAACCCAAAATAAATAAATAAATAATAAAAACAGTTGCATTCAAGATTGTGCATCCAAGTGAAACCGTCAGTCAAGAAAAAAAGAGAGATAGAGATAGAAAGCCGTCACCTTTTCTCTCCTCCGGTGTAGTACTCCTGCGGCTCATCAGAATCACTATTGGATCCGGGCCCCGACTGCCGGTTCAGATCCGCCAGCGTCCTGATCCCACCCCGCCCACCACCGCTGCTCCCTGCGGCCGCCTTCTTCTTGTTCTTGTCCTCCCTCGAGCTCATCCCGGCCGCCGGCACCACAGAGGGCGATGGATTGGGGACGATCGAAGGCTGATTCGGTATCGCCGCCTCTGCTTCTTGCTGGCGATGATCGTAGTAGGCTTCGATCGCGGGCTCGATCTCGAACGCGTGGTCGGAGAGGAAGGTGAGGGCGTCGTCTACGGAGGCGGAGGTGATGCTGATGAAGGTGCTGATTACGTTATCCACCAGATTCTCGTCGTCTTTGTTTTGGTTGTTGTTGTTGATCTCCATCGGGATTTTTTTTTTTTTTTTTTTTTTTATTTGGGGATTTTTTTTTTTTTTTTTTTTAAATGATGCTTTACTTGTGGGCTAAGGCTTCGAATAGTCGGTGGATGGGTTGGGCATTGGGGGAACCGAAAATTGGAGTTCTGTGGGCTTGATCCGGTTGGGCTCCAATACGAGCCCACAATACTTACTGTGCCAGAATGTTGTTTACGGACATGGATGAGGACGAAGAAAGTATTTGAGATTTTACTCAAATTTTCTCATATCAGGAGAAACGATTTAAATGTTTTATATAGATTCTTGATGACTTTTCATTAAAGCTCTTCATTCCAAGGCCGAGAGCCTAAAGAGTCAGCAAGGTGTTCCAGGCCTGGAGGGCTAGAAATTGGCGCGTGTCCAACTAAAAATTTTGGATCTAAAAAAAAAAAAAAAAAAAAAAAAAAAAAAATTATATATATATATATATATATATATATATATATATATATATATATATATTAATTTTGAATACAACAAACAAAAAATTGACCAATAAATGTGCCAATTTCTATCCCTAGCTAAGCTAAGGGTTGCAGGCCTCTTCATCTTGCTCGAGCTCCCACTTGCCCGTGCTCTCGTGCGCGTGCCATCCCTTTATTCTGCTGCACCCACCAGGACACAATAGAGGTTGATAATGATGGGCTAAAGATAAAATGTATAAGTTGGATAAGTATGAATTGAGGAAAATATATCTTTTATTGAATTTTTGGAACACATAAACATAACACAAATCATCCATATTTATAAGAGTAGCACGTGACTTTAGATTCTCCAACGACTTATCAAGCTTTAATTCACTATCTCAGGGATTTTTCTAAATACTGAAGATTTGAAATCACAAGGGAATACTCTAATATCGAAGATTTCACATATATACATATCAGAATAACCAAAAAAAACAAATTGAAAAATTAATAAACACTTCATCAAGTAAGAACCAAATGCATCAATTTCGCATCACCAACAATAATTTTCTTTCTTTGTGTACTTTTTATGTTCTGTCCATTCTATTTTTGTTTTCTCTTCTAGTTCGTGAACAATGTGTTAAACTACTCGCATATACTTGACCTAAATCAAGGAAGACAAATCAAACAACCATTGATATAGATTCTCAAGAATAATCTTCCAACAAATATAGACTTTATACAGAAACCATGGTGAGAGAACAAGTCCTGAAATGCAAGTAGTCAACTGAAATCACAGGAAACAATATAAAACTCTACCCTGTACCTGGCAATCATCATACTTGGCTCAAAAGGGCCTTTAATAGGGATGAGCAGGCTAGTCAATCAAATCGGAATCGGTCGGAATTAAAACACCTCATATGATTGGAGCCAAGTGAAATGGTAAGATACAGTTAAAATATCATCGGAGTCCGCCGGACTCCAACTTCGACCGAACATAATTCTCTAGTAAAAAAAAATTGAATTTAAGTGTAGGGAATTGGAAAAAAGAGGAATTAATGTTGCATGCAAGAGGGAAAATTGAATTTGGCCCTAAAAAATTGGAAAGAGAAGAAATTAATACTTCATGCAATGCTTCTGCATGAAAAAAAAGAAAATTGAATTTGGTCCTGGAAAATTGAAAAGAATGTAGAAATTAATGCTATATGCATAACTGCTGCATGCTGCATGCAAAGTCGTTGCATGTCTGAAAATGCTGCTACACGTGACATGCAATGCTTCTGCATTAAGAATTAATTTGTTTTTGGGAAATGAATAATAAAATATTGAACGAGAGCAATTCAGCCAGATGAATAGAAGAAAAGTCTAAATTCGTCCGACTCCGACAGACTTTGACTGCATCTGACCAATAAAAAGTCGATCGACATTTAGTCGGTTTTGACAAACATATCGGTCAGAGTTTTGTCTGCTCCGTCTAATCGGAATCCAACCAATTACTTTGAAATCCGACAACAACTCCTACCGATTATTCACCCCTAGCCTTCAAAGGGGATGCATGCGCGTGCAAAAAACATTAATTTCATACCAAATATAACGTATACGGATTCTACAACCACATATCAGTATATCGATTCACTGTCACAAGGATTTTACCATATGCAGCATAAGAGACATGAAAAATATTGCATATGCAGCTGAACCAAATGTATAGCTTTAGCATCTTATCCAAAAATTCGATTCCTTTCGTGACCAGTATGTCATTTAAAACTAGTTCCCATACCTTCTCATGTTTTTGCAACCAAAGGCTAGCTATGAAGAATAAGAATCCTGTAGGAGAAAGGGTAGACCTCTTTCACACTCTCTATCAGCAAAACAAACAGCCAACTAATCGTTATTACAGTGTTTTTTGTGTCATAGACTTGCAGCTCACTCCATTCTTGGTGTCTAAAGACGCAGCTCCTTGAGCAATGCATAAAAGAAACTCAAAAGCAATCAGAATCATGTGGAAACAACAGTCACCTTGTTGTATCAATGATAGTCTTCAAGGTTATTTTTCCTTATATCTAAGAAGTAAGCACAGCGTGGCAAAATATATGACACAAAAACATCATGTCAGATCATATATTCGTAGATAGTTTGCTAACTGTGACGTATCAAATCAAAATATTAATCAGCCTAATCCACCATATGTTCTTCTCTATTTTTCTACACAGTTCAAGGATTATCCTCAAATTATTCTCCGCAGAAAAAGAATCACTCTTTCCTCAGCTCTAGAAAGCACCAACAGTGACACCCAACCGTATAAGAGGCCAGCAAATCAGCAATCATTCGTCAGATTCTATGGAACAATCTCTTCCTATAAATTACTGATACAAAACTCGGAACAATGAGAGACAAGAGCTTCTGATCTGGATAGAGTGCAGACAGTAATAAACCAGAGGCGAAGGAACAAGTCCTTGTGTGAGAAGTCAACTGAAATAGCGATAAACATCACCAAGCTCTCATCTCTGTACCTGGCAAGGATCATGCTTGGCCCAAAAGGGCCTGCAAAGGGCGTGCAGGCACACACAAATGCCCCAGCAACAGTGTCGATTGAGGATTCTAAGAGCAAAAGAATGGCAGAGTCTGACAGCGGGTTGGCTTCAAAATATGTGATGAAGCCTGATGAAGTTGGAAAAGTTGACAACCAAGCTTCTCAATTTATCAGAAGGATCAAGGAGAAGAATTACTACCAATCTGATCCAGATATACATAAGGAAGCATCAAAGTGCATCCCTCCCCCTCCTAAAGTCAAGTGGGCTACTAATCGTTACCATCACTACAGCTGAGTCATGCTAGTATAGTAGATTGTTGGTGCTGACAAGAATTTGCAAGTTAGGGATTATGATTTCGTGTGTTCCTAAATCTAATTTGTGTGTTGATTTGATGAGGAAGTGTGATATGATGAGTGAATTTGGGCAACATCCTCGTGTTGATCTTGATGTTGATGTGTGTTAAAGATGAAAGATTGAATTCTATCTTGAGCTTAATCAGGGCTCTTGTTACCTTGTCCTGTGCATGTATGGACAATTTAATAATTTTTCAAGAACATCTATGTTTTTTTTTTTTTTTTTTTTTACTTGTAATAATCTTTTTTGTTAGAAGTTTAACTAACATAGAATACAACAACAACTAAGCCTTCTATGCCAAATACTTGGGGTAGGCTACATGAACCAAAAGAGAATCATGCCGAATCGATCACATTGATAATGCTTCTCCATTCATTCCTATCAAGTAATATGTTCTCATTTAAACATCTAGAATTCATATATTTTCGTATCAACTCCATCCATATTTTCTTCAGTCTTCCCTTCACTCTTTTAATTTGTCCTACGTTGATAAGCTTTCCTCGTCGAACTTGTGCTACGTTGCACATGACCAAACCATCGTAAGCAATTTTCTCGTATCTTCTCTTCAACAGGGACTACATCTACCTTAGCATGAATTATCTTTATTTAATAATATAACTAAGAAGCAAGTATTTATTACTAGTTTATCCACAATAAAATTCTTATTGTTAGTTTATAATAATATAACTAAGAACCAAGAATTTTTCTATCTAATTCAATTATTCCAAATAGAGGCCAACACCTCCTATAAGTTTATCAAAGAACAAAACAGAGGGAAGCATGAGAATTAAATCTGAATAGGCAACCTAACAACACCAATTCTGACAGCATCATAGAACACAAATCATATAAAATTGATGCAATAAATCAAATAACGTGGTCTGCAAATATAAAAATGGAGAAGCTTACTTCGGAAAAGGCTTATTTCTCTAGATCTTTGTTTGATTCACGATCCATAGATGGATAGGCACTGACCATAAGAGAATTGGGATGACTTCATGCTTTCTCAACAAGCTGTGAGATGCATCGTATTCGAGTACTGGAAATGTTGGTCCTAGCTTGTACAAACTAGATTTTGTGCTCATCCAACTACAATACAAAAAAGCAACCCTCCTTGTTTCTCCCCTCTATTTGTGGGTTGCATGGTGGAGTAACTGATGTCTTTTACCTTGGATGCCGCCATCTGAATCAAACCAGCAACCAAGTAGAGTTTTAATCTCATGGCAATCAAGGAACTTTACAACTTGGGCATCTTCATGAAAAAATGTTACACTGCTGACTAACTGTGTTACTATGCAGATCCGTTAACTGGTGCTGAACAGGGTATTTAGATCAAACTTTGCTGTATCAGAAGCATCCTCCCTTTCACTTTGTGAAAGAAATTGCACCAACACTGGTCAAAGATTGTCGAGCTGGCCTGTCACAATTAGTATTAGACTGCAGCCATAAGGTCTGCTTCAGTTTCGCTGTCAGTGATCTCCTCAATTGTACTTTGTTCATCACTGTCAATCTCAGCAGTATATACTCTCGTCCCAGGAAGAGGGAAACTTGAATTGGTAATAGAGACGAAACCTTTAACAGGTTCATCAGATAGCTGATCAGGGATTTGTGTGAGAAGTCGTTTCAGCTGGGACCGATGGCAGACAATGCGACCTTTATTCCACCCAGGAAAGTGGAATGATGGAGATATTTCATCCCTCAGAAATGAATAAGCTGCCTTCACAACAGGTAAACTCCTCGCCACTGAACTCTTCTCCATCTCTCCGCGTCTGATTAACAAACAGATCCTTGTCAATAAGAACGTTCAAAGAGTTTCCATGAGAATTCATTCTTCATCATTGGTCAAAGAGGAGAATGAACCATATAGCTTGTATCTGAAACTAGCAAATGATTTATTCTCCCCTCATCATTAAGGAGAATGAATTGTAGCTTGTATCTGAAACTAGCAGTTAGCAAACAAAATCAAGGAGAATGAATAACCGATGAGTATTGGCCAATTAACAGCAGATTGTGAGGAATAAAATAAAGAATACGTGACCTATATAAGGGCATTTTTAGCAGAGTCACTATAAATGAATCGCCAAATGAGCCTCATCATCCCATAGGAGTTGTTTGGTTCATTACTTTGGGGCTAGATTTGGGGATGGATTTACAGTTCACTGTCAGTAATTTTATATTCCACCAAATCCATTGTTTGGTTCATTGATTTAGCCCAAGAAAAAGTGCAGATGTAGCCATGGATTTGACCACAAATTTCCACTCTTTTTGTGGGGAAACTAGGGTAAATCCATGGATTTGGCCTTTTATATCATTTTATTAATTGTCAGGGGAGAGATAGTGCATTTAATATTTTTTTAAAAACATTTAACCCAAATCCATAAAACAAACATTTAATATTTTTTTAAAAACATTTTTTTTGGCCTTTTTTTAAAAAACATTTAATATTTTTTTTTTTATTTAACCCAAATCCATACTTCTTTTCCATAATCCATTTTCCATAAAACAAACATGGAAAGCGACAAAAATCTCACCTTATAACCAAGTTCTTACCACTTTTCCATGAAACAAACAAGAATTTGGTAATTAAAGATTTGGAGGACACTATTCACTGTCATAAATTATATTTTCCAAATCCATCAAGCAAACAGCTCCTTGGTGATTCACTTTTCTATATTGACTCTAGTAAAATCAACATCTAAATCATCATCCTATAAAAATATCATATCTTATCATACTTTAAAATTATTATACTTCTCATCCTAATCACTATTATCAAAATATTATGTGTTCCATACTTTAATTACCATATCTACAATCCCACACACCATCCTATTAAGAATTTTTTTCTTCACCATAACACTAACCTTTCCTCTCTTTTTTTATTTTTAAGAAGAGCCAAATGATGTGGGGCTCACTTTAAATGAATAGCTATTGGGAGAAGAATCAACTATTCTTTTAGAATTATAACTTCCATACTATAATTGTTATAATCACAATCCCACACACTTGTCCTATTAAAAAAAAAATTTCTCACCATCCCACTCACCTTCCTTTATATTTTTTGAGAAGAGAGAAAAGGAGTGTAGATGAATAACGATTGGATAAGAATCACCAAATTTGGTTATTCTTCAACGGTTGCACCAAATTTTGAAGTGTGGGGCCCAATTTTGATGACTCTGCTGACATGGAGAATTTGAATTTGAATCACCAAAATTTGGTATTTGGTGATTCTGCTAAGAATGCTAGCAGATGAAGCAAGAAAAAGAAACGAAAGAAGCAAAGTGAGATACGGTTTATAAGAAACTCACACTACAACTACAGCTGCAAAATTAGGAAGATCTTCCCCACTTTGAAATCTCTCTTGTATTTCATTAAGCCACACTGATATGGCTGTAAGAGCTCCACCTATAGACATCCTGATGAAGAGAATAATGTTTTGGCAACATACATAATATTGATGAAAATGTTTAGAACAACAAGGGAGGTGTTACCTGTGTACATCAACAGACCACACAAGTCTGCTTTGACGAAACAGCTCTGGGTAGAGTGAACGTCTTGTGGCTTCATTAAGCAACCGAGCAGCCCGTGCTTTCTGCCCCAGCCACCAAAGTGTGTCTAGGAGAGCATTGTATAATCTCAAACCAAAGCCACAGCCTTCAGAGTTGTATCTGTCCAAGACGTACTCCACCATTTGCCAGTTAGATTCATCGTCATAATCCCCCTTAATCATTGAGCCAATCACCTGATGAGTGTTGGAAATCCTACTTGTTTTCATTTCTTCCAGCAGTTGGAATGCCTCCTCCCACCTGCAAGGCAAAAGCACTGCTAAAGCAAATGCTACACAAATAATGGCCAAATGAAAGGAGAGTGAGATGACAAGGGGAATCGAAATAGGTGAATGTATTATTTGTTGCACAACTAAGTTAAAAATAGGAGTAAGAAAAAAAAAAATTTATCGAAGAGAAAAACACAGGAAAAAAAGTAAAAATAGCAAGTGATCATATATTGCATTCATTTTAAGCTGGCACTCGATTTCATGCAGATTCATCTGCAAGTGAGTAGTGGATGGTGATAGTACCACAAATAATAGTCAGTATTCTCTGCTGCATTGGTCAGAGATCCCTATGAGGGTTGAAAGGTCTCACTCAGTATCGATAATTCCATTTCACCTCAAAGTAGAAGCATATGGTCATATACTCTATAGATGAGCTGAAACATAATACACATTAATGAGGTTCCTAAACTTGAAGAAATCCATTACAGAAGTTAATTAGTATCCAACCGAAATGGTTATGTTTAATCTATTTTTCTCTATCCTACTAAATATATTATGGTAAACAAAATTATAACCCATTCAGTGGACATATAGAAATAGTGAATACTAACTTGAGAAATTAATAATGACATCCATGATTAGAAAGAAATAAGAAGAAATTGATGTTAAAAAGCATTAAGTGGAATATGCTAAAACAGGGCAAAGAAACATTAGAAAAAGTGTCTCTGCATGTGTAATACCTGCATGTAATTTTTCTTGAGAAATTTTATAAGAGTATGGAAAAAGAAAAAAAGTACTACAATTCGTGCAGAACATAGGAATAACAAGGTCTTCAGCATTTATGCCACGATAGAGCATTTGGACTTGAGAAACTTCATTCATAAATTTCGTTGTCTTCAAATTTCAGTTCATATCATCATCCACCAACTGTTTTCTCACCAAAGATTGGGTAAGTTATGAAGTGCAAATTGAAGGTAAGAAAACCTAGAGAAGAATTTAAAAGAAGGTTTTGAGAATAAGCCGTTAATCCCAAATTACTTGTTGAATTCCTTAGGGAGCTAAATATGGACAAGGGAAGTACTTACCAAGAAATCTTGAACGAGTGGATACACTTCTAATGATCATACTACTTACGATCATGAAACAATAAGTTCTCATAGAGATTGCATTCATCTCTCAGGGATAGTACAGGATAAGGAGCCAAATAGACTCATACTGCAAAATCTTTTCAGAAACAGTAAGCCTAAACAAATAATCTGGCAAGTTGCAACCAAAAGTTAAGCATAATCCCAGTTTCATGTCATCTACAAGTTATAAACATGCAATCTTTTTATTGGAGGTGATGTTTCCATATAATGTTCCAACTGAGGAAAACTAAGAACCACATTTTCAGTTATACGCCTTTGGAGATGGTATAATCTGTAATAATCATTCTAAGTGCATAAGTTCGATATGCTAAAAATTAGCATTATTTAGAATCACAATTTGAAATGATAAACCACGTTATTTTGACCAACTTATGAAAGATGGTTATTAGAGGTTACCTATCATTCTTGGCATATACAGATACCAACATACAGTAAGCCACAGCACTCGGCATGACTCCAGCCGAAACAATTTCTTGGAAAAGCTCTCTGCTCTCTTCAACCAGCCCCGCTGCACTGTACACGTTGAGAACCTCCTCAAGGGTTCGCACATTCGGCTCACACCTCGACTTCTGCATATCCACGTAAGCCTTAACCGCATCCTCATACTGCCCTCCCTGGCAGTAAGCCTGTATCAGGCCATTGAAAGACTCCTCATTCCTCTCAATCCCCGACCAATTCATCCGGGTCAAGATCGCTTCCGCCTCCTTGAATAGCCCGCCTCTTGCAAACGTGCCCACGAGTGAATTATACGTATCAACCGTCGGCAAGCTGCCAATCTCGTTCATCGTGTTGAATGCAATGATAGCTTCCTCGTAGAGTGCCGCCTGCCCGCAGGCCTCCACCACTCCCGTATAGGCCTTGGCACTAGGAACCACACCCTTGTCGTTCATATGCGAGAGCACGGCCTTTGCATCCCTATGCAGGCCACCTTTCCCACAGGCGAACATGAGACCTTCGTACGTCTCCATGTTCGGCTCCACATTCTCCTCCACCATGTCTTGAAACAGCATGACCACCTCCTTGAAATACCCTCCCTCTCCAAAAACCCGTATCAAGATGTTGTACGTATCAGCATTTGGCTCCGTGTTCCCTACCTTCATCTCCAAGAACAGCTCACGCACGTCCTCGTACCGCCCATTCTTCCCGTAAAGATTTAGCAGGATGCTGTACGTTGCAGCGTTGGGCGTGCACCCGGCCGCCTGCATCTGCCTCAGCACACCCATCGCCTCCTTAGCCGCACCCGTCCGTGCATACGCCTCGATCAACACATTGTACGCCGCTGCATCCGGCAGATGCCCGCCTGCCTCCATCTCGGCGAGCAGCTCCGAGACCCGCTCAAGCCGTCCCAGCTTCGCAAACGTATCCACAAGGTAAGTGTGCGTGGTGTGATCCGGTAGCACGCCGGCCTCAAGCATATTATGCAAAACCATCTCTGCCTGGTCCGCCAGCCCGTGCGCTCCAGCCGCCGCAAGCAGGGTGTTGTACGTGACGAGGTCCGGGCGGAGCCCGTCATGCCGCATCTCCGCAAACAACCCGAGGAGAGCGTCCCAGGGGACTCCGCCGCGCGCGCACGCGTTGATGACCGTGTTGTACGTGAGCACTGAGGGCGCGATGCGCTCGGCCTTCATCTGCGCGAGCAGGTCCAGCGCTGTGGCGTGGTCGCCGTTGCGGCCGTATGCGTTGATGAGGGCGGTGTAGGAGAGGGCGGTGCGGGCGACGGAGTGGGCAGGCATTTCGTCGAACACCTCGCGGGCTTTGTCGAGGAGGGATTCGCGGCCGAGGACTCCGATTAGGATGGCGTGGATGTGCTCGTTGGGGCGGCACCAGAGCTGGCGCTGCATGTACTTGAAGAGGCGGAGGGAGCGCTGCCAGTCGGAGCGGCGGGCGAACTCTTTGAAGACGAGGGCGAAGTCGGGGAGGGAGAGGCGGGAGCGGAAGGACTCGAGGCAGCGGGCGATGCTGCCGCGAGGCGGGAGGCTGCTCAGCTTGTTGATCAGCGTCTCCACGTCGTAGCTGTACTTTCCCTTCTCCAAGGGGAAGGATGGCGCGCCCAAGATCAGTTCTTTCGGCTTCGATCTCGATGGGGAGGATGAGGATGAGGCTTGGATTAGGGTTCTAAGCTTTTTGATTCTGAAAAGGGGCTTTCTAGGGAGGAATTGGCCGAATTGAGAGGGGGAGGGGAGAGAAAGGAGAGACATTGGAGAGATTGGGATTAGGGTTTTGATGGGAATTTTGACTTCAAGATATCGGGTTACCTGCTGCTGCTGCTGCTGCAGCTGAGAGAGTGATTGAGGTGGAGAGGCTTGGATAGTGAGGACGATGAGCACGTGAGAAGCAGACTCCCTCCGTTCAAAATGCGCGGTAAAAGTAAAAATAAAAAATTAAAGGGGTATTTACTGGTTTGTCCCTCACATCTTTATATATTATGATTTTACCCCCCCAAATCTTCATATTTAGAATTTTGCCCCCCAAATCTCATAAGTTACAACAATTTTGCCCATCTCTCTAACACAGTTAAATATTTGACCATTTTACCCATCTTTTCCTCTTCTATTTTCCTTATCTCTTCTTCTTCTCTCTTCCTCCTCTCTTCTCCTTTTCTTCATTATTTCTCCTCTCTTCTTTCTCCTCTCTTTTTTCAGTATTTAACTGTGTTAGGGAAGAGAGGAGAAGAGAGGAGGAAGAGAGGAGAAAGAAGAGAGGAAAAATAATGAAGAAAGGAGAAGAGAGGAGGAAGAGAGAAGAAGAAGAGAGGAGGAAAATAAAAGAGGAAAAGAGGGGTAAAATGGTCAAATATTTAACTGTGTTAGGGAAAATTAGAGAAGGGGGCAAAATTGTTGTAACTTATGAGATTTGGGGGGCAAAATTCTAAATATGAAGATTTGGGGGTTAAAATCATAATATATAAAGATTTGAGGGACAAACCCGTAAATACCCCAAAATTAAAATGAAACGTTGTACTTATTATATTTGAATACAATTTTATGTTTGAAATATAATGGATAATTTAATTTTCTAAAAAAATTACGAAAATTAAAAGATTTTGAAAATTCAAATACAAAAATTAAGATTTTTTACTTTGTAAACATTATGTTATTGATTTGATTGGTTGACTATTGATTGACCAATTCAAATATTTGCTTCTCTCAACCTCTTTAAATCATGTAGTTAGTCGACCAATCCAAAATTTAAATTCGTGATTTCTGCTTTATTGGTTAACCAACTCATAATTTTGGATGACCAATTACAAAGTTATGTTTACAACAACAACAACAATTAAGTCTTTTATCCCAAGTATTTAGAATAGACTACATGAATCAAAAAAAAAAATCACACTGGATCGATCACTTTAATATTCCTTCTCCATTTATTTCTATCAACTTCTCCATTTATTTCTATCAAGTAATATCTCCTTATTTAAATCTCTAGACTCCATATTTTTGTGTATCACTTCCATTCATATTTTCTTCGGTTTTCTCTTCGTTCTTTTAACTTGTCCTATATTGATAAACTTTCCTTTTCGAACTGGTGCACTTGTAGATCTACGTTGCACATGACCAAACCATCGTAAGCGATTTTTTCGCATCTTCTCATCGATGGGAGATGCACCTATCTTAATACGAATATTTTCATTTCTCACTTTATCTCTCATAGTGTTGCCACACATCCAACGGAGTATGTGCATCTCTACTACATTTATTTTCTGTGTGACGTTTCTTTATAAACTACCATTTTGTGCCATATAATAAAACTGGTCTAATAGCAGTCATATAAAATTTTCCTTTCAATCTTACTGGAATTACAAAGTTATGTTTGACTTCGAAATTAATATTGATCTCATTCTCATTAGAATATTTTTTTAAAAATTGGATGATAATACACATTTCTTTAAATCCCCTTTCCGTAAACCAGTCAACTAAATTTACTATTTTAAGAAATTTTGACATCCCTTCTCAAATCCTTTACTAAATTTATGATCAAACACGCAAACCAATAAGCCTCTAAAACGAGGCCCCATGCTTTCAAGAATATAGTCATATTTTCTAGGGGATTAACTTGGATAATTAAACAGGCTGGGGCTCCTCTTATCAATCATTAAAAAAAAAAAAATACCGTAGTTATAATTATTTTCCTTTCCCATCAAAATTTATAGCAATAACAAATTTGGACTGTTCTTTTTAAAAAAAAAAAAAATACATATGTTCATATTCCAAGTTCGCAACCTGTTTTTGCAGTAACAACAAAAACAACTAAGTCTTTTATTCCAAATATTTGGAATAAGCTACATGAATATATAAAAAAAAAAATCACGCCAGATTAATCACTTTGATAGTCTTTCTCCGTTCATTTCTATCAAGTAATATCTCCTCATTTAAATCTCCAGAATCCATATCTTTTCGTATTACCTCTATCTATGTTTTTTTCAGTCTTTTCTTCGTTCTTTTAACTTGTCCTACATTGATAGACCTATGTTGCACATGACTTAAAAAAATTTGCTAACATTTTATTCTCCATGTTGTACTTTCCTCCACACACTACTTTCCTCCACACACTGAAACAACTTACGAATTTAATTTATGAGGAAAATTATACTTAAGTAGTAGAATTTCCTAAAGTTGAGACTTTTCATTTAACACTATAGAGTCATAATCCAAGGTTTTAATCTGTAATACTCTAAATTTTGAATTAAAAAATAAATTAATTTTTCATTTTTTTAATTCAAAATTTTGAATATAACGGCCCTCAAACAGTTAAAGCCCGTCCATTTTCTGTAGATAAAAATATTTTACTCTGTAACGATGAAACACAGTCCAGTTCCATTGAAGAATTATTCAAGCCACCCGAAAATTCCAGGTATAAAGAGAAACAACTGCACTGAGTTTTCTACTTCTTTCATTTTCCCAATATCAGGTAACTATGTGCACACCCTGTCTCAACACCAAGGCAAAAAAAAAAAAATGGAGGAGCAATTATAACCACAGCAAAATATAAAGCCAACTCACTGCTCATAACATTATCGGGACACACAAAAAAAAAAAAAAAAAAAAAAAAAAAAAAAAAAAAAAAACTGACATTGTGCTGAAGGGGCCTGTAACTACTCTGCCAATGATTCCATCTCCAGTTCATGAATCCTCATCCCCACCTTATGACTGCCGAACCCCACGTAAGCCCAGCTCCAAAGCCAGCTGCGACGATGGTATCGCCCGCCTTCACCCTCCCACTCCTTACAGCCTCGTCCAAAGCCAATGGAATGGATGCAGCGCTCGTGTTCCCATATTGGGCTAGGTTCGATATTACCTTCTCTGGTGGAATCTCCAAGCGGGTGGCCACTGCATCCATGATTCTCTGGTTGGCCTGCAATTAAGCAAGTTGTGAGAGGTTCTAAGTTCAAACTCTCGGTGGGGACTCAATTTGAGTAACGTTGCAAGAAATATGTGTGGTTGAACTACTGCAATTATGTATGAATGTGCATGAACATGTAGATAGATAGACATTGATGAAAATATGAGAAACTGGTAGCACTAGGTACTAAAATATCTGTTATGAAATAATCAGAATCATAAATATATTTATAGGTGTCTCAACACCGTACAAACAATCCAACAGGCAATGTGAGACTAAATCTAAACTAAATCCAACTACAATATAGTTTTCTAATCTAACAATATCTATCACATCACCATTTAGTTAGAAAATGATTTTCGTCAACAAATAGAAAGTTCCAGTGTACTTAAATCGCCCTCTTGTGATGGGAGAAGTCATAGGTTTGAGTCAAGCCGCCATTCTATTCAGAGGAAAATTTTTCCTTCAGCAAGAGAGAATGTGGAAGTTATCCACCTTATTCAATGAAACATTTATTCTAGAAAATGACTGAAATTTCCATAAAAAAAGAATCTAACGAAGCTATCACAGGCTGACAATAACGCCGACATGTTTTAACTCTCAAGCAACTTCTGTCAATCCTTAGGTAAACCGTTTGAAGAGACACTGGGATCATTCAACAAGATAATATCTACATTAAAGGTGTTAATGGTAATGATTTTTTATTACAAAACCAACACTGAATGGGAAAAAAAAAAGATTGCATACAAGGAGCAGCTGGTGATCGTAAAAATTGCCAATCGTCTAAATGATCTTTCTCAACTATGTGCATTGAAGCCACAGTTCATGCAGACCCTATTCTTAAATTCCACATTATAAAGCTTAATTAACCTTTTAGTCTCTCACGGTCTCAACTCGTCTATACTTGTACGCTTCTTGCTAAGGTGCAAGTGCACACAATAACAAGAGTTTTCACTGCCTTGCTTGTCTGTCTATAGGTTACACAAACCTATCGACTATTAGAAGTTAGAACGTATTAGGTTTTCATTAATCATGACTATACACTTTCTCCAAGATCAAAAGCTATAACCTTTGTAAGGTCTTCACGATTATACCAAACATTATTATGTATTTCACTACGACACCTACCTGGTGGAGAAGAAGCCAGTCGATACTGGAAACCCCAAGACCAGCCTCATCAAGTGAGGCCCGGATAGTCCGTGGCACGCACTGGACAGCGAACCGGAATACCTCTTTCCCATTCATCTGTATGTAAGAGTATGCTGACCTTTTCGGGGGGAACACTGTTGCACCATTTGTACTTGAGATGGCATCGGCTTCTGCCTCTTTAACTGAGAGAGTCAAGTGTCTACAATGCATGAAGGCCCATCGTCAGAAACAGAAAAGGCTATCACATGTTAAATTCGCTTTTGCAGCAAGTGCAAAGCCGTACCTTTGGCCAGAGCCGTCACTATTCACATCAAAGCCGAGCAGGCCATCTTCATCGCCACTGCAGGCCTGCAGAGTTTGCACGAGGCAAAAGAGATGAAGAACTGATAAAAGTCTACAAAGGGAAGTATAAAAATTGTTCATACGAATATATACTGGAGGGTTTGAATAAATCTAAAGCATAACTAAGCTAGTTGTGCCCACCAACTAAAATTCCTGGAATGCAACGAAATTGTTTGAACTATCATCTTCCTTTTAATTTTCATGTTTCGATTGTTTTTATAATTGACAAATAATGTAGCCTGAAGGCTCTTAACTATGCATCAAGGAGTTGCAACATCCCCAGATTTTCAACAACATAACTAAAAGTCTCTTGATTCAAGAGTTAGATCATAAATGATCCATTCCGATCACCACAATCTACATGCCTTAAAAGAAATTTAAAAAAAAAAAATCATCTGGTTTTAGGACTTTAAATCATGGACTGCGAGGTTCTTTTAGCTATATTGTACAAAAAACCATTCAAGTTGCAATCAGCAGATACTTATGCAAGAAGTCCTTAAATGTGCATGTTTACTGTTTATGGTATTGGAAATCGACACTATTAACAGTATCATGTCATGTCAGCAATATTGGTTATAACAATAAAATATCAACAATATTGGCAATACCAGTAAAGATATTGTAAGGTCTATATCATATCAGGTACCTCAAAATCGAGTATGATATTGCAATACATGTCAGTAATGGTCGATAGTTAAAACCTTCGTATATTTTTCACCTAATATTTAGGATCTTTAAAACTTCATAGCCATAACTATGCTAGTGTGTTTGTGTTAATTACATGCGCACTGCATGATGTATCCCTTTAGACTATAATCATTTGCCTCCACTCGACAGCCCTCCTCCACCCATATCAACCAGCATTTCCCAGTGATTGGCAGAAGCAGATGATAATACAGATAACTGAAAGGGAAAGGAAGGAGGATGAAGGAGAAACAACAAAAAGAAAGCAAGGAGGATAAAGACACGGCCAGTAGTTTAACATGTTTGCCGTGAAGGATAAAGGAGGAAGAAGAGTAAGAGCGTGAAAAGATTGAGCCATAGGCAGTGGTGGCAACCTGGGAAAGGAGAATGTTGAAATTGGAAAAGAGGGATGACGGCGAAGGGAGTGAGAAGAAAGGAGAGCCCTGAATAGCTACATGGACATGGTGATAGTATCGTAGACATGGGAGGTGCAGGAAGCAGAAGGAATGGGTGGCTGGTAGCAGCACTGCAATGGAGTTTAGGAGGAAGATGAGGGTAGAGCAATTCGCTTACATTTTACAACAGTTTGAAAAGTAAAGGTTGGAACATGCATGTGCATAAGTTTTTAGACCAGAAAAGTTTCGGGTTATCTAAAGAACTTAGTGTGCGATTTCAAAAGTTTATACTTGTTGGTACTGACGAGACCAGAAAATCAAATAGTTCTGATCCTAATAGATTTGTTATGCTATTAAGGACTAACAAGAAAAATCATGCATCATCCAATTGCACTGTTTTTCAATCATAATTGATAGTGAATAATTACTCCCTGTGCGCTTCCTATACAAGAACCTCTATAGGTGGAATATTATTTCCTCCCTAATTTCTATGAATACATCTATGATAATGAATGAAAAAAACCTTTGAGACATAAGAGCCAGATCAGCCAAATACCTGGACTAGTACAGCACCAGCAGCATCACCAAAGAGAATGCATGATCCTCTATCAGTCCAATCCACGAAGCGTGATAGAGCATCTGCTCCAATCACTAGAATATTTTGATAACCACCACCTGTAAACAGAAGTCTTCATTTTCTAGCCCCAAGCAGAAATGCCGAAAGAAGAATTTAGGAAATAGATAATTGGTTTACCATTTATGAAGCGTGTTGCCGTGATTAGGCCTACAATAAATCCACTACATGCAGCAGTGATGTCAAAAGCCCAAGCATTTTCGCACCCTAGATCTTTCTGAATCTGAACCATTATAAACAAAGGAAAAGAAAGAACGATAAATATTATGACAAGCCAAAAAAAAAGAAGAAAAGGAAAAGCAAAACGAATGACAGATTACTGCAGAATCATCAACCAGAAGTGTAAGTAATGTAGATCAGTGTCTAAAGGATAAATATGTCCATGCAAATGCTATGCAAGTATTTATCAAGTGATAGTGTAATGCCTCCAATAAGCATTCATGATCAAATGACACAGGAAAGTTTGTCACTGATAACTCATGAACCTATCCTGTGAAAAGAAACTGAAGCAAGTCATTTCGTCATGTCGTCTTTCGAGAATTGCTACATATTTACTGAAACCTGGCACACGGGTAAAAGAATGGGTAGGTTCAAGCGCTCCAGCTACAGAAGGTTGTTTAAAAAACGAGGGGGGAAAAATGCTCTGAGCCTACAACACAGGTGCAACAAATCTTATTCTTGAAAAGAAAATTCCTGTTAGAATCCCGAGATGACATTCCTGTTATATTGATAAGAGAGAAAAATCCTGTTGGAATCCCGACATGACATTAATTAGAATGCCTTCCACTCTAAATTCAAAGGTGATCATATTCAACAACAAAATTCAATATCAATACCAAAGGCATGGAGAAGCTTACATTTTTTTTTTTTTTTTTTTGAAATGTAAAAATATAATAAACAACTATTACCTCAACAAGTCTGTATAATGACAAATTGTTTCTTATATCACCACTTCCCTATGCCACATTCACACTTCATTCCACATAATTTTGATGAAATAGAACTAGAGAAGTTTACCGGAATGTGCTTTAACTAAAGATGTTCATCTGTAATACGCTACAAACTGGTTATAATGTTGTGAAGTGAGTATTTGAAACCCTCTGGCTAAGCGCTCTCAATCTCTTTCCCAATGACTTTCTCGACATTAAGTCATATGGAAATCCACCCTTGAGCTAAATAGTATCTTACATCGGATGGTGGATAAATTTCCAACCAAGCACTAAACTAAATGCCTAGCATTCTCAATTTAATGCCAAAGCACATATCAATGCCTCCAACTGTCCAACCTAGATAGCCAAAGGGAAAAATATGTAAATTCATAACTTACCATTGTTTGTGAAAGCTTAGAGAGGGGGGGGGGGGGGGGGGGGGGGGGGGGGGGGGGGAGTGGCACATGAATTGGGATTAATTTCTCCTTCACCCACCAAACACGAAAAAAAAGGCTCTCCCCTAAAATTGCAGGATCAATGTTTCTGCCTCCCTAGGAGGGTTAATAGATAATCCTTCTATTTGATTGTTAACTTGCCCACCCCCCAAAAAAAAAATGCTGGAGAAAGGCCCATACACTTGCATAATGAGAGGAAAACAACCAAATGTGAAGGGAGAAAGAAGCCATTATGCCAGGGGAATTGTTGCAGGAAATATAATTGGTCTGCGTATATAAATCCCTACGAACCCATATAGCATCCTTGCAGTGTGAACTCAAGTTGTTGTGTTGCAAGCCCGTAATAGCATATGCTCATGCATTTTAATTCTAAAATCCCCTCTACCTATAGCCTCCTACATGCAAAGGAAGTGGCAAACCACCTCACTTAATAATTTAACCCTTAACCTTGTTCAATCTTTCTTACCTGTTGCCAATTAAGGACTTAGTCTTCATTTTTCCTTTCAATTTTCCCAATGAAGCATGTAAAAAAGTTGCTAGAGTTACATGAGAAATCTAAAATCTTTAACTCCTTGAGGTCCAAACATTCTTCAGTGGCATAGCCCACTCCTTGAGATCCAAACCACACACACAAAAACTACATTTCATAAACTAAAAACTTTGTTGTCAATAATATAGTTCAGTGTTACCTAGCAATGCAATTAGAGAGGTAACGGTTAAGTCCAGGAATAAATTTTGATAAAGAATCAAGGTTTTCTGTATTAACCGAAGATTTGTGATACCGAAGTCAGCAATATCAAATGTTTCATATAAGCAATATTGAAAATATCGTCTATGATACATATCACGTATCAGGCACCTCAAAATCCAAAATACAATATTTGCAATATACAAGTTTAGCCTGATACTTAGAACTTTGCAAAGAATATATTTATCTACTGACCCCATGCTTGTCATTGAGTCACATTACTATTATCTACTGCATTTTGGCCTTAGACAGTCTTAGCTGATAAATAAGCTAGCACTTGCACTGTTGCATAAATAATTTTCAGAGACAAGAGGAGCGGCCTACTAAGATATCATCCACACAGCTAAATTCTATTATCTGTTCTTGTATACTGCCTTGTCTACAGCCCGAATGTCACTTACAGCCTTATGGGTCAAACTATGGAATAATTCATCTTTGATTAGACGAGCTACAAGTTAAAATTTCTTTCTTACAGTAATATTTTTAAAGTAAGTAGTTGGACTATGAATTGAAATTTGAAAGCATTGTCTGAATTATAGATATCTAAAAGTTAGTAAAACTAAAGAAAAGGTGATTTTCTAGTGTAAGGCGATTCTCCAATAAGATGAATTGTTGGTGGCAAGAGATATTCTGAATATGTGATCAGAAGCATCAGAGGAATTTATGAAATATTAGAATATCATTGTTAAATCAACATAGTAATATGATTATCACCCAAGGCAAAGCTTGTGGAAATGGGTGTCCTAAAGAATACAATTGCCCTTTTATATAATTTTGGAAAAAGGTGTGAACCATTGTTGAAAATAACGCGTTATGAAACCCGTTATATTGCGTTACGTAACCTAACGGAATCCCAACGCTACGTAACAACTGGAAATAACTCAGTGCACCGTAACAGTACGTTTTTTATGTTATTTTACGTTATATTACATAACGTTACATTAAATTACGCTATACTACGTTATTTACGTTATATTGTCGCTAATAATCAACCTACGTTATGCATTATGCTATTTGCGACATAACCTAACAAAGGCAAAACGTTACGTTACCGTTATCGCTATTTTAAACATTGGTGTGAACCATCTATGTTTGAGAATCAGCTCTTAATATCAAACACAAATACTCCATGGTCCTTGAGAGGTCACAGGTTATAATATTCCAAAAAGTAGATGCCAATGGTTAGCTGAAGGTTTGGACTGCTATATTGACTACAAATAGATATATAAAGCCCTAAATGGTGAAACTTGTGAATGGCATCAAGGATGCTCCATGATATGGAAGAAGTTACTGAGAAGCCATTAGTTCTCTCGTGCCTTCATAATAAATCCCATGAACTTAGATTCTATCCACTCTAGTCCCTATTTTATCCTTCCTATGTTATCATTATATACCTTCAGTCATGTGAGTTCTATCAGGCATCATATAGGATGCATCAGCTTGTTGCACATAAATTAGCAAAAATCAGCATACATTACAGTTCCTTTGATATTCAAGAAAACTAAAGGTCTTATGTCCTCAAAGAGACAAATCCTTCTTAAAGGGAGTTGTGTTAGTTTATACTTGTTTAGTTCTGCTATTGCAGAACAATTAATAACTTTGATTTAGGAAAATCCTACTTTCTATTTATATTTTAGGAACAAAAACGATGTATGTTCATTAAGTGAATATAAATATTTAAAAAGAAGGCTTCCAACAAGAAAAAACATGGTTACCTTCTTTTTTGGACCAACTAATGTGATATGATAGTTGCAAAATAACGGTTCCTTTTGAATATATGGGATGTGCACAAGAGCAAATTTAGGAAGTTGCAAAGAGTACAAAGTATAGACAACACATTATACCTTTTGACTAAAAGCTTGTATGGATGATTTCATCTATTTCATTTGGCCAAGTAGTGTAACACCTTTCCCATATAATTTCAAATACAATTACGTCAATTGTGGCCAGATACTTATTTATGGTTGCATCCTCCCATGTAAGCAGATACGAATTAAGGATCATGATTTGTAAAAATGTCTTTCAATGCTTACCTGAGCAGCAGTTCCAAAAAGATCATCAGGAGTTGATGAGCACAATATGACTAGGTCGACATTCTCAGCTTCAACTTCTGCCATTTGAAGAGCCCCATTTGCTGCCTCAACAGCCAAACCATTTACAGTTTCATTCCCTGTCAAGGTATTAAATAATAATATATGAAGTGACTCAAAATTTGAGCGAATATGAGAATACCATCATAATGAGCATATTATCGTTCATTGCACCGTTACTAGAAACCGTAGAGTTTAAACAAGTCAGAAGTTCCATTGCAGTTATAGATCTTAACCGTTGCTAACTAATGTTTTGGAGAAACGGTTGTATCTGAGGCAGCTTTTTTATCTTTGATATTCTACAAAACTCTTGTAACTTCTCCTTTGAAGTATTGTTAAATGAAACAGAGATGTGTAGACGTATTCACGTGGATGCAAAGCTATTGAACTTAGGTATGGTCTTTTGAGGCTGAATTCCTTTGGTCAAGTAACCTTACTTTAGCTATCTGGAGATCGAAGAAATGCTGGTGGTGCTATACATCCTCAAGCAGAAAGGAAGTGTTGAAGAATCCAACAGATATTTAAGAAATTCCCATTCCCATTCGCCCACCAAAATAAATAAAAAGAATTATATCCTAGAGTAGCAAAGTGTTACTCCGCAGGCCCACCCACATAAAAGAAACAAAAAGAAATGGAAGTGGAGAAAGAAAAAAGAGCAGAAACCTATGGTTTATAATATACTGATAAGATAGTACCTGTCAGCACTCGTCTGTTACGAATCCCAGTGCGAACAGAAATCCACTCATTTGAAGTTTCAACAAATTGTGCAAGGTCATCATTGGAGATCTGAAGCTTTGGCACAGCTGAACCACATCCAACAAGTTTGGAGCCCATGCCGACAAGTCTGAACAATTTCTTACTAAATTTAGCAAGTAAATCACATTAACATAAGTTTTTATTCCATGATTTAGCAAATGAACATGCTAAATACAAATGCATTTAGGTAGTACACGTTCAAAATCCTTTTTAAATAATGCTGCTGGCTTAAGCAAGAAATTTATGAAATTTACATAGAATACAAATAGAATGTAGTTGAAGTTGCCTTAAATTTGATAGATTCAATATGTTCAAGCTCAAAGCATGTTGTTTGTGGATTGAAGGTGATGTTGGTGTTACATAACAAAGTTATCATATAAGTAAACCTAGGAAACATGGCAATAGATACAGATAGGGACACGAATATAGATACAAACACAGGACATAGCACTTGAGAAAGAATGAGGACACAAGCACAACAAGGAAATGGAAAAAATATAAATATATAATTTTCTATTATTAACATGATAATTTTACTAAAATATCTAAAACAAAAACATTAACAATTAACAATGTATGAATATGTCTTTCCACTCATTTACAAAGGATAAGGCTCACCATCAACAATGCATCTACCTCTCCCTTTCCCTCTATGGACAAGAGATAAAAAGAAATTGTGGTTATGACAGCAGCCATTGGATGGATCAGCATATAGCATGGACACAAAAAATCATTTCTTCAGATATAGAAACTAAACAAGACTCATATCTATAAGAAAGCATTAAAAAATATAACTTCATAAAGATAATTAGATATATATTACCAATGTAGCAATATTTAATTTTTATTTCTCCAAACTATTAAACTCTTTTGTTGAGACACAACGTAAAAGTAGCACGAACACGACATCGACACGAGACCTTTTCCTTCATATTAACAGACATGTTACATGGCATATTCAACACGCTTTCAGCATGTCTGTCGCATATTTATGTCGGACATGTAAAGTATGTACATTGAAAAGAATGAATGAAAAAATAAGAAAATAATTCATGGCCATTGGCTTCTTCTTATAAGTTATGATTTTATATAATTACATATATATATATATATATATATATATATATATATATATATATATAAAAGCCCATTGGCACAACTACTAAGCCACAGGTTTATGTCTCATTACCCATAAACTATTGGCAAAGGAAGTATCATTTCTACTACATATACTAATTCAAACCCCTTGCAAACAATTCGCTTCCCCATGATCTCAAGGCCTTCACCAACGTTTTTTCATTAGAATTTTAGGCAAAACAATCTTGCATGTGAACCAAGGAACTTAGTTGCAATAAGGATAATAAGAGTTGATGCTACATTTATTTACTGATTGTATAATAATTATCAGAGGTAGATAGAACATGGTAGATGCCCATTTAGTATAGATGCCGCTACAGTTACAAATTGAAACAGTCATGAATAGTGTACATTGTACCATTTCTGAATTTATGGGGACCACAACCATTATTTTATGTGGTTATTAGCCTATAATTAAGACTTAACTGACTTTAGATAGAGGAATAGTTTGATGATAGCCAAATGAAAGACATAGAAAGGTTGCATTATGAAAGCCACCTTACTAGCTTTTCTGGCAAATGAAGTGCAAAATAGTGGTTGAACATATATTTCTCAAAAATTCTCTTATTTTATTCAAGTTAGCAAAAGGATATTTTGTTTTTCCCCTATGGTGCAATTATAAATTAGTTCCACTCACTCTGTAAAGTCATGAAAGGTAGATATTAAGTAGCACAGTACAGTAATTAGAGAGGATGTGCATGCTTTGTCAAATGTGTGGTAATACTAAGAAAGATAAAGTAAGAATAGGGATATTCTTCCTAAAATAAGTATAACCTCCATATAAGAAAACATGCAAGAAGACCACCTATTATAGTTTCATCATGTACGATGTAGACCTACAAATATACCAGTTCTAGGATTGGAGCTTACCAATATAGAACAAGTTAAAAGAGCGAAGAAATGATTGAAGAAAACATAGATGCGGGTGATAAAAATGATATGGATGCTAAATGCCTTAATGAAGACATATTACTCATAGGAATGAATAGAAAAACAACATACATATGATCGATCTGACGTAATTCTCTTTTAATTCATATAGCCTACACAAATACTTGGAGTAAAGGGCTTAGTTATTGTTGGTAACATGAATAAGAGGGTTAAGAAAACATCTGCCAAAATATTCACGATGCAAAGTGTTATCATATAGTAGCAACCTCCTTGTTAGAAATCCCTGAATATCGAATTCAAATTGTATTAGCAAGAAAGCGAAATAATACAGTTTCAGCAATTGTATGTCCCTCAGACACAATCGATTTTAATCACGCTAGTGCAAAGTGATTTTGCCCAACGTTCAGTTCCAAGTAACAATCAATGCTAGTTATATTTTAATTAATACTGTAAATGGAACAGAAGGTGCTACCTCAGATTCAAAAGCAAAGTTCTTGATCCCAAAATTGAATCTTGTCTGGGAGCATTAACTCAGGCAATGTATTTGAAGGAAGGAAAGAAAGATTGATGAACTGAGGGGAACGATTTATTTTAGCATCGAAAGTTCAGTTTCAGTGATTGTGATTGCATGTGCACAAATACTGGTGCAGTCAATTTTAATATATAATGATAATCACATATTTCCTACTTAATTCTACCACTGCCTTAGCTTAAAAAGTACAGTCGTCAGATTATAAGGTACAGTTCTTTCTGATCCCAAAATTTAATATTTCTACAAATGCACTTAACTAGATCAATCCATAATTATTTCTCACTACTAAAAGATGGATACTCAGAGATCTAATTAACTTCAAGATACTAAGTAAAAAAAATAAAAAAAAAACTACAAATCTTGGTTTTTTTTTTTTCCTTTTTATTTTATGTAGGAATAAGCTCAAATAAAAGCATGCAGTGCGACAGGAAACACCAATCGAGATCCATGAAAGAAAAACACAAATTTATCACAAATTCACCATCAAAATCGCACCTTGGCAGCCGATTCCTCGACGACGATGACGAGGTGCTCTCAACTGGATCCTCAACCGAAGCAGCAGAGCAGCATCTAATCCAAACCCTCCTCCAATTCCTCTCCGCCGACAAAAACCCAGATCCAGAAACCCCCCACTTCGCCAGATTCCTCGACCTAATCCCCGGCCGGGCCGCCGGCGGCCCGAATCCAATTGACGCAGCAGCCATCTCAATCAACTAGATAGATAGATAGATAGAGAGAGAGAGAGAGAGAGAGAGAGAGAGAGAGAGGGTTAGCGAGAGCAAAGCGTGAGAATGAGAATTTAATGGGCGGTTGGATTACAGTTGAGAGTGGATTAGTAAAGCTTTGTTGCGGAGACTACGAAGGTTGACAGAGGGGCGATGATGGCGCAATTGTGCGAGCTTGAGAAGCTCGCCACTCTAAATTATTATTGCGGTATTTACTGGTTTGTCCCTCAAATCTTTATATATTATGATTTTCCCCACTAAATCTTCATATTTAGGATTTTGTCTCCCAAATCTCATAAGTTACAACAATTTAGTCACCTTCTCTAACACAGTTAAATATTTGACTATTTTACCCCTCTTTTCCTCTTCTATTTTCTTCATCTCTTATTCTTCTTTCTTCCTCCTCTCTTCTCCTTTTCTTCATTATTTCTCATCTCTTCTTTCTCCTCTCTTCCTCCTCTCTTCTCCTTTCTTCCCTAACACAGTTAAATACTGGAGAAAGAAGAGAGGAGAAATAATGAAGAAAATGAGAAGAGAGGAGGAAGAGAGAAGAAGAAGAGAGGAGGAAAATAGAAGAGGAAAAGATGGGTAAAATGGTCAAATATTTAATTGTGTTAAAGAAGGGACTAAATTGTTGTAACTTATGAGATTTGGGAGGCAAAATCCTAAATATGAAGATGTGGAGGATAAAATCATAATATATAAAGATTTGAGGAACAAACCAGTAAATATCCCATTATTATTTTTTTTTGTTTTGGTTAGCTTTTGGTCGGGGAGAAAATGAAGGAAATTTCTAAAGCAGCACACCACTAATCTCATCCAGCACAAGCTTCATTAATTTGGTTAATATTACAAGCTTATCATAGAAATTTTTGAACAACAATGCCCTTAGCATCAACCCCCATCTCTCTCTAAATTGGCAATTTTCTGGCTGCTTGGGAGTGAGGCGCATGCGGGCAGAGGTGAGGGAGCACGCGGGCATCTAGCTGCAGGCTGCTTAGGAGCGAGGCACGGCAATCGGAGGCGGATGGGGAGGGGGAGCGAATTGATTTAGGAGGAAAATATTGACAGTGAATAAGGAGAGAAGATTTGGGAGGAAGGGCCTATTTGAGAAAGTGTTGCGTGTTCCTTCTTGAAATTCTCGAAAATAAGGGATTTCTAAAGGAGCACACCACTTGTCCTAGTGAGTCCATTTTTCTTAGTGAGTGTATCTTCTCTTTGGAAAAAATAGAGGGTTTTTCTTAGTGAGCCCAGTACTTATTTTCAAAAAACTTTTTTCTCCAAACTCCTCTTCCGTAACTCATAACCCACCCACGTTATTCTCATCCGAATTTTGATCCGCTCCCAAACTGTTCTGCTGCCAACCGTCACACTCTCGGCCCTACTCATCCTATAACTATCAAATTTATGCATTAATATTTTGTAGTTACACTAAAACAAAATAAAAACCGTAAATATAATTAATATAAAAAGAAAAAAGAAAATCCCCTATCTGGGATATAACCCCGGACGGAACTTATATTGGAATCCCGACAAGTGACTCTTGAACTAATTTTGGTTCTACTATCCGAGTACTGGCACCCGACTAGTCATCAGTCCGTCCTGACACAAAATCCGAACGACTATTCTTAGCTCCGAAGACTCTAAAACCCACTTCTCCTTCATCCTTCAATCATATTTTTATGTTTTTTTTTTTTACTCTCAACCCTAACTTTAAAAACTTAAAATTTAAAAGAGAAAAATGAATTTAAGCCTCTACAAATATAAAGTGATTGTGGATTTAAGGATTCAAAAAAAATAAAATGAAAAATAAACTTTTTCAATGGGTGAGAGAGAGGGAGAAATGAGTTGAACACAAGAACATTCTTTACCAAGTAAAACGATGGCAAACTTATTATATTAACCAAATTCTTAAGTGTGCTCACTGAAAAATGGGTGTGCATCTTAAGAAATTCTCCGAAATTGAAAGTTAAGAATCTTACAGAAAACTGCCTGGAGATTTATAGTTTTTCAAATAAGTAGCGTAACTTTTACGTTATGCAATATTAATGTTTTTTTTCATATTAACTCAAATGGTTTTTAATGATACGGTTGGGACATGGTTTTTAGATAGATCCTACAATAACTCTCTCTTCCCCTTCTTATTTTTTTTTCTTTTGCAAAATAATTTAGCTCAAGTTGTTGATTTTGTGTATGATTGGATGTTTCATAATATTTTGCATGTCATTTTTCCCGGCAACAATAATAGTAAAGAATTAAAAGAGGGTTAGAAATTATCTGATAATATTTTTTTTAGCCGAACTCATACATACACGTTTTACAGTATTACCCAAATTGAATCCCCGTCAAAGACGAACTCATAATATCTTTGTGAATTGGAGAAGGATAATACCACTTAAACAAAGCCTCATTGGCAAAATTATATGATAATGCAAAAATAAAGAGCATGTAAAATTTTAATCAAATTTGCAAATTAATCTTTTCCTTTAAGATAAGAGGAGATGAAATAACACGATTAGGGCGAACCTCATGTCTATTTACAAAATTTACATAGTTTTTCAAAACTCACTAAATCGACACGAATTATATTATTCATAACTTAATTCAGTTTTGTAGATAGAAACTATAGTCTCAAAATAAAGAGTCAAAAGATGAAAAAGAGTAATACAAAAGATTTGAGAAAAGAGTAACATTCCATTTTATTTCGAGATTTTACATTGAATTGAAGTTCACTTTCAGACACATGAAAATTATACTCCATGTATTTTCTCCAAAGTTCAAAATGTATACCCTTTTGACTAGTCAAACTAGCATACATCCAAACTCAGAATCTTTCGCAAATTGGAGAGAGTTAATGAATTAAGCCAAGGCTTCAAAATGTATAGCTAATCCAATAAAATCCATAGTATAGAGATGTATTAGGTGTGTGATTTGATCAATAGCCACACTTTCAATGGCCTAAGATTGTGACTCATAGCACACACACATGGGTGCTACAGATTGACTTTCTTTGGATGACTGCAAGTGAATTTGGTAATTGCTAGCACACTTACCACCATAACGTGATACCTAACAAACACTTCCCATCACGGAAGTAAGACAACTAGAAACCTGCTGAAGCTTGCATAAGAATGAATGGATCTAAAAGTCAACCGTTCACTCATCTTATTCAAAATTTTAAATTAAAAAAAGATAAAATTTTTATTTTAATTTAAAATTTTAAATAAAACAGATCAATAACTACACTTGAACCCGCCCGCCCATTTTTACCTCTACTTGCAAATTTACATCTCTACTTGCAAGTAGATTTATCACTAGTTTTCACGGATAAACAAACTATCAGACTAAATCCCTCACAGTAATTGGAGTTGCTAGTGATCCAGTTACCAACTATCAAACACTATCAGACTAAATCACTCGCAGTAATTGGAGTTGCTAGTGATCCAGTTACCAACTATCAAACACCATACGACAAGTGTATGAGGAGTTTCTAGATGGGCACAGCACAGCATTTTTTCTAGTGAACCCACTTAAAAACTTCTATCAAATTACAATCTTTCTATCGAATTTTTTGGACTAAAATATTTCTATCTTCTTTCTCCCTTCTCTTCTCAAACGAACAGTTAACCCACCAAAAAAAAAAAAAAAAAAAAACTTAAAACTCACAAGAAATGAAGGATGAGGATCAGCGGCGGCATCACCTGAACCGGTGATGGCGAAAGCGGCGGAGGCTGATAAAGGGAAGAGAAGAGAGCTTAAATAGTGTTGGGTTTAGAGAAGAGAATAGGAAGAGAAAGGAGGAATTGGGTATTTAGACTAGTGAAATTTTTTTAGAAGAGAAAAAAAGAGGAAAAGGAAGGAGGAAGAGAAGAGGAGAGAAGGGGCAGAGAAAAAACTAAAAGAGAAGAAGAGAGAAATGAAGGAAAGGCAAAAGGTTGAAATTTTTTGGTTAACACTTGCGCATCAGTCATTTTTTATCCGGACTATATAGTCCGAATCAACCAATATGATCCGCACTAACAGTCCCAGATCACTTCAAATTAATCCGGAACTGTTAGCCCGAATAAAAAACGTGAGAGAGAGGAGAAGATGGAAGGATATTTTGAAAATATTAGTGTACTCACTAGGAAAAAAATCTTCTCTTTTCAAAAAAGAGGATGTAGTCACTGAAAAAAGTAGGCTCACTGGAAAAAAAGTTGTGCCTCTCTAGAAACTCCCCAAGTGTATCTTACCATCTTTTTAACAGAAAGTAAAACTACTAAAAAGTGCTAACGCTTACAAGTACACTTATCACTAATTCACAATTACTGGTTTGTTGGTATTTTCAATACCCTGTAGGCCATTGGATCTAGGACATCTCAGATTCTCATCTCAAGCTACATAATCTTCAAAACAAAAGAATTTTGGGAGATCCCACAGTACCATGCCATTATAATCACATACTTTGACCATCCATGCAGTTGAGAAAGTCAGCATCGTGGCAGTTGGCTCTAAATCACAAACATCATGATTGTGTTCTTTCAAGTCCAACTGCTGCACTTGCAAAAATATATAAATAAATCCAACTCTTGATAAACCATGTCTCTCTGAAAAAGGATCAGGTGGGGTTTAGAATAGAACAAGACTGTTTGCAATACAAAATTTAAGTCGAACACCAAAAGGGAAAATATATGTCTAAACTGTAGGCATATACTAATTCCATCACTAGAAATGAAAATTTATTACATGTGAAAAGACAATTGATATCTGAACGCACAATGCGCGAGCGAGCTTTTTCTTGGTCGAGGAACGTTTAGGATTACAAAAAAACATTTTCGCCTCTAGCTCACCATAATTATATCGACGAACCATATATATCTATTATGCTTGGTGGTTAAAACTAAAACAAAGGAATTCCTGTAAGGATTTTCATTCTTGTGGCTTTTCCTGCTCCATTTTCTGCAAAGAAACAATATGTTGCAATTTGAAATATCAACAAAAGATTTATGCTAAGAAAAATTATTGACAACTAGGAAATAGAAATTCAATTCCTTATATACCTCTGTACATAAAGACAAAAACAAAACAAAAAAAAAAAAAAAACACTTTGTGTGGCATGCAAGAAGAACTATGTCCAGTAGAACAACAAAAGTCAAAACTTATAAATATATGCAATTCAATAATTAGCATATAGATCCTTATTTTCCCCAGAAAAAAAATTTGGAGAATTCATTTTATATTCAAACCTAACCTCCCAACATAGCGCAGCCTGTCAAAATCCTCCACCTTTTGGTTAATTGGTCAGAAAACCAGTATCTATGGTTTTACCTAATTGCAGGACTGTCTATCCTCCACTTTATGATAGTAGTTGGAGTCACTCTACCTTCAAATCCAAAAATTTAGAAGTTCGCCATTTGTGGATATTGACAGGATGTGGTGCTGCAAAAAGTACAAGTGCTCGCAGAAACACATACAAGAGCTAGACTCGAAATTTAGGAGATATTAGGCATGCATATGCTCAAGTGGAAGCCCACATTACCAGATGAAAATTTATCTTTTAAGTCACCCATTTAGAAGTAAGGTAATATTCTGCTATCAAGCATCATATTGACAAGCTTTAAAAACTGTCCTTTACAAAACCAAAAGTAAATTCAAAATATCCTTGCGAAATTAAATTAATTTCCCTCCTACAATGTTAACACTATATTCTTCTATGATTTTATCTACATAGATGGTACATATGATAACATAATGTTCATTCTACAATATGAAAAAGGTCTTAAAGAAATAATATGTATAATAAACTTATGCGTGCCTTGAAAATATGCAGTTTAATATCTTGACAAAAGAATATATGAAATCATATTTATCTTCTATGCATGAACCTAAGACATAAGTTGCGAGATTTATAACCCAGTCCCCAAGTATGGGCATGGCTGTATCTAAGCCCAACCAATAAGCTTAGCATGCCAAAACACAATTAATTGTAATGAACGTGTAACAGGCAGGCTGTAAATTTGCGAAAGGCATTCACGAACTGCCTGGCTTGACTAGCTAAGAGTACCTCCATATTACTTTATTCAACTAGTCAATTCAGTCTCAATTTCAGTTTCAAGCACAAGCTGCTCAACCCTTAAACAAGTTGACCAAGCTACAATGAAATTGGCTCATCTTTGCTTGAACACAGACGTGCATTTTCTGAAGAAAACTGATGTACTCTTTAAGGTATGAGCACAAACCATGCTACGGTACAATGTTTTGGCACATGTAGCCCCCAATTTCCGTAATAACTCCTTTAGTTAAGGGGCATCCCTCCTCTAATTAATGAGCTTCTAAAGTTATGATAGTGTTAAGGAATATGCTCCTGAGCCCCTCCCAATAGATAAAGAGGGGGATCCAAATTTTTTACTTCAAGATTTTAATGTTAGCTCTACTTTATCCCAATTTCAAAACTATAGTTTGACACATAATAGTGGAAAACTAGGCAAAGAAGTATGTTGGTTCCTCTTCCCCCAAAAAAGCATCTGGTTCTACACATACAAAATATTTCAAGAAATTGGTAAAAGTATAAGATATGTTTCCCACGTTTGATCGTTAAAATAACAATACAAAAATTCATAATCCCATATGAATGTGTTTAAAATTCTAGGCATAAGAATTAATTGCACTAAGTTTGCAAATAAGCAGGAAAATAAAGGGCAACGTTAGGTTAGAAAATAGCTTGTTAGGATAAGAAAGTAACAACCAACCCAAGCTCAAGCAGCGCGATCAGCTATCAAGCCAAGCATGTAAGTGTAGTGTTGTTTCTTTTAATATTTGTGAGACGTAAAGTTGAGGTTTCTTTCTGTATGGCATCATTTACTGCACTATAGCAGTATAGCAGGGGCTCCATTAGATGCACGCTCAGGCTTGGGGGTTGATCACATGTGAAGGAGGACCCAACCTACTTGATCCCAGCTGCAGACAGCTCAACTACCCCAAACACAGATGAAACAAGCAAGACCCAATTGGCTCTTTTACCCCCAATTTGCAGTGCCAGAGCCCCAGGCCAACCAAACTCTGGAATCCTTGAACCCAGATGTATATGAAGCTAAATCTGATACCTTTGTTTAAACAAATTTTTCATGCAATCAGAACCAGTTCCTGTAGGGCTTTATTTAAGCAGGAAGCACAAACAAACTAAGAGGATGAAATAAGACTCTTTGAGAGTGACTTTCACAATTGATTTGAAATAATCTCCGTAACATTTCTCAAACTCAATCACATGGCACCATGAAAGGATAAGCTGAAGTTGGCTCCTACAACTAAATTAAGAATACATAATGATTAATGACATAATTCTGTCTCAGAAAATGGATTGCAAAAGACAACATTGAAAGGAAACACTTGCTTTCTGTTGACAGCTAGCAGAATATTAAGAACACAATAGCCACTGGTTGCTGGTCTTCAACAGTTATACAGCATTTTTTCATTCATTAAACTAGCTTCTCCAGGTCAAAAATCTGATGCCAAGCCTATGTTTATGTTGCTTTGCCATATGCTTGTCCTATTTAGTTATGTTCATAGGTTGCAGCTTATATCTATTAAACCACAGCTCGTGAGGTATATATATAATGTGGACAGTTGTCCATCCCCACAACAGAACAGTCAATTGGTCGGGATTCACAGATTCAATGCCCATTTGTTCCCAAATGCAGCAACAAGCAAAGTAATGTTTGCATCTAATCAGGATAAGTACTGGGTCCTACCACTTTGATGTTTTAGTAGGAGTTCAGATGTACCAACAGGATCTGACATAATGGATAAGCCGATAAGGGAAGAGTGAAGAGACCTCATGAAAATTTCAACTTTAGTAAAAGAAACTGGTCTGAACCATGAGAGCCTGTGTGGAAAAACTGAAATTTAGCTACAGGATCACTATGCGGTGGTTTCACAAATGGGAGTTGATGATAAAACAACATGCAAATAGGTCATAATCCTTCAGCAGAGAGAATATCTCACTTCATAGGAACATAACGCTTTAAAGATCATTTGTGCAAAGGGGGAGCAATGCAGCCAAGGAGATGGCAAAAACCAGACAGTAGAAACTAATCAGTGAATCAGCGATTAGATTGGAACCAACATGGACAAGAAAATACAGCCCTTTTGAGGCATATTGATTTAACTAAGTCATTTGAGGTTTGGGGGTTAATTATACTGAGTAATGGTTGGACTCAAGGCACCCAAGCAGGCAATGAGTTCTAAAACCATTACATATAAAGTCAAAACTAGTAGCACTCTTCTCATTTTAAGATATTGCGGGTTGCAGAATGTCAACACAGAGTACCCATGAGCATCAAGCAACAAGAAGGAAATAGCAGCAGATCATGTAGCAAGGAAACTTCTATCATGAAGCCACGACGTATCAGACTTTGGACACCCGTTGTGTGTGATTATGTGTGTATGCTTTTTAATTTTCCATGTCTTGCCGTACCGTATCCATGTTGGCGAGTTAATATTCATGTAGCATAGAAAGCAAAAGTTAACAGTGGCCAGCCCACACTATAGAAGTGGCAGAGGGTGGAACTCATGCCAAGGTAATACTGGTTGCCACTGGCCCATGCTTTAGAAGCACATTTGACGGTATTATACATAGTAAAATAAATAAAGTAAGCAAGGAGATGCACCATCAACAGAAAATGGTGATGTAGCAACCATTTGCTAAGGATGCAACATCAGTAAAGCAGCTAGCACTCGCAGAAGCAAGAGTATAAAAAATAGCAGCCGATGAATTCGATCTGGTAGACAAATAGGAGGTCTTGGCCTGCCAACAGTCAGTCATCCACCTCGGAAAGGACAGCAGGCTCTAGGTTTTGTCTAAAATTCTACTACATATGATAAAGTTCAATGAGAAGGAAGATAATTTATCTTCACTATAGCATCCCAAACTCAACTTGGTGACCAGAAGAGTATAAAAAATAGCAGCAGATAAATTCGATCTGGTAGACAAATAGGAGGTCTTGGCCTGCCAACAGTCAGTCATCCACCTCGGAAAGGACAGCAGGCTCTAGGTTTTGTCTAAAATGCTAGTATATATGATTAAGTTCAATGAGAAGGAAGATAATTTATCTTCACTATAGCATCCCAAACTCAACTTGGTGACCAGAAGAGTACCAAGAAAGGAATGATTTGAACACTGCACAAGTAGATGAAAGGAACCACTTCCCATATCCAAAGTTCTTGAAGAGTCTGATATCCATAAAGGGAGAAAAATAGTATCATGTATATATACTCAGATTTTTCAGTACCAAGAAAAACTTTTTCTTTGGTATTAACAACTGAAGCCCCATAGCTGGTGCAAATTTACATCTTTCAGGAGCACAATGCTTCATATATACGCCTGAATACGTACAATGTTTTATACAACTGACTACATGGCATAAGTCATGGCTTCACAATTTTATCCATGAAGCACAAAAAGTTCATGAAAATAAATTGGATTTCACATATCAAAAACATATTATCAGTCCAATGTCTAATGATAAGGAGATTGGCACCGAGTAACATACAGTTCACCATCTTCTCCGAATTTATCTTTGAGAGACAAAGACTCCATCAGGTTGAGAAGTCAATTTTGAATGTAGTGGTCATGGTATTTAAAAGTTCAATTCACAACAAAGGATTCTTTATAACATGCATATTGCCTCCTTTCCACTCTGTCCTGACATAGTTTAAAGGTCAAGTAAACAACTTTGCTATAGAGGGATATATTGAACAGTCGATTATTTTAAGAATACACGTTAGAACACACACACACACATGCCCCCCTCCCCCCCCCCCCCCTCCCCGGCAGGAAAAAAAAATAAAACATATACCCCACCAATAATAGGAAACATCACCAAAATAAAGGGTTAACTAGTACCAAGAGCAGACTCTCTGGCACAAAGTCATTATATTGAAAGAAAGATATCCTATTGAACACAAAATTGTAACGTTTAATGTTATTGTATCCTTAATGTTATTGTATCCAGAGGTCATCAGCCTATAAATGCTCTCTGTAGCCCTCTTCATCGCCCTCTTAAGTTTATAATGCTCATCACCCCTACAAACAGTTAGCAAACCTCCATTATATTAAAAAAAGGGTTTTAATGCCTCCATGTTTAAACCTTTCTAAAAAATAAAGAGAAGCCTCAAGAAAAATGTATTTTGACAAAATCTTTAACCGTGTTTTGAACTATTTTTACATTTTTGAGAAAGAAATATTTTCAACATTACTAAATGGGTTTTTTTTTTTAAAGTAATAGCATTTTAATAAAAAAATTAAATAAATAGACCTATAAAAATTTTATTTCCAGTTATAGACCTCTGACCCTCTATGTAGGTGTTGGCACCAAACTTCGCAACTGCTTGGCAAATCTTCACATTTTTTTGCAGTTTTGTACTTTCATGTTTGCCAAATGTTGTAGTATAACCTTTAAAATTAAACCAAACCTCTTTCTGAATCATAACTATTTTTTTGCTACTAAATTTTATTATAAACTGAATTAATTCCAGAATCAATCTATAAATGCGTCTTCTCTCTAACTCTCATATTCTTTCTATCTCCTAAATAAAAACATCTCTCTGCTCCATCTCTTCTTCTTCATCATGTGTTCTATCTCTTCCTCATCATGCCTCTTCTCTTTCCCCTATCTTAATCACTAACAACATCAAAAAAGGATGGAGGGCATTATAAAGGGTAGGTGAATTTGAGGGCTGTCATCAGATAATCAGAAAGCCAAGGAAGTCGTGCAGGTGATGGGAATGGACGGGAGCACACGTGGTACCTCAACCAAACTCTATTAGGTTTATGTCAGCTCTGTTTAAGGATTTGAATCAGATTATATCTCCGTTCTCGTGTACATAACATTTCTTTTCAATCTTAGTAAAGTTGTGCAACTTACAATTTAAAATGATTCCATATGAAGCAACCATGACTTCGTTCACAGAAATCAAAGCAGTTCCTTGAATATAATATTTTTAATAAGAAATTGATAGGCCATTAAGGTCTTACGACCTTGTCCCAAAGCTACACTTCACAGAGGGATCAGTGGAGGGCCTCGTGAAAGTTGAGGCCGGGGAAGAGGGAGGAGATGTCGGTAGTGTCAGAGGAGAGGCCAAAGGGATCGAGGGCTTGGAAGAGCTTGGAGGGAACGATGAGGCTATCGAAGTTGCTATCAAAGAGGTTGAAGGTGCAGCAAAAACAGAGAGCGTTGAGGGAAGGTTGCAAAGTCTGAAAGATGGAGAGGTCTTGTTCAGTTTTTTTGATTTAGGTGGTTGACATGCAGTTTGGAATTACATAGGCAAGGAGAAAGTATGGTTGGGCTTTATAAAGTCGTATTTGACAAGTCGCTCTCAGATTCTCCTAGGAATTGAATTCAGGTTAGATATTTTGAACAGCCACATCTAACAAATGTGGTACTATTAAATGAGCCAAAAAATAGTTCTGAATTGCCACGTAGGCATGGGGACTAGCAGCAAAGTCTACATGGTAGGTCGATATCTATTTCAAAAAAAAAGTTCTAAGGCCTATTTATTTTATTATTATTAAAATAATATATTTCAAAAAATACACAATTATGAGACGAAAGGGAAAAAAGAAGCCAGTTCGGAGTTTGCTTAAATAAATAACCTATGTTACACCTGTACTTCAATTTACTAAGCCAGTGGAGGGTTTGCTTAAATAACCGATTTTAAAAATAACTAGCCACCTATCCAATATTTAAAAGTTTTCATTACTTTTATCATCCTTTTATATACATGTTTTTGCATAAGTTCTGCAGCCAAAATATTTCCATTCCATTCTTTTCCATAACTCATTTTACTAACTATGCTCCATCGTGGTTAAACTAAGTATGGACTGAACTGGATGAAAGAACCACCCCCACAACACACCATATCTCTCATTGCCTAGTTAACAGAAAAATATCCTACTGGATTAAAAAAAAAAACTCGAGCCAGTATCATAACCTGCTTGGTTGAGATGGCATTAACAATCCATGTCCCAAAAAAGTCCCCTCTGTAGGTGGTGGTGGACGAATGTTAAAACCCAACTCCATGGTAAAGACCACAGTAGCAAAACTCTCACCTATTCTCCATTAAACTATAGTGATCCTCCTAATCAATGCAAAACAGAACCAATCCACGTTAAAACACTTGAGGATAATACTAAAACTAGTTTGATGCACGTAAATGATAAACTTGGAGCTCGTATAGAATTCCACGGACTCCATATTCTTTTTGGTCTTTTAACAATTTGGTTATGAAGGAAAGTACTCAATGGTATTAACAACCATAGTAAATCAAGTATACTCACAAATGTTAAATAAAATATTGAATAGTTTTAGAGGCGTCTGAATTAAATCCAATTGTCAACTCTAAGTTTGCATTAAATGTAGTAGATACTAGATAAGCAATATTAACCAAATATTTAAAATCTCAAAATTGGTATAGGTATTGACAAATAGTTTATGGTTCTAGAAACCACCGGCCAGTGCTGAAAAATTTATGGTATAGATTGGCAATATCAGATGCATTGTTTCAGCAATATATGATCTATCAGAAAAATGCTTGGTGATACATAATTGATATTACTGGATCTATATAATATCATATACCTCATAATTGGATAGAATATTTGCGATATGTACAGATTCTGTCAATATTTAAAACCTTCAAATAATAACCACCAAACAAATAGTCATTACTACATATGATCCTAACAAACACACAAGACATCAAGATTCAAAGTCAAACACCAGCCCTGAAAATAATTAAAACCAAATCGACCACCTCAATGGCATACCAACATCTACCATCATCCAATGTTCAAAACCAACACAACAATGTCAAAACACTCTCTTATAGGCACTAAAAAAAATTAAGATCGATGAAGCATGTGCAGCAACATTGACTTCAAGTCCAATTTTAATCATAACATAAGCCAAATTAGAAAACCCCTGCTAGGAAGAGTTGAAGAGCTCTGAATCTTGTTTCTGTAGATTCTTGAATCACCTCGATCAGGTATCAGGGCAAAAGATATGAAATTTCAAAGATGAATCACCTGTTGAAGCAACATAGCCCATCAATGTTGGAATCATGTCATCAATGGCGACCTTACCTGTATGTCATCGTCGCTAAAGGATGGTCAATGGTGCCATCAATAGCAGGCTTACCTGCTCACCATCATTGCTACAAGCAGTCGATGGCGCTATCTAGCGTGTTTTTGACTTTATGAGATGGTAAATTTGATTCCTGTCCTTCTACCCTTCTATGTAAGGACACATATGGCTAAGATTAGAATTGGAATCAATCAAAAGAAGGCCGTGATTTAATTTAAAGGTTTGAGAATACATGATCTCCATAAAAACCCTATGACTCCAACTATGAAAGGATCCTCAAGTTCTGGATTTTCAGAAGAACTCGCGAGAGAGTCATCATCATCTTTTTCTTCAAAAGCCAGATTTCCACATCAACAAGATCCTTACTTCGCCTCCAACAATCTCCATAATTGCATATAAAGGAGGAGAGAATTTTATTATCAAACTTATTTATGAGAAAGCTCACATCGCCATTGAGAGTTCTTTGAAACTTTCGATTAGACCTCTAGCAATTAAGGTTCCTCATCCTCCCTATTTTTCATCTTCTTCATCAATCTTTGTACTAGATTGGTATTGAATCATCAACGTGCCAAAAAACCGCTTTGGCCAAGTACCCATTGCCACATGTTGCCCAACTTTTTAAGGAAATGAGTGATTTTTTGAGCGATTGTAATAATTGAAGTGTATTCATATTGTTTGATAGGTGAACTGTATATTTTTACTCTTATAATAGTTTGTGTTATAAAGTCACCACATTTTCTCATATTTTACAAGTTTCAATTTCTTTTAAGTGAAACATCTCTATGTAGCGTGCAAAAGCCAGTAAGCAGCAAGGCAAGATATTAAAAGCTTATAGACTGGAAAGCTACACCAACTGCAAATGGACAGGAATTCCATAAGTTTGGTCATCACCAAAATATGTCGGAACAAAGACAACCTCGTCATTTTCATCGTTGGAGTATAATCAGTAACATAGGACTTGAAACACGCTAACGAACACTACTGGAGACTGCAAACTGGCTGATCATGGCTAGAACATCCAACTTGATATAAAACTTCTATCATAATATATCAAAGGAATCAGTGTGGTTCTAATGAATTTTCCCTCCTTTGCCATATTGTTTACTTTCCAATAACTTAAACCACAGATATGACACCAAGATGAATGTTTTCGGTCTTTAAACTTGCCATGGAAAAGTGCTTAGAAAGATTAAATGATACCTCTTATGCTAAAAGGATCATTTAATCTTTCTAAGCATGCATAGCCCTGTGGCATTAGATGCCTGATCTTTAGAATTTTTCTAAAAACCAACAAGACTCCTATACACAAGTTTTTTAGGTTATTAAAATTTAACATCGCTCTAGAGTATCCCATGAACGTGTCATTCAAATTTCCGTATCTGTTATGTGTTTGACATGACACTCAGTCTAAAAATGTGTGCTTCATAACAATAATAATAGCTTCAATTAAACAAAGATAAATCTAGACTCACCTAAAAGAACCCTTGGTGATGTGTTTGGTTTTATGCAGAAGAGCCCTTAATTAGTGTTAGATTGGGGTTTGCGTAAAAATGACTAATTGTTAATAAATCAAGTTATGTACATGACCTCTTGGAATCCGGATTAATGTACAAGCTGTCTCACCTACATGTTTCATTGGTGTTATGACATGGAGAGGCTTAAATGGTGACGATATAACAACATCTGAGCCTTTTATTCCAAGTACATAGGGGGTAGGCTTAGATGGTGAATAGAAGATTTTAATTCTATTACAACAGATCAAGGTAGTGGTTGCCCTTATGATGAGAGTAAAAAACATTTATATTACTCTCTTTGTTTAGCACTTATATTACTACCTTTGTTTCTTTAATTGTCATTTTAGGCCTCTGTGCAAAGAGTAAGAAGGTTTTAATTAGGTACCAAAAGAAAAGTAATAATATATTTTCCCAATATACTTTTGAATTAAATCTCCCATTATTCAACATCAACTTCCTGAGATCCGTATTGCTTGTTTAAATTGACAAAACTTAAGATTCAAGGCTAATAACATAAAATAAAAGCAGATAATAAATTAAAAAATATAAAGTAAAAATGGAAGAATGGAAAATTACGAAACAAACAAATTTAATACAAATGCATCCAAGGTTCACATAGAATCTAATATTTGTGAGATTTGCTTCCGAAGTAGTAGGAGACAGAGAGAGGAGAAGTGTTCAGGTTTGACATTAGGTTTGAATATAAGAAGGAGATTGAGAAGAAGGAGCTGGTTTGGGTTTGGGTTTAAGTTATAGTGTGGCTTATGATTAAAAATGAGAGAGAGGAAAAGACAAGGGTATAAAGGTCAATATACTATTCAAAATACACAAAATTAGTAAAGTTGACTATCAGAGAGGTTAGGTGATTGACTTGAGACTAGGATGCTGAAGTGATAATCGTGAAAATGTTAGGGGGTTTGTGAATTGCCCCAAGAATATATTAGTAACCATTCAAGTCTTATCTTCTAAACTCCAACTCCAATTGTTCAATGTATTTAGCCTTAAGAAAAAAATGAAGCTATGAGTAACAGAGGTGGCATTGGAGTTTTCGTACCTCCACATTTTTGGGGCTATCTCAATTCTAGATTTGAGATAACTAGAGTTATCCCAATTCTAAAATTTGTCCAAACAACCTTAGCTAGGATTTTGGAGTTAAGTTATCCTACCTTCAGTTTTCCCAAATGACTCATTAGGGCATTAAAATCAAGATTTTACATAAGTTATACAACCACTTAAAAATAACTCCAGTTATCTAAATTTTACTCCATTGCCAATATTTTCAAATTAATCGTCTGGTAACCAACATTCACATATCAAACAGGCTACAAGAACAGGACTTCAAATAGGGTAATTGATTGGAAATTGCAATTCATAAAATAAATTGATACCCTAAAATGAGTTCAATAACTAGATCTAATTTTAAAAAAATAAAATGAGTAGACTAGGTTTCGAGAATACGTACAGACTGGGCTTTGTGCCACGCGAGGCCTCGGTAGACGTTGACGGAGAAGGTACCGGCGAGGTACACGGTGGCGACGCCGAGGCCGGCGGTGAACGCCCTGAAGGCCCAGTCCCCCACTTTGCTCATCATCTTGCTGCGGCTGCTGTGATCGCTACTTGCAGTGAGCGGCGCCCTAATTTTTTTCCCCTTAAATTTCCTCTTTATTTCTTTTGTTGTTGTCACCGTTGACACCTTTTGATTCTGGGGTGTTGCCTTGGGCGTTGATTAATGGGTGGCCTAGCTATCGGGTCCAGTCTGATCCAGCCTTCGTAACCGACCCAGCCTTGGAATTCTAAGGGCACACCTAAAGTAAGTAGGTGCACACACCTTCGTAAGTTACCAAGTTCTTCAGGAAATTCTATTTGAGCACACCATTTTACCCAATGAGTTCACTCGGGGATTAGTCTTCCAAACATTTCCACACCATTCGAAAATTAGTCTCTGATTGATTTTACTATCATGCGAAGAGTAATTCCATAAAGGTAAAAAAGACAAGATCACAAAAAGAAATAACAAAGTTGTTATTTTTACAATGTAGGCTCACTGAGCAAAATGGTGTGCTCAAATAAAATTTCCCAGTTTTTCCAGGGTTTAGTTTTTTTCTTGAAAATATCTTTTTTTCCGACTTCCCTAACCTCCTCCTCCTCTCTTCCTCCACTCCCGCTCCCTCTTTGTAAGCATGTTATACTCTCCTCCTCCTCCTCTCCCCCCTTTGCGAACCCACCATCCCCTCGTCCTCCTCTCCCCCCTTTGCGAACCCACCATCCCCTCCTCCTCCTCCTCCTCCTCCTCCCTTCCTCCTCTTACTACACCCCCCTAACCCGTCCCCCCACCACCTCCTCCATTCCCTCTTCCTTTTCAATAGACCAGTTACCTCACCATTTGCCTCTCTACCCCCCCCCCCCACCCCACCCCATCCCGTCCCCTTCCCCCATCTATGAATTCCCTCTTCTCTGTATAAACATGTCACCCTCCTCCTCCTCCTTCACTCACTCTTCTCTCTGCAAACTTGCTACTCCCTCCTCATCTTCCTCCTCTATTGTCCCTAATGCTAAATCTAACATCTTAGAATTGCAATAGAGAAAATAGTATACTTGTCATAATGAATTATGGCAAATTTGGAATCTAAGCCAACTTTAGATGGGTATGGCCTTAAATGTTCTCTGTGTCCCTTTAGAATTTCTCCAGGCTTTGCTGATGTCTTTCATGAGATTGGATTTGATTTTCTTTCTAATTTGGTTCACATAATTTTTTGTGGCTTGTCTATTCGAAAGGTATGAATGGTAATTTTCGGGACAGGCACAAAGGACCCCTCACTTGGAGGAGTTTCTAGAGGAGCACAGCAATTTTCCTAGTGAGCCCACTTGTAGTGTAATTTCTGCTCGGCCGTTATTAAGTGGGCTCACTATGAAAAATGGTGTGCTTATCTAGAAACTCCCCTCACTTGGCCTTATAAACGTTTTAAATCACGATATAGTTTATAATGTTCAAATATTCTTTACAGTAGTTTGTTGTAGATTCAAAACTTTTCATCACCAATTTGAACAGGATGTTTTCAAATTAAATTCATAAGGAACACTTAAAAAGTAATATTATACCATAGTTTAAATAACTAAAAAATAAAAAAATAAATCTATTCGATATTTTTGGATCTTTTCTCCGGACACAATTGACATACTAAAGAAAATTACTTTTTCTAATTTTCTTAACAAATAATTTGATGAATTAAAAATAAATAACATAAAAATGTGTGCTCGAAAAAATTAAGTTGAACATGAGTCTAGAGAATGGGCATGTTCAAGGATTAGTGCTTGGTCCGTGGAATAAATAAAAATTTAAATTAAAAGTAAAATTTTCATACCTTTTAACTTAGATTTTTAAATAACAACAACAACTAAGTCTTTTATTCCAAGTATTTGAGATAGGCTATATGAACCAAAAAAAGAATCACATCGCTTTGATAGTTCTTCTCCATTCATTTCTATCAAGTAATATCTCATCATTTAAACCTCTAGAATCTATATATTTTCGTATCAACTCCATTTATGTTTTTTTCGGTCTTCCATTCGTTCTTTTAACTTGTCCTATATTGATAAACTTCTCTTGTTGAACTGGTGCATTTGTAGGCATACGTTGCACATGACCAAACCATCGTAAGCGATTTTCTCGCATCTTCTCATCGATGGGAGTTACACCTAACTTAGCACGAATATTTTTATTTTTCACTTTATCTCTCATAATGCTGCCGCATATCCAGCAGAGCATGCGCATCTCTACTACACTTATCTTCTGTGAATGACATTTCTTTATAAGCCCAACATTCGGTGCAATATAATAAAACTGGTGTAATAGCAGTCGTATAGCAGTTATTATCTTCAACCTATATAGGCCTAAAAGCTGGTAGATTTTTAAATAAAACGAATAAAAAACTGGCTCTTGAAACTGTTAATCCTTGCACCGACCATCACCCATCATTACTTCCATGCGATAAAGCATCACCCTCATCTTAACTAACCCAAAGGGACCATGAATTACATACTTAAATCATTTGTGGGATATGCTGTTGGCCTTCAAACACCAATTGCTCGCGGAACCGCAGGCGGGCCCACTTTTACTCCCCGAGAATTCCCAATAACGACACGTGTCGATGCCCAAGTGCATTTCAACTACTGCTTCGTATTCTTCGCCAAACACTAATCATTATCCCCAACGTTCGGTGGGGCCAAGATATTGAAAGGGCAGCGGCAGCGGAAAGATTTCCTACTCTAAACGAAAGAACAGCTAATGAGATACCGCCACGTGGCAGATCTCCATACGGGTCCCACTCTTCGTTCGAGTAGAGGCGGGCTTGTACGGTGTGTCGTGCGGATAGGTGAACATCGGATCCGGGGTTGAGCGGGGAAGCGAGCGGAGGTGCACCGTGGAGCGACGGAAGCACGCCCATCACGCAGCGCGCGGACGGTGGTGCGGGCCCCCGTTACTGTTTCACGACGCGGTTCCTGTGGGACCCACCAAGGACGGGTTCCATTTTTTTTGTTTTTAACATCTAGACCAGATATTTTGCAAGCAACCCCACGTAAATTAATCTCCCCACACTTTCGGTCATTTTAGATTACCCTTGCCCTCAAATTCCATGCCCTTGATGTTTTTTTTTTAATAATTGAGAAGATCTTAGACTAAAAAGATAAAAATATAATTTACATTAAAAGGTCCAATAATAAAATATTTCTTTATACTTGTGAAACTAAAAGAAAAATAATTTACTTGTGAAAAGTCTCTAAGATTATATCACTTTTTATTCAAGAAAAATTTCTATTATTTTAATGTAAAATAAAATAATTTTTTTCAAAACTTGTTCCTTAAGATGAAAAAGAAAATTATAATAAAGTATAACTATAATCTATTAACTGTTTCACGTATTTTTAGTTTTCCAATGAAGTTATTTCTTTATATACACTTTTATAATCAATTTTATATTAGAAATTATAGAATTTCATACTTTCTTCTGATTATAAATAATTTTGCACATGTCTACAATCTAACCTCTTTAATTAAATAATCTACAGGGATTCATCAATCATGTTTGTGGAATTATCCGAGAGAAAAAGAGAAGAAAATTGTCCTTGAGAATGGAGAAATATAATAAATATCAATATAGATTAATCTATCAAATTATTAGCCTTTAGAATCCTCGATTAACTGCTATTATGTTGATTTAAAAACAAAAATGAATTTCTCCCTAGATTTTCTTTTACTTTTTTTAGTACATATATCAATAAATGAACAAGCAATAAAAACTTCACGATCCCTTTTATCAAATATTCAGAGTTCCATTTAGATAAGAGAATTTCGAAATGCACTAATGAATTTTCTAAGTAGACACTTTCTAAATAGACTCATTGTAAAGTAAAAAAAAGAAAAAAGAATTTTTTAAAATACAATCTACTATATCTCAAATATACCCTTATTTATTATTATTTTTTAATTTTTTCCACTCTTTTTTTTCCTCTCAATGCCTTTAACCAGCTATGCTGTTGCCTCCTTCCTAGCCGTCCAACCCTACTGCCGCCTTCTTATAAATGACTCGACCCCGCATCTGGCCTTCAACTGCTCGTGCCCCTATCAAAAATCTTCTAAATAGATAATTCATTTAACTACATCCAATTTATTTTTTATACTTCTTTTCTAATTATTGAAAATTATTAGAGTTTAAATTCTTTGTATTTTTAGAGTATTTAAACATTTAGTATTTGAATTTTTTATATTTTTGGAGTAATCAAAATTATTAAGGTTTGTTTTTTTATTTTTAAAATATTGAGAATTATTATGGTTTTTAATACGAAAGATATTAAGAAAGAAAGATGAAAAGGTAAACGTATAATAAAATTGAAGAATATTAAAATAAATAATAATAATAAATTTATAATAAAATTTAACTTTCTAGTGGATATGTAGAAAATGGGAGTTTCTAAAGGAGCACACCCACTGGATTGAAAGTCGTCCGAATTGAAAGTAGAAGGAAAAATACATGGTTTGGCAGGCTCACATGGAAAAGTTGTATGCTATTTTAGGAACTTTTTAGAAAATTGATGAAGACATATATAATTTAATTTCAAATAAATCATTTAATCTCCACCAACCAAAAATCTCACCCTCCATAAATAAAAAGTTATTGAGGGACCTAAATGTAAATATTCCATTCTTCCGCAGTTGGGAGTTTTTAAAGGAGCACACCATCTTTCTAGTGAGCCCACTTAACAATGGTCCGAACGAAAGCCCGAACAAAAAAATAAACTGTCCAGTGGGCTCACAAGGAAATTGGTGTGCTCCTTTAGACACTCCCTTTGCGGTTTTAACAGCCCGAGAGCGCAACGGCAGCTGCAGTGAGGGTCTCTGAGAAATCAACCGTATCTCGCCTCCTCGTTCTCTGTGCCAATTCTCCGAAATTTATTCGGGTGAAATTCTGGGTGCGTTCGATTCTGGTCGCTGCAAATTTTCTCTCCATTTTTTTGCCCTTTAGGATGTCGCAGAAGCGGCAGCCCGAAGAGGAGAAGGCGAGCAAGGGTGGGCCGTCCGATGAGAAGCGGCAAAGGGTTCCAGATTTCAAAGGGTAAACCGAATATTCAATCTATTTATTAGGGTTTTTATTTTCATTTTATTTTTGGTGATTTGTTTGATTTTTTTATTTTTGTGGGATTTTGGTTAGGGTTGTGTTGGAGGCTATGAAGATGAACCAGGTGCAGAAGTTGCTGACAGCTCTCGAGCCTTTGGTCCGAAGAGTTGTAAGTTTACTCTCAATTCCCTTTTTACCCATGAATTTTTTGTTCATTTATGCGATATTGATTCCTTGAAATTGCAAGGATTTGAGTACACTTGATTTGATTTGGTACCAGAGCTCGATTATAAAATTCAAATTGAAGAGAAAGTAATTGAAGTGCTTAATAATCTCCCTCTCTCTTAAAAAGAGGAACTTGTTAATGAGGAAAGCGAGGAATTTGTTGCAGAGTGTTAGAATTTGCTGAATGAGGCAAGCTATGTGAACTTTGATATATGGCCTCTTCAGTTCCCGAGTTTGGTATATGTCTTGAATTCAATTCATATGTGTTGAATCTGCATGTTGGGATCAAAGCGGATGAGCAATGCTCATATGTGGACGTTACACATTGTTCGAGCATTTGATAATTAGTATAGTAAAGGAACTACGTATTCGTCAATGCTTCTAGTTTCCCTCCATGCCTTGGAGGCGGAGGGAGAAGAGACATGGGCCTTGGAGAGTGCTCTACATTTAACAAGCTGTTGCTTGATCACATTCACTTGTGGAGGCACTTTGAATTATCTGTCCTCCAAAAGGAAAAAGGTAAACTACAAACCAAGGTTTTAAATCTCGATACTGATTGATGGTTTATAGTATTGGGAAGTGACAATATCGAAAATTATTGACAATGTATTAGCGAGAAAGACCAATTAGCGCGGAGTTGGTTCGATCTGAATAGAATCGAAAGGATCCATTTTAGCTGTCTAATAACTGTATTCCGTGATCCAACATATAATGCCTGATGTCTCTATGTCACAAGAGCGGCCGGGATAAGAATTACCAATATTGTAGGGTCTATATCATATTGGATATCTTAAAATCCAATAAATATTTGTGATATTTATCGGTATTGGGCGATGTTTAACACCTTGCTACAAACCATTTAGTGAACTTGGTGTGCCAATATCCTAACATAAACATACACCTCAATATGTACTCTTTTATGTCTCCAGTGCATATACCCTCTACATAGATATCAGAGAAGAGAAGAGAGATTGATAATTAAAAAATTGAAAATTTCAGGAACTACAATCATCAAATTAATACTTAGCCTTACATTCAAGCTAAAAAATAAATGGAAATGCATGAACTTGCATCCTTAAGATCCAATTTCTTAAATAGTCATCATTTGATTACTTTATGTCATTGACGGTTTCTTATTGGGGAGCCTGTTTAAGATCGTACGTATTCATGAACAATCAAGATCTAATAATATACTTAATAAATGGTAATTTTTGTAAAAGATGGTTTATTAAATCTATGATACATTTGTTGGTAGTACACTCCAGTTATTGATTGAGACAACATGTTTGGTCTAAAATCTACACCTCCCACTTGAAAACTTCACAGACTCATAATATTTCGGCATTCAAGATAGGGCATTCAATATAACCTAACATATATGCCAGTGGCGTCATGGATTCCATCATTGATCTGATGAGATTTGTTCTTTCAAGGACATGATAAATCCCATATACCAATAGATTCAAATTTAAGAAGCAACTCATATTGGTATTTCATCCCTCTTCTCCCACTGCGGGAAGTTTACATACTGGCTATGAAGGTTTGCTAAATCTTTATGGGAGGTTTCATAATGGTTGAAACATAGGAAGAGTTAAAATAACTAGTGCAACACGGGAAGGTTTCTTGTAGCATTTGATTGATGTTGTTGTAGTTTCCTTGTTGCACAAAATCATGGTTTGAAAGTATAACTCTTTAACACAAAGAAATCATGCATTATTGGAGACTTTTACATAAAAAGTCTGCAGAACTTTACAAAAGGTCATCTATGCATAACTTTGTCTCCTGCAATAGCAATAAAGATGCAAAGTATTTAAATAAATACTTCAGAAGAATATGGCCTAACTCAACCAAACAAGAAAGGTATGCTATCTATCATGGCCATGAATCCTAATGTATTTTCTTGGCAATCATTGAACATGGTATTCCAATATAATAATATATTGCAGGGACATGGAAGTATGACATAACTTGGGGAAACTAGGATATGTAGCCTAGGATTTGCAATAAATGAATATATTTTCTTCTTATATTATATTATTATGTTTATTTTTTTCATCTAAATCACCAGAAATGTTAAAACATCTATAACTTAGATAATAGACACCACTAGTGTTTTCTAAACTTTTAAACCAATAATCACTCAAGAAAGCCTAATCAGTTTATCAACAAAGAAAGAATAATGTAAATAGAAGTACATTCACCATAACAAATTAGGAACCCTGTTGTTCGGTCATTCTTTAAAACTCTTGGACTTTAGAAGGACGACTGCCTCATAAACTAGAGGATCACAAATATTATCCAAACAAAGAGAACAACGGATGTCCAATGGCATTGGAAACTCCATCTTCTCCATCTTTTTCTTTGATTGGGCTCCACCATGTCAATCTGCATCCCTTATGGTTCATGTATGCCGGAATCGTGGGTTTTAAGGTTAATTTTCTCAGCCATCGTTGGGTATAAAATGTTGTGTTATAGGATTTACCAAATGATCGAAGGTTAAATCTCATGATGTGCTCATGACTTTTGGTGTATGTGGATTCTAAGAGATGATTATTAACTTGGCGAGTTCGATTGTAGTAAGAAATAAGAATTTAGCTGCTACTGGAAGAAATGCATTTAGATATCCATTAACCTGATGAACAAAATTGTTTTCTGAATTTCTGAATACATAAAAATGTTTGTATGACAATGTTCTGCATAAATGGTATTGGCAGACTTGGTATGTGATCGTGTCCTTAAAATATCCTCGCTTCATAGTTTTCTTTAATTTTCAAACTGTCAATCTGCATTACAAACCTTTATCATATTGGACTAGAATAAGCCATGAAACATAAAGTTGCACTATCACCTATTTTCACCTACAATACATGGGCCTAAAGTCCACAAACAGATCTGGTTGGGGGCCCATCCCAGCCTAAAGTCCACAAAACAGATCTAGTGGGGGTCTCATGCCAGTGTAATTCCTGGTCTTTTAAGGAGACCAAATATTCCAGTATTGGGTGAAGTGAAGATAACACTTTGGATTTTTGTTATATCTTGTCAATCATCGCCGTCCTTTTATTGGCAATACTTAAGAAAATACTGCTTTAGTTGTCATACTCAATAGTTGTTTCTAGAAAGAAGTATGACACTGGTCTTTTACAAGGTAACATGCAGGATACTGATAATATTTTAACCTCCTCTCAACTTTCAATATTGTTTGATCTAGTGGGAAATAGTAATTGCTTTTGTATCTAAAAAGATAACAGAAAACTTATGAAAGGGTATTTATATATTATATTTGTTGGCATAAAGTGGGGGGACCGCACCCGTGGAGGAATTTCCCTGCTCTTCTTGGCACTTATGCTTTGGCTTATCACCACTTATCTCATAGTCCAAAAACTTGCCCACACCCAATTTTTACATTTTGCATTTTATTTTAATGCAATCATTTTCCATTAGAAATTTCATGGGATTGGCAATAAAAATGCATACTTGTTCTATTGCATTTGTCTACAGGTAAAAGAAGAAGTTGAACAGGCCCTAAAGAATCATTTGCCTAGCCTGACACGGTGAGAATAAATTTGGTGAGAATAAATTTGATAAAGCTGTGTACAATATCAATAAAAATGGTTGGATCTTAGTCCCCAAGTATGCTTTAGAGAAAAAGGTTCTATTTAATTAATATTCTTATTTTCATACAGACAATCAGGAAAACAAATATATCCAACTACTTCAAGAAGTTTACTACTACAATTCAGGAACAAGCTTTCTCTTCCAATATTCACAGGCACTAGAATCGAAGGAGAGGACTCTTCGGCAATAACCATAGAATTAGTTGATGGCTTGACTGGTCAAATTGTTGAGTCAGGTCCTGAGGCTTCAATGAAGATTGAAATAGTTGTTCTAGAGGGAGATTTCGGAGGTAGTCAAGAGGAGAATTGGACTTCTGAGGAATTCAAGAACAATATAGTTAGAGAAAGGGAAGGCAAGAGATCACTACTCACTGGTGATCTGTTTCTTGAACTTAATGAAGGGATTGGCATGGTTGGCGAGATTTCCTTTACTGATAACTCTAGTTGGACAAGGAGTCGAAGATTCAGCCTAGGGGCAAGGGTTGTCGATGGTCACTTCAGTGGAATGAGAGTAAGAGAAGCGAGGACTGAGCCATTTATGGTTAAGGATCACCGTGGAGAATGTGAGTATTTAAATTGGTTCTCCTATATTCTTTCCTGCGATTTTTGGATTGATTACAGATTATATTTACTTGATATTTTAAATCCACTGGTTCTTCTATAGCACAAAACTTCGTGCTACTGTTAGCATAATGCAAGTTACACATGTTAAAATTGCAAAATCCGAATTTTGGCACCAGTATTATGCTATTAGATATATTATCTGGTTGAAGAGGAAACTTCTTTCAGTTCTTTTTCTTGTAATAATGTAGACTTTTTATTTTTCCATCGATGTTGTAATATCTTCTTGTTCCAATTGTTATGTATTTAAATGTTTATTAAATGAAATAGGTGTGTAAATTGGCACTAATATACAACAACTTCAACGAAAACAAAAATTTTAGTCCCATCCTCAATTTGTCGTTTTCTTTGACTGTTTCAGTTATTATGTATTTTGAATTACTTATGGCTTTAGTATAAGAAATCTGAATTTAAATAGTCATTGCAGCGAGCTTGCTGTCATATGTTTTCCAACCATGTCAGCTTACTGTCATATGTTTTGCAACACTTAGACATGGTTAAGTCACTTCCTCACTTTCTCTGCAATGAGACTTCGCAAGCACATTGTTATTTACACTTTGATCTTAATTAGATAGTAGCATATGCTTAGGAATCATTGCAAGCCAAATGTGATGCTTTGGAAGCCAAATCAAATATCAACATTTATTATAGGGCAACAGCAATGCTCTCAAAATCACATTGTATAACTGTGCCATTGTTAGATTTAATTGAGTATGCATTAGGGGAAATTAAAATTTCTTAAACCATAATACTAATCCAGTGATATCAAGTGTTGTTTAGTTAGACAAAACAATAATTGAGTTGATGAAAAGCATCCCAAATATTTATTTAAGCTATTATATTAGAATTTAGAAAATGAATTCATGGCCGTGACCCCAAGGAATAGAGATGAAGGATTACTTAAAATATAACTATCCTTGGCTAATCAGGATGAAAGTATCTTCTAAGATTTCATAGACCGTTTCATCATCATAATCATTTATATGAGTCCAATCCTGATCCTAGTAATTCGGGATGAAGGTTCTTTCTAAACTATGATTATCCTTCACCAATTGGGATGAAGGCTTTCCCAAAATTTGGGGGAAAGCTTTCATCATCATCATCAATATCTGAGCACCAAGTGTTATGTGATATGCGGCAGCGGCATGGCGTGCCTTTAACAGGAGATTGGACTTGTGTTGAAAAATATTGTTGCTTGTAGGATGTTATATAATGTTTGGCATTTAATTTTTCAATGTCTTGCTCAAATTTATTCCTTGGTAGTAGTTTCTAGAACCAAAATGCTACGAAAGGCTGCTGTCCTCACTTAAAGATCAAATTGCTCATATAAAGTAGACTATGTTATGCTTATTTGGGAAGTTTCTTGGATGAATATTTTATGATAAACCAAAGCTTGTTAGTTAGAGATGGCTCCTATTTTAAACCACCCCCACCCAACCCCCCCCCCCCCCCCCCCCCCCCCCCCCCCCCCGCGCTAGTTTCCAATTATCCATTTACCTTCTAATGGTACGGAAGAAGGCCCCACTCTATCCCCCATTTCCAATTATCCATTTATTCTCTAAGGTAGGGTGGGAGACCCCATTGTACCCCATTCCGAATTATCCAATTATCCTCTATCATTTATAATTAGCTCTCTCTTTTAAAATTCAATTCGAAAATATTATATAGTATCAAGAACCATAAAATTCGTGCATGAGAATTGTGGTTGGACTAGAGAATTGCAGTTGGACCAGAGAATTGCGGTTGGACCAGACACATGTTATACTTGTGATAAATTAAAGAGAAATAAAATAAACTTTATTGAATATGCAAAATAATGTGAAAAGAGGGTTATACCCTACTTAGATAGATGCATAACTTGAAGAAGAAGAAAACTTGCACTTAGAGAAGAAGGAAAGCCTTAATCCTACTTGGAGAAGAAGTCTAAATTAATTTAGATACTAATACTAATACAAACTCACATACTAATCAAAATTCTAATCCTAATCCATCTTACATCCCCCCTTAACTCAAGGTGGATAGTATCACGAGTTTGTTAAAAATTAGTAGCCCAAGACTCCATCATGTAAAAAGAAACTTAGATGGTTGTCATAGATGGGAAAAGAAGAAAAAACTTGAACCGTCATTAGAAAAGAATGAAGGAAAATGTCACGCCCCGCTCCCGATATACGGTATACGAGCACGTGTAGCAGGTACCGGCAACATATTCAGTTTGAATATGCTAAAGCCTCAATAAATTTGCCACAATAATACTCAGTAATTACGATAGAAAAATTCAACAAAAGTTTGACTTTTCATTTATTAGAACGAATTTTAGATACAATTGAAACAAAATTTAATAAAAATAAACAAAAGGAAGCGGGGAATCTTTAATCCGTTATTGAGCTTCAATCTGATCTTTAAACTATACCAGATCCTGCGTCAGTTTTGGCATGTCCATCGATAAATCTGGGCATGCACACCCAGGTCGTCAGATTGCGACCAAAATAAAAACGCAGAAAGAATTGAAATATAGCAGTTATATCCAAACATAATAATAATACAAGTTTTAGAAAATATGGAATGAGATGTCTGTAATAATGATGTCAATTAATTTATGTTATTTTAATGTCATTTTAATGAAGTCAACTTTATAACAGAGGCATTTTTGTCTAGAATGTCATTTAATTGGAAAAACTAACTGATGGGATACCACTGTTTCGATTGTTTCCTGTACAGACCCAGGAAATGGTCACAGGATTGTCCGGTGCTGAATCGGACCTGCCGTCAGGCAAACAGGAATTATAGTCAGGTATGATCCAGCAAATCATCACGCACCCATGGTGTGCGAAATATTCAGTTGTACAACTTAACAAGTTTACAACCGAAACAGAGTATATTTCCATCACTCAGTTTCTCCCCCAACCCAGTGTCATTTAAGTATAGTACATGCATGTCTAAATTCTGGTTTTCATAACTTGTATATTGAATTTCGGGTACAATATTTCAATTAGATTTTGTTAATTTGTTAACCACATAATTTATAGAATCCGTTTTATATTTTATTCAATAAATCACAATTGGTTATATCAAGGATTTACTGATTTGAGATATCATACAGATATCGACCAGGCCAGTGTATGAATGCTGGGAGGTTTTCCGTGTATTGCACGTTCCTTAATTAGAGAACCAACATACAAAACTTTTCTAGACACCGATATAGAATGATATCACAAACAGTATGTTTCCACGATTATAGCCTTTTTCATGATTTATTAAAAACCTAACTACATGCTGTAATTTAACAAGTAATCATTTAATTTCTAACATCATAAAGAAATAACAGATATGTCAATGATTGCACTTGTAATAACACATTTAGCTTCTACAAATTAAATTCTAACAATATAAAGAAATAGTATTTGTAATAACAAATTTAGATGATATAATTGAAGTAAAATTTCTATGAGAAAAATTAGCATGTTTAGTGAGTCCAAAAAGAACTCACCTGGATTTTGTGTCCCGATATTGCTCCAGTAATCTACACATTAAAAATATTCTAAGAATATTAAAAACAGATTAATATGAATTTAGATGATTTTTAGGGATTTTTTCAGTATTTTTAGATCGAACTCAAAATTGATTTTGAAGTAAGTGAGTCTGAAATTAGGAAATAGTTTGTCTCCATTTTATTGAGTTTATAAGATGATGGATGTTATTTTTAGATTATTAGGGTTATTAAATAGTGAGTGAGCTAACATAAGATTCATAAAAATAATTTAATTCAAGAAGAAAAAGAAAGATAATTTCTTACCTCTTCGTTACAAGATAAGAAGTCAAAAATGTAAAGAGAAGGAAGAAAATGCTCTTCATCGGCGAAATAGTGGTGGCGGCTCCAGCGGCGGCTCCTACGGTGGTTTTGAAGGTGGCTCGGGCGAGATGGGAGAGAGATTAGAATGTTAGAGAATGATTTTTAGAATGAGTGAAATGTGTTTTGAGTTAGGGGTTTATATAGGATTGGATTTAGGAGTTATAGAATGTGAAGGGTTTTGGGAGTTATAGAATGTAAAATGTTTGAGGAGTTATAGAATTTCAAGAGTTTGAAGGGTTATGGAATTTGAAAGGTTTTAGATTAATTTTGAAGGGTTTAGAATATGAAAGGTTTTAGTTTAATTAGGGAGTTTAATTTTGAGAATTAAAGATGGGAGTTTCATTATTGAAATAATGGAGAAGATGAAGAGTTTGGAGGTTGGAGAAGAAAGGTTTAGGAGGTTAAAGAAATTGAAAGGTGTAAGAGTTAAAGAAAAAAAAATAAAATGTTATATTTATTATTTGTTTATTTTTTTATTTATTTATAACTATAAAAGATGAAGGGTTATTACAGAAAAAGTGGGAAAGCTCGGAGGGTTGTTAAAAACAAATAACACCAAATTGTGCAAGGAAAAGAGAAGAAGCTCTAATGGTTTGTTTGGAACAAAAGCCACCAAACTGAGCAAGAAAAAAGAGATTAAGCTCTAATGTTTTTTTTTTTTTGGAAAAAAAACCCACCAAACTGAGCAAGAAAAAAGAGAAGAAGCTGTAATGGTTTGTTTGGGACAAATTCACCAAATTGAGCAAGAAAAAGAGAGGAAGCTCTGACGTGTCACAAGAGAAGGGTACCAAATTGAACTAGAAAAAAGAGAAGAAGCTCGCAGTACCACCGAATGGCAATATAATGGAGTTGGTAAAGGACGCAAAGAAAATACTGAACACAAAAGAAATAGAGTCGTGATACTGTAAAACTGTGCATGGCAAGAACAAAACAGTGCCCGAAGAGCAAACAATATGATAGAACATGATCTGAGTAACTGTAGACGTGATAAACAACCCAAATAGCCATAGATAGAAAAAGACATCTTTGATCTATGAGGGAAATGATACCAAAATTCAAAAGTGGAAGCATGTGCAGCTGAACAAAATATAGTCTGTGCTGTGCATCACTTGGCAGGTCTAATATTATAATATATTAAAGGAAAATAAATAAAAACTTCATTGCAAAGTGAACTACATGAAAAACCATGCTTATATGTATGCATAGTTTGGAGGAAAAAAAAGCTATATCCCATGTGGAGAAGAAGAATATTTGAAGAAGAAAGCTTTAATCCTACTTGGAGAAGAAGTCTAAAATCTAAATAAATTCAAATACTAATCCTAACACTAGTTCAAATACTAATCTTGTTCTATCTAACCCCTTGTGTATGTTCAGTGTTCTAAATAGCAGCTGCAATATCAATATTGTGACCGCTATTGTGTTTTGAAGCACTAACCGCAATGATATACTATGTTTCATATCTTTTATCGTTTTTGGGTAAATAATGGCGTAGTGTTGGGTTGGAAGCGATATTGCGGGCGCAATATCGTGATGAAAAATTGGCCGAAATTAGCTCATATCAGGTTGACTTAATAGGTTAAAAAATTATTGGGTCCAAGCCTAGTTACCTATTTATCAACCAAAGCCGAACCATTATTACATAAATATCAATCGAAAATTAGGGCTCTATCGATGATCAAACCCCAAATTCCTCTCTCTCGTTCATCGATCGAGTCCTAAATTCTCCTCTTTCGTTTGGGAATTGACTCATCACCGATTGATACTGATCGAAGAAGACAAAAGACAGCGACAGATCCCTGAGTCCCTCCTCCCACCATAAACGCCTAATGAAGTTGATTGATGATCGAAGAAGAACACCGAAATTGATTTTCGATTGAGATTCGAACCAAAGTTGAGTCTCTAGCAGCCAAGTTCTCTTCTCTCCTAGTCTCCTGATCTTTCCCCTTTTTTTTTTCCTCTTTCGGCAATGCCTCTTTCGAATCAAAGAAGCGTGTCAGTTTTAGGTTTAGGTTCGAGATAAGTATATCTTAGATTTTATATATATGATATTGTGTGTAGCATTCTATGAGGTATGCATGAATTATTTTAGTCATATTTATTATATATGGTGTATGCATGTATATTTATATTCTGATATTGATATTCGATATTTGTAAAATATTTCTTATATTTCCCCGATAATGATAACCTGCTATAAAATTTTTCAATCCGATACATTCGTTATAGCTGATATTTAAAATCTTATATATGTCTTAAATGCTTGATACAAGACTTTTCTTGGAGCATGAGTGCACTTCTATTGGAGTAGTTATGACCCTTTTGCATTTTCCTTGTCGAAGGCTTGGAACTCATCACCATTTCCAATAAGTTGGAGTCATCACTTTTGAAAACCTTCTTGGCTTGGCAATATCTAAGATTTCACTTGGATATCCTTGATCTGGATGAAGGTTAGTGGAAGCACAATATCCAGAACATCTTATTTAACTGATTTGCCACCAGCTTACCACTCGTTAGCTCTCAACAGGCAGTTACTGATGTTGTTTTCCCATGAAGCCATTTGTTCCTCTTTCTATGAATTGATCGGTCCCATCTTCTCTTTCTGGAAGCCCACCCACGCACAACCAACCCTGCACAAGCTCGCCCGTGTGTGCATTGTCAAATTTACACGTCTTGAATTCAAATTCTCTATTTTCTAGGATTAGCATTCTGACAGCTACTACTGCAGTAGCTGAACCATGAACAGTGGTATTCTTGTAGATTGTTTCAGCATTGTGTTGGTTGCTAACTCTTTTTATTTTATATTTTTATGTCTCTGCAAGCAGAAATGAGTTAAGCAACATTTGTCTGATGAATATCGGCTTGCATAACTTATATACGTCAGCCGATATATTATTTTTGAAGCTTGATCGCAACATGGGCAAAAGATACTCCCATATCGTTTTTGTCCTATTTTGTCCAATATATTGACTTTCTCCTATTATATATGTCGGTATACGGGCTATATATATTGGATGTCTTTTTACGAATATCGGGCTTCATTGAGATAAAGTGTCAGGTTTGGTATGTTGTCATTTTTTGAATATTGGACACAAGGAATTTGGGAAGCTTCCACAAAATAGTTAGTCATCATACATTCATAGGCTTAACAATGCACACTTCCACGTAATGTATATCCTTGACATGTTTCTGTAGCTTTTGTGGTTCACATGCCTTGCCAAGATCTTATCAGGGACATATAGGACGTGTATATTTACCATATGATATCTTTATATTTACTTAATTATCTCATATATATGATATGTGGTATGCAATATATGATATGTAATTCTCACATTAGCTACGATCCCAATATCCGATATTTAAAACTTTGCACAATATTTAGTGGAGAATAACATAAAAGTGTAAGGAGATAACGAGAGGATGATCCTCTGAAAGAAAGTTGAGGAAGGTATCATATAATGCACTGCATATCTATTTTTTCAAGACAGTGGAACAATAGGTCATAAGAGATGGTACTTTCATCAAAGCCATAATATAACCATCAAGATTTGATCACTATGTTGTTTAGCCAACTTGCAAGTCACATTAAACAGTAAGTTCAGTAGGCTTCCTTGAACAGTAAAATTGGAGATGCATCTAGCTTAGTTAACAACTATAAGTCTAATAAAATCATAACCATAACCTTGACCATAACCATAAACTGTCTTATTACTAACTTAGCGTTCATGGTCCTTAGCAAACCACTCCTGTTATGGCTACATCATTTGTTACTATAAACCTTTTCCGTTTCTCGCTTGGTTCCTTTTCTTCTTCTTCTTCTTTTTTTTTTTTTTCTTCTCTGTCTTTTTCCTTCTTCCTCTCTAAGAGAAATAGGGATATTTGGATTATTCTTTTTCACTCCTTCAGGAATTGAATCCTTGTCCTCCAATTTTTATTCCTTCCTGGAGCACTGTACAAGGCACCTAGTCCTTTTGGCACAAATTTCAGTTTTTTTTTCCCCTTATAGAAACCTTTCGAAATCCATGGTATTAATTTATGCACCATGTTTGTCGGTTTTCACCTGCTCAATGAATTCGGGTCATTGCGCACTACATGTCTTGTGTTGTGTACTACATGTCATATTTTCTTACTTATCAACCCAATTTTTATGATACATTGACGCAGGTCAAAAGCGATTAGGATTTTGTGGTGGAAATTTAGGGATTTTTATGGATTTGGGGAAAAACTAGAGTTTGATCACAGATTTTTGCCTCACCTCCTGACCACCTACTTTCGCAGCCACCGTAAAAGGTTTAGAAGTAGCAAATTACATACTTTCAAAGAAACGAAATTTCTTCTTTAATAATTCTTTAATCAACTAATAGTTCATGCATGGCTATATATAACCAAAATATGTGCATCACATATGCAATTTAAAAAAAATGAATTTTCTAAAACCTTAATAAAACCTAATAAAAATCTAAATAATAAATGCTAACCGCATGATGTTCCCATCACACATTCTTCCTTTAGAATCACTTTGTTTACTCGGTTGGACCCTCTTTTCTGTATCAAATATTATTTACTGAACAACGTAGGGAGTTCTTTTGCCATTTAAACCTTTCCTTTGAGGCTATTGAACATGAACTGATCGAAGCGCTGCACAGCACCTTCGGACCTTCGGCTTTATCTGCTTACCACAATGGTGGCCAACTCAGTATCCAGAACCTTTGTGGTTGGTTACATGTTTCTTTCCCCTCGTGCTGATAACAGCCATCACTTTGTTAAATTTGCATAACATCTTTTCTTTGTGCTTCAATCCAACATTTAACAACAATGATGGACGACAACTTTATTTGCCTTGCATAATAATTTAAATTATCCCAACGCAACTGATCTCAGCCATTAAGGTCGTGCTTAATGGTCGTGCTTGGTAGGATAGAAACACAAGGGAGCACACAGTTGTTTACTTCTTAACACAACTTATTCTCATGATTGTCTTTGTTGAAATACATGCCCTTCATATCTATGTACTCTTGTAAAGTTCTTTCTTGATGAGTGCCTCGTGCTATGTGGATGCTTACTTCAAAGGAATAAAGACCATGTACCAAACTGAATCATTTCTTGTAACTGATTGTTTTCTCAATCTTTATTCTGCCATTCTTTCATGTTCCTATACTATGTGATAGTAAAGGTGGGAAATCCTGATCTAACAGGGACCAAATTTGTTTTATATTAGGTTAGTCTAGTCTTTTGTTTTATTTAAATTTTTGGATTAATTATAATAACTACCCCTGTACTATGGTAGCACTTATTCCCCTTGACGAATTTTATTCGCAATTAAACTTCCTGAAACTTAAATGGAATGAGAAGAGTGCCATTTTAGATAGCACGTGTAATGAACGTAGCTAGAATTGTCCAAAATACCCCTAACTGAAGTAAATGGAGGTGATGTTGTAAAATAATGCAAACACGGTTCCTTTCTTCCCACGGTGTTTAGAAGAGGATTTAGGGTTGGAGAGAAGAGGATTTAGGTGGGAGAGGAGAGATTTTTTGTTAGGATTTGTGGTTTTAAGTTGACACTGAGGTCGTTACTGCATGAAGGAAGCATAATCGAAGGATTTAGAGAGGGATTTGAGGGGTAATCGAAGATTTGGTCGGATTTAGGGTGCTGGAAGAGTGGAGCTCCGAGAGTCATCTAATCGAGGGGATTTGGGTGCTGAATAGGTGAGAGAAGCTTCGCAGTTGAAAGGTAAGTAATATATACAGGGATTGGCTTGTTGTTCAAAGTTATTTGTTTTTTTTTTTTTTTTTCTAAAATTCATTACGTTTGAGCACCGAAATCTTTACTTGTGCTCCCCCGAAATCTTTAAACTATGTAATGAATTCTGGGTAGGGAACCAAATATTGAAACTTTTGAGAGTTTTTCTTGGTTTTTGAAGTTTAATGAGTATCTGTAGTATTATAAACTGAAGATCATTGGTTTAGAATCGACAAAGCAGGAATGATGGGTAGGTAACTATTCTTTTAACGTATATGTCGACAAAGCAACCTTCTTAAGCGAACATTTTCTGGTTTTAAAGTTGCCATGTCTGTAGCAGGGACAAAAGCGAATCTGGATTTATTTTTGCAAAAAAAAAATAGCTTGTAACAATGTATTCATAATTGAATAACATAAAATAATTTTGTAGGAAATTCTGTGACATTTGCAATATTTCTAAACCTCTATGAGTCAAGGCCCATTGTATGAATGATGAATAGGCCTTTTGTATTCAGGATGATTAAGATGTGAATAAGCCTTTTGTATGTAGGACGATTGGGATTAAATGGCTATACAGGATGATTAGGATTGATGGCAATGGGGTCTATTCACATACAAAAGGATGATTAAATGTATGTAGGATTATCGGGATTGAATGGCCTTTTGTATATGAACAGACCCCATTGCCATTTATCCTAATTATCCTGCATAGCCATTTAATCATAATCGTTCTACATACAAATGGCCTATTCATATCCTTATATTCTGCAAGGCCTATTCATCATGCATGCAACGGGTCTTGGTTCATAGATTTTCATACATGTTGCAAATATTCACAGAATTCCCCACGAAACTATTCTTCTATGTTATTCAATCATGTCTACATTTTTACAAACTCTTTTTTTTGGGCAAAAACAAACCCAGGTCTTGCTTTTGCCCCTGCCACAGACATGGAAACGTTAAAACAAGAAGATGTACGCTTAAAAAATGTTGCTTTGTCAACCATATATGTTTCAAAAATGGTCCCCAACCCATCATTCCTGCTTTGTCGACTATAAACCAATGTTATTCAGTCCACAATGCTACAGATACTCATTAAACTTCAAAAACAAAAAAAAAAAACTCTCAAAAGTCATAATCTTTGGTCCCCCACCCAGAATTTATTACATAGTTTAAAGATTTTGGAAAAAAAAAGTAAAGTTTCCGGTGCTTAAAATCACTAAATTTTCAGTATAAAAAATAAAGAACTTTAAAAACAAGCCAGTATATATTACTTGCTTTTTCAGCTGCGAACCTGCTCTCACCTATTCAGCGCACAAATCCCCTCGAAAACCCTAGATGACTCTCGGAGCTCCACTCTTCCAGTGCCCTAAATCCGACCAAATCTTCGATTACCCCCTTGAATCCCCCTCGATATCCTTCGATTACGCTTTCTTTTTGCAACAACGACCTCAATTTCACTTGAAATCGCAAATCCCAATTAAGAATCTTTCCTCTCTGGCCTAAATTCTCCTCTCCAGCCCAAAATCCTCTTTTGGACATTGTGAGAAGAAAGGAATCGTGTTTGGATTTTTGTTTTCAACATCACTCCTATTTACTTCAGTTAGGGGTAATTTGGACAATTCTAGCCACGTTCAGTGCACATGCTGGTCTAAAATGACAAACATTTTCATGCCGTTTAAGTTTCGGAGGTCTAACTGTGAATAAAATTTGACAGGGGTATAAATGCTACAATCCCTATAGTCCAGAGGTAGTTGTTATAATTAACTCTATTATTTTTTAGTCAAACTTTAGTTTTGTTTTTCCCAAATCTATCAGATCTTTCACCATAAATCCTAATCGCTTCCATCCTTTGTCATGATCTCTCCTTCGGGGGGGGGGGAATTCCTCCATCTTCACCTCTCATGCTTTGATTATGTGGCTTCTGCCTATCTGCATGTTAACCCCTTTAACCGGTTAAGCTCTGCTGGATTGGTTTTATTGCTCCACTCTGTGGGTAATGATTGTCCATAAAATATGCTTTGCAATTTATTCTTTTATCTTCAGCGCAGTTCAACAATACTTGTACCAATCTTCAATAGTTTCAGGGTCAGGGTCTACTCGAAAGTCTGGTTGCCGTGAGAAGCCAATTTCTTCTGTATTTTCCTGAGCCATTTTCATATTGCCCTATGCCGTACTTTTTTGCGTCCCTTTTTAACACTATCACAAATAATTGGTTTTGACTACCCAGATTTTTTTTAAAAATGGATTCAAATGTTCAATTAATAAGTACTACTTTTTCCTTCGAGTGCTTAGTTATATTATGTTAAAGAGTCTGAACGAGATGAATCAGATTGTTCCAACACATGAAAAAGATTGTGAGGATTTTCTATGTAATGTAATTGCACCAAAAATATCTACAGTTGGCTTTCTTTTTAGAAGTTACACAAGCATTTGGTCAGGCGTAGACCTGACTAATGGGCCTGGCCTGGCCCGGCCCGGCTCGGGCCCGTGCCCGGCATGGGGCCGGCCCGCCTCGGCCCGCCGGCACGGCACGGCAGGCCCGTGCCGTGCCCGGGCCGAGGCGGGCCAGCCCGGTTTTTTTAAAAAAAAAAAAAAAAAAAGGGGGGGGGGAAGTTATATCATATGATAAGAACCTTTGTTATATTAAATATAATCAAATTACATTTATGTAATTACTCTATAAATCTCTTTAGAAATTATACAAAGCCCGAAGAGAGGGGAGAGGACCCTAGCCGTCACCCTCAACTTGTTCTTAATATATTTTCTAAGAGATTTATAAGTTAAAAAAAAAAAAATTGAAAATACATGAATATCCTTGCAAATTTAAATATTTTTAATCAATCTTCATTTTCTTCCGGTAAACCTAAGATCTCTAGTACATCTTCTTCATTAGTCAAGCCTTGTTCCCTGTCTTCTGCGTCGTACCAATCCTTCAAGCAGACACACATCTCCAATATGTCCGACGTCATTGAGGTTCTCAAGTACGTGAGCATTCTACCACCTGCGCTAAAAGCAGACTCCGATGCTACAATAGACACTGGAGGAGTTAGTAGATCATGGGCCATGTTGGAAAGCACGGGATATGTTTTTTTCTGTGATTTCCACCATGCCAAAATATCAAAGGATTCATACTTTTCAGGAGATGCGTTATCTTCATAGCTAGCTCTCTCTAAATAATAATGTAATTCATTAAAATATGTACTATTTTGTCTTGGCTTTTTTCTGTTAAATAGAGATGATATTATTGGATTACGAATTTCCCTAGTAGATGGTTTTTTTGAAGTTTGTGTTGGCACACCATACATATCTTCATAAGTTTTATACATAATATCTAAACATGTTTTAATATTATTAAGTAAATCCCTCACATTATTTTCATAAAACATATTTGTATAAAATAAATCTATTAATATTTCAAGTCCATCTAACTTGCAACGGGGATCCATAACAGTTGCAAAATATATTAAGTATGGAAAATCTTTAAAATATTTATTAAATTTAATTTCCATAGGTCGAACAATACTTTCAAGTATAGAGTGGTTTCTACATTCATTAAAAACCGAAGTAATTTCGGTTAAATAATATAATGCAATGTGTGTAGTTGGGTAATAACTTCCTGACAGTACTCTAGATGCATCTTCAAATTTGCCTAAAAACTTAGAAATGCAATGCAACTGGTGCCATTCATTATTATCTAAACTATACATTGGTGTCTCCATTTCATTAAAAGCATTTATTACATTTTTATACTAAATAGCTATGTTTAACATTTTATATGTAGAATTCCATCTTGTTCTAACATCTATAGGTACAATTCTAGGTGATATTTTCATATTTTTACATATTTGTTTAAATATTTGTCTTCTTGGCCCACTATCTTTAATAAAAAGTAATGTATACCTAAGTTTCATTAGTGAATCATTTACTATTTTTAATCCATCTTGAACGCATAAGTTTAGTATGTGGCAAATACACCTAACGTGGAATAATTTTCCATCTAGAATTGGTTTTGTATAATTTTTAAGAATTCTAATTGCGGCCGTATTTTCAGAAGCATTATCCAAAGAAATGGTAAATATTTTATTGTCTATTCCAAAAGCTGAAAATACATTTAGCATGGTTTGTGATAAATTTTGTGCATTGTGAGGAAATTCAAATACTCGAAACCCTATTATTCTTTTCTGTATGCACCATTTTTTATCTATATAGTGTGCCGTCATGCATAAATAATGAGTCATATTTCTAGCTTCCCAACTATCTGCAGTTATTGCAACTCTAAAAATTAAAGAAGAAAAAATAGCTATTAAAGTGTCTCTCTGCTCTTTATATAATTTGAACATATCAGATGTAGATGTTGAACGTGGGACTTTTTTAAATTCGTCAGTAAATGATGATTTACAAAATCTTTCAAATTTGCGATTTTCCGAAAAAGTAAATGATTGTTCGTCATGTATTATAAATCTTGCTAAATTTTCTCTTGTTTTAATTGGATCATATTTACGTATACCTAATGATCCACCTAATGTACTTATTTGTGTTTGATGTGGTACATTTGGTGGGTGATTTTTTTCTACGTGTCTTTTAAGATGACCCGTTCCGCTACCTACAGGAAACGAATAAATTTTATGACAGTGTTTACACTTAGCTTTTCTAACATTGTTTTCTGTTATTTTTTCAAAATGTTTCCATATGTCTGGTCTAACAGCCCTAGTAGATGCGGTAGTTTGTGTTTCGGGTATGATTGTATTAGTTGTTTCTTCCTGAGATACAAAAAATGGTACTTGAGGAGGTTGTTCTAAGGGTTGATATAGATTTTGATATTCTTCATCAGCTAAAAAGGGAGTAAAAGAACCTGTGGCTTGAGAGCAAGAAGCGCCAGACTGAGTGTGGATCCATTTTAATAAAATCCCAAAATAACTAATTAAAATTCTCAAAAAAACTTTAAATTATAAATACCTAGTTAGAGAGATGAAGCTGGAAACCGAAATAGCGAAAAAAACCTTGCTTCAATGAGAAAACTTGCTTGGATCTTGTTTGGGAGACTTGCTTGCTTGAGACTTTTTGATCACTTGATTGAAACTTGCTACTTCTTTTGCTTGAGACTTCTTGAGAAATAAAGATTTTAGGAGATTTTTTAGAATGAATTTAGTGTATAAGAATGATGAATGGTAATAGAAGAGATATTGAGGTATTTATAGATGGAAAAAAGGTTTAATTTGTAAAAAAAATTTACAAACCCCCCCCCAACGGCTATTTTGACCGTTGGGGGAGAAATCTGCAAAAAAATTTTGCAAGAAACCCCCCAACGGCTAGGGGGTTATTTGCAAAAAAAAAATGCAAACACCCCCCCCCCCAAACATCCCAACGGTCATATTTAAAAAAAAAAAAATTTCGGCATGCCGGCCCGTGCCTGGCACGTGCTAGGCACGGCCCGGCACGCCGTGCCTAGGCGTGCCGCCGGCACGCCCGGCCTCGGCCCGGGCACGGGCACAGCCCGGGCCGAGGTGGCGGGCCGTGCTGGGCACGTGCCCGGCATGTGCAGGGCCGGGCGTGCCCAACGGGCCGCCTGGCCCGTTAGTCAGGACTAGTCAGGCGGTACATTTGATTCTGGTTCTATCTTTGATGAATTAAATGTTCTTATAATTCGGAAGGGACATGCCCCCTACAATATTTGAGGAAGTATTCCTTTCTCTGCTGTGTTGTTACAGTACATGTAGCAGGCTATTGATCATGTTCTCCACTTTGATAACCTTTATACTTGTCAATATATAAACCATTTTCGTTGTAAGTATGTGTCAAAAAACAACTTTAGCCAAGCTTAAGCAAACTCAACTCAGTATGAGTGAACCCAAATGCTGTAAATATCTGCACCTGATGGGCAGGCATCAGTAACAGGAGGGTAGAGCTGGCATGCATTATTTCTTCTTTCTGATTGCGTTGAATAATGTGATTAAGATTGAGGGGTTCACAGCCTGTATACTTATTTGATTTGCAGTGTACAAGAAGCACTATCCGCCATCACTCTGGGATGAGGTTTGGCGTCTGGAAAAGATCGGAAAAGATGGTGCTTTCCACAAGCGCCTGAGCAGTGAAAATATCAAATACGTGAAGGATTTCTTGACCCTACTGTATACAGATGCCACAAGGCTCCGAAATGTATTGACCCATCTCTCAGTTTGTATACATTGATTACTAGCTTTGAACTATGTTACTTGAGGAATGTTTGTGGGCTAGTTGCATTAAATACCCTGTTTGCATTATGCTATTATGCAGACCTTGGGCTGTGGCATGTCGGCTAAGATGTGGGAAGCTACCGTTGAACATGCTCGGACTTGCATGCTTCCGGACCAGATGCATGTCTATTTCGCAGATAGCGGCTCCCAAAGAAATACCGAAGTTGGCGTGGTCTTCAATGTTGTGGGAGAAGTGATGGGCCTCTTGTCCCAAGACCAGTTCATCTCTGTTAATGACCTCTCAGAGAGTCAAAAGGTTGGTTCTCTCGCTCATTTCTTTTGTGCAACTCTAGATATTATCTAAACTCATTAAAACATGCGTATCAATCAGGCAGATGCGCATAGTCTTGTAAAACTTGCATTGGAGCATTGGCATGATGTGATGATCTACGATGGCGTGGGTAACATCTCTTCAAATCCCGGTGCTCTTCCAACTTCCTTCGCTTCTGACTCCAACGGACAATCCTTACAAGATAACATTTGCATGGGCAATTTTGGTCCCAATCCCGTCCACACGGTTAATTCCACCACAGTTGCTGGAAGCTGTGGGTTTGGTCCTCCATCTGATGATATCTATCTAGGGTGCACGCAAGGGAGTTCAGGCTCAGAGAATGCGTACGCCTTGCAAGCTTCTTTACCATCTAACCCTTTGATGCTGGACGATTGTGTAGAGGGCCAGACAATACTCTTCAGTGAGGATCACAGCCTTCACCAGTATCTTGACTCTGACGTGTTATCACAGAGCCTTGTCGCAGTGGGCTCACCGGCAGACCTGGGAACCGCAGTCACTGGTTTTCTTGCAATGTCAGCTAAGTCAGCAGCTCGTGATAAAGCTAATACGGTTTGGGGGATATTATCGTTTGTGTTGAGATGGAGGTGTTCGATAAAGAAGATTGTGGCGACGAAGAGGAGGGTGCATCTAAAGGAGAGATTCGACTGAACGATACGCAGATGACAGGCGTTCCTGCTTGAAGCTCTTGATGTAAATAAAGGATCTCAGAAGGTAAATGCCTCTGTTGCCAAGTTTCCTTTATTGTAGCCGATATTTTTTTTGTTGTTGTTGTTATTATTTTGCTATGATAGAAAATATATGTACACCTAAATATATTTTGATGTAGGTTTAGTAGAAAGGAAGAGATGTGAATAATGAATGTGTCTGTTGGCCCAAAGGGACTCTTGTGAATACGTTAACAACTAGAAGGTTAATAAACTTCAAGGGTTGTGTTGTGCTGTTACACAATATGAAGATGATAATATCAACAAGAATTAAGCCTTTTATTTCAAGCTTTTGGGATGGGCTCTATGAACCAAGTGAGAATCATGTTGAATCAGTCACATGGATGATCCGTCTCTATTCAGAGTCACATGGATGATCCGTCTCCTTTCATCGTCCTTTCACTTGTTTAGCTTGTTTTATGTTGATAAATTTCACTCCTCAAACTAGACTAGTGTATCTGTAAATCTATGTTACATATGATTAAATCATTATAGGCGATTTTCTCGCATTTTCTCTTCGATGGGAGGTTACATCTACCTTAATAAGAATATCCTTATTTTCTTACTATATTTATCTTAGTGTTTCCTTAATAAGAATATCCTTATTTTCTTACTATATTTATCTTAGTGTTTCCGCATATCTCAACAAAGCACACACATCACTGTTACACTTATCTTCAGTAAATGGTGTATCTTTGTAGCCTAGCCTTTCATATCATATAATAAAATTGGCCTAATAGCAGTCCTATATAATTTTCTCTATAATGTTAACTAGATGTTAAGGTTGAATAAAATTTCCATTACGCCCTTCCATTTCAAGTAGTTAACTTGGATCCAATAATGATGATTTGTCAATATTTTAAATAATAGAACCCAAATATTTAAAGTGATTGCTCATTTGTATGTCATACTCGTCTAATGTGATAGCATTATAGTCTCGAATAATTCATTTATTAAATTTGTACTCCATACACTCAATTTTAGACTTACATAATCTAAAACCTCGAAATTATAATATTTACCTCAATAGCTCTGATTTGGTATTTACCTTGTTCTCGTCCCATCAACTAAGACAATATCATTAGAAAAAAGTATACACCAAGGTATCTCATCCATTTGTATAGTAAATAAGAATGGATTCAATACATATCCTTGATGTAATCCAATTGTAATAAAAAGTCGCTTGTTATGCCACCACAAATTCTCGCATTTGCCACCATAGGAATGAATTCAAAAATTTTCACCATAGTACTTTTTTCAATACCTTATTAGAGACTTATTCTAAATAAATAAAGATTATATGGAAATCTTTGTTGATTGTCCCTGCATGAACCCCAACTAGTTCTCTGATATCATAACAATTTGTCTTAATTTATGTTCAATTGCTCTTACTTAAAGTTTCATAGTGTTGCACATAAAATTCATTCCACGGTAGCTTTAGCAATTCTAAATGTCACCTTGTTCTTATATAGACATACCAGGATGTTCTACTCTATATATTTGGCATTTTCTTAATTTGCCAAATTTAATTAAAGAGGTCTATCAGTTCTATTATATCCATCTCTCTAAGTATCTTATAACATAATATGAATCTCATTTAGACCAATAGCGGATGATAATAAGGTAATCAAGAAAAAAGTGATGGGTCCAGCATAAAAAGAAAATTAAAGAAATATAAAGCTATAACTTTATAGTATATATTACAAAAATAATATATATTATATTGTAATATATTTACAAGATAATATATATTCACTTTATCTTTCTATGATTTCTTTAATATCTCATGAATACCGTGTATAACGGCTTTTCAAGAGAGGCAACAGTATATCATCTTTTCATTTTAACAAAAATCGAAACAATTACACAGTGGAGAGGGAGGTGCGAGCGGATGGCGGGGCATTAAGCAATAATAAATTAATAATTATAGGGTGGAGAGAGAAAAGTATAAACATAGAGAGTGGAAAGAGAAAAATGTCTTCGAAGGTAGTCACATATAGAGGAGCTTCTAAATTTCAACATAGAAGGTGCAGAGAGAAAAATGTCTTCGTAGGTAGTTGCATATGGAAATGCTTCTAAATTTCATCATAGGTAGTTGCATATGAAAACGCTCGTAAATTTCAACATAGAAGGTGTATGTGAATGATCCTAACCGTTAGTTATGATCTTTGAGGTGTATAAAAAATAATGCAATCTAGATAATTCTCCATTATCGATCACGAGGCCTCATTTGTTTTATTATTGAAAAACCATTCATTTTGTATTTATCTAATACATGACTAGAATTTATCGGAAATGCATGATTTTTTTTACACCACCACTTTAGAACGTGAAAATTACAACTGTCAGTTCGGATCATCCAAATAAACCCTCTGTATTCAAATTTAGGAATGCCTCTATTAGTAACTCCTTATGCAGATATCTCAAATGCACTTTTTCCATAAACAACACGCCCATGTGTGCACACATACATGCTCACACACGCAAGAGCATAGTGTGTGTGCACACACACACAGAGAGAGAGACTAAATTTGTAGATTCTTGAATAAATTGTTGGAACTCAGAACTCAGATCCTTCGTGGTCTTTATAAATATTATTTCCATGAGGTATGATTACATGAAGGATAAAAGCAAAAGTAAGAAGATTCAAGAGTCTGAAGGAACACAGCTAATTGCATTTTTTTTTTTTTTTTTTTTCCCTTTGAGTTCATCTTCAACTCCCAAATTTTATTTTAAGCTCCAGCAGGAAACAAGATTTCCTGTACTAATACGATATATATAGATTGGTACGAGTGTGCAAAGCTTTCAGCTCACTGGAGAACTGCTTTCACATCTTTCCTGTCCGCACCAAACGACTGCAGCAGAGCACAAATTTCACACCAAAATATGAAAATTTTAGGAAAAAAAAGGAACGGATACGAATAGTTCTAGAATTACCTCCGCATCCAAACTATTTGCATATACATTTGTAAACAGCTCCGATGGATCAGGCATAGGGCTCTCCTGAAAAGATCGGAGAGAGAGAGAGAGATAGATGATGAGATGCATCCAGCGACATAGATATATAACAAAATGCATATGCTGCAGGATATTTACCTTGGCCTCAGCAATTGCATCATTCACTTGGTTCTTGATTTGTTTCTCAATATCCTGCTCAAATATTTCATATCATGAGCACAGAAGCATCTCCTTCAAATATTACGTTTCTAAATAAAAAGCCGTCACCTTGAGTTCTGATGCATTGGCCAAGTCGTGGGCTAGTATCAGTTTCCTAACCCTTTCGATGGGATCACGCTCCTGCAGACAAAGTGACAGCATATGTAGAGTAGCCGAGACAAACAACTGAGGAGGAAGGGAACCGGTAATCATGCACGTTTCAGGTAAGTTTTGACGCCAATCTACCTGCCTCATGCCAGTGATCTCATCCCGGGTGCGATAGGTGCTTCCAGGGTCTGACATTGAGTGACCATGATACCTGTAAGTGTCCATTTCAAGGATCTGTGCACCAACATACCCAGGTTACATCTCTCACAGATGATACGTTGGAAGAGACATGATTTCTTAAATGACAGCTGAAAAAGGGAATTAGGATTGAATATGAAACGTACTGTAACAGGATGATACTGGAGCACTGTCACGGATATAAGTTTGGATAACTAAGTTTCGATACAATGACTCTAAAAACTCCATGCACCTTGGAGCATGTACAATGTGCACGAATGTTTGGTGCAGTGAACGATCTCATCGGGATGACACATTTTTATTGCCTGAGGAAGGGCTCTATCACTCGTAGGGATGATAATGGACGCATCCACTGACCAATTTTTGACTCTTCCTATATAAAATTTTGAAATAGAAAAATAAAATTTTATATTGGATGGGTCAAAAAATAACCCATGAACACGTCCATTACCATCCCTATTGACTATACTGAAAAGATACACCTAAAATATGTAACCTTGTGCACTAATATAAAGGATTAAAGGTTTGAGACACTGGTGCATAACAAGCGAGTTCCACATGATAAAACAATACATATCTCATGAGAAGTAGAATTTGGGAGCTGTTTGGCTGCTTGCAAGTGATGTTGCAAGTTCCAACCTATATTACTTCAATTGAAGTCACACATACAGAAGTTGCTTTAACTTATATTACTATGTTTGGTTTAGAAGTTACAAGTGATTACTAGAGTTGCAAAAATTATAAAATATTAGTTTTTTATTTTTATTTTCAAGAGGTCTGAGAATTATTCCATTTATAATAATACAATAACTGTTTGCGAAAGAAAAGACGAAAAGTATCTTACACACTTATTTGTTGCAACTGCAATTATCGCAAGTGGTTGCAATTGCAATTACAAACTTTTACAACTGCAACCAAACGTCCCTTTAGATGCATTGCGACAGTATAAAAGCAGGTTCCATACCATGTAAGTTCACGAAATGTAATGAAATATCATGACAAGTTTCGGAGAAAAATTGGTAGTAAAGGAAATGAATCTCTCATGAAAAGATTTTAATACACTTTGATAGTAATAAGAACTGGCTCTAGTTTGGCATTTACTTTTATGTTTCTCAGGATAAAATTTATCTCATGCTAGACAAAAATTCAATTAGCAAGAGTAAATATGCTATTAGTATTAGGAATAGATTATCGCTGATTGTTTACGCATAACCAGATAAAAGTTATTTCTTAAAAAAAAAAAAAAATTTATGAATAGGGGTTTTTACATATCTGTCCCTTACATCTTTAAAAATTAGAATTTAGTCCCCCAAATCTTCATATTTATAATTTAGTCCCCTAAATCCTTTAAGTTAACACAATTTAGTCCCAGTTATATTTTTGGTCCGAATTTCTTATTATATCTCTGAGTTATTTCACTTTAGTTATCCCTTCCATCTTCCTCTTCTTATTGATTCCCCTCTCCATTCTTCTCCTCTATCTCTCTCTTTCATCTTCTCATTGGATTCTCCTGAATTACTTCACTTTAGAGATTAATTGGGAGGGATGATAGAGAGGAGAAGAATGGAGAGAAGAACCCAATAAAAAGAGAAAAATAGAAGGAAGAGAAAATTGAGGAATAAAGTGAAATAATTTAGGGGTATAACAGAAATTTCGGGCCAAAAATATAGCTGGAGACTAAATTGTGCTAACTTAAAGAATTTAGGAGACTAAATTATAAATATGAAGATTTGGGGGACTAAATTCTAATTTTTAAAGATATAAAGGACAGATATGTAAAAACCCTTTAAGAATAATATGCTTGTAACTTGATCATCACAATATCCATAACTTTGCATGTAACAAGAAAACACAATCAAACTGCTATAAAAAATAAACAGGAAGGTTGAGATGAAGAAATCCAAAGTAGAAAGATAACACATGAGGTTAGGTTCTCACAATTGGCCCATTGTTCAAAGCATGCTCTTTAGCAAACTTACACGCTTGCTTCACAGCCAGAGCATCCATCCCATCAACCTGTTGAAATAAGAAGCATAAAATAAAAATGAAGCTTATGAAACATTAGACCTCTCTGTTAAGAAAAGCCATGCTATATTTAGTTTAGCAGATAAAAACATAATACATTTCTTTTATGTTTCACTGATATAATTATAACTTCTTTTATGTTTCACTGATATAATTATAACTCTCATCGATAAAAAAATGCGAGAAAATCGCTTACGATTGTTTGGTTATGTGCAACGTAAACCTACAAATGCACCAGTTCGACGAGGGGAGCTTAAAAGAGTGAATGAAAAATCGAAGAAAATATGGATGGAGGTAATACGAAAATATATAGATTCTAGAGGTTTAAATGAGGAGATATTACTTGAATGGAATAAATGAAAAAGAATTATCAACATGATCGATTCGGCGTGATTCTATTTTAGTTCATGTAGTACTTAGGATAAAAGGCTTAGTTATTGTTGTTAATATAGTTATAACTCCAATTCAAAGCACAGTTTCTGGAAATAATATTACAGCTGTTCCGAGGATAGGAATGTACAGACTCACAAGTCAATTTCTAGTCTGTACTATTCAGATTTTGAATTAGGAAAATAGAATTTTTATTTTTAATTTAAAATTTTGAATATGATGGACCAAAAATTAATATTGGACACAGCCAATTATCATCCAACAATAATCAAATATGACAAAAATTGAGAGAGAGACCTTGAGGCCAGGAACATAGTCCCCTCGCTTGTAATATGCCTGGTTCTTCGTGGACCTCCACACTGCAGTCCCCATTCCATCTGCTCACCAGGAAGAACATCAAAAGACAACAAAAATATTTCACTCAAAAGCAAATACGAGAGTCTAACGACTCACATCTATTATTCTCGCAGACCAGAATCACTGGCAAATCCCAGAGCGCCGCCATATTTAGCGCCTCAAACAGCTGCCCCTGATTCGCAGCCCCATCTCCATACATCGTAAAGGTCACACATCCATCCTTCGCATACTTCTGCCCCAGCGCGATCCCGCACCCCAAAGGTATCGGTGCACCAACAATCCCATGCCCTCCGTAAAAATTCGCATCCTTTCCATAAAAATGCATCGATCCGCCCTTGCCCTGCGAACAACCAGCCGTCCTCCCCATCAGCTCAGCAAAACACTCGACAAGCGACCTGCCACGGCCAAGGAAGATGCAGTGATCACGGTACGCAGTAATAATAGCATCATTCTTGGTGATTGCAGATTCCATGCCGACAGAGACGGCTTCCTGGCCATCGTACAAGTGGCAGAATCCACGGATCAGTTTGGCTTTGTAAAGAGAGTCGGCAGCAAGTTCTGCCCGACGCATGACAGACAAGGAGCGGAAGAAGGAGAGGAGTTCGGATGGCGTAGTGGAGACGGAGGTAGATGGTGGGTCGCAGTTATACCCAGAGAATGGTATAAGTGTTTCGATAGTCAGGGCAGGCTCAGCGTTGGAGGAAGAGGAGAATGGACGAGTTAAGCGGCCAAGGACAGAGGGACGTGAGGCGAACCGGCGGAGAGCGAAGGCCATGGCTGCTGATTTGTGCTGTACAGAACAGAGAATAGGACAAGAGAGTTTAAATGAGAGGCAGATGCTTTGGCGGTTGAGGAGGCTTGTTTATGTTATCAGTACAACAAAGGTGTTGTGTGTGCTGGCGCTATAAAAACAGCATAAGAGAATAATACTTGAAAGGTGTCTTGTTTGATTTGGCTTGTGCTTTTAGTCAAAAGTAGACAATGTGGCCTTGTCACATAGAGAACCAATTTCAAAGTCTATTCATCATCAACCTTAACTGGGAACTAAGACATTTGTCCATGGATGCATTGTTGTAACAAAGAGAAGTTCATGATCTCATCAAAATCAAATATATTACTTCTAAATTTTCTCACCTAATGAAATGAACTGCTAAGAATTGTTCTTTATTTTCGGGATACACAACACATTCAGAGCCCTTGCATAATACCTGGCTGGCCCCGCAACTATACAAGAACATGTGTAGTAAAAACATTGTTCTATAACTGTATACGGCAGTAAATATTTCATCTCTGAAACTCACAAACTTTACATGTAGAATGGTGCCCTACGTTTAAAAAAAAAATGTTGCCATCCTCATTTGTTCAAGCATAAAATTGAAAATTTATATATGTAAAAAAGAAAAGAAAAAAAAAACTTTCTTTTACCACACAATGCACGAAGATTTTCTTCACCTCTTCTTTCTCATCGGCACCAAATAGAGGAACAGAGATACCATTGAGGTACACAATATATTCTGCTGGCTCACTACCACAAAAGGGCAAGTAGAGTAATAGAGGCTTTAACAGCCAAAGACGATAACTATCCAAAATTCTTCTCAGTAAGCATATATTTAAAAAAAAAAAAAAAAAAAACCATAAAGAGAGAAGGTAACGGAGAATTATGACAGATTATGATGAATCAAAACTAAATAAATTAACTTGATAAAATCCAATTACGACTGAAAAATAACTTGTTATGTCGCAACAAATTCCGATATTTATCACTACTCCATCGTACATGTTCTTAATTATGATAATATATTTGATGGGTACTCCCTTCTTCATCAACGTCTACCATAACACCTCTTGCGATAGCTTATCATATAATTTTTTTCTAATAAATAAATACCATATGAAAATCTTTACTTATTTTTTGGAATCGCTTTATAAGTTGGCGAAGTAAGAATAGATTTTACCGACAATTGCCCCGGTATGAACCCGAATTGGTTCTCTGTATCCTAACAATTCGTCTTAACAAGATGTTCAATTACCTTTTTTCAAAGTTTCATAATATGACACATGAATTTATTCTACGATAGCAGTTAAAATTACTCTGAATATTAAATTTGTCTTACATAAAGATACTAGATACTCTTCCTATATTTATTTAGTATTTTCTTATATTGTCAAATCTTTTTAAGAAGTCTGTCAACCACCTCACACCTTCTCTCCTAAATATCTCTATACCTTAATAAGAATCTCATCTGGAATAAGAGTTTTTCTTAATTTCATCATCTTCAAACCCTCTATTACTTCATATTCTTTAATTTTATGCATACAACAATAATCTATACACTCATACTGTATGGTAAAGTCACATAAATCTTAAGTAAAACATACTATTATACAATCTATTTAAATTATCTCTCCACCTTTCTTTAATATTTTTGTCTCAAACTAGAACCTTCAAATCCTAATCTTTAACGCACTTTATAGTACACGAGTTTGTAGACTTTTAGACTTTCGTTCTCCGTTTCGAGCAATTATATATATATATATATATATATATATATATATATATATATATATATATATATATATAAACCTCTTTATTGTGTAACTTCTTGTATACTTCTTTATATAATCTAGCTTTTGCATCCTGAATAGTTTACTTCTTGACTAATTTACACTTCTCAAAACTTGTTGTATTACTGTTCTTCAAATCTATGTATTTGGCTCGTTTGATCTTAATAATATTTTTTACATATTCATTCCACTATGTTGTGTCTTTATATGGCAGAGCACTATCTCTCATCTAACCAAGTATATCTTTAACTACTCTCTTAATGCAATTAGACATTTTATTCCATGTTGCATTGAAATCATATTTTTCTACAAAGACTCTTTAGTTACCTTTTAACCGTCAACACTTAATGTTAGGATCTAACTTATGATTAATTTTCTAAGTCTACTTATTAGAATATCTAGAACTAGAGCATATTTGGGTTACTATACTCTAACCTGACACTGCTTTATGACTGATGTAACTACCTCTATCTATCATTCTAGTTAAAAAGAAATCCATTTGGCTCATACTTGATCCACTTTTAAAAGTAATCACGTGATAAACTCTTTTAAATCAAATATTCATTAAAATCAAATCATATGATAGAGCAAAATCTAGAATTGAGTTATCTACTTCATTTTTATCTCCATGTAAAACCAAATCCTCTATGTACACTATTAAACTCATCATGACTAGTTCCTACATGCCTATTAAGATCACTATCAATACAAAGTTTCTGTCAAACAAATATTATATATACTATCTTATCTAGATTCTCTCAAATTTAACGTTTACTAAATTCATCAAGTCCTAGTGCATAGACACTAAAGACAATAAGAATCTCCCTATCTAAAATAAGTTTAATTAATAAAATCTTATCACTCTTCCCCCTAACCTTCGCTATATCTCCAAGTAACTCTACTAATCTACCCATAAGAGAACCTATATTCTATGAGATTAACCGAATCCTATATTCAAGAGCTAACTTATTTACTCTCACTCATTAAGGTGTGGAGACCCTCACTTTTCGACACCATATCCGAGCACTGACATGACGCGTCGCTTCTGAACGACCACCTAGTAACCCTCGTACTTTTCCTATCCGGGCTCCGATGTAGCGCGTTGCTCAGGAGGGTACACCCTAATAAAATTCAATTTTTGGCTCGTCATAATATGTAACAATGTTTTACATTAGCTGCCACAGACCTATTACAACCCTCATCTTCTATTATGATTTGGAATAGGCAGTCAAAAAATGAAACTTTAAACACAGCACTGGCCGATGTTAAAATTCAAAACTTAATTTTGCTTTATCCTTTATCCCCCAATCCCCCACCATGAAATCTTAACTTTGCTTCAGTTCTGCGTCAAAAATTTTATCGATAGCATAACTTTTCAGTTAATATCTGATTATAAAGAACTTTTTAAGAACTTTGCCATCGAAATGGGTTTTGGACACTATTCTATAATATGTTGAAGGTTGACCATATATTAACACCAATAACCATACATTCTGATTTACAGTGAAATTTCTTTTTACCAGGACCTCATTTGGATAATGCACTCTCAACAACACCCATAACTTAAAAAAATCATGATATATTTGCTTGAAGTATGGCCAAAGCACATGTCCAAAGGACCTCAACAATCCTATCCTGACGCTGATGATCTTACGCTAGGAATTTTGACACCTAAAATATGGAACTTACTCAGTAGGAAATACACAGATTGCTAATATTTGTTTTCTTATGGTCTCCACAGTTTGTTTGTTATAGGTAAATTAATTAATCAAGTCTAGCTCTTAGTCTACCTATGATGCACAACTCTTTAACCGAAGTAGTTCACAAAAACACAAACATCTTTAGAAATTAAAGCCATATTGTTTTGAGGGGAAAAAAAAAAAAAAAAAAAGTTCCCTTGGTACCTGGTGATAAGTATTTGAACCTTGTAGATGTTCAAGATACTTTCTCAAGGCAACAAGCAACAAGAAAGACAGATGGCCTATGATGGTTTCAACCTAGACAAACAAGTCCCACATCCAATATAGAGACCGAAGAAGGGCAAGAGGAATAGTGATATCAATGCATGTGGTAAAAATAGTTAAGATAAGCACTGAACCACCCTAAGTCTTAACCAAGAGTAACTCTAAAGATGGCCGAAAACTTGAAAAAGATAGAAGCTTTTTCAACTACGTTAGAAAATAGTAATGAAATAAAAACGATACAGCATATCAAACCGCATGCAGATGCATCATACATCTAAAAGGGAAAAAGACCATAATGATTCCCTTCTCAAGGGTGTTCCACTAAAAGATTATAATGTGTGTTCCTTTCAAGCCAAATGTCAATCTAGCAGTGATAAAATATCAAGAAGATTCCGGATGAAAGAAGAGAATGACAACCTTTTCGAGGACTAAGACAACAAATATTTCGAAGAGCAACAATGATCTCAGCAAAAGAAAAAGGACAACCATCATTCCATCAATCAGTTTGATAACGGTGTCTGGTACCAGGGCAGAATCAAAAAAGAAGACATTGGAAATGTTAAAGATCAATGATGTTTAAAAGACTCGAGGAAGGGACTAAAGCCCTAAAAAGATGACCTATATAGAATACCTGAAAAAGCATTTTTGAGTTTAGAGGGGGGCAAAGATGGTTCTTCAAGGGTACTATTCAAATTCCTACTGAAATTCAATTATAGCCGGTTGTAGATGAATGAATGGAATATTCACAGACGGCATGGAAAAAATATGGAATGCCTTCTAGAAGTTTAATGACTGGATCAGATGGGTTATTCATAAACAAAATTAAAAAAAAAAAAGCTGTGCGGAAGTTCATCATGACTTTTCTACTAATCAATCATATAAACAAAACTTAAATACTTTCATAATGAAGTCAAGAGAAAGGGGAAGGTATCAAGAAGGAAGGGAAGAGAGACAATTGCGGCTTGATGTTGAAGAAGTAATGAGTCCCACTCCAAAGCATAGACCCAGACATGATGGGGGCAAGATTGTAGAGATGGACATGCTACAAACATAGAATTCAGTTATACCAAAATAGAAAAAAATAAAATGGTGAATAAGCCAATAGAAATTTTAGTGAGACTCCAAAAAAGTGGCTAGAACAAGAATGCAGTTTCTGCTACCATAAGTACTGCAACTTCTACAATCCAATTAAGCTTTGAGGCATCATTTGTCGAGAAGATTTTCATTAAGCATTGAAGTCCAACTACAATTGGAAATGTTTTATTTGGTAAACTCCAGGTCATTATACTTATGTAGACAATATAATTAAATATCGACGGAAAATCCTAAACTAAAAAGCAGCAGTAAAAGTTACTTCAAAAATTTTTGTAAAAAATTACTTCAAAAAAAAAAAAGCAGCAGTAAAAGAGGCCCAGAGCAACAAAGGAGCAAAAGAAAAGGTAAGAAGTAGAACAGATGAAAAGAAAAAACTTTCTACAATTTGCACAAAGGTGGGAGCGTAATTAACTAACATGAAGTCAGGGTGACAGAAGCAGCAATTCTCAAGTCCAGACATAAAGCTCTTTCCATACAATTAAGAACTGCTTTGATACGATAAAGAGAACTCTCTGGACACTAATGAGATACATTTTCGGAAATGACCTATAGACCATAGAGCTTTTAACATGGGAATAAGAAATTAAACCAAAATTTTTTATAAAGTAAAAGTAAATGGTGGTGATTATTCCCAAACAATTAAGAACCCTTGCTTTGTAGACATGGACATGAATGTCATGCTTCGATACAGTCCGGGTGTTGGACATGTGCTGTGCCAAATTCAGACATGAGGACACGGCTATATGTTTGCATCATAATATATGTATATCAAAGCTCATATGAATATGTGAATGGTTGCTACTTACATTAGAAAGAACCTAATTTTAGAAAAATTTATCATGAAATAATTAGGTTTGTAAAAAAAAAAAAAAAAAAAAAAAAAAAGAAGCACATCATTCACCATCATTTGTAAGTGTCAGACATGCCAATCTTCTGTTGGGGGATGTGTCCACATATCATAGTTAAAAAATGATTCAAAAATTTAATATATAGGCTATGATAAAGCATAGAGAGTCATTTACAACAAAAATAACAAAATAATTGTCACACAAAACAGAAACAATACACAATGTGTAGAGGGGGAGACCTCGCAGAAACAAGTTAAAAAGTTTAGTGTATGTTATAAGAAACTATCGAGAAACATTTACAGCATTGAATAACAAAAATAAAATTTTTGCAACAGAAACCATAGAGACATATGTTACTTCTGCACTGTACAGTGCTCTTCTAAAAGAAAAGAAAACCATATCTACTCAATATTTTATGTTCATTCCAGCAGTTGATTAACTCATTCGAGTAACTATCTATTATAACATCTCAACTATCAATAATAGTTTTAATCCTAAATAAATACTAATGGTAAATAATCAGTGTCACGATCAGAAAAATTCATTTTAACAGCACTACAAGCAAATAGCATCAGATAATCCAGAATACAAGTCAATCGGAGTCGACAAAAGTTTTGAGTTCAGTAAAAAGAATCAAGCCTAGAATTGCTCAATATGTAGATATGTGTTCTTGTGCGTGGGTCGGGTGGGGGTGAGGGGGTACTATGCTAACTCCGGGAGAGTTAAGGCCAATTTTTCTTATGGATCAACTCTGAAATGACCTTTTTTCCCATGATTTAGGATCAATCATCCACTAAAAACGTGAGATCCAGGAAGATGAGGTTCATAGAATCAGCGAGATGGTTAAAGTCAAGAAGGGCATACATGCACCTCTTTTGTGACCACAAAACACCCATGACATTAAAGGGGATTCTCTACATGAGAGCTACAAGACCAGAAATAGTTAATGGATCAAAATATCGACATTTAAGAAACTTGTCCAGAGAATGTGCAGTAGAAATAAGAACTGAAAGATGGATGGGTTGAATTACCTTAAGAGACATGCTAAAAAATGAACATATGCACAAGAAATTAGAAGAAACTACATCTTATGATAAAATATGAGCAGAGTTTTAGATGATTAGTGCACGTACAATGGAGGCCAATGAGTATTGGAGAAACGAATGTACTGCAATTAATGAAGAGATAGATCTATGTAGCACGAACACTACTATCTTCAAGTCATATTGTGTCGAGCACATAATGGACACGGATATCCTATAGACTTTTTAGAATTGTGTAGTTGTGCCCGTGCATCATAGTATTTAGGACTACAGGTATTTCTTTATTTTGCTGGGTGGAGAGAAAGGGAGGGCAGGGCCATAGACTACCAGGTATCTGGTAGGCCTATGAAAAATTGTATGGATTCAATTGAGAAAGATATGGTTATTATTAGTTCAACTAAAGAGATAGGCTTTAACATAATGGATCAGAGGAAAATCATTCATATAGTAGAACCCAGGAGTTTGGGATAGAGGTGTCTGGTTATTGTTGTCATTGTATTAATAGCATAACCAGAAATAATTTTTTTCACAATTTCATCAAAGTTTCCCACACAGTAACAACCATTTGCCCACCAACAACTATCCTTTCACACTCAATCCTCAAAACTTCCTAAGTTTTAGTGTAGGGACTTTGATACAGAATCAAAACAACCCAGGTACTAATCCTAGGGCTGAGCATAAAACCGAAAAAACCGAACCGCACCGCAAAACCGAACTGAACTGATCGGTTCGGTTTATTCGATTCTCGGTTCGGTTTAAAAACCGAAATTAATTATGGATTTCGGGTCGGATTTCGGTGGTTTTAGCTCCAACCGAAACCGACCGAACAAACCGAACTTTTGGAATTGTAGCTTTTTTTTTTCTTTGATTTATTTTCAATATGTTTTTCTTTTAAATTTTTAATAAAAAGCATGTGATTATTATTTTAATAGGTAGAAAAAGAAAAAAATAGAAAGAAAATTATTATTTTTCCTATAAAATACAAGTGTTTATTACCTAATTAGTTTTAAACCCTAAAAACCGAACCGAACCGAAAATTCGGTTCGGTTTTCGGTTTTCACTTTTATTCGGTCGGTTCGGTTTTCGATTGGGTTATTTTTCAAAAAACCGAACCGACCGATGCTCACCCCTAACTAATCCCACCAAGCGTATATTTAATTGCAAATTTTTTAAAAAATAGAAAATTGCCATGTAAAGCCCAAATTTCAGCCAAAAAAGTGCTCGACTTGCCAAGTATATTAGAATATAAATACATAACTCTCAACTCTTTTCGGAGTTTCGGTCTCATTGAAGTTTAGTAATGATTATGGCTTACAAGTCCTCATGGTACCAGATCTCTTACCTGTAAGAGTGTCTCTAACATGTTGAGTCTAGAGGCGTTATCCATACATCATGTGATGTTACAACATTTTAAGCCGTTATCACTATTTTAAAGATTGCTAAATTTCTATATATGTAATGAAAAAATTTAAGAAATTTAGTCTCATAAGAAACTATACTGATACATTAGAAGAGAAATTTCTCCTTAAGAGGACACATTTTGAAACATAATTTCAAATCAAGAAATAGACAGCATTGGCAATAGATAACCTTCACTAGATGATATAACAAGCACAAGAACGGAACAACTTGAAGGTAATTTGCTTTTGCCCATACACAAGAACGGAACCAACTTGAAGGTAATTTGCTTTTGCCCATATATATTCGTATATTATCTTGTAATATTTTTACTTTTAACACATTAAAATGAGTGTTTTTCCAGTACTTTTAGCAATGTTATTGAGTATCTTAAGTATTTTAAGATATCATTTAATCTTAACCTCCCTATCCCGGAATCAAGATTCTAAAAATTGGATTCAAGTTGGAATGGTGTGGAGAGTTTTGATATTGGACAACGGGATATTGGACAATATATCGGAGACATGAGCCAATATCAAGCTTTCAAAACATATCAGTAGTCCCTGGAAAACAATATATTGACCAAAACATAGTTAACAGCGGCCAATATTGAGAACAATGCTTGGGATTTGGAGGAAGCGACGACAGCAGGGCATATAACTAAGTGTCAACGGATGCATGAATAGCCAACTTTACTAAAAAGAATTCATAGCCTATATGTAATTGTAATGTTTATACAAGACGTTATGATAGTTTTAAGACTGTATTACTAGCCAAATTTTCGATTGTACTTGCCTTGTGGTAAAATTTGAAATAAGACAACGTTGGTCTTAGGTTCAAATCTTGGCTATTAATTTTTTTTTTCCTTGTTTACTTTTTCTTTTCTTTTCACTTCTTTCGCTTTCTCGTAAAAATTGAATTAAAATATTTTTTAAATGGGATTCTCAATTATAGTGTTAGCAATTAAATTCTCCTCTCAGAGTTTCTTACATGCTTTTGATTTCGAGTGTGCACAATTAAATTCTTACTTCAATCATTTCTATATTCATCACACACATGCGAAAAGTGTAATTCTGTGAATCTATAGTAAACACTGAACAAATATTCTGCATTTAGTTTTGTATTACAGCTGCACTAAAAGAACATAGTGCATCCACCACTGAGCAAAAGCACAAGGTGGTGACAGCCTGTGAAAAGAACAATACACTACTACCTCCCTCTCCTGCTTAGGAAGGGGTTGGAATTTTTTTTTTTTTTTTTTTTTTTTTTTTTGGGTGGGGGGGGGGGGGGGCGGCGGCGTGATCTTTTCTGGTTTCCCCAAAGAACCAAATATGAAATCTTTACCATATGTTCTTCATTCTTGTAGCAACCAAACCTGAAACCACTAAAATTCTCGTTGAGAAGCAGGCTTCACTGCCCGTACCCAAGATTACAATGGGTGTTGTGGCACAGCTACCTCAAATTCCAATTGGACACAACTAAAACGCTTTAGTGTCTGCTAAGATTTGAAGCCTAGCCCCATCCTCGATTGTCCTGTCAAATATTAATAGAGATGACTAGCCAACATTCTCACAACTGTGGTTGCAAGGATCTTCCTTGGCATATGCCAAGTGATTGAATATGCATGACACTCCAAGATAAACCATATTCTTATAATGTGAGATATTGTGATCAAATCCTTTAGAGTACAACCAAAATTCCCACATCAGTTTTTGGTAGCCCTGTCACAAGAACATGCCTCCCCCCTTTCATTCAAGGTAAAAACTAAAGAGAGCAAAATTAATGAGATTAAGAGAACCCACCAAGAATAAGACAAACAACAGCTCTAGGTGGCTGACTCCCTTTTAAGCACCAACTTCAATAACTATTAGGCATGATTTGAAATGTGCAATCTAGGCAAGATACTGAATAGAACCAACTCGATTAACTTGGAGCCAGAGGTTCGAAAAACAGAAATTAAACATACCGCAGTTCCATCCAAACCAAATCATGATACCAACCTAAACTGAAACGGCTAAAATGCAATGACAATCAGTACACAAGATCCCTTATGAGCATTGACAAGCAAAAGAACAATCATATATAAGGAAAGACGAAGATTTATGAGGACAGAAAACCCAGGGTATCAATCACCTTTTAGAATATCTAGAACATAATCTCATAAATATTTTTTCGCTCTAACATTAATTCCTACCTCTCAGTCGTAAACTTTGGCTTCCCTTTGTTACCTCCTTCCAACCATTAGTTACACGTGTAATCATCCAAGAAAACCTAGAAGTTTCCGTGTAATCAGAGCTCCTTTCTTGTTAATGGAAGAAAACCAGAAACTGTTTCGGGTATTAGCCCACCATCACTGTAGAACTTAATCATCAATAACGCCATATGGAAACCAGCATAATTAATTATTTATTATAATAACAACAGCTGGCAAACAAGATTTGTATTCCATATGGTGACCATAGTCAGTAATAGACCCATCTACAGATTACGTGTCATGAGACAATTTGTCGCGGCTAAGTTTTATGGTAGCAAAAGTGACCGCTATCAGCATATGCCGCTAACAAGTTTTTGTTACCGCACAATAAAACAAAGACAAGGTAATAGATGTTGTTTCCACTAGAATCCTCCACAAGGCTCATCTATAGGAATTTGGAAGCGTTCCACATACAAGATAAGGCATGCAACACTAGCATTGTTGGATCTTCAAATACCATGTAATTTGGGATAAATTATACTTGGATGCTTGATCAAGTACAAATGCACTTGTCAGAATCTCAGATAAAACTAGCTTGTGATTAGTATGCTTATCGATTATCATGCAAAAAGATGAGCACATCTGCTAATTCTAGCATATCTAGCATCTTACACATGCTACACAATTGGGAAACTTGCTTTGGGTACTCACATATGAACCATAACTATGCTAAGAAAAAATAGTCCATATATTACAATAGATACGACCATCTATATTTGTCTAGATTCTTTGCTTTATCTGTGACCAACTCACAAACACTGGACCTTAAGGCCCATCAATGCAGTGTAACCTGCATCTCACTTAAAGAACACCTTAGAGGTTTACCATGTGCCCAGCATATGTTCTCTGATCCAAATTTTATCTCTCATCAATCCAATTTCTCCCCTTAAAGTCACAGCCCAACTTTGATATATTAGGTGTTGCAAGCAAGAAAATTATGACAATTACAAGGTATGGATTATGGAGGTCACCTGATCCTTAAACTATAAATTAATGACTGAAATATCATATTAAAGGTTAACTAATGTATAACATACAATCTGTAAATGCTTCTTGGTTCCACTATCCATGTTCCAGAGAGAACAATGGGTCACTAAAAGGATCTTTCTCCAGATACTCAAATCAAGAAAAATATCCTAATTGAGAGCTTTAAATAGAAAGTAAGAGGAAAATACTGATGAACTGCATGATTCTTTTTACTGTTACTACAGAGAAAGCAACTGTGTTTCTATGAAATCTAAAGTTTGAAAATAGAAATTTAATTTTGCCTAATCAACAAATTCACATTTCTATTAATTTCACACCTTAATACCATTTCTATTTATACAAGCAATAACAGAATGACTTCATTAACCCTCAAGTACATGCTTTACTTTGAACCATTATTAAAGTACAAAAGATCAGTTTAGCAAAATATGTGGTTTTATCATACACGTTCAACAACATATCGAAAAGAAAATAAACTAAAACGTAGAATGGTGTATTTACCAAGTTAAATATCAATAACATATGGGCAGGATATTAAAAAGCAATATTCAACTAGATTGACAACATGATTAACATACATGGGCATGCTTAAGCTCAGTGATACATGTTGTTTTAGATATACTAATATTAGTTTGAGTGACGGAAAAGAATTACCTCAGACATTTTCATTTGCGCATATTAATGCTATCTGATAGCTCATCAAGATATGCCAATCACAGGACTCCGGTGTTGTTTCAGATATACTAAACAAATCAATTTAATTGGGTGACTGAAAAAAAAAAATTACCTTATAATAGAACTTTTCATCTGCGCACATGTGAATGCCACATTAAGATATGATAATCCACAGGATTCCAGCATTCCAAGTGCAACGCACTATCCATCAGAGGTACTGGTGTGCCTGCAAAGTGCAATCAGCACCATGGAATTTGAGAAATAAAATTGATAAGAAGAAAATAGAAAGGAGCTCATGACCTTTACAAAAATAAGTAAGCAAAATAGATTATCAATCCATACCTACATGAAACTCTTCCAATATATTTCCACGTAAAATAAATTTAATGGAGCTGTACAAACATTGAATAGCAAAGAGGGAAACAACAACTAAGGAATAAAGAAATAGAAGCTAACACTAGTTGCTAGGCATCATTTCTAGACAGAAATATTCAGAGGCTGGCATCTGACTGAGAAATGAAATGTGATACTATAACAATCTATATAAATATAGTTGGTTGACTTTCCAGTACCTCATTCACTTTTATCAAGCTCTACAAGATAACAAGTTAGCACAGTCCGTTAATCAGAATTTATATATTAGAGATGTAGAAGCACATTGCAAATTAGAAGTAACAAGAAATCAATGAAACATCATAGCCTCCACTTAATATAGTGAGTTATTGTATGATGACATCTGATGTGTGACAGTTCTATGACCTTCCCATCTATTCACATCCAAACACCTCTCTATAGCTGAAACATATATATATATATAAGCACCCACATACAATGCAAGAAATATAACACATAGGTCCACCTACTTTCTAAGAAAACATCCTACAGAGCTTCAAGTCCTATGATCTACAGAGCTTCAAGTCCTATGACCATATTCACATTTCTCTCTTTATGCAAAACACAAGTTGAACGTATGATTGATCAGCAGACAAGACAAAAAGGCCCATCCTTAAATGAAAGGAAGCAGAGGCAAATAAACCACAGCCTTTCCCTCCCTCTCTATCTTAAGATCTCGAAACCATACTAACTGAACGGGACATCCGACAGGATAATGGAGGAACCCCAACTCCAGTAATGAAGCCAATCTCCTCACCACCAGTCATAGTAGTATACTGCTTCCGGCACCCAGGGCAGCGCCCATCAGCCTCAAGTATCCTCTTGTGGCAGAACAGGCAGAGGCGGAAACCGCAAGAACATGGAAGGAAGCTTGAGTCCGTGAGGTCCAGATCTTCATAGCATATAGGGCACGACGATGGTGGCGGAGAGAGAATACCATGATGGCTGTGATGAGCATCATAGCGTCTCTCCATGTTTACAGGAAAGCTCCGCTGTTTTGATAGGTTAGGCAGGCTCTGCGGACGGAAGACATCGTCCAGTCTCCACGCTCTAGGAATACTCCGGTCAGGCACCCGCTTCATGGGCTCAGGGGACTTTGTCGTTGCAGCTGTGCAATGAGCAGCAGTGGCCGCCAGCAAATCAGCAGATACAGGATGCTGGTCCTGACTGTTGTCAGGAGACACGAGGGCATCTGCCACAGCTTCCCAGTCATCGAGGCCACCTCCGCCCTCCTCTCCTGTCTCCTCTTCATCATCCTCCTCGGCGTCGCTGACACTTCTAGAATAGGATCCAATACTGCTTCCACTGCTGCTGATGCTATTGTTGATGGTAGACTCCTTGCTCCCAGGGCTTCCATTAGGATGGTGGGTTGGGGATTCCGCATCACTGCTGTCTTGGAGGTTTAATCCGTCATGCACCAGGTTTGAAGATACAGCCCGACGATGCTGCTCCCTTCCGGTTGACCTGCCCTCTGAAATTTGCTCGGCGTGTGAGGTCAGAGAGTTTGCCCTACTTGCACCTTTGCATTCCTTGCTCTTGACTGTTAATATCCAGCAAAATACCCAAAAGTTAAAACATTTATGAGACACGCAAACAATTTGTCCACATAAAAGAACTATCAGTACCCATTGCTTATAACAATGGATTTTTAAATTATGAAAGAAAAAAAAATGAGGAAACAAACATCCAAAATGTTTATCTAATATTGCATCGAAATCAGAAAGGGTAGAAGGACAAAGATCAATTTTACATTAAAATTTTAGAAGAAATTGACAGATAAATTCAGCATCAATCCCTTTTTCCCCCTTTTTTGATTGCCAAACTCCAAACAAACTATAATAACATTATAAATTCAAGAAAACAGATATGCCCTTTGGCACATTTTCATGCAGTCAAGCAAACCCACAAAAAATGCAGATAGCAAATAATGCACTTCCCAAGATCAGGAAAAATATATAGATAAATTATAACTTTAGAAGTTAAAAAACTAAAGTATACAGAAATTTTGATTTTTTATACACTACTAACACCTAGAGATAGACAGATCAATTCATCTTTTAATCAAAAAATTTGGAATGGATAAATAACATGCAAAAAAAGGAAAGAATAAATAAGAAAGATGATTATAAATATCCCTCGAAACCACGGTTTGCTTCAATATCAGAGATTTTTAGTACTACTCACCAATTTCCCAATTTCAAAGTTACATAGAACACAAAATTGAAGGGGGGGGGGGGGGGGGGGGGGGGGGGGGGGGGGGGGGGGGGGGGTGGAATCATATCAAAAAGACAAAAAAAGATAAATTTACTTTTTTTTTTTTTAGGTAAAACGCGGAACAAATCATTAGTTTCCTATATTTTCGAATAGAATGATTACAAAGAAAATAAATTTCACAAATCACGGAACGGGGCATCAAAACATAAAATTTCCCCAAAATCCTAAATGGGGGAAGCGCTAATATTCACCAACAAAAGACATTCAATTGTTCTGCATGCAAACCTAAAACCAAAAAAGATCCAATTTTGCAAATTCCACACAAATCCTATCAACACAAAGCATCAACACAAGCAATTACCTTGAGAAAGCCATTGCTCCCTCCTCGCATCGAGCTTGCACTGCTTCAGCTTCGCGGACCTGTTCGCCTGCAACACCACAAACCCAATCGAAAGCCATCAATCCATCAATATCCCTATAGGTATCACACAAAAAAACCCCTAAATTTTGACCCGATTCGAATGCTCACCCTCTTCTTCTTCCCGATCTCCCTTCCGATCGCGGGCCCAGCGGGCGCGTCGTTGGCCATGGCATCGAACCCCATCTCTTTGCAGGAAACCCTAGACCTAAAAACCCTAGATAACGACAGCGAGAAATAGAGAAAAAACGAAGAGATTTGGACGAGAGAGACGAACGGATAAGTTTTTTTTCCCTCTTTTTTTCTCGATTACTGTCTCTTTTCTTTCGCTTAGAGTCCTGAAATGAAAAGGGCCTTCGATTGCGGGTCTATTTATAGACTACACATTTACGATCCTACCCTTATTTTCACCGACTATTGACGAGATGTTTTGCGAGGGTGGCAGAGGGATTTGGGACGGGGGAGGGGTGGAATGGGGACCTGGTTTCAGGTGTGAAAACGTTTTCTAAATGTAGGGGATTTTGCAATTAATTTGTAATTAATTAATTTTTTGGGCGTGCGAATGCTAATGTACGGTGACGCCGCTCGGGGAGAGTTTCTAAAGCAGCACACCACTTTTCCTAATGAGGCCATAGATGTTTCATCTTCCATTCAGGCTTTCAGTACGGAATGTTGGAAAGTGGCGAAAGTGGCTCATTAGAAAAAGTAGTGTGCTCCCTTGGAAATTCCCCCAAACAGCACACCACTTTTCCTAGCGAGCCCACTCTACGCTGTAATTTTGATCCGGACAATTATTAAGTGGGCTCGCTAAGAAAAAAGGTGTGCTCCTTTAGAAACTGTCCTGCATAGAGCAATTTCAAAGGGAGCACACCTTTTTCTTAGTAAGCATACTTAATTAATTAGTTATTATTACAAATTTGTTACTCTTATTTCTGAACATAACCATCCCCTTCTTCCACTATCTTCTCTCTCTATTTTCTCCCCCATGAGAGCTGGAAAAAAAATTGGTGAGGGACAACAGTGGACGGTGGTGGATAGCAGACAGCGACAGAATAAAAAGATAGGAAGATGGAGAAGTGTAAGAGAGATGTGTGGCCTGAGAAAACATGGGTGGGGGTGTGGGTGAGAAGAGTGAACGAGGGGCTTTTTGGATATCAGTGGATTAGGAAAAACTCTCTCTTCTCACAAGATAGAGTGTGCTCATCAGGAAAAAAAGGTGTGCTTATTTAGAAACTCTCCCACTTGTGTTGCACACTATCATGATGTGAGTTTCTAAATTAGCACGCCACTGGTCTTAGTGAGCCCACCTCTTAAAATTGTAAAAAATTACAAATTTGTCACGTCATGTCATGACTTTATTTTTTTGCCCTGATCGGGATTAAACTCCGAATGCTGCAAATACTTTCCAAATGGTCTGAAGATCGATCGAGGCTAATTCTGACTAAAAAAAGTGTGCTCAATAAGACAAGCGTGTGCTCATTTAGAAATTTTCTTTCATGATCTTTGTTCGAGCCCACCTTAAATTTCCTGTGGTAGTCAACCTAGTCCATAGCCAAAAAATAATTTTTCTTTTCTTGTTTTGCATTTTTTGAGACTTTAATAAATAAATAAATAAAAGTAAAAAAAAACATCACGTGGAAGTTTCCGTTGAACTAAAAATTCATGAGAGCAAAAGAAAAAATAATCAACCAAATTAAGAAATCAATATATTTATTATATAATTTGACAAGTATCTAGCAAGTACCTACAAAGGCCTAAATTTGATAAAAGCGTGAGATCAATTAGCCTTATAATATCCAATTCAGAGGAAGTATCTCGACAACTAGTAAATCATATAATATCCGTTTTATCTTATCTCTAGCAACAAAGATTTGACTTAAATGCTTTATTCAATTACTTTCTCACTTTCAGACATAAAAAAACTTATATTCAAATGCTCGATGTTCAATATTAGTTGCAAGCTACAGCTCCTAATTTTAGCCACTTACCAACTATTCTAAGTATTCCCATCTTCATAAGGGAATCTACAACTTGTAATTTAGATAGATATAATAGACTGTACTTTCGAGAATTAATAATCCTTATTATTTAACAAAACATATCAAACAGCCAGTTTGCATATGTCAAAGGCATTTAAAAATGTATACTCAATATTCATCTCGGCCAAATTTCATTACATCATGTCTATCGATTGCTTGACTATTTTTTGAATTACTCTCTATAACTGTCTATTTTTATGTTACTTGGCAGAATACTTGTTTGGTATCTAATTTGTTTCAGTCAGTCAAATCGTACAAATTTTAGCATCAACACAATTTAGTCGCTACAAAAGTTTCCAATTTTTTTAAATTAAAATTAGGATTTTTTTTTTCTGCAGAGAAACTAAGAATCGAAAACAAGTCAGGTGGATGCTAAAGGGTGGGTAGATGGCATTCTTCTGATTGGCTCTCACGTACAGATGTTGTGAGCATATTCTGCACCAGAAAAAATAAGGGAGTTTTTAAAGGAATACACCATTTTTCCTATTAAGCCCACTTAATAGTGTATTGTTGGTCCGAAAAACCGTTATTAAATAGGTTCACTAGAAAAATGGTGTGCTCATTTGGAAACTCCCAAAAATAATAACATCAGGATGGTTAGGTCAATGACCCCAACCCAAAGCCCCTTAATCCCAAATCAGTAAATGTAAGGAAAAGAACTAAATAGAGATAGTAAATGCGTTGGTAAAATGAGAGAGAATGAGTCGTTGAATAGGCGGGAAATACTAAATGAGCACAACACTTGACTTAGTGAGCACACATTTCTTAGTTGGAGTTCAGCCCCAAACGGTTTTCAAATTCCAAACATTTTTCAAACTGTTTGAGAATTAGATCCCGAAAGTTTTCAAATTCCAAACATTTTTCAAACTGTTTGAGAATTAGATCCCGAACGGTTTTCAAACCGTTCGGGAATTAGTAAAACTGTTCGGAAATTAGTCTCCGAATACTTTCATCATTTTGGGACTAATCCCTGACCAAGGGCAAAGACAGGATTAACAAATAAATGATAAAATTGTAATTTTTTACATATTTAGGCGATTATGCTCACTAAGTCAAGTGGTGTGTTCATTTAGAATTTTTTTGAACGGTTTTCAAACCGTTAGGGAATTGGTCCCAGAACACTTTCATCATTTTGGGACTAATCTCTGGTTTGGGACTAATCTCTGACCAAGGGCAAAGACAGGGTTAACAAATAAATGACAAAATTGTAATTTTTCACATCTTTAGGATATTGTGCTCACTAAGTCAAGTGGTGTGCTCATATAGAATTTCCTTGAGTAGGCTCATGTCTATTGTTCTCTCAATGGGCTCAGTGATTTGCCTCTTACTGGGTCAATTTTGTGGATTTTTTATTTTTTTTAGAAATTCTAAATGCATTTCTCTAATTTTTAAATACCTATCAAAAGCCGTTATTTATTACAGTAAGCCATTATAAATTTTTGTCTTTTATCTTTTCAGCATAACATATCCATTGAGCTCAATGCTTAACCTTAATTTTATATATATATATATATATATATATATATATATATATATATATATATATATATATATATATATATGGAATTACTGTAAGTGAGCCGCCGGCTCAGGAAAAATTACGTGAGCTAGCGGCAAAACTACAATGATCCAATAACTTTTTTAAATTTTTTTAATAATTACTATATTCACCTACTTAACTTCTTTTAGATTAAATTTCATAAATTTTGGAGTTCATTTACCCTTTCATCGAGTGTACACAAAATATTTTATTCATTGAAAACCATTAATTTTGTATTAATTTGATGGAGTACCAAATCAAAACTAAAACTAAGAAGTTGGGTATGAGTGAACCCTAAGGGGGTCGAGATCATAATCCAAAAGAAAATTTTTAAAAAAATTTATTGGAGATATTGGAAATGAACTGCTGCTCAGGTAATTTGTGGGAGCTGTCAACTCATTTCCATTTCTCTCTCTCTCTCTCTCTCTCTCTCTCTCTCTCTCTCTCTCTATATATATATATATATAGAATTACTGTAGATGAGCCACTAGCTCATAAAAAGTTACGTGAGCTAGCAGCAAAACTATAATGATCCAATGATTTTTCTTTATTTTTTTTTTTAACAATTACTATCTATACATCCTTAACTTATTTCGGATTAAATTTTATAAATTTTAGAGTTTATTTACCATTTCATCAAATGCATACAAAATATTTTATTCATTAAAAACCGTTAATTTTGTGCTAACTTGATGGAGGACCAAATCAAAACTAAAATCCAAAAAATTAGGTATGAGTGAATTCTAGGAGGTTGAGATCATAATCCAAAAGAAAATTTTTAAAAAAATTTATTGGAGATAATGGAAATGAACTGCAGCTCAGGTAATTTGTGTGAGCTGTTAGATCATTTCCATTTTTCATACACACACACACACACACACACACACACACACACACACATATATATATATATATATATATATATATATATATATATATATATATATATATATATATATATACATATACATATACATATAAATATATACATACACATACACACACACATATATATACACACATACACACACATATATATATATATATATATATATATATATATATATATATATATATATATAGGGATTACTGTATGTGAGCCGCCAGCTCAGGAAAAGTTACGTGAACTAGCAGCAAAAGTATAACGATCTAATTATTTTTTTCAATTGTTTTTTACAATTACTATCTCTACCTCCTTAACTACTTACAGATTGAATTTCATATATTTTGAAGTTCATTTACACTTTCATCAAATGCATACAAAATTTTTATTCATTAAAAATAGTTAATTTTGTGTTAACTTGATGGATGACCAAATCAAAACTAAAACCCAAAAAATTGGGTATGAGTGAACCTTAGGGGGTCAAGATCATAATCCAAAAGAAATTTTCTAAAAATGATTATTGAAGATGGTGGAAATGAACTGTAGCTCAGGTAACTTGCGTGAGCTGTCGACTTATTTACATTTTTCAATACAATTATTACACGTGGCGCCACTTAAAATAATAAATAAAATAACTCTCTTAACTCTTTTGAGTGACGCCACGTGTAATAATTTTATTGGGTCATCTAAGCGACGGTGAAAGAACTCCCTTCACCGTCAGTGAATTTCACGTTTACTATATATATAGACACACACGTGTGTGTTTTTCTCTCTATTTTTTTTTTCTACAGTATACCCTCAAAAATCAAATCTATCCCCTCTTATACCTTCTACTTTCTCCCATTGTATTTTGTTCTTAACTATCATTAGAACTATTAATTACAAAGAAACTATAACACTTTTGAAGATAATGGTTGGTACAGATATAGAACTCATTTTAAATGAAGATGGCAATGGACGTGTTAACGGGCCAAATTTTAGTCTATCTTATGCAAATTTTTGAATTAGAAAAGTAAAATTTTTATTTTTAATTCAAATTTTGTATAGAACGGGCCAAAAAATAACCCATGGATCCGTTTATTACCATCCCTAATTTTAAATGAGGATTTGACAGTTTTGAAGGTGAGAATGGGTGTTTCTTTCCTTTTTATGGTATATTTTTTTTAAATGAAAATTTTTTGTATCGTGAAGGATTCAAAAAACATTCAAATTTCAATAGACGAGTGGTATTTTCACAATATAAAAAGTTAAGATTTATGATATTAACATTACTATTAGCATTCTCACAATCATATTTAATTAAATTGAAGTATGTATATTAAATTCCCTTCCTTTTTATGATTCAATCTTTAATTAAATTTTTGTGTGTATATTCATTTTCCAGACTTCTTCAAACAATATATTTTCACATGTCAGGAATGATAGTACAGATGATAAGTATGAGTTCAGGGTTGTTGTCCATTGGTTAAAAATTTGGCCCGAATTTCTAGTTATAGTTCTGAAAGGAAGGAAAATACCAGTTATTTTCCTCTATTCTCTCTTCCTCATTTCTTTCTCTTCTTATTGCGTTCCCATTATACCCCCCACAATGTCGTTTCTTACTATTTCGTTCAAAAGATGAAGGAGACCAGAACCTAAGCATAACCAAATGATCTAAGATTAAAACTAACTTATATTATATCAGTCGTTTTCTCTATCTCTTAAATATTAAAAATTAAAATTTACCATTTATTTGGATGGAATAGCTGACGGAGAGACTAAAATGAAGTAACTTAAAGTATTTGAGTGACTAAAATCAAAATACGAAGATTTTAGGAACTAAAGTATAATTTTTAAAGATGTAAGGGACCTATATGTAAAAACCTCTTGAATTTATTAGGAGCCAAAAAGTTCATACTCTTTCTACTTTTAGGAATAATTTTGTATCTTGAATCCGTGAGAATTTTTTTTTATTAAAGATGTCTTACTTTTTCATTCTCTTTCCATTAAGACTTTATCTTAGTATAATTGTGTTATTCTCTTTTTTATTATAAGTATCACTGTTTTAGTAATTGAATGATTTAGTTTGGTTCTCTGCAAAACCTACTCCCTAAATTAAGGAAGAATATGGGAAATCAAATATTAAAACAAAGCACACAATGTTGCATTTAAAAATATGCCGCACAAATATCTCATTTTGGTTTGGTTCTCGGCGTTAAACTTTTTTCCCAAGAAAAAACATGATTAATATACAAAATCTTATTATTATTTTTTGGGGTTTTTACATATCTGTCTCTTATATCTTTAAAAATTAGAATTTAATCCCTCAAATCTTCATATTTATAATTTAGTCTCCCAAATCTTTTAAGTTACCTCACTTTAGTCTCCAGTCATATTTTTTTACCTGAATTTCCCGTTATAACTATGAGTTACTTCACTTTACTCCTCTCTTCCCTTTTCTTCCTCTCTTTCTTTTCTTATTTGATTTTCCTCTCCATTCTTCTCCTTTCTCTCTCTCCCCTCTTCTTATTGGGTTCCCCCAAGTTACTTCACTTTAGAGATTAACTGGGAGAGAAGAGAAAGAGGAGAAGAATAGAGTGTGGAACCCAATAAGAAGAGAAAGAAAGAAGAAAGAACAAAAAGAGAGCTAAAATGAAGTAATTCAAGGGTATAATGGGAAATTCAGACAAAAAATATGATTGGGGACTAAAGGGAAGTAATTTAAAGGATTTAGGAACTAAATTATAAATATGAAGATTTTAGGGACTAAATTATAATTTTTAAAAATGTAAGGGATAGACATGTAAAAACCTTTTTATTATTTTTCTTCATTCTTAATGAATTTTTATTCTAAAATTGTTCTTCTTTACTCTAATAAAATATCCATCCTAAAAAAAATTGGCAATTTAAGCCTCCTCTCCCATAAAATTGTTCCACATTTTATGTAGCATCCACATAAAAAAGGGGATTTATTTTTTCTTAAATGAACTGAAATAAAATAGATTATACATGCCATCAGCAATCACTTCAAAGTACCAAAAAGATTATTCTAATTCATATAGTTATTAATAAAATCTAAATTATAAAAAAGAGGGAAACATATTGTTGTCCTTATTATTATGAATGCATGAGTCACCCAGAGATAGATAGTTCTTTCATTTAAAAAACTTAAAATAAGATAAAAGTTTAGCTAATTATAATTCGACATATTTGCTCCGACAAAAATCTATATATATATATATATATATATATATATATATATATATATATATATATATATATATATATATATATATATATATATATATATATATATATTGAGATACGTAACTTTGCTCACATTTGCAAATGTTATATTCATACTCAAACAGTTGAGTTATATAACATTTGCATATGTTTTGATTTATTCTTATAAGTTACTATCATTTATACATTTACAGAAATAATAAACAAATTAAACTTGAAATTAATGTTAAAGATTTTTATCTACGTGCCAATCAAAAGAAGTCTAGTACAATTTTAAACATATTTAAAAGATATAAGGGGTTTTTACATATCTGTCCCTAAAAATTAGAATTTAGTCCCCCAAATCTTCATATTTATAATTTAGTCTCCAAATCTTTTAAGTTACCACAATTTAGTTTCAGCCATATTTTTTACCCGAATTTCCTATTATACTCCCAAGTTACTTCACTTTAATCCCTTCTTTCATTTTCCTCAACTCTTCATCTTCTTATTGGATTTTTCTCTCCATTTTTCTCCTATCTCTATTCCCTCTTCCTATTGGGTTCTTCTGAGTTACTTAATTTTAGAGATTAAATGAGAGAGAAGAGAGAGAGAGGAGAAGAATAGAGAGATGAACCCAATAAGAAGAGGAAGAGAGGAGGAAGAAGAAAAAGATGATTAAAGTGAAGTAACTCAGGGGTGTAGCAGGGATTTAGGACAAAAAATATGGCTGGGGAACTAAATTGTGGTAACTTAAAAGATTTAGGTACTAAATTATAAATATTAAGATTTGGAGCACTAAATTCTATTTTTTAAATATCTAAGGGAAAGATATGTAAAAACCCCAAGTTATAATTGTAAACTATTATGCTGGAAATTTGTTTGATGGACTGAATAAGGGTAAAATTAAAAAATATATACATCCATTCAAACATTTTATGTTTAAAACAATTATAAAGTATCAACTTATCATTTTTCACAGTGTTTTAAATATTATTATACGTCCATGGAGATTCTTTTCATATAAAAAGTCAGACTCTTTTCATTTACTAATGATTAAAAAAATTACTTTATAAATTAATCATGATTGTAATTATATTCTCTTTAAAATATTGGATAAGAAATTAGATAATTTGCACAAAAAATAGGGAATTGACACATGTAAAAGAAAAAGAGTGTTAAAAATTATTTGTAAATGATCAAATAACTATTTATTGATATTCAATAAAAGATTAACATTTATACGTAGAATAAGTTTTTGTACTCCCTTTCTCTTTGATTTTATCAGTAATTTAATTACTTGAAATCATTTAGAAGTTAAATAAAGTATGCACTACTAACATATAAACATGCATTTCTTATGATATAGAATAAAATATTTGTGTGGATTTTTCACATGAAATATATTATGTTTGAAATTCGATAAACTATATATAAAATAAAAAAATTTAGCTTGCATTGCATTGCATCGGATCTTTTGAATATCGTGTTGTTGGATAATTATCCAACATTGGCTATACGTGAAATAATCATGTATTGTAAATATCATATGGTTGGACCCAATTAAAAGTGATCTAATTAAGTTGGGGTTTAATATATCTAATAGAGTGTGGGCCCTTTATGTGTAGAAACCTAATGGGTAATTTTTGATTTTATGATGGGCTAAATTAGAAATACCAATAGACAGATTTATTTATAAAAAAGCGGTTATGGTCCTAAATCATACGTCACTTTGATTCTTTTCTGTTTCCTATCGACAGAGAGAAACTAAAGAGAAAAGTTAAAAGGGTTCTTTTAGAAAAACGTATAGATCTGGAAGACCGATCGCACGGTTCTACAACGTGATTATTTGTTATGAATTCAGGTACGCTTTCACATATTTTATATATAATTTTTTGATAATTTGACATAAAGATTTATTATGTAATTTTCGTATAGTATCTGTTCCAAGTGAAATTAGAGATGCCTCCTTTATGTAATGATAGCGCTTGAAATACCACTATACCTATAATTACTTTGATAGAAATATAAGATGCGATGAATATTTCAAGTATTTACTAATCAAACAATGGAAACGGCTCCTTACACTTGAATTATTACAAATAAATACAATGATTACCCTTAGCTTCTATATACCAAATCAATTTAATAATGAAAAATTAATTATTACTCATACAAGAATAGGGTTTGATATACTTTAATATCATATATAACCAAATTATGAAATTTTTTTACAAATTCGTAAAATGAGTCGATTACTCTAATTAATGGAGAAGATTGATGTTAAAATAAATAAATAAAAGTTATTATTGAAAACAATCTGTTACAGTTTAAATACTTAACAAGGACATTAAATTGAATAATATTTAAAAGTAAAAAATAATGATAAATTTTACGTACAAGAAAACAATACTTTATTATTTTCGGTGCAAGAGGAAGAGGAAGAGGAATAAACGAGGAAGAAGGGACTAAATTATAAATATGACCGGAGAATAAATTATGATAAGTTAAAAGATTTGTGGACTAAATTATAAATATGAAAATTTAGAGGACTAAATTTTAATTTTTAAAGATGTAAAGAACATATATGTAAAAAATCCAAAAATAAAATGTATGTTGAAATATATACTTAGATCAAATTAGAATAATATTTGTTTATACTACTATCTGGTTACAAAATTTTATTTTAGGAAATACAATACTAATTTGTTCATATAATAGAAGAAATTCCTTCCTAAGTACACATCCCAATTTACAAAAAGGCATCATTAGTAACTAATGGTAACAAAAATAAATCTCAAAAAATCTTAATCAAGTCAGCCTCCCTCCAAAATTTCACTTCAGATTCAAACAAGTATATTCTAAAATTGAATATCCGTTCCGTCCCGTTCCATTCCGTCCCCATCGGCGTGGACTGTTATTTTTTCCGTTTATTTGGAAAATCATTCATACTATTTACTTCAACTGGAAGTAAACAGACGGCACCTCCCAAAGAAACGCGGACGTGTGGGCTCTCTCTCTCTAAAAACTTTTCTAACCCTCTTTCTCTCTCCTCCGCTTTCATTTGATTTCGTCTCTCTTCAACCGCCGGGGACCTCACCCTCACCCGATCTAGGGTTTCTAATCCCAGATCCGGATCTCGGAAACCCTAGATCAAGTCTCGAAACTCCAGATCTGAATCTAGATCATCTCTTCGATCGATCATGGAGGCCATGGAGGAACTAATCCAGCTCTCCCAGTCCATGATGCAGGGGGCCGCCCTCCTCGCTGACGAGGACATCGACGAGTCGTCCCCGTCGCCGTCGTCCAAGCGGAGCAACACGTTTCTCAACGTCGTCGTTCTCGGCAACGTCGTGAGTGTCTCTAGATTGATTGGTTGTTTGATTGCTTTGAATACTGTGCTGATGAACTGGCTGGTGATTGATGCGTAGGGTGCGGGGAAATCCGCTGTGTTGAATAGTTTGATTGGGCATCCCATTCTGGTAAATATGATAAAAAACTATTATTTTTCTTTCTATTAAGTTTGGGAATTTGAATTTAGTTGCGACTTTTTTGAGATTGGTGTGATTTGATGTGCAGCCTACAGGAGAGAACGGCGCGACGCGGGCGCCTATCAGCATTGACTTGCACAGGGATGCGTCGTTGAGCAGCAAAGCCATCATCCTGCAAATTGACAACAAATCGCAGCAGGTTTCAGCGAGTAAGGAGGATACTTTTTTAACTGTTAGTGCTGAAGACTGTTGGTAGATTAGTTCGGTATTGAGAATTGAGGCTTGTTTTGGATTTCGTGCAGGTGCCCTTAGACATTCTCTTCAGGATAGGCTGAGCAAGGGTGGTGCGGGAAGGAGCCGTGCAGACGAGATCTACTTGAAGCTTCGTACGAGTACAGGTCTGTTTACTTTTTCTTGTCTTAATTTTCCAAACACAGATTTGTCACTGTATATTTGAGAAAAAAAAATTGAACTAGTTATGAAGGCATTTATACGGTTAACCATGCCACTTCAGGGATAAAGAGGTCCCATGGTAAGATGTCAATATGAGGATTGTAGGTAGTTACCTTGTAGGAAAGGGAAGAATGGCTAATTTACTTGATGAGGCTTGATGATTGGCCTCCAAATTATAGGTTAAGAGGTAGGATGACATTAAATGTGGTTTCACTGTCTGGGATAGTCATTAGGGATTTGTTTTCAAAATAAAAAACTGATGGATAGTAGTATTAGTTTGAGAAGATTTTCGTGGGTGCAAATAACAACACATATAGAAGGCATACATTAAGGTTTCACCTAAAATGTATCAGTTTTGGGTGTTTCAAGTCAGTTTCCTCGGGGCAACATTGAAAGCATGTGCAAAAAAACAATATGTGCAAAAAATAAACCTTCACTAACCCAGGTTAGAAAATCCCTATGGATCCTCTAGTTCTTCTTTGGATAGTGGAAACAAGAGCGGAATATAGGTAACTGAAGGTGTAATGTTTTCTTAAATTAAAAAAAGGATGGGTTCAACTTTGATTCAAAATCTTATGATGAAAATCAGGAAAAGGTAAGATAGGAAGGAGGGAGATAGGTAGGAAGAGGTCTGACTTTGATCAAGGCTACCGACTCCTTCCTAAGAATCAAGGCTACCGGCTCCTTCCTAAGATTTCCTCTTTCTTTTTTGCATTGTTGTATATTGTCTCTTTGCTACTGCTAATTCATTCTTTCCTCCATATGGTTAGGGCTGAATCACAGGGACCTTGTGTGGGGGACTTGATGAATTTTTGGTTTGGATTTGAATATCCAAATCCAAACCTAATAGATAGGCTCGGGCTTTGGATTCTCCATCTAGCCTATTAAAGTGTGGTTCTCGGTCTCTGTCTCCCCCAGTAAATTTACAGGCGAAATGCTTCATATTTTGAATGGACATGTTTTTTCAAATAAGCCTCTAAAAGGTTTCCAGTTTTTTCATTGACCTCTGATGGCTCCTAAATTTGTAAAAATCCCATGTTAACTTAAATATGTAGTACATGATATAATCTGGATAAAGTATATGGACATCTTCTTATCTATGTCTTGTCCATGGACATTAGCATGGGATTTAATAATATTGCTATTTTTAAAACAATTTTTTTTCACAATATAATCGTGAAAGAGTATATGGTAATCTTCCTTATCCATTTCCAGGGGCATTAACATGAAATGTTATAACATTTGACTATTATTTCCAACATTTCCTAAAATGCTTATTATATTTTAATTTATCAATATACTATAGCCCTTCAAAAACAATTGAAATCATAATTGAAATCTATAAAGGAACTTTCTTTACCAACTTTCTGGGGGACATCGAATGAAAACCTATTCTCAATCCTTGGTCGAAGGCCACAACTTGGCCATAAATTAGATAGATTGGAAAGTTGATCCAGAAATTTATTATACTAAGGATAGTGTGTTTCATGATGAAGCTGCCACTAATGTTATAAGAGAAGTAATTTGATGGGAGTCATTAAGGATAAATGTGCTTATATTGGAATTATTGAAGTTCTAAGGATGCGTACGATGTTTCCGTAATGAGCATCCTAGGGTCTGGATAATCTGGATAGTGGTTAGAGTCTGACATGCAACTTTCCAATTGCATAGGAAGTGAATGATGAGTTGAGAATAAGGGCATATCTACTTACACTTATCCTTATTGTCAATATTTAGGAAGACGGTGCAATATTTTACTTACATAAGACATTAAGCTCTTTGATGAGAGATCAACCCTTTAATCTCCCCTTTTTCTTTCTTGAATTCGTCTCTTTTTTGTTCTTTTTACCTTCTTGTCTGGGAGACACCTAAGTGGTTGGGGATGTTGCCTTGCTAGTGAATGATTGAATGCAAATTCATTACTGTGATGAATGTACAAACAATTTGTATGGTTTAGTGTCTTAGATAAAATGTTAAAGATGGATTTACTACAGTGACTAGTGATTGAGAGGCATAAGAGTTGCTTGAATTGAGCATGAATTGTTAGTGAACTTGCTAAGATGGTAAGTTCATGTACTAAGAGGCATGAAAGAAAACATTATTTATATTGTCTGATACGTGGTGAAACTTAAATGCTGTTCACCAAATCTCTCATAAACTATTTACCATGTGGTACACAATATGCATATGTGCCAGAAACATGTTCGCTTTTGGCGAAAAATGTCTGAAAATTTAACTTTCCATTGGCATAAAGATTCAGCAGTAAGTAAAACTGAAAAATATCCAATAACTGATTTCCAGGGCAAAGAAGGGGAATAACAAGAAGAAAAGGATGGGGGAAGTACCGACTTGAGGGGGTGGGACAAGGAAAGGGCGGGGTAGATTTTATTGTCGCGTAGTGGTTTTTCCCCTTATTTTCGTTCATCAAACACCCCAATGACATCGTATACATATATGGTGCAAAACGAGGTTTGTGTCTTCATTGAGCTGAAATATTGCTCTGGGTTTTGACGTTTTTGATTAGAACCAAATTAGAAATCTTTATTTACAGGAAATTGGTTTTGGCCTTACTCTTTTGCCTTCCTTTTGAACTTTATGCTCCTTTAAAAATTATAAACTCAATGATGTAGAAGGGGGTGAGGTGCTGGTGGCGGACATTATAGTTGGCTCTTATGTTGATGCATTTTGATGTTCCGAAACAGATGAGTGACTACAAAAGGTGGGAGAATTACTACTTCAGAGAACTGGGGGTTGAAGACATCAAGTAAACTGTTTATACTATTTAGTGTGTTTTTGGCCCTGAGATATTTGGAGAGGTGGGAGGTTTCTTTTTCCGTGCTTCTTTGGTTAGAACTGAGGATGACGATTTCTTTTTAAGTGGATGCAGGGGTTGCAAAAAATTCTGCTAATTCTAAAATCAATCTTTCGAAGAGATGGGATCTATTGTACACTTCAAATGAGATTTGTCCTACTAGTCTTGAGATCTGAGCCTTTTAGTTATATGTAAAAAGTGGATGGGGTTACATGGAGACATTCCAGTTAATCTTTAACTTAAAAACACTTTCTGTCTGTAAGTTTTCCAAATTTATCCTTGTGCTAGCGGATAATTATAACAGTTTATAATAAATTCATCTTTGCACAGTTCACTTATTCTTGTCCATATATAAGCCTCTTTTCCATATAGTCTCCCTCTTATAGTTATTTTACACACAGTAATTTATCGTGTTTTGTGTGTCATTCTAAAATTTCTCTGTCGATAAGTTATGATATTCTTGAATTTCTATTATATTACATGACATCTTTTGCCTTTGCTATATTCAAAATGTATGATGGTTTGTGATCAAAATCTTCATAGTGATCTAAGATATTTAGTTGTTATGCAGAAAGTGTTCATGCTAAGATTCCTTTCCTTTTCCTTTTCTTTTCCTTTTTTTGTTTTCTTTCTTGCAATTGGCTTAGTTTGTAGGTTTCTTTTATCAGTAGTATTATGGAGCGACACTTCTATTCCCCACTTGGTTTTATTTGAAGTCATATGGTTTGATCTTTGTCTAATATACTTTTCTTTTCTCCAGCTCCTCCCTTGAAACTAATTGATCTACCAGGTTTGGATCAGAGGGCTATGGATGAGTCACTGGTAAGTAGCTGCTACCCTTTTTTAATTAAATGTTTGGTGCATGTTATGAATTACTTTTTCCTTCCAAGGTAGTACGCTAAACAGTACATGACTCCTGGTTCCTGAGCAGAATCATGAGCCATTTGTGGACAAACTGCATAAGATTAACATTGTTTTTCCACTCAATGTTTTTTCTGTTGTGGATCTCTTTAATCGTAGGACCCCTAGATTAAATTCTCATTCTTGATTTTGATTGTCTGTACTGGGAAATGGGTGTTAATTTCCTATGCTTCTCTTTTTTTGTTTTGTAAATTGATGGGTGTAACATCTGTACCCAGGTTAGTGACTATGCTGCACATAGTGATGCAATATTGCTAGTCATAGTGCCAGCAGCCCAGGCACCAGAAATTTCTTCCTCTCGAGCTCTCCGTCTTGTCAAGGAATATGATTCTGATGGTTTGTATTATCTCTTATAAATTGTTTTTTAATTGTAATGTAAAGTTAAAAACAATCTTTATGTAGAGTCTGAATAGCTGACAATTTTTTTTGTTGCCACGATCATATGACTACCTTATGTTCTTTAGTTCGTTAATTAATTTTTTTTAACTGTTTTGACACAGGGACAAGAACTATTGGTGTCATTAGCAAAATTGATCAAGCAGCTGGAGACCAGAAGATTCTTGCTGCTGTTCAGGCTCTTCTGTTGAATCAGGGGCCAACAAAAGCTTCAGATATTCCTTGGGTGGCTCTGATAGGACAGTCTGTTTCCATTGCTTCAGCACAAGCTGGATCAGTGGGTGAGAATTCGCTGGAAACTGCTTGGAAAGCTGAGAGCGAAAGTCTTAGGTCTATACTGACTGGAGCTCCACAGAGTAAGCTTGGCAGAGTAGCTTTGGTGGATACCCTTGCCAAGCAAATACGCAAGCGAATGAAAGTCAGGCTTCCCAACCTTCTCTCTGGGTAAAATAGTATTGAGAATTCTACTTGCACAATTTTCAGACAATATTATGTTATTTAGTAAAGAAGGATTATAATTTGTTGATTCGTGCGTCTCATAAATAGGTAAGCTATTAGGTTCTAACCTGATTGACCGTAGCCATAATGTGGCATTTTTCTTCTATTGAATTGAATATGCAACTTAAATTAGTAGGCTTTAGATAGCAGAACTGTTTGTTAGATGGCTGGTAAGTTCTTTATTAGGTATATTTTTATTCTTGCTTCTTATTTAGTTCTTAGAACTAGCTAGGACGTGCTATTATGTATTGCTTTTGGAAGCTCTATGATGAAATTATATCAATAATTAATCATTTTTTATTTGTTGTAGTTGGTAGTTCTGTTGTTAATATATGGTTAAATAATTTAGTATTCTTTAGGTACCTGCAAAACTGTTAACGGTAATGAACTTGATCATCTCTCTGCCGCGCTCCTTCCTTTTGTTTATAAATGGCACTTGTTCTGTCAAATCTTTGCAGGTTGCAGGGTAAGTCTCAGGTTGTAGGAGATGAATTAGCAAGACTTGGTGAACAAATGGTACACAGTGCAGAAGGAACTAGGGCTATTGCTTTGGAACTTTGCAGAGAATTTGAGGATAAGTTCCTTGAGCATATTGCCACTGGTGAGGTCAGTATTGTCTCTACTTCTCTGATTTTTTTCTGGTCTGTGGTTGCCACATTCAACTCATATTCAGTTGAAGCTGGTTTGAGAATGATTTTTTTTTCTTTTTTTAATGCATGCTTGTGTTTTTATAAATTTCTAATGTAAGCATATGTACAGTTGCATATGTTTTCCATTGCCTTAATTATTGCAACGTAATGTTTCTAATATTTTCAGTGCTTTCATTATCATGCAAGTTTTGCATTAGGGATACTGAGGAAGGTGAAAGAATTGCATTTGATGCATCTGCTTCTTTTTGTAACTTGGCTTTAATAACAATATGGAGATTTTGGGGCTAAACAAAGGGTCGAGGCCAAGTTTAATGAGGTTTGGATAGTAGAGAATAGGTTCATAATAGGCTCGCATGGCAATTATATAATTTCAAATACTTTGCTCTTTAAACTTGGCCTTTTGAAAGTCGAGGCCAAGTTTAAAGAGGCTTTAGAAAGTAGAGAATAGGCTCTCATGGCAATTATGTAATTCAAATACTTAACTTTTCGTAAATTCACATTCCAGCCCAGTTCTAGACATCATGGGGAACATTCTTAAGTGTTATATACCTTTTTAGCCCACAAATCACAAGCTTAAAGCTTTGGGTAGAGTGTTGTTTGATATGGTATTGGAGGACTGGGTTACAAAAAATTCAGGGTTCAAACCTCAATGTGCAGTTAAATTTTTTTACCCTCACGTGTCATGCCTTTCGGATGAGTAGATGAGTTTTATCTTTGCTTTATGTACATTGTTAGCCCACATGTGTCCTGGCTTTCTGATGAACGTTATCTTTCTTGAAGGCCCTTCCATGTTATAGAGGAGTATTATCTTTGCTTTATGTATATTGTTAGCCCACAACACGTAATCTTAAGTTTGAACACTAAGCATTTATCAAAGTGATGTGAGCCCGGCTTGGGTTTTCCATCGAGACATTTGTTGGGAGAGTTGGAAATTTGGAATTCTTATGTATTTAAGAGGTAGAGTTGGAATAAGGGTAGATGAAGGAGATGTACATTTGTAATTTTGGCAGTGTGACAGAGAGCATGACATAAGATGGTAAGAAAATGGAGAACGAAGGAAAGTAATTGAGACGTACTATGCATTCTTAAAAACATCCATTTCTTTTGGCATCCTCATACGGCGGTCTTTCAGCTCCCACTTCCTATATAGGCAGCTCCTGAAAAATCAGTATGGTTGTTTGTTTGAACCTTTGTTTTTTAGATGTTCTAAGAGTCGTTAGCATATGCCAGTCCCACATAGAAAAGACATAAGCCCATGTTATATAGTTTCAGGGTAAATTGCCCCTTCTCTTGTGTTGATATTAAACTGGTCAAGGAAGCTTGCTTTATAATCTGTAGTGGGTGCAACACACAACAGTTTCTTGTGTGATGGACACGATCAAGGTTGTGGTTTTGTTGGCCAATATCCTAATCTACTTCTGGCCCTTTAACCCCAAGCCACATAGAAAAGACATAGGTTGTGGTTTTGTTTGCACCATTTATATCGATTTGTGGTGCGTTCCTGTTCTAGCTCACCAAAACATGCCATTCTTGAATATAAGAATAGAACAAATAACTAATTGATTCAATTAACTTTTAAAAAAAATGTATTTAGGGTTAGTAGTTACCATCTTATTAAAAGATATATTTGCAGTTTTCAAGACCTACACCATGGAAAGAAATGTATGCCTTTTCTTTGTTCTCGTGTGCATCAATATTGAATGCTACCTGAATATTTTTTGCATGACATATTGCTCGAAATATAGGTTGAGAAAGCATAATATTTTGCATAAACATAAATTTCGGTTGGCATCATGAAATATATGTTCCTTTATAGGTAGATTAGCAGAGTTAGTTGATGCTATGATTAGACGGAGGGTTAATATTTTGTACGTGCAGGAGACTAAGTGGGTATGTGAGAAAGCTAAAGTCATAGAGTTTTGGGGTTATAAACTTTGGTATACGGTTAGAGATAGAAATCGTAATGGGGTAGGTGTGATCATAGATAAACAATTACTTGGGGATGTAGTGGATGTTAGGAGGAAGGGTGATAGAATTTTATTATTTAAACTTATTTTAAATAGAGAGATTTTTAATGTCATTAGCGCTTATGTACCACAAGTAGGACTCGATGAATCCAGTAAACATCAATTTTGGGAGGATGTAGATGAGATAGTATAAGAAATACCCGTTAGAGAAAAATTATTTATTGGTGGTGATCTCAATGGGCATGTAGGAACTAGTCGTAATGTGTTTGATAGTGTATATGGAGGATTTTGTTTTGGAGAAAAAAATGAAGCAGGTAACTCAATTCTAGATTTTGCTTTATCTTATGATTTAATTTTAGCGAATACTTGGTTTAAAAATAGAGTTTCTCATTTAGTTACTTTTAAAAGTGGATCGAATGCAGGCCAAATAGATTTCTTTTTAAGTAGGAGGGTAGATAGAGCTAGTTGTGTCGATTGTAAGGTAGTGCCAGGTGAGAGTGTAGTTATCTAATATAGACTCTTAGTTTTAGATATTCAGATTAGACAGAAATTTAGAAAAATTAAGTGTAAATTAAATCCTAAGATTAAGTGGTGACGATTAGAAGGTAATCAAATTTTTTTTTTAGATAGAGTAGTACAAGAAGAAGATTGGAGGGATCATGATGATGCTAATGTAACATGGAATAAAATGGCTAGCTGCATTAAAAGGATAGTTAAAGATATATTCGGTGAGTCGATGGGCGGTACTCCACCATGTCAGGATATATCATGGTGGAATGAAGAGGTAAAAAATGCTATTAAGATTAAGCGGGACCTTTATAGAGATTTGAAGAATTATAATAATAATAATGAAATAAGTTTTGAGAAGTATAAACTAGTAAAGAAAGAGGCTAAGAAAGTTGTTCGGGATGCAAAAACTAAATTATATAAATAAGTGTACGAGAAGTTAGATAATAAAGAGGCAGAAAAGGATATATATAGAATTGCTCGAATAAAAGAGAAAGTCTAAAGACTTATGTACTGTAAAGTGTATTAAAGATAAGGATCAGACAGTTCTAATTCGAGACGGAGAGATTAAAGAAAGATGAAAAAATTATTTTGATAGATTATATAATGGTAGATTTGCTCAAGATTTGGGAGATCTTATTATTCAATGTGAGGATATGAATCATAGTTTTATGCGCAGAATCAAAGAGTCTGAAGTAAAAGAGGTTTTGAAGAGGATGAAATCAAGAAAAACTGTTGGTCCAGATGTGAGTCGTATAGAAGTATGGAGATACTTAGGAGGGATTGGTGTGAGGTGGCTAGCAGATCTTTTTAATAAGATTTGGCAAACTAAGAAAATGCCAAATGAATGGAGGAAGAGTACCCTAGTATCTCTGTATAAGAATAAGGGCGACATTCAGAGTTGTTTTAACTATCGGGGAATAAAACTCATGTGTCACACTATGAAGCTTTGAGAAAGGGTAATTGAACATAGATTGCGACAAACTGTTAAAATATTGGAGAACCAGTTTGGATTAATGCCAAGCTATTCATTTACTTCGTCATTTTATAGAGCGATTCCGAGAGAGAGAGATTTGCATATGATATTTATTGATTTAGAGAAAACTTATGATAAAGTTCTATGAGAGATACTTTGGTGGACACTGACGAAGAAAAGAGTTTCCATCAAATATATCGACATAATTAAGGACATGCATGATGGAGTAGTGGCCAATGTCAGAACATGTTGTGGTTTAATAAGTGATTTTTCTATCACAATTGGATTGCATCAAGGATCTGTATTGAGTCCATACTTATTTGCTATAGTGATGGATGAGCTTACTAAAACTATTCAGGATGAGATATCTTGGTGTATGCTATTTGCTGATGATATTGTCTTAGTTGATGAGATAAGAGCATGAGTAAATGTGAAGTTAGAGTTCTGGAGGAATACATTAGAATCTAGAGGTTTTAGATTGAGTCGATCTAAAACAGAATATATAGAGTGTAAATTTAATAAACGACGGACCATAAAGTATAATGCTGTAAAACTGGATAGGCAAGAGATACAAATGAGCAGTCAGTTTAGATATTTGGGTTCTATTATTTAGAATGATGGAGAGATCGATAATGATGTTAACCATAGGATACAAGCTGGCTGGTTGAAATGGAGGAGGGCAACGGGAGTTTTATGCGACTGTAACATTCCGTTAAGATTGAAAAGAAAATTTTATAGCACTGCTATTAGGCCAACTTTATTATATGGTATGGAATGTTGGGCTATAAAGAAACGTCATTCACAGAAAATAAGTGTAGCAGAGATGCGCATGGTCCGTTGGATGTGCGGCAACACTAGGAGAGATAAAGTAAAAAATGAAGATATTCGTGTTAAACTAGGTATAGCTCCCATTGATGAGAAGATGCGAGAAAATTGCTTACGATGGTTTGGTCATGTGCAACGTAGGCCTACAAGTGCACCGGTTCGAAAATGAGAGTTTATCAATATATGACAAGTTAAAAGAACGAAGGGAAAACCGAAGAAAATATGGATGGAGGTAATACGCAAAGATATGGAGTCTAGAGGTTTAAATAAAGAGATATTACTTGATAGAAATGAATGGAGAAGGAATATCAAAGTGATCGATTCGGCGTGATTCTTTTTTTGGTTCATGTAGCCTACCCCAAATACTTGGGATAAAAGGCTTAGTTGTTGTTGTTGTTGTTGTTGTATATTGCTCGAAATAGTGTACCGTGTACCTCAACCCACACACACACTATTAACATACCATGAATTTGTAACACCTGGCCAATACATTCTTTTCTATTTGGAGTTTGAGTTTGTGGGCCATTGATCCTTTTGCTCTGCAGGTGGAATGGTATCGTGAAATGATTGCATTAACTATTGTTGCATTGTTGCTCCTTTATTGATGTCTTTGGTAGGTTAGTAGGTATTATCGTATGGCAGTCACTTGATGATCTAGTCAAGCTACTATGTAAAAATTGATGGGGCCATGCTATATTTAGGCACTTCTTGGGAACAGGGATATTTCTTGAGCTACCAACAAACACTGGTGAGCATGGTTTCTCACCATAAATGATGTTGAGCATCCACCATTTTGTTGGAGCCTCTTTAAAAATCCTCCTAGCCGAACAATGGACATTGCTGATTTCTCCTTTTGTTTCTTGGATTTATTTTAAAATTTTCCCCATAGACGCGGTCTTTCAAAGGTGTTGGCCTTCACAGTGGAGGCAATGACAGTTCTTTTCCATGATTGGCAAAGTGCTAAGCATGCAGTTTTTCTTGTTGGATGTGCTGCTGGTAGTCCCTTGTTTCTCAAGTTTATCTCTACCTGCTCGAACTGACTGTATAGTTGCCACGGAAGGTTTTAGAAGTTTGTTTGTTCGGGATCATATTATGCTTCTGTTTTTCTACCATCATGGAGTTTTGGTTGTTTCATACTGCTTTTCTGCCAGCAGGGCTTGGTAAATATATTAGCTTCAGGAGCTTCCTTAGTGTCCGTAGTCATGTGTGCATTGGTTACTTGCAGTATACCTTTATCTTCCGACATGTTAAAGGGATTTAAGATTTAGGACTTAGAAGTCCTTTTTCTTGAAGAAAATCAAATCCTCGTTCTTGGGTAATCTCTTAGTATCAATACTAGAAGTAGTAGTAGTTGTTTTTTGTTGTGGTGGTAGTAGTAGTAATAATAATAATAATAATAACCTGACCCAGTACATATCAGTTTTATCTCTGATTTCGTCATCTGATCTCTACTAAAGGAAATGAACTTCACATAACATTATGCTAGGTGGTTTAGTAGTAGTACTAGTAATAACCTGATGCAGTACATATCAGTTTTTTTATCTCTGATTTTGTCATCTGACCTCTACTAAAAGTAAAGAACTTCACATTACATTATGCTAGTTGGTTTCGTTGATGTTGTTAATGACGAAATCTGCGATGTAGTTGTGATGCCTGGTGTTAGGCTGCATGCTTTTCTCGTCCTATTGCTCAAGGAAGCATGTGCATTAGCAAAGAACTCATCCAAACAGCTTAATCTTGCTTTGTCAAAATTGTGCTGATTTAGTTTAGAAATTAGCCAACTATTGCACCTACATTTATTGGCTCATGATGTTTATTTTTATACTTCTCTATTTTTTTTATTAGCAGCTTATCTTAAGTAAATTTTTTGAGCACCATCAATTGTGTATTGCTTTCTATTTGCAGGGTGGAGGATGGAAAGTCGTGGCAAGTTTTGAAGGAAATTTTCCAAACAGAATCAAACAGCTTCCTCTTGACAGACACTTTGATATAAATAATGTGAAAAAGGTATATATTCTTATCTTTATCTCTGTCATATGTCTTTAGTTGGTTTTCTTTACTAGTAGACTCTTATATTTCCCAGATATTTTATTTTTTGTTCAGATTGTACTCGAAGCTGATGGTTATCAACCATACTTGATATCTCCTGAAAAGGGTTTAAGATCTTTAATAAAAGGGGTGCTGGAACTTGCAAAAGAACCTTCACGTCTTTGTGTAGATGAGGTAATTTCACCATCCACATGTGACCATTTGTTATTTTCCTTCTTTGTTTGGTCAAATCATGGTTCAAACAATTGGCAGCAACTGAATACGTACTGGATGTTTCAGTTCAGATTTTGATCTATCTTAACAGCAACTATTTATGAGAATTGGCCAGTAGCTCTCAAATATTTTTTTCACGGAAGATAATTATCAGATTTTGATCCAAAAGGAGGAATAAAACCTGTCCGACATGTGCTCGACAAGATGGCTTCATGCAGAAGCATTTGTGCCACAGACTGAAGGAGATTAGTATTAACTAGCTTATTAAATATAATGCGGATAGCAATAAAATCATATCTGATAAATGGAAATCAATAGCCATTAAATTTGCAAAATTATATTAAAATTTATAAAACCTTAAAGTCCACGTTTAAGTAGTCGGTAGGCAGTTGTAGTGAAAAATTAAAGGACTAGGCAAAGTTGGTGTATTTAGGAGAGGAAAGAATTGGTTAAGGATTGAACTTTTTGTCCATAGTTACCTTTGCGGGCATTATAGCAGCCGTATGGGATTTCGATGGACGGTCTTCCCCGATCGCTTGCAGTCGCTGCTACCTTGCTTTGCCTCAGTCATGTCCAATGTTCTAAAAAAGGTATGCGTGCGGTCCAGGACCGCATAATGCATAATCGGATTACGCGCCGATTATGCGGATTTGGTGTAATTATGCGGAATAATAATATTTTAATATATATTAATATAATAATTATAAAAAATATATATATTAAGTGTTATAAAACTCTAAACAATTATAAATAATAACCGTAAGCATGTAAAATGAATATAACTTGGCTCTACATAAGAAATTATGTAGTATGAAGAACTCTGCAGATTTTATTAAAAACAAAAGAGGAGTTTAAACTCCACAAATAAGTCCTTAATTTGTAAAATGAACTCTGCAGCTACCAGTAAAAATAATAACAAAATAGTAACAGAAAACTCTACAAATAGTAACAAAAAATAGTAACAAAAAAACTCTACAAATCAAATAGTAACAAAAAAAATCTTTAGCAACCAGTACTTAATCATTTTATGTTCTTTATCAGAACTCTGCGGCAAGCCAGCAACCAGTAAAAATACTAACAAAGAAAATCTACAAGTAACTCCTAATTTTCTAGTAACCAGTAAAACATAACACTTCACCTATAGACAAAACTCTGCAGCAACCTGCAACCGGTCCTAATTTTCCAAATAAAATCCTAGCCCTAAATTTTTCGAATATTTTCTTTCACCAAAGAATTCAACTCTAAAATCAACTCATTTTACTCAAAAAAATTATTAAAAATGTTCAAGAGGAATAATACCCAAAAAAAACAAAATCAAAACCCTAAAATAATCCAAAATCGTAACTGAGAAAAAAAGGAAAAAATTACCTACGCTGTCGTTGCCGCCGAAGAGCTCGCCTTGAGGACCGCAGCCGTCGGAGGAGTTGCCGTCGGGTCACCGGTGAGATCCGAGGGGGGAAGGGGTGATCGGAAAATTAAGGTTTTTTTCCGCTGGATTCGGGACTCGGGAGTTCGGGAGTTTCGATTAAAAAAAAAGAAAATAATCAACGAGTGTTCAAGAGGAATAATCTAAAAAAAAAAAAAATCAAAACCCTAAAGAAATATAAAATCCTCTTAACTGAAAAAAAAAGAAAAATTACCTTCGCTGTTGCTGCCGTCGGAGAGCTCGCCTTGACGCCGGAGAAGATGTCGTCGGGTTGCCGGTGAGATTGGAGGGGGGAAGGGGCGATCAGAGATTTAGGGTTTTTTTTTTTCCCACTGGGCTCGGGAATGATTCGAGAGAATTCGGGAACCATCGATTTGAGGAAGGAAAATAAGTAATGGGTTGCGGGTACGGGTTGGGCGAATTTTTAACGTTCGAAACCCGATAACCCGTTTGTCCGCATTATTGGGCGCATTCTTCTTTTTCTCTGTGTTTTTGGGGTGCAAACGCCTATGTCATGTCATTGTTGCAAGAAGAAGGGAAGGGCTTCAGTTGCATGAAATGGGCTTGAACCTCAACCATTTTGCATAAGAGAGAGCGTAGAGCCCTGTTACGAAACCTCCTTTTTTGTTGCAGCAGCTGCAATGAGTGTTTGTAGAGGGCCCTTGGAGGTCCTCAACTGTCGCAAGGATGCTGGAGATGGCAAAGTTGGACAGCCAACTGCCTATGTGCCTATTTTTTTATTTTTATTTTTAAAGTTGGTGCCTAAATTGGGTGCATATAGCAAATTGGTACAGGTGACTGCCCAGGCTGCCTTTTACAGTAATGTCCAGCTGTCTTTAAACATTGTCTAAAGTGTTCTAAAATTTATAAAATAAATGTTAATATAAATTAGAAGAAGGATCCTAATGATTGGGATGAAGATCAAGAAATAAGAAAAACCTGTTAGGAACTTAAAAGTAAGATGTATAACCTTTTTTAGTTTAGATTTCTATTAATAAGTGGAAGAGTTTTTATCTGGAGTTCAGAAATTAATGCTTCATCAGCTGTCAACTATCACATCGAATAAAATTTCACTAATTTTTAATCGGAATATTAATAATTATGGGAAAGATCATCTCTAGATTGCAGAATTTTTTGATTCTATGAGCCAATATCTGACATTGCTAATTGTTTATAAATCAGTTCTAATGAACAGTATGATTACATGCTGTGGAGCAATGATGTCAATTTACCATGCCACAGTAAATTAATAATCTATTAGCCAAAAGGCAAAAAATGCAGAAGGTTTTGCCCAGTAGTTTCTGTAATCCCACTAATACAAATAGCTGAATATAGAGATTTCTGTGGACCAAAACTCTGAGTCGCCTTGGACATTTCCAAGTGGGTGATATTCTCGGGCATCACTTAGTAGGAATTCGTACATGTCCCACGGTAGCAACAAATGTGACAAAGATGCATGTTTTTTGTTTGCTAATGTGGGCCACCTGATGTACAGTGGTCAGAATTGTTAGAATTTCATGGGACTCAATCCAGGAGGTAGTTTCATTATGGAATTAGGAATAATTTCTTTTCAATCTGAAATGCAGACGGAAAAAGATTAGCCATAGTTGATGAACATTTAGTAGAGGGATGTATAATATTTATATGTACTTTTAGAATTATCCTTTGCGAATAAAATCAATATTTCAATAGTGTCAGAGTTTTATTATCAAAACTACAGGTATAAAATCTGAGCCATCATAGCTTACCTAGATTAATACTGCTATCCTAATCTCAGTTCTTCTAACTATATACTTTGAATAACTATACAATTTGCTACTTCAAAGAATGTTTTATTAAATTATTTCTCGTCAATTTAAAGTGCCTATCTCCAGTTTTTGGTTATGCTGTATCAACATTTCCCAAAAAAATTAGTAAGGAGCGGATGACTGATGGAGATCAGATTTGATTTGGAAATATATTTGATTAGATTTGGATCTTGTTAGTATTTTAGAATATTTGATTGGATTCTTATTTTAATTAGAATTCTGATTTTATTAGGTTTTTGGATTCTGTTAGGATTTTAGATTATGTCAGTAGTACTCTTTACAGTAGCATGGATTTCAATAGGAACATGAATCTCAGTTGATGCATGTGTATTAGACTCTTGTGCCTCATTAATAATGTCATCATTAACCATAAAATGAATAGTAGTGTCGGCAATAAGAATAAACATATTTGATTCTAATTGTGATTCAACTACTGTACTTTCCTTAGAAACATAAACCTCAATAACTCTTGAATCATCAACGTGATTAGTAGGCATAATATCTATGGGTTCACTCTTGAGTGGACATTCATAGTCATAATGCCAAGATATGTGATACTTAGAACATTTGATCATGGTACATTGAAAATCAGAGTGTCCATATTTGTCGCATTTAGGACACTGTGTTTTAACTTTTAGAGTGAATCTATTTTCCAATTTATCTAAAAGACAAGTCCTATAATACGTAGGAAGATACTCCTCAATAAGAATATTTTTCATCTCTTCCCACGAGTTTATATGATTCTTATAAATTGATGGAGATCAAATTTGATTTGGGAATAGATTTGAATCTTGTTAGGATTTTAGAATATTTGATTGATTAACATTGCATGATCCATTTTAGATTATAAATATGTTACACTTTACAATACGATCTAGTCGTCATCTAGAGTCAAAGAGGCCTAATTATATATATGATTTGCGTACTGCTAGAGAAATAATAGATGAAAAGTTTTGATATAAAGATCCTGTATTCGATGAAAATTGCTTCTACTACCTATGGCCTGGATATTTTAAGGGATCCATATTCGACTAGTTCCATTACATGTGTCTTATCAGATCTACCGTGGTTTGACACAAGTTCACTAAAAAAGTCAGTTCCTCGTCCACCACTTTTGTTCATATGTGATGCACATGTTATGGTTTCTCGATCACCACCATGGCCTAATTGGGATACTTCGTGAATGCCAATCAGTTCAATCCGGACATGTTTATCATTACTTATTTTCGTATTTATTGGGGATGAATGTTTTGAACTCAGGGAGAATTGATGGAGATCGGATTTGATTTGGGAATATATTTGATTAGATTTGGATCTTGTTAGGATTTTAGAATATTTGATTGGATTATGATTTTAATTAGAATTCTGATTTTATTAAGATTTTGGATTCTATTAGGATTTTGTTTGTTAGGGTTTTCCTATATATATGGAATTTGTATGAAGTATTAAAAAATGATGAATAATATTTGAAAATTTTGAGAAATTTCTAGCGTGGATTTCGCTGAGTAAAATCTTTTCTCGTGGAGAGGGGGCGTGGATTCGCCTGGGTGGATTCCCAAACCCTATAAGTTCTTCCTGTTTTTTCCCAATTTCTCCAAAAAAACCATAGTTCTCAAACCCTAATCCTAATTTCGCTTCTGTCCTGCGTCATTGACTGGCTAACATATGTAATGCATAAATTCATGAAGAACAATTACAATTCATATTAAGTATATTGTGTTGAATCCAGGTTATGTAAACAATCATTTCACAATTTATGCTCTAAAACAACATTTTAATATGTAAGGAGATGATAACGGTCTAACATATGTAATGCATAAATTCATGAAAGATAATTACCATTCATAGTAAGTATATTGTGTTGAATCCAGGTTATGTAAACAATCATTTCACGGTTTGTGCTCTAAAACAACATTTTAATATATAAGGAGATGATAACAGTCTAACATATGTAATGCATAAATTCATGAAGGACAATTACAATTCATAGTAGGTATATTGTGTTGAATCCAGGTTATGTAAACAATCATTTCACAGGTTATGTAAAAAAAATAGTAAGAAGATGATAACAGTCTAACATGTGTAATGCATAAATTCATGAAGGACAATTACAATTCATAGTAAGTATATTGTGTTGAATCCAGGTTATGTAAACAATCATTTCACAGTTTATTCTCTAAAACAACATTTTAATATGAAATCCATGTACTAGAGGTCACTCATGGTGAAGGTTGCCTCCGATGCTCCTCATATCTGCATTTATTTTTTTAAAAACTCTTTATAAGAGTAATATATACTGGCTTCGCCTGATTTTCGTACAAAGTTGAGCAATATTTAGCATAATACTTAGAAGTTTCTAAGGATTAGTCACAATTTTAACAATTATATCACTACACCAATAGTAACTACATTAGTTTTATTGATTTCCCATTGATATAACATCATAACTTTTAGTAGGATTTTTTGAGCAAGTTATATACAGCATATAATCATTTGGTTCTATTAAATGATTGATGTCTGTTTCACATTGTCATTTATCCACACATAAGTTCAAATAATTAGTTTATAGATAGCACAATACAGTTTGACGCATTCCCCTCAGCTAAAATCTATCCTCAAAATTAACATCATTCATCATAGTTTAATAGACAGTAGCACACAGCAGAGCCTTATCTTCTATATTTCTAGTGATTATTTCCAAACTAGTGCTAAGATTTGTAAATCTGACCATGTGTTTATGTCAATAAAAGATTGTTTCAACTATGGTCCTATTGTTTTTACCTTCCAATATTCCCCAAATGCTAAATTCCTAGATATCACATACAAAATTTTGACTGGACTCCTCTCCCCATCACCTTCCATAATATACATCTCATGATCATCCCATGACACCTTAGGGTTATAACATACTCTCTTATATCGCCGCATCATGCCTCAAGGTTGAGGTAGCCAAACCGAACCTTAAGAGTGCAACCGGTCATATTCTATCTTAAAAAGAATCCAATCATATCCTGCTCGTGAACAAAACATAAATATTCAATCAAACATGTTTACACAAAACCTGTGTATAATTCACAGCACACTTCCATGTAATATAAATTTTGCCTCCGTTATACCATCACTCTTGTATTATGAAATTTTTTATCCCTTAGAATTACATTACAGTTTCGTTTGCGAGGATTTATAACAGCTGTCATCTATTATAAAAAAAGATGTACGAGGGAACAGATGTATATATGTGCATCCGTACCACACACTTCAAGCTCCAGAATAGGATGCAGTATCTATGTTCTTTCTGGGTTCAGGGTTTACCTGATTATACCATGTCTAAGTCAGTTTGTTCTTAGGGCTGGGGATTCCTCTCGTTACTATATCTTATGGTCTCTCTATCTTCACCTTACTCCAGCATCATTTGTTCATGATGCCTTGGTTCTTTTTCTCATTATTACTGCTATTAATGAAAAGTTATATGATTAATCATGTTTTTTTTTTTTTTTTCTATATTTGCTAAATCTTCATATGTATTGATTTCCTCTGGAAATTGAGCCTGTTATGCTGCTTGTTTTGAACTGTTCATGATATCTGCTGTTCTCCCCCTAATATTCACCATGCATTGTCCGAGTATTTGAGTTCAGACAAGAAAGATGCCCATTTCTGTTTTGAATAATATTAAATAATTCGTATTTAGCTCTGTAAGTAGTAGGGAATATAAAAACATTTTGTAGAACGTAACAGCAATTTCTGGATAATCTAAGGTCATTTGCTTAACTGATCTAACAAAATTGCTTCATGGTGTTTATTATATTTGTATTGATCTCTTCAAACAGGTGCATCGTGTTCTTCTTGATATAGTTAATGCCGCAGCAAATGCTACTCCTGGGTTGGGGAGATATCCACCTTTCAAGCGTGAGGTAATTTGCTTTCTGTGGTCATTTTATTTAAATAAATAACCTGATGTTTCTATGGTATCTTTCTCATGATGAATATTGTGATATCTAATAGTTGAAATTCTTGCAAGGTTATTGCCATTGCATCTACTGCGTTAGAAAGTTTTAAAAGTGAGGCAAAAAAGATGGTTGTTGCTTTAGTTGATATGGAGCGTGCTTTTGTTCCACCTCAGCACTTCATCCGCTTAGTACAAAGGAGGTTAGTTTGATTTCGCTTGATCACCTGAATATTTTATTTAACGTTTAGCTGGAAGATTGTATTCCTTAGCAATTTGTTGTTGCCATGTCCTTTTGTAGTAATTAGATTACAGTTTGTTGCTTAAAATATACATGACATGTCTCTTGCACTGCAGGGTTATATTTGCTGCTGCTAAATTACCACTTTCTAATGGAAATTCAAGATTATTTTTTTTCTCAATTCCAGTGGCTAACAGATTATTTGGTGTTACTAATGTTTCTTTTTAGTTCGTTTGATCCCCCCCCCCCCGTGATGATGGTAACAATTATTTGACACTGTTATCAATCACGCAGAGGGAGATATTACCCTCATCTCTCAGGATTCGCGGAGAATATTGCCCTTCTGTCATTGTGTCCTTGTGCTTGAGTAGTGTGGAAGTACCAACATTTTTTCTTAACAGAATACAATACATCCTTGATGTCTCAATTTTTTTGGGATAGTATGCTATGAAAACATAACGTCTGACATGGCCAAAATATAATAAAATAAAATCACTATCAAAAGTATTGGGCATTTTATTGGGAGGATCTTAACTAGCTGGAGATCTGCTATCTAATATGTGATTGTTATAGAGGCAGAGAGGAGTGTTTTTAGCACCTTTCCTCTTAAAACAGTACAGTTTTTAGCTCTCAAAATTTTTAAGGCAGCTTATCAGTGAAAGAATCATATTCAACCAAGATCTTTTTTGTGGCAAATTCTCTTTGACATGTGATGTTTAATGGGACAGCGATAGTTTAGTTTGGCATCTTCTACCAGTGAAAGGCATTACTCACATGTCACTGGTATTCGGGCGCGACTCCATAATATTCTTTTGTTTGATGAAATAAGAAAGACTCGTAACAAAATAGTTCTACCTTTTCTTCCCCAATAGAACACAACTTTGTTTAGCTTAACAAAGTTTAATTAATTGGAAATTTTAATACTTCTGAAGTTAGCAAAGCTGAGTATTGAATGTTGCAGGATATATTGATAAAGAAGGTAGGTTATATTGTAAATGGAGCATTCACTTCGTTTAGATGGTAGATTGGTTTTGGCTTATGATTAAAATTTGATATGATGTCCATCTCAGAAGTTCAGTATTCAACCGACGTTGGTATAATTTCTGCCAACACTTAACCATGTGTATAATCGTTTCTACATAATTGGTCTTATCAGGATGGAGAGACAACGACGTGAGGATGAGCTGAAGAATCGGTCTTCCAAAAAAGCACATGAGGCAGAGCAAGCCATATTAAATAGGGTTAGTTTTTCTAGACACTTTCTCATGTGGATTGAATGCCCAGTCTCAAACAAACACAGACATGAAGAATAAAAGCCCTTTGCAGTGTTCTTGAATATTTCCATTTTGATAGCAATTTGCATCTAATTTCATTCTTTGTTTGCTAACTGTTGACAAACTAAGGCAACAAGCCCTCAAACAGGATCCCAGCAGACTGGTGGTACCTTGAAATCAATGAAAGAGAAATCCAACCAAACTGATAAAGACGCAAAAGAGGGTTCAACCTTACAGATTGCTGGTCCTAGTGGAGAAATAGTAGCAGGTAAAACTACCACCTTTTTATTTGGTACTAAAAGATGCTATTGAAATTTCTTTGTATTGCATGTCTGCATTAATTGATCTACCATACCATCTACTAGTATATTTATTGATTATGGATTCATACCTGGTGACTTTGTGTACACACAGTATATGATCATTGTTGTTCAGATAATTTTAATTTAGAATTGAGTCATGTATTAATGTCAAGTCTTACATGAGGTGTTAATCAAAAGTTTGTGTGGATGTCTACTGCTGGTATGAACTTATAGCTGCAATGACTTGATGCCAGCTAATGCTGCTGCTGGCACTAGCAGTGTTTGGTTTAGATATCCACTCTAAAAATTTAAAATGTTGACCTATTGTTTTGTTTAGATATCGACTCTTAAAATTTGAAGCATGGACATATTTTGGTGGAAGTCTTCACTAAGCTAGTAACTATGAGCTTCCAGAGATGTGAAATCTAAGATATTCTTCAAGCTTCTGACGTTATAACAACTAGTACTGATTGTGAATCAGCATTTTAGTGACCTATAATATTATGATTCATCTCTATTTTTTTACAGAAATATTTATGTAAATGATGCTTGAATGACGAATCAGTGTCGCCGGATTATATAACAAGATCTAATCCTTGGAACTTGAAGCAATTTTCCTGTCACTATCAACCCAGGAATGCTTAGTATTTATCAATAGAGCAATAATTTTGTAACCGAGTTGATATTAACTTATGGCTAAGTTTTATTTTATCTATTGTAACTGTTGTATTATGAAATTGTTTTTTTTTTGGAAGAGCCAATGAGTCAAAAACATCAAGTAATATGATGTTTGAGAATTCTCTACTTTTACCACTAAACTTAATTACATTAATAATTGCTACCTGGGCGGTCATTTTTCTAGAAGTTCGCCATCTTTGATATTTGTACATGACACAACACTTGGGGGCCCCTCTATCCCATGACCTGCACAACATTACATGGGGACACTGGTGCCAAGTGTCTGAGTGCCGTAGAGTGTTCGACATGGCAATATTTAAGAAGTATGACAATGAGTGGCTAAACATAAGCAAGTGAGATTCACACGTCACTAACACTATTGATATTATATTTAGTGGATTAATGGGCTCTCTTTTAACAATAGTTGTTAAAATACCAGAGCACAATAAGAAAACCATGACATGAGTTTGGATGTCATTGCGAGTTTAAAAGCACAGTGCTTATTAGTATTTATTGATGCAATTCTACTATGATTCATTTATTGGTACCCTATTTTATTTTTATTTTTTTTTAAGATGATTTGACAATGACCGATGAAAGGTGATTAGGCAAGTGATGAATGATTGGGTTTATTCTGTTGCTCATTCAGGGTCTTGAGTTTGGGCATTTTAAACAGTTGTTCATTCTTAAATTAAGGACGTGTTTGGTTGGTGGTAATTGCACATGTAATTTGTATTTACAAATGAAGAATAAAGGGAGATTTTGAATTATGATAGGAATTTTAAATTCCATGCAAATTAGTGATTGTAATTAAACTATTTTTTTTCGATATTTTGCATGGTAATTGGGAGTTCCTCTAAAATTTATAAATTACTTCTCCTTTTCATTTGCTAATGCAAATCATGGATGCAAGTACCACCAAACAAACACGGTCTAAGCATCTTCAAGGGTTTGTTCAAATTGATATTTTCTAAACCGTCGGGCCCGAAAACTATCCAATTTTTTTTCTTAATGACGGGGATGTGTGATCTTCCATGGGTGATTGCGAATTTAATACGATCTTTCACTGGGGATAATGAATTTTCGTTCTTATTTCCATGTGCAGTAACGCCCATTGGTTGGCCAGGATTGCTTAACTATCATCAAGCCATCAATTCATGCTGAAGCATGGGAACTAAATAATTGACATGTAATTTTTACAAATTAGATAACTTGTGTCACAAATCCATAAGTCTAAGACTAAAATCAAAAGCCAAATTTATGATAAAAGGGGCATGAAGTTCTAAGAAGAGGATGAGCAATATTATTAGATTTATTGTTTACTAGAAAAAGCAATATAATCATAAAGTACTTAAAAGAGAACCGCAAATGGAGAACCATTACTTATTGGTGAAGACAAGGAAAAGGAAAGTGACATTTATTGGCTTGCCCAAGACATTATTTACTGAAACAACTGCTCGAGCAAATAATATCTGGTGGAATGCTTGAGAGGTGGAGGAGACGTGTGGTAACATACTAACATGAGGATGATAATATGGCTCTTTTGAAAGGATTTACGAAGTTAATAATTGTTTTCAGTAAAAACATTTACTGTTCATATTGAGACTTTTCTCTACCAATTATGGTTATAAACAATTTTATAGTCAACTACTATCTATTTTCATACTTCTGCTTACCAAAATAAAAAAAATTATGGATGAGGAATAAACAGATACATACATGTATATTAATTATACATTAAGGTTAATTAATTTAAGTAAATATTTGATTATCAAATTTTCTATTTTCTTACTGTTCAATACCCAAGAAAGACGAAGGCTATTGTCAAGATAAGCTTATGCTCGAGTATACCCTTAATTTGATTTTATATAAAAAACGCCCCGCCCCCCTCCTCTCTTTTGAACCTTTCAACTAATGCTTAACCAAAACTTAAAAAAAAATGAGGCAACAAAACGACATTGGACATGGATAAGCTTATGCTTGCATGTAGGCCTTAGCTTTAGATTTTTATAACAAAAAGATGTTGCCTTCTTCGATTTTCAAGTAATGTTGATCTTATAACAATTCTGGAATATTTAAAAAATGAAGCAGCAAATAAAATCGTTAGTAGTGGTGACTTCTATGGTGTTTTATATATTTTTCATATACAGTCATATTTTCAAGCTTAGAGAACTCTTTTATTTGTATTGATTTCCCTTTTTGGGGATTTATATCATTATCTCTTCTTTTTTGTTTATATCGTATAGGGTATTTACTAAAAAAAAGTGCAAAAACAAATGGCTGGAGCAGGCGGTGGTTTGTATTGAATGAGAAAAATGGAAAGGTTAGTAATATAATCTTAGTACTTTTATGAAAGTCATTAGCATACATATTTTGTTTTTGAAATAATGAACATCCTGTCAATCACATCTCCATTTCCAGCTTGGATACACAAAGAAAGAAGAGGAAAGGCAATTTCGTGGTGTCATCATTTTGGAGGTATATTTCATCTGTCTTGTTTCTCTCAGACAAATTACCACAAAATATTTATTCTCATCGGAGTTAACTGGCCATGCATGATTCTACCATTTTTGATGTCTTTTGAATGGTGCTTTTGTAGTTGCATATCAACTGTGGCATTTAACTATACTATGTAAAACATATCTTGCATGTTTCTTTTTTTTTTCTTCTCTGAGTAATTCCCATATGTTTAGTTCTGTAGTAGGCGAATATTCTCACCTAAATTGAACTTGAGATGGCTTAGCAAGAATGATTTTTCTTTTTAAGGTTGCTAGCATATGGAATAAAGAATCATTGCTTGATAGTTCAAGTCATAGGTTGATAGGGCTTGGTGTGCTAGATAATTCCTTAATGCAACTAATAATTTCCACTTGTACTGGCGGAAGTCTACATTTAGAAAAGGTGGAAGCTCATAGTATTTGCATGATTCCTCCAAGAGTATGTCACACGTAAGTTATGCATATTGAATAGTGCACTAAATATTCCTTGGTCCTGTATGATGACAAACTATGCCCTGAGTAATATGTTGTTAATTAGGATCATACATTCATAGAACAACTCTTGGCTCTGCAAGAGGGACATCTTGAATTTGTTTTCAGAAAATATTTCTTATGGTTTATTAATCAGATAACACGAAATATCTTTTATTAGATCTGTGATTTCACAAAATTACTAGCCAACCTATTTTAAGTATATCTGTCGATTTGATTCACTTTCTGCCACCTGTCATAATGAAGAAGCTACATAATTGATGAAACTTATAGTTTATCAATGAATACAGGGTCCAGGAAACCGTACAGTTTTGAGTAAAATTTTTGCTTATTCTTCAAAACCCAAAGAGAAATGGGGCTACATTAGAGTTTTAACTATTCATGAATCATAGCCTACAAATGTTCATCAGGGTCGTATATTTATAATAATAGAACAATTCCTAGCTTTGTTAGTTGAAGGATATCTAAATATCTCTTATTTCTTTATTAATGAGGCAAATTTAAAATTGCTGTTAATGTGATAAAATGTAAGTAATTTACAAGATTACCAACCTATTTAATGTTTATCTGCTAGAACCAACTAGATTTGTAAGGGAGAAGTTACAAAAATTGATCAAAATTGTAATTTATCATAGAATTACAGGGTCAAGGAATCCTTACAGTTTTGTGTTCTGTGCTCAGATTGTGATAGGTTTGTTCGGTGTAGTTGCAATGCTAGTGTTGAACCCATTTTTTTTTGGCTTTTGTAAGAACGTGCAAATTTACATCTTTGATACTTGATAGAAATAGGGTTGTGATGGTCAAATGTGCGAAGCTTACATTTAAACATATTTCTGGTGAGGAGGTTTAAAATTTTGAAGTTCTGGAATGTTTTGTGACTTTTATCAATTTAATTTTTGTGGCATCTGAGAGTTAGCACAGGACATAATGAAGTTGTTATTTAGGAAAATATATTGCATATGCTCCTTTTTCAAGTAGATTACAACTGATGCTTAAGTTATACTTCCGGAGCAGATTTATAAGTAGAACTATCTGCCATAAGCAGTTGTCATTATGTGCCTCCTCTCAACTGTTTCTCACGTCCTAAATATTTTGTGATTGGTTTGTGTGCCATATAGGACTGTAATATAGAAGAGGTAGAAGATGAGGAGCCTCCTAAAAGTTCCAAGGACAAAAAGAAAGAAAATGGCCCAGATTCTGGAAAAGGTTCAAATCTTGTCTTCAAGATAACTAGCAAGGTTGCCTACAAAACTGTTCTGAAGGGTAAGTTCCTTATCAACACATGAATTTCTTCATTCACATGTTTAATTTAATGTTTTCCCTCTTCCTTGTTCCTTAAGTAACAGAAGTGAGTATTGTTCTTGCAGCTCACAGTGCTCTTGTGTTGAAGGCTGAGAACATGGCTGACAAAGTTGAGTGGGTGAACAAAATAAGAAATTTAACTCAACCTTCTAAAGGAACTGTGAAGGGAGCATCCGGTTCTGAAGCTACCCCCTCAATGAGGCAAAGTCACTCAGATGGTTCCCTAGTAAGTTTGTATCCGGTGCGATGGTTTTTGATGCTCATAACTTATGTTGCACAGAGATCAATATAAGAATATTTTGTTTTATTGGAGAAATTAAATAAAAAACAACGTATCACGTAGAATAAATTAGTTTTTACAGTAGATATTCATTCTTAAAGCTTTTCATATATTGTATTTTAGATAATTGAAGCATATCCATATTCATGTTTCCTTGTGAATGATTTTGTGCTCTTATTTGGTTCTATGATCATTGGTAGTAATGCTGTTTTAAAAATTACCATTGAAGATTTTTTTTTTATTTTGTTACTTGCTCAAAGAATAATGGGCTCAAAATTTTGGGATTGTACTTGCTCAACGAAATATGTTTTTGAAAAAAATGCTCTATTTACCATTGTGTATGTTGTCCTCTTTTATTATCACTATATACTAGTCATGGGACCTTACCTTTATTATGATCACTGAGTGAAGATTTTGGGGGATAAATAACATCTTAAATTCCAAACTATCTAGCCTATTATATTACTTAAATAATTTTTGCCGATGTCGATAGATTCTTTTTTGATTGGATACCGAATTCTTGCTTGCTCAAAATTTTAGGACACGATGACCAGAAGACCTGCTGATCCAGAAGAAGAACTTAGATGGATGTCCCAGGAAGTTCGTGGTTATGTGGAGGCTGTTCTGAACAGTCTTGCTGCAAATGTTCCAAAAGTATAAACAATTTTTCCCTCTATGTTCTGTAAACGAAAGTTTTTCTTTTATTTTTTTGGTTTTTAAATACGTACATATTTGAAAACTCTTCCCCTTATGCATGAGCAGGCTGTTGTTCTGTGCCAAGTAGAAAAAGCTAAGGAAGACATGCTGAATCAGTTGTATAGCTCAGTAAGGTCAGTCTTTCTGTACTTCTAGACACCTTTATAGTGATTTGTACACTATATGCACGATAAGCATGAGACTTGAACCATGATGCTGTGCCTTAATTTTTGACCTAATTTTTCATGTTGATATTGAGAGATAGCATAGCGTATGCCATGCTTATGGCATTGCAAATGTTCAGACCTATATATTCAAAAGATGCTTATGGTACAGTCAGTATATATATATATATATATATATATATATATATATATATATATATATATATATATATATATATATATATATATATATATATATTCTTTCATCCAGGATTAGTTGTCATTAATCATCATCATTATTATTATTAATCCATTTTTTATTGTTAGGAATATTCAGTTTTGTGGAAACCAATTTTACAGAAGCATGCTGGTTTAGAACTTTGGGAGTTCAAAAAGTTTCCTACTCTAGCATCAACTTTTTCCAAAAGTCGAGAGTAATGTTTAGTCAACTATCAAATTCAAGTTATTGCACATGGGTGATACATGATAGAAAGTACAATACGAGCCTGATCCATCAAATTCCATCCAAGCATTAGGAAGTGTAAGATGGCAAAATGATGTGGCTGCTATTGTGTTTGCTGGTTTATTTTTTTTTTTTCTGGGGCAAGCGGCATGGGAGGTACATGGGAATACATATGCATTTGCATACGTAAAGCAGCAGTAATTTAGGTTTTCAGAATGCACTATATTTAAAAATAAACTTCTTAGGAATGGATTTGGGGCTGTCAATTTGGACATTACCTAGACACTGTTTACGTGTTGTTGATTGATATTCCATAGTTTTCGGACACTGTACATGTGAGTAGGATACTAGGTTCCAGTTAACCTAGTGTTGACACCACCAGATAAGCGATGGTCGCAGCCTTTCGTATGCGCTGAAGCTTGACCTGTTTGGAGTCCTTTAGTAGCTACTTGAGCCTGAACTGTTTGGACATGCTCTCATTCATTTCCTCCCTTGAGTATGATACAAATTAGTTGGTTGAATAATGGACCTGGTGTAGATATAGAAAGGAGAGCCGTATCAAGAGGAAGATGGCAATAAATTCTCATGTCAATCTGCTCCTATAAGAAAATGTGAGCAAATGAAAGCCAGATAGCAACCAAGACAGTATCCTGTAATGGTTATCCCATAAGAGGGCCTGAGACATTTTATTCCTCCCATTCATCTTCTCTTTTATTCCTCTCTTGCTTTTGGATTGCGAAGCCACAAGACTTTTCACCTTTTCGGTTATAAATTGTTGAATCACTGGAAAAGGAGGTAACGGTAATGGTCGACTTGCCTTTCAATGTTACGATGGTTAAAATACTTGATAATTCTAAGTAGGAAAATTTTTGTTTGGACCCCTTGTTTGATTATGACTTTGGAGAAAGCCCTCGGACCAAATGGGTAAATAAATAGGCCCTTCAGATCTAAAAGGCCTTGTTTAGGCCCCCTGATCAGTGTTTTAAATATCGGCCGATATACCGGTATATCGGCCGATATATCGTTAAAATTGAAGAAACGAGACGATATGGGCATTTTTTTACCGTATATCGTTTTGGACCGGTATGGGCCGATATATCGGCCACGTGGCGATATATCGGCCGGTATCGATATGTATAATACCGGCCGGTATTTAATAATATCGGTTATTGGGTTTTGGTTACGGTTTAAACCCAATAACCCGTTCAGATCCGACCCGTTAAGATATAAAACGGGTCGGGAGGGGAGAAAAAATCTATTTTTTTGCGTACTCTCCCTCTCTTTCTCTCCCGGCGATCCGAGGCTCCCTCCCGCGACCAAAACCCTAACCCTGACCCCAAATTTCCCCAAATCCGTCATAAATCTCTCTCCGATTCATTTTCTTCCACTCTCTGGCTCTCTCTCTCGTTCTCTCTCCTCGATCGTCGACCGATCGAGACGAACGGCCGAACGACCGAACCCTAATTTCCCAATCCATCTATAAATCTCTTTCATGTTCTCTTTATCTTTCTTCTCCGCTCTCCATAACTCTGGGAGTTTTCGAAGGGCGCTCGCCGTTCGCCAGTGGAGCAGTCGCCGCCGGCCAGGTAAGTGCAGTTTGTTTTCTTAATTTAAATTTGATTTAGAATTATAAATTTCTTCAATTTCTTTTATAATTGTGCTATTTAGGTTTAATTGATTGCGATTTATGTTGGATTTTTTTTTTTGGTGTAATTTGAGGGGAATTGTTAAATTGGGAGGGCTGAACAGTGAATCTGCGGGTAGGGGTAGTCTACAGTGATTCCTTGAATTACTGATTCAGTGTGAATCAGTGAACCGAATCACTGATTCAGTGTGAATTAGTGATTCAAGTCACTGATTCACACTGAATCAGTGATTGAAGGAATGATTTTGTGTGAATTTTGAGTATTTATTATTTATATGTAATTATGTATTCACTGATTTTGTTTCATGCTAGATTCACTTTTCATGAGATTCCATCTACGTCAATAACTAGAGTTTAGGCAGACCTGATCAGTAGAATTAAGAAAATATGTTGTAAAGATTGATATTTAAAGTTTCCAGTATGTTTCAAATAAACTCATTTAAAAGACAATGTTGTAATTTTATAAATTATATCACTTATGTACTGTAGAAACACTTTTTTTTTCTCTTGAAAATTTATTTTTCTTAATTTTATGATTGTATGTCGCTCTGTGCATATGCGAACGTTCTAAACGGTATCTGCAAATTCGAAAGTTGAATGTAAATAAGCCAATGTAAGTACTATAAACTTATTTTATGTATTTTATTATGTTCTATATAGCCAATTATATGATTATTCTTTAACTGGTATGACGCCGATATGACACTCCGGTATTTAGGGTCATATCCCGATATCCCGCCCGGTATCCGGTAACTGGTATGTAATTTGACTGACCGGTACGAGACCGGTATCCGATATTTAAAACACTGCCCCTGATACCTTTGTTAAGATCAAAATGCCCCTTAAAACCTACAATATGGTTATTCTTAGATTTGAATTTCTGTTCATGTTGCCCTTCAGATCTAAACTGTTACTTGTTTATACAAACTGTTATTGTCTCATATATAGCGTTTTCAATTAAGTTGTGTTGTTGTTGATTCAATTGGACTAATAATTATAACATAGTGGTGCTTGAGCAATTTGTACAACTTTTTGTAAGGACATATTGTCCATGAGCAATATATATTATAACATATTACTAGTTTTAGTAAAATATATTGTTTTTAGTTCATTTAGATTGGTTTTAATAAACCAAGAAATAAGCCGATAAAATGTAATTAGAGCTTATCATTTTTTATCTAAAGAGTTTGTACATTTGTAAAATGATATTATATTTTAATAAACTAATATAAAATAAAAAATATTGATACTTTTCATTGCCCTTTAATAGGTATTTCATTTTCCTTTTGTAAAAATAATCTCCATCTAAAAAGGGGACGGGATAGAAACTTTTCTTTGGTTTCCAATGAGGACCTAAACTACAGAGATTGTGAGTGGAGATAAAATATTGGCGGGAGGGAGGTAGGTTTTTTTTTTTTTTTTTTTTTTTTTTTTGGGGTGGGGGGGGGGGGGGGGGGGGGGGTGGCTCTCTCTCTCTCTCTCTCTCTCTCTCTATATATATATATATATATATATATATATATATATATATATATATATATATATATATGTTTTTTTTTTGGGTTTGCTATGGGCATAACAGTTTATATCAAATAAAATTAGATTTGAAGGAATTATTTAAGAACTAAGTTGGTGAGAGGGTCTACTCTAAAATGTAATTTAAACAAGAAGCCCAAACAAAATTTCCTCTTCTAGTTTTTGTTAATGCTGTCTTTTTCATCCACTCGCAATAGTGCTTATTATTGAACCAATTACAGTGGTCAGCTGCAGTAAAAATCTATGTTTTTTTTAAGGAAAGTAAATTAAGATCACCACCATGTTTTTTTGTTGTAATCTTTTTCTTAGCTTGTAACACAAGGAACTCCTTTCTTTTTCTTCTTCTTCTTTGCCATAACGTCCATGCTGGGACCGGCTGGAAGAGGAATTTCAAATTTTTACGCCGACTGATGAGATTGATCACACCGGGTCATTGAAAAATTCTTAATCATTTTTTGTTTATGTGAGTATTACCCCATGAATTTACAAGCGGATGAGTTTGAGGCCTTGTTAATATAAGCTTATATAAGGAAAAATATTATTCCCACTATATTCTAGGGTGGTAGGACAGAAGTTCCAAATCAAGAGAACCAATTTTGGAGGCCTACTATGTACTTTGAATTCCCCTTTGTCAACCAACTAATACACATGGCATCACATCGTCCATCCATCTGTATTAAAAACCTTTGACTAGTACCGTGGTCGGTATGTCCATATATCAGCTGACATCACCATAGCTGCCTCCCTGCAGCCTCTCAAAGTAACATAACTTTTATTATGCCTACAGACACCTCCAAATTCAGTAAACATCAAGTATAAACCAATTTTACTTTCTGAATAGCATAAATTCTTGATTGCATACATGCCTTTGCATTCACTACTAATTTTGCATCATTGATTTGTGATATAGCTCTCAGAGCAATGGAAAGATTGAAGAGCTGCTGCAAGAGGATCAGAATGTGAAGCGGAGGCGAGAAAAGTTCCAAAGGCAGTCATCTCTTCTCTCGAAACTTACTCGCCAATTAAGCATCCATGACAACCGAGCAGCAGCTGCTAGTTGGTCTGATGTCAGCACTGGTGCTGGTAAGTTATATCTAATTAATTATGGCACGATGAATCTTGAATTGTGACTTCTGCTAATAATTTTAATTTTTTTTTTTAAACTTGTAATGCATGGGGCAATCTGACAACCCATATTTAGCTAAAGAGGTGTCCTTTGTATATAATCCTCACCTGTACAAGCTCTGATCTCTGCAAATGGCTGGATGGGCGGCCCTCATGTTTGGCTGCAAAAATTACATTATTTCCTAAGATTTTTGTTTGTTAATATTTTTAGTTAATGCACTGCTAAACTGCATAAATCAAAATTATTTCCATGTGGTTTAGTGCTAGAATCTGTTAACTGTAGACCACTCGTTGTTGTCACCATGTCATTACAGCATCATATTTAATGGTTTTGCAGAGAGTCCAAAGACGCCCGGCAGAGTTTCATCTTCAGGTGATGATTGGAGATCTGCATTTGACGGAGCAGCAAATGGGCCAGTGAGTCGTTCCAGCTCCGTTGGTAGGTCAAGCAGTGCAAATGGTCACAGCCGGAGGTACGAGGCCACACAGAATGGAGATGTCGGAGGATACGGTGCGAACACTGGCAGCCGCCGCACTCCAAACCGGTTGCCACCTGCGCCACCACAGGGTGGCGGCAACTCATCAGTGTACAGATACTAGGCGTCAGTTCTCCATCATACATTCTTGTCAGGTTCATCTCGCCTTTGAATATCAACATTTCAGTGGCTTCGCAGTTCAGGCCGCTCCAGGGAACGGCAGAGAAGAGAATTAAAAGTTTGTTTGTATCCATACATATAGATGTGATTAAGATCAATGAAGAAACCTAGTTCTCCAGATTGGAGATTATGGGATATACAATGGGTGCCCCTGTCGATCCATGGCCTTCAGCGCTGATGATTCTCGTATTGGTCCAAGGCTTACTCAGGTTTCTCTTGTTTCTTCTTTCTCAGTTAATCGATGAAGATACTACTTGCATTCAGATGTAAGATTTTTTGGTTTCTTTTTGTGTACGTTTTTGTTTGTATTTATTATTAGTAAAACGGTTTGGACTTGGTGGGTGGTTTGAGTTACTTCCGTTTCAAAAAATGCCCCGTATATAAGTGAATTGTCTTCTTTACTTTGAGCGACAAGAAAAGTAAAATAAATAAATTTATTTGATGTTATTAGAAAAGTTAATAAATTGTATCCATTTACACAAATTTGTATTTGCTTGTATTAGATTGGTCGTCTCTAATATTCTCAAAAGATGTATAGAGTGATGAATGTCAAGTTTAGCGAGTTAGCGGATAGAGAGGCATCTATGTAGTTACCTAGTTTGATGAGCTCAAAAGAAACATGGAGTGACCAGAAGAATGTCGCTTGTACTTAATATAGTCTAATGATAAGCAATGACGTGTTCATCTTACTAGTACTCTTTAAGCGTTGATATCATACTTTAATATCAAATAGGGATATTTACTTTAATATCAAACAGGGATATTTACTGATTTATACCTCAAATCTTTATATATTATTATTTAGTCTCCTAAATCTTCATATTTAGGAAGATTTAGGATTTAGTCGCAAATCTCCTAAATTACTATAATTTAGTTTCACTTCTTAACTTCCGTTTAATTTTTGACCTGATATTACTATTTTACCCCTCCTTATTCATTCTTTCTCTTCCTCATCTCTTCTCCTTTTCTTCGGTAATATCAGGTCAAAAATTAAATAGTGTTAACGGAAGTTAGGGAGAGACTAAATTGTAGTAATTTAGGAGATTTAGGGGACTAAATCCTAAATATGAAGATTTGGGGACTAAATCATAATATATAAAGATTTGAGGAACAAACCAGTAAATACCCCTATCAAATTTTGTTCCTATATGTATTTCACCGTTGGTCGAAATAATTGGCTCGATACTTCTGCGTTTTTCCAGTATTTTTCATGCAAAAATTATTTCTTTTCCAGTCTAGTTTCACCATGCCTCCTGAGGGGAATTTCTAAGTGGGCACCCACTGGTCTCAGTGATTCCAACTCTTGAACTTGTAAGAAAAGGGGTTTTTACATATCTCTTAAATATTTAAAAATTAGAATTTAGTCTTCAAAATCTTCATATTTATAATTTAGTTTCATAAATCCTTTAAGTTTCTACAATTTAGTCTCTAACTATATTTTTGGTCAGAATTTTTTGTTATACTCCTGAATTACTTCACTTTAGTCTTTCTTCTTCCTCTTCTCTTCTTCATATTAGATTTCCTTCTCCATTCTTCTCTTCTCTTTCTTCCCTTCCAATTAATCTCTAAAGTGAAGTAACTCAGGAGAACTTAATAAGAAGAGAGAGGAGAAGAATGAAGAGAATCCAATAAGAAGAGGAAGAGATGAGGAAGATGGAAGAGAGGCCTAAAGTAAAGTAACTCAGGGTATAACAGGAAATTCGGACCAAAAATATAATTGAGGGATGGAGGGCTAAATTATAAATATGAAAATTTAAGCGACTAAATTCTAATTTTTAAACATTTAAAAGACAGATATGTAAACTCCTATAAGAAATTGCGCTGCCAATATTTTTTAGACTTAATTACCTTTGTCTTCTTCCCACACCACCCCTCTCCTCTTCTCCATAAAATCCAAACTCACTCCTCTCCTCTTCTCCATATTAATAGTGAGCGTCATGACTAAAGTTCGAAATAATTATAATTATGTCACAATTTTTTTTGAACAAAAAAAGGCATGAATATTTCCTAGTGAGCACAGTGACCCAACAACTTCCATGACTAAAGTTTGAAAAAAATTACAATTATGTCACAATTTTTTTTAGACAAAAAAGGACATGAATATTTCCTAGTGAGCACCATAGCCCAACTTTCCTCGCGAGCTCTGCTTTATCTCCCGAGCGATGCGAGCGAAAAAAAAAGAAACAAAAACTAATCCTCTGGATTTCTTCACTCTGGAGTAATTTTATTTGATTTCGTTGTGAATTTGGAATTATTTTTAGTATAAAAGGAAGGAGAACCCATTGGACTGTGCATTCTTGATGTTGAAAAAGATGGAGAATCCATTGGTTTTTTCGGATGATTCTCCGTGTTTAGAGATGCATAGTAAAGAAATTTCAAGTAAATAGTCTAATTTTTTGATAGCACGAATTTATTTTGTGTTTTTGGAAGATTTTTTTTTTTAAAAATCATCATCAGACAGTGAGTTTAATTTTTTTGAACCCTATTGTCCGGGTTCCCAACCCCGATCCTTTCAAGTCTTGGACGAGGTTTAAACCCTGGACAGTTAAAAGGTGGGATAGGGTTTCAACCCTGGACAGTTAAAAGATGGGATGATGTTTCAACCCCGGGCAGTAAACTTTTCCTTTTTCGTAAAAAAATAACTGTCCGTGATGTGCACCCCAGATATTCCATACATCATTCGGGATTTACACCTCGAATGGTTTATTTAATTGGATTGGACAGGAACGTCGGATAGAGAATTTAATAATATGACTTTGGATTTCTAAATGCAGACTTATATATACCCAACCTATATGAATATAATCAACATGAAATATATTAGTCAACAAGGAATATACTATAGATAATTTTTAAAACGTGATAGACATACGCCAAAATAGAACATTATTTCTTTCGGTTAAATTACAAAACATTAACAAACATTGCAAAACAAATTTCAATGCCGGCAGAACAGAGTTGTTTTTCTGGTTACATTACAAAATACTAAAAAATATTACAAAACACAAATCAATGCCGACAAATCTTGGTTTAACTTATCTCTGGCTTCACTATGACTTACACCAAGGAAACTAACTAACAAGTCAATAGAGAATGGTGAATCATTATCTTCAGGCAAATAGACAGACTTTCCTATTACTGACAAACCAAGAAGACACGCGACGTATTCAACGTGACGTCATCTCTTCAAAAGGCATGAAAAAAGTATTGGTTTTTGGATGTCATCTCTCAACGCTATTTATATAGGAGTACGAGCATTTAATCAACGGGTATAGAGAGGAGTTCTTAATAATCTCAATGAAACGTGTGTTGGGTTGGCTCAACTGTAGCGACCATGTAGCGGGTTTTTGGTATGGTTTATGCAGCGCAATGGATCTCTCTCCTGTATTAAAAGTAAATTCGTAAGAAATTAAATCCATAATTAACTAACGACGACCGGAATCTATTGTTATTTATCTCATTTTTACTAATAAAATAAGCAACATGAGTCTTAAAATTCTTAAGAACTGACAAATCTGTCGGTCCCTCATCAATGGCATGTGGGACATCTTCCTCTGCCTCTCCCGCCGCGACGTTCGCCATATCATACGATGCAATCGGCTCGTCTTCGGCTACTTCGGTTATTGGATCGGCCGGTGCTTTTGATCCATCTGAATTTGACTGTAAAATTAAACATTGCGATGCATAAACCATTAACTATACAAAAAATTTAGCAAATAATTGCCGCATTTGACATCAACAATTGGTGCAATTTATTCTTCTTTGGTTAACAACATGCCTACCTACTTCATTCAAAAATTCACATTTACTATAAATTACACAAATAACAATTTTAATTTAGTCAAATATCTAATAGCAAGAATTTTATCTTCCAATGCCTTCCAAACAATAAGTCGCATACATTTAAATCTCCGTACCACTAAAAAATCTTGACTTCGAATACTTCAACATCAACAAACTATAAGATTAAGAGATTTCAAAACACAACAAATTTAAAATAAAAATTTACCTAAAAACGGATGCTCTAGCGTGCTACTGCTCGAGCGCGGGAGAAATCGGGGGTGAAGGCGGTAAGGTATTATTGGCGGCGGCTTTCACGTTCCTGGGGCGGCAATGTTTCATAGAGATCGCCGGCAAAATTCGTGCGTGAAGCTCTAGCAGAGAAGGACGACGATTTGGGTATTGGGGATGGTGCTCGCTAGGAAATAATGGGTTTCTAAGAAGGAGAAACAGTTAAAGGGAGTGGAGGTGTATTTTAGGAATATTTGTGGTGCTCACTAGAAAAAAGAAGTATCTTTTTAGAATACCTGGTGCTCACTAGGAAAAAAGTTGTGCGCATTTAGAATTACCCGAAAGAAGGGAGACTGGTGTAGTAGGGAAAAGAAAGATGGGCTCACTAAGAAAACACCCTTTGTTGGCACACTAAGAAAGGTGTGCTCATTATATCAGGTGTTGTGCTCATTTAGAAGTTCCCTCTATGACCTTGGAAAAGTTTATCTTATGCAACGTGATTTTTCCTTACAATTACGATAATTTTGAAATTTCTCAAATTATATCCAAAAATTTTGATAGTATATCTCATTTCTGTATGAACCATTATGACCGGGTACCTCAAAATTGGGTAGACGATACTTTTGATATAAAGAACCACACTATAAGAGTGTTAACGAAAAGTATCTAATCTTGCTACAATCTTTATGATACAATCGTCCAATTACAAGCGGAAAAAGAAACATAAGAAAGATAATTAACAATAGTAAGTAACTCGACTGGGCTCATATAGAAGCAGTCAATTAGACAAAAGGAGCGCTTATGATACAAAAGATACAAGTTTGCATGGCAAGTATAATGATCGAAAGGCAAAAAATATACATTTTCTCTTGGATTTTAGTAGTTGGCTTGGTTCTGGAAGTATGAATCGTTGACTGGCCATTCTACCTCGTCTTCTACAGCATTGTTTTTGAAACCTGGATGTGTAAAGGTAATTTAGATGTCAGGTGTGAAAAAATAATTTTAACATGTGATAATAGATAATTCAAGATAAATACATGAATAAAACAATGGTAATTGAAAGAATGAAACAAAAAAAATTTCCGTGTATTCTAGTTCTCATACGAGATTACAAGTTTAGATTTGGATTCTTGTGTATTTATCAATTAGTATGGAAGTAAGTAATAAATGGTTTTATATATTGAGAGAGCATCCCGTAAATCTGGAATTACTGTCTGGTCACAAAAAAGACAGAAAACATAGTCACGATAGGAGTTGAAAATATGGTCATGGCTAATCCGAAATATCATATCACAATCTTAATCAGAATATCATGATATAATATAAACTCGTCTTTAAGTCAAAGCATATGCTCGATATCAGGTCATGACTGTTGTTCGGATTAACAAATATACGAGGCTGTGTCGGTTGATCATTTTTTATGATATCTTCCTTTTATACGCTTGCTTATTTTTACTTATTCTCCCTACCCTTATGGATACTTACGGTTAATCATACAATAACCAATTACAAGTAAATAATAAGGATAATTATAAAACTGAGCATATGGCAAGTGAACTTATGCCATTTGGCCAAGGATGCCATTGATAGGGTAGTACTTCTTCGACCACTCTCCATGTTGAAAAATCCTTCTACTATATTAAAACTCCAAAGTTGTAGTGAGAGTTGAGAGAAATTATTTTGTATTTTTAACATGCCTTCGCAGATTGAAGGTCCATTTTGAACAGAAACCTGGACTTTACGTAGCGGAATAATTTTTTTTTTAAATCCGCAATTAAATACACACTCTTTAGAAATTGAACCTGGATTGCTATGATACCATGCACTAAAACTTCGAAGTTTTGGTGCAGTGGAAAGGATTTCAATATGGTATCAGAGCAGTAAAAGGGACTTTCAATGTGGTATCAGAGCAACCCAAATTCAAATCCTGCTGGGTGCGCATTTAATTGCGGATTCTAAAAAAATTATACTGCTGCGTAAAGTCCATGTTTCTGTCCAAAATGAATCTTCAATCTGTGGGGGTGTGTTAAAATACAAAATAATTTCTTTCAACCTACACTACAATCTCGGATTTTTGGTATAGTAGTAAGGTCTTTCAACACCTCACCAAGTCACAGGCATGCTATGTAGTTAAGAACTGTCCAAAGAATTGGATTTTGGGTCATGAAACCAAACCCTAGCTAGAAAATTGCATGGGATTGCTCAAAACAATTGGGCCATTACAAACAAAGCTGCAGTTTTGGAGCAAATGCTACAAACTCTAGCAAAGTAAATATATTTTCAATTCATTTTCCAACTCCTTAACCCAACCGAACAGATCCCGAAATCTAGTCCGAGGCTCTGTTCAGCTCTTGAAAGTGGGCGAAGTAAGAAAGGAAAATAGAAATAGTTTCTAAAATAAAAGTTTACGATGAGAGCTCTTCAATAGTATTCAAGTATTTGCGTGCTCACTCTTGCAAGTAAGAATTGAAATAGAAAAAATATTTATTTTATTATCAAATAAAATAAATAATAGTATTAATATATTTATTATTTGAGTAAAATTGAAAAGTAATGATGATAAACTAATAAAAAAATAATATTTTATCTTGTTATTTGAGTTTCACCAATAAAAAAAAAAGAGGAAAATAAAAGGGAAAGTAAGAGTATCTTATATGATCGATATCATTTTAGTGAAAATAACTTCCAATTTTTTTCTTGGCCAAACAAACAAATGAAATAGCGAATGTAGTCTTACTTCTATTATACTTCTATAAAAACAAACACACTCTAAAAATGTGTTTGATGTTTGGCAGTAAGGAAAAAAGATAAAAATAACTTTAAAAAATAAAGAGTTGGAAGTATCACATGTTTTATACTTTTAGTATTTGTTTTTCGCTAAAAGTTGTTTGTATGGAAGTAGAGAGGAAATAGTGAATGTAAAGCAATTTTCTTTCCACTTAATATGTTTGTTTGGCGTAGCAGTAAAGTTGAAGTTATTTCTAAAATGATGAGGTGGATTTTATGTGGCAGTCCAATTTTCAAATCTATTTCATGTGGATTTTGCGTGAAAAGAGTTGGAAGTAAAAAATATTAATAATTTATTATTTTGTATTTTACACTTATTTATTTTTCTAAGAGATAATTATTTTATTTCTCTTCCAGCCCTTCATTCTTCTAAAAAGTAAGAAATAAATACTAGAAGTATTAGAAATGTGATATTTTCAATTCTTTATTTTTGAAAGTAATCTCTAATTTTTTTCTTTAATTCCACTACTTCTAAATATCCAAACACACCCGGAAGTAGAGTGAAAGTAGTAAAAGTAAGGCTACTTCCACTACTTTAAATATTTGTTTAATCAAGAAAGAAATTGGAAGTTACTTTATATATGGTGAGGTGGTGCCTATTTGACATCTTACTTTCAAAATTTTCTTCTTCGCATTTTGGCTTGGAAGAGCTCAAAAAAGTAGAGGATCAAGTCATAAAATTATTTTTTTTATTTGCATGTCATAATTACCATTTTAAAAATTATATTTTATACATAGAAAACTAATAAAATAATATAATTATTTTTATTTAATTAATTAAAATAATATTACATTCACTTTTTAATACATTTTCATCTTAAAAAAGTTAGTAAACAAATACAAAAAGATGTCTCTTCTTCCACTTTCAGTGTCAAACTTACTTTATAATTTTTTCGTTCACTTCTTTCTTGTACTTCGAGAAGCCTTAGTGTTTTGTTTTTCACTTTTTGAAAAAAGGAAGAAAATAAAATAATAATTTTTTAGAAGAAAAAAAATAAAAGAGACAAGATTATAAAATATTAATATTTTTTACTTCCAACTCTTTTTCCATCCAAAATCACTGCGAAGTAATATTAAGAAGTATGGGTGCCACATATGATCCAGTTCATTATCGTGAAAATAACTTCCACTTTAATTCTTGGCCAAATAAATACATAAAGTAGTAGAAATGAGTTTACTACGACTGCTTTTTTTTTTCCCCACTTCCATGCAAACAAACACATCCTAAGTGGGGGACTGATATGAAAAACCAAAAAAAAAAACAGAAAAAAGAGAAAGGGAATGATAAATTTTTTTAAAAAGCAGCAAGAAAGAAAAGTATCTTTAAAAAGGAATAGAAAGGGAAAACTCCTCCTCCCTTTTTCTAGGGAATTTTAAAACTGCACACCAATGGTATTAGGGAGCACACTTAAAGTGAGTTGGAGATTAGTCATTAAATCAGGATTAACTAAACAGCTCGATTTTAACAACGTTTCCTAAATTAATCCCATAAGATCACCAATTAAAGTGGTACGGTCTAATTTTTAATCTGTAATAGATAAAATTTTGAATTAGAAAAATAAAATTTTTATTTTTAATTTAAAATTTTATTTAGGACGGTTCAAATATTGACTCATGGACGTGTCATTTACCATCCCGAACCGGGATTAACTAAACGGTTCGATTTTAACAACGTTTCATAAATTAATCCCATGAGACCACCAAATAAAGTGGTAAATCTGTAACTTTTGATAACTTAAAGGTATGCTCACTGAGTCCAGCTGTATGCTCCTTGTGCTCCTTTAGAAATTCCCCTTTTCTTTTTTTTTGCAAATGCCAAATAGACAGGCCAAGTCGCTTACTCTCTCTCTCTCTCTCTCTCTCACAGCAGCTGCTGAAGTTTCGATCTCCAACGCCAAGAAGCAGAGCCCATTTCTTTGAGATACTACACTTTATGAATTGGAACCCTACAGCATTTGGAGAAACCCCCTCAAGCTTAAACCCTAACTCGAGGGGACAAAACAGCTAATAGGTAATGTGCGTCACTAATTTAATCCTTTCCCCGTATTTTTACGTTTCTTACTATGTTTAAAGTTTTAAACCCTAAATCTCACGATTTGCCATGATTATTTAATTCTGTGTTTGTGTTTTTTTTTTCTCTTTTACTGCTTGCTTTGTTGTTTAATTTCTACATCAATGATGAAAATATATATATTGATAGAATTTAGGAGATTGTGTTACAGTTTGTAACTTGAAAGTTTGCAACTTTGCATCGTAATATTGGAGACTCTCAAAAAAATGTAATCATTGAGATTCTCAATTAAACAACTTTTCTTTTTTTTTTTTAATTTAAATTTAAAGTTGATCATCTATAATATCGCAAATTCTATTAACACAATTTTACAATCTCGAAAGTTGCTCTATTAATGGTACTTGGCCCCAAGCCGCCGAACTAGGTCATATTAGTATGTGATACTTGCGGTGTTTTAAATGACAGACTAAGGAAAGGATGGATTTGATGAATGTCTATATGATTGTGACAGGTTCGTAATATTATAGAGTTCGGTTGGTGTTGGTTATCGAGCTTCTACCCTAAAGTGTTCATGACTGATGGGACTTTACCCTACTCCGTGTAGCACAAATATGTGGGGATGTAAATGTTATTTGAAACACGACTTAATTGTATCATCTGATTTTTAGATATAAAATCAGATAGAGCATGAAATTATAGATCATGGTCAGATTCTTGTCAGACGTAGACCTAGAGTATTACATTATTTTAAGAGTTGGATTTGGATCGGCTTTGGTTATTTTCTAACTTAGAAAGTGAATATTGATTGTAAATAACTAAATATTTTTAGTAAAAATCTTAATCCGGCAATTTTGTTGCACTTAGGTCCAAAAGCCCCTAACAGATTCATACGCACACAAATATTTCATATCAGATTTGAATTTGGACTTGACATAGATCCCACCTGAATCTAACCTGTTTACAACCCTATAGATACATGATACAAGCGCAATATTAAGGAACATTGGCATGAGAAAATTTTAAAACAGTAGGACATAGATACGACATGGATATGGCATATATTAATAGCCCCACATGTTCGCATAAGCGATGCTTGAATATAGATGCATTATGGATAGGGTTATAATCAAATAATACATAGTATACATAATTTGATGTTTGTTGCATGTACCATAAATTTGTATTGTAGAATGGTTTAAAGAGGACAATGTCTTTAATATTATACAAGATTTTCATGCTAGATAAATCTACAAATAAACTCTTGGGTAAACAACTATATATTACGTTTAAGAAATTAAACAAATTAGATAAATGCTATGCGTTTACAAATCTAAGAGTTGTGAATTTGCTATTCATACATTCAATTCCTAACTTTGTTTGAAGCAAGGTGGTGGAAATCGAAAAAGCAGAGTGAAGTAGCGAGACACTGGTTTAGCATTTACAGTTTTAGTGGGACTTAAATGGCAAAAAGTGTCAACGCAAAAAGTGTAGATGGATTTCGGATTTTCCATTGAGGATAGAAAGTAAGAGATAGACTTAGGCCCTTCAAATGGATTTGGACCTAAATCCTTCCCAATCTCAAAATCCATATTAGGAAATTCATGTTGAGGATCCATTCTATTGAGGTTGATCTACACCATTTCAAGGGTCTAAAAATATAAATTAAGTTTTTAATATTTCTTCCCATCCATAAGTACTGTAGGTAAAATTTGAACGATTATAGAGAATGGGTTGGTCAGTTTAATGGATTAGAGTGTTTAAAACATAATAAAAATTTGTATAATAGGGTTTTTAAATATTTAGATCATGTTGCAACTTCAGAATGAAGATTTTTACATCTTAAATTGTAGGTCAAAACAAAATGCTATTTTCAACCGTTCATTCATGATGCATGGGCAAATTTTTTTTATTTTTTATTTTTTTTGGTTTTAAAACACTTTAAATGTTATAGGTTAAGTTTAACTGAGTGGATCGTGATAATGGATGTCCCATTATTGAAACTCAGTGGGACGAAAAAGATAATCTCTATATCAGAATAATGTAAATGTTTGTGCATATTTGTACATAGATAACTAGTGGTAAAAAGGAGGAAAATCAGGAAAAAGGAAAATAAATTTTCATTGGAGGAAAAAGTTTATTATAAATATGTATTTTGTATCAATTTCTACGAGTCATAATGTTTTTAGCAATAATATGTTTTTGTTTTTAACTTAGCACGGTGTCAAAAGTAAACATATATTTTGCATGATGAAATAGAAAATAAGTTAAAAACAAAAACATATTATTGCTAAAAACATTATGACTCGTAGAAATTGATACAAAATACATATTTATAATAAACTTTTTCCTCCAATGAAAATTTATTTTCCTTTTTCCTGATTTTGGCCACTTTTTTAACATATTACGCTGCTTTTAGGCGTTAGCGACAACCATCTTTTTCCTTCCACTTTCCATGAATGCGGAGGGATTGGGCCAAAACAGCTTAAGTGCTACTTTTTGGCCTTTTTTACAAAACTGGTGTGAAGAATTTGATATGTCAATGATATGTGACCAATATATCTCGAATGCGTTGCAAATTTTAGGATGCATGTAAAGGAGTATCCAACATATATCCATCAAATGTTTAAATATTCAATTATCATGCACATATCCGATATAATATGTCTCCTTCAAAGTACTCATGCTATACAGACCCTATTGTTGGCAAAAGAATACACCTATTTACTAGCTATGCTATTAAATTGTGCTGTGTCCATTATAAGTAAGAAGATGGAAAGGAAACAAGAAGTAGAATACAATCAACAGCAAGGTAGCACTCGTGGTTTTCATAGCCTAATCAATAATTAACCCTTAGGTTTAAGTACACTTTTCGTTCAATTGTGCTTTGCGACCGAAACTCATTCGATTTCTTTGAGCATTATGTAATTTCAAAGGATTGTCTGAATGAGAGGTTGGTTGTTACCAACATTGTCGATTATAGTATTGTCAAACTCATTATTAGCAAAAGTGTTGCCCTCGGTTGGTTAGAGAATGATTTAAACTTTTTGAATTACTATTTCTGGATCTTTCCAGAAGAGAATTTTTATCGAAGTTGATTACATGAGGAGGGAGATCATTGTCTACTAGTGTGACTCGAAATCAGTTCCGGACCAGCAAAGTAGAGATAGACGGAGAGGTGATGGGAGCGTGGGTCTGGGCCTCAAATTGGTCAGTTCTCAACGCTTCCCACAAATTTTTTGGCTCAAGTGATGACTGGGTCCTTGGGTCTGGCCTACTATCATTGATATGCCTAATGAGTACATGCTACTCACAAGTTGTGGACCTGCTCCTGACAATTCAGGAGGAGCTTAAAGGTTAAAAAAAACCATGGACGAGTCTGTTACGTGCCGAAGGTAATATGACTGGAGGCCATGGTCTATTAACGGAGCACATGGGCATTGATCCGACCTACGTGGTTGATCATGCAGGAAGATAAGTGCGAATTGAGAGCTTCGATGGCTACCTGCGGTTGTGGCCTTGACGTCGGACATGGATCCATAGTTGGTGAGCCGATGAAACGTCATCAAAAGGAGTTAGTGGAGTTATTGGTAAAATCAAAGAAGTTTAAGTAGGAGCGAATGGAGGTTGATGGCTCAATGGAGACAATAGCCAGTGGGGGGCTAGGGAAGAGGTTAAGAAAGTGCAAGCTAATGCGTGGTGGCCAACTCGTCCATAATTGGAGCAGAAATATGAATGTGTTCATACTCAAACAGCTATCAGAAGACAGAGAGCTCTAACCCATCGAGCTTAGCATTGGTACCGAATAGTCGTTAGGTGTCAACCTTCACAGCTAAAATGGCCTTTAGGAAGAAGAGAGGTGAATTCATCAACTTTTACAAGATAACCAATAAAAAAATGAGGAGCATCTGCATCGACAGTTCCATACAATAGAAGGCAGATTAGACAGACGGACTTACAAGATCATACAAGGAAGACGATCAGCAGATGGACAAAATGACGACATCCGGGGCTCAATGACAAGCGCAACATCGTAGATGATTTAGGGATCGTCATTGATGATCCGATCCCTATCCTCAAACAAGTAAATGTAAAGATAAAGAAGCCCAAATTGAGAGAAACAATCTCCCATTCATGTTGGGGAATGAAAGGGCACAAGTGCCATCGTGGCCTTGTTGACAAAGATTGAGTGGCTATGAAATTTGCCCACATTAGAGATACGCAACAGTTGAGAATTTTCGCGAACGATGGTGGATGGGATGACCTTTGTTTGGATAGGCATGACGTGGATGCTTGAGAGCTTCCTTGGTGAGAGGTGGAGAGGAGGTGCCTTGGCGCGGATAACTTTGGAAGAGGGAGAAGCATGGGACTTTGAGTAAGCAACATCGAAATGAGCAACGAGGGTTCTCAAGGAGTGTGAATAACAGAAGGAGAGGTGGAAGATGGGATGGATTTAAATTTAGTATGGAGCCATGGCCACCTTGCAAGTTAGGGCTTTCTCCTGTCACATGGTGGCGACCGCGGTGATGATTTCTTCCCTAAAAGACTTTTAGATTCTTATGAAAGTTTTGATGCTGTAAAGCAGCATGTTTTGATGCCTTAGAAAGCCATGCTAAGACGAATTCATACTTGTCATAGTCACAACAGGTTGGTGCAAGAGAAAAACTCAAGGACAATGGTAAAAAAATTTGCTTGTGACATAAAGATGACAAATTCAAGGCATGAGTTCTGATCAACTTAACAACAGATGCTGCTTTGTTTGTTATACTGATAAACAAACAAATTTAGATAAAGAGATTGATTCAGAAGAAAATTGGAAAATCGGAGACCATTATGCATCTTCAAGATGATATAATACAGACTAGACACTTTGTATGCTAACACAAAAATGGCTGTCAATAAGGTAATATACTTTTCACAGCCTACATTACTTTTGCCCTAGCTCCTACTTGGGGCCTTGCTGAAGCCTAACCAACCCATAGTATGATCCCGTAGGTTCCTTAGCTAGGAGTGAAGAATGAGTTCCCTTCTCTACTACAGCCCCTTTCTCCAACACTGCAATGAGGTCGCAGTTCTGTATTGTGCTAAGACGATGAGCAACGACAACACTAGTCCGCCCTACCATCACTCTCTCTAGTGCTTCCTGAACTAGTTTTTCTGAGTGGCTGTCAAGTGCGCTTGTTGCCTCGTCCAGCAGCAATATTGCAGGGTTCTTCAGTATTGCCCTTGCAATTGCTATCCTTTGTTTTTGTCCTCCAGAAAGCTGCACCCCTCTGTCACCACACCATGTATCATAGCCATCCATCAAGACACTGATGAATTCATGTGCATTGGCTGCTCGTGCAGCGTCCTCAATCTCAGCTTCTGTAGCTCCTTCTGCTCCATATGCAATGTTCTCCCGGATGCTTCCAGAAAAAAGTGTTGGCTCCTGTCATAGAAGAAAGGCAAGCCAAAGATTTTAATTTGTACTTGTAGCATAAATCCTTATCATCTAATTTTTTTCATCATAATGGACTGTAGACTTAACAAGACTAAAATTTGAGTTCAAGGTTTAAAATATTAGAAATTGGTATCAGTATCGGTTGCGGATTTATGTTCTGAAATCGACAATATTTAGATATATCATATTGGTGATATCAGAAATATTAGCAATATTATACTAATATTTTGCCCTATATTACGAATAGACTAGCTCAAATTCAATATGATATCTGCAATTTACATCGGTATTTAAAACCGTAGCTCCGATGCTCCATAAAGCATCTGCAAAATTTTAATTTGCTGACAAAATGCTAGTCAAGACCATAGTTAGCAAAACTCTTGTTTATTTTTTCATTTAAAAGAAAAGATGAGAAAAAAAGCTTGTATCATTGACACGGTCATGTTTATCGTGCATTAAATCGGTTTTAATGTTTTTCTAAATATTTTTTTGAAATGGAATGGTTAATTACCGTATTTAGTAAATTGTTAATTTTTATTGCCTTTTGTTTTTTATTTTAAAATTTTGATATGATTTTAGGCATAATTTTTTGTTAATAAACCTTTTAACCATTGAATGATCTAAAATAAGTCAAAACAGACAAAAAGGATATTTATCATTTGTTAATATTTAATTAGAATGTTTTATCAAATGTGTATATCTCCAAATGAAGATTTTAAATCTCAAAATCAATGAGTATCAGCCATTGATTTGTTGTCGAAATCAGCAATATTGGCCATATCATCGTTAAAAACTGACACAAAATATCAGCAATATTTGTAATATAAATACTAATATTATAAGGTTTATATCATACCAAATATCTCAATCTGATATGATATTTGTGATACGTATCAGTATCAGCAAATGCATTAAACCTTAATGTAGCATGACTTATGACCCCCAATGCCAATTTAACTACAGATATCTGACTACTATATGACTTCTAGAAGGGCATGTACACTCCATCCATCCATCCCCCATGAATTTGCAGTTTAGCATGCTCATAAGTTATCGTAGACATGTACAAACACCCTGTTATGTGTCCCTATTCATTATAACTTGTAAATAAGAAAGAAGAACTATACCTGACCAACAAGTGCAATGTGCCTCCTCAGCGTGCGAAGGTGATAAGTTTTTATGTCCCTCCTATCTATCTTTATCGTTCCCTGTAATGGGTCATAAAACCGCTCAATGAGCCGAATGATGGTGGATTTACCCGAGCCACTCTGTCCCACCAATGCTGTCGACTTGCCAGCATCAATGTTGAGGGAGAAATTTTTGAAGATCATCACGTCGGGACGTGCTGGGTATGCAAAGTCTATGTTTTGGATCTCCACACTTCCGTTTAGTTTCTCAGGACAATGCCCTCTAGGGTCCTCTGGCTCAATGCTAGTGACACGGTCGAGCACAGCAAAGACAGAGCCTACTGCATCGGCACCCTTGGAAAGGTCAGTTGTCATGCTTCCTGCATCAGCAATTACACGACCGGTGCTAACAAGGATCATGAAGGTCTGGAGGAGGGACTTGGAGCTTATGAGACCCTGGGATACAAGCTTGCCCCCATACCTATTGGAAATTTAGTCAAAACCATCAGTGTTATCTTTGTCCAGTAGAAGATATCTGCTTGGATAAAGGTAATTTTGTACAGTTCTTAAATGGATGCAACATTTATTGTCCAAAGTCTATAATTATTCTGAATCATGTTAGGCAAAATTGTCGCTTAAATCAAGAACTGTTGCTCTTAACGTACCAGAAGGCAAGGGCCCAAGTACAAGTCATGATGCTTTGTGCCGTGCCGAGACCAATGCCAGCAAACCATGATTGGCGGATGCTCTCATGACGGGGGCCCTCTTGAGCAAGGTCAAAGAGGTGAAGGATGCGATCCTGTGAAGAAAAAGCAGTTACAGTACGAAGGTTGGAGACGGCCTCAGTAGCGAGCTTGCTGCTGTCATCCTGAGCCTTGATGGCTTTGCTTGACATGCTCTTGAGGAGGACCCTGCGGGCGTAAAAGCATAGTATGATGAGAGGTTGGACGGCAATCATAACAACTGCCAGACGCCAAGCTATAATCGAACCCATGGTGCATGCAATTGTCACTGCTGAGAATGTCTGGATGAGGAGGGCCATTCGATCACCTACCAATGATCTCACCTGCAATCACATTTGTTAGCATGTCACTGAATTGATTTCCTTCTTGCTTGTGCTTAATTTCATTAAAGTGCCATTCTATTTTTGACCAAAAATCTGTCTCGGGTATCTATCAAAATATTATCACTGTTTTCAAAGTTTTATATCTTTAGGAGTGATGCTGGTGATTGGTAGCCTATACCCCAGATAATATCTTAGAAATGGTGAGTGAGAAAGTATCTTCTTGAAACTGACCACATTGGCATCCTTTGCGAATCGAGAGCAAATGGCTCCAGTGGAATTCTCATCCTGATCAAACCAGCCAACTTCAAAAGTCAGCATCTTGGACAGCATACGTTCCCTCAACCGCTTGGTTAGGTACTCCCCCATTGCCCCAAAGTTGTAGTGCTGCCCAATGTTAATCAACATGGAAAGAACGGAGAGGAAGGTGAAGATGAGGGCGTAGGTTCTCGTCTTGCTCTTTATCTCACTATGATCTTTTAGGAAATAGACTGCTATCATACTCCCCATGGCATATGCATATACAGGCTGTATTCCCCCAAATACTATTGCATTCAGGCACCCCAACAATGCTTGCTTCCACTCTGGTGCATTCAGCATCAACAACCGCCGGAAAGATGGCACTGGAAGTTTCTGTTTGGTCTCACCCAATTCTAGAGCATCTCCTACTGCTCCTGTTGCAGCGTTGAAAGACCTGTACATGAGTGTGAATGCAAATATAAATTTGTTGAAATGAGAAGTGCCATTTATATTCTAACAGAAGTGACCACAGGCTCAATGCCATCAGCCTAACTCAGTTTTGAGTGCCACATTATGTGCAGGACATGAATTAGCTAGTATTGTTTGATTGTTAGAAATTAATTGTATCTATGATGTTGATGATAAGATAATACATGTTATACTAGATATCGGCAAACTTATTTGAATCTGTTCATATCTGTATAGGTACCTTGTGGAACTTGACCTACTAGCATTTGAGAACCTGCTGCTCATGCTGTTGCTGCTTTTGCTCCAATTCTGAGATGAGGGTGCCACTGCTAAGTCTGCAGCTACTGCTGATGATGAGCCTGTTCCTTGTTCTTCTCTTGCATTTGTGGTCTGCTGTAGGCGAACAAGAGAAGCATAGATGCCATCCTGGTTGCATATCAGGTCATCATGAGAGCCAGTTTCCACGACCTGGCCAGCCTGAATCACTGCGATCACATCAGCATTGCGAATGGTAGAGAGGCGGTGTGCAACAACAATGGTGGTCCTCCCAACTGAGGCTAGGTCGAGGGCATCTTGGACAATTCTCTCTGATTCAGAGTCTAGTGCACTAGTAGCCTCATCAAGCAGAAGAATCTTTGGAGACTTGAGTATGGCCCTTGCAATTGCTATCCTCTGTTTCTGCCCCCCAGACATCTGAACTCCCCTCTCTCCAACCTATTTGTTAATACATTCACAATTTTGTCACAATTAGATTCATGTGTAGCAGTTAAAACACCTGATTAATCTACCTGAAGATTAAAATTTGTGCATGAACCAATCAACCTTCATTTTCAAGCATTATGCGCCGAAAGAAAATCTTTACTTTTTGCCAACTTACATGCATATGCGAGTAATTTCGTTACCAGTCAGGTATCATTTTATCTTTCACAAACTGGGAAAAGATGCATGAATTTGTCTATCTGATATCACTTTTAATATACATAATGGCCATATTCAATTTTGCCTGTGTGATTCATTTTTCAGAATAGATTCGATTTATTACCAGAATTGAAATTTATGAGATGCTTATGCCTTCTTTTTTGTTTTGCAATTTTATTATAATCCCTGATTCTAGTTATGTGATCAATTTCATTTTTGATTAGTTTATAACAAGTTCCAACTCTAGGAATGGAACCTGTCTCTATTCTGTTAAAAGACAGAACATTATACTTTTCACCTTCCAGTGGAATCGAATAAATAATTGATTATTAGATTTATTTTTTTAAATAAGCTTCAACAAATCAACAATAAAGAATCTGCTTTAATTTATGTACAGAGTACCATAAGCAACAGACCTAAGACTTTTGACTATATTTGATATATAATCAAAGAGAGGAATAGAGCATCTTCACACCTTTACTCATCTTTGTCTATTATACATTTTAAGGGACCACCCCACCCTAATGGAGCATGGCAAGCATAATACCATGAGAGAAAGCGATGATTGCGACATCCATAACTAGACTTAAGTAGTGCTTTCAATGAGCTTTCTATCATTATCATGCTTCCTTTTCAACCACATTTTGCTCTTATTGCTGTTGCTTCAGTCGCAGGTGGTTTATTTTTTTTTACACACCTGCATGCTCCCACTTTCTGCCGGTCTTACTCTTGCTGTGCAAAAGGAGCCTGTTGGGTGGTCTCAAATGCCTTCACTTTTGGCTGATGACCAGTCACAGCGAAAACGAGATGTCAATCGGCATGCTGTGCAGATTGAATCAGATAAGACCAGCTAACAAAGCGACACCAACAGAGAGCAGTGCCCCAATTTCAGCCCCCAGCTGTGGTATGTGTAATCGCTACATGTGTTACTAGTTATATATGCTAGCATTTGGGAGTGCATAACTCATTTTCTTTCATTTTCTGGGGCATGCTCTGATTGATTGATTGCACTAACTTGTTAACACTTGATACTATATTGAAATCAAAACAATTAACTCCTTTCGAATGATGAGGGGTAAGTGTGCAAGTAGGTAGGTAATGAATGATTATTGTCGATTTTTGACCCATGCTGGTGCACCCACATGTTTAGACTAATGTTTGATAGTTTACAGCTGGTTGATGTTAGCTAGAATCAGTAAATTATTTGTTTTTTTCCTTCTTCTTTCTTTTATAATCTTAAGCTGTAGGGATCAGGATGGTCAGGTCCAAGGGCCAATTCTTGGCTAATCCTGTTCCAAAATTTTGAATTAGAAAATTAAAAATTTCATTTTTAAATCAAAATTTTGAATAGGGTGGGCCAAAAATTGGCCGTTAGTCCTGTCCTTTCTCATCCCTAACTGTAGCCCTATGCGAACAGAGCTTGCACCCCAGACCTCTTGACCATTGATGAGAGGCTTTGCCACTGATCTATATTTATTTGATTGTTTTTTTTAACAACGAGTGTAAGCTTATCAGATAACTTTGCACATTCAAGATATGTCAAATGAATGCAAGGTCCATATTTTAACCAAGAATGATGATAGTAGTTGGATTTTCATATCATTTAACATGCAATTTGAGATTTTAACTAAAACGTATATACGATTCATGAATAAAATCTTGTTGTTTCCTATGATACCTCCACTCTTTACTTGAACATATGACTGAATTACAATATTGAGTAATTTTTGTTATTACAGAGCCTCTACATATGAATCATACAAGCATACGGCATTATAAATTCTTATTTTCTTTTTTGGTTCAAAACTTGGGTATTTTTACCTGACAGAAGCCACAATTTCTTCAGAGCACCCAGATTCAATCTAAAAATCATGATATTTGCGTTTGCGATACAAATCTCATTCTTTCACTTCCTTTTTCTGGAATATATACTGACATTTTTCCTTTTTGAAGGGTATGCAAGAAATTAAGTGCGGTAACTATTTGATGCCCTACTGCTGTTTTTGAATGCTGGGGTAAGTGCAAGAAAGCTAAAGAATACCTACGGATGTTGACCTACCTAAGCTGACTGATCAGTTCATTTTGACCATTTATCGCTGACTCTACTAATTCTTGACCAACTGATGACATGCACAGAAAAATAGCTAGAAATTCTATAAGCAATTGTTTATGTATGCATATGTTATCTTTTATTACGTAAGATAAGTCTAATTTAAGTTGACTCAAGTCTGAAGCAAACTTTTCTCCGAAACTTTTTGCTGACAATGCGCAAGCTTTTGCGCAGAAAACTCTAATTCATGAATTTCATCACAAGAAACTAATCTATGAACAGTTATGCAAACTTCTTACTGAAGCCATAGCTAAATAATTATTCCCAATAACAGTAATTTTGATGATGATGATGATGATGATGATGATGATGCAGGGAATTGAGGGAGCTAACCTGTGTGTGATATCCCAGAGGAAGCGGACAGATGAAGCTATGAGCATTGGAGGCCTTGGCAGCTTCCACCACCTCATCCATTGATGCATCCTCTTTCCCAAACAGGATGTTCTCTTTGATCGACGTCGCGAAAAGGGCCGGCTCTTGGCTCACCAGCCCCATCTGTGATCTCAACCATTTGAGCTGAAGCCTCCTGATATCCACACCATCAAGCAGTATCTTCCCTCCTGCAGGATCATAGAACCTCTCCAGCAGCGCGATCACCGTTGATTTCCCTGAGCCGCTGCTCCCGACCAAGGCCACCGTCTTACCTGCTGGCACCCTCAGGTCGAACTCCCTCAGTATCGGGTTCTCGGGCCTCGATGGGTACGCGAACTCAACCCCCTTGAATTCCACTTCTCCTCTCACATTTTCAAGAACATCTCCTTCTGTGCTCTCGGAATCTATCTTTGGCACCCTCTTCATGACTTCCATGATTCTTTCTCCAGCCGATGTTGCCTCCGAAAAGTACTTCACATTCGAAAGGGCTGAACCAAGTGATCTGCGTGTTTCCATCAGTCAGTACACAAAACACAGAAATTAGTCGATGGAAAAGGTAAATTTTTGAAGGGACGAAGTATTACAGGCCTCCAGCTATGATGGCAGCTCCAACGGCGAATATGTCACCACCCTTACCGCCATGGTACATAACGAGTCGGCTGCCATACCAGGACACAAATGCCCATATGGCGAAAATTATGCCGTTGCTGCCTATGGTGATACCCTTGAAGAGGCCCTGACAGAGTCCGAGCTTGACAGAATCTTCGAGCGCTGCAGAGAATGCAGCCATGGTCTTGCTCTCCCCTGTGAATGAGTAGACGGTGCGGATCGATGAGATTGCATGCTCAACGATCGCTCCAGCTTTGTTATACTCTTCTCGGATTTTTCTGGCGAGGCCCATCAGTATCCTGCCATACATTAGGCCTGGGATGATGAGGACCACAATAGTCGGGATGGCCACAAGGGCTAGTCTCCATGTCAGTATGAACCCAACAACGTAACTGCCGAAAAACGTCGAGCAATTCATCAAAAAGTTGGGCACCTGCAGATACAATCGACCAACACTTACTTCTACGGCTCAATTCAAAATTCTATTTTTTCAGATTGATGAAGGGTACATCCTTGCCTTCTCACTGAGCGCATCCTGGATAACGAGGCTATCGCTGGAGACGATGGTGACGACGTCCGCGGTGGAGGCCCCTTTGAGGTCGAAATATTCGACATCCTGCCGCAGGACGGCTTTCAGGTACCTTGCACGCATTCTGGAAGCCTGCCGCTCTGCGGTTCTCGTGCAGCAGTACCCCTCTGCAAACATCACCACAGCCCAAATAAGTACGGCTACGCAAAGTTTGAGAAGAAGAAGAAGTAGTCAGAACTGTCAGGTACCTAAGAAACAAGCCACCCATTGTCCGCATGCCAGATAGACCAGATTCACGGAGTTCTACATGGTAAGAAAAACTATCATTTTCAAGTACATATATTCATATACATGCGCGCGCACTCGTGCACACACAGACAATTAAACAGAATTATGATCGGTCACCTTGTCCATTCCGCTAGTAAAGTCTGAATCTGCCGATGTCCCGTTGCTTAAGTTGTTCACGAGCTTGCTAGTGACCAGAAGCATGATGGGGATGGAGAGCCCGTCTCCGATGGCACCGAGGAGGCCGAGGGCCATCAGCCACTTGTCGGTGGTGTCTGTGTGGATGAATATGGTCCTCATGCTTCTGCTCTTCTTCCTCTTCTTGCTGCTGATAACTTTCTCTTCTCGTGTTGAATTCTCCATAATCTGTAATCTTTGATTTCTTGAGCTTGGTTGGGGTGTTCACACAGTTTACGCAAAAGGTTGGGGCCTATATACGCACACGTGGGAAGATGGTGGGCACAGAGATCACCCTACCGGCTGCTGTACCCAAGAGATTGGGGCCTATATACACACGTGGGAAGAAGGTGGGCACAGAGATCACCCTACCGGCTGCTGGCCTTGCTAGCGTTGACTAATAGGTATTCTGTGCAATTATTAATGACATTGTAGACTTTATTCTCTCGAAATGAAATTTGTAGGCTTTTGTGCGAGCATCGTATTTTATGCTATTGATATGCATGATCTGATGCAATGTTGCTTAGGTTATGGACCACGTTTTAGAGGGGGGGGCATATTCCCAAGGGAGTTTCCAAAGCAGCGCAGACACTTTTTCTAGTGAGCATGGTTCATTTTTCAGTCCCGGTTCGAAAGTGGGCTCACCAGGAAAAACGGTCTGCTCCTTTAGAAGCTCCTTTAGACAAATCGTACTCCTCATACATTTTGAATCTGTTGAAATAACTGAAATCCTAACAATTTATAATATATTATTGATAGATGATCTTCTATCCAGATATTGATATTATGAATTGTTAGTATTTCTATTATTATTTCAACAGAATGTTATACTTTCATAAATTGTAGCGTATTCTATTTGCAATTCCAATTTCTAATACATTTTGACTGTCATGTTTTCACACAAGAGACAAACTATAGCAATTCTAACTGAATAATTCTATCATATCTGCAGCAAGCCACGATACAATTTGCGTAACAGATACGGGAACTCAATTCAACTGCTAATACATTTTGGATGTTATGTTGGGGACACAGACCAGACTTGGTCATAGACAAAGATAATTGATGGTGGCAGCCCTTCATATGATGAGCTGAAGCTTGACCTGTTTGTGGATTCATTTTGGTAGCAGCCTTTTTCACCATGCTCTCATTCATTTCCTCCCTTGAGTATGATGCAAATTAATTGGCTGAATAAAATAATCGACCTGGTGTAGATTTAGCAAGGAGAGCTGTGTGAAGAGGAAGATGAGAATAATCTCAATCTGCTCCTATGAGAAAAATTTACCGAAAGTGAGGGAAGTTACTTCATCGCCGCTTAGATAACCCAATAAAATTATTACACGGCGCCACTCAAAATAAAATGACTCCCTTAACTGCTCTTTGAGTGGTATTACGTGTAATAATTTTATTGGACCACCTAAGCGGCGGTGAAGGAACTCCCTTCACCGTCGGTAAATTTCCCGTTTAATATATATATATATATATATATATATATATATATATATATATATATATATATATATATATATATATATATATATATGAGAAAAATAGAAATGAGCTGACAGCTCGCGCAAGTTATCTGAGCTGCAGTTCATTTCCATTATTTTAATAATCTTTTTAATAAAATTTCTTTCGGATTATGATCTCGACTTCCTAGGGTTCACTCATACCCAATTTCTTAGGTTTTAGTTTTGATTTGGTCCTCCATCAAGTTAATACAAAATTAACGGTTTTTAATGAATGAAAATAATATTTTGTATGTACTTGATGAAATGGTAAATGAACTCCAAAATTTATAAAATTTAATCCGAAAGAAGTTAAGGAGATAGAGATAGTAACTGTAAAAAAAAATTGAAGAAAAATTATTGGAGCATTATAATTTTTTCGCTAGCTCACGTAACTTTTTCTGAGCTGGCGGCTCATGTACAGTAATCCTTACTATATGTGTGTGTTTTCTCTCTCTCCTTTTCTTTTTGTGTATGTTTTTGTTTGTATTTATTATTAGTAAAACGGTTTGGACTTGGTGGGTGGTTTGAGTTACTTCCGTTTCAAAAATGTGTTTTCTGTCTCTCTTTATCTTTTTGTGTATGTCTTTGTCTGCATTTATTATTAGTAAAACGGTTTGGACTTGGTGGGTGGTTTGAGTTACTTCCGTTTCAAAAATGTGTTTTCTGTCTCTCTTTATCTTTTTGTGTATGTCTTTGTCTGTATTTATTATTAGTAAAACGGTTTGGACTTGGTGGGTGGTTTGAGTTACTTCCGTTTCAAAAATGTGTTTTCTGTCTCTCTTTATCTTTTTGTGTATGTCTTTGTCTGTATTTATTATTAGTAAAACGGTTTGGACTTGGTGGGTGGTTTGAGTTACTTCCGTTTCAAAAATGTGTTTTCTGTCTCTCTTTATCTTTTTGTGTATGTCTTTGTCTGTATTTATTATTAGTAAAACGGTTTGGACTTGGTGGGTGGTTTGAGTTACTTCCGTTTCAAAAATGTGTTTTCTGTCTCTCTTTATCTTTTTGTGTATGTCTTTGTCTGTATTTATTATTAGTAAAACGGTTTGGACTTGGTGGGTGGTTTGAGTTACTTCCGTTTCAAAAATGCCCCGTATATAAATGAATTGTCTTCTTCTTTTTTTTTCTTTAGTTCGAGTGAAAAGAAAAGTAAAATAAATAAATTTATTTGATATTGTAAGAAAAGTTAATAAATTGTATCAATTTACCACAAATTTGTATTTGCTTTGTATGAGATTGGTCGCCTCTAATAATCTCAATAGATAGAGTGATGAATGTCGAGAGAGGCATCTATGTAGTTACCTAGTTTGATAAGCAATGGCATGTTCATCTTACTAGTACTCTTTTCACGTTAATACTTAAACATCAAATTTTGTTCCTATATGTATTTCACCGGAGGCCAAAATAAATGGCTTGATGCTTTTGTGTTTTTCCATTATTTTCCATGCAAAAATTATTTCTTTTCCCGTCTAGTTTCACCATGCCTCTATGAGGGGAATTTCTAAATCAGCACTCCGCTAGTCTTAGTGAGCCCACCTCTTGAACTTATAATAAATTATAAATTTGTCATTATTTTCTTATGATTGAATTACCCTTGTCTTCTCCTCGCATCACCTCCTTCTCTTCTCCAAAAAATCCAAACTTTTGAACCCGTGAACCCTATACCCTTGAACCCATGAGAGAGAGAGAGAGAGACAGAGAGAGAAGCAACAGCCAGATGTGGGGGAGAAAGGAGATGCGAGAGATGGGGAAAAGAGACGAGGACAATAAAGAAAAGAAGGTGCAAGTGTGGACAATAAAGAAAAGAAGGGTGCTCATTACGAAAGGTGACTAAGTCAAGTGGTGTACTCATTTAGAACTTCCCCTCTATGGGCTTTGAAAAGTTTGTCTTATGCAATATGCTTTTTCTTTTGCAATTGCAACAATTTTGTAGTATCTCAAATTATATCAAATTTTTTTGATGATATATCTTATTTCTGGATAAGCTATTATGGACGGGTGCCCCAAAATTGGGTATACGATAATTTTTTATAATAAAAAAATAACACTGTAAGATTATAGACCTGAAAGGATCTAATCTTACTATAATCTTTATCATATAATCATCCAATTACAAGCAGAAAAAAAAGAAATAAAAGAAAGATAATTAACAATTGTAAGTACATCGATTTGGCTCAGATACAAGCACTCAATTAGACAAAAGGAGACACTTTTCACAAGTTTAACGATCTAAAGGTAAAAGTCTTACAGCAAAAAGTAAAAGTTCTCTTATATTTCTAATTGGCTTGATCCTGAAAGTAGGGATCATCGATTGATCATTCTAACTCTTTCTCCACAATATTGTCCTTGAAACCTAGGCATGCAGAGGTAATTAGGGGCAGGTACCAAAAAAATAATTTAAACATGTGATAATAAATAATTCAAGATAAACACATGTATACATCAATGGTAATTGAAAGAAAGAAATAAAAGAAATTTCCGTGATAGACTAGTTAAACCAGTATATTAGTTCTTACACAAGATTACAAGTTAAGATTTGGACTCTTGTGTATTTATCAATTAGTGTGGAACTAAGTAATGAAAGGGTTCTGCATATTAAGAGAGTATCACGTCAATCTGAGACTATAATATTGTTAGGATTCATGGTTTGAATCCTTTAAATTTAAGGAGAATCTATTTATAATTACATTATAATCACTTGTTCAAATCTATGAATAGATTGAATGTAAATTTGTTTAAAGAACAAAACATGAACGGGTGTGAATGGCCGAACGAGTACTATTGTTCGAACAAGTATGACTGTTTGAATGAGTGCGACTTTTCGAAGGGTGTGACTATTAGAACGGATGCTAATGGTTGAATTGTATAATAATTCAAATAAAAGCGGGTGTAACTATTTGAAAGATTATAATAATTCATACGCTGCTTGCTCAATGGATATATGTTTAAAATTTAAACATGAAGGATAACCACTTGAACAGTTGTAATTGTTCACGCACCATTTAAATTTCAAATAATGCGATTCACACCATTTTACCACAAAGATTTGCATCCCTTAAAGAGTCTATAAATAGCCAATGCCTTTGCATTTCAGAAAAGAGAAGAGAAAAAAAAATTTATTTTTTCTTATAATAGAATCTCATTACGCATTCATTCCATACAACAGAGAATATAGCTTTATTTTGATTAATTGAGGCAATTGAATTGTTGCTTCCTTTCCAATTGTAGTGCGATCGTTATATCATGAGAGATTGATAATTATTGAGTTCCAGAAGCATATATAGTGGATGACTAATTGGTCTTAAGGACATAGCGTTCAATACTAGACTCGATTCTCTGTTCTAACAGTTTTTAGTAATATCTTTCTAACTTTTATTTTACATAGTTTATTTATTTATTCACTTTCTTGTAAGTCTACAATCTATTTAATTTTATTTTACATGTTCGGATTTCCAATATCGGATTTTTATTTAGTTCAAACCAATATAACAGTATCTAATCTATCAATATCACCAACAAATCTGCTCACAACAAAGGCAGAAAACGTGGTCATGATAGGGGTCGGAAATATGGCCATGACATGATCCGAAATATCATATCACAACCTTAGTTAGAATATCAGGTCACAACATAAACTCGTTTTTAAGTCGAAGCATATGCTGGATATCAGGTCATTACTACTATTCGGATTAATAAAAATACGAGGCTGCGTCGGTTCATCATTTTTTATGGTATCTTCCTTTTATACGTTTTCTTATTCTTTACTTTGTCCCCTACCCTTATGAATTTTAATTACAGTTAATCATACAATAACCAGTTGCAAGTAAATAATAAGGATGACAACTCACATCAAGAGCATATGGCAAGTGAACTCATGCTATTTTGGTCAAGAATGCCACTGATAAGGTAGTATTGTACTTCTCCAGCCACTTCTCACCAACTCACAAGCATGCCCTTTGGTTAAAGACAGTCCAAAGAATTGGATTTTGGTCAGGAAACCAAACAAAACCCTAGCTAGGAAATTGCATGGGCTTGCTCAAAACAATTGGGCCATTACAAAAAATTCTACAGTTTTGTAGCAAAATGCTGCTAACTCTAGCAAAGTAAATACATTTTCAATTTCATTTTCATACTCCTTCACCCAACCAAACATATCCCGAAATCTAATATACATGAAGGATTAATATGAAAAACTAAAAAAAGAAAAGGAAAGATAAATTTTTTTGAAGGAGCAGAAAGAAAGAAAGAAATCTTAAAAAGGAAAAGAAAAGAAAAGAAAAACTCCTCGGCTTACTTTCTTGGAAATTTCTAAAAGAGCATGCTACTGGTCTTTTTCGTAGTGAGTCCTGATTTTCCTAGTGAGCACACTAAAAATTTCTCTCTTTTCCTTTTCTTAGAGATTCTGCAATCCACCTTTATGCCATTGTGTCCCAAGGCGTCTCTATCTTCGCGCCTCCGTCCAAGGCCTTGCTTCAACCCCAAACTCACTCTGCCAGCTTGACCGAGTCCGCCTCCGCCCAAGGGGCAAAGCCCATTGGTCGGAATATAAATCCGGATTAAATTATTAACCCTTTAGGCTTTAATTTTGGATGGGCTATTGTTTGGTTCGGGTTTAGAGTCCAACCAAAGGGAAAAACAAATTTGTGCAAATTAACGATTGGTAAACTTGTAAATACGTGGAAATTAAGGTGGTGTGCTCCCGGAGATAAGTGGTGTGCGCCTTTGGAAAATGTCCCCAGTCTCCCCCTTTTTCTTTCTTTACAAATGGCAAACAAACAGGATTTGGATCCTCTCTCTCTCTCTCTCTCTCTCTCTCACAGCTGCTGCTGCTGCTGCTGCTGAAGTTTCGATCTCCAACGCCAAGAAGCAGAGCCCATTTCTTTGAGATACTACACTTTATGAATTGGAACCCTACAGCATTTGGAGAAACCCCCTCAAGCTTAAACCCTAACTCGAGGGGACAACACAGCTATTAGGTAATGTACGCCCCTAATTTAATCCTTTCCCCGTATTTATACGTTTCTTACTGTGTTTAAAGTTTTAAACCCTAAATCTCACGATTTGCCATGATTATTTAATTCTGTGTTTGTTTTTTTTTTTTTTTAATCTTTTACTTCTTGCTTTGTTGTTTAATTTCTACATCAGTGATGAAAATATGCATATTGATAGAATTTAGGAGATTCTGTTACAGTTTGTAACTTGAAAGTTTGCAACTGTGCATCGTAATATTGGACTCTAAAAAGAATGTAATCTTTGAGATTCTCAATTAAACAACTTTTCTTTTTTTTATTTAAATTTGAAGTTGATCATCTATACTATCGCAAATTCTATTAACACAATTTTACAATCTCGAAAGTTGCTCTATTAATGGTTCTTGGCCCCAAGCCACCCGAGCTAGGTCATATTAGTATGTGGTACTTGCGGTGTTTTAAATGACAAACTAAGGAAAGGATGGATTTGATGAATGTCTATATAGTTGTGACAGGTTCGTGATATTATAGAGTTCGGTTGGTGTTGGTTATCGAGCTTCTATCCTAAGTGTTCATGACTGATGGGACTTTACCCTACTCCGTGAAGCACAAATATGTAGGGATGTAAATGTTATTTGAAACATGACCTAATTGTATCATCTGATTTTTAGATATAAAATCAAATAGAGCATGAAATTCTAGATCATAGTCAGATTCTTGTCAGACGCAGACTTAGAATATTACATTATTTTAAGAGTTGGATTTGGATCGGCTTTGGTTCTTTTCTAACTTAGAAAGTGAATATTGATTGTAAATAACTAAATATTTTTAGTAAAAATCTTAATCCGGCAATTTTGTTGCACTTAGGTCCAAAAGCCCCTAACAGATTCATATGCACACAGATATTTCATATCAGATTTGAATTTGGACTTGACATAGATCCCACTTGAATCTAATATGTTTTCAACCCTATAGATGGATGATACGCGCACAATATTATGGAACATTGGCATGAGAAATTTTTAAAATAGTAGGACATAGATACGACATGGATATGGCAAATATTAATAACCCTACATGTTTGCACAAGCAATGCTTGAATATAGATGCATTATGGATAGGGTTGTAACAAATAATACATGGTATACATAATTTGATGTTTGTTGCAAGTACCATAAATTTGTATTGCTAGAATGGTTTAAAGGGCACAATATCTTTAATATTATAAAAGATTTTCATGTTAGATAAAACTACAAATAAACTCTTAGGTAAACAACTATATATTACATTTAAGAAACTAAACAAATTAGATAAATGCTATGCGTTTACAAATATAAGAGTTGTGAATTTGCTATTCATACATTCAATTCCTAACTTTGTTTGAAGCAAGGTGGTGGAAATTGAAAAAGTAGAGTGAAGTAGCGAGACACTGGTTTAGCATTTACAGTTTTAGAGGACTTAAACGGCAAAAAGTGTCGATCCAAAGATGGATTTGGGATTTTCCATTGAGGATAGAAAGTAAGAGATAGACTTAGGCCCTTCGAATGGATTTGGACCTTAATCTTCCCAATCTCAAAATCCATATTAGGAAATTCATGTTGAGGATCCATTTTATTAAGGTTGATCTACACCATTTCAAGGGCCTAAAAATAAAAATTAAGTTTTAAAATATTTTTTCCCATCCATAAGTAGGTAAAATTTGAATGATTATAGGGAATGGGTTGGTCAGTTTAATAATTTAGAATGTTTAAAACATAATAAAAATTTGTATAATATTTTAAATATTTGGATAATGTTCCAACTTCGTATCCACAATTTTTCATTTTAAAGTGTAGTTCAAAGCAAAATGCTATTTTCGACCGTTTATTCATGATGCATGGGCAAATTTTTTTTTTTTTTTTTTTTGGTTTTAAAACACTTTAATTGGTATATGTTAAGTTTAACTGAGTGGATTGTGATTATGGATGTTATTGGAATTCAGTGGGACGAAAAAGATAATCTCTATATCAGAATAATGTAAATGTATGTGTATATTTGTACATAGATAAATAGTGGTAAAAAGGAGGAAAATCAGGAAAAAGGAAAATAAATTTTCATGGAGGAAAAAAATTATTATAAATATGTATTTTGTATCAATTTCTACGATTCATAATGTTTTTAGCAATAATATGTTTTTTTTTTTTTTTAAATTTAGCATAGTGTTAAAAATAAACGTATATTTTACATAATGAAATAGAAAAAAAGTTTTGGCCACTTTTTAAACATATCACGTTGCTTTTAAGCGTTTTCCTGCACTTGTGCAAGTAAAAAGCGACAACTAGCTTTTTCGTTCCACTTTCCATGAAAGCGAAGGGATTCGGCCAAAACCACTTAAGTGCTACTTTTTGGCCTTATTTTACAAAACTGGTGTGAAGAATTTGATGTGCTAATGATATGTGACCAATATATCTCGAATGCATTGCAAATTTTAGGATGTGCATGTAAAGGAGTATCCAACACATCCGTCGAATGTCAAAATATTTAATTATTGTGCACATATCCGATGTAGTACGTCTCCTTTACTCATGCTATACAGACCCTATTGTTGTCAAAAGAATACACCTATTTAATAGCTATACTATTAAATTGTGCTGTATCCATTATAAGTATGAAGCTGAAAAGGAAACAAGAAGTAGAATACAATCATCAAGGTAGCACTCGGTGGTTTTCACAGTCTAATCAATAATGAACCCTTAGGTTTAGTGCACTTGTTGTTTCTTGCTTATATAGGCATATACTCATCTAAATCTTCTTAGTTTACTAACACTTAAATAATCATAATTATAAAATCAAACAGACAATTACTAATGCAATCTAAATCGTGCACTTCCAGGCCCAAGAGATTGTCAAGTAGTGCTCAAAAATTAATCCAAGATCGTTCTTCATAGGATGCAATACTAGAGCAAAAGCACTTCACAAATAGAGCTACAATTGAAAAAAATGAGACTTTATAGTAAAAATTACTAAATACAAAGAAAGTTGAGTAAACAAGCAGGAGAGAGAATTGATACAGATGAGAGAACTACCCTTAAATCTTCTCATTGGTTGGCTAAACCCTATTTGTATTATAACTAAATAAATCATATGGTCACATTTAGTTGGAAGATTTTATCATTGAGTTCAAAAAATAATCAACGAATCAATCTATATTTTAGTTATTTTCAAAGTTAATGCCTTTATGATTTTCTTGCATGTCTCTCTAAGAATAATCTATGAAAAGGAAATAAAAGTTACTCAAAATCTAAGTCTACACTGCAGCTCAACGGAGTATCAAAATCTAAGTAATAATTATACCCTCAAAGTATAGACTATCAAAGAATTCAAGTTTTCAATCCATTCAAAGATAGACGGAAAGAACTCATAAAGATCATAATTCAACTAAAACATAGATATATATTTAGCAATTCGAAGACATAGGATTTGTCTCAACAACCTTTGCCAAAAAGAGATTGGTCACATATTACGATGCAAATATCCATCAACAAAAAAGAAAATCTTCGATATGCAAAGCCAAATTAAAGATCTCTCTTAAAAAGAAATAAAAACTAGGTTTTTCGAAGAAAATAACAGACGTTCTCAAAATAGAGATACATGGGGGTATTTATAGCCTCTTGTGGCTGGGAATTATTCTAATCCTATCTAAAGTACAAACAAACCTTGTTTTGGGTTGACTTGATCACAAAAATCTGCATATTAGCCATATCTATTGTTTTTTCCTCATTACCCTTAATGGCAGGTAAGTTTCCATCGATGTTAGTTCCAGACCGTGGAGGCAAAGTGTGTAGTGGTTCATGATCCATCGATGACCCCTTTAGCCATCGGCAAGCCAAGGTCCCATCGATGGGTACCTGTCAGTTATGTGCATCTGGTACATTTTCAACTTGTAGACTCGTAATTTTGATTTCAGAAGCTGCTTAATCATTCAAAAACAATTTGTTAAGATCCACAGGTCTATCAAATTACGGATTTTGTGATTAACTTAAATATATCATTAAAATCAATACAAGTTTACACAGTGTGCAGTGTGCATTATGACTGTATATGAATAACAAATAAATGCGATCCTTTCACTCGTAATCAATTAACAAAGTATTCGTCAAAAGCTTGGTAGTAAGTACATAGACCACCCTGCGGCTGCCATGAAGTTTGCGAGTTGATCTGTTCATTCTCTTTTCTGTAAAATTCTGAAAACTTTCTCTGATCAAATATCTATAGCCAAATTTTCAAATACCTAAATAGTGTAGGTAGCAAGCTTACTGAGAAATACACATGATAGATAATTCTCAAGGTGTCTTCATGAATTATTTAAGGCTAGTTAAGTACAAGTTTTGGCCACAACCTAACAATTTTTGGGTACTAGTGGTTTTCCGACATATTTAACAATAAACACATTTAAAATTCGGTTTTCTAACATGATGTCAAAGCCAGTGTTCTAAATATCGGATACCGGTCTCATACCGGTCAGCCAAATTACATACCAGTTACCGGATACCGGGTGGGATATCGCGATATGACCCTATATACCGGAGTGTCATATCGGTGTCATACTATTTAAAAAATAATTATATAATTGGCTATATAGAACATAATAAAACGCATAAAATGAGTTTATAGCACTTACATTGGCTTATTTACATTCAACTTATGAATTTGCAGATATCGTTTAGAACGTTCGCATATGCACAGAGACAGAGCGAAATACAATCATAAAATCAAGAAAAATAAGTTTTCAAGATAAAAGAAAGTGTTTTTGCAATACATAAGTGATATAATTTATAAAATTACAACATTATCCTTTAAATGAGTTTATTTGAAACATGCTAGAAACTTTAAATATCAGTCTTTACAACATATTTTCTAGCTAGATTCAGAGCCGACTGGTTCATTTGTTGGCATGCCTTCCTCGTATCTGATGACGAATCTGATGATGATGTGTCAACTTCTTTTTTATCGTCATCATCTGATGATTGCTGCTGCTTAGACTTTGAAGATGATGGTGCTTTTCCCTTTGAAGTTCTACTACTCTTCGACTTAGATGCCTTAACTCTTCCACTCTTTCTCTTCTTTGGATTAGCACTCATAGCAATTGACACCTGTCGAAAAGTCAATTGTTCTCCAGGAAAGACTTCATCATCACTAGTCTCATAAGGATCGCCATTCTTTTTCTCAGGCATGAACCACTCGGTGACCTTTTCCTCTTCATTGTATGCTACTAGTGGATCTCTGTTTGGAATTGAAAGCTTGCTCTTGAGCCTTGCATTGAATTTGACAAAAACTAAGTCATGCAATTTCTTGGAACTTAGCCTATTTCTTTTCTTCGTATGCACCTAAATAAAAGATATACACATGAAGTTCGTTTAGAACATATATATTTGGGAGAAAGAAATATTTAATTAGAAAGTTAAAATTGTAATACCATCTCAAATTTGCTCCAGTTCCGTTCACAACCCGAAGAACTGGTTGTCAGGCTCAAAATCCTCATTGCTATCATCCTCAATTCGGGAGCATCTGTCCCGTAAAATTGCCACCATTGAGCTAGCAATGAATATTTATAAATAGTTATTAACTATTTAATAGTTTCTTTAATGAAAAATAGATTGAACTTTGCATTTCTTATAGTGAAATGCATACCTGGATTAATGATTCTCTTTACTGCTGCCCTTGTAAAATACATTCCAAATGATCCATTTTGATTTTGATATATTGGGAGCTGCTGTGCAATCTTATCAAGTCTATCATTATCATTTGGATAGAATTTGTGCATCACTTCAACGAAGCCCGACATGAACGACCCATCAACATCAATCTCAGGCTGCTTCGCATAGTAATACAGAGGGTTCAAGAAATATCCAGCTCTATGCAGAGAACCCTTAAGTTTTTCCTCCCATCTCCTATCAATAATCTTCCATATTGGAAGATATTTCTTCTCTTCACCCCCTAGAGCATCTCTTATCTCCTCTTTAGCAGTCTCTAGGTCACCATACAGAAAGCCCATTGAAGGGACTTTGTCCCCATCAACTCTACGCAAAACTTTCACTACTGGAGTAAACACTCTTAGGGCAAAGTTTGTGTTGTCCCAAAATTTGTTGCTGGCAATTATTTCTGCAACCTAAACATTCATAAAAAGATGTAAAAAAATATGTGAATAACATATAATTTAAAATTATAAAATAAAATTTTTTATTAATTGAAATAAATACCTTCTTGCTTGCATCTGTTCTGGATAAAGTGCAATCCATCCAGTCATCAGAAATAAACATATGTTGCAGCTCCTTCTTCTCTCTGATTGATGATAAAGAGAGAAATGCCGTGGCAAACCTAGTTGTGCCCGGCCTTATTAGCTCTCCACCAATCGCTTTTCTCATTATATCTAAAGATTTGGTGTGACTGTATATGTACACGGAGACTGATCTCCCCATCATAATTGCACTTCGGATATGTTTAATTTTTTCAATATCCGCAAGTATCAGATTAACTGTATGTGCTGCACAAGGTGTCCAAAATATATTTGGATGCGTTAGAGCCAATGTGTTTGCTGCAGCCATATTGTTCGAGGCATTATCTGTCACAATATGTACAATATTTTCTACGCCAACCTCGTTCATTCTCCTCTCCTCAAATTTGTAAATGTAACTGCCATCGTGTCTCTCGGAAGATGCATCTTGAGACAATAAGAAGGCTGTACCTGCCTGACAATAAACAACGATATTCATTAAACTTCTCCCTTTCCGATCCGACCACGCATCAGTCATTAAAGTGCAGCCATTTATTCGGCAACTCCGTTTGAATGATTCAAGAGTTGCATCTGTCTCCTTGACCTCTCTTTGGAGGCAAGTCTCGCTTAGCTCGTATGGGCTAGGAGTCTGTAAGTTTGGTCCATACATACCAATGGCTTGGACCATCCGCATAAAAACTGGCTGCGTAGCAATATTGAATGTAAGACCTCCTTCATAAAAAAAACCTGGCAATGTATCGAATTGCATCGTCTCTGGCCTTTTTTCTGGAGGCTGATGGCACGGTAGGCTGTTTTTGAGCTGCTTCTACTGCTTCCTCGACCGATCGAATTGCAAATTGATCCATTGGTTCTGTTGTTTTGCGGGAAGATTGACTTGTTGTTTTGCGAGAAGATGACTCCTCTCGAGTTGTCTCCTCATCTTCTTCTTCCCCAACACGAACTTCTTTTAACAAATTTTGAGGTTCTGTTGCTTTTCCTTCTTTTACCTCTCTAGTTTTACTTCGCATTACCAGTGCTTTCTGCTTCACGTCATCTGGGACCAGGGGACAGCCTCTGACATTCCCGCTGACATGACCTAAATGTTCCTTCAAGCGGGTAATGCCTCCCCCATATTCATTCTTACAGAAATTACACTCCACTTTATTGGGCTTATTGGGTACTTTTTTCCCCCATTCCCAAGTTGGATCTTTACCTCCCCGCTTCTCTTGGACATTTGAAGCACCAGAAGAGGACATCCTTCAAACTATTTCTGACTTCAAAAAAGTGAAGTGAAAAAGACAAACAATTAATTGATTAAATAGCTAAATAATTGTTGCACTTAATTTATATTAACTTAATTTATTTAAGAATTCAAGCTTTTACTAAAATAAATAAATTTATATTAACTTAATTTATTTAAGAATTCAAGTTTTTACTAAAATAAATAAAGTTGATAAACATAATCTAAGTTAAAAAAATAATCATATAAATGCTATGTGTATTTATGTGTATTCACTGTTTTAAAACACTGCAAATATATGTCTTCAATACATGCTATGTAATGTCTCATACTCATCCCGTGTATTTCGCATCAATTTGTGTTATATACAGTTGCAATCTCCCTTCACTTTAATGAACAAAACTAAACTTATATTATTTCACATAACCAAATCTAAGAAGTAGTGAATCTATAATTAAAGAATCTGCAACAACACTAGTGAAAATTGTATAAATAGTAAACAAAACTAAACTTATATTATTTCACATCAATTTGCATCTATACTATGAAAATTGTATTAAATTGAATATGCTACTACATTCACTGTATTAAATTGAATATGCTACTAAGTACTTGGGATAAAAAGGTTAGTTGTTGTTGATGTTGTTGTTTAGTAAAATGAAAGAAGAATAAGATGGTGGGTATGGGACTTGGTGAATAAAATTAACATAAAACTCAATTTTTAGCAAACTAGTAAGTCATCATGCTAACTAGTGGATTTTCTTTATCAAATTTTGTTTTTTTTTCAACAACACATCCACAAAAAAACATATATGGATACAGTTCACATGCACAATAACAATGAATCTAGCATGAAACTCATACATAAAACAGTAAATCTGCAACAACAGTTAGAATAATAACAAGATTCTGTTGTATAAAACAGTAAATCTGCAACAGTGAATCATACATACAAATTTATAAATCTGCAACAGTGAATCATACACAGTAAATCTGCAATAGTAAACCTAAGAAGTAGTGAATTTATAAATAGTAAATACTCAAATTTACAAATTTTAACTAGTATGAAACTCATACACACAAAATTATTTCTTGAATCACTGATTCACACTGAATCAGTGATTCGATTCACTGATTGATTACTGATTCAGTGTGAATCAGTGAACCGAATCACTGATTCAGTGTGAATCAGTGACTCATACACACAAATTTATAAATCTGCAATAGTGAATCATACACAGTAAATCTGCAACAGTAAACCTAAGAAGTAGTGAATCTATAAATAGTAAATACTCAAATTTACAAATTTTAACTAGTATGAAACTCATACACACAAAATTATTTCTTGAATCACTGATTCACACTGAATCAGTGATTCGATTCACTGATTCAGTGTGAATCAGTGAACCGAATCACTGATTCACACTGAATCAGTGATTCGGTTCACTGATTCACTGAATCAGTGAACCGAATCACTGATTCAGTGTGAATCAGTGATTCGATTACTCACTGTAAACTACCCGCCAATAAACAGTGCGTCAACTTAGTAATTCCCCTCAAATTACACCAAAAAAAAAATCTAATATAAATCGCAATCAATTAAACCTAAATAGCACAATTATACAAGAAATTTACGAACTTTATAACTCTAAATCAAATTAACATAAACAAACAAACTAAACTTACCTGGCCGGCGGCGACTGCCCCACTGGAGAACGGTGAGCACCCTTCGAAGACTCGTAGAGTAGGAGAAGAGCTATCGGAGAGCGGAGAAGAAAGAAAGAAAGAAAACGAGAGAGATTTTTTGATGGATTGGGAAATTAGGGTTCGGGTTCGCGCCGTTCGGCCGACGAATGCGGGTAGAGAACGAGAGAGAGAGCCAGAGAGTGGAAGAAGAAGAATCGGAGAAGATTTAGGGCTGATTTGTGGATATTTGGGGTTAGGGTTTTCGTCGCGGGGAGAGAGAGCTCGGATCGCCGGGAGAGAAAGAGAGAGAGAGAAAACGCGAAAGAAAATAAAAATTTTCCCCCTTTTGACCCGTTTTATTGCTTAACGGGTCGGATCTTAACGGGTTAACGGGTTTAACCCGTAACCAAAATCCAAAACCCAATAACCGATATTATCCAATACCGGCCGGTATTGGATAATATCGATACCGGCCGATATATCGCCACGTGGCCGATATATCGGCCCATACCGGTCCAAAGCGATACCCGATAAAAAATTCCCCATATCGTCTCGTTTCTTCATAATTACCGATATACCGGCCGATATACCGGTATATCGGCCGATATATAAAACACTGGTCAAAGCACCAGATCAAGAAGTATACCTCATGATTGCGAATTTAAATATGTATATTTACCCCCAAATTATTATTCTTTTGCAAGCAAATCGAGTTAGAGGCCTTTCTGAGTGGATCAACAGCACACTTGAGGGGGAATGTTTAAGTGTTAAACGAGCATGATGTAAACTGTAAGTCCAAAATTCAATAGCTTAAACTTTTAGATTAAGTGGTTTTTGGACGTAACTCTGCCAAAGAACATTCCATGTTTATTCTTCACAACTATTTGTTTGGGGGTTTCGTATGTAACCTGAAGTCAGAACTTTCTGACCTTGCCAAACTAGCTGTGGATGGCGAATTTGTGACGATGGCAGTGCCAAGTGCAGCAACCCTTACTCACTTCCTTGTTGCAATGGCTTGTTACATTGGCATCAAAATTTGTCAACTTGACAATGATCAACCATGGCAATGGCAATAGGAGTCCACTTCTCTCTAATCATCTAGAAACAAAACTCGAACTTGCTTCCTTGATAGCATCTAAGTTACTGAATTAGCCAGGTCAGTTAGATTCGAACCAGCTGGCAGGACAAGTAATCTCCTCTCCACTGTAGAAGGGGGCCTAGATGGCCTTTAGCTAACATATTTCTTGAAAAACCTGGGCTTGCTTGTTATTTCACTTAAGTGTGTGATACTGTTAAGTTGTTCTCCATTGAACTTGTTGCAAATTGATTTGAAAACTGTTACTTAAAAGTGAGATCGGTCTGTGGATTCTAGCAAAGAGGCCTTACAGTAGCGAACTATTAAGTAGGAGAGGTGTTTGCTCAGCTAACACGGCCATTCACTTCTTTTATTTTAGACTGTTCAACATGCAAGGTAAGTGTTGAATAACTGTAGCAAATTATTCTACAGACTAATATGACGGCATTCATGTATTTTGATTTTGATTATTTATTTACTGTTCAATAGACTTGGCTCATCCTAAAAAGATTTGGAGTCAAATCCTTCCTGCCATCATTCATCTAAAAGATCTGCTTATTTAAAGTATCTAAATACCAAAAATCAAATGTTTTAAAGTTTTTTTTTTTCGTCCATTGACAAGGCACAAACTGATGGCTCTAAATGATGAATTGTTTAATTGAATGGTGTAGAATTTATGAAAACTAACAAAAATTGGTTTATAAGGCATTTTAGTGATTAGATCATGATCAAATACTTTGAATAAAAAAATAAATTAATAATGCCCTAAAGCGTAGATCTAAGAAAAATGCCATTCAGCTATCCATTTTGTGCCTACCTGATATATGAGGAAGGAGGAATTTATGATATTTGTTCTTTGGTTTTTATGTTTTTAAGAACTTCATATGATATTAGATGAATAAAGTGGATCATACAAGTGAATGTCCCATCATCTATTTCTAGTGGGAAGGATTTTGCTTCAAGTCCTTCTGGAAGGAGCGAAGTCACTCTTATTATTATTGTTTTGATTTTTTGCATAATTGATAAGATGGATGCCCCCCGTCCTTTATGTAGATAAAGGAAAAAATTTGGCCATGAAGTGAACTTGGTACATTACTGAGCCTTGAACTTAGACCTCTACCTGCAGAATGGATTAGGTAGATACTTTCTACCGTTTCTTCAGATAAAGGGGGAAAAAAAAAAAAATTGGCCTTTAGCTTGGTACACTTTGTTACAATTGCGCTTTGCAACCGAAACTCATTCGATTTCTTTGAGCATTATATCATTTTAAGGATAGTCTGAATGAGAGGTTGGTCGTTATATTGTCGATCATAGTATTGTCAAACTCATCATTATCGAAAGCGTCGTCCCTTGTTAGCTGGAGAATGACTTAAACATCTTGGATTATTTTTTCTGGATTTTTCCATGAGAGAAGTATTATCGAAATTGACTACAGGAGGAGGGAAATCAAAATCATTGTCTGATAGTATGGCTCGAAATCGGTTTTGGACCTGCAAAATGCAGATAGATGGAGAGGTGATGGGAGCATAGTTCTGGGCCTCAGATTGGTCGGTTCTCAATGCTTCCCTCAAAATTTTTTAGCCAAAGTGATGTCTGGATCTTTGGGTTTGGCCTACTATCCTCAACATGCCTAATGAGTACTTGTTACTCTCAAGCTCTGGATCTGTTCCTGACAATTCAGAAATATATGAGGAGCTCAATGGTTTAGAACAACCGTTGACGGGTCTGTTACATGCCAAAGGTAAAAAGATCGGAGGCAACAGTCTATTGATGGGGCACATGGGCATTGATCCGACCTACGTGGTTGATCATGCGGAAGGGTAAGTGGGCGCTGAGAGGACTCCGATGGCTACCTATGGTTGTGGCCTCATCATTGGACATGGGATCCATAGTTGGTGAGCCGGCGAATCATCATCAGCAGGAGTTAGTGGAGTTGTTGGTAAAATTAAAGAAGTGCAGTAGGAGCGAGTGGAGGCGGATGGCTCAACAGAGATGATAGTGGGTGGGGGGCTTGGGAAAAGGTTAAGAAGGTTCAAGCTAACGTGCAGTGGCTAACTCGTTCATAATTGGAGCAAAAATATGAATGTGTCCATACTCAAATGGTTGTCATAAATTAGAGAGTTCCAACCCATCAAGCTCAACATCGGTATTAGGGATGAGTAGCTGTTAGGTATTAGCCTTCACGATTTAAACGGCCTTTAGGAAGAAGAGAGGTCCTTTAGGAAGAAGAGAGGTGAATTCATCAAGTTTTACAAAATATCCAACATGACAAATGATATGCATCGTTGATAGTTTCATACAACGGAAGCCAGATCAGATAGACGGACTTACAAGATCGTACAAGGAAGACGATCATTGGATGGACAAAATGACATCCAGGGCTCAAGGACAAGCGTAGCATTGTAAATGATTTAGGGATCGTCATTGATGACTCGATCCCTATCCTCAGGCAAGTAAATCTAAAGATAAAGAAGCCAAAGTTGAGAGTAACAATCTCCCATTCATATTGGGGAACCAAAGGCACTAAGTGCCATCGTGGCTTTGTCGACATATATGGAGTGACTAAGAAATTTGCCCCCATTAGAGGTACGCAACAGTTGCGAGCTTTCAACAACGATGGTGGATGGGACGACCTTTGTTTGGATAGGCATGACGTAGGCACTTGAGAGCCTTGGTGAGAGGCGGAGAGGAGGTGCCTTGGAGCTGATAACTTTGTAGGAGGGAGAAGCACGGGACTCTGAATAAGCAGCATCGAAATAAGCGATGCGAGTTCTAAATTAGAGGTGAATAACGGAGGGAGAAGTGGAAGAGGGTTTAAATATAGATGGAGCCATGGCCACCTTGCAAGTTAGGGCTTTTTCCCATTATATGGTGTAGGCCACGGTGACGATTTCTTCCCTAAAAGATTTTTAGATACTCATGAAAGTTGGATATTCATTACTGTTAATGCTGAAGCAGTGAACATAGTTAGTATTTTATTATTATTATTATGTATTATGATTATGATTATTATTTAGTTGTCCATCACAATCCAGAAAATATGTAGTAAAAGATGAATTCTGGTTGTATAGGAATCCAAGAAGATCTGTTACTGCTGGGCTGTGAACAGAGTTTCTTTTGGTATAGAGGAACAGTAGAAAGCCTGAGTCTAAACGTGGAATATTGCATTTGAGGATGTTGTAAAGCAGCATGTTTTGATGCCTTGGAAAGCCATGCTAAGATGAATTCATGCTTGTCATGGTCACGATAGGCTGGTGCAAGAGAAAAATTTTTGTAGGCTGGTGCACTTGAGAGCCTTGGTGAGAGGCGGAGAGGAGGTGCCTTGGAGCTGATAACTTTGTAGGAGGGAGAAGCATGGGACTCTGAATAAGCAGCACCGAAATAAGCGATGCGAGTTCTAAATTAGAGGTGAATAACGGAGGGAGAAGTGGAAGAGGGTTTAAATATAGATGGAGCCATGGCCACCTTGCAAGTTAGGGCTTTTTCCCATTATATGGTGTCGGCCACAGTGACGATTTCTTTCCTAAAAGATTTTTAGATACTCATGAAAGTTGGATACTCATTATTGTTAATGCTGAAGCAGTGAACATAGTTAGTATTTTATTATTATTATTATGTATTATGATTATGATTATTATTTAGTTGTCCATCACAATCCAGAAAATATGTAGTAAAAGATGAATTCTGGTTGTATAGGAATCCAAGAAGATCTGTTACTGCTGGGCAGTGAATCAGAGTTTCTTTTGGTATAGAGGAACAGTAGAAAGCCTGAGTCTAAACGTGGAATATTGCATTTGAGGATGTTGTAAAGCAGCATGTTTTGATGCCTTGGAAAGCCATGCTAAGATGAATTCATGCTTGTCATAGTCACGATAGGCTGGCGCAAGAGAAAAAATTTTGTATGCTAACCCAAAAACAACTATCAATACGGTAATATACTTTTCACAGTCTACATAACTTTTGTCCTAGTGCTCCTACTTGGGGCCTTGTTGAAGCCTAACCAACCCATAGTATGATCCTGTAGGTCCCTTAGCTAGGAGTGAAGAATGAGTTCCTTTCTCTACTACTGCCCCTTTTTCCAACACTGCAATGAGGTCGCAGTTCTGTATTGTGCTAAGACGATGAGCAACGACAACACTAGTCCGCCCTACCATCACTCTCTCTAGTGCTTCCTGAACTAGTTTTTCTGAGTGGCTGTCAAGTGCGCTTGTTGCCTCGTCCAGCAGCAATATTGCAGGGTTCTTCAGTATTGCCCTTGCAATTGCTATCCTTTGTTTTTGTCCTCCAGAAAGCTGCACTCCTCTGTCACCACACCATGTATCAAAGCCATCCTTTAAGACACTAATGAATTCATGTGCATTGGCTGCTCGTGCAGCGTCCTCAATCTCAGCTTCTGTAGCTCCTTCTGCTCCATATGCAATGTTCTCCCGGATGCTTCCAGAAAAAAGTGTGGGCTCCTGAAGAAAGGCAAGCCAAAGATTTTAATTTGTACTTGTAGCATAAATCCTTATCATCCAATTTTTTTCATCATAATGGACTGTAGACTTAACAAGACTAAAATTTGAGTTCAAGGTTTAAAATATTAGAAATTGGTGTCAGTATCGGTTGCGGATTTATAGTTCTGGAATTGACAGAATTTAGATATATCATATTGGTGATATTAGAAATTACAGCAATATTAAACTAATATTTTGCCCTATATCACGAATAGAATAGCTCAAATTCAATATGATATTTTCATTTTACATCAGTATCAGTTAATATTTAAAACTGTAGCTCAGATGCTCCACAAAGCATCTGGAAAATGGTAGTCAAGACCATAGTCAGCAAAGCTCTTGTTTATTTTTTCATTTAAAAGAAAAGATGAGAAAAAAGCTTGTACCATTGACATGGTCATGTTTATCGTGCATTAAATCAGTTTTAATGTTTTGCTAAATATTTTTTTGAAATGGAATGCTTAATTACCTATTTAGTAAATTGTTAATTTTAATTGCCTTTTGTTTTTTGTTTTAAATTTTGATATGATTTGAGGCATAATTTTTTGTTAATAAATCTTTTAACCATTGAATGATCTAAAATAAGTCAAAACAGACAAAAAGGATATCTGTCATTTGTTAATATTTAATTAGTATGTTTTTTCAAATGTGTATATCTCCAAATGAAGATTTTAAATCTCGAAATCAATATGAGTATCAGCCATTGATTTATTGTAGAAATTAGCAATATTGGCCATATCATCTATCAGAATTGACACAAAATATCAACAATATTTGTAATATAAATACTAATATTATAAGATTTATATCATGCCAAATATCTCAATTTGATACGATATTTGATATACGTATTAGTATCATCAGCAAATGCTTAAAACCTTAATGCAGCATGCCTTATTAGTCATGACCCCCAATGCCAATTTAACTACAGATACCTGTCTACTATATGACTTCTAGAAGGGCATGTACACTCCATCCATCCATCCCCCATGAATTGCAGTTTAGCATACTCATAAGTTATTGTAAACATGTACAAACACCCTATTCTATGTCCCTATCCATTATAACTTATAAGTAAGAAAGAAAAACTGTACCTGACCAACAAGTGCAATGTGCCTCCTCAGGGTACGAAGGTGATAAGTTTTTATGTCCCTCCTATCTATCTTTATCGTTCCTTGTAATGGGTCATAAAACCGCTCAATGAACCCAATGATGGTGGATTTACCCGAGCCACTCTGTCCCACCAATGCTGTCGACTTGCCAGCATCAATGTTGAGGGAGAAATTTTTGAAGATTATCACGTCGGGACGTGCTGGGTATGCAAAGTCTACGCTTTGGATCTCCACACTTCCATTTAGTTTTTCAGGACAATGCCCCTCAGGGTCCTCTGGCTCAATGTTAGTAACACGGTCGAGCACAGCAAAAACAGAGCCTACTGCATCGGCACCCTTGGCAAGGTCAGTTGTCATGCTTCCTGCATCAGCAATTACACGACCGGTGCTAACAAGGATCATGAAGGTTTGGAGGAGGGACTTGGAGCTTATGAGACCCTGGGATACAAGCTTGGCCCCATACCTATTAGAAATTTAGTCAAAATCATCAGTGTTATCTTTGTCCAGTAGATGATTTATGCTTGGATAAAGGTAATTTTGTACAGTTCTTAAATGGATGCAACATCTATTGTTCAAAGTCTATAATTATTCTGAATCAGGTTAGGGAAAATTGTGGCGTAAATCAAGAACTGTTGCTCTTTACGTACCAGAAGTCAAGGGCCCAAGTACAAGTCATGAGGCTTTGTGCTGTGCCGAGACCAATGCCAGCAAACCATGATTGGCGGATGCTCTCATGACGGGGACCCTCCTGAGCAAGGTCAAAGAGGTGAAGGATGCGATCCTGTGAAGAAAAAGCAGTTACAGTACGAAGGTTGGAGACAGCCTCAGCAGCGAGCTTGCTGCTTTCATCCTGAGCCTTGATGGCTTTGCTTGACATGCTCTTGAGGAGGACCTTGCGGGCGTAAAAGCATAGTATGATGAGAGGTTGGACGGCAATCATAACAACTGCCAAACGCCAAGCTATAATCAAACCCATGGTGCATGCAACTGTCACTGCTGAGAATGTCTGGATGAGGAGGGCCATTCGATCACCTACCAATGATCTCACCTGCAATCACATTTGTTAGCATATCACTGAATTGATTTCCTTCTTGCTTGTGCTTAATTTCATTAAAGTGCCATTCTATTTTTGACCAAAAATCTGTCTCGGGTATCTATCAATATATTATCACTGTTTTCAAAGTTTTATATCTTTAGGAGTGATGCTGGTGACTGGTAGCCTATACCCCAGATAATATCTTAGAAATGGTGAGTGAGAAAGTATCTTCTTGAAACTGACCACATTGGCATCCTTTGCGAATCGGGAGCAAATGGCTCCAGTGGAATTCTCATCCTGATCAAACCAGCCAACTTCAAAAGTCAGCATCTTGGACAGCATCCGTTCCCTCAACCGCTTGGTTAGGTACTCCCCCATTGCCCCAAAGTTGTAGTGCTGCCCAATGTTAATCAACATGGAAAGAACGGAGAGGAAGGTGAAGATGAGGGCGTAGGTTCTCGTCTTGCTCTTTATCTCGCTATGATCTTTTAGGAAATAGACTGCTATCATACTCCCCATGGCATATGCATATGCAGGCTGTATCCCCCCAAATACTATTGCATTCAGGCACCCCAACAATGCTTGCTTCCACTCTGGTGCATTCAGCATCAACAACCGCCGGAAAGATGGCACTGGAAGTTTCTGTTTGGTCTCACCCGATTCTAGAGCATCTCCTACTGCTCCTGTTGCAGCGTTGAAAGACCTGTACATGAATGTGAATACAAATATAAATTTGTTGAAATGAGAAGTGCCATTTATATTCTAACAGAAGTGACCACAGGCTCAATGCCATCAGCCTAACTCAGTTTTGAGTGCCACATTATGTGCAGGACATGAATTAGCTAGTATAGTTCTGCTATTCATGATTATTAGAAATTAATTGTATCTATGATGTTGATGATACAGATAATATATGTTATACTAGATGTCGGGAAACTTATTTGAATCTGTTTATATCTGTATAGTACCTTGTGGAACTTGACCTACTAGCATTTGAGAACCTGCTGCTCATGCTGCTGCTTTTGCTCCCATTCTGAGATGAGGGTGCCACTGCTAAGTCTGCAGCTATTGCTGATGACGAGCCTGTTCCTTGTTCTTCTCTTGCATTTGTGGTCTGCTGTAGGCGAACAAGAGAAGCATAGATGCCGTCCTGGTTGCATATCAGGTCATCATGAGAGCCAGTTTCCACGACCTGGCCAGCCTGAACCACTGCGATCACATCAGCATTGCGAATGGTAGAGAGGCGGTGTGCAACAACAATGGTGGTCCTCCCAACTGAGGCTAGGTCGAGGGCATCTTGGACAATTCTCTCTGATTCTGAGTCTAATGCACTAGTAGCCTCATCAAGCAGAAGAATCTTTGGAGACTTGAGTATGGCCCTTGCAATTGCTATCCTTTGTTTCTGACCCCCAGACATCTGAACTCCCCTCTCTCCAACCTATTTGTTAATACATTCACAATTTTGTCGCAATTAGATTCATGTGTAGCAGTTAAAACACCTGATTAATCTACCTGAAGATTAAAATTTGTGCATGAACCAATCAACTTTCATTTTCAAGCATTATGCGCAGAAAGAAAATCTTTACTTTTTGCCAACTTACGTGCATCTGTGAGTAATTTCGTTACCAGTCAGGTATCATTTTATCTTTCACAAACTGGGAAAAGATAGCATGAATTTGTCTATCTGATTTCACTTTTAATATACATAATGGCCATATTCAATTTTGCCTGTGTGATTCATTTTTCAGAATAGATTCGATTTATTATCAGAATTGAAATTTATGAGATGCTTATGCCTTCTTTTTTGTTTTGCATTGTTTTATAATCCCTTATTCTGGTTATGGTATCAATTTCATTTTTGATTAGTTTATAACAAGTTCCAACTCTAGGAATAGAACCTGTCTCTATTCTGTTAAAAGACAGAACAGAATACTTTTCACCTTCCCGTGGAATCGAATAAATAATTGATTATTAGATTTATTTTTTTAAATAAGCTTCAACAAACCAACAATAAAGAATCTGCTTTAATTTATGTACAGAGTACCATAAGCAACAGACCTAAGACTTTTGACTATATTTGATATATAATCAAAGAGAGGAATAGAGCATCTTCACACCTTTACTCATCTTTGTCTATTATACATTTTAAGGGACCCCCCTGCCCTAATGAAGCATGGCAAGTATAATACCGTGAGAGAAAGTGATGATTGCGACATCCATAACTAGACATAAGTAGTGCTTTCAATGAGCTTTCTATCATTATCATGCTTCCTTTTCAACCACGATTTTGCTCTTATTGTTGTTGCATCAGTTGCAAGTAATTCTGATAACTACTGCTGTGGTTTATTTTTAACACACCTGCATGCTCCCACTTTCTACAGGTCTTACTCTTGCTGTGCAAAATGCACTCAAGACCCTGTTGAGTCTCAAATGCCTCCACTTTTTGGTTGATGACCAGTCACAGCGAAAACGAGATGTCAATTGGCATGCCGTGCAGATTGAAATCAGATAAGACCCGCTAACAAAGCAACACCAACAAAGTGCAGTGCCCCCAGTTTCAGCCCCCAGCTGTGGTATTTGTAATGGCTACATGTGTTGTTCTATATCTAAGCATTTGGAAGTGCTGAACTCATTTTCTTTCATTTTCTGGAACATGCACTGATTGATTGATTGCACTAACCTTTTAATACTAGATACTATTTTGAAATCAAAACAAGTAGCTCCTTTTCAATGATGAGGGGTAAGTGGATCAAATAGGTAATGAATGCATGTAGATTTTTTATGCATGCTGGTGAACCCACATGTTTAGACTAATGTTTGATAGTTTACAGCTGGTTGATGATAGCTAGAAACAGTAAATTTATTAGTTTTTTTCCTTCTTTCTTTTATATTTTTTAGAGAATAAGTTGTAGGGATGAGAATGAATAGGTCCAAGGGCCAATTTTTTGCTCATCATGTTCGAAATTTTGAATTAGAAAAATAAAATTTTCATTGTTATCAAAATTTTGAATAGGGCGGGCCAAAAATTGGCTTTTGGTCCCGCCCATTCTCATCCTAGCTGTAGCCTTACTCAAACAGAGTTTGCATCCCAGACCTCCTGACCATTGATGAGAGGCTTTACCACCAAAATACATTTTTTTGATTGTTTTTTTAATACGGCGTGTGAGCTTATCAGGCTACTTTGCACATTCAAGATATGTCAAATTAATGCAAGGTCCAAATTTTAACCAAGAATGATGATAGTAGTTGGATTTTCATTTCAGGTTACATATTTTTATATTTACATGCAATTCAAGATTCTAACCCAAAAGTATATACGATTCATGAATAAAATCTTGTTGTTTCCTTTGATATTTTCACTCTTCACTTGAACATGGCTCGGCATTGTTTTATAATATTGAGCAATTTTTGTTATTACAGAACCTCTACATATGAATCATACAAGCTTCCGGCATTATAAATTCATATTTTCTTTTTTGGTTCAAAACTTGTGAATTTTAACCTGACAGTAGCCACAATTTCTCTCGAGCACCCAGATTCTATCTAAAAATTATGATATTTGAGTTAGAGATTTAAATGTCATTCTTTCGCTTCCTTTTTCTGGAATATACTGATATGTTTCCTTTTTGAAGGGTATGCAAGAAATTAAGTGCAATAATTATTTGATGCCCTACCGCTGTTTTTGAATGCTGTGGTAATTGCAAGAAAGCTAAAGAACACCTACAGATGTTGACCTATGTTGAGGTACGCATTGTTGAATGTGGAATTTTCTGCATTATGTTGTACCTTCAATTTTTCTACCACCTGGATGCTGGTTTAGGTTAATTTTGATCGTCTAAAGCTGACTGATCAGTTCATTTTTAATTACGTGATCATAATGTAGAAATTTAACTCGCACCAGTGTTGTGCTTAATGATTCATCCTTTCACTATTGGTCTCAAACCAGGATAAGAGAGGAGGGTTGTGGTAGGCCGGTGATGACCAGCATAAAATATTATCACATATTATGGAAAGAGCCAAAATATGAATTTTGTTGGGGCGTTCCCTACTGAGCGATGCGTTATATCGGAGCCCAGGTGTAGTGAAAAATATATGAGAGTTGTTAGGTCGTTGCCCAGAAGCGACGTGCCACGTCGGCCTCCGGATAAGCTGGTGGGAGTAAAGAAGTTAGCTTATTAACATAGGATTCGTGGAACATAGATTCCCTTATAGGTAAATTAGAAGAGTTAGTTGATATTATGATTAGAATGAGGGTTAATATTTTGTGCGTGTATGAGACTAAGTGGGTAGGTGAGAAATGTAAAGTCATAGAGATTTGAGGTTATAAGTTTTGGTATACGGGTAGAGATAGAAATCGTAATGTGATATGTATGATCATAAATAAACAATTACTTAGGGATGCAGTGGAGATTAGGAGGAAGGGTGAATGAATTTTATTAAACTTATTTTAGATAGAGAGATTTTTAATATTATTAGTATTTATGCACCACAAGTAGAACTTGATGAATTTAGTAAATATCAATTTTGGGAGGATCTAGATGAGATAATATAAAGAATGCCTGCTAGAGAAAAATTATTTATTAGTGGTGACCTCAATGGGCATGTAGGAATTAGTCGTAATGGGTTTGATAGTATACATGAAGAATTTGGTTTTGGAGAAAGAAATGAAACAGGTAACTCAATTCTAGATTTTGCTTTATCTTATAATTTGATTTTAGTAAATACTTAGTTTAAAAAGAGAGTGTCTCACTTAATTACTTTTTAAAGTGAATCAAGTGCAAGCCAAATAGATTTTTTTTAATTAGGAGGATAAATAGAGATAATTGCATTGATTGTAAGATAGTATCAGAGAAGAGTATATTTATCCAACATGGACGTTTAGTTTTAGATATTTGGATTAAAAAAACTTAAAAAAATTAAGTATAAATTAGATTCTAAGATTAAGTGGTGACGATTAGAAGGTAATTAAAAAGTTTTTGTATATAGAGTAGTACAAGAAGCATATTGATCCCTAAAAGGGTAGATAAAGATATATTTGGTAAGTCGAGGAGTGATATTCTACCATGTAAGAACACATCATGGTGGAATAAAGAGATAAAAAATACTATTATGATCAAGCAAAACCTTTATGTAGATTTGAAGAAAAACAATGATGGAACAACTTTTATGAGGTATAAGCTAGTCAAGGAGGCTAAGAAAGCTGTTCGGACTATAAAAACTAAATTATATAAATAAGTGTACGAGAAGTTAGACAATAAAGAGGTAAAAAAAAGATATATATAGATTATTCGAATAAAAGAGAGAAACTTTAGAGGCTTATGTATTGTAAGATGTAATAAAAATGATGATTAAAAGGTTCTAGTTCGAAACGAAGAGATTAAAAAAAATAGAAAAATTATTTTGATAGATTATATAATAACAATTTTACTAAAGATTTGGGAGATCTTACTATTCAGTGTGAGGATATAAATCGTAGTTTTATGTGCAGAATTAAATAATCTGAAGTAACGGAGACTTTGAATAGGATGAAATCAAGAAAAACTGTTGGTCCAAATGATATTTCTATAGAGATATGGAGATACTTAGAAGGGATGAATGTGAAGTGGCTGACAGATCTTTTTAACAAGATTTGACAAATTAAGATAATACCAAATAAATGGAAAAAGAATATTCTAGTACCTCTGTATAATAACAAGGGTAATATTCAGAGTTGTTATAATTATCGTGGAATAAAACTTATGGTTATACTATGAAGCTTTGGGAAAGGGTAATTGAACAGAAATGAGCCAGACTGTTAAAATATTGGAGAACCAGTTTGGATTCATACTCGGACGATCTTCATTTACTTCGTCAACTTATAGAGCGATTTAAAGAGAAAAATAGAGATTTGCATATGGTATTTATTGACTTAGAAAAAACCTATGATAAGTTACCATGAGAGATATTTTGGTGGACATTGATGAAGAAAAGAGTTCCCATCAAATATATTGGCATAATTAAAGACATATATGATAGAGTAGTAGCCAATATCAGAACATGTGGTAGTCTAACAAGTGATTTTTCTATTGCAATTGGTTTGCATCAAGGATTTGCATTAAGTTCGTTCTTATTTGCTATAATACTAGATGAGCTTACTAGAGATATTCAGAATGAGATATCTTAGTGTATGCTATTTACTGATGATATTGTCTTAGTTGATTTGACAAGAACATAGGTGAATACCAAGTTAGAGTTATGAAGGCACACATTAGAATGTAGATGTTTTAAATTGAGTAGGTCTAAAACAGAGTATATGCAGTATAAATTTAGTAAACGATAGACCCTAAACTATAATGCTGTAACATTGGACGGGTAAGAGATACAAATGAGCAGTCAATTTAGGTATTTGAGTTCTACTATTTAGAATGATGGAGAGATCGATAATGATGTCAATCATAGGATACAAGCTGGCTGGTTGTAATGGAGGAGTGCAACGAGAGTTTTATGCGACTGAAAATTCCGCTAAGGCTGAAGGGAAATTTTTATAGAACTGTTATTAAGACAGCTTTATTGTATAGTACGGAATGCTGGGCTATAAAAAATCATCATTTACAAAAAATAAGTTTAACAAAGATGTGCATGCTTCGCTGGATATGCGGTAATATTAGAAGAGATAAAGTGAGAAATGAAGATATTCGTGCTAAAATAGGTGTAGCCCAAATCGATGAGAAGATACGAGAAAATCCCTTACAATAGTTTGGTCATGTGGAAACCTACAAATGCACCCGTTCAACGAGGGGAGCTTATCAATATAGGACAAGCTAAAAAAGTAAAGGAAAAACCGAAAGAAACATAGATGGAGATGATACGAAAAGATATGGATTCTAGAGGTTTAAATGATGATATATTACTTGATAGGAATGAATAGAGAAAAATTATCAACGTGATTACTCCAGCGTAATTCTCTTTTGGTTCATGTAGCCTACCCCCAAGTACTTGAGATAAAAGGCTTAACTGTTGTTGTTATTGTTGATGATTATAAGGTAGAAATTTCATACCTGATTTTCAAAATATATTATATATGTTCAATTAATGATCTATTATTTCAATTTCCTCTGTTTCTTTGATTTCTTATCATTAATTTAAACGTACAACTAGATTGTGGTACTGTAATTGACAATATTAGTAAGTCACTTCAACAATATATTCGACGTTGTTACACTTCAAGAGCCCATGATATTAACAATTTATTGCTGACTCTACTAATTCTTGACTAACTGATGACATGCACAAAAAAAATAGCTAGAAATTCTATAAGCAATTGTTTATGTATGCATATATTATCTTTCGTTACTGCTTTCACTAACTATTGTACGATAAGTCTAATTTAAGTTAAACTTGAGTCTGAAGCAAACTTTTCTCTGAAACTTTTGGTTACAATGCGCAAGCTTTTGCGCAGAAACTCTATTTTCATGAATTTCATCGGAAGAAACTAATCTATACACAGTTATGCAAACTTCTTATTGAAGCCATGGCTAAATAATTATTCTCAATAACAGTAATTTCGATGATGCAGGGAATTTAAGGGAGCTAACCTGTGTGTGATATCCCAGAGGAAGCTGAGAGATGAAGTTATGAGCATTGGAGGTCTTGGCAGCTTCCTCCACCTCATCCATTGATGCATCCTCTTTCCCAAACAGGATGTTCTCTTTGATCGACGTCGCGAAAAGGGCCGGCTCCTGACTCACCAGCCCCATCTGTGACCTCAACCATTTCAGCTGAAGCCTCCTGATATCCACACCATCAAGCAGTATCTCCCCTCCTGCAGGATCATAGAACCTCTCCAGCAGCGCAATCACCGTTGATTTCCCTGAGCCGCTGCTCCCAACCAAGGCCAACGTCTTACCTGCTGGCACCCTCAGGTCGAACTCCCTCAGTATCGGGTTCTCGGGCCTCGAAGGGTACGCGAACTCGACCCCCTTGAATTCTACTTCTCCTGTCACATTTTCAAGAACATCTCCTTCTGTGCTCTCGGAATCTATCTTTGGTACCCTCTTCATGACTTCCATGATTCTTTCTCCAGCTGATGTTGCCTCCGAAAAGTACTTCACATTTGAAAGGCCCGAACCAAGTGATCTGCATGTTTCCATCAATTAGTCTACAAAACACAAAAATTTGTCAATGGAAAAAGAAAATTTTTGAATGGACGAAGTATTACAGGCCTCCAACTATGATGGCAGCTCCAACGGCGAATATGTCACCACCCTTACCGCCATGGTACATAACGAGTCGGCTGCCATACCAGGACATAAATGCCCATATGGCGAAAGTTATGCCGTTGCTGCCTATGGCGATACCCTTGAAGAGGCCCTGACGGAGTCCGAGCTTGACAGAATCTTCGAGCGCTGCAGAGAATGCAGCCATGGTCTTGCTCTCCCCTGTGAATGAGTAGACGGTGCGGATCGATGAGATCGCCTGCTCAACGATCGCTCCAGCTTTGTTATACTCTTCTCGGATTTTTCTGGCGAGGCCCATCAGTATCCTGCCATACATTAGGCCTGGGATGATGAGGACCACAATAGTTGGGATGGCCACAATGGTTAGTCTCCATGTCAGTATGAACCCAACAACGTAACTGCCGAAAAACGTCGAGCAATTCATCAAAAAGTTGGGCACCTGCAAATACAATCGACCAACACTTACTTTCTACGGGCTCAGTTCAAAATTCTACTTTTTCAGATTGATGAAGGGTACATCCTTGCCTTCTCACTGAGCGCATCCTGGATAACGAGGCTATCGCTGGAGACGCTGGTGATGACGTCTGCGGTGGAGGCCCCTTTGAGGTCGAAATATTCGACATCCTGCCGCAGGATGGCTTTCAGGTACCGTGCACGCATTCTGGAAGCCTGCCGCTGTGCGGTTCTGGTCCAGCAGTACCCCTCTGCAAACATCACCACAGCCCAAATAAGTACGGTTACGCAAAGTTTGAGAAGAAGAAGTGAGAACTGTCAGGTACCTAAGAAACAAGCCACCCATTGTCCGCATGCCAAATAGAGCAGGTTCACGGAGTTCTACATGGAAAAGAAAAACGATCATTTTCAAGTACATATATCCATCCATACACATGTGCGCACGAGCACAGACAAACAAACAAACAAACAGAATTATCATCGGTCACCTTGTCTATTCTGCTAGTAAAGCCTGAACCTGCGGATGGCCCGTTGCCTAAGTTGTTCATGAGCTTGCTAGTGACCAGAAGCATGATGGGGATGGAGAGCCCGTCTCCGATGGCACCGAGGAGGCCGAGGGTCATCAGCCACTTGTCGGCGGTGTCTGTGTGGATGAACATGGTCCTCATGCTTCTTCCCTTCTTCCTCCTCGTCTTGCTGCTCCTGTTGCCCATATCTCTCTCTTCTCGTGCCATAATCCTGTTCTCTTCGATTTCTTGAGCTTGGTTGGGGTTGTTCACATAGTCTACGCAAAATGTTGAGGCCTATATATACACGTGGGAAGATGCTGGGCGCAGAGATCACCCTACCGGCTGCTGGCCTTGCTAGCGTTGGCTAGTAGGTATACTGTGCAATTATTAATGACATTGTAGACTTTATTCTCACAAAATGAAATTTGTAGGCTTTTGTGTGAGCACTGTATTTTATGCTGTTGATATGCATGATCTAATGCAATATTGCTTAGATTGTGGACCACGTTTTATTCGCATAGAGCTCAAGTATTTTGCATATACATCCTCGTATTTATCAATATTGCATGCGGGTCTCAGAGCAAAGAACTATACATGTACTGTTTAGTTTGACCTTATTAGCAAGATGGAAACCAAATACTCATGTTTTTTTAATTTTGATTATAGTTTCAACATAGCAATGTGATATCAGACTCTCAGGGAGGGCTGTTTCCTAAAATTTCATAGCATAGCTCCTACTTTTCGTGACTCTACTAAATAAAAGTCGAAGCAGAAGTACTATGCAAGGGTTGTTGTGACGGTAAGTCATGCTTGCGACAAAGAGACAAACTTTACTTCTCATGCATTTTGAATGTGTTGAGAATAGCAGAAGTCCTAACAGTTCATAATATCTAGATAGAAGTTCTGTTATTATTTTCAACAGAATATTGCACTTTCGTACAAGTGACAAATCGCATGCAAGAATCGTTGTTGTATTCTATAAGCAATTCCAACTGCTAATACACTGTAGATGTTATGTTTTCATACAAGAGGCAAACTATAAGCAATTCTAACTGAAAAATTTCCTAAGAGCCTTAGGAACTCAATTCTGTCTATAAGATATCAGCACTAATTCATTGGACTAAGTTTTCTTTCTACAATAAATTTTTCTTGGGAGGTATAAATGCAAAATGTGCAAGAATTAATGCACAATAAATAAAAGATTTTATTTATCCATCAATTCCTTCAATTATCAAATTAAAGTTTTTGAGGTTTTCAAAAATTACTTCCACAAACAATTTTATTAAAAAAAAATACATACGAGAGAATTGAAAGTTGACTTTAATTTCATCTGGCGTTATCGTCATCGATGACGACTGCTGCGGGTCCTCGAGCTGTGAGACCAAAAGCTTATCTTTATTAAAGCTCGCTATTGCCAAGTCTCAGGCAGCTCAGCTCGAGAGACTAATATTTTATATTTGAGGTCATATCTGTCCCTTAGAGCTTTAAAAATTAGAATTTAGTCCTCCAAATCTTTATATTTATAATTTATTATTATAAATTTTTTAAATTATCTCATTTTAGTTTCCAGTCATATTTTTAGCCTAAATTTTCCGTTTATATCTCTGAATTACTTTACTTTAGTCTTCCCTTCTCTCTTCCTCCTTTTATTGGATTCTCATTTCCATTCGTCTCCTCTTTTTCCTCTTCTTATTGGATCCCTTGAGTTACTTCACTTTAGAAATTAACTGTGAGGGAAGAAACAGAGGAGAAGAATGGAGAGAAGAACCCAATAAGAAGAGGAAGAGAGGAGGAACAGGGAAGGGAGGACTAAAGTAAAATAACTCAGAGGTATAACGAGAAATTCGGATAAAAAATATGGCTGAAGACTAAAGTGAAGTAACTTAAAGAATTTGGGGGACTAAATTATAAATATGAAGATTTGGAGAACTAAATTCTAATTTTTAAAGATATAAGAGACAGATATGCAAAAACCCCTTTATATTTTTTAGAGCTGATTTTAGATTCTCCATCTAATAAAATATTTTACTTGGAAATCGACATTCTTATGCTTTGGAGAGCAACTATTGGTTGGAAAAGGATGTTTTGGGTCAACAATGAAAGGTGTGTTTATCCTTAAGAAGTAAGAGGAAGAGGGTTACCTTGTATTTATTTGTTAATATTTGTTGGAATTTTTTTTTATTAGTAAGTGATGTGTGTAATATTTAATTAATTAAATAAAATAATATTTATATAATTTGTTTTGTTTTATATGTCTAGAAGTATAGTTTTGACATGCAAATAAAAAAAATAATTTTTGATTTCTTCCTTTACTTTCTTGAGCTTTTCCAAGTCAAAATTTTGTGTAAGAAAATTTGATTTTCCAAGTCAAAATTTTGTGTAAGAAAATTTGAAAAATAAAGTGTTACGTAGGAGCTGACTCAGTATATAAGAATAACTTCCAACTTCTTTTTTGGTCAAACAAACACCTAAAATAGTAGAAATAGAAAAAAAAAATTAAGAATTAACTTTTAAAATGGAAGTAGAAAAAGAGAGTTTTTCTTGTATTTGTTTGCCAATTCTTGAAAGAAAAAAATGTATTCGGAAGTGAAGTGGGTATTATTTAATTGATAAATAAAAAAATATATTTATATAATTTTATTTATTTAAATGCATAAGAGTATAACTTTTGTATGGTAACATTGACATGCAAATAATAAAATTTTGACTTTTTCTTTTACTTCCTTGAAACTCTTTCAAGTCAAAATTTGAAAAGTAAGATGTCACGTAGAAACTATCTCAGCATATATGGTGTCATATAGGATCCACCTCAGCATGTAAGAAGAAGTAACTTTCAGTTTTTATTTTTTAGCCAAACAAATAGTTAGATTAGTCTTATTTCCGCTACTCCTATTATATTTACATGCAAACAACAAACACGCCCCAAATATTGTTTTTGGTTTCACTATCATCGCCTTCTATCTTGGAATAATGATTTTCTCTTAATTTGCATGTTAAATGGGTCTAGAACTACATAAATTACCGTAATTCATCAAAATGTCGAAAAATAATTTTTTTATAGAGAGAGGTTTTCATCGTGAGGTGAATTTGTTTCAAAAGAAGAGCGGGAAATATTAGACAAATTAAATTTTCAAAACTGATAAACTTGGATAAAGTTTTAAAATCTTAAAACTTTAAATAAGTTCAAATAGATTTTTCTCATTTACATTCTCGATGGATATTTTATAAGAGAATTCTTGAATAAAAAGAACTTATACTAAAGTTACCTAGTTAAAATAGTATTGCTCGAAAACTTCTGAAGGAGAGTTAATATAATTGGCATGATAGAGTATTGAGATATTAATTAATGTAGTTTCATAAAAATGACATAAAGTGATGATTCTTATTATTTATTTAAGATTCTGTAACTGTTACAATTATTTTTAGTTTAGTCTTAGTTAATAAAAATCCAATTTTTATTTCTTTTTAGTTCCGTAATTTATTATTAATGTCACATAATAACAAAACGATACTCGAGAGAACGATCTTGGATTACTACCATTATATTACTTGTCGATCTCTTGCACATGGCAGTATACGATTTAGATCATAGTCACTTCGCCAACAAGATTACAACAGATATTTCTATTTTTGATGGTGAATATATTTTACAATCTAAGACAGATACAAAAGTTTATGATAAGCCACTATTAGTGCTAGAACAAATTTCCTTCTTTCCCATACAAGTTCAAAATTCAATGATTTAGATTTCTGAAGATTCTTCAACAAAACTAACTGTGAAATTTCAGTTGCATAAAGATATACCTGATGATCATGTTTATGAGGAGAAGCCAACAGAAGTACATCCTACTCTACTATATGTCATGCCCATGAAACCTATAGTTTATTTGGAAAATCTTCTGTTAAAGTTTCGTAAGAAACTTTATTGACAATTCATGTTTATCGATAATATTTGCATATTAGTTGCAGATGTACAAGGAGTATAGAAACTTCAGTCCAAAGCAAGACTTCAGATAGAAAAAAAAAATTATTGTTGATTATTTTTAGTTTAAGGCTATGTTTGGTTTGAAGGAAAATGAAGAAAAAGGGGAAAAAAAGAGAAAAAGAAAAGAAGAAAGAAAGTTAGTTTCCATTATTTGGTTTGAAAGAAAATTCACAGGAAAAAGAAGTTGAAAGTAAGTAAGAGAAAATATGATATTAATTTCTTTTTTGTTTTTCTTTCTTTTAGAGAATTTTTTATTTTTTTTTATTTTTAGAGTTTGGATGAAGTTTTTTAGTTATTTTTCACTTTTATTATTTAGTTTTTTCATGAATTTACTTTTATTTGTTTTCTTTCCATACCAAGCAACAAAAAGAAATTATTCTCTTTCCTTTCCCATCTCTTTTTCTTTTCTTTCATTTTCTTTCAAACCAAACATAGCATAAGATTGAGAGCTTTTAGCCAAGTGAATGATTTTTATCAACTTTGCTGATTTTAATGGCTAAGCGCAAGACTTTTGATTCGATTTATTTATTTATTTTTAAATAAGAAGGGTCTTGTTGCAGCTGGCATGGTCCACAAGATTCCATTTACAATTTTTTTAAAACTCTAATATTATAAGGTGCGAATCCATCCTCATGCCAAGGTGGGCAACTGATTTTTCTAAACTCAATATCTACATAGTTTGCTGCTTCTAAAATTTTTCAAGAGTAAAAACTAAAATGTATTTTCACTTCTCTTTTATTGTATTTTTTTCACAGCTACTCTTTAGAAACTCTTTTTCTTTAATCAACCGTGTTGATAGAATTTAAATTTTTTTATCAAATCATGTATTGATTTGCAATATTATAATTTTATTGTCGAATTTATATTGTTATAATATAGAAAAAAAAAAAAAAAAAAAATTGGATGGGGGCTCCAAGCCTCTATACTCAGCAGAAGCACTTTGCCCTCGTGTTATGCATATTCAAAAGAGTTTTTCAGAGAAAGGCTGCACAATCTCTAGTTAATCCTAAAGAAGAAAGAGGTCAGATTCTCATCAAACACGAGTATAATAAATTTAAAGGAGGAGTTGTATGCTTGAAGCAATAATAAGCTCAGCTCCTAATTCGGAAACCACAATATAACGTCAGCCTCTGCGTCAGCCAGCCAAATCCATCAGTTTAATAGCTTAGTTGGCGGCATAAACAAACACAGGAATCATTTTAGTTTTAAAGAACTAGTATTGATTACTCTCTGTTACCCATCACTATTAAGTAATGCTATATTCTTCTTGCCAATGCAGCAGTTGTTTCGTCAATGTCAAAATGTGACATCTTCAGAAGTTAGGATGGACATTTGAAATAAATTCATATTGAGATACTGAAGAGTAACAGGAAGCTTGCAAGTGATTCTCACGGCAGTTCTCTCTTGACTGCTGTGTGATCTTTCGGACATATGCAGTTTAGTTTTTAACTGCATCGGCTGCGTTTGAGTCCGATGAATTTCTCTGGTGAAGGCAATCCGTTGGATTCGACATAATCAAGGGTTGGCTAGCTTCACAAGCTTATCTACAGCTAGTTCTGATAAAAAAAAACAAAAAAAGAAGATAAATAAAGATGTATCATTAATGCAAACCAAGCTGCAATATCAAAGAACAAGCATTTGCAATACAACTATCACCAATAATTATGTCACAGACAATACTGACATCCTTTACACTGCAATATATGAACCAAAAGATAATCACGCCCAATCGAACATACTAATGCCTCCAACAAAACTCATTTTTTAACTCTTATCATAATATGTGATAATATTTTATTTTATATGTGATAATATTTTATTTTATGCTGACTGCAACAGTCTTACCACGACTCTCCTTTATCCCGACTTAGATCAAACTATGAAATGATAAACTTTAAGCAACTTAATAGAGTGCAGAATTACAGAACGATAAGATCATATTTAAAATTAAAACACAAATCAGCCTGCGAAATCTATTGCCCAGCACAGCAGGAAATTATATTTGAGGACACCACTTTGCACAGTGAGCCCACCTACCTATCTCAGTTGGAGACTAGTTCCCCGACTGATTTTCCGGAATTATTCCCAAATAGATTTAATATCATTCGGAGATTAATCTCCGACAAGAAGAAAAAAATATGATAACAAAAAGTAATAGCTAACTTATAATTAACTTTTAAAAATGGGCTCACTATGCAAAGTAGTGTGCTCAAATAGAATTTTCCCATAACAGCTCCGATGTAGAAGAAGCAAAAAGAAAGCCAACAGTGTCCATTTTCATCAGTAGTTCCCATCATATGCAAACAGCGAATTGTCATTACAAATTATTCATTCAACGCATTGATTTAGAATTTTGACGAGCCAAATCACATGGTTCAAAAGCTAGATTACTATATATATACCGTATGCAGAGCAGTAAAATAGTATTTTGTCTCTAAACAACAGCACGAGCAGCTGGGCTTCAAGTTCACTTTGGATCAGTGAAGAACCTGTTGAGTGATGGCATGATCTCGGGGCTTTTGTTGCGAACAAACTTCCTGAGACTGTGCTCCGCATATTTATGCCCCTCAGAAAAGTTCTCCAGCACTCCTGCAGCCCTCCCTTCCTTGTTTACCCTGTTCAATACAAAATAATACAACTTTCCATGTTAGTATCCGTACAAAATTGTAAGTGATGAGAAAAGACTATGTGAGCCTTAACATAATTAAATAGTTGTCAGTACTTTTCGCAACCTATCTGAAACAAAAATTTCACAAGGAATACAATTTTTTTTTTCCAGCTCCTGTTCCATACAAGCAGAATGAATCCTTCAACCCTTGGACAATTTTATCACTTGTAAAAGCGAATTCTGATGCCATGATTGCTCCTTTTTACCTACTACTTGCAAGTGAGCACCAAGGACATGAGTCATAGCTGGCCTAAAACAAATTACTTTTGTCTAGTGCTAATGCACGAGCACTGAATGAAAGAGCAGACTATAAAATAGAGATATTTTTTCTTGTTGAATAACAATCTTTTCAGGATCCATTAGCTATACAGCAAAAATGCAAAGAAAATAATTTTCAAACTCGTTAAATGTTTTATTTTGCTAATCTGCTACTATTGCTGCTACTGCAATAGTGCACAGATGAGGCTTTTTAGACATGATTGGTATGGATGTAATTGACGCATCCATGAATCAATTTTTGATCTGCTCTCTACAAATTTTTGATTTAAAAAAAAATCATTTTTAATTAAAATTGATTTTGTCAATTTTACCGACTACTTGCAAGTGAGCACCAAGGACATGAGTCATAGCTGACCTAAAACAAATTACCTTTGTCTAGTGCTAATGCACGAGCACTGAATGAGGGAGCAGACTATAAAATAGAGATATTTTTTCTTGTTGAATAACAATCTTTTCAGGATCCATTAGCTATACAGCAAAAATGCAAAGAAAATAATTTTCAAACTCGTTAAATGTTTTATTTTGCTAATCTGCTACTATTGCTGCTACTGCAATAGTGCAGAGATGAGGCTTTTTAGACATGATTGGTATGGATGTAATTGACGCATCCATAGATCAATTTTTAATCTGCTCTCTACAAATTTTTTATTTAAAAAAAAAAATCATTTTTAATTAAAATTTTGTATAAGGCAGGCCAACAATTGACCCATGGACATATCCATTACCATCCCTAGGATTGATTGGTGGCAAAACTTGTAGTATTCAGGACTTGAGATGTATTGCAGAATTGGTGGAATCAGGATCGTGGCCACTAAAAAACTATCTAGCTTTCTTAATGAAAAAACATGACCTGAAGGCCTATTGATACCTTCAGATTAAGCAAAATCAATTCCTTCAGGTCATGGAAAAACATGACCTGAAGGACTTGAGATGTATTGCAGAATTGGTGGAATCAGGATCGTGGCCATTAAAAAACTATCTAGCTTTCTTAATGGAAAAACATGCCTGAAGGCCTATTGATACCTTCAGATTGAGCAAAATCAATTCCTTCAGGTCATGGAAAAACATGACCTGAAGGACTTGAGATGTATTGCAGAATTGGTGGAATCAGGATCGTGGCCATTAAAAAACTATCTAGCTTTCTTAATGGAAAAACATGACCTGAAGGCCTATTGATACCTTCAGATTGAGCAAAATCAATTCCTTCCACTCATTATTTTTCCCTCAAGAGATTATTTTTAATCAATTGCTAACTTTAGAGAAATTAATGCTGAATCCCTGATACTTGTAAGTTCAAAGAATATGTCACAATGAAGACTAGAAAGTTAAACGTCATACGCGGCTAGAGCTTCAAAAAGTAATCTCGTGTCAGATGGTGCAAATCTTTATTGGCTGACCTTGCCAATAAAAATTAAGTGTGTACAATACAGACTGATGAAAAACTCGTGTGCCCATCAATGTCTGAACAGTTAAATAAGTGCAAAGTGCTATTTACTTAAATATTATATACTTAAGGCAGAGTATGCAACACATATTGGTTATCTCTCAGATAATTTTTAATAAATTAGATGTTATGCATATATGAATAACATTCAGTTTATGAGACCATACACATATCCGTAGAAATTATACATGTAAGCTGGGTCCTTGTGTCTTGATCATGGACAATTACCTTGTCGAACATGAACATCTTGTATCTGTGTCTGATTACAGGTGCACATGCATCGGGTCTGGCTAGGTCTGGCCAATCGAAAATGGTCTTTTATCTTAAGATATATATCCAAATAATCCATTCACTAAGAGGCTGGCCCGGCTCAGATCCATCAGAGCTGTTATTTTGGAGTCTAGACGCATGCTTTTTAAACTTGTCTCGAGTCTTGTGGGTTCTAGGACTTTATTTGTGTGAATCCAAAATGCTTGCCCCAGATTTTAGAGCCTCAAGTCAAACATTTAAAACCACATACATGACTCATCAGCTCAGAATTGGAATCATGGATACAGGTCAGATATAAATGGGGCTGGCTTGCAAATTTTAGTCAGGTTTGCATAACTGGGAACACGTTCACCTCTAGTCTTGACCCTTGAGGCATGCAAATGCCAACAATTGCAGTTCATATTGAAGCGAAAAACATACAGATGCCTACTTAAAACTGATAAGTTATAAAAATTTCTCACTTTTAATCATGTACTAAGGAAGATGCAACAGCCTCACAGTATTGTCATTATGATGATGATGATAACTTGCAGAAAGAAAAGCTCTGACAGCTCAGATAAACGGAACAATTTTAACATAGAAATATTTTAATCAAAACATGATAATTAAAAACAAGAACAAAATAAAAAATATATTGATTATAAAAGGGAAAAAATTGTGATCCTAAAAAAGTAAATGGGTTTGAACTGGGTGGCATCATTTTGTGGGGAAAAAATAATTTCCAGGTAGGAAAAAAATTTTAAAAAAAGAGAGAGAAGGGTAAACAGAGCAGGGAAGTGTGCAAGGTCTAGAAATGTTGTTGCTACATTGCATGTAAATGCATGTTAGTGATAACAAGTACACTGCTAAGGTAACCAGAGAGACAACTATGCTAATAAATACAAACTTAATCACATGTAAACTATCGATAATAAAAAGCAAAAGTTACATACAGCTTTCTTAGTTTTTGATAATATACAAAGATAAGGTGATTAAACAGTATTACAGGTCAAATATCACATCTCTAAATAGGACCTAATACTGCATGATAATTTTATTCACAAAATATGCAGCCCTTATCCAGCAGGACATATTCAACTGCTGCCGAATTGACTGGATGTGAACAGGTTAATGAGATCCACAAAAAAACTATATTTGTAGCTCCATTAATGTAGTTCAATATTATCACTACGATTCAATTTAGAAAAAAGATGAATGGACTAACAATTAATGTATGAAAACAAAGTTATCATATGCCGGTGTTGCCAGTTTCACCCAAGTAGAGAAATTGGCTAAAGATTACTCCAACTTACCACACATTAATTATTTCTCTTATATGCTAAAGATACATATTGACTACATCTCTTATATGCTAAATACATATTGACTACATAAATCATATCAACTTATTTAAAATAAGTTACAACTTAGAGATATCTGCCTTAGCAATTTACATTATAAGGCAATTTACATTATAAGGCAATTTACATTAAGCTCATAAGTAACTTGATATTTATAGAATCTTCTCAAATATGCCAAAACATATACTAATTGACTGTCCAATCTTCAAAACATAAAAATAAAATCTGCATATAGTGTAACTACTGACCTATATTGAAATCGCCACTTGCGATTGGAGATTGGAGAACAGTCGATGAAAAAAGTACGAAATTACTAACAGAGCACTAATTCTATTTCTTTCTTATATATAAAGGTCATCATTTTTATGAACTAAATGGTCGGGTTAGTTTTTTTTTAAAAAACTGAAAAAAATTCTGATATTATTGTTTACCTAGTCATACTTGAGGCCGAAATATCGGCTGATATTCCACCTTTGAGCTGATATATCCGTCAATCTCGGTCCAAAATAAGAAATAGTATAGAGATAATTGGATCATATCAGTTAGAGGCAAAAACCAAAATATTGACCTATATACCAGTCAACCGACCAATATTTAAAAAACTAATAACTGACGGTTCAAAATCTGTAGCATGACCACTTGATGAAATGTGGAGGAAAGTGAGGGAAATGGCCATTACTACCGAAAGGATTCCATGTCTAGTACATTTTTAAAATAGTTATATATATTCCTCTCCTAGTCCTTCTATGGTGTAAAGTTAAAACCAAGAAATCTTTGTTACAGAATGGTCTCACTTGATGTTTTGCTTATGTGTATTTTCATATTTAGAGTTCAAGTAAAATTTTTGAACTTCATTGGACTGGACTAAGAAGCGTGGGAAAGTAAAATAGTTGCCTCCCACACATTCCTCTGGAGAATGGATGGAATGCGAAGCTTACTTCCAATTCATAGCTTTTTTTCTTTTTTCTTTTACTCCCTATTAATTTTGAATCACGGAGGAATCCTATTAACAACACTAGCTGGGAAAGGATGGAACCAAATGAATTTTGCACATTTGTCTCCTAATTGGGATCAAAACCGTTGCTCCCACACAATTTCTATGTGGTGCACCCATGTCAGTCTTGCATTATATACAAATGTAATATAAACGATTAAATACTATCCAAGTTACAAGTACTTTCTTTTTTCTTCACAACCCGTCCAAAATAGAGGAGAATGGCATTAATTTCATTCCTGCAGTCAATGTAAATAACTAAGGCCCAATACATCAAGATTATACTCATTGCAGCGTGTTTCCCTCAATAAGATCACACAAAAGACAAACCATGTCTTAACTGTTGTAATACTACTAAATCTACCAGCAGTACTTTGCTAAAGAAGCCATTGTGATAAGTTATTTATATATAAATAAATGCAAAAGAAAAAAAAAAGACATAAATAATTAAATTGCCTGCAGCAAATATTTTTCAGAAAATTTGATTAACCATAAATGACAATTTCATATAATTAAATTTTTTACAAAATCCAATTCACACCCCCAAAAGATAATGTTAGTATTCTATAAAAGTATATATGTAGTCATTTCATGAGATGCTGAGAATGAAAATTCAACAAATAAATGTTTCCTATTAGATCTAAAGTAATTAACTTTAGTTTCCCATTAGATCAAAAGTAATTAACTTTAGTTAGAAAGCATACCTTGTAACTAAATTAACAAATCCAGATGCAGTTACATATTTGTTGACATAATAAAACCTAACAAATCAGAAATCACCTCCTATCTCCCTAGACACTGAGTTGTTAGGTTTTATTAGCTCAATAATCTTCGTTCTAAATCCAACTTCATAACTAAACATTAGATTCAGAGGAGAGTCATATTACTACCTAGAGCAAGTTCCATAACAAGAAACAAGACTGATCACATTATAAGCAGAAACCGTAGCACGATCTACAAAAATTGCATAATCAAATTCAAATCTTGCAAGAGAAACCGGATATAGATCCGATAGGGCTACCTGACTTCGGGATTGATGCAGACGTTGCGTACGAGTTGGAACGCGCAGATCCCGACCGCAGTTCCCACGGCAGCAAAGAGAGGGTAAACCTAAAGATCAACAAGTCAACGTAAGCAATCGATCAGCTCGAGCAGCTCGCAGTCTAGATCCAAGATTTCTTTTGGGGATAAAAAAGAGAATAAAATAGAACAAATCAAGAAACGAATAGAGATGAGCGAGTAACAGTAAACGGATCGAACCTCAGGCCTAAGCCATCGGTTGACGGTGGAGGACGCCATGGATATTGCCGGCGAGAGAGAAGATAGCGAGAGCAGCGAGATTTAGGGCAGAATCTTAGGCAATGAGAAAATGACAGACTGGTCTGCTGTTATTTATTTATTTGGTCGGAATTTGCGTAACGGACGTTTGTTACAAACGGAAGCACGTGACTGGCCGGTGCGTGTCGCTAGACTGCCAGCGGGGATCCAATCAGGTTTCTTATTAAAGTAGGCTTGCCTCGTGCGCTGCTCCTCACAGGAAGGAGGAATGTAAGAGAAATTCTAAACGAGCATACCACTTGACTAACAGAGCACACCCTCCCTTTTAAAAATGCCCCGTGAACACCTAATTTTTTCAATGTTATCCCTTTCAAACTCTTCTCTATTTTTCCATCGTCCCTTCTCGAACTCTATTCCCTTTTCAGAGGAGGTTTAATGTAATTTTTCTAACCCTAATTTTTCTTTCACTTTATTCATAGAATTTTTCTTAAATTTTTTAAGTAATGAAATAAAATTGGGTACTGATTTAGAATTAGGTTAAAAGTTAAATTTTCGTATGACATTTTTCATGTGTCTATTATTTTTTATTGATGAATTATTTAAATTAATTTATATAGAAAAATATTCTAATGAATGAATTTAGAATTACAGAGAATAGTTTGTCATTTAGGGTTTAGAAACATAAAAAAATGGGAAATTTATGGGTTTGGATATGTGTTTGAAGAGAGAGAGAGTGTGTGTGATTCTGTTAGGGAAGAAGAGAATAGGAAGAAAGATAATTTTGTCAAAAAAATATCAAACTAGTAATTCTTTACAACTTAAGATGTGGTGTTCACTAAGTCAAGTTGTGTGCCCATTTAGAATTTTCTTGGAATGTAATTATAATTTTCCAAAAACTGGCATTTTTAGAAGTAACAACTATTATTATATGGGAGTTTCTAGAGGGGCACACCATTTTTTTCTAGTGAGGCACACCATTTTTCCTAGTGAGCCTACTTAAAAACTTCATATATATTACAAATTTGTCATTGATTTTTTTGAACTAAAATGCCTTTTCTTCAACCTCTCTTCTACTTCTCTTCTAAAACTATAGATAACCCAAAAAAAAAAAAAAAAACCTAAAATCCAAAACTATTCTATCAAATCTTCTCCTATATTAATTTATTTCACAAATTAAATTTGAAATTTGATTTTATTAGGTTTTTTCTTACTTAAAAGCCCTAAAAACTGTGCAGATTAAAAAAATTATGAACCCAAAAAAACTCAAAGTCCGTACTGACAGTCCGAACGGTCCAATATCCTTCCGGACTGGAAGTCCGGACAGTGGGGTTCTGTCCGGACTTCCAGTCCGGACAAAAATAATTCGTCCGGACTGGAAGTCCGGACAGAACCCCATTGTCCGGACTTCCAGTCCGGACAGTTATAAATAGAATTTTTTTCGTTTTATTATTTAGGAAGTCATTGTAGTATAGTGGTGAGTATCCTTATCTCATATGTGAGTGTCTTGAATTCGATTCCTGTCAATAGCAAATACCTTTTTATTTTATTTTATTTTTCCAAATAAATATATTTTCTTGTGCAACTATTATAAATGTAACTATTACGAATTTAATTAAATTTCGGACTCAAACAATTTTTTTCCTTAGTCACTATTTCATTCCAATTCAAAGATAAATTAGATGAAACACATAATGATATATTTTCTAGTGCATTTTCTTTATTTGTATTTTCTTTTTTACTTTATTTTATTTTTCCAAATAAATATATTTTCTTGTGCAACTCCATATCAGTATGATTTTTAATCAAATAATTAAACGTTAAAATAAAAATTATTAATTCAATCGCAGTACAAATATACATAATAAATTTTGGACATCCAATCATAAAAATCAATTCGATTGCAGTGCAAATATACATAATAAGTCTTGGACATCCAAGAATAGAAAATTTTGATCGAATATAAGCAAAAACCAAACCCGCATCAAAATATCATAAAGTATGACAAAAAACACAAATAGTGAAATAACATTGACAGTCAATTCATTCATATAAATATCTGGACAAAATATCAATTTGCATCTTCATATCAATTATCATCTCCAAATCAATATATGAAATTACGTTTATTACAAATTGATATGTCATGAACTGCATCATGGACGAGTAATGGTTAAATTCCCCATGCTCTGATCAAGCAATGGTTTTCATCACAAATAAACAACGCATAACAGTAAGTTTAAGTACACTATCATCAAATAAGTTTAAGTACAAATCATCATCAAATAAAGTTAAAGTATCAAATTCCTCTGTCGTCCGCAATAGAAGTGTTAGAACACCACGGTCCGTCAATTTGAGGTAGATGGATTGTTTGAGATTGCTAGGTTGCTAGAGATAGGCCATGGTTTCTTCTATGTTATGAAGTTGTGCTCTAATTTCTTCAATGTGCCTGCGAACTTGATAGTTGCATTGATATACTTCTGGTTATACTGGGATTAGTTGGCATGCTATTCTGCCAATACAAATAAAATTCATATCAGTACAAAATAATAATCAAGACACTGAAATGTTAACTACACAACGGCTAGGATATTAAAACCATTCTCATTAACATACAAAATAACCATTCACGATATAAAGCTCAATAACAATTAAAGACAGTGACTTTAAAAATGAGGAAAAAAATTCAATAATAGGCATGGATAGTGAAATAAATCTTAATTGACATGCCAAAAACCCATCCATAATACAAACTGCAGTAACAAGTAAGGATAGTTTAATAAACACTAAGCTGAATCTCAATAGCAGGAATGAATACTAAAATTCATATCAATTAGCATGCCAAAACTCCATTCAAATTCAGAATCTCAACATTAGGCATAGACCACAAGCACAACACTAAGATAAATCTCTATCACAGGTATGGACACTAACTAATAAAATTTATCATTACCGTCCACGATTAGAAAATTAATTAAATTTTGCATATTTTACAACTAGCATTACAATATTTTATTTTCTTATTAATTATAATCAAAATATATTAAAAAATTAAAAAAAATTGCTACCACCAAATTTGCTGCCTCCTCCCCTCTTCCACCTCTCCAACCCAATAAAATCACCAAACCCAAATATCTTCCATTGTTTGATAAAAAAAAAAGACCAAAATAAAAAAATTACTATATTAGGAGATCTCACCCATCTCGATTCAAGAAGCGACGGCAGGACGGCAGTGACGATGGCGGGGGATTGGCGTCGGCGGCGACGGGAGATCGACAACGACGGCTTTAGCAACGAGAGAGAGGAAGATTTGGAAGGAGGAGGAGGAGGTAGAGAAGGGGAAGAGGAAGAATTAGGGAAAGTGGGAGAGGAAGGGAGGAGTTGATTTAGGGTTTTTGGGTTTGGATTAGACTCGTGAGGGTGCGGGAGCGAAAATTGAGAGAGAAGAGGGAGAAGGAAGATAAAAATGGGAAAGGAGGATAGTTTAGGTATATTTAGTATGCTCATTAGGAAAACTCTCCATTTTGTAAAAAGTGGGTGGGCTTACTAGAAAATCTGGACTCACTAGGAAAAATGGTGTGCTCCTTTGGAAGCTCCCTATTATATTAAATGGATGGTAAATTCTAAATGAGCCCACTTCAATTTTTAGGACTTACTTAGAATATTGTTACATACGAAATATCATTACAACATCTTTGTTGTTATGCGAAATATTTTTTACCAGTTGTAATAAAAAATGAAATTAATTTATATCGCTAATAAAAGTATTTCATGCTCTTTATATGTAAGTCAAAGAGAGAAGTTATGCAGAGCAAAAGAAAGTTGAGGATCGAATGATAGACCTAAATCTCTTCATTTGCACAGATTCCATCAAAGGCTCAAATCTAATTCGATGAGAGAGAAAGGATTTCGACCCAAATCTAAAGTCCAAATCCGATTTTCTTAGCAGGTTAGGATCCGAATCGTTTCATGGATCCAAAATTTAGCTTGTGAGGATTTGGATCCTCCACGAGTCCAATATGAATCGAACAGGTTTACAGGGAGTTTCCAAAGGAGCATACCACTTTTCCTAGTGAGTCCACTACATAGTTCATTTTTTATTCAGACTTTCAACTCGGATATTGAAAAGTTGGCTCACTAGAAAAAATGGTGCGCTCCTTTAGAAACTCCCGGTTTACACTCCAGTCGTTACCGACACAACGCATGCTGACACCGCCACACACAGATGAAGGAAAACAGTAAAGGAGCACGCATTCTTTTCTAGTGAGCCCACTCAATAACTATCCAACCGAAAATCCGAATCTAAATCACACTATAAATTGGGCTAGTGAAAAGTGGTGTGCTCCTTTAGAAACTCCCTCCCAAGTGTGCGACTTAATTATGACGACGAGCAAAACAGTCGAAAGGGGACTCGAAATTATAAAGGCACACCCCAATCATCTAAGGGCACACTCATCCCATCACGCAGCGGTCGGCCCACATAATCCTGGGGTTCTTTTGGTAACTCTTTTGTTTTTTATTTACTTGTCATCTGAGTTATACAAGTTTGTAGTGAAAAATTGTTAAGAATAAAGTAAAATAAGGAGAGTTCGCTAATGAATCAATGATTCTTCACTTTCACTAAAAAAGAGAATCGAAATAAAATGAATAACACCCAATAAATCAACGTGGATAATATTCCAAACTCAAAATTCAAATTCAAAGTACAAAATGCAAAATAAAGATTACATCCCTCATATCGACCGATTTCAATATCTGATGTCTAGATCGATATGGAATATACTGTTATATGATCGATAGTAGATCAAGATTGTTGCACTAAGAATGCATATACTTCCTATTGCAACCACTAGAGAGTTTAGAATATGTGCCATAATGCTCTCTAGTTTAATACCATGGAGGCTCGTCATTGGGAGTTTCCATGAAATTGATGGTTGCATTGATGCTCCTCCCTCAAGTCATAAGAGTCTAGACTAAATATGCTTTTGTCCCTTCGGTACTGCATTTTTCTAACTCCTTCTCTAAAAACTCCTTTCTTTGATCACCCAGCAGAATTTGGGTCTTCATCAAATTACTTCTTAATCATGTATTAATTTGCAAAATTATAACTTTATCGCCTCCTGCACCCTTAACGAGCTATCCAGATAAATCGACCTCCGATTAGTTCCATCTCCTGGTTCGAATGCTTAGGTCCGCCCCTATTCATCATCACCAACTTCTCCATCTCCTTCTCCTTCACAATGGCTGTTACACCACCTTTTCCACATACCTTGCTAATTTCAATAATTAGAAAAAGGTAAGTTAATACATAAAAATCTAATTTTGAAGTAAAGTTTGTATAAATTGGTCAAATTGATCATAATTACTTGAATAAGCACAATAAATTTTGTTTTATAAAACAATGATAACAACAAGAACATATCCTACCATCTCGTATGGCCATCGGTCACGTGAAATACTAGAAAACTAAACATGGAAGTAAGAAAAATGTATATGATAATAACGAAAATGAGCTGATGGTTCGTATAAATTAGTTAAGCTACAGTCCATTTCTACTATCTCCGATAATTTTTACAAAATATATTTTTAGGTTATGACCTCAACCTTATAAGGTTCACTCATATCTAATTTTTTAGGTTTTAATTTTAATTTGTCTTCCATCAAGTAGGTACAATATTACCAGTTTTCAATAAGTAAAGCATATTGTATCCACTTGATGAATGACAAATAACCTGCAAAACATATGAAATTTAATCCTAATGAAAGTATGGAGGTTGAGATCATGATCTCAAAAAAATTTAATAAAACGATAATGAGAATGTTATTTTTTACCAGTAGCTCATATAATTTTCTTGAACTAATGGCTTATTTACAGTAATCCCAAAATGCATCTCGCCATTATTCGATATATCATTTTTAAACTTATTTCAGTTGAAAATTAAGAAACATTTAGGAATGAGAATAGACACGTGCACGGATCATTTTTAAGCTGGCCTTATTCAAAATTTTGAATTAAAAATAAAATTTTTATTTTTCTAATTCAAAATTTTGACTAGAGCACATAAAAATTGGCCCGTGGAACTTGACCAAAATTATAATTTGAAATTGATAATATCATGTAATTATTGATAAAATATAAAGGAACGAAAATAAAGTAATGAAATAAAAATAAAAATACATAAACTGACTTATATTTCGTACAGTAGCATCATATAACATGAAAATTTGGGATTATACCATAAAGGAGTATGATCAATAAGCTGCATTAATATCACATTTTTCTTAAATAATAATAATAATAATAAAATGAAAAATAGACAATTGAATCAGTTTATATATATATATATATATATATATATATATATATATATATATATATATATATATATATATATATATATATATATATATATATATATATATATATATATATATATATATATATATATATATATGTGTGTGTGTGTGTGTGTGTGTGTGTGTGTGGATTACTGTAGATGAGCCGCCAGCTCAGAAAAAGTTACGTAAGATAGCAGCAAAACTATAATGATCCAATAATTTTTCTTCAATTTTTATTTTACAATTACTATCTCTACCTCCTTAATTTCTTTCGAATTAAATTTCATAAATTTTGGAGTTAATTTATCCTTTCATCAAGTACATACAAAATATTTTATTCATTGAAAACAGTTAAGTTTGTGTTAGCTTGATGGAGAATCAAATCAAAACTTAAACCCAAAAAATTTGGTATGAGTGAACCCTTAAGGGTGGAGATCATAATCTAAAAGAAATTTAAATTTTTTTTTTTATTGGAGATAGTGGAAATGAACTGCAGCTCATGTAACTTGCATGAGCTGTTAGCTCATTTCCATATATATATATATATATATATATATATATATATATATATATATATATATATATATATATATATATATATATATATATATATATATATGATTACTATAGGTGAGCAGCTCAGGAAAAATTACGTAAGTTAGCGGTAAAACTATAATGATCCAAAGATTTTTCTTCAAATTTTTTTAACAATTACTATCTCTAGCTCCTTAAATTCTTTCGGATTAAATTTAATAAATTTTGGAGTTCATTTAACTTTGAACAAGTGCATACAAAATGTTTTATTCATTGAAAACCGTTAATTTTGTATTAATTTGATGGATGACCAAATCAAAACTAAAACCCAAGAAATTGTGTATAAGTGAATCCTAAGGGGTCGAGATTATAATCCAAAAGAAATTTTTTTAAAAAAAATTATTGGAGATAGTGGAAATGAACTGCAGCTCAGGTAACTTGTGTGAGCTTTCAGCTCATTTCCATTTATATATATATATATATATATATATATATATATATATATATATATATATATATATATATATATATATATATATTTATATTATAGAAGTTAAATCAATTTTCCTTATTATTATTTGTCCAATCTATTAATCTTATAAAATGAAAAAACTAGACTAAACATTTATCCTCATATGAACAATCAGACAACTAAAGATATGCAAAATCAAATAGCTAAATGAATCGATAATATTTCCAAAAAAAAAAAAAAATTGGGGAGCATACCTTCTATGGGATTGAACCTAGTAATTGCTCCAAACATCACTCTGACTAGGGATGAAAATGAACGGATCTCAGAATCAATCCTTGGCCTGTCATATTCAAAATCTTAAATTAAAAATATGACATTTTTATTTTTTTTCCATATTCAAAATTTTGAATTAAAAATATGATATTTTTATTTTTAATCAAAATTTTAAATAGGACGAGCCAAGAATTTACGTTGGCACATTGCTTAAAATAAAAAGAACTAAGTTGACTGTCCATAGTGTAATATATTCTCCATTGCCTATAAAATTCAACAAATATTTTACTTTCTCGACCTACAAAATTGGAAAATAGCAAGCTGGAGAATGAATTTAAATAAGGGATTTTTACATATCGGTCCCTTGTAGGCTTTAGCCCCTGAAATCTTCATATTTTGATTTTAATCCCCCAAATCCTTTAAGTTACTTTACTTTAGTCCTCCCTAGGTAACTTCCATTAGCCAAATTAAATTTTTGGTCCGAATTTTCTTTTATACTCTTAGAAGTCCCTCTTCCTCTTCTTATTGGGTTCCCTTCCCATTCTTCTCCTCTTTCTCTCTTTCTTCCCAGTTAATCTCTCTCTTTCTTCTTTCTTTCCCTAATCCTATATCTTAATCTTCCTTCTTTCTTTTCTTTCTAACAGTTCAGTTGTTCAAAGCATGCTAAATTGATCCATATGTTTTCCAGCAGTTACTTTCTTCCTCATTAAAAGAAAGAAGAATAGAGATTAAGTGGAAGGGAAGAGAGAGAGGAGAAGAATGGAGAGGGGAACCTAATAAGAAGAGAAAGAGGGACTTCTAGGTGTATAACGGGAAATTCGAGCCAAAAATTTAACTGGTCTAACGGAAGTTAGGCATGAGGACTAAAGTGGAGTAACTTAAAGAATTTGAGGGAGTAAAATAAAAATATGAAGATTGCAGAGACTAAAGTCTAATTTTTAAAGATGTAAAGGACCGACATGTAAAACCCCTTTAAATAAATATTATTCCACATTATTTGAAACTGGAGGAACCCTCAAAATTACAATTCTAAATAAAGCGATGGATCAACAAAAGTGCAGTGAAAATTGTACTGGAAGGTGAAAAAGGAATTTTATTAATTTGAAAAAAAAAAATGCTCGAAATCCATTATCACCTATATTTCTCCATATATAATATCAAAAGATGTAAACTGTCGCTAATGAGCTTCGCTCAGTGGCATCACCCCTCTCCAATTTGCGAAAGTTCTGAATTCGACTCCCTGTGTGTGAGTTTGACTAGGTAGAACAATATCCATGGGCAACTACGATAAAGATTAATGCTCGTAAAACAACATAAATCTTCAGAAATAATTACACATAATCAACTAGTAATATAATAAAAAAAAACCAAGTAGTCAGTTTAAGGTACAAAATGAATACCTGAGTTTATCAGCAAAACTGTCTCACCCACGTTCAGGATGGCAATGGACATGTCCACGGACCAAATTTTGACTCTCGCTATACAAAATTATTGCAAATCTTGTACTGGAACAAGGCCACAAGAGTAACCATATCATCATTCATCTTTATCAATGGAAACATACTTTGAGTTCCTTCGCATTTGATATGATTCTGCTTAAGAAATCATCATGAAAGAGGAAATCACTTTTCACAGACACATGCCTCCGCACCTACAGACGCACACATGCGAGCGTGCAGCTAACACCCCCACCTTCCACCCGTCCCCAGCCGACCTCAACACACACGGTTAACTTGCACACGTGCTGAGTATGCTTGCACCCATGAATGCACTAGATACTTAGGGATGAGAATGGGCTGGTCCAAGGTTCACATTCTAGACTGCCGCGTTCAAAATCTTGAATTATACGAATATAAAATTTATTTTTTTTATTCAAAATTTTGAATAGAACAAGCTAAGAATTGACCCTTGGACCCACTCATCCTCCTCATCTTTACTGATACAATCCCGAAATGAAAAGTAAAGAAATCCAAAAAGCATGGGCGGGCGGAAAAAGAATGCGAAAACATTTGTGCACGAACCTGCACGCAATTAGTACACAGGGTCGATACACATACACACATTCTAAGCTTAAAAACACACACGGGAAGGTCCACCCTTTTCTTTGTCATCCCCATATGAGATCAAACTGCGTGCCAGTGTAAAAAGGTATTCGAGGGCCAGAATGTAGCAACACTAGCACAAACTGATTCCTGACTCGTATCAGATTAACAACAAACAACAATCCTGAAGGCACACGAGCGAAGATCAGTACCACCAAGCGCTTACCTCTACCTTCTAAGCGACCGTGTACCTATCATAGATTCTCCTTCCCTTGTCCATTTGTCATTCACCAGATACATCTCGTTGCTCCAACTCAACCTACTGATACGAGAATAACAAACTTTTGACTAACAGCCAATTAGTAACCAATACCCTCTCAAGTTGTCAGTTACATACTTTTCAGATATTCACTACCCACGCACCGTGCTCCACACATAGGGAACTGAAAAAAAATAAGGGTTAATTACAGTGAGACTTAGTACAGGGGTAGTGTAATTTATTACTCCTTAACTTCAAAACCCTTACTTTAGTCCTGAACTTCTAACAGTGCTGGTTAAAAGTTTATTATTCTCACTCCTATTTAAATTGCATTGCAGCTTTTTTTTATGAAAATCCCAAAATACCCTCTTCTCCTTCACTTAAACACTAACTCTAAACTGAGGGAAAAGAAGGTATTTTGGGGTTTTCATAAAAAAAAATCCGCAATTCAATTTAAACAGGATGAGAATAACAAGTTATTAACCAAGACCGTTAAGGAGTAACAAGTTACACTACCCCTATAACACAAGGGGGTCTTACTGCAATTAACCTAAAGAACAATAATAACAGCAGCAGAAGTTTTTTAATTGTATCAGATCGCAAAGAGCAGTGTGTGTTTTTCTAGCAGGAGCTTAACATCTTGCACATGATTGATTCGAGAGACAACCACAGTTTGAATACTTGCTATATCTAAACCAACAACATATCCTATAAACAGAAGACTGTACCCAAGAGATAACCTTACTGAGGATGAAGGTCTTGCCATATGCTAATGTAGCTGCAGAGGCGACACTCTCTATATCCACTGTAGAGTAGATTTCCCTAGTTTTCAGCATTAACTTCTAATTTTCGCAACAAAATCACTCAACTCAATCCAACTAAGTTCAGCACATATTTTCCAACTTATCACACCATTCTGTTGATAAATATAACTCTTCTAGGTGGTGAGATCACTATTCTTTTTGTTCTGGATGTTCAAGTTAATTGTCCCAATTGTAAGCAAAAGATTCGTCATGCAAGTATAAACATAAAAAAAAAATAAAGGAGTAAAAAAAACGTACAAGGATGTACACTAATTAGCGGAGATATTCTAGTGACAAAGTGCTATCAGATATGTAGGCAAAGTTCTACAGTCTCATAGTTACTGACAATTATACATTCCTAATCTTTCTCAACTAGAAAATAACTGTCTATGTGATGCAGGACGGAAACGATTTAGGATTTGTGGTGGAGAAATTGGGAAAAAACTTAGGGTTTTGACCTCACGCTCAGACGAATCACATGCCCACTCTCTCACGAATCACTCGAGAAAAGATTTGATAAAACAAATCACATGCTCTCAAAAGAAATCATATTTCACTCTCTATATTTCAAATTAGAATTTTATAAGCCATATATATAGAGAATTCTAAAGCAACAAAATAATACCAAATCTATCCAAATCTCTAATCAAATCTAATCAAATCCTAATGCAAGAAGATAATACCAAAGTTAACCAAATCTTAATCAAATCCTACCTAAATCTCTATCACTATGACTCTATGAGACCTTGTTATAATTATTTATTTGGAGAAAAAGAAAGCCCGAAAATTTTTACCTTCTTCTTTCTTGACCTACATCTCTTTCACTGACCTTCCTTGGGCTGTCACTGTCAGTGTTTGGAGGATCAAATATGTTCAATTTTATTGTGGACTTGATCCTTATGAGAAGATTTATTTTAGTTTGATTATTTAGCTATTTGTGGATATCTTGGTATTTATTTATTTTAGGCATTTGCACGTGTCGTGCACGTAGTTTTCGTTATTAATAATCTTGTATAAGATTCTTGGTGATTAGCGAATGATGGAGAGACTTTAATGAAATCTTTCGTGTGATCTGAAAGTTTGTGTGTGAGTCACAAGGGTGTGAGGCTCAAATCTTGTATTATATTTTCAATTGAATCCTCTTAGTTCTTCCCTGAATCCCCAAATTCCACCACTAGAAACCCTAGATTTTCTTTGTGTTGCGTCAATTATCCTTTACCTTTTCAAACAATAATGACACCAACCTTGTTGGTTTAAACTCCTTTGACCAAGAAGCAACCCTCCAAATTTCCCCATAGTTGGGACTTCTCGAGAAATTGAAGAATTGATTTACTCGGTGAATTCAGGTGACAAGCTAATAGATAGGGACCTCCGTATCTCGTTTGTTTGTTTGATATTATGCTTCTATTTCTTGAATTATATTCTGTTTGAGTTGGCTCTTAATCCTGAAAGAGGGCCGGGTTGTTTTATAGTGGAGGGGGCCCATTAGTGGAGATTGAGCCGCCGCCCCGTGGATGTAGGCATATTGTCGAACTACGTAAAATCTCTATATTGATTTCTCTCTCTCTTCTCTATTATTTACTGTCTAATCGTTGCGCACAAATCACATCATATTCCCTAACATGTTATCATCCTGATCAACATTGGTGAATTTATCACAAGTTTTGTCTCCAATGAAAGTCATCAGACATGTCGAAGCAAGTACCCTTGAACAGTGGGAAACACTCTTCATTTTTCCTTTATGTTATCACATTTACTTGGTGTGAAACACATAAATACAGGTACCAATATCCTTCTAGCATATTTTTAATTTCATCAAGAATAAAATGTTAGCATCCTGATCAAGGGTAGGCATATTGTCGAACCATTTCCGTGGATGTAGGCATATTGTCGAACCACGTAAAATCTCTATATTGATTTATCTCTTTCTCTTCTCTATTATTTACTGTCTAATCGTTGCGCACAAATCACATCATATTCCCTAACATGTTAGCATCCTGATCAACATTGGTGAATTTATCACAAGTTTTGTCTCCAATGAAAGTCATCAGACATGTCGAAGCAAGTACCCTTGAACAGTGGGAAACACTCTTCATTTTTCCTTTATGTTATCACATTTACTTTGTGTGAAACACATAAATACAGGTACCAATATCCTTCTAGCATATTTTTAATTTCATCAAGAATAAATTTTTAAATATCAGCCAACAACGATATATATCATAAATATCATATCAGATTTTGAGATACACACTACATGATATTACATATAATGTCAGTCAGATATTACCAATACTACCCATCCTGACACCATAAATCCGTATTAATATCGATTCTCTAATTTTAAATGTTGCATCAAGTCAAAGATTTTCATTCTGAATAAAACAATCACCTTTTTTATCACAACTTTCCCAGACTTTCTATATGAATACTTTTTCTCCATTGATGACCCCTGATTACATTTGAAAAATCCCCAACCCATAGAATCCTTCCTTCTTGAGGAAAGCATCGAACTTACTTAAGAGACATGAGCCATAGATAGACATTAACATAAAAATTCAAATCAAGCCATCTCTTGAATTATCAGTTATGCTTCATTTGATATAAAAATTTCTCAAAAATCACTACCAAACAATTTTGTAAAGTTTTCAGACACTGGCGAGCATGAGTATTCTTAAAAACACGACCTAGGAACAAATATTCAAACAGCTTTTGCCTCATACTAGAAACTGTCGCGCCTTATAATGTTGGGAATAGAACTGGAAATGCAAAGGTAAAATATAACCAATAATGTTACTTAAAGATCTGATTCCATGTCACAGAGTGCAATTGAAGTACCCTGTCTCTACCTCACCGATACAAAATTAGACAGCAAATACATTTGCCTTCATTTTACACGGTCTGTAGTGTAAAAAAGAATCAAAATAAGCTTCATTTTGATTCAACAAATAGAAATACCTATGGTTCTAACAAATCGAGCCTCAGTGCATATGATTTCTATTAGCAGGAAGAGTCAAAATTCAAAAAGTGCAAACTTGGCAGCACAAGGTGATAGGAGAACTAGGAACAACCGACACCACAAGAGTACAAACAACGCACTTGTATGCTTAGTCAAGAAATTCTAGTGCAATACCCGACAGGTGAACAAATGCCCGCCAAAGAAATGGCAATTCAATGTTTTCAGCTCAAACTAGTCCCAAACATTACACAACATTAGAATAAAACAACTAAGCATTCCGTTGAACAAGCCAAGGAGGTTTACAATAAACCAAATGGAGTCTATTCAACATGAATCATGAATGATGAAGCATCAAGCAATTGCAGCAATTCATATAATCACGTGAAAAATACCCAGAATCTAAAGATTCTCAAACTAATGAGAATGCCGCAGCAGCTCCTCGAAGCTTTATTATTATTAAGCAAGTAATCGTTTCATTCTACAATCTAGTATCAAAAAAATTTCCACACCAAGCAACGGTTCAAGAAGAACTCACTGAGGGGAACCCGAAAACGGCCGCACCATCTCCCTCCTGCCCACAAGCCCTCGTCCGGCAAATCGGGCAGATCGGGGTCCTAACCAGCCAGCAATCCACACACTGGGCATGGAAACTATGCCTGCACACCGGCAAGAGCCTGCACCTCTCCCCACTCCTGAGCCTCTCCAAGCACACGGCGCAGTCCTTGCAATCACCACCATCATTGAAATCGTAGCAGGGGAGCTTCTCCAGATCGTCCGGGGACAGCCCATCCCTGCCGCCGGCCGTGCAGGTCTCGCCCTGCGCGACGGTGCTGAGCCCGGCCCGAAACGCCTTCCCCACAATGCAGACGTGGAGGATGACCAAGAAACCAATGCCGATGAAAAGGATGATGGCAGCAATGATGAAGGACATCGCCATGATTTGTGTAGCAAAGCTCAAGAGACTGCTGCTGCCACCCATTCTTTTTCTCTTTTCAAACTGATTGAAGATTTTCTTGTCTTTTTCAGAAATTGTGCAAGAAATCATAGCAATGGAGAAATCCAACAAAACCCATGATTGGTTTCAATCTAGAGATGAAATTGGACAAAACCCATCATTCTTTATTTTTTTTATTTTTTTTTATTTTTGAGAGAACAGGAGTGAATAGAGGATGGTGAGCTTTGAGAAAGGGATGTGGAGATGAATAAATATTGAAGGGATGAGAGGTGATAGACAGAAAGGTTTGATGAAAAGAGAGAAATAGGGAGAGAGATTGAGGGATTTACACATATCAATTTTTTTTTTTTTTTTTTTTTTTTGGAAAAGGTTTGTGCGAATTGATTATTTTTTATTTGTCATGCAATGGAGGTCACAAACTTGGTTGGTGACTGTGTCAAAATAATTAGGAGGCTACCTTTTCCTAATCTTAAAAAATAAGTATATCTTCAAGAGTTACACCAACCTAGTTATTTACAAAACTACTGCATCTAATTTTTCTGAACTATTTTTTATGATCACAATTCACGGAACAATCAACTGAAAAGAGAAACTTTTTATGAGTCACTTTTCAATTAAAATAAAAAAATAGAAAGTTGTTTTCCATTGTTATCATTCACCTTCCACGAACAACTAAATTTATCTCTCTCCAACTTTCCATACTATATCTAGAAAGACAACCTTTCACAATATCCATTTTCCATGAATTAACACATAGAAATTACCGTATATGTGAAAACATTACCAAAATATTGATATTTTTTCTCCATGCAATTAACCTTTTTCCAATTTTAAACTCGCTTGTGTAGCTTAATCACATATCTTTTCAATCGAGCAAATAGACTTATCATCAATAACATAACCTCCGAGTGTAGTAGTCCACTTTGAGAAATTCTTGATAATTATAATTTTAAGTATAAGACTTACCAACATTGTTCAAAGAGATATACTCAAGATATTTATCTTATTATTTTCTTTAGGCTGTGTTTGATTTGAGAGAAAATGGAAGAAAGAAAAAAAAAGAGGAAAAGAAAAGAAAAGAAGATGGAAATTAGATTTTACTTTAATATTTGGTTAGTAATAAAATATTTTCTTTTTTTTTTAAATTTTCTCTCATCATTTTCGTATTTTCGTATGATAAATGACTTAGCAGGATACAGATTTTTTCAATTCAACTTACTTCTACTAAAATCTAATTTGCATTGAGAAATAACCTGTCATTATTTTGATGAACGGATACAATTACTCGCTTGGATCATCCAATAAATCCTTATTATTCAAGAGAATTCGAACCCTACCTAATAAAATTAAATTAGGTAATCTCAACGTTACTTGGGTTAAAAAAAAAAAAGAATAAAAAATAAATAAGAAGCCTATGTGTAGCTTCCAAGCTAATTTGTCGTCAAACACGTTTTCCCTTAAATATTAAAAAAGAAAAGAGGTATTTACTGCTTTGTACCTTAAATCTTTATATATTATGATTTTGTCCCTAAAATCTTCATATTTAGGATTTTGTCCCCCAAATCTCATAAGTTACAACAATTTAGTCCCCTCTCTAACTTTCCCTAACACAGTTAAATATTTGACTATTTTACCCTTCTTTTCCTCTTCTCTCTTGCTCCTCTCTTCTTCTTCTCTCTTCCTCCTCTCTTCTTCTTTTTTTCATTATTTCTCCTCTCTTCTTCCTTTCTTCTCCTTCTCTTTTTCTCCTCTCTTCTACTTTTGTAACTTAAAGAGAGGAGAAATAATGAAGAAAAGGAGAAGAAAGGAGGAAGAGAGAAGAAGAAAAGTGGAGGAAAATAGAAGAGGAAAATAGCGGTAAAATGGTCAAATATTTAACTGTGTTAGGGAAAGTTAGAGAAGGAGACTAAATTATTGTAACTTATGAAATTTGGGGGACAAAATTCTAAATATGAAGATTTGGGAGACAAAACCATAATATATAAAGATTTGAAGGACAAACCAGTAAATACCCTAAAAGAAAAATATGCTCATGAGCTATAAAAAGATACACTTTAATCTATTTTTATTCTCGAAATTCAAATATTTTAAATATTACATTACAAATTTCTTCTAAATTGTATACGAAGAATCTACTTGAGATTTTTTTAACATGACCACTGTAAACAAATCACATTTTATTTATTTAATTTACAAAATGTACCACTTACTCAATATTTTCTCTATTATTTTTTTTTTCTTTTTTAATGAACAGGGACAACGTAGCGGGAAGCACATGAAGAGTTTGTCTCTGATCAATTAAATGATGGATTCTAAAAAATAATTGTGGGCCCTGGAGAGAATAAAAATAATTGCCGCATGATCCATGCTTGTATATATTTTTTATTTTGTCAAAATGTTGCAGGCTCTTTCTCTCCGCATGCTTACGGATGTTCTTTTATCTGTCCTGTTTGTTTAAGTATTTGAATTAAATTAGGGTTAATTACACTCAGACCCCTGTAGTATGAGGCATGTAACACTTAGACCTTCTAAAGTTTAAAACTCTTACTTAGATCCCTGAAGTATCTAAATCACCGTATTTTAATTACATTCAGACCCCTTGGTCCAGGGGGTCTAAGTGAAAATTTTAAATTTTAGGGGGTCTAAGTGTTACATGCTCCATATTACAGGGGGTCTGAGTGTAATTAACCCTAAATAAAATTTTGGATAAATAATTGGTCCTTGTATCTGCCTATTCTGTGTATGTGTACTCAAGATAGATGATGATGGGTCAAAAATATGGGCTTTTGTTTGAATGGGAACAGGAGAAGAGGAGCCCGTATACGAGAAAAAAAACAGCTTATTGTACTTTTGTTGATGGATTTTCACCTATAAATAATTTCCTATCTCCGTTCGAGAGGGGGAAAGTAACCGTAGGAGAGAGAATCGCTCTATCCATAGTGAGAGATAAAAATATTGCATTTGTTTACAACTCAAAACAACAATAATAACAACTGCAATGAGAGACCAGCTGCAGAGGAGAACGATGGAGACCCACTCACTGGAAAGGAGTAGAGACTTGGCATTTTACTAAATAGGAAGAAGGAGAATCTCTTTACATTATACTTTAATCTAGTTTCTAACAACTATTGAATGTGTTGTGGACCATCTTCGGTTGATGTACTTACTCTATATTCTGGTAAGATTTATTTAATGGAACACGAAGGGAAATACCAACCGATTGCTTTAAAAAAAAAAAAAACTGCAATGAGAATAGGCATTAGTGACCAAATCAATTAATGATCACAGTTGTTCTATGCAAGGGAAACCTCCCACCAGCGTTCAAAATAATGAGTTATATATAATTTGTATGTTTAATTTTTTTTTTTTTTTTAATAAAGAAAGAGCCTGTCAGAGGCTAGGAATGGGATTGAGGCCATAACCTACCATATTCTAAGGCTCCTAGATTTTTGGCTGACTTCTTCGCCAGCTGGCTTCCATTCCAGTGTGGAACTCGGATGAGAAGTAATTTTCATCTTTTTTTTCCTCCATATTCCTTTCGGAGGCTCTGGTTGAAGCACAAATTGGAACATCAGCACTGGCACTCTCACGACGTTTCATCAGCAAACAGACTGGGAGGAATGGCCGGGAAGTTAGCTGTCGTCATCATCTTTCCGGTAGGAAAAAGAGTCGGACGAAATAATATCAGTCCCAGGTAGTGATTCAATTGGATGAATCTGTCGACGTCAACGGTCAACGTGTGTAGCATAGCGAACCACAAACTTCCTTGCCTATTCCCTACACTTAATACATTATATTAACTAGCCAAGGGTAGCCAATGAGTCTCGGCTCAAATGACATCACTCATCTCCAATTTGTGAAAGGTTATGAGTTCGGCTTTCAATGAAGACTCAATTTGGATAATATTGTAAAAAAATATGTATCTGAATTTGACTAAAAAAACTAGCCAAGGGTAATTATCAAAGCACGCCTCAAGCCTCAATTATCCAAGGGCACATCTCTTGAAATTTGAAAACACTAATTTTTTTTTTCTTCTAATAACTTAACTTCTGTTTCTCCCTCGAAAATACACTTTTCTCTCCCAACCCTCACCATCCTCCTCTCTCCTCCACCCCCTCTTCCCCCTTCCTTTGTGAACCCACCCACCCCCCAACCCCCCCCCCCCCCCCCCCCCCCCCCCCCCCCCCCTCCCCTCACTCTCTCCGTCACTTCTGGATACCCTCTTCTTGCACTCTCAGCTGCACCCCTCATCTCCTTACCCTGTCACCGCTTGTTGCCAACTGCCCCTTCCAACCACGCCCTTAAGCCGAACACCAAATCCTAATCCTCATCCTTAAGACTAAAATGAAGAGGAAGGGTATGCTTGTCCAAATAAAATAACTGCAAACTTATAACCAAAGGGAAATTCTATTTACGCACGACAATTTATTCTTGATGCACGGATTTGAAACTTGCAAATTATTAGAAGTAAAAATTTCACAATAAAGAAAATATGGCAAATAGCCCGCAGAACGCAAAACTATTAATTAGTTTCACGCAATAGAAACTTAACATCGTGCAAATAGGCAAAACGCGAAGTTAAAGTCTTAGCTCCGCGTCCAAATTATTTAACTATGCATGAGCAGATTCTCAAAATCCTTAATTGATTGCGATTGAAATTTGGACTTATCCAATACCCGAATAGAATCCAATAAGAATCCAAATTCAAGATATTTAAATCAAGGGTTAATTACAGTTAGATCCCCTATAGTATTGGGGGTGTATAACACCCATGAAGTTTGAAACTCTCAAAAAAACCCCCTAAATTTAGTTATTTTCACTCTTTTTTTTTTATTTACTAAAGTGCACTCTTGTCCCTTAAATTTATATTCTACCATCATCCCTTCTTTTAACCAGCAGACACTCTCTCTTTCTCTCCTCTCTCTCTCTCTCCCCCTCTCTATCCCTCTCTCAGTCACTCTCTCTCTATCCCTCTCTTTCAGTCAGAGAGGGAGCGTGAGAGAGATGAGGGTAGAATAGAAATTTAAGAGACACAAAATGCACTTTAATAAAAAAGGAGAGTGAAAATAACTAACTTCAGGGGTTTTTTTGAGAGTTTCAAACTTCAGGGGTGTAAAGTTACACACCCCCAATACTACAGGGGGTCTGACTGTAATTAACCCTTAAATCAAAATCAAATACTTAATTAAAATTCTTGATGAATACAAACACCTTCTATTCCTACGCGAGAGCCTTGAATTCATTAAATCAACAAAGAGAGAGAAGCTAGGGCTGACCATCATCTTCATCGAGTAGAAGATTTTTACATCGGATCGTCAACAGGTTCTACTAGATAGAGTCCATCGCCACATTAGAACTCACTTTTATTGTAAAAGAGAGCGTCCATCGCCACATTAGAACTCACTTTTATTGTAAAAGAGAGCGATAAAATATAAATTCTCTAGTTTATTTTTCTATTATTCCTCTTTCATTGTAATCAAAATAATCAATGGAAGAAAGTAAGATTTTTGCGGAGAACAAACTGACGACCACAGTGGGAGACGTCTCTTTTACTGAGTAAGAGATCGTGGCGCAATCCGATGTGAACAAAATTGGATCGGTCGTGGACGTGTTCGTTGTTGAAATTGACCAGTAAAAGTATGAAGAATATCTCTCCTCTAGATCAAGTGATCTGAATGAAAGTGGTGCTATCGTCGTGTAATCTCTAAAACCCGTAAATAGGATAATAAGAAATTCTTCATTAATTGGGGATCTTTTGAGTCCGCGGCTATAGAGCCGTCGTTCAAGTAAAAAATCCTAAAGGGGGATGCTGTTCCTACTGTCGAACAAGATCAAGAGACTAACTTTACCATATCTCAACTTTGAAATCGGAATTGTCGAGCAAGACAAAGAGCCCTCAAAGCCTACGTTAAACACGAAGCTGAGGCAGAAACATAACGCAAGGTTATGACTTTACCTTGCGAACTGGCTTGCGTTAATCACAAGACCAGTGAAAATTGCATAAAACATGAAACTGACTTCAAGCAAGCGTGTGAAGAAATTGCTCCATGCGAGGCTACAGATCCTGGACTTGAAATCAGAAAAAATTACAATACTCGCATAAAATGCGAAGCTAAATTCAGATACAAGCCAGCGTGTGATGAAATTTTTCCACGCAAAACTAATGAACTTGGCTATGAAACTGGCAAAAGTGCCAAAACTCACGTAAAACGCGAAGTTAATTCTAAAGATAAGCTAGCGTGTGAAGAAATTTTTCCATGCAATGCTACAAAACTTGAGTATGAAACTGGTAAGAGTGTCAAAGTTCGTGTAAATCGCGAAGTAATTAAAAATAAACCAGTGTGTGATAAAAATTCTCCACGTGATCCTGTCAAAAAACTTAAGTTAAGCGTTAAATGCGAAGCCAAGAATCCTTGCGTAAATTGCGAGATTATGCTAGCGTGCGAGGATACTCTCCCATACGAGGCTAAACATTCAACAGAAGTTAAACTTCTTAAAAAACGCTAAGTCAGCGTAAAACGCGAGGCTAGCGTACGCGAAGCTATGGTTCAGTCTCGCGTGGAAGCTTTCAAATGCGAAGCTAACACCCAGCTCTGCGTAAAAAGGCCAATATATAGAATTAAGACGGATAAGCAATCTGTCGAACAACAGTACAACACCACTGGCCTTGGAGAGTTTCAACAGTCACCGAAATTTCTCTGACAACAAACTGGGTCCCACGCCCAAAGCATAACTGAAGATTCTCCATCTCTTAAAGTTCTTGATCTCAAAGATTATTTGACAAATAAAAAGAAAGCGACTCAAATTCAATCGCACTCAACATGCCATTGTGAGCAAATAATATCAGCTGTATTGAATAATTGCTGTTGTATTAAAAAAAGAGTGTCTGTTCAACAGAATAATTGAGTCCGATCAAAACGCTCCGAAAAGGAGAAAGAATATTCTGAGATATAGAATCAAAGAAAAAGAATTAAAGGCGGTGACCTCAAATATGGTTGGTAAGCCATGAAAAAAGAAAATAAGTCGGATGCAGATGACGAACAATCACACCATTTCACCTGGTTCAAGTCAGGTGTCGTTGCTCCTCAAAATTACAAAAAACTTGCAAAGGGTTCTTACAATAACGATATCGACAATTCAGTCATAGTTTTCCCGCAGTCATATACTTCTTCTCGACCAAGAAAATTGGCGTTGCATGCGATTGACAAGTCCAATGATGTCGATTAGAGGTTTGAAGTCAAGGAGCAAATGATTCGAAACCAACAAAAGACTATCGATGACCTCAAAGCAATACTCTTAAAAGTGACCGAGAATACTAGGAAAATAGTCGAAGATAAGGTTAAAACTTCCTCCTTGGAGCCACCGCCCAAAATAAATGAGGAACCACCACCCAAGACAAATGAAAAAAAGAAAATAAAGAAAAAAAAAGTTTTCTCATTGCATGAAGAAGACGATAAGTTTTACTTCAATGACCTTATGAAGAGAAGATGAATAAGTTACAGAGACAACTTGATGTATTGCTGCAGAAAAATAAGCTGAAGGAATCAGGGGTTTCAAAGCCATACGCTCTTGAGTGAGATTTCGTCCCTTTTCCCAAAAAATACAAGTCTCTCAATTTAGAATCATATGATGGAAAGGGATCCCCAAGTTAGCACGTATATTATTTCTTGTCGCATGCTGGTCATCTGAGGGGAAACGATCCTATAATGATCAAAGTATTCGTGAGTACCCTACGAGCCTGCTTTTACATGGTTCATGTAGTTGCTCCCAAGCACCATTAATACTTGGTATGATATGGAGAAACAGTTCTTGGCATATTTCTTTGAGGATGACACTGAGATATCAGTTCATTGCTTCCTTGCAACGAAACAGGAAGAAAAAGAAGCGGTCAAAAACTTCATTGAACGATTTAAGGAAAAATCTGTGAATTATCGACACGGTATGACCCAGGAAACGCTGGTAGAAACTTGCAAATATAATTTCAGAACCGGCGTGCTGATAAGAATGAGAGCTGTAGAGTTTAAAACCTGAAAAGACTTGCTGAAGTAAGGAGAGCAGGTGGAAGATATAATCCGTCGGATTGAGAAATCTCATGGTACAAGAAACTCTACAAATAACAGGTCATATTCACAAAATTCTAAAAATAAAAAAAAAGGCTGTGATGGCGTCAGTTGTGATGGCGTCAGTTGTAAATCCGAATCTAAGACTCCAAAAGTCGAGATGCAGGACCTGATAGGACTTATTCATTCAAGATGGAGTAGATAAACACTATGTTTCACTTCATCAATAAAAAAAGAATGTTAAAATTTCTAGAGAACCGAAAGCCAGAAGATGCAGGAAAGACCAACGATCCTAATTATTGTTTGTTCTACCAAAATATTAGACATCCGACTAAGAATTGCTACCCTCTTAAGAATCGAATCTAAGTATTGATAGAAGCCGGTGTCCTCCAGCTTTAAAAAGAATAAAAAAAGATTTCTGTGAATATAACAACTCTGGTCATAGGAACCAATGAGTTACCTGCCAGAGCGACCCCTGTACTAGTAGGAAAGCCGATGTTAATCAATCATGATCCCCATAAAATGAAGCATAAGGGACTCTTCCCGGTTTCTACCAAAAAAGGAGAAACCTTAGATGTATACTCAGATTTGCTAAAAGATGAATAATCGACTTGCTCAACTAATTCCACAAAAACCAAGAAAAATACTCGATCGATGGGCAGCCCGCACTTTCAAGCTTGCCTCTTGGGTACGCTCCGAACCACAGCTGTGACAGAGTCATCCTCATTGGCTAGCAGCCGAATTGGACTGGAGATGCCGAAAATATTGATGGTGATAAATATCATGTTACTTCTGCTACTCTTTCTAGCCATTGGAATGACTAATTGAGTGTTATAAATAAGAAAATTAAAAAAAACAAAAAAAGAAAAAAGGATAAAAAAATACAAAAAATAACAAATAATAAAAAGTATGAATTTTTGCTGCCTAATGTTGGTAAAGCGGCAGGAAGAGGAGATCAAATTGCTCGCCAACCCTATCATACTGGGGATAAGAGTATGATTATCAATGACCCAAAGTCTTAAAAGTAAAGGAAAGAGAAAATATTTGGTATTTGAGTTCAAACAAAAGTCTCGACAACTCACCATGCTGAAGAGAATAGCATGGCTAGCCAAACACAAACGGTGATTGGTAAAAACATACCAAATCTGTTTATAGATGGAGGTTTGCTAAAAATTTCATAGACCTATCATGTTAAGCATTATCTCTGACAGTAGATTTGGATTATTACCATCTTATAAATCTATCATGTTAAACTCTTATTTCTGATAGTAAAATTTAGATTATTACCATCTTATAATATGTCATGTTAAACTCTAACTCTGACAGTAAGATTTGGATTGTTACCATTTATGTTATGTAATAAATCCTGTTCAAGATACGCACGAGAGTACTAAAACTATCTCCACAAAAATTCCAGGTATGTGCAATTAGGCGCATCTGTCGAAAATTGATGATCCTGACCCGATCATTCTAGCATTAGTAATTCAAGTTATGCAAGAGAGCCTTGAAATACCTTCGCCAAAATTCTAGACATGTGCGATTGGCACCTCTGCTGAATTTTTTGATCATAACCTGATCACCAAATTGGAGATCCAAAGTATTTTAAAATTTGCAAATCATAAGCCATTTTGAAAATTTTGGAAGGGTCCTGTTGGAGGTAAAAATTTCAAAATAAAGAAAATATGGCAAATAGCCCACAGAACACGAAGTTATTAATTAGCTTCGCGCGACAGAAACTTAACTTCGTGTGAATAGGCAAAATGCGAAGTTAAAACCTTCGCTCCGCGTCCAGATTATTTAACTCCGCGTGAGTAGATTCTTAGAATCCTAAATTGATTGTGATTGAGATTTGTACTTATCCAATACCCGAACTGAGTTCAATTAGAATCCAAATTCAAGAGATTTAAATCAAAATCAAATATTTGATTAGAATTCTTGATGAATACAAACACCTTCTATTCTCATCCCTATGAAAACTCTCATATCAAACTAAAGTTTATAAATACCCTCTTTGAGGACACTTTAGGATTCTTTTTGGTTTTTTGACAATTCAAGTTACGCGAGAGAGCCTCGAAGCCTCTGAGATATTTTGGAGTTCAAGTTACGCGCGAGAGCCATGAATCATTAAATCAACAGAGAGAGAGAAGTTAGGACTGGCCATTATCTTCATCGAGTAGAAGATCTTCACGTCGGATTGTTAACAGGTTCTACTAGATAGAGTCAATCGCTACATTAGAACCCACTTTTATTGTAAAAGAGAGCGATAAAATATAAATTCTCTCGTTTATTTTTCGATTGTTTCTCTTTCGTTATAATCAAAGTAGTCAATAGAAGAAAGTAAGATTTTTGCGGAGAACACAAATAATTACAAGTTTGTCAATCTTTTTCTTGACCCTTTTAAATCCCAAAATGTCTAAAACTTCTTAAAAATTTACAATGTTGTCATCGTCTTCCTCTTCTGTTATCTCTAAAACTCAAAAAAATATTTTTTGTGCTATTTAAATTTTAAAATAATATGTCTTATATAAACACATCGGTTTTCTGACTCTCTAAAATTTTTACATTCGCATTCCTCAAGAAGTTAGAACAAATTTTAAATTCTTTGAATTCATTATGACAAGCTAAATTCGGATTTAGATTTTGAGTTTTTTGAAGCAAATAGAAAAATCTAATGTGCAGTTGATGTCGGAGGACAAATCTCATATACAGATTAAAATTATTTTTAATTTTTGATGCATTTTTATGTGCAATTGTTTGTTACTAACTTTTTTTTGTTGGAGCTCGGAGGAAAGTTTGAAAATTTTAAGGTTCAGTCGCGATAGGGGAAGTAGAAGAGAGAGAGAGAGAGAGAGAGAGAGAGAGAGAGAGAGAGAGAGAGAAGGGGTTAGATTTGGAAAAAAAATTGGCATAGAGAGTATATTAATGATGTTTTAAAATGGGAGGTTGGTGCAAAAAGTAAACTCGACGTTAAAAGTAATTTACTGTGCGTAAATAGAATTTCCCGTAACTAAAAGAAAGTTTAGCAGGATTCTCTCTTAGGCTGTGTTTGGATTGAGAGAAAATGAAGGAAAAGAAAAAAAAAGGAAAGGAAAAATTGCTTTCCACTATTTGGTTAGAGGGAAAATTAGAGAGACAATAAAAAAAGAAAGAAAGTAAGAGAAAATGTATTAGGATTTTTGTTCTTTTTCTTTTTCTTCCTCAAATCCAAGAGAAAATGAAAGAAAAGGAAAGTTGAGAGAAAAAGGAAAAAGTGAGAGAAATTTTTGCAGAAATTTCCTTATAATTTTAGTCCCAAGATATTTTTAAGTTTTGTGAAGTTTGGACCATTTGGTTATTCACATTCCAGTCATCACTGTAATAGGAATGAGAATGGACGAGTATAAAAGCCGACTTTTAGTTCACCTTTTTCCAAAATTTAAATTAAAAATAAATTTTTCTGAAAAGGACAGTCCAAAAGTTTAACCCGTAGACTGTCCATTCTCATTCCTAATCTATTTAAAATTTTCACATTGGTTTGTTCTTTTATGACGATGGATGGACCTTCTCTCTGGCGTTAAATCTAGGACCCTGATTCTAAAAGAGGCTATTTAGAAACATCATCGTTTACATATTTTTAATTGCTTTATGTTTCCGTGATTACTCAAAAAAGTGTCCGATACTCTTCGTTTTGTTTAGTCTCTTAAGACTAGCTACTTCCTCTATTTCCATCTTCTTTCTGTTTATTTCTTTTATCAATTGATGAAACTGATTGCCTCTATGCTTTGAGCTAGTTTGGGCTTGCTTTTGCTTCTATACACTACCTACTTGGTCTTCTAAGTGTAGCTCTGCTGCATCATCATGCTTTATAAGGTGACTGATGAGCGATAGGGATGGGAATGGGTGAACTTAAAGACCTATTATTGGTCAGCCCTATTCAGAAATTTAAATTAGAAAATGAAACTTTATTATTGATATAAATTTTTTAATGGAGCAGGTCGAGCATTGGGCCTTGACATGTCTATTCTCATGGTTCATGATCAGTTTCAAATTTTTTTAGGCATTTACATAGTCACAAAGACCATTGATAGATGTTTTCTAGTGAGATAATTAAGAGAATTTTTTTTTTATTAACAGATTATTTGAATAATAATGTTATAATATTTATTAAGGTATATTTAAACAATTAGTATTATGCGGGATAGCTCAGTTGGGAGAGCATCAGACTGAAGATCTAAAGGTCGCGTGTTCATGAGCAAAATTATTTTATCTTTCACTATCGTTTTTTATGTTAATTTGATGGTTTAAAGTAAGGCTATGCTATATGAAAATAAATTAACAACTCATGTAAGTTTTCTATGCTTGCTTACAGTCTATTTTAATTATCTCAAATATATTTTTTCCCAAAGTTCTTTGAGATTATGATCTCAACTCCTTAGTTTTTCTTTCAAATCCAATTGCTAAGCTTTTATTTTAATTTGACTATCCATCAAATAGACATAAACTTAACGGTTTTTAGTAAACACAATATCTTATATCCATTTGAGGAACAGGTAAATAAACTGCGAAATTCATGAAATTTGATACTAAAAAAATTAAAGAGGTGGAGATCATGATCTAAAAGGAAATTGAAATAATAATTAAAAAAATTAAGGAATTATTATTTTTTCACATACAACTCATACAAGTTTTATGTACTGACAGCTCATTTATAGCAATCCCATATTACTTAACAACATACGAAAGTTCGCATGCTTTTAAGTATATAAATAAACCATTTAACGACGGGACAATATTGATAGTTACAATTGTTTTTTTCCTTTCCTAAAAGATTGTATTTCCTAAAAGATTGTATTGATGATCTAATTTACGTCTTGACGAAGGAATGACCTTTCGGGAGCACATGACTGTCGTGACCATGAATCTTTGACTAATATCAAACATTGACGATAACAGCTCAACAATAGGGCCAAAATAAATTTTTACCCTTTTATTAAAAAAGGTTTAATTACACTCAGACCCCCTGTAGTATGGGGCATATAACACTTAGACCCCCTGAAGTTTAAAACTCTCACTTAGACCGCTGAAGTATCTAAATTACCGTGTTTTAATTACATTCAGACCCCCTAGTCCAAGGGGTCTAAGTGAGAGTTTTAAACTTTAGGGAGTTTAAGTGTTACATGCCCCATACTACAGGAGGTCTGAGTGTAATTAACCCATTAAAAAAGGTTAGGATAAGATTGCGAGTTTCTTATCCTATCCGTTTACCCTTATAAAACAAACAAGTAAATATTATCAATGTTGTCAAATTAATACAACACTCTCCCCTCATTGTGCTTATGGATAAAATATCACTCGAAGAACTATAATATCGAAATTATCCATCTAACTTTGAACTTTTCTTTGTTTCGATTTTCTTATATTTTTCTTTTCTTTTGTTAGACTAGGGGAAAAAAAGAAATTATTGTATGTACATTTTCTAACATGGCCAATTGCACTCAATATTAATGAATTAATTTAAGTCATACCTAACAAATTATAGCATCTCAAGTCTGTATATAGCATAGTTAACTTTTTTCTTTTGGCTAATTGCTAATAGTCACAATATTATCATTATCATGGTGCACACTTTTGTGACTTTGACATACATTTTCAATGAATTTTAGTACTAAAGTTAAAGTGACTTTATATTTCTTTTTGAAGATCTCAAGCTATCCTTATCATTCATGGGAAAAAAAGTTAAGTAATAAGACGAATTAAGGCGGATGGCATCATTTGCACTGGTGTAATTATTTTGTCGACAATTTATTAAATAAAAATCCTTTGGTTAGTTTTACATTTGTGGTCACATATGGCCTTAAGGCATATAGAAATTTTTGTTGGTGCATTGATGTACTGGAGGAAACTAAATTATGATTATAAAAAGATTTTATGGGATAAAATTGGTTAGAATAACAATTTTGCAGAGGCACTAGACATTATATGCTCAATCTTAGCTCACGATGTTTAAACTAGATTAAGAGAGTAGGTTATGGAACACATTGTCCAATATACTTGGTCAATGAGGGACGACTCGCCCTTTTTGGAAAAATATTTTCTAATATATTTGGTCAATGAGGGAGTGTTGCCCTTTTTGGAAAGATGTTTTCCAATATGTTTGGTCAATGGGGATGACTCAGACTAGTTGAACTAGATTTTGCAAGATTTCATACGAGTCACTGTGCAATTTGAAGAAACGTTGAACATATATCTTATGATCACAACTAACATTATCAATAGTATTAAGACTTCATTATTTCTAGAAACAAATTCTATCTCGACTTCTTCATAAACTTCATAGCAGACAAGAAGAAAGAAGTCTCTCTTGAATAAATTGTATACAAATTTCTCTTAACATCACTATTCAAGACTTGTAATGATGTGTCGTGTCTATATTCTCAACAAGATAAGAATGCAACCGGGATAATTGCTCATGCCTTTAGTCAGGTTCATTAAATTCAAGAAGAGTAAATTCAAAATATGTTATATTGATTCAACTTTCTTAACTTGAAACTGATTAGGTAGATTTCTCTTAAATCTCTTTTGAAGAGAGATAACTCTTGAACTAAGATATTGATTCAACATTTAATTGGAAAAAGCATGTTTTCTTCCACAGTGAACTACCCCATCGTTTAAACAGTGAGTCTAAGCAAGTATTTAATAAATGTTAATGATGTACATTGATTTGTTCATATTCACTGCATAATCTACATATATCAAACATATAAACATCACTTACCAATTTCAAATACATGAGAGGTATCATTTAAATCAATAACAAGATCTTTAAAAATATGAACACGGCTAGCCATCGTATAGAGAAACCTAGGAACAACCTAGCATTAAATTCCACTAGTATAAAGAAAAGCATATAAACAACAACAACAACAACAACTATGCTTTTTATTCCAAGTATTTGGGGTAGGATACACAAACCAGAAAGAGAATCACGCCGGGTCGATTACTTTGATAGTCCTTCTCCATTCATTTCTATCAAATAATATCTCCTCATTTAAATCTCTAAAATCCATATATTTTCGTATTATCTCTATCCATGTTTTTTTCGCTCCCTTTGTTCTTTTAACTTGTCATACATTGATAAAATTCCCTCATCGAACTGGTGCATTTGTAGGCCTACGTTGCACATGACCAAATCATCGTAAGCGATTTTCTCGCATCTTCTCATTGATGGGAGCTACACCTACTTTAGCACGAATATCTTTATTTCTCACTTTATCTCTCCTAGTGTTTCCGTATATCCAGCGAAGTATGTGCATCTCTATTATACTTATCTTCTGTAAATAACGTTTCTTTATAGTCTAACATTCTGTATCATATAATAAAACTGGCCTAATAGCATTCCTATAAATTTTTTCCTTTAGCCTTAACGGAATGTTACGATCGCATAAAACTCCCGTTGTACTCTTCTATTTCAACCAGTCAGTTTGTATTCTATGGTTAACATTATTATCGATCTCTCCATCATTCTGAATAATAGAACCCAAATACCTAAACTGACTGTTCATTTGTATTTCTTGCCCATCCAGTGTTACAATATTATAGTTTACGGCCCGTCGTTTACTAAATTTGCATTCCATATACTCTGTTTTAAATCCACTCAATCTAAAACCTCTAGATTCTAATGTGTATCTCAATAACTTTAAATTGACATTTATCTCTGCTTTTGTCTCATCAACTAAGACATATAAATGGAAGTAAAAATATTTTTATATAAAATCTAGTGATATCAAGAAAAGTGCATGGTTAAAGTTGATAAAGAAGAGAATTAGATAGAGATTGAAGGTGAAAGTTATGACTCAATCTCTTTATCTTGAACTAAAACTATCTGATCTTTATTTTTTAACAGATTTCACAGTGTATAAGTCTCTAAATTCTCTCCTTATTCAAGTAGTATGTCTTTTAGCCATTCAAGTGTCCAACTTCTAGTAGACTTTTTTTAAAAACTTTCATAATAAAAATATAATTTGGACAAATAAAATGAGAAGATGATGAATTTGACATGGAAGTTAAGTTTATTGGAGTTTGACCAATGCTTTTTACGTTGAGGGTCACATCAGTGAAAGCTATGGACTTTAATAAATTTTCCTTTGAATAGTTCTAACTTTTTACTGGATCTATATATAGATGGATCTAATGGTCAAACTTGATAACAAAGTGATACACACATATATACAAGAGTAACAGAAATGAGCTGATAGCTCACGCAAATTGTTTGAGCTGCACTTCATTTTCATTATCTCCAATATTTTTTTTGAAAATTTTCTTGTAAATTATAATCTCGACCTCATAGGATTCGCTCATATCCAATTTTTTGGATTTTAGTTTTGATTTAGTCCTTCATCAAGTTGACACAAAATTAACAATTTTCAATAAATAAAATATTTTATGTTCACTTGATGAAAGAGTAAATGAACTAAGAAATTTATGAAATTTAATCTGAAAAAAGTCAAGGATATCAACACTAAATACACACATACACATAAGAATAATGGAAGTGGACAACTTTAGAATCAAATTTTATAGATTTTGAAGTTTATTTGTTTTTTTATCACGTGGATACTAAATGTTGTATTTACCGAAAACCATTAATTTTGTGTCTATTTGATAGAATACAAAATCAAATCTAAAATCTAAATAATTGGGTATGAGTGAACCCTAAGGGTCGAGAATGTAATCTAAAAGAAAATTTTTATGAAAAATTATTAGAGATAGTTGAAATGAATCTCATCTAGCTCAAGAAACAACAAAAAAGTGCAATAGCAAGTGCCAATGTGCCCTTTAGTAAAAACTCTATGGAAGCATGCTAGAGGTTGTAGATTCGAATAGTTGAACTCCACCTATATTAGCTATTTGGTCGCGGACATAAAGTTGTAAAGTAGCTACAATTGCAATCACTTTTGTAATAAGTAGCGTTTTATGTTATTTTGTTACAAGTGTTATAGATTCAAACACCACCTATGCTAGTGTTTTCTATTATTTTATTATAAATATCGTATTTTAAATAACGTTTTTCAATAATTCCATAATGTGCTATGAGATGTTCATAAAAACATTTGATCGTGAGTTTTTTGACAAGTGTTTTGGGATGTTCTTAGAACACACCAAAACAGCTGGGTAGGTGTTTTGGAGTGTTTTTTCTAACACTCTACATTGGAGTGATTTGGAGTGTTCTAAATTATTTATCCAAAAATATCCTTTCTTTTTATTGTTTCAACTCTTTTCCACATATTTCCCTTTCTTCTAATTGGGTATATTTGTCTTTTACTTGTTATGAAGCCTACAAAAATCCACGACAAAACTAAACTCCCAAGTACAAATTTGAATACCCAAAAAATTATGATTAGAACACTCCAGAACACATACTATGAAAACACTCCAAAACACACACGGTAAAAACACACAAAAATACTTTACTTTGGATATCCAAGCACATAAGTATAGCCACTTATACACTTGCAATAATTACAGTTACAGAAAAATTGCATAAGACAGTTTTCCTCTTTTCTTTGCAAATAAAAAATTGAATAAGATGTTTTTTTTTGTTTCTCTTTCCTTTGTAAATAGTGTTTTCATTATTAATGGATAAGGTATTTCTCAGACCTCTTGAAAATAAAAAAAATAATATTTAAAAATTATTATAACTATAGTATCCATTTGCAACTCCTTCACCAAATAGAGTAATACAAGTTCCAACAATTTTTATTTATGTACCTTCAATTGTACTAATATGAGTTGCAACCACAATAACACTTGCAAACAATCAAAAACCCAAAAGAAAAAAAAAAGATTAGGATATGAATGGCATGAATTTTTCAAAAAATGGAAAACAAAGAAATGTGCAAAATAATTACTTACTACTAATTTTTGATATTTAACATAAATTAATATAACTAGAAGAAATATCTGATAATTCGAAATCCAAATTTCATAATTCTCCTAGGTTTGGGAGTTTCTAGAGGGGCACACCATTTTTTCTAGTGAGCCAAATTTTCCTAGTGAGCCCACCCTCTCTTTTGAAAAGAGAGGGCTTTTACTAGTGAGCACATCAAAAATATCAAAATTACCCTTCGTTCATTTCTCTCTCCCACTTCTTTTCATTCTCTCCCTCACTTCTCCGCTAAACCTAACTCCCCCCTATTCTAAACTCTCCTCTCCTCCTCTATAACTCTCCTCTCCTCCTCTCTAGGGCTGGCCAGAGCAAAGATCGCCAACTAGCGGTCGCCCACCGCCACCACTGTTGGAGCCAAAACCCTATAAATCCCATCTTGAAGAACTTCAAAAATTTGTGAATGAGCGAGCGAGTAAGAAACGATGTTGAAGAAGGTGATTGATCATATTCGAAGCCTAATCGAGAGCGTCATCAGGCTCAGGCATCGACCGATGTTCGTAATTGTCGGGGACAACCCTCTTGATCGGGTCAGTTTCTCTTTGCAAAAAGTTACATTTTTTGTTTAGTTTTTCTTAATTTAGCTGAGAAATTGAGATTTTTTTACCAACACAGATTATAAAAATTGTAACTATGATCAAGAAGTTTGTATATTCATGCCATGACTTGTTGATTGATTGTTAACAACCCAAGAAATATGTATAGACTGAGGGTTGGATCACATCCAAAGAGGAATTTGAACAATTTTAAAGGGGGAACTTAGGTTTAGATGTTTTCCTTCCTTTTTCAAGCATAACATTTATAATTATAATATAGGAGTGAACGGATAAACTAACAAACTGAAGAAGGTGATAATAGGTTTTTGTTAGTATAAATGGTGAATATATTCTCATGCGTTTCATTGAAAATCAATTAATGAAATAATTAACTTTCATATAAAGTAGTTATGTATGCTACTAAGAGCGGACTAATTAGTACAAGAAAAACAAAAGCTACAAAAGAAAACTATTACTTAACTCTACACAAATACAAGAATTGGGATTTTAGTATTTTTCTTTTCTATATTTTTGTAACTTTGTGTTAAATATTTATGATTATTCACTTGCAGGAGTTAAGACATTGATATTAGTGAAGTCCCCTATTGCTTAGCATCTGGCAGCTTCATAAAGACTCATTGAGATACTAGTACTTCATTGCGGCGTCAAAATGTTCGGAGACTTGTAGACATTGGATCATTTTCTTTTAGGGTTACGGTTGTAATGGTGTTTGTTATTATGGTTTGAGTGCAACCCGATGAACAAGCCACGCCAGAAGCACCCGATACTGTCAGAACGACTTGAATCAAGCGTCACCCCCTAGGAAGACACGAAAGCAATAAATCATGTATAAAGTTTAGGAGCAATGGAGTGCAAATGTTATATATTTTGTAATCATCGTAAACCTTGTGATGAACGTCTTGTGTATTTGCTTTTTAATGGTTATTATTATGACTCGAAGGTTAATTAAGGAAAATATCTCCTTCACTCTGCGATATTATTATATGACTTGGAGATTTTAATTAGTATGACTTGAAGTTATTTTAGTGTATGTATTTCGTGTTGGGAAGAAATGCCGGACATAAACGCAAAACTGAGAACCAGTCTGACCCAAAAGCTTAAGCTGTTAGGTCCAGGCCCCAATTTTGTATTTAAATACAATGCCTTTTTTGTTCTATTCGATGGGAGATTATACTCACATATGATGATGTGAGACTATACTCATAGTATATCAACTTAATTTTGGCAACTATCCATATGCAGGCATATGGGAAATCAAACCTGCATGTGGAAAACCAAACCTAAAGTTAACCCGACCAACTTAACTTTAGCAACCATCCATATGCAGGCACGTTAAAAATCAAACCCAAAGTTAACTTGACCAATTTGAGCTTCAAATATCAGCTTCACTCCCTTTTAGGCCATAATCTGAACATCTGACCCGACGACAACTTGGCCGAACATAGGCTCTGATACCAATTATTGGGAAGAAACGCCGGTCCAAAACGGGAGTATGATGGGCCTAAATACAAAGTTGAGAAGCAGCCTGACCCAAAATCTTAAGCTGTTAGGTCAGGGCCCCAATTTTGTATTTAAATAAATAAACTTTCTTTGTTTATCCGATGTGGGACTATACTCATATATGAATAACTAATATTTCGTGTATGTATCAGTATCCGTATCCAAATATGTATTTGTATTCGTGCTTTATAATATCCAAGAGACTTTAAAATGAATTCAAAGTTTTCTTATTTCTTTTGGGTTGGCTTTATATTATCACCCAACGATGGAGGCAATTCCCTATAGGAAGCCTTATTTAAGAATTTGTGACAGGACCCTCTCTAGTGCCGTTGAGGACTTCTTTTGTATTTGCTTTGTTATGGATATTATTATTACTTGTTGGTTTCTAGACTAAATTGAATTTATTTCAGTAAGACTTGCAGTTATTATATGTTAAATAACTTAATATGTTTTAATATAACTTGTTAATGGTAACCAATTTTAAAATAGGAATCCTTATCTCCTATCCAGGGTGTACACCCCGGACAAAATTGCAATTGTCTGGGCTGGTAGTCCTGATAGTGGACTGCTGTTGGGACTAGCAGTTTGGACCAAAAAAAATTCGTCTGAACTGGAAGTCCGGACAGTAGTCCACTGTCCAGACTTCCAGCCCGGACGAATATTGAACTGTCTGGATTGCTAGTCTGGACAGTGAAGAGTTGTCCAGACTGGTAGTCTGGATGTGTACCTTATCATCCGGACTGCTAGTCCGGACAGTTGTCCACTGTCCGGACTGCCAGTCCGGATGGATTAAAAAAAAAACTCACATGTCGCGTAGGAGAACGAGAGAAGAGCTAAGGATGAAGGAGAGGGTAAAATGATCCAAAATTTTGAGGGTCATTGTTATAAGGGAAAGTTTTCTCACTTGTAAAAATGGTCTGCCCCTTTAGAAACTTCGGGAATTTCCAAAGGAGCACACCATTTTTCCTAGTGAGCCCAGTTTTCCTAGTGAGCATATCCTCTCTTTTAAAAAGAGAGAATTTTTCTAATGAGCACACTCAATATCCAATATTATTCTCACTCTCTTCATTCCTACTTTTCCCTTCCTTCTCCCCCACCTTCATTATTCTCTCCCTCATCTCTCCAACGGAACCCAAAAAATCTAACTCCTCTCTTCCATTCCTTTCCCACCTTCCTTAATCCTTCATCTTTCTATTCCCCTTCTCTACCTCCTCCTCATTCCAATTTTATTTTCTTTCTCTTCGATTTGCCCGCCACCACCGCCGATCCCGCCGCAATCGGTGATCCAGCCCACGCCTGCCATCGCTTCTTAGATCGAGGTGGATGAGATCTCCTCCTCATTTAGTATTTTTTTATTTTGGTCTTTTTTTGGAGTAAAGAATGGGAGAGTTTTGGGTTTGGTGGTCTTGTTAGGTCGGAGAGGAGGAAGAGGGGAGGAGGAGGAGGAGGAGGAGGTGTTTTGATAATAAAATTAAGAATGAAGCATTAGAATTTTGGAGGTAGAGGTTTTTTTACCATAGATAATTTTTTTTTTATAAGTTTACCTCACAATTCATTCTTTTTATAAGTGTACCTCACAATTTATACTTTGATTATAATTAATGAAAAATTAAAATATTATAATGCTAGTTGTAAAATACGCAAAATTTTATTAATTTTCCAATCGTGGATGTTAATGGTAAATTTTTATATGTCTTAAGTTCAATTTTAATTACTCTTTGAGTTTAATTTTTTTAATTCTTTTAATTATTGAGAGGGGAATCCTCTAAGTGTCTGTTATGAACTTTGAGACGAAAAATGAGTTTCTTTTAAGACATGCTCAAAATTTGTGTCATGGAATTGCTAAGTAACAACATGAATAATGATAACTATCATCATTCACAAGCATCATTCAATGATCCATGTATTTGATGTAAACAACTTCTATTGATGAGTGTGTAAGGGAACATTCCCAAATATGATGGGAAATATTGCAAGAACACTTACATCAACTGGCTTATGGATAGGAGTAGAGGACCCCAATTTGATTAACTACCAGAATTTCTAATTTGATTTCTTAAAGTTGACTTTATTCTTATTGATTGAACGACATTCTTTAATTTTTTTTTTTAATTTTTTTTTTGGCATTATCATTCTATTCTAGCGTCGAGACAAAACAAGTCAAAGATAAAATTCTAACAAAGTTTAAAATTGTGTTGGCTAGGGTTACGAATTTAATTTTTTATTGATAACCTACTAAAGGAGCATGTCTTTACGTGTACTTATCATTATGTTTTCCTTATTTCGAGCTGTCTGACTGATATTCAAGGTTTAATAAATTATCACCAGAAATACTACTGATGGATCTGGGTTGGGGATACTCAAAGACATAGTTGCTAGTGGCACAATTAGCAAGAAACTTTGACATTTTTCTTTTTTATATTTTTGTAGTTTTGTGCTAAATATTTATGATTATCCACTTTCAGAGATTATGAGATCAATGTTAGCAAAATCTTCTATTGCTGAGGATCTGGCAGGTTCATAAAGATTCATCGAGATACCAGTACTCCATTGCGGCATCAAAATATTCGGAGACTCGTAGACATAGATCATTTTCTATTAGGATTGGGGTTGTAATGGTTTATTATGGCTTGAGTGCAATCCGATGAACAAGCCCCGCCAAAAGACATGAAGGCAATAAATCATATATAAAGTTTATGGGCAATGGACTGTAAATGTTTCGTGTTTTGTAATAATCGTAAACTTTGTAATAAATATTTTTGTATTACTTTTTTATGGTTATTATTATGACCCGAAGGTTTAATTAAAACCTTAATACATTTTTTGTAATTACTTTTCTTGTGTAAAAATCAAATCTTGCTATTTCTCTTGGAGCTAGAAATGTGGTTCCATTTTGAGATTATTATTCAAAATCTTTATAGAAGTTTTTTTGGTCAATAGAATTTGATTCTTGGTCAGAAGTATTTTTTTTGTGTTGAAAGATATTAATATGATGTGGGCGGCAATCTATTATACAATATCATCTGTTACCATGTAAATAATGGAAGTATAAAATACTTTTTCTTTGTGTCTGTTCCTTGTTATTCATGGTGGCTAGTATATGTAAATATTTATCAATTTCGAAAAACTGAATCGAATAGGAATGAAAACTAAATCGAATAAACTATGCTTAGTTGGGAGAAAATGTTATTTATTTGGAAAAATAAAATAATGTATAAGCAGAGAGAAAATGTTATTTATTTGGAAAAATAAAATAAAAGTATAAAGGGATTTGCTATTGCCGAGGATCAAACCCAAGCGCTCGGGTAAGCGGTGGAAATACTTACCACTATACTACAATGACTTTATAGATAATGGAACGAAAAAAGGGAACTTCTAAAGGGGCACAACTTTTTTCCTAGTGAGCCCAGATTTCCTAGTGAGCCCAGTTAAAATTTAGAAGGGAATAAAATTTCTTAGTGAGCCCAATTTAATTCCCAAAATACCCTTACCCCATATTCCCTAAAACCATCGCTCCTCACTTCCTCTCCACCCCCAAACCCAAAATCCCTCTCTCCTCTCTTCTTCTTAATCCAACCCGCCGCCGCCGGTGCCACGCTCCCCCGCCCGCCGTCGCCGCAGCCACGCTCCCCCGCCCGCCGCCGCAGACACACTCCCCCACCCGCCTCCGCTGCCACACTCCCCCACCCGTCTCCGCCCGCCCCCACACCCTCTGCCTGCCCCCCCCCTCCACCGCCACCCGGCTCCGCCCGCCCCCACACCCTTCGCCCCTACCCCCTCCGCCCCACCCGCCTCCGCCCGGCCCCCCACCCTCCGTCCGCCCCCACACCCTCCGCCCCCACCTGCCGCTGCCACACCCCCCTCTTCTCTATTGGTCTCAGATTTTTGAGCTCTACTGTAAGTCTCCTTTAATTTAATTTTAATTTTGTTTTATTTTGTTTATTCTTATTTGCTCTGTAACTGCCCTGAAAACTGAAAACTTCTTGTTTGGTTTGATAATAATTTACATTCGAGAAATTCTAAACGAGTACATTTTTTTGTTAATTTTGTTTTTTAATATTTAGATTATAATTATGAAGAAAGTATAATATTGTAATCGTAGTTGTAAAAAATGCGAAAATTTAGTTATTTTCTAATTATAGATGTTAATATTAAAATTTATTAATTAATTTAGAAGTTTAAAATAAATAGATAAAATATGATATTTGTAGCAAATTATACTTTATTACTACTTATTTGCACATAGAAAATTTATTGTTTTGATAAAAAAGTATCTATAAATGAAATATCTTTGTGTTACATAGATGGATTCGGTAGAATCTTCTCGCGTTCGACCAACGGTCTCGTTAAGGAGGAAGAAAGCAGCATCTCGACCACAAATCCAACGCCCGATACGAGAGAGAGAAATCGAACACCAGATCAATCCACTCCTAATGCACCCGAGACGGCAATTATGACTCGAACCAGAAGCAGACGTCAACCCCCGAGAAAGACAAGGAGACAGTGATCATTGTGTGAGTTATGCATTGATATGGATAATGTATGTAACTTGAAGTGGCCGGTGTAAAATTATTTTTCCAAACATTTCGAGTTCTGATGAATTTATGGTTTTTCTATGTAATGAACTCTCTTGTTCGCTTTTTCTCGTTTAATATAAACACTATTTCATTGTATCATAATTGTGTCATTGTTTCATTGTATCGGCGTATCCATGTTTCATTATTTCATTATATCGGTGTATCATGAGTATCAGTGTATTTGTGTATCAGCAGTATCATTATATTTTTTGTATCTGGAGTATCATTGTGTGTCGGTGTATCATTTATTACTATGTATCAGTGTATCAATGGGTTGGTGTATCAGTGTGTCGGTATTTAATGGTATGTTTTCTTGCTTCCTTCCCTAAATTTCGATAATCATGTATAAATACTTACTGATAAAAGTCCTTAAACTGGCGTTAATTTCATTACAACTAATGATAAATCAATTAACATAGGTTAATAGACTGGATGAGGCAGTGGCCGATGTCAAGATACTATTCGGACTGACAGTCCGAAGGAACGGGATTCGTTCGGACTGACAGTCCGAACGAATCCCATTCGTTCGGACTCTCAGTCCGAACGGATGAGATCCGTTCGGACTGACAGTCCGAACGAATCCCATTCGTTCGGACTATCAGTCCGAACGAATGCAAGCGGGCGGGAAGAAAGGAAGCAGCGGGAGAAGCAGAGGGCAATATAGGTAATTTTTTTTCAGGGCATACTTGTTATATAGTGGAAGTTTTAACTGGGCTCACTAGGAAAAACCTTGTGCCCCTTTAGAAGTTCCCCGAAAAAAAAACTTATTTATAGTGGCCTTATTCTTGTCTTAACTGTCTGGACTTCCAGTTCGGACAAAAAAAAATTGGTCCAGACTGGAAGTCTAGACAGCACCTCTTATGTCCGAACTTCCAGTACGGACGAAAATTAAACTGTCCAAACTACTAGTCCGGACTTTGAGTTTTTTTTTTTGTTCACAATTTTTTTCAATCTGCACTGTTTCTAGGGTTTTTAGTAAGCCCTAATAAAATTAATTTTCGAATTTAATTTGTGAGATAATTTAATATAGAAAAAAATTTAATTGAATAGTTGTGGGTTTTAGGTTTTTTTTTTTTTTTTTTTTTGGTTAACTTTTATAGTTTGAGAAGAGAAGAAGATGAGAGATTGAAAAAAGGGTTACTTTAGTCTAAAAAATTCGATGGTAAACTTATAATATGGATGAAGTTTTTAAGTAGATTCACCGGGAAAAATGGTGTGCCCTCTAGAAACTCCCGAAACTTCCCTAGGTTTGGATTCTTAGTGGGTTTACGGATCTTCATGCAGATCTGGTTGTACCCGATCCAAATGAGAGGGTAAAAATATCTAATTAAGAGTTTGTTAGGGATTTGGACCCACTACCTAACCCCTAAATGTCTCGCAAGAATCAGCAACCTTAGATCCCTTTTTATTTAAGGGTTTTTTAACCTTAAAAGCGATCAATTTCTATCTAAATTTCTTCATTCATCCTTTGTCGTGGTGGCGATCTCGGTGAGTACGAACAAATCTCTCTCTCTCTCTCTCTCTCTCTCTCAATTTCAATTAAATCTTTTTGTTTTGTAATTTTTTTTTTGTATTTTTCATGGCGGAATTAAAAGGGAATTAAAACAAAGAGATTGATCTGGATGCAGCGGCTTATCGATCACTTCCTTGCCTTGTCGCCGTCTCCGTGCAATGCGGGAATCGATCGATAAACCTCTGCATCCGGCTCTTTGTAATTATTTTTTATTTTATTTTATTTTTTTTTTCATGCGATTAGTAAAGAACCTAATGGAAGTTTTATTGCTTAATTTTTTGGTGAAGTAATAGGAGAGTCAACTGAAATTATTTGAGTACCGGGAACTGGATACATGCAATTAGATCTGGGCTTCAATGATTTTTGAAGATTATTGTTTATGTTGTTGTTAATATTAATTTTATAGACATGGGAGAAAAATTGTGGGTATCCTAGGCAGGGCCCGATCCAGGCCCCTAAAGTTATTCGGGGTTGTGCTGTCCGAATAGCTTCTCAGGGGTACAAGGGATGAAGTGCTTATGTCGGGCGATGCGGGGGCAGGATCCAAAATTGTTTAATTATTATAATAATATGAATATAGAGATGAAATCAAAATTTTACAAGTCAATATATGACTAAGACGTAATTTGATGAAGACATAAATTCAGTCAACCTATTGATTGAAAAAAAGAGTTTACAGAGACGGAGTTGGAAAAATGCATATTGGAGGGCAAAAATGGAGTTTTATAGAAAGGGAGTTGGAAAAATGCATATTGGAGGGCAAAAATGGAGTTCAGACTTGACTCTGGACTTCAAGTTTTAAGTGGGTAGACTCATAAAAATTATATGCATTAAGTTTTTTTTTTTTTTTTTTTTTTTTTTTTTTAAAAGGGGGTGGGGGTGTTGTCCACCTTCAGATATTGGTGGATCCGCTCCGGATCTTCTGAAATGTTTAGCTGAATGATTCTGGCTGATAATTAAATTGTGGTTGAAATGGAGAATAATTAATGAATCATAGAATATTTAGTTCTTGTGCGAATTGTACCATAACATAGTCCATTTTGTCATTTTTATGTAAATAGAGGTTCAGCATTTGTAAGTGTTGGACATGAGTTGGTTTCCCACATTTCTTAATTTGCCAATTTTTTAGCTGTGAGAAGTGTCCTGTACCTCATAGTCCTGATAACTAAGACTCCTCCAAGTTGTTCTCGTCCTGTCCAATTCTGTAGGTTCTGGTGATCCCCAAGTTCCTCCCTGTGCTGGTAAGAGGAGGCCTAACCTTTGTCTGGTCACCGTAGATACAAATTGCCATGTTGTGGACCTGTGAGTCTCCAAGCTATGTTTTCATGTATCCTTTGATTACTGCCTGGTTAGGGAATATTCTATTATTTCATCTTGTAGCAGTTAATTCAATCAATTATTGGAGGTATCAGCTAGAGTTGCTTAAAAGCTTCTGTTCTCTTAGTTCAGATGCATGTGCGTGCAAGTTTTCTGTTATTTTACCTTTACATATACACATATATATATTTTACTGTACTGCTCTTAGTGGTATCATGTTACATGACTTGTTATTTCTGAATAATGCTTATTTATTAGTTTGAAGCTTTCATCTGTGGTTCTTCCTTAATTTCTTCTTCGTTCATTAATTATGTGCCATGCAGTTGAAATTTTTGTCACATATATATATATATATATATATATATATATATATATATATATATATATATATATATATATATATAGATAGAGAGAGAGAGAGAGATTACTGTATATGAGCCGCCAGCTCAGGTAAGTTATTTAAGCGAACGGCGAAAAAATAATAATCTCATTTTTTTTTCAAAATTTTTTAGGATCATTATCTCTACCTCCTTAACTTATTAGGATCAAACTCTATAGGTCTTTAAGTTTATTGCCCTTTTACCAAGAGGATATAAAATGTTGTGTTTATCGAACATCATTAATTTTGTGCCTATTTGATGGAAGACCAAATCAAAACTAAAACATAAAAAAATTGGGTATGAGTGAACTCTAGGGAGTTGAGATGATAATCCAAAAGAAATTCTTAAAAAAATTTATTAGAGATAGTGAAATGGATCGCACTTCAGATATAACTTATATGAGGTGGGTGGGTGCATGTGTGCATGCTTTGTTATTGAAAAATGAATGACTAACAAAAGTCAAACATTGTTAGTAATATTAATGTATATCCACATATTTTACAGTTTTCTAGTCAGTCTGATTTGCATATTGAGTCTTCCTAGTGCACCTAGGTGCAGTTGTATATTGAATCTGCTAAGTGCACCTATAATGCAGTTGTGCTCAACCGGTCTTCACTCTCTCCAGTACATACCTTGCCTTTTCTGCTATATTATATTGATGGCAGCGTCTATAGCCCAACTTGGCACTGTCTGCAACTTCTATGCTGCAATGGTATATGACAGTAAATGTTATTGCAGTTTATTTCTAACGCGCATAAAATTTTCTGGATATATGTTTTGGGAAGCTTTGGTGCAAAAATTCATCCTGGCTAAACTGGCATTCACTATCATGTATATATACTTTGATTCTATGTTCATACTAATGCAATCACTTGCACGGTGTGTGGTTAATATCGGGTAATCTGTCTCTACTGAATTTCAAAACTGGTCTTATACTCTTGGTTGTGTTAATTGGCTTTTCTCTTTCCATTTTTTCCGTTTAAGTTGTTATTTGTTTCATGCTTTTAGAGTTGTGCGTATGTTCTTTTCCCTTTCTCTTTCGTTTTCTTCTTCTTGTTATTGTTTTTGTTTATTTTTGGTTTGTTTTGTTGGAGGCGAGGGGGGTGGTTTTGGGTTGGGAGGGCCCTTAGTAGGATGGTCAGAATAAGAAATAGGCATAACTGTGTGGACCATCATTTATTTGTCATGCAGTGCAGAATGAAAATATTGTGACTGAGATGTGAACCGTATATCTTGTTTGTTGTATTCTTACTATCTGTACACACTTCCTCTTCAATCTACCAAGCAGCTAGTAAGTATTTAAGAGGGTGTTTACTGTGTAGAGTGTCCATTCATTCTTTTGTTTGTCATAGCATGTCAAAAGAGCTAAAAAAAAAAAAAACTGTAGCAGGGATCACTATCAAAATAATTCAGTGTAAGATTCTATCCCAAAGTCTTTCATCTAGACCTATATTTTTCTTTCGATTTAAAGCCTATCCTTTCTAACATTCTATGCTTAAACATTGGATTTGATGTTTCTTTTGGAAAGCAAGCAGGAATTCCTGTTTTCACTCAAATCATCTCGTGCATCTGGTCCCAAAGTGAGCTAGCAAAACAAAAGGTACATTATATTTCTCAAGTTTCACTCTTCCACATGGCCCATTTCTTTGGTAGGTGCTCTCAGTTTAAGTTCCATGAAAATCGACCTGCACAGCAGCCAAGAGTTAGTTTTGTGTTATGTTTTGGCTTCTGCACTATTTTTCCTTATGGAAACAACCTGACTTCAGGAGGCACAAATTGGTTGACTGGTATATATGCAACTCTTATTATGTGATGGAAGGACTGGTGGCTTTTTGAGTACATGTGGAAGCGAGGGAGTAGGGAAAGAATACACCTTATGAGCAGAATTAGATGACACAACAGGCGCAAGGGGATTGGAAACTCACATCTAGATCTACAAGGTTGTAGTCAGGAAATTGATTCGTCTGTGGGATTCAGTCTTTTGGTTTAGCCAGTCATACAAACTGTTAAAGCAATCCTTGATGCAATGCTGATAGCAGGACTATATATAGCCATTATTAGTTTTAGCGTACTTTCAAATTTAATTTGTATTTGTCATTACTAAGTTTCACATTTTCACCAATCCAAAAATAAATGAACTCACATCCTGTTCGTCGTAGGACACCTTATAATTGACCACTTAGTCCTGAGCAAACTACATCACAAGTTTCCTTGGGTTTCAGTTTTGCCTAAGGTTTGTCCATTGTACAAGATGTCATCTTTTTCTTTTACTCCTGGCGGGGAGAGAGTTCAATGTTATATAGCATCATTCAATTATGATGTTTTGATCCAAGACTTCATCTTTAGCCGCTACATCCCTTAAAGCCATATAAAAAGCATCAGATCTTGTTAAATAGCCTTCATTTTCTCATAAATCCTTTTTTTTTTTTTTTTTTCAGAAAAGGGAGGACAGGACTCCTAAATGGAAGTCCTAGCCTGTTCCATTATCCTTCTGAAAATTAAGTATATGATAGGTTCAGAATAGTACTCCACCCAAGATAAGCATGAGGGTGGAAACAAAACATCTCAACAAGACAAAAGTAATCTTAGCATGTATAACCCAAAACAATATATAAGCACTTCACAAAGTAAAGAGCTAACTAACTATTTAATCTATTATAGTTGCCTCATATTCTTCCTGAATGGCCCAGGAGCCGAAAAGATCTTTCTCATCAATCCTTTTTTCACCTTAATGTTTTATTATCCTCGTCCAGCTGCTTTTATATACTGTATTGCGTTGTATGTTCATAGATATATTGACACAAAGAGAGCAATGCACGCTGACACGTGGAAATTCTACAAAGTACACACAAACGATAGTAATGCATGTGCACGTTGACACGTGGAAACCTGCAATGCTTGGTAATATTTGGAGATATTTATTATGGAGGAGGTGGAGTTCTTGTTATTTTTTTTTTCCTTTCGTAATATTTGGGCATCGTCTTAGATGATGCAAATTTGATATTTGTATGGAGTAGTCTACTGGGCTCAACTCCTATATGTTCCTTGAATCCAAAATCTAACCAATCAGAATTTTTTTTAAATGTTTATAACTGAAATAAATTTTTTATATTTAAAAGTGTTGAAGAGAGAAATTTAAAGAAGAAATGAATTCTGTCTGCACTCTTTTTTTGAAGTTATGATCTTTGAATCACTTTGATAAAGACAGTAGAGGCGTAGTTATAAGTCATCTCTCTTTTCTTTTTCTTTTTTTTTCATTTCTTTCATGTACGCTGCAAATTTGGAATTTCGTATCAAAGAAAGGTGTAATTTTATAATTATATTATTAATTTTCACGACAATAATTTGAGTAGCATTATTTATTATTGAGATGAAGAAGTGAGCAGTTTTGAAAAATTATTTATTTCTTTAGAAAAATAGTCATCCCTATGCATGTTCTATCATAATCATAATGGTTGTTTTCTAGTTTCTAGGTGGTAGTTAGACCTTTTTTTATTATAAAATTTTTCTTTTTTAAAAGACTAGTCGTTGTTAAGACTAGTTAAGCAGCAACAACAACAACAACTAAGCCTTTTATCCCAAGTATTTGGGGTAGACTACATGAACCAAAAAAAAGAATCACAAAAAAAGAATCACGTCGGATCGATCACTTTGATGTTCCTTCTCCATTCATTTCTATTAAGTAGTATCTCCTTATTTAAATATCTAGACTCCATATCTTTGCGTATTACTTCCATCCATATTTTCTCCGATTTTTCCTTCGTTCTTTTAACTTGTCCTACATTGGTAAACTCTCTTCTTCGAACGGGTGCACTTATAGCCCTACGTTGCACATGACCAAACCATCGTAAGCGATTTTCTCGCATCTTCTCATCAATGGGAGCTACACCTATGTTAGCACGAGTATCTTCATTTTTCACTTTATCTCTCCTAATATTGCCGCACATCCAACTGTTAAGACTAGTTAAGCATGTTGTATATTTTGGAATCTATATTTTGTATAAATTTGAAAAATCTCTAAAATTAAGAAAGCCATATCCTAATTTTATCTTCTTTTTTTTTGGATTTTTTTTTTTTTCTAAATTAGAAGTTCTCTCTCCTCTTTGCTTTCTTATATAGAAAGATTTTACAAAGTGGTTTTGAATCTTTTCATTTTTGAAATGTCTATGGAACTATTTCCCCTACAATGTAACTACTCCCCCCAATACAACAGTCTCATTCATTTATTCTACCTTATTTTTTTTAAAATTATAAATGAAAAATTCAGAAAACTTTATATGGTCTAAGCCAATTTTCTCAAATTTCTAAATCTTATATTGTGTTATTTTCTTAATTTTCTTCGCTTAGTAATATAGTAAGATACTCTACATTTGAACACGGCTTTATTATAAAAGTGCTGTGTCATAGCTACCAGTGTTCATGGAACAATAAAATGGCAGCTGCAGCAGTCATCCATTTGTGCAATGTACCTTCTAGAACATGGATAACTACCCATTTCCAAGCTTTTCTTTCCTATTTTCTAAAATGCATTGTCTCTGTGTGCAGTGAGTGTGTGCGTGAAATGACATTATGTGATACTTTTGTAAGAGGAACAGAACCACTGTGCAAATTCAAAGAATGAACATTAGGCGATTAAAGATTTACTCCTTTTCTTTCAACATCGGATGTATTTATTTGAGAAAAACAAAGAAAAAATTGATCAGATGTCATGAATTGCTATCTATTTTTCTGAGCGGTAATAATAGTCGTTTTATCCTGGTGAATATGTTTCCTTTACAATTTTTTGGGTTGATTTGAAGTTTTATTTTACTTGATTCTTAGTTCTTCTCTCAAAGAAATTTATTTCTCAGTTTTATGTCATTCTACATTTAGCAAATGATCAGGATTCCTATCAAACTAATAATTGTTTGTCTAATATAAATTGGGCTGCCGCTGGTTTATTGAATCTTAAACTTTAAATTACTATTTTCTTTTGAGCTTTTCTTTCTGATATTAGGTCAGTAACGATGCCTAGAGATTTTGTTGATTTTGATAGCTGAAGCCCTGTTATGAAATTGTGGTGTGACCTTTATCAAACACATTATTTTACTTTGGTAAAAGTTTTAGTATAAACAGTTTTTGAGTGTCTTCAAATTAAAATCTAGGTCGAGGATTGTAACCTGTGAACCCAGTTCATTCTTGATGCAGGACGGAGATGAAATTAGGGTTAAGATTTGAGAATGATAGTTTTTTTGGAGAAATTATGGAAGAACAGGAAGAATTTACAGGGGTTTGTGGATCCACCAGGCGAATTTATGCTCACTAGAGAATTTATAAGCAAAGATTTAATTCAGTGAAATTTATGTCGGAAATTTCTCAAATTTTTTTAATATTATTTATTTTTTTAATACTTCATACAAATCCTATATATATAGGAAAATCCTAACAAACAAAATTCTAATAGAATCCTAAATCCTAATAAAATCAGAATTTTAATAAAATCATAATACAATTAAATATTCTAAAATCCTAAAAAGATCCAAATCTTATTAAATTTATTCTCAAATCAAATCTGTTTTTCATCAACTCTACCTGATTTCAAAGCATTCATCTCGATGAATGCGGAAATAAATAATGATAATCACATTCGGATTGAATTAATTGGCATTCACAAAGTATTCCAATTAGGTCATGGTGGTGGTTGAGGAACCATAGCTCGTGCATCACATCTAAACAAAAGTGGTGGGGGGAACTGACTTCTTTAGTGAATTTGTGTTGAATCACGGTAGATCTGGAAAGACATCTGTAACAGAAGAAGTAGTCGAATATAGATCCTGTGAAATATCCAAGTTGTACATAGTAGAATCAATTTTCATCGAAATTCTATAGAAATCTGAATGTGGAACGTATAATCTCTTCACAATTTCTGGAAGCAATCTCTCAGTGAGAACCAAAACTTTCACTTCATTATCAAGTATAATTCCTGCAAAACATTATGTGGATATGCAACAAATTTGTACTAATAATTGCAAATTGCAATCTGTCTAGAGATTTCATCATGCATAACATACATATCAGGCAAATGCAATATAACAGACTCAAGTAGTACAACTCTAAAAGTAGATATGTTGGTTCTCTAAGATGACATATATCAATCACCGCAAATGATATAACATCACTATACTGTATGAGAACTTGATGAATCTCGGAAGGAAACTACAAACGATCACTAGAAAATGAAATATTATTAGTAATCTCCCAAGATATGGGAAGGATGCTCAAAGACTTACTGGTAGTAATATTAATGTCAACTATTTTATACTTAGTCTCTTCACGTACAACTGACTCCAAAATTGGGGGTGCACTAGACTCTATTAAAACATTCTGAGCATCAATAGTATCAGTAGTATTCTTTACAGTAGTATGGATTTCAATAGGAATATGAATCTCAGTTAGTGCATATGTATTAGACTCTTGTGTCTCGTTAATAATATCGTCATTAATCATAAAAGGAATGGTAATATCACCAATAAGAATAGACAGTTTTGATTCTAATTGTGATTCAACTACAATACTTTTCTTATAAACATTAACTCCTGAATCGTCAACGTGATTAGTATGCATGATATTTATGGGTTCACTCTTGAGGAGACACTCATAGTCATAATACTAAGATATGCGACACTTAGAACACTTGATCAGGGTACATTGAAAGGTAGAGTATCCATATTTGTTGCATTTAGGGAACTGTGTTCTAACTTTTAGAGTGAGTATATTTTTCAATTTATCTAAAAGACGAGTCCTATAATACATAGGAAAATACTTCTCAATAAAAATATTTTTCATCTCTTTCTACGAATTTATAGGATTCACAATCTATTTCTACTGAAATCCAAAAATATTTGGTTTGTCCCACTAATCGTCTACTAGCAAATTGAAATTTACGTTTGCTAGATATTTCATAACAGTCAAAGTAACATTCCATATTCACTAACCAATCAATAAAGTCGTGAGTAGAGGAATAACTCTCAAATATAGGATTTTTATATCAAAATTTTTCATCTATTATTTCTCTAACAGTACGCAAATCATATGTATAATTAGGCTTCTTTGACTCTAGATGACGACTAGATCGTGTTGTAAAGTGTAGCATATTTATAATCTAAAATTGATCATGCTATGTTAATCAACCAAATATGCAAATAATTATGGGATCACTAGAGAGAAGCAATTAACTATTATATTAATAAATTATTGCAATCCCCTAATATTTGCAAAGAATTTAGTAATTGAAATTTCAGTTCAAATTAGGTATCACCTGAAGGGGTGAGTAGTTCACGTCCAACTATAGAATTCTATAAAGTTCTTCAAAATATTACTCGTAATTGAGCTCTGATAATTATGTATGGAAGTTCTGAAATAGTTGTAATAGAAGCCAGGTGTGATTAAAAGAACACTGATTCGAAAACCGTTTGAATTGGAATTCGAACTGCTTCGAATCACAATTTTTCTCCTTAACGGGTCTACACTGAACCCAATTTGAAATTGGGTTGGATCTGAAATTTCGGGTGTGGCTGTTGCTACTGCTGCTTGTTATTGTGCTGCTGCTGCCTGCTGAAGCTGCCGCTTGCTGCGTTGCTATCGTTGCTGTTGTGCTGTCACTGTTGTTGCTGCTGCGCTGATGTCGTTAGGGGTGAGCATCGGTCGGTTCGGGTTTTGGATAGAAAAAATTCCACTGAAAACCGAACCGAACTTACAAAACCGAAACCGAACCGACCGAACTCCACCAATAACCGAAACCGGAACCGAAAGTTCGGTTCGGTTCGGTTTTCGGTCGGTTTTCGGTTTCAGCTTGAGAACATCCATTAGAAACCAAAAAAAAAAAAAATCTGCATTTTACCTGCAGTCCATTGCTAGCTGAAAGCTCCAAAGGTCGAACCCATTGAAAGCTCCAAAAAAATCTACACTTAAGCGAGGGAACCCAATGAAAGCTCCAAAGGTGGAATCTTTCCACTTACAAACACAGAAACACTCAATTGCCAGCCCATCAAAACTCTCGCCACTCCAAATCACCCCCAAATTAACTCAAAATAGCAAAATCCCTCCAGAGAAAGCTACATCGCAAGTTAATCACAGAAATACCTACTAAAATAAAGGAAATTGGGATCATTAAAGACTGCAGATTTTGGGGCGCATCGGGCATCGGCATAAGATTAAGCAAATTTTGGAGAGATAGTTCGAACGATGATCGGGTTAGTGGAGGCGGAGGAGGAGGCGAGTTCGAACGACCATCGGGTTAGCGGAGGCGGAGGAGGAGGCAGAGGAGGAGCAGAAGGCGGAGCAGGAGGCGGAAGGGCGACGGGCGAGGGGGATCGGGCGAGAGGTAAAACGAAGGAGGCGGAGGGGCGACGGGCGAGGGGGATCGGGCGAGAGGCGAAACGAAGGAGGCGACGGGGATCAGGCGAGAGGCGAAACGAAGGAGACCTAAATCCAAGAGACTTATTTAAGATTTGGGTATTAGGTTAATGGATTAATGGGTCGGGTATGGATGAATTCGGTTTTTTCGGTCGGTTTCGGTTGGTGATTTTGCCACCGAAACCCGACCCGAAGGCCTAATAAAACTTCGGTTTAAAAACCGACCCGACCCGATAACCGAAATAATCGACCCGATCGGTTCGGGTCGGTTCTGTGGTTTTATTCGGTTTTTTCGGAAATTTGCTCACCCCTAGATGTCGCGCTGTCGCTGCTGTTGCGCTGATGTCGTGCTGCTCCGCTGCTGTCGAGCTGCTGTGCTGCTACCACTGCTGTTATGCTGTCGCTGCTGTGCTATTGCTACTACTTGTTGCAGTGGATTCACTGGAGAAGGAAGAGCGGGGTTGACTCGAAGATGGTGATGAGGGAAAAGGAGAAGATGCGGAAGAGGAGATGGGGTGGGGGCGGGGGGAGGGGCTGTGGGGAGTTTGGGTTGGGTTGTTTGGGGTTGAGGAGAGAGAAGTAGAAGAGGAGCAGATTTAGTGTTTTTTTTAAGTAAAAGAGGAGCAGATTTGGTTGTTTTTTTTTCTCTCCTCATATCTAATTTTTTTTCCCTCAGATCTGATTTTTTTTTTTTTTTTTTTTCAAGATCTGATCTCTATTTTTTTCAAAAATAAAAATTAAAACTGAAATAAAATAAAAAGAGGATGGAGATGTAGAAGAAGAAGAAGATGGCGATGGAGAATAAAATCTAGGCTCTAATACTAAGTTTGACGTAGGACGGAAGCGAAATTAGGTTTAGGATTTGAGAATTAGGGTTTTTTGGAGAAATTAGGAAAGAACAGAAAGAACTTATAGGGGTCTGAAAATCCATCTAGGTGAATCTACACTCACTCTTCACGAATCCACGAGAAAAGATTTAATTCAGTGAAATTCACATCGGAAATTTTTTAAAATTTTCAAATATTATTCATCTTTTATTAATGTTTCATACAAATCTCATATATATAGAAAAACCCTAATAAACAAAATCCTAATAGAATCCAAAATCCAAATAAAATCTGAGTTCTAATAAAATCAGAATTTAATCAAATATTCTAAAATTCTAAAAAAATTCAAATCTAATCAAATCTATTCCCAAATCAAATCTGATTTTCATCAATTCTGCTATATGTTTCGTCGCTGGGCCATGTTGTGAACGTGTCGGCAGTTCAACCATGCATTCCACTGTTCTACATCTATGCTTGTTAGGTTTACGTGATGCTTTCAACCTAAAATTACAATTTTAGATTAGCAAAAGCAATAATTTAAATCCTATCAAGCTCACAATTGGCATGTTGAGTTTATGATTTATGAGTTCTTTGTCTATAATCTGAATAAAATATCAACATGATCTCAATAACATCCATACAGTAGATCAAAATTGCTTCTTTTTTTTTTTTAAAGGGTTTTAGAACATGCTCTCATTCCAATAACATGATTTTTACGTGAGCAATTAATCAAAAATAGCCTAATTCCATTTGATACGTGGTCAAGATTGAAACATGCATGCATATTTGCTTGCGCAAATTAGAAACATGAACAATGTATCAACATGAAATTAAAGTAGAGCTATCATCCCTTTTTAGCAACTTTAGAGTCCAATCTAATATGATATAATAATGTATGATATGGGATATTATATTAGAGACAACACAATGTCTAGACGATTTTTGAGAGATGATTATTATTTTGCTTTTTCATTATTATTTTGTATGCATGAGTGTTTACTTGGAATAGATACTCAAATCATATGTATAGAAATGATTAATTGGATGATAGTCACAAATGAGGCAAAATGGTTCGAAAAACCTACCAAAAATTGGAGCAGTCTAAATAAATTGGGTTTTATTATGAATTTCTATTATTAGGAATAATGAGAATAAATATTCTGTGATATAATTTCTTTTAAGAAAATAAATAAATAACTTGAATCGCATCTAATCCCGATGGATAAATCTCTCTTGCTTTCTTTTTAAAGAAAATAAAAACTCTTCAAATCTTTAATATTATTTAAAAAATTATTCTGCAAAACACTCTATTAAATAATCGACTCTTCAAATTTTCATTATATTCACGATATATTTGACTCGTTCACCTACCGATCTTTACTCTCTTCTCAGAAAAAGCATCTTCTCACACTATTTTACCATCAAATCCATGACTAAAATTTGAATTTGATGGTAGAATTTGGAAAGAAAATTGAATGAGAGGGAAAAGTGAGTAATAGAGGAATGGAGCTGCTTGAGGAGAGGCAGATAAAGAGGGAGTTCTTGCCGAATCCAACAAATTGCTACCCATTAACTCCAACCAAAATAAATCCATTAATCTTCAACCAAATATCATACAAAAAAAAAAACACTAAATTGATAGGGGCCCATGGGGCCCCGCATGATGCCATAGTCCAATCCAAGAATCTCTCTAGCCAGGGATTTTGGGATTTAATAGGTTTGTTTCAACTCTTAGTAACAACAGAGCACTCTAAATGACTCCCAAGATTTAGAGAATCAATTCGCTAATATGATTTTTTTTTGTAAAGTAATTTCCAAATATTAAAGATTTGAATGATATATAATTAAAACGGAGCTAATTGCTTCGACTAAATCATTTTTCATACTATGGCTCTAAATTCAACTTATTGTCACATACACTGCAAATATTTTAGCAAAAAAATATGTTCCTAATGCTTGTACGAATCTTTCATCTCTCTATGTTTCGATTGCAAGAAGAAAACAAATATATATATATATATAGAAGAAAGAAAAACTGACGATAATTTGCGCAAAAAAAAAAAAAAAAGTTGTCCCAAACTAATTCAATTAATATGATGAAGATTTACATACAAAAAATCAGAATGAGATCTTTATAAAGACAATTATATGCAGGGCAAAAATGTAGAGAACAAAAGCAGCACTCAGAAGCATACGCCTCCGCTGGCCGTCGACTCTGCCTCCAGCATACGACCCGTGCCTGCGCGAGGCTGCCTCAAACGAGTAATCTCCAGGTCCTGATGATGCTGAACTGCTTCGACCAAAGCGGTTCCTTGTAGCAGCACCAACATCAGTGGCCCCATTGTCGACCTTCCTTCGCAACTCGTTCAATCTCTCGACTTCTCTCTCCTTGGCTCGAATCTCACACATTAGGCCTTCTGCTTGTGCCTATAAAGAAAATTAAGAATGGAAATAAAGTATGAATAAGTTGTAACATAAAGAAAAAGCATAATTGATCAACCATTGATCAACCCATCATTATTACGTGCTAATTTGGTGTCATTGTCATATGCACTGTTCTAAGTATTAGCCGTTCCAAACAATATCAGCCCATAATGTCGCCACGACGCAAAAATCTAATATTGACCTCAATATATCATACATATGAAATCACCGTTCTAGTAATATGAATATGATATCTGACATTTAGAACTTTGGTCATATGTGTCATAATACCCCAATGGCAAGGGGGCAGCCCAAGGCTTTATTGGGCAGGAGGAGGGGGATCACAAGGCATGAATGTGTGCGAGACACATTAAAGCCTCATTTAGTTACCCTACTTTAAACAGTAAAAAATTGGACAGGGGTCATTTGACTAAAGTATGAAGGAAAAACAAACATCAAACTGCCCCCACATGAAAGAAAAACGAACACCAAACTGCCCCCTCCCTCAACCTAGGAAGCATGGACATGGACACAAAATCGGACAAGGATTCGGATACTGGACATGGCATTTGCGGATGACATAACAAAGCAATGATACGGAAAAAAAATATATAAATACAAGTACATATTCTTCAAGTAAATATAAACTGACCCCCCATGAAGGAAGAACGAACACCAAACTGAGTTCACTGTTCCTAACTTCGGTTATAACAGCATGCTATTACTAATCTAAATAAATTAATGATGCACATGATAATCCCAATTTTATATCCAGAATTTCTTCACAATTTGTTTTTTTTTTTTTTTTTTTTTTGCAATTCTCTGCATCTCCAGTATCAAAACAAAATTCAAGAAGCACAATATTTTGGTATTTGATTTGAACTCAAGAACGATCCAAAAATGATCCAACAAGATTTCTTCAATCATACCATTTAAATTCCTGCAAAATCTAATTAATTTCCCACAAAAGTGCTCCATTTTAGAATTCCCTTTCCATTTTCCAACAGTATTTCTGATTACTTTTTAGTTCGAATATTTTGGGAGAGATTCAGATACGATTTTGAGAAGACAAGGCAGAAGAGAACGAAGAGGATGCAGTTAACATGTGGTGGTTAGGAAAATGAATTTGGGGGGGGGGGGGGGGGGGGGGGGGGGGGGAGGGGGGGATTGGTAATTTGGGCTGAACACAGCAACATCAGCAAGTGGGCTTGCAAATTCCAGCTCAGAGCTGGAATTGCAACTCACAAAAATAGACCTTGTTTAAACCCAACTCCTGACTCCTGCCTATTCTCACCTGCTCAGCATGAGGAAGTTTACTCCCCTAACCAAGCAGGGAATCGATCCCTCGATGATTCTTGTGAGTTTGTGAGGAATGAGGCCCTTACTCCCGCCTACTCTGGCCAAACAAGGCCAAGAAAGATGAAACTCGAAGTGCGTGTACAGTACCGATGCATCTCATCTTAAAATCTGAATGTTCTTTGATACATCTTATTGGGAATCCATGACCCTAACCTTCGCGCAAACCCACCAAAACAGCTTCCCTTCGGTTTTTTTTTTTTTTTTTTTTTTTTTTTTTTTTTTTTTTGTTTCGGGGGGGTGGGGAGGGGGCGGGGGGGATGATAAACTGAATAAGCAGATAAACTGAATGTGCACCTACTACCTAGCAATCCAAAGAACCAGAGCCCTGAAGAGCCATAAGAGAACATTTTCCAGATCTTTTGATACACAAACCAATCTGAAATGCCAGAACAGATCATGGCAGGACCGATGTTTCAAAAACATTATTTGAAATTACGTCTTTTTCAAAAGAGTTGTCTTTCTATCAAATATCATTAGATCACATGTTAAATTATCAAGTGTATTATCTTTCTTAAAGTACAAAAAAAAAATGTAGACTCGTCTTATCTTTATAGAATAACATGACAAAATATCAAGTATGATCCCTCTTTCATAATTCAGATATAATTGGTCTATATATCTCATAATATCCATATGTATTTTAAGGAAACATAAGAGAGGGATATGGAGCCGAATAAATAACTAGTAGAGCATGATAAGCATACAAGCCATCATATCCTAAAAATATAATTGTGGGTCAATTATATCGTACATAATATAATCATATAAAGAAACCTAGGTATGCTATAATAAATAACTCTTAAAATCCTTGAATCTTCTTCTTAATCCCAAGATACAATAGGAAGCATGAATGTGCACACGGATAGGACATGGTCAATGGCCAATGGGACAAGATATTTTTGAAGAAATTAGAACATGGATACAATAATGACATGGAAAAAAATATAAATATATTATTCTATTATTAACACAATAATTTACCACTTGAATATCCAACAAGAAAGCATTAACAATATATGGTTCGTGTCACTTCATTCCTTTATAAAGAATAAAGCTCGCCAATAACCATACATCGATCCCTCCCTCCCTCTACAGAGAGAAAGAAATGTAGAGATAACAATAGGTCATGGCGCAATTAGAGAGGGTGAACGTAAAAAATTATTTCCTTGGATATAAAAAGCAAACAAGACTAATGTGCAAAAGAAAATATTGAAGTGTAAATTCATAATAACTCTTCTTTTTAATACACAACTTACAAAAAACATAGATACAACAATAACACAGTAAGTTCTCCCTTTTTATTGGACCCTCGGATGTCTTATGGCATGTTTGACACGGTTTTTGTCGTGTCTATGGTGTCTTCACATCATACACACATATGATAGGGAAATGGCATCTCCAGCATCATACTTCTTAGAAAATATGCCAAATGTTTTAGAATTTCTAATTCCTAATCTACTGATAATATCTTGTTTTTAAAAATAGCATAATTAGTGACTAACTTTTACCATTTATTTTCTTGACACGGATGATAGAACATGGTTAATTTAATACTTTCAAGCTAACAGAAATACAGAATGAGGCAAGCCTATAATTCATAGAGGGTGTAGTATATCATACCTATCTAGATTTACAAGAGGTGTACAAAAATTTCTAGATGCAGGAAGTATTTTAACAAGTTTGAAAGCAAGGTTTTAATTATCAGTCAATACCAATATACATCGCAAATATCGTATCATATTTTGAGATACCCGACATTCAATATTCCATGTAATACATGTCTTATATTGCCAATATTTCTGATATCATTGATAAGATACACCTCAATTTTCCATTCATATAATGTAAATCACATGGCTAATACTGATACCAGTTATGATATTTTGAACCCTTCATTGAAAGTAATATGTATAGCCCATAACATCTAATTAAAATTCTTTAAACTAAGGTTTTAGATTTCAGCCAATACCAATATATATCGGATTTTGAGCCACCAGATAGGGTATTTAACTCCGTATTTAGACCAATAAAATCGGTATCAGCATGAAGTTGTGAACCTGGGGAGAAAAGTGAAAATAGAATAAAAGAGGAGAAAGCCATTAAAAGGCTTAACTGTGTGAAACCCAAAGGCAGGGCAAAATAAGAAAAAAAATATATACTTGAGACTGAGCTCTTTGTTTGATTACGGATATGGCCACCACCCCCTTTTGGAATCTAAAGTTAGGGCTAGGATGGCGCTGAAGTAGGATAAGAGAGATGGGTTTTTAGTTTGGTTCTAAAAACCAAACTTATTAACTTACAACTTAAGTGAAATGGGCTTCGGGTTTCATTCAAACCCATTAATGCAAAATGTCCATGTCCAACTCGCATCAATGTGAAACGCACAACGACACATATAGTTCACTTCATACTATTTCATATTATTTCATACGAAAAGTTTTACTTTAAGTATAGTTTAATTTAGTTGACATTTAGATATAGTTAAACAGTTTTACAACCTTAAGTTCAGGTACTTATGTGAGCAAAATAGCAAATCTTAATAAGGGAAGTGAATGAGTCTAAGGTTTGTTGAATCTACAAGACATTTGAGATAATTGTTTGTGATTTGGATTCCATGATGATCAATGGTGATTGGATAATTATTTACTGATACATTCTAGTATTCACACGCCTTCTTATACTGTAAATCTCACCAAGCTCTTCCCGTATGGTTATAGGAAGCCTAAGATAAGAAAGAAATTGAAAACTAAATAAATAATCTTTTTTGTTTGAATTTGAAAATTCTACTGAAATATTCTTGGTTTTACTTGTTTAAGCAACTTGATAATGCAACTGAATTAACGAACATGCTTGCATTTACTATAAATAAATATCTTATGATAATGATTTTTTAGTTGACATTTTGTACTTTATTTATAAATTTATATAACTAAATATATAATAATAATAAATATTGTTTGTCGTGTCACCACACTCTATTTTCAGGATTTTGTCATGTCCCATATCCATGTTCATGTCATATTCGTGTCCGTACTTCATAGGTTATAGTTAACATGAGTGGATGATTGCAATGGCACAGAGCAAAAGAAGAACTTGATTCTTCGTTAATTTGAATTTTACATTTCCCTGTTATCTAATATTCTCGCATCTTTTCTTCCACATCACCAGGGAAAAGGCTATTTCTTCATTTTATTCTTTTCTTCTTTTTTTTTCCTTTTTTTTTTGTTGTGTGTGTGTGTGTGTGTGTGTGTGTGTGTGTGTGGGTGGGGGGGATGGTCAGGTCATGCACAAACCATCCTTCGCTCGGGTCATGTCTTGAATGGGTATTGGCTATTGGCTATACCAGCTTCGGCCAATGACCTGACCTGCACAATGCCACCACCTTGCATTCGACCAAGCCAAACAAACAAGAAGCTAAGACGTCCGTGGAGGGTTACAAATGATATCAGTAAAGGCCAAAATAAAATCTAATTGAAACATAATACAAATATATAACTAAAGCAGAAATAACAGTCTGTGGATAAGATGGCCAACTACGATTGGAGCTGAAGCCTATATATATGTAAAGTTCTATGATAAGACAAATTATAACTTAAAAAGAAGAAGATTCTGAAAGGCATATATGCAAAAGAAGCCCAAAAATAAAGGAAAAATATTATATAAAATACAAGGACACTGACCTGCTTTGCTGTCAGTTGTTCAACCAGGCTATGAAGTTGTTTTTCCAACAATTTTTCCCTTTGAGCTGCACACAGTGGGGAAAATATATATTAGTTCTCAAGCTGCATTTAGCTCATGTAATAGGCATGCAACTAATATTAGGAGACTTGAAAGAAAGGGAAACAAGGAAAAGGACGAAACGACAAGTGTGATCATTTCAGTTGGCAAAACATCAATTCAATAACTTGAAACCCAAAAGTGATTCAGAAATTTTCCACCTTTTTATTATATTTCAAGTTATTTCAGTTTGACCAATGTTTTTTCCATCAATTCTAGAATAAAACACATCCTAATGTTCACAATACTAATAAATAAATATATAGGACAACAAAATGAACGTCCCTACATATGCCTACCAAAATGAGTCCCATTTTTTTAGCAGCAAAACTACTTAAGGCACTAAAATTAACCATAAAAAGTATACTTTCCCAATCCTACCATAATCACATAATTTGCTTATGGCACTAATAACAAGAATAAATGACAAAGCAATGTGAATGATCATTGCAAGGGAGATTTTGTAGACAGTAGAAAGATGCTAGAACCTCAAAATAGTTTGAAAATTGAAGTGCTGGCCGCTAGCCCCTCCAAAGCCAGCTTAGCTGCACCATATGAGAAGGTTACTTTCCATATGGCCGCTATTTGTTACTATCCATGTAACAACTTTTCATATGATGGCTTCCGTGTGGCTACTATCCTTCTGGATACTTTTTATGTGTAGTTACTTTCATTGTGATTACCTTCCTTGTGGTTATTTTCCATGAGAAGACTATTTTCTTCGTGACTACTTTCCAAGTTAGCAACCTCCTACAGCTACTTGTGGCTAAGAAAAGGTGACAATCTCTAAAAGGCCGATAATTCTTTGAAACAATTTTTTTTCTCTTTCTGAAAAGATTATCCTCTTCCTTTTAGGAGAAGATTAAGAGCTAATACTCTAAAACAACAAGCCATCAACAGCAAAGGAGATCTCTCTTTCCTTCTGGAATAAATTAAAGGCTATCAAGAGAAGGCCAGTCATCAACTCCGGGAGCGCAGCTTTCAACTTCTTCTTCAAGATCAAAGAAAGCCCCAAGTATTAAGCTTTTCTTAATATCTTCTTCTTGAAGTTTGCCATTAACTCGTCATCGTCAACAAGGTAAAGTAGTCACTCTAACTAGATTCCCACCATCACAACTCCCTAAAATCAAAGGAAGAAACATGTATTTTGTTCTAGTTATAGAGGAAAGTCCTCTCCCTTTGTAATCAGAATAGTCATTAAAGGTTTTCAAGGTTTTTTTTTCCTATTTTTTTAGTTTTCACTTTTGTAATAAAAAAACACCCGAAAACAGATTTATTTGGAAAAATGATATAACACATAAAGCACCATACAATCCTTAACAGATACAAGGTGAATCATGCTATCTTTGAATACGAAACTTTGAAAACTTACCAAAAAGACTAGTTCATCGTTCATACGCTATAGCGTGTCACCATTCATTCAAATGATCAGAAAAACCATCAGACTGGATATCTATTTGTCAACAATGTGCAGGACTTACTTCCATTTCTACAAGAAGACAACAACAACAACAGACCTTTTATCTCAGTTCTATAGGGCCTGTTAGAGGGATCATTTTTCTTTCATCCATCCCTGCTATAATCTATTCCTTGGCACAGCCTTCAGCTTTCATATCTATGTTTACAGCCTCATCCCTAGTTCATTCTTCAAATTACAGCCTCATCCCTAGTTCATTCTTCAAAATTATGATAACTTCACTCCATAGACACACAAGCATCCGTCACTGTTGTCCATATCCAAACGACCATCAGAAATTTTTCCTCATCCTGTCCTCAAAAGATGCCCACTTCTGCAAATGACAATTAAATTCAAATTTTGTATTAATGGAGCCCGATCATCCAAATCTTTCCTAAGCCTTGTAATCAACAAGTCAAAACATCCAATAACACCAAAATATCAAATAAATGTGCCCACTAATATTTGTTGTTTGATCATCACTTGTGAGCAAAGTGACGAGTAAGAAAAAGACAAGGTATTCACCCATTGCAGTGGTTTACTGGCCTTCCTGAAGCACTGCTTAATGGTTTACAGACTCACCACATTCCACCGCATTTGCTCTTCAATTCTACTGTATTACTTTCTCTCTCTACACCAAACATATCAATCCATTGTGTTTCATTTTCATCCATTTCAAAAAATTATCTAAGGTTGACCATGTCCGCAAGTGATGAAAAATACTGGATGTTATGAACACGACTTTAAAATAGTTCAATATGAAAGAGAAAGATGGCATGCTGGCATCAATAAACATCAAACATTTCAAGATATTTGACAAGGTAGCCATGCTATAAACCTGGAGAAGGCTGTTTGATCGATTCCTCTTGAACAACAGACCATTCTTCCTCCAATCTTTGGATCGTCTCTTCCAATGCACTCTGGCAACAAAAGTGAGTAACATTCATTACCACATTCCACATTACACTTCAACTTATTGTAGAAAAGGAGGATGCGACGAACCAGCTCTTTTTTCTTGTCTTCCAACTCCTCTATTTTCACAAATTTTGAAGGTTCTCTTTCTGAATGAAAATTTTCCGTACTCTTGGGATTGTCCGTTGGTACACTTGATTGATCAGATTCCAGAGCGGCTAGCTCCTTTTCCAACTCGACTTTTGAATTCCTCTCACTCAAGTCCATTTCCTAATAATAAGATTGCAGAAATTGTTAATTTACAGGAATAACGTTGTGCAAGGTCTAAAAATCATTAAAAAAACAAAATGCCAATGAAAAGATATGCTCAATCACCATAAGACTTTAAAGAAAAGATGAATTAGTGACATCCAAAACATTATTTACATTGAAACTGCATAGACTGCTTGTTGGTGTATATATCACCAGTATTTACGTTCATTCATCCAGCCCAAAGTTTCAATTTTGGTCAATACCAATATGTGTACAAATAATGTACCAGGTTTTTGGGTGTATCAATATACATACCCTGTAACAGTATCTATATTACAAATATTGTGATATTTCCCACATTACAGTTTTTTATAAGATAAACCATCAGCTGACACAAAAACCGCTTCCAACAATTTATACCTTATTTGTGAGCATAAGCCAGAACCTGCTTGGTATATCAGCTAATTTTCACTGTTTTCAATTGACCATATAACGTTTGCCAAAAATCTCAAGGAATCGGTGAATTATTTGCATTACCTTTACCCAGCCTTTCATGTGTTTTTCACGTTCTTTTTGCTCATTTATGGAGGATAGAAGGTCATCTTTACATGTCTACAGGTTGGTCAGGATGTTAAACTCATGGCTTCCACTGTATGGGCACATGACAAACTTTTAGTTTGTAGTTGCAGGTTTCACTCATTTCACTTAACTGACCACGCATTTAGTGCATGATATATAACATTTGAACATTTACTTGGTTCCCGTACCCGGAAATGCACAAGATGGTATCGTAAGTTTACTGATCATTTATCATAAATGGTGATTTTGTAGTTATCAAAGTTTAAATTATCATAATTGGTATCGGTTTATCATTTATGACATCAAAATCAGCAACATTAGACGTATCATATCGCGAGTATCAAAAATATCGGCAACATCAGATTGATATGATATGGTTTATCATGCATCAAGTGCCTTAAAATACATGATATATATATATATATATATATATATATATATATATATATATATATATATATATATATATATATATATATAGCATCAGCGGTATTTAAAACCATGGTAATTATTTTTATGTATTTTCTATATTTCAACTGAAACTGTACTAACTATTATACATGGCTTAAGATGTTAAAAACATGTCTAGGGAGACAAAACAATCTCAAAGTTTTACATTAAGATACTTATGACTGACATTTCTAAATATGGAATCGTTGATATATTATATAAATATGCCCACATAAACACATTATCATCATGTGTCTCTCAAATTTTCATTATAAGCAAGGCTCACATCAAGCTATAAGCATGAGTTTCTGCCTAACTTCATTGCAAGGCACAATTTTTTTAAATGGCAATTGTAAGGCACAAAATTGACCACAGATTAAGAGAGAGGATGGAAGCATCCTTTACAACAAAGCAATGGGATGAAAGCACAACACGGAATTACATAATCATAGTTGCAAGATTATAGCCTCATAAAAAAAAGTCCAGAGGTGGAACAGACTCAAAGCTCTGCAGTCTGCTTCAGACTGAATAGACTGCATGCCACATATCGTACTTGCACAACAGGCTCTGCTTGATACATTAAACAATGACACCAATAGAAACTGGATATTTAAATACTCATCTTGCAAATTGAATAACCATAAATAGATGGATTTCTAAATAACATTTGGCAGACTCATCACATATTTTCCTAAAATCAGTTTGGTGCTATCTCTCTGATGGTGAAAGTGGGTTAGACCTTTCACCTAGTAGGACTTAAAAGGCTAACTTCCATAATTACCTCCTGGCCAAGTATTTTTCACATTCACTAGTCTCGGCTTTTCACATTGACCATTATAGCTTTTGACAAGATAGTTAAATAATAAAAAAATGCATTAAAATAAAATCTGGTCATATAGGCCAATAATGTATTGGATCTTTTATTTACATTGCTTCATATGTATTGTTTCGAATCACTTATTTCTATTGAACAATAGTCCTGGGGTTAGGCTTACTAGTCTTGTACTACATAAGGCTCCAAAGGCAGAGATGGTACTGGCTGAAGTTATTAACCTGAGAATCCACAAATGTTCACTTATATGTAGAGATTTTGGGACAAAAGACAACATTAATCTTTGAGGAGTACTTTCGCTGCTATAATCTCAGGCCTCGACTTATCTAGAAGATTGAACCATTACCCTACAGCAAAATAAGGAAAGCTTTTTAGAAATTTTGTTAGCACCCCAAAGTTCCACCAACACCTATGGGATAAATTAAAAATTCTCATATAAATAAGATAATCTACAAACCTTACGTGTCAAAAAAAAAAGTACGGTTTTACTTGCTAAATTAGCATGGATGTAATGAATCTTGCAATAGCCCCTCATGGGACAGAAACTAGTGGGACAAAGTTAGCTGAGAAACCCCATAAAATGATCTTGGGATGCTGCAACCTCTTTTGTGACCATAACATTACTTATACTTGAACAAACTTTTCTGGTGTTCTTAGGTAAATTCTCTTGACTAGGTCACAAGGAATGTTTCCTAATCAATTCCATGACTAATTTCAGATGCTTGTAACTGAAATAGAAGGGAAAAGAACTCTACGGAATCAGGGGGGCACGTGCATGTTGATGCTTCTACTAATAACTTGCAATCATACCAATGCAGTCAATATGTTCTAATTACTGCTTTACTAGATTAACACCTAAAATATAAAAACAAGCATTCGGAAGTCAGATTTTCAAATAAACCAAAGCTCAAAAAATTTTAACTCATCCATAAATGATGCTAACAGGACTACACAGGGAAAAGCATTCCAGATTGGTTTCCATGGAATTTTGAACAAACATATATCTAAAGAGATCATACCATACACCCATTAGTAAATCAAGTTTAACACAATTTCACCTGCTCACTGGAAACTCGTAAATCTATAGACTTCAACTAGTAATACTAATTACTCAGAAAAATAAAAAAGGGAAACGGAGTTGAACTCATAGTTCCTCACCCTCAGCCTGGCCTCAAGCAAATCAGCCTCCTGCAGCTTTTCCTGAATTTTCTTTTGGCAACTTGAAATGGCCTTTTCATATGCAGCATTCTCTTCTTGCAGGGTAACCTCTCTTCGTTGTGCCTAGATAATGGGCAAAACGAAATTGAGTAAATGCAGGAAAAAGCAACATAATGAGCTGTAACTTTATGGGAAGATCTTAGCAACTTTTGGAAAGAAGCATAACGTTTACCGTGATAATATCATTTGGTAGTGTAAGAATCAAATGTGCAAAGAACCACAGTGCCCTAGATTGATAGAAGTCAAAACAGTTTACATCTGATCACACTCACAACCAATAATATCAGTCAAAACTGGTCGTTTGATTGAATTCGGATTTTGTTCTTTAATATAAGTACTTGATTAGAATCCATATTTTAGACCATAAAAAAAATTCTTTTCTTTCTACTTCAAAGAAAAATTTTGTTATGCATTATAATATATCATATGTATAAATAGATGCATATGTATGTCTTCGTGTCCTTATGACCTACCTTTTTTGGGTTTATCGCGTCCTCCGTTTGTGTCGTATCTATGTCCCGTGTTTGTGTCCATGCTTCATAACCCACCACCCAATTGTATATTAAATTTAAACTTTCAGCTCAATTACAAAGGATAAATCTCTGAAATATATAGGATTCTCTAACTTAACATTTGCTACCACCTACTAGATAAATCTTTTCAACTTTGTTAAATGCATACTTAAACAACTCTTAAATGTGTATTTAAAACAATCCTACATACTGAAACAAACATCATCAGAAATTTGATAACAATGACCATTTGGTGCTACCACCGACAAGCAAAAATGTCTCTTCCCACCATTTTTAAACAAAAGTTGTAGCCATGACTCACACCTGGGACTTCCCATAATCTGATCCCACCCCTTAAGCCTGAAGCAGATCTCAGTGGCCTAACAATGATTTTGTTGTGAAGGAAATAACACTGCCCTTAATCTGACATTGTATTTCAAGTTGAAGTTAGAATTGGATGCATTTTCTAAAACAAAGATGGGGAGGCCTGTACTTATTATTGCATCAAAACCAAGACTTTTCACCTCTTAAACTGTAACAATTTATCACTCTCAAACTAGAACAATTCATCACAACCAGCACCATTCACCTTTTTTAAGCTATAACAATAGTTGCATGCAGAAAGCATCATTCACCATCCAAAGCAATGAAAGCATGGATAAATATTAACAAATGCTTGGATTATCTATAATTAATTAAGTACTAGGAACTATTATCTTCAACAAAGTACTCTAAATTAACCAAAAGTGTATGACTAAACACTAAGATATTCCTCTTAACTGTTGATCATGTCTCCAAATATTAGTGAGATGGGACAAACAAGTACTACTAAATGGAAGACATAATTCACCCACATGGTTAGTAATGTTTGAAGTTACATTGTTTGGTACGTAGTTGATTCAGTTTATGCACATCTTTACAATTGGTTGTACGAAAATGAAAGGAATCAGATAAAAATCTAAATAGTGGTAAAAATCTCATATTGAATATCAAAATCTAAGTTATAGCAAAAATATCATATTGAACGTCACATATAAGGATTTTTTTTTTTTTTAGGACCTATGAGATATCATAGTTTCTTGTTTTAGCTCACATTACTCCAAAATTAATATTTGGAATGCGGAACAAGTGCACATAGTGATTGAATGAGCTATAGTGTATATGGATTAAACTTAAAAAATGTGTTGCAACTTTAATGAGCTGTACATTTTTTATGAAAATTAAGTTGATTCATATACCCTTTGTATTTTCAGTCTACAATGCTGTGTCAAAGCAACAAAGATCTCCATGCATGTATTTCTGGAATTAGAATGATATTGTTCAGGTGTGTCTCCAGTCTCCGCACCAATTATCTTTAATGAAAGAGATGAATTCCAGTTATTAACAATGAAACCGGCTTTACCATATGCCTTCCAACTTTTGCACTGCACACCAAGAACCCAAAATAGAGGCAATCTTCTTTTTCTTCCCGGTTTTAAATTAACAACAAAAGCAGTTGCCAGTAATCAGCTAAGCCAACTAGGTGAATATTCCACATGAATCCTCCCCTGGAACACATACCCAAAAGGTTTTGGTTAGTGTTTCTTGATTTCAACCCTCCTAGGCCTCCAAATTCCCTTGTTGTAATTATTTCCATTTGATCAAGGGTAACTCTTCCTCCTCTTAGCAACATCTGCCACGGGGGTTTTACCTATCCACTTGTAGGGTCAGTAGATGATGCCAAACTCAAAATAAAAAATCTGCCTCAGGACCGGAACACCTTGAACCTTCCAACTCATCCCTTAGCCTCTAATCCACTTCTCTATATGTGTATCTAGCCTTCCCTCTTCTATATCCTAGTCTATATGGTAGGCCAAATTAACTGACAAAGATGTACTCTTCCGATTGTGAAAAGAGGCTAATGATTGCCCTCAATTTTCCATTTTCAAAATGACATAAATGCTCCCCTTAGGGATGAAAAAGTTGATACCATCTCAACGTAAAAGTTTGATAATAGCCATCTAGTCCTATCTCCACCCGCAAACAAGTTTTCAATCTTACATCTGTCAGCCATTCTATTTTATAATTTGACCATTTCAAAATTAAAGATAAGTGATTATAGTGATTTGCTCTGTCTGGTATCTGATCTTCTAAATGGGGGTTCCTAACCTTAATTCTTAGCATTTCCAACAAACAATCTCATTCCCTTCTATCATATACTATTTTAATGTACAGCTTAAGCAGGTATTGTAGCTGATTATTCTCTTTCAACTTTGAATATATTTCTACAAAATTATAGCTCTACCCATAGTATGTTTTTCATGGTTAAAAACCAATCTGATAACCCCTAAGGACCCCAATTGAAGTCTACGTATGGGATAAGTAGTTAGAATTCATCCTTTAGATGATTTTTTGAGAACAATTTAATAAGATAAGTGTCAGTAACTGATAATTATGGCTAGTTTGATAAGACTCCGCCTCATCTAGATTAAAAGTAAACTTCAGGGTTGACTTCATCTGCATCCACTACATATAAAAAGACCAAAAGTTGGCAAGCATGAAAACACTGTTACTAAGATACAACCAACTTTTGGACCTTCCATTAGCCTCTAGACCATGCCCCTGCCCTATCTTCTCTAGTTCTTCTATCAGAAACAGTTGCTTTCAATCTTCAACATGACAGAAATTTTGTTTGCCTTTCCAATTTGAAAAGTGTCTCTTCAAGTTCAAGTCCTAAACTTATCTAGGACCTACTAACCTTAGCCTTCCCAAACCCATGTTGTATGGAGAAATAGGTCTGATGCTACTCGACCACCTACTCAGAAGATGGCATCCTCAAATTACATATTTTCAAACTCTTACCAAGCTAGAGTCATATGTGACTAACCCCAAAAAAAATGTGATCTAGGTACGGGTCTCTTAAACATCTAAAATATAACTATGGGAAATATATCCAATACTATATTGATACCAATACCAAGCAGCTTAAGCTAAGATCACCGTAGAGTCTTCCCTCACAATAATTCTTTTTCTACTTTAACCATGTAACTATTGACAATTGGAATTTGTGGCATTCATACATGCAAATAGCATTTTCAACTGCCTACTTTCTGTTTTGAATCTCTATCATAATTTAACTTGTTTCGACTGTCCTTATTCTTTTGCTTTGTAACCTTCAAACTGTACAAGCACGGCAACTCCAAAATCTCTCCATCACTTATTGCGTTTGAGTCAATATTTTATCTTAGCTTTCTGATTGCCAAATTAATATAATTTCACTCATAATTGGACACATTCTATATAGAAATGTATCAAAGATTTTTTTTTTTTTTTTTCCCCTTTAAATGCTCAAGGCAAAGTTGGTTTTTTTATCTTTCTCCAAAATCATTTCAAGACAAATAGAGGTATAAAAGAAATAATTTTTTAATTAAAATCCCAGGTTTTGCACTGAATTTCACACGCCAAGCGCTAAATTGCCCTAGATTCAAGAAACCTAGTACCTGCTCTTTGGTTGTGGAGTGGGCGTTCAACTGCATGGCTAGGGCGGCGTTGGACGCGAGGCTGTGGGCGTGGAGATGGGGCAGGCGCTGCGAGATGTGAGGGGGAGGGATCCGAAGCCTGAGATCGTGGATCGATCGCCGCAAGTTGGAGGCTTTCTGGTCGAGCTCCAGAGCGTACTGCTGCTGGTCGCGGGTGAAGGCGATCTCGACCGGGAACTGGAACTCCTCGTCTTCTTCCTCGTTGTCCTTCCCGCCGACGACGTCAGCAGCCCACGCGAAGATGCCCGCCATTGTTGATCTCTGTCGAGCTCGGGCGAGCGAGCTATGGTCTTTTGGCTTTTTCTTCTTTTTTTCACACAAATGTCCCTCTTGATGCAAGTTTTTGTGTGTTTAGTCCTGCTTGGGGCCAAATTAAGGATGAATAAACTTTAGTTAAAACCGAAATGACGAAAAATTCTATTTACATACGAAAATTTACTTTTTATGCACGCACAGTATTAAAACTGCAAATAATTATAAGTTTATTATTTTCTTTTTTTAACTGAGTCATCTTTCTTCTTTGTACTTTATAAAATAAAATAAAATATTTTTTTTATTTAAATTTAAAATCAAATATATCTCCTACAAACTCATCTCATCGATTTTATTTTCTTTATATTTGCATTCCTAAAAATATTGAAAGAATTTTAAATTCTTTGAACTCACCATATCTTGAAAAAATAGAATTTAGAGTTTTAATTTTTTAAAGCACATGAAAAAATCCAACGTGCAATTGGTGTCGCAAAACAAATATAAGGTACGATTTAAAATTATTCTTACTTTTTGAGAGTCAAATGTGACGAATCATCACATAGTGATCCAAAAAATTACGTAATTTTTCAAACTTTTGATCTTCAAAGTTTTTTTTTCCCCACTTATAGGTCTTATTTTGTTTACTCTATCGTGTGCTATTGGTACAGGCCATGGTCATACTATAATGAAGGTTCCTAGCCAACAATGCTCTAATAGGCAAGCGTTTTTTTATCTTTATAAACTATTCCATAGTGTTGTATGTCAACTATTTGTTTTTTCTGATATTTCACAACTTGTGCACTAGTGCTTGTTAAAACACCTGAATCAATATCAATGAATACAGAAGTTGATGGAGGCTGCCGGAGATCCCCGTGGGCAGATATAGGGATGGGGAGTGCCGAAGATTGGGTGGGTGCTGGACCTAGAGGGGCATCGGCGAGGTAGGAGGGAGGGAGGGGGAGAGAGAGAGAGAGAGGGAGAGAGAGGAGAGGGTTAAATTTAGGTAAAAATGTAGGCGCAAAGAGTAAATGGGTGATTTTTTAAATTGGGAGTTTGGTATAAAGAGTAGTTAGGCGTCAAGAGTAAATTTTCGTGCACAAATAGAATTCCCCCGAAATAACTAATCAAAAATTGATCCGAACAAATAAAATAGGACTGAACCGAAAAAAAAATTATCGGTTTTTAGTTTTGATCTTTGACACCAAAACTGAACCAAACCTAACCGATCGAATTATTTAAATATTATATAAATACAAACACACACCCCCCCTCTATATATATATATATATATATATATATATATATATATATATATATTATAAATAATAAATTTAATACTAATAGAATTCCTTGAAGAAATATGCTTAATAAAATAATTAAAACAATAATTTTTAAATAACTTTTATTCAAGAAATTGAAATCTAATAATCAAAACGAACTGCAGTAGTATAGTTTGATTTCAGTTCCTATTACTAATTGGTTCGATTTAGATTTGTGACAATTATTCAAAACCAAACTGAAACCAAATAATTGAACCGAAACAAAGCAGTTTAGTTTAATTTCAGTTTTCATTCCTATCAGGTTTGTGAAAATTAGTAAAAAGTAAAAACAACGCAAATTGATTTTGTGACGTTATGTTCTCTCTAAAGAAAGGGAAATGCAATTTGAGAAGTTGTGATTAATTCCCAACAACATCAGATAAATATTACATACTATTTTTCTCTTTTTTGTCCCCCCATTTGATAGTTTATGATTTATTTATTTTTGGGATTTTTACATATCGGTCCCTTACATCTTTAAAAATTAAATTTTAGTCCCTCAGATCTTCATATTTTGTTTTACTCCCCAAATTACTTCACTTCTCTCCGTTAAATATTCCGTCTAAATAAATAGTAAATTTTAATTTTAATATTTAAAAGGTAGAGAAAATAATTGATATACTCTAAATTAGTTTTAGTTTTAGATCATTTTATAAAAAAAGAAAGAAGAAAGAAAGAGATTAACAAGGAAGGAAGAGAGAGAAAGGAAAAGAATGGAGAGGAGAACCTAATGAGAAGAGAAAGAGATGAGGAAGAGGGAAGGGTAACGGACAATTCGAGCCAAAATTTTAACTTGCTTAACGGGAGTTATCTAGTAGGGACTAAAGTGAAATAAGTTAAAAGATTTGGAAGATTAAAATCAAAATATGAAGATCTAAGGGGATTAAAGTCTAATTTTTAAAGATGTAAGGGACCAATATGTAAAAACGTTTTTTTTTTTCAAATCGTTCGAGTCATAGATTATGTCTCAAAATGCATATGCCATATAAATCATGTTCAAATATACTTCAATCTATTAATTTATAAATCATTACCAAATCTACATAAATCCATCGCCCACAGTTGCTTGATGGCGTCGTCTCATCTATCTCTTCACTCAATTTGTGGGAGCCTACCAGCCGAAGCAGACCTCGCACCCTCCGTCTTCAGCATATGCAGCAAGAAATCGTTCCACGCATCGATCGGCCCAGGCAAGCACCAGTGCACGCAGTCATTGTACAGCAGCACTTTCTCTTCCGGCCAATGCCCGTACCTGCTCGGATGCCCGTCCGGCCTCAGCAGCATCGCGTCCGTCGTGTCCAGCAGCCTGAACTTCCGCCCTCTCTCCCTCCCTTCCCTCTCCGCCACCCTGAACTCCTCCATTTGTATCATGTACATCTCAAGGTTCAGCCCGTCCAGCCTCGTCTCGTTGCTCCTCAGGGGCCTCGTCCTGACGCAGTCCCCTCCCTTGTTCCACTCCCCGTTCTCAAAGTGCGAGGGCGCGAACGTCCTGAGGAACGTCGTCCCCTTGAATTTACTCAAGCTGTTGAGGGCGCTGAACGCAGTCCTGAAGGCCATTCTGTAGCCGTGGTACATGGTCAGGTCCTCGACGTCTGGCTTCTGGCAGTAGTGACACCCTTTGAGAGTGTCGTGGTCGTAGAACATTGTGGGGCGAAAGAACCAGTGGCCAGCGGACACGATCACGTAGTCGAATCCTGCGATGTGGCTGGTCCAGTTCGTGTCGGGCACGTCCAGGTACAGATTGAAGAGGCCGGTGAGCGTCGGGCCTCGCGGGTCGGCTTCGATAGCTTTAACTAGGAACGGTGACCAGAAGCTGGCTAGTGTGAAGTTGTGAGTCGGATACGACCAGCGCTTGAATCTTTCGTCGGCCGTGAGGGAAGCGTCCACTGCATATGTCACCTGAAAATAGAAAACAGCATCAGATATTGTTTGCCTGGCCAATTTTGACATGATTTTCAAGAGAATTCTATTAATTAATAGGGTTAATCACAATCAGAACTCCTTAGTATGCATCTGTAATTTAATATCCTTAAATTTGAAACTCTTAATAAACCTTTAAACAACCTAACAGAGTTATATAGACGTGAGCGGACGGATCACCTGATTGGCACGTGGCATGAAAAGATAAAATTGCTCCCAACCCAACCGAAGTGAGAGTAGAAAGAGGGGTTCTCGCGGGTGAGTCTAGGGCAACTTCCTCTCTCTCTCTCTCTCTCAGGCGATTCGAGGGCGAACTTAAGACAGAAAGACAGGGCGATTTGATGAGGAGGCAGCAGCTGATTCGAGAGTGCCCAATTCTGCCCAATATCGAGCCTAAGCATATCAAAGTCTGATGGATTTTAAGCTTCTTGGGTTTTTAAAAGTTGGGATTTTTTTTATGGGTTCCGTCCATGTCGAAATTTAATTTTTGATTCTTCCAACTGGCTGTTTTATATTCTAGTATTTATGCCTTAATTCCAACATTTGTTGGCGCGGAAGTCAGAATGTTTTTTTTTTTTTTTGAACAGTCTCTCTCTCTGTCCAATTTTTGATTGAAAATAGAGGAAGGGGACGAGAGTCTTTAGCATCTATGATTTTTCCATTTTAACAAAAGAAAACTTTTGTATGAAATTTTTTCCCGTATACAATTGGGTGAGATCCTATGGATCTTTAGAGAGAGAGAGACAGGAAGGAGAGAGACAGTGAAAGAATGAACAGTGCTCACTTAGTAATCTAAGAAGAGAGGTGAGGGTAAAATAAGAATTACAGAAAATGAGTGCAGTTTATCCTAAAAGAGAGGTGATGTTAGCTAACTGCAGGTAACGTTTCAGGGGGTTTATTGAGAATTTCGAACTTCAGAGGTGTTAAGTTATAAACCCCTATCATACTACAGGGATCTGACTATGATTAACTCTAATTAATATTATTCATAGCTAAGAAAGCATTTATATATGTTTCGAAAAATATATTCGAGAAATATGTGGATTTAAAAAATGAATGTAAATGATATATGTGTTGATGTTATCTTTTCATTGGTACCCACAATTTTATATTGTTTTAGTATGTATTACATAGATATGAACACTTTCACCTACACTATTGAACTGAAGTTAATAATACCCACAATTATAGCGTACTTAGGAGAAATATTGCTTGCTTATGAAATATTTAGCATAACTTTCATGTTATGTCTGTTTTTAAAAAAAATGATGTTTGTTTAAATTGGTGAACTAGAAAAACTTTTATCATCCTTTGGGCTATGTTTGGTTTGATACAAAATGAAAGAAAGAAAAAGAAAGAGAAACGAAAAGAAATAGAAAAGAAAATGACATTAAATTAAAAACTTATAAAAAAAATGGTCCAAACTCCCTTTTGTCTTTTACCATGATTGCATGTGGTAGTGACACCAAACACTATTCAAAAAATCTACTGTGATGAATGATATATCGTACAACACAACATTTTGGAGGATATATAGATATAATATTGATATATCATCCAATGTCCACCGCTCAATATGAAAATTTCTCATTCGATATACGAACTCGATATCCAATGTTTAGAATTTTGGCACCGATTAACATTTTCTTAAATTTTTCTCTAGATTATGGGAGAGAAAACAGGAGAGAAGACTTTGAGTCTTATTTTCTCTTACTTTCATCCAACTTTCGGTCCTTTAATTTTCCTCCCCAACCAAATAACCAACTAAAGTAACTTTCTTTTCTATTTTTTTTTCTTTTCTCTAACTTTATCTTAAACCAAACAGAGCAAAAATAAAAATACCACACAATCATGATGGTAATGGACGCGTCCATGATTCAATTTTTGATCCGTTTTATACAAGATTTTGAATTAAAAATAAAAAATTTATTTTTTTTTAATTAAAAATTTTGTATAAAAAAGACCAAAATTTAGCCGTTGACGAGTAAATTATCATCCCTGGAAACAAACGTCAAAAGAACTTTATGAAACAAGACAGTATCAGAGTATCCTCACCCTGTTCAAGAGGCAAATCAAGGACTGCATCTGATTCCTTCCGACGGAATCCCCGACGAACGCCAGCGACTTCCCCCTGACGATCTCCAGGAACTGCGCCGGATTAAAGGTCTGAAGGTCACAGCCGTCGGGCTTCCACCTCCACCTCATGAACTCGGCGTCAGGCCTCCCATGCTTCATGCAGTTCTGGCTGTCATAGATGGCCCAACACGTCTCGTTCGTGTAGTAAGGTGCATTCGGGTTCGGCACCCACTCCCCTCGAAAGACGTCGCACGCTGTCGCACTCCTTATCGGCTCAACAATGATGTCGTCTTGTGATGGAGATGTCGATGAAAATGTTGATGTCTTAGATGATGGGGGTGAAGCTTCTTCATAAAGGAGTGATTGGCCAATAAAAGAGTAGTAGCAGAGAGAGGAGATGGTGATGAGCACAAGTGCTAGTGTTAGGATGAGGATTTGTTTGGGGGTTCTCTCTAGGTTGGCTCTTCTTGCAGAGAAAATGGCCTGCATTTTTGGGTGGTATCTCTTGAGAGCTGCCGATTCAAGGATCTTATAGTTCTTTGGTTGGCCATAACTACTAGAAATTTATATTTTAGTGTCGTGCTTAAAAATTTTATTTTTTCACTATATGTCCCAAGTCAAGATAAAGGAGGATAACCAGCGTAAAATATTAGCACATATCATGACATGAGCCAAAATTTGAATTTCTTTAGAGTATATCCATTTGATCGATCCAGCGTGTTCTCTTTTGGTTCGTGTAGCCTACACCCCAAGTATATGCGAAGGCTTAGTTGTTGTTGCTTCTCTCTTTCTTTCTCTCACTGTTTTGTTGCATGGAAGTGAGCCAATTTTTTACTGAAAATTCCATCGGTATTGTACTTAAAGTCTTCATCATTTCACTGTCTGTCCCGAGCTAAGATAAAGAAGAACGGTTGTGGTAAGCATGTGACAGACATCATAAAAATTATCACATATCATAACATGAGCCAAACTTTTTTGGTTCATGCAGCCTACATCAAATATCTGGTATAAAGACTTTGTTTTTTTTTTTTTTTTTTTTTTTTTGGACATGGAAGTGGGTTCTAAGGATAAAGTTGTGATATTGTGGTTGGATTAGTAATTGATTTTAGATTTGTTGTGTAAGCAGGCAAGATAATATGTTTTGTTGTGTAGGACTTCAAATTATACAAAATTTGGTTAGGTCAATCTTTTGACTGTTTGTGTGATATCGTACACTTGGAAGTTTAATAGGCATTGTTTGATTGGCTTGGTTCACCCACATGTCACTCCCCTTGGGATGATTGTCGCAGTTTATGCTAGTAATACTGTCGAAGAGCAGCAGGTGATTTGGTCAGTTTTTGAGTTCTTGCGACAGTTTATACTAGTAATAATGATGGTAAAAGAAAAGAAAAATGCATTCATTGTAAAATAGAAAAATGTACATAAAGAAGCAGGAGGCTAGATCTTAAGGACTCTCCAAATTAAAGTCACAAAAAGAAATAAATAAATGATAGATAAAATTAAGCTCTTGTTTAAGATCAGGGTTTCAAAATTATAACTTTAAAGAATTATGTAAGGAATCAAGTAGTAGTGTAATCCTACAATTCAATTTGAAAATTTTTGTTGGTGCAGTGGAAAGCAAGCAACTTGTGCCACTAAGTTCACTTGGTCTGATATGCACTAGAGAGAGAGATAAAAAAACATATAGTTTAAAGAGATTATTATTGTATATAGTTACTGATACAATGTAGATTTACAATCTGTGACCAAAACTACAATCAAGTGTACCATGTGAGCTGACCAAATTCAATGAAGAGTGTTGGGAATGGATTCGAGTTTAAGAAAGTTGGGGAATGCGAGTTCATGAGGAGTTCTATGCGGATCCAACAATCTCTAGCCAATATTAGATAAAAATGAAGACTGGACCAGAAAAATTAATATATGAGAAGATTGTAGAGTTTCGAATTATCTTTCTGACAGTACAAGAATCATTTCAATCAGAATCTTAAACATATAAGTTATGATTGTTCATTCTAAAGCCTGGAAAGTGAACTCCTACATATCATCGGTGACCAAGGACTTGGGGTCTTTATATAGAACTCGGAATTTGGTTTTTTAATGAGTTATACGATTAGTTTTGGACTAGAGTGTCTCCCTAGTAACCCTAATTATAAAAGTAGTTTTATGAAATTAGTTTGGGGACTCAAGTGGAGGTTTTGGAGATCTAAAAAAAAGTGGCTTTGAATCAAAAGATTTATGAAGAATTTCTGGAGCTTGTTTTAAAAACGATGAAGAAATGCTTGAAGTCCTTCTTACTTGAAAATCAATTCAATCTTCATGTATTCTTATAATAAGAATAAGTTTGTTGATGTCTAGAATCTTTTGTCATAGTGTAGCTTTTGGACTGTGATATTTTTCCTTAGGGGAAACTATATTGGTTGATTTGAATTAATTTAATTGGATTGGATTGCATATAAAATTATATATGTAGGCATCTCCCACAGACCTTTTTCGGCCAGAGTGGCACAATCATCAAAACTTGTAATATTACACATGCATGGCTCTAATACTAGAAGCTACTCTGGAGTTTCTAAAAATGGAACGTTCCAACTACCATATAATTGCCACTTGGGCAACAGTCTTTCTTTTGTTCTTTTCTCTAAAACATCACAAATATTTTATTTCTAGATACCTGTCAAATGAACAAATATGTATGTTGCATATTTTGTATGAGGACATACTATGCAAATAAAATGTAATTCCAATCTCTTTTGATTCTTGTTTTGTGGCAAAATGTAACCTCATATACTTTTTTACTTAGCAATAGCTATTAGTTAATACACAAAACTTCCAGGAAGTGATGCACCGAATCAGGAAAACACAAAAATATAGAAGTACGCCAAAGAAATAACATTTTAGAAAAATATATTCCACATTTGAACTCATGCAATCAAACAAATAAGTACTAAAAATTCTTCCATCAGCCTTATTAGCTCTAAATGATTCAGAAAAGCATTTATTCTGCCAACTTTTTTGCATTATTGTGGTCTGCATCGGTTGGTATGATATATGATCAAATGCAGAATTTTTAAATGAGGTTGGTGTGCCATTCTAATCTTCTCCTCTGTATTTTGTTCAAGGGTCTAAATCGAATACAATACTCAAGGCTGTTGATTGGAAGCAATACAGAAATCAAAGACAAGCCTTGTCTTGGTTGGTGAACGATCGATGTTACTGAGGGATCCATGAGGCCCCAAGGGGTACTCATGGTACTGTTGCATTGAGAAGACAGTGATTGGAATTGAGAAATAAGGGACAAACATCATTTTCTACTTCTCAGGAAAAATATAGCCAACAATTTCAATTTTAATAGTCACTTTACTTAAGAAAAGCCATCAAATTACATTATAATCGGCTCCTTAAAAAATAAACTACATAAAAGAAGCATACTGAACTATGCACTCTAGGGTCACACGATGCACAAACAAGCAAGTCATAAAACAATTTTATTTCGTTTTTTGGCCTTTAAGTGGTTTACATCCTATTTTAACAGTTACGGATCTCATCTGTTTGAGCCTCCAACAATATACACATACCATATCAGAGTTCGTTAACATTAACAAGAATATGTACAATGAGAAAAGAAATTATAGACGGGAACAAACTCAGGATACATACATAATTCAATATGATTTGAAAACATATGTGCACACAAAAGGAGAGAGCTAAAACTCTCAATAAACCCCCAATTCATGCAGGGCTTGTAGGGCGGGTTGAGAGAGAGAGAGAGAGAGAGAGTCCGAAAATATTTGTTAACCAGTGCTTGACATAACTAAATTGCTTGATAAGAGTACAAAATGCAAACACTGTATTTGTTACAATTCGAAGCAAAACAAAACCAGGGGCAACACCAAAGAAAAAAAAATACCTGAAAGCCTTGGAATACTGATTCGCCAAGTATATCAATTAACATGTTCTGGTGTTGTTATCAGTCTAGTATCATGGAGCAATGACAACAGCTGCTCACATAGATTTGCTACAACAGCGACACTAGATAGCATGGATGATTCAATGCAGTGAGCAACTGAAGAAGACACGTGAGAATAAGTTACTGAAACAGTTTATGGCCCGAATCATTGAGTTGCTCCTTTCAATTACTTGGTATTACTCATTCTTTCTTTGTATCGGCTTAGGGTCAGTGTACGGATATTCACTTGGGGCAATCCATAGGCCCCACAGGATGGATAGATGTATGCAGAGTAACAATAGGGAAGAAAATGTGTTGGATGGATAAATATTCCAGCATAATTCAACACCAAGGAACAATATCAGCCTGAATTTAAATTTTCAAAAATTACGATGTCAATGAGACAGATAAGTAACTCTTGCTATAAATAATTAGATATGTACGAATTGCAACTATTTATGTAATAAGTGTGGTAAGCATTGTACCGTAGAGGAGTTGGAAGAGGAGTCTTCCACAGTAGAAAAGGCAAAGAGAAGAAATACCTGCCAAGTAACACGAAAAAAATTTAAGTTAGAAGTACTATGACAATAAGAGTAAAGAGAAATCATTTGATTTAATAATTACTGAATAGAATAAAAAATGGCTCGGATATTATTATTGGATATGACTTGATCATTTAAAGATTAAATAATATACTACTGTCTGATAAGATCATGGAAATGTGTCCCTCATAAACTGTGTTATAATATCACTTACAACCAACTCGCCAGGCATGCTCATCCCTATATAGTGATCTAATTATTCCATTTGAATGAGCAAATTATTATATAGGTCAGTAGATCAAGATGCCACTATTCATACTAGAAGGTTTTTCCGATCTATGTCCCCTCACAAGTCAAAGTGATATGAAGATCAAAAGAATTCAGCACAAGGTCATTAAAGATTCCACAACTTTGGTGTTTAACAGAAATAAAGAAGTTAACCTGTTTTTTTAATTTAAAAAACTGCTCCAAGAAATGGGGAACATTTTGAATAAGAATGCTAAGGGAAAAGAAAAGAGTAAATATGAAATGCATGAAGGTCTTTTTCAGGGTTTAAATTCTCGGAAGCAGGTCGGTGTTAGCAAAGGGCTTATGATATCGGAAATTGGCACAAGTGGACATTTTGTATAAGAGATATTAAAAATATCAACAATATGACAATACTAGCACCAATATTATTAGACATATATTGCATCAGGATTAAGGTTCTAAATATCGGATAACAAGATTATTTCAAATGGAGGTTGAGATTTAGTACATCAGATAATAGATATCAGACGATATATCGGGATTACGAGCTCATATCAAGCATTCATATAGAACATTAGAAATAAATGTCAAATATGCAATTTTGATACTTCAAAAGTAGTTAATATCATCTATTTAAGAAGTGTGGCATAACATAAAAGTATTCAAGAACTTATGCCCTAAGAAGCATGAACACACCGATGGGATGTCGTATCCGTGCCAAACACGTGTCTGACACCGACATGCCAAGACACGTCAAAATCATGTTGGACACGCCACGTGGCGTTCCCAATAAACTAAAGGGAACAAATACCACATCATTGTCGTGTCTAAACTTCTTGTAAGTTGTATATAAAAAAAATTAAAAAATTAAAAATAAACATTAGTAAATTGGTAATATCTATCCATACCTATTTAGTTTAATGACGTTATATTTTAAAGTTTTTTAGTGGATATGAGCTTTATTTGGTTTATATGTTTGAAGAAATGATTTTTGCATTCACATTTTATGTTGATCTATAATCGGCCATCATCACCACTTTTTCCTTTTATCTTATGTTAGTAGAGAGTAAGGGAGACAAATAGATGCATGGTTGATGGCGTGGTTTTTCTATTGTTAAGGAATGAAGAGACACAAACCCACACAATATTAGTGCTTTCATTTTTTATATTTTAGTAAAATTATTATGCCAATGATAGAAGAACATATACTTGAATTTATATTTTCTATCTGTGTCCTTTTCGTGTCTGTGTCCTCATTTTTTCACAAATATCATGTCCTATGTCCGTTTCTGTGTCCAAATATATGACCGAATCTGTATCCGTATTTGTGCTTAGCTATTGCATACGGGCAAGCATAACACAACAAAATAAATCATAGAAAATATTCAATCTAAAGTTGAAACCATAAATTATAAAAATATGAGATTAAGGCATGAACAGTAATAATTGAAGCCATTGGCAACAATAATAATATCAGTAAGAACGACAATAGTAGTAGCAAAACACGCAAAAGAGTAATGCAGGGCGAAGCAGCAGCCTAAAAGAATCTTGAAAAAGATTTTAAGTCTTAAATAACACTAAAAGAAGCTCCACTATATAGATCTCTAATAATTTTAACTCTGGGCATGTGATAGAGATTTTGTGTCTCAAGTTTTCACATTAGCAATTTAAAAATCATGTTGATTTAAGCAGAGGAGAAAGCAATTTGGTTTTTCCTCATATGTAGGGCCAATGTGGGGTAAAAAGATCAAAGCATATCTAAGTAAAAACTCAACTGAAAAAATGAACCTTACCAATTAATATATCAAGATGATACACCAAGGCTATATATCAAGCAATAATGCAAATATCGGTTGATATGTGAACAAATGATATGATTCTATTTTTTTAACATATCATGGTTGACCCCAAACAATGATACATTAGCGAATGTATTAGTGGTACCAGAAATATTTAGACCAATGGTCGAGATACATTAGTGAATGTATTAGTGGTTTTCAGCTAGAATTCCTAGGCACTCACAAAACAACTACATATGATTATAGTTGATGCTCTCTCCATGCAAGTAAATCTGTAAAACAAGAAAACACAAAAAGTAAAGCTTCATTAACCTATGACTGGCATAACTAAGCCACAATTTACACTATGACTAGAATAGCCCTTTCAGACAACCAGCAACCATAGTAAATCAATTTTGATATGAGTTTTCAATACAGAGAGAATTAAGTCTATCAAATAAAACTCCAAATTCCATCTCAGCTTTCTCAAAGGGCTTGCATTCCTTGTCTTTGACATGCTTTTCAGAATATACCTCAAGCACCAAAGTTATTCGAGTATCCATCATTTTACCCAGAAAACTACAACCAGAGAAAACGCATTCCACCTTCAAACATGGTAGAGAAAGTGGTTTTTTTTGTTCAATATATGATAAAAAAGGAAGCCTCATTGCGTCACATTATTAAATACTAATTCCTTGTAATTCACCAAGCAAACCAAAAATCAATTGATCTTTTAAGTATTATCAGTATCTAAATGTTAAGCCGCTATAACATACACATGTTTCCATACGGATGCAAATACAGCAGACTGGATTGAGCATTGATCCTAACCCAAGCTAAGCTCTAGAAATTCACACTGTAACCCAACCCAACCTGCCCTTGGGCTAGGATTAGCTAATACAAACCAACCCAACCTCTAAAGAGATAAATCATTGGTCGAGTCAGATAGAGCTTAAAAAAAGTTTTGTCACGATTCATATAAAAATTTTAAAAAATAGAAATTTACGCAGATAATGTGAAATATATTAAATATCAATACAGAACCTTTAATTCCATACCTTCGAAATAGATCAATGATGGTAAAGAAAATTCAAAAATCTTACTCAGAAAAATAATGATAATAATAGGCACACTAATGCCATTCAGGTTGAGTCCGGATTGGATTATGGGTAAATCCTAAACCTACACAACTCTAGGTCAGGTTAGCTCTTTGGAACCCACATCCAATCCAAATTCTAAAGACTCCAACCCAACCCTAACAAAACAAGCATGTTGGCTGATTGAATTTGGATTTAGCCCAGCCCAAATTGCATCCCTCACTTTCCACACAATTATCCTCATACTTAAGCATTTGTACAAAAAGAAAAAACCTCTCCCAACTTTGTTTGCAGTCCTACAAACATTTGCCTGATGTTCCATACAGAGAGTTAACGTTTGTTGAGGAAATGGGTCCTTAACGAATATTTTTGCCTACAAGTGTTCAGGGTATTTTTGTCATTAATGTTCGAGCTCTGAGTCAAAGAAACATACCAATGTTTAAAATATCAGAATTGGTACCATTATTAGTTAATCATTTACGGTATCAAAATTAGTAAACATCAAGTGTTTCATACCAGCAGTATCAGAAATTTTAGCGATATCAAAAATTTCATCACTATCAGACCACTATTATATTATATACCGGATACTTCAAAATCTAATTCGATACTTGTGATACATATTGGTATTGGCAGATATCTGAAACCTTGAAACATACATATAACAACCACTCAAGTTAAATATGAAATACAAAAAGTCAGTGCACAAAAGATGCAGCTTGCCGAAGTTCACTAATGAAAGAATTTAACTGTACACTAACTGCAAGATCATTAATAATACTAAATTTTTCACAAAACAACAAAGCCCGGGTCCATTTTGATTTATTCTCTTAGTTTCTCATTACAATATTAGATGCAGACAACAAGATTTAGAAGGATAAATGCCAGCATCTATCTGAATGAAAATTTGAAACAAAACATATCATGTGACAGAACTGATTAGACATCCAAATCTTCCTTATCAGAAAATCAAAGTGATGCTATAAAAAGGGTTTTACTGGGCAAGCTTACCAAGAATAGAATTGATAATGCAGAGATCGGGCACAGACGATGCCGATGAAGTTCCCAACAAACATAAGCGTAGCAATATCTAAAAGAAACATAACAAAAGTCTCACTCAAAATATATGATGTAGGCCAACATGAAATTTTTTTAAGAAAACCTTTTCTTTTTTTAGAAGGGCAGCACAGCATTGTCATTGTAATTCTTGTAGTAAATATTGTAGACTTACGTTCCTTTCCGAGAGGCTTAAATCTTGATTCAGAAGAAACAGATTGATGGTCAGAGAAGAATTTCTGCATAGTATCATGAAATCTTGTTCGTATTAGTTGCATGAGTCCTCCTTCATGTCTGTCAACAACGCCTGAAACAATAAGTAAACCATATGCTGTCCAAGAAGTCCATTGAAGTACATAAATAAAGCTAAATTTGATCAGCATAATAAAAGGATACAATGGAACAAAGTGAAACCATAGATCTGACTTTATGATGAATGCTCAAACACAAATTTCCTAGAGCAGAAACACAAATTTCCTATAGCAGGTAAGATGTAACTGAAAAAGGTCTGGATCCTGTCACCAAACACCAAATCAGAACCTCCCAAATCCCTCTTGAGCACTGAATGTTTGTCACGTATATACTGCCAAGTGATAGAATGTAGCTGATGGAAAACATGATGTATATAAAGAAATCAGGTACTTCTATGACAATGCCAATTGCCAAACTCCCAACCAAATGGCAGGAAATGGCCATTGTTCTTATCCCCAAAAATAAGTCAGCATCTTCTACCAAAGATTTCAAGCCCATTAAATCGTGCAAACGGTCAACATAATTGTTGCCCAATTGCTCATAGACTGAACATAGTTGATAGCATAATGATGGTACACAAAGACTAGCACTCCATCTCAACTAAGACAATGTTCTTGTGGCAAAAATTAGTAAGGAGAGAGCATATGATAGGCTAAGATGGGATTTCATTGAATGGACACTGACCCAAACAGGGTATGCACCACAATTTACTGAGTTAATTATGGGATGTGTAACTAGTGTGGTCAATAACATCACGTTCAACTCAACATACTGAGAACCAGTACGTCCAAAGAATAGAATCAGACAGATGATCCCCTATTCCTATATATTTTTGTCGTTTACTCGGACATCCTTATGCAAATGATTCATGCTGCACAAAGAAAACAGAAAATACAATGGCTCCATACCACGGCCACTTTTCTGTCACCCACATCATCTTTGTTTGTTGGAAATTTCTGATCTTTCCATTCCAATGAAACTTGATTACCATTGTTCAAGAGAAAAAGAGAAAAAGTACAAGAGAGAAAAGAAGATAAAAGAAAGCTTGCTCCCTTTTGTTTAATGCTAGATTCTCCATGTGGCTATGAGACGTCACCCTTGTATCTCATTGATGATTGGACCACCCGATCGAAGAAGTAGAAGATGGTGATGGCCAATGACGCAGGACGGAAGCGGATTAGAATTAGCGATTTGAAATTTAGGGGTTTTTTGATAGAATTGGAGGAGAACAAAAGGGGTTCGAAAATCCAACAGGCGAATTCACACCCACTCTCAACGAATTCATGAAGAGAGATTTTCTTAAACACGTGAATCCATGCAGATTTCTCAAATTTTTAATACATTATTCATCCCCAAAATACGTCATATAAGGCATTTTTTTAGGAAAACTCCAACGAATAAAGGAAAGAACAAAATCCTAATATAATCCAAAATAACTCCATCGGATCTGATATGAGAGGATTTAATTTGATTTTGTTTCATTCTAAGAATCAGATCAGAAAGGAATTTGATAGGATTTTATTTTGGATTCTCTTAGGATTTTGTTCTTTCCTTTATTGTTGGAGTTGTTCTATAAAAACGCTTTGTATGACGTATTTTGGAGATGATGAATAAAATATTAAAAATTTGAGAAACCTGCTTGGGTTCACATGTTACAAAAATCTCCTTTTGTGGAAGAGTGAACATGATTTCACCTAGGTGGATTCCCGAACCCGTTTTGTTCTCCAATTCTATCAAAAAAATCGTAAATTTCAAATCTCTAACCTAATCCATGCCCGTCCTGCATCAAATTGGTATCATAGCCTACATTTCCTCTTCCCACCCTTTCATCTCTTCCATTCTTTTTAATTTTATTTTAAATTTAAAAAAAAATCAGCAGAGAGAGAGAGAGAGAGAGAGTTTAGATCTGAGAAGAAGTTCAGAAAAACTAAGGAAGAAGTTCATATCAGATCAGGTAAAAAAAGAAAAAGAAAAGAGAGATCAAATCCAACCACCACCATCTGCAACCTCTTCTCAAATAGCCTCTTCTCAAACATATCCTTGACATTCTCATAAAGCCCCTTCTCATAATAAGCTGCCTTTGCAATGTCCAAAGCTTCCCCTTCCTTCTTATCATTCAAAAAAAAAAATTCACTCTTCTACTGTTTCACCTCCCACCTATCTGGTCAACCTTCGCCAACTTCTTCATCTTCACCCAGCACCCTCGCCACCCAGCACCCCCATCCTTCTCTCTGATGCCAACAGCACCACCCTCTACTCCTGTAGCTCCTCCAACCCCTACTCTCCTCCATCAACAAGCAGCAGCAGCAACTCCATCCAATGCTCATCGCCACCTCCTTACGCAAAATTCGCCACCAATCCCAACATCGAGATCTCCAATCAAGCTCTCGATCAAGAGCGGCCATCACCTCACAACACCACAAGCCCTCTCCAAACTCCGTTCAACCGCTGTCGATTACCGCCTCTCCTATACACGACGCCTCTTCCTCACTGCACCTCCCTACCCAGATCCGATAGCGACAAGACCCATCGTTCCTCTTTAACATATGTCTACAGTAAAAATTTGGTTTGGGTTGAAAAGAAAGGTTTGCAGTCATTGTGATTGAGGACAAGTGATTTGGGTTTGATTAATTGGGTTTAACTTGGATCTTATATGATTAAACTTACATCCAAAAGAAAATAAGAAGGTGGTTGGATTTAATTCAATTCAATCCAACCCGCAAACTCCAAATCCAATCCATTTACTTCAATAGGGTTCAATATGACAGTCCAGACCCATTAAAGATATTTTTGTAATTCGGAGCCCGTTGCAACTCCGATTCGAGCCGTTTTTGAAGCAGTCATCTACTAAGTCACACCTAGAACCTATTACAGTCATTCCACAACTTCTATACATGATTATCAGAGCTCAATTATGAGTAATCTTCTGAAAAAGTTTACCGAATTTTGTGTTTGGGCGTGAACTACTCAACTTTTCAGGTGATATCTAATTTGAACTGAAATTTCAATTGCTAAATCTTTTGCAAATGTTAGTGGATTGCAATAATTTAACAGAATGGTTAATTGCTTCTCTTTAGTGATCTAATAATTATTTACTATTTTTCATCAAATTTGTATTTCATATTCATTTACATTTAGCAGTTGAGCTATTTGGTTATATTTAGTGCATGCATTTAGTTCGCCTGAGTCTTAGATTTTGCACGATCATCTACATAGTTGATTGATTTGCATCGCATGATTCATTTAAATAGTAAACATGTCCCGTTTTAAAACACAATCTAATAGTTATCTTGAGTCAGATAAGTCTAATTATATCTATAATTTGCACATTGCTATTATATCTATAATTTGCACATTGCTAGAGAGATATTAGATGAAAAGTTCTAGTTTAAAGATTAGTATTTGATGGTTATTCTTTCACTCGTGACTTTATTGATTGGTTGGTGGATATGGAATATTAATTCGATTGTTATGAAATGTCTAGCAGACGTAAGTTTCGATTTGCTAGGAGAATATTAGTGGAACAAGCCAAAAAAATTTGGAATTCAGTAAGGATAGATCGTGAGGAGCATTATAGGAATCTTATAAATTCGTTGGAAGAAATAAAAGATATTCTTATAAAGGATATCTTCCTACGTATCATAAGAATCGTCTCTTTAATAAACTGAAACAGAGATTCACTCTAAATGTTAGAACACAGTGACCAAATTACGACATATATGAATACTGTCTCTCAATGTACCTCTATCAAGCATTTCAAGTGTCACGCATCATGGCATTATGACTATGAGTGCTCCTTCAAGAGTCAATTTATGAATATCGTGCCTACTGATCACGTTGACAATTCGAGAGTTACTAAGATTATTCATGTTCCTGAGGAAAGTACAAATATTGTCGTTAAATCATAATTGAATCAAGTACGCCTATTCTTATTGCTAATACTGTCATTCCTTCTACGATTAACGATGATATTGTTAATGAGTTACCAGAGCCTAATACACATACACCAACTAAGATCTATGTTTCTACTGAAATCCATGCTCCTACAAAAAATACTACTAATGCTCAGAATGCTTTAGTAGAGTCTAGTGCAACCTCATATGATATTAGATACTCAATTTCGGAACCAACAACAGAGAAAGAGACTGAGCATGAAATAATTAATACTCGTGTTGCTACTAGTGAATCTTTGAAGAGAAGGTAGCTTACTCCTAGTCTCCTAGTATTTCATTTTCTTGCTAGTTTTTGGAGTTTCCTTCCGAGATTCATCAAATTCTCACGCAGTGTAGTAATGTTATATCATTTGCAGTATTTGATGTATGCCACTCTAGAAACCAATATATCTCATTTTAGGAGTCTTACCAATTGAGTTTATTACATTGCATTTGCCTGTTATGCATGATGAGATCAGTAGAAAGATAGCAAATTGCAATGATGAGTACAAATTTATTATATACCCACATAATATTTTGCAGGAATTTGTTGTTGATAATGAGGTGAAAGTTTCAATTCCTGAGAGGTTTCTTATAGGAATTATGAAGAAGTTACATGTTCAACATACAGATTCATATGAACCTTCGAAGAAGATTGCTTGGCAGGATATTTTGTGGAATTCATATATCAACTCGACTTTTAATGTAGTTCTTTGATTACTTCCATTACAAGTGCCTTTCTAGATCGTTTAAAGTTGTTTGACCCAGAAGCTAGTTCCTTCTACTTTCAATTGGTTTAGATGTGATGCACGATCTACGGTTCCTCGACCGTCACCATAGCCAAATTGGGATGCTTCATAAAAGAATGCTAATCACTTCAATCTGGATGTGTTTGACATATCTCTGCATTCATCAGGAATGAATGTTTTCAAACCGGGGAGAATTGATAGAGATCGGATCTGATATGAGAGGATTTAGTTTAATTTTGTTTCATTATGGGAATCAGATCTGATATATTTTTGTTTGATAGATTTTATTTTAAATTTTGTTAGAATTTTATTCTTTTCTTTATTGTTAGAAATTTCCTTTAAAAATGTCTTGTATGATATATTTTGGGGATGATGAATATAGTACTGAAAATTTGAGAAGCCTTCGTAAATTTGCGTGTTCCAGAAAAATTTCTTTTCATAAATTCGTTGAGAGTGGATGTGGATTCGTCTAGGTAGATTTCCAAACCCCTGTTGTTCTTTTCCAATTCTATCAAAAAATCTAAATTTCAAATCCTTAACCCTAATATGCTCCCATCCTGCGTCACAAAATCCTCTTATATCAAAGATCTCCCGTAGCCGACCTCTTAGGGTGTGTGTAAGCAAGTAAATAATCTTAGAGATTCTCTCTAAGATTAGCCAAAAGGTCCCTTTTCCTCTCTCTCTCTCATGCCTATTTATAAGCCAAGATAGCTAAAAGAGTTTGGAAACTCTAAGTAAAAGGATAAGATTGCATTTTAAATCAAATATCCCACAGATGGTAACTTGTGATTATGGATAAGAGATCAAGATTCTCTCTAAGCTGAATTCAGTAGAGTTGAAACTCTGTTACATGAGGTTATGGATTAGCCTCGCATTTTATATCCATGCAAGGCTATGGCTTAGCCTCGCGTGTGTTGTGACACGAAGCTAGTAGCTTAGCGTTTTGCTATTTTTTGAACTTGCCATGGAGACCTTTGATGGTTAAATTTTTCCATCCTACAATGTCAGCATGTAACCTGACACTTATTGGCCAACTCACAGAACAAAAACCAAGGGCCTGTAAACAAATACTGTAGAGCTATGCATGTACTTTGGGACGGAAGGTTAATTTTAATAAAACCTTAGTTTATATCAACTCCGATGTGACCACAGTCCACACCTATATCATGTTACAAAGGACTATGGAGCTCAATATCCATGGAAAAAAAAAAAATTCAAGCATCTTGGTGCTCCAATTACTGCCACTCACCCCAGAAAGGAAGCATTCCAGAAATGCATTGCCAAAATGTACTCACTAACAGCCGGATGGCAAAGTAAACACCTTTCAATGGCTGGAAGATTAATCCTGATTAAGTTAGTAACCAGTTCGCTCCCAACGTTCCTATTTCAACCTGTAAGGTACCAAGTACTGCCCTCAACATATTTGACAGACAGATGAGAAATCTGTTATGGGGAGGAGAAAATAAAGGAATTTTCTAACCTGGGATAAGATATGCAAGGAGCATAAATTGGGTAGTCTGGGGATAAAATTTTGCTATGAATTTCATCAACCCAATTGGCAAAGCAAGCAATAAAAATATTTGGTTCACACAAAATAAATAGGCAGAACTCATTTGAGGAAAGTATGGAGTCTGGCCGTTTAGAGACAAGAAATATATATATATATATATATATATATATATATATATATATATATATATATATATATATATATATATATATATATATCATAGACTCAGGTTGATGGAAGAGATCACTAGACTGCAGGTTCGAACAGAAAGCAGGTGATGGTAATCAAATCCCTAAGTAACACTTGGCCATGGGAAACCCCACTGGCAGTATACCCATTGGCATTCGACTATTAGCAGAGGAAAAATGTGACACTCAATGACCACAGTATAAACAGTATTTGGAATTAGGGAGATATTTTTCAACCAACTAGTAAATTACATCAAGGAGCAAATAACGATACACGGTGGCGTGACAATCCTGCACAGAGAACTTTGGCAACAGGGTATACTAAGTTAGAGAAGGGTACAAAAACTCCACCATCAAATCAACATCACAGTATGGCTGGTGCCAACGATGGTCGAAAACATCATGACAACCCCAAGAATGCGATGCTTCATACAGAAGGTAGGAAGTAACATCCTCCCCACTAAAATGTTACTGATTGGCAAGGGAATGCAACTTCCGTTGGGAGGCAACTGTGGGATGAAGCTTTCAGTGATAGACTTCCTCATGCAACATCACTCTCTGCTCTCATGGACATCCTTTTGACACTAGGCATTCCCAAAAAAAAAAAAAAAAGACGTATGGGGACGAATCAGACAGGTGATGATCTCTTACGCTACGTCGTTGTGATGTATAACAAAAACAAACCAACATTAGAGGAAGATCAAGAAACACACTCCCGTATTTGGAAACAAGCAAGAATACAAATTCAAGAGCAGATTATGATGCGGATGGAAAACCATACTATTGGCTGTGAGCATCAATAATTTAGTTTAAGTTTATAACATCGAAATGAGAATGAACTGCAGATAACAAGTATGATCATGAAACACTCACTTGGACCATTTATAATGTGCAAACAGCACAAGCAACATAAGATGAATAGCCAGCAAAGCAACTGCAAATCCCTTTGACACAAATATCTCTTCAGGAACAAATTTAAAGTTAACAGACCTGAAAATAATGGAAACTTGTCATGATAAATTGAGCTAATGCCTATTCCAATTACAAGTCTTAACACATGACCATGAATAGTTACATATTTTGATTGGACCCTTGGGAAATAAAAATTATTGTAGAATAAAGAAGTGCTCAGTAGCTACGGCAACAAACAGCTACTGCAACTACTGAATATCCAGATGATCATTTCCCCAGAGCAATGGAACTGTATATCAACATAAATATGTACGGTGTGCTATAGGCATTTCATACAAATGAACATCCAGTCACATGTTATGTGCAAGAAAATCTGTATAAGTTTCTGCAGCTATGGAACTTTGGATATGATATTTGCATCAGTGTCTAAACAGTAGTTTCCTCAGGCACTTTAGGCAATCACCCTTGGCAGTTTCAAGGTGTTGATCATTCATTTTGTCAAGTTTAGGTGGATGGCTACTCGCCCTTCTTATTTTAAAAAATGCCACCGCACCCAAAAAGGTGTTCGGGTTCAATATAATGCATTGTGTACCATCAAAGTCTATCCTCACTCCCATAGTTGGATAATACCACATTTAGTATTATGAAGAATGTGACTAGATTGCCATATTGATAAAGTCAAAAGTTATCCCATCTCTATGTAACATTCCCTTCTTGAACCAATCTAAACTGAAGCAAAGGCAGCACCAACTCGGAGTCTCGGAGTCACTTCAGTCCCCCAGCAACCATAAAGAAAAATATGTTCACTAACAGAATGCTTTAATATGTCTCATAAACTTCTTATAATTTGGCAAAATATGATATCTGGAGAGGTACTTTAGATGGTCCATCATCTTGCACGTCTTATTGAATTTTTCAAAGTGCATAATTCCTGTTACAGAATAATTAGCACCAGCCAATCTTTTTATTATGAGTAAGGAATACATATATTTATAGATGTCTCAATACTATACAAGTAATCCAACATGCTATATGAGATTAAACCTAAACTAAACACAAATACAAGATAGTTTTCTAATTTAACACCCCCACAAGTTGGAATATAAATATCAATTATACATAATTTGTTACACAAATTAGCAAACACTGTCTCTCTCTTCAATAGTACACTTCAATAGTATAGATTATTTTGAAGTGAATGAGCAGCAGCAGTAATAGTAGATAAATCACTTGAATCATCAAAGCACACCCATCACCATCATGATAGGCCTTTATCCTACCATAAAAAGCTAATAGATAACAATAGCAGCAGTAGACAAACTTCTTTTTTAGAAACAGCAGTAAAACTTCTTAACTTCTTTCTTAAAAAGAGTAATAGTCAGCAAATAAACTTCTTTTTTAGAAACAGTAGTAGATGAATGAATGAGCAAAGGGTTGCATCATGCCTAGATTATACCCTTACAGTTGAGGAGGGACCAGCAAGAATCCTTACAGTCACGAAATAGAGAAGTACATGCAAAATAGAGAAGTAGAAACAGAAGCGAAATAGTTGCGGAGTAAGAAAAGGATTGCGAAAAAATAGTCGGAGTCAGAGAAGCAAAGCAGATGCGGAATTAAATTGGCAACGCAATTGCAGAGTCGGAGTCAGAATCGAAGTCGGAATCGAAGTCAGCATTGAATTGATGCACGATTGCACAGTCAGAATCGGCAATGGAATTGAAATCGAAATCGGTCATCAATTAAGATGGTTGAGATTGACGACTGGGATTTATTTTATAATATGCTCTCATACCATGTTATGAAATAATCAGCATTAGCCAATTTATTTATTATGAGTAAAGGCATACATATATTTATAAGTGTCAACACCATAAAAACAGTCCAACAAACAATATGGGACTAAACCCACATTAAAATACAAAATAGTTTTCTAATTTAACAACTCCTTTATTAGCAAGGAGAAAAAAGATAAAAGACGATAACATTAAGGTGGTATGGGCATATTGAAGGTACAACAATAAAAAAAGGAAATCTTCATTGTCATGTATTAACAACAAATGTTGTGATCTCCACTAAAGAAAGTCTTTCAAGCCATGGCTGGCGCAGAGTTTAGTGTTTTAAGTACTGAAAGTGAAGAGGACGAAAATATGAAGGGGGTGCAGGGGCTTGAAAGATAAGCCATATCTATTCGTTCTTTGAAAGTTCAAATGTGGAGGAAGAAAACGGACAAGGAACTGAAGGAAGGGGAAGCAAGAAAGTGGCTAAATATTCCAACGGGAAGACCACAGAGCCGAACCCATAGAGGCACTTGAAAAAGTCACTCAAAGAGTAAAAATAGGTAGGCATCGGCTGCCATTTTTTTAGAACAAAGGGTCTATTCCGTTCCGTTCCATATGTGCTATGGGGCACGATCCTGCACTGAATCCAGGGCATCTGGGCCTTTGAACTTGAAAAATCAAAAGCAAGATAAAACCTCAACAGCAAGGCATCATAGAATTTCTAATGTTGACAGTCTGATACCCTATTAAACATGGATACTCAAAGTTCAACCAATATTTAAATCGAAAATATCATATGTACCATATCTTCAATATTGCCATATCAGACACATTGTTAAAATAACATCAATATTGGCAATACCCAAAAATATATTAGATGGTATATATCGAATCAGATACCTCAAGATCCTATACAATATTTGCAATACATATTGGTGTCGGCCAAACACTCATACCCATAGGGCTATCACATCCATATTTGATGCTAACATTCCTAGATACTTCTTTTTTATTTTCCGATTCTTGACCTTTTTTTTCTCATGCCGCATGGAAGTAGGGTTAAGTATCGATCGGTTCGGTTTGGGTTTAGGTGGAAAAATTCCAACCGAAAACCGAATCGAATTTCCAAATACAAAATTTAAACCGATCGAAATCCACTAATAACTGAAACCGAAACCTAAAATTCGGTTCGGTTCGGTTCAGTCAGTTTTTGGTTTTTTGGGCCTGCAGCCCACAAGCTCACTAGAATTAAAAAAAAAAAATGTACATTGGCTTAGTTTTAATAAACTAAAACCGAATTAGGGAGAGAGGGGGAGGGAGAGAGAAGGGGGAGAGAGTATAGAAGTAAGATTAATGAGTTAACGGGTCGGGTATTTATACAAATTCGATTTTTTTAGTCAGCTTCGGTTGGCACTAACGCCAGCGAAACCCGACCCGATATCCGAATAAATTTTCGGTTTTTCACCCGAACCGAACTAACCGAACCGATCGGTTCGGTTCGGTTTAGCAGTTCGGTTTGATTTTTTCGGAAATTTGCTCACTCCCTACATGGAAGGGCGAGCATAAGACAGAGATTAAGCTCCTAACCATTATTTAAAATAGCGATAACGATAACGTAACGTTTTGTTTCTGTTAGGTTATGTCGCATATAGCGTAACACATAATGTAGGTTATGTAATTTTCTATTTATTTATTTAAAAATAAATATAAAACTATATAAAATAACTTTTATAAATTCAAAAAATAAACTTAAAATATCTAAAAAAAGAATATAAAACCATTTTGTAATATATATTCTAATCTAATTTTATATTAAATTTTACTATAATTTTCACATTTATCTTCATAAATTATATTAAGTCTTCAACCGTAATTCCAGTTTTCATTTAAATAAGAAAATAAAATTTTAATTTTTTATTTTAATTCCAGTTATTATCATTATTGTAATTTATATTTTATAATATTTATCTTATTTGTAATTGTTAATTTCAGTTCCGTTAAAAATTTAATAAAATCAACAAAATATTTCAGCAACCAGAGAAGAATACAACAAGTGAACAAGGAAACAATCGCAAATTAACAAGTTAGCAATTTCATAAACAATCAAACAAGCCAACAACTAATCAAGAAAATTACAACAATTCGCTAATAAGCAAAATAATAATCAACAACAATATAGAAATTACTAAAAAATAATTGTAAATAACGTAACGTTACGTAATATAACGTAAAATAACATAAAAAACGTATTGTTACGGTGCACTGAGTTATTTTCAGTTGTTACGTAGCGTTTAGGCTCTGTTAGGTTACGTAACGTAATATAACGGGTTTCATAACGTGTTATTTTCAACATTGCTCCTAACTAAGATATATTTAATACAAGAGAGAAATTGAATATGAAAAATCAACATCTCTGCACAACAATACTTCACAGGTAGCACATAACTCAAGTCCACCGACAATAAAATCCCAAATACTGCCCACCAACGAGGATACATGTGGTATGTGTTTTCAAGTAAACATGAAACAATCGGGATAAAAAAAAAAGCATAAATAGCCGGAACAACTTGTCATATTATCTTGACATTATTAATTACCATGCACAAGTTACCCCATAGAATTTGGAGATAGAAAACAGAGATTCTCCACTTTTTCCAACTTAAATGGAAATGAGAAAAGTGCAACTCACATAGTAGTTTATTTGTTTCCTGTATGAAAACTTGAGGAAAACAAAGTTAGTGTGTGATAATGTAGTATTAACTATTTATCGATATCTAGGCACTACGCACATGCAATGCTTGTGAAGAAAAATTAATCATTCAATATGAAATTAAGACTTTCTTTTAGATTTGTTAATGTTTGTGTATGTGTGTGTATATATAATTGCAACGTGTGTGTATTGCAAAGTGTGTGCATAGACACTGCAATATATATATATATATATATATATATATATATATAGGAAATGGTGTACTTAAGGCAATGACATAGAAGAGTTGCCCATGGAAGTACCCAAAATATTAACATTGAGTGTATGTAAATAATCCAAACCGTTGATTGCAATTTCCATGCTCTAAATATATGGCAATAATAAATCATGCGATTTACACTTCTTTACCATCGATCAAGAGGCTTTATTTGTTTTATTGCTGAAAAACCATTCATTTTGTACATATCTAATATACCATCAAAATGTACCTAAAATGCATGACATTTTTGCATACCTTCAATTTTTAATATTGAGATCACAAATAACAGTTTGGATTTTCCATAAACACTATTTATGTGAGATTTATGGTATTTTCATAGGCGACTCCTCTATGACTCACCTTAACTACACTTTTTCCATATATATATATATATATATATATATATATATATATATATATATATATATATATATATATATATATATATATATATATATATCAATGTTTAATATAATGCTTGTGAAACCTGTTATATTCCATATATATATCAATGTTGAACATAATGCTTATGAAACCTGTTAGACTGCATTAAAACCTAACAGAAAACCAACATTATTTAACAGTCAAAAATAACTCAATGCACCGTAACAGTGCGTTTTTTACTTTATTTTATGTTACGTAATTTGCAGTATTTTTTTAATAATTTTTATATTGGTTTCGATTATTTATTTTGATTGTTAGCTGATTGCTGCAGTTTTTTTTACTTGACTTATTGTTTGCTTATTTGATTGATTGTGGCATTATTAACTTGCTAGTTTGTGATTGCATACTTATTTACTTGTCATAATTCATCTTCAATTATTGAAATTCTCTATTTGCTGGTAAAATTACATTTTCAATAGAACTAAAATAAACAATTACAAATAAAATAAATTGAGCATTACAAATTATAAATTACAATATTGATAATAATTGAAAATAATTTTGAAATCATGTTTTCCTGTTTGGATAATGACTGAAATTATAAGTGTGAATTTAATTTAATTTATGACGATAAATATGAGAATTATTGTAAAACTTGTTAGAAATTTAGAATTGATACTAAAATATAAAATATTTTTATATTCTTCTTTTAGAATTTTTAAATTTATTTTTTAATTTAAAATTTTTATATAGTTTTATATTTGTTTTTATTAAATAAATAGAAATTTGCATAACCTACACTATGTGTTACGCTATATTTGATATAACCTAACAGAGGCAAAACGTTATGTTACCATTATTGCTATTTTAAATATTAATATATATATATGATTACAGTAAATGAGTCATCAGTTCAAGTAAGATGTGTGAGTCAGCCACGAAAAGCTAATAATCCCATTATCTTTTATCAAATTTTTTTAAGATCATGATCTCCACCTTAATACCTTCGTAAGGTTCAAATTTAATAAATTTTGGAGTTCATTTGACACTCCATCAAGTGGATACAAAATGTTGTATTCAATAAAAATAGTTAATATTGTATCTATTTGATGGAAGGTCAAATCAAAACTAAAACCCAAGAAATTGGATATGAGTGAATCCTAGAGGATTGAGATCATAATGCAAAAAACTATTTTGAAAAAATATATTAGAGATAGTGGAAATAGACTACAACTCAGGTAACGTGAGCTTTTAGCTCATTTCCATTATTTTCCATTATTCTCTCTCTCTCTCTCTATATATATATATATATAGAGAGAGAGAGAGAGATAGAGAGAGAGAGAGCATTAAGGATTGTGTAAAAAATAAAATGGGCACTCACAACTTTGAATCTACAAAGATTCTTCAAGGGCCCACTTTTGCTTTCTTTGTTAACTAAATGTAATGTGCTGCATTCATTAGGGAAGCAAATAGAGCAAATGTAGAGTGGATATGAGTGTATGTGTTTTCTTCTTCCAAATAAGAATGCGATTATGGATTTTGAATTTTAAACTTACTAGTGACTTTTCCAACAATGCCTCCCTTAAACTTTTCATAACATTAAGTTTAATAAGAGTCAAACTTTGAAAAGCCTGTTAAAATAGAATGAAAGAGGAAACTGAACTATATTAAACTCAAATTTCAGTACAATAACTCACAATAACATGCTCAATTTATAAAGCTAATAACAATTGCTAGCTATGCCCTTCAACAACTAACTCCTAATAAAGCAAAGACACAGTAAATCTGCAACAAACTCCTATAGACTAGAACTTATAGACTAGAACTTACAGAAACTGAATAATACTTGGCTTGCCTAAAAACTAGGACAACATAACAATTCTTACAGTTCTACAACAACTGAACAACACTTGACTTGCCTAAAAACAAGGCCAACATAACAACCCTTAAAGTTCTACAGCAACTGAATAATACTTGACTTGTCTAAAAACTAAGACAACATAACAACTCTTAAAGTCTTTAAGAGTTGTTATATTGTCATAGTCTTTAGGCAAGTCAAGTGTTATTCATTTGCTATAAGTTCTAGTTTATAGGAGTTTGTTGTAGATTTACTGGATCTTTGGTTTATTAAGAGATATTGTTGAAGAGTATGGCTAGCCATTGTTATTAGCTCTATAAATTGAGTATGTTATTGTGAGTCAGTGCAGTAAAGTTTGAGTTCAATATAGTTCAATTTTCTCTTTCAATCTATTGGGGAGAGTAAGACACCAAAGCGGTTTGTGAGATATTGTAGCAACACTAAAGAATGGCTTCTGATAACAACTTTGTGCAACCAACTATTCCACGTTTCGATGGTCACTATGACCATTGGAGCATGCTCATGGAGAACTTCTTGTGGTCCAAAGAATATTAGATAGTTGTTATTTCTGGCATAACAGAACCATCAGCAGGTATTGTGTTGACAAATGGGCAAAAGACGGAGCTTAAAGGATTGAGGTTGAAGGATCTTAAAACAAAAAGTTATCTCTTCCAAGCTATTGATCGCTCTTTCATAGGACGTGGAGGCCATCATTCGACAAAGTCAGAAAATCAAAAGATAAGTCGATGTGGCAGGTATCGTCATTACAAGTCTGAATGTGAAACTAATTTAAATAGAAATGGTGAAAAATAATCCTATTTTGTAAAGAAGGAAGAAATGTCATTATTGATGGCTTGTCATGTGAAGGAGTAAACACGCAAGAACTTGTGGTACCTAGACACAGGGTGCAGCAACCATATGTGTAAGGAGAATTCTGCATTTGTTAATTTAGATGAATCTTTTTGTGATATATAAAATTTGGTGATGATTCTAATGTCTTATGAGAAATGGAAAGGTAGCTATTCAAACCAAGAAAAACTTTATTCAAACTATTTCTAATGTTCTCTTTGTTCCAAACTTGAAAATAAATTTACTTAGTGTTGATCAGTTTCAAGAAAAGAGATAGGAAATCTTTATCAAAACCGAAGTTTGCAGAATTGAAGATGCCTAGACAAATTGGACATGATGGCTCAAATCAATATAACGACTAACAGAATATTTCCTCTTTATCACAACACTAATTAAACATATTTCTCAGTGAAGTAGAAGGATGAGACATAGTTGTAGCACTTCTCTATAGGCATCTGAATTTTGATGGACTAAAGACATTACAACAGAAGAACATGGTGCCAAATCTTCCTCAAATTATAGCTCCCGCTCAAGTTCGTGAAGAACGTGTTGTTAGCAAACAACACCGTAATCAATTTCCACATGGAAAATCATGGAGAGCAAAGAAGGCATTAGAACTGGTTCACTATGATCTTTGTGGGCCAATAAATCCATCTTCCAATGGAGGAATTTGAGGAAGACCAGTCACCATGTTTTTCTATTGTAGTGTCTTTAGTACATTAAAATTCAGATGCCCATAGCAAAAGTGCCACAACCATGCCTCATTCTTCAACTTCACTGAGAAACATATTTGGATTGTGTTGGGGAGATAAAGAGGAAACATTATATTGGCTGTCATGTTGATTTGAGCCACCAAGCCCAATTTGTCATCTTCAATTCTATACATTCCGTTCTTAATAGAGATTCCATATCTCTTTTCTTGAAGCTAATAACACTAAGTAAATTTGTTCTCAAGTTTGGAAAAAAGAGAACATTAGAAATATCTTGAACAAAATTTTTCTTGGCTTGAATAGCTACATTTTCTTTTTCCATAACAGAGACTTTAGAATTATCACCAAACTTCACAAAATTACAAAAAGATTCATCTAAATCAACAAATGCAGACTTTTCCCCACATATATGATTGCTGCAACCTGTGTCTAAATACCACAAATTCTTGTGTGTTTCCACATTCACATGACAAGTCATCAATAAAGAGACTTCTTCCTTCTTTCCAAGATAGGATTGTTTTCCACTATCTCTATTTAAATTAGTTTGAGATTCAGACTTGTGATAATCATACATGTCATACATGCACCATTCAATATTGGACTTATTTGATGACTTTGTTGAATGATAACCTCCACGTCCTCTTCCTCTTCCGTGAAATTGGCTTTCTTGATATTGATGATTTTGTTGTTAGTTTCCATAATCATTATTATTTCTACCTCGGCCTCTACCTCATCCTTTATCAGTTCACTGGGTGTAGAGTGACTAATTTTGTTGTATGCTCTATAGAAGAAGCTAATGATGTTGATGAACTCTCAATTGATGAATTACAAAGTTCTTTGTTGGTTCACGAGCAAAAAATTAACCAGTAGGAAAAAGAAGAACTATCATTGAAAGCCTTATCAGAAAATCACTCTACACCCAGCGAAGCTGATAGATGATGAGGTAGAGGCCGAGGCCGAGGAGGCAGAAACAATAATGATCATGGAAACCAACAACAAAATCAATGGTGAAAAGATTCTTCGATCCTTGCAACCAAAATTTAATTTTGTTATCTATTCTATAGAAGAAGCTAATGATGCTGATGAACTCTCAATTGATGAATTACAAAGTTCTTTGTTGATTCACGAGCAAAAAATTAACCAGCAGGAGAAAAAAGAACAAGCATTGAAGACCTTTTGGGCTAATAAAGGACGAGGTAGAGGCCGAGGTAAAGGTAGAGAAGGCAGAAACAATAATGACCGTTGAAACCAATAACAAAATCATCAATATCAAGAGAGCCAATTTCAAGTAAGAGGAAGAGGACGTGGAGGCCATCATACAACAAAGTTAGCAGACAAGTCCAACATTGAATGCTACAGATGTGGCAGGTACGATCATTACAAGTTCGACATTAATCAACTACTGGAACATTTTGATCAGCTACTGGAACATTTTGAGTTGCTTATATTTCTTGAACATTCTCCATAGACTACTACCCTTTCTCATCATCATCAAGATCTGCCATAATAGGTGCATTCTTCATCAAAAACTCCAAACGAAGAGCTTGAAGTTGTTGTCTCTTAGCCCTTGTTGTACATTGGGACTTTTTCTTCATGAAATCCCAAATATGCTTAGCAATGTCCTTGGAAAGAATGGTTTCCTATTGGCTGTCATGTTGATTTGAGCCACCAAGCCCAATTTGTCATTTTCAATTCTACACACCCCGTCTTTGATAGAGATTCCATATCCATTTTCTTGAATCTTACCAACACTAAATAAATTTGTTCTCAAATCCAGAACAAAGAGAACATTAAAAATAGTTTGAACAAAAATTTTCTTGGTTTGAATAGCTACCTTTCATTTTACCATAACAGATACGTTAGAATCATTACCAAACTTCACAAAATCACAAAAAAATTCATCTAAATTAACAAATACAGACCTCTCCCCACACATATAGTTGCTGCAACATGTGTATAAGTACCACAAATTCTTGTGTGTTTCCTCCTTCACATGACAAATCATCAATAATGACAGTTCTTCCTTCTCTCCAAAATAGGTGATAAAACCGATAGGTTTAGATTGGATCTGAACATTAAGCGGATATTACTAATTATGATAATTGTTTTGAAAGCAAAAATGATATAAAACATTCAATAACTATGTTTAAACCATCAAAAAGTGCTTCTTCCAAAAAAAAAATAACTTTATTATAGATGTTGTCATATATAATCCGATTTATTTAGATGCTCGGATGTTGAGTTGAATAAGTCAGATACAATAAGCACTACACATAGCCATACCATATTTTTTAAACAGATCGGATACTAGTCATCAAAATACAAATATAGAAATATAGAATCAAATGCAAATCGGGTTATTTGTATTTGTGTACATCCCAAGCAATAGTGTGAAAGTCATCCAAAGATATATTGTAGGCAGAATGGTAATTTTCAGAAGTCCATTTTATCCAAAAGTTTAAGTTATTGAATTGTGAGTGATATGGGCCGCATGGACAGGTCTCTACCTAGGAAGTACAGATTAGGAAAGGCCTCTACCTAGAAAGTACGGACACGGGCACAGATGCATACACGGATTTGGATGTGGTCATGTGACATAACATTTGTGAAAAAATGAGGATACATATACGGCAAAGACACAGAAAAAAAATATAAATATAAGTATAATCTTCTATTATTAACATAATAATTTTACTAAAATATCCAAAACGAAAATTATATCAACATATGGATTGACATCTCTTTATTCCTTTACAAAGGACAAGTATCGCCAACAACTATGCATCTATTCTCTCTTCTTCATGTTCTATAGTCAAAGAAATAAAAGAAAAGGTAATGATGATAATGGGTTATAGATCAATATTTAGAATATAAATACAAGAAATCACTTCTTCAAACATATAACCTAAACAAGACTCATGACCACAAAAAAGCATTAAAGTATAATTTCATAAATCTACCTAGGAAAAGATAGATGTTACTAATTTAATAATGTCTATTTTCAATTTTTTAAGACTATTTAACTCATTTTTTCATATACAACCTACAAGAATCTGGGACACAGCAATGACAATATTTTTTTCTTTAGTTTAATGGACACGCTATGTAGAATATCCCACATGGTTTTTGGTGTGTCTGTGGCATGTCTGCAACAAACACATATCCACCACGAATACGGTATCCCCTGCGGCGTGTTCGTGCATCTTAGGCCTCTACGATTAATTTCACCAGGAAAGGCGGAGTAAATGGGGACAAAAAATTATAAGGAAATTTGACAACGATGAGATTGAGCCCTGGACTTCTTGTAACCTAGATATCTGACACCATGTCGGCGAACTTCACCCAAAGCCCTAAGTCATGGGATTGTGAAATAATATTGTAAAATAAGCAAATTTGAAATTAATAGTAATATTTAGCAAACTCTAGGCCTTTTACTCGGAGATTTAGGGGCATGCATGAGCAAGCCAATAATGCAAACTGAACTGGGAACTCTCAAGGATTCACATTAAATATAGTTTTTCTCTTATTTAGGGGGGAAAAAAGAATGAGAACCTAAAGATATTAATAATATGAAAAAGCTTTCTTCCTACAGGAGGAAAGTTTCTTTTCTGGCAAGTTGTCCACAGTGACAGATGGATCACATAGAATCTGGACACTTTAGTTTCCTATTACTTTTCCACATTCCATGTGCCAAACATAAGAGCTATAGGAATTAGAGAGAAGATTACTTAGCTTCCCTACACCTTCCAAATTCCATATGCCAAACCCCAGGGAGTAATACCTACTATGAAATTTGATAGCTTAGTATTCGGAAATAAGAATATTTTGAAAAAAAAAAATTCTGTTACTTGAGATTACATTTTACTACATTTTATTGGCAATTGGACTCATTTAGTGTTTGTTATCTAAGTTTTGGGCAATATTTGTGGTATCCTAACTCTGAAGGATTGTTGTATCAGCACATTTTATGCCCCCATATCCAACTCCATGCTTGACATCTGACAAGGTGAAGAGAACATCAGAAGATTACACCTCAAAATTACTAATGGCATCAAGAGGTGATTTTACGGCACCAAGGAATCAGTTAAAATGAAGATCAATGATGGCCACTGTTCAGTGTTAGAGATCAGAGCTTGAGGTTGCTGAGCTCAAAATCTCCAGGAGCAGCAGAACAGCTTGGATATGGCTATGCTTTCTCATAAATGGCAGGAAAGAGTAAAATGATTTCCACCATAAGAGACAGACCATGATATGCGCTATGAGTACTAAACCACCTCGACTTATTACAGCAAGAAAAGGTACAGAGCTATCAACATATTTAGAAACTGAAGTTCGTTAGTATTGGGGAGACCATTTTGATTCTGTGTTTGTGTACGTGCATCCTATTAGACCAGCTAAAGCTGTAGAATAATGAAGCGATGAGGATATATATCACATGAATAACTAAGCCTCTACATTTATAAGCACTGGATACAATGGCAGGTCCTTCCATAATTTAGCATAAAATTCAGGCTTATGTAATAGTATTTTATGTTAAGAATGAGAAAAAGCATGTTCTAATTCTCAAGGCATGTACCAGAAATGGATGAAGAATGAGAAAAAGCATATTCTAAGTCTAAGGCATGTACCAGAAATGGATGAAGACACGTCCAAAATTGAAGGCTTTTGAGATGTAAGCAACTGGGTGCGACAACAAAAAAGGCAGACCAACGAGAATCTGCAATGCAGTCACCAAAATATATCAAATTCTGTGTGAACCACTGTTTAAGCTAATTTTGTTAACAGACAATTAGTATATGGCACTATCTATTTCACCTTTTACATGAAGCAATTAGCTTATATGGTATTTAAACATTTGAAAGAACAAAGGATAAAAAGAGGAAAATCAGACAAAAATAGTACCCAAAAAGGAAAATTTTAGATGGAAAATCTAAAGCATTAAATGTGTTGAAATGATTTTCCAGTGAAAAAAACACAAGTCCAGACAAAAGAATCAGTATCAGGTAGAATTGCAGAAGTTAAAAACTAAAAGTAAAAGATGAAGTTTTCTCAAATCAACAGGATCTTACATAAACGCATTAAACGAAGTAGTGCAACTTTATCTAAGGTTTCATACAAAAACCTACATATATTTCACTATTAATGTCAACCTAATATTGTCCAATATTTAAAAGAAAATATTAATAACAAAGCCTTAAAAATTTGGGGTCAGCTACATAATCACTTTCTTCCATTCGATTCCACTATGGATCATCTCCTCCACTAAGTTGAGCACTATTAAGTCCTGTTCAATATCCAAGTCATTTAAGCTTACCTCTAATCCTCACTGTTCCATCAACTATAGCCATATCACCTCTCTTAACTGGTAGATTTACCACCCTATGTTGCATATATACAAACCATCTAAATCAAATTTCCCTCATTTTATTTCGATAGGATCAACCTCTAATTTATTATGAATGCATTCATTTCTTATTCTATCTCTTAGTATATTTCGATCGCTCATCCCAGTATTCTCATTTCTCCAATATTTAAACAAAGATGACCAACAAGGCTTACTAGTGAAAAATCCAGAAATAACATGGATAAGATTTCCATTAGACAACCATTCTTGGAAAACCACGAGAGTATAGACAGTTCTTAAGAAAACAAGAGAGTATAATAGGGAATGGGTCTGGAGGGGCTTCACAGTTGAATAGAAGATATGACTGCAAGGGCTTTATAACCTAGGAAAGGGGAAAGAAACAAAGAGAATTAAAAGGAAAATGATCTTGGGAGGCTTCACGCCTCTAAAAAAGGGATTCACATCGATAATTGGATTTGATGTCCATTGTTGCATCATACAACCTAAAATCAATGGGAAAATAGTGTTTCTGCATTTATCAATCAATAACTAAGTTTGATGTTTATAACAAATCCCAATTAATTGCTAATCTTATCTAAAAACATGGAGATAAAATTTAAATTAAAAAAAAAAAAATCTAAACACTCTACTCATTATCTAAAGATATCATCATCATCATCTAAGCTTTTTTCTCATCATACTGCAATCGACTATGGAGCAAGGCTCCAAGGAGCAAGGCTCCAAGAAAGATTTGACTGAGTTTTGCAATGGTTGCCGAACTAAAATTAATGCTCCTATAAGTTGTAATTAGTGTCAATCTTCGAGACAAAAACTATGGAGAAGAACTCATAGTCCAAAACAAACTGTAGCATCCATCTTATTCTCCTAAAATTGAAAAACTATCTAGAAAAAGGGGAAATAGCGACAACTATACTATATGGAATCACATTCGACTATGAAACATGCGTAAAGCCAAGAGTAAAATAGAATTCATTCCCCTACTCATCATCTAAAGAGAAAATACAAAAGATAAAAAAAAACCTAATCTACTAAAAAAGAAAGAATAAAAACAAGCTCAACTAACTAAAATAGAGCACATCTAAATAAAATTACCAAGATATAGAAACTAGATTTTCTAAAAGATAAAGCTTGGATCTAGCCAAATCTATCCACATCAAGATGTACTCAAGAAGATGTTCTGCATCATAGTAGCAGTACATGTCATCTCCAAACATCAATTGTAATTTTGTACAAAGTATCACGCCATCTTTTTGGTTATGAATTTCTCTTATACCTTGAACAACCTTTGCATTGTATAATCTAATTTTTCCTATCTTAGTTATTCCTGCCATCTTAGTTATTTCCACCCACTGATGTGCACAACAGACAACAATATCATGCATTTTTATGACCTTCAAGCCATGCAGCCAGTGGTGGCGAAATTGACTGTTCATCGACAATATAACCAACAAGCCTCATGACTTATGAGCAAAAGGCCTTTAAATGGATGATTTTTTGTTTATAGAGGTCAGAAGCATGTAGATCAGCGTTAACCAGCAAAACCGAGCAGCACGCTTCAGATAAGTTCCTCTCCTCGCAAAATTGTTATAATCGTTGATACATTCGTTCGCTTGAAACTTTGTTCAAACTGTAATAAGACAAACAGACTGCCATCCAAACTATTTGGAGTCTTTGTACCCAAGTGAATGCAAAATCATCCTGCAAAATTACAGGAATCTACCTACTGGGTTTAACTAATGTGCATTTGAACTTTCTAACAACATAATAAAAACAACCATCATTGAAGCATGGTTCATCATATCAGTACTGGTAATAGAGAGCAAATACCTTTTTAATTCCTTCTGTTTATTGTGATTTGAGAAACTCATTTGCATTACGATCTCCCTCTTTATAATTAGGTAGATTTTGTCACATGTGACATCTGAATTATATTATATGAGACTGCAGCTTCAGGTTTATGATCAATTTCCAATTGCCTTAGTATTTATTTTCTAGAATTTAACTTACAATGGCCCTATTAGCTGCCAAGCTATTCAAAACATCACATGAATATTTATATATATCATCATCAGCATCAGCAGCAGCAGCAGCATCATCTAAGTCTTTTCCCATCAAAATGGTGTCAGCTATGGAGCAAGATTTCACAAAAAATTTACAAAGTTTTACAACTGGCTTGTCAAGCTGATGTCAACCCTCTTATAATTAGAGTCAGCATCAATCCCTTGGCAATAAATTATAGACAAGAGAGGGTGTGTCATAGACCAAAACAAGCTGCTAGCATCAACCTTATTCTCCTATACTTGTACTTGAGAATGCTTAGAAGAAGAGGACGATATGTTTGCTACAGAGAAATCACCTCGGATGCTGATGCCCACATAAAACCAAGAGTAACATAGAAATCTATGTCTATGGTATTCCTAAAAATGAATTGAGTCATCTCTTTTTTGTCAACCGAAGTATACATGCGACCATATGTGTTTATTATCTCTACTCTTCAAAATATCTTAACCGTGAAATGGTCAGGATTATTTACGAAAAGTTGGGTGGTAATATGAACATTCTTTAAAATCCATTTGCTAAACTTTTGGGTGCACAGAAATCTTGAGGAGAGGTGCACATTAATCCCGGTACCAATAAAAAGAGAGAACCTTGTAACCCTTTTTTGGCCATCCATTTATATACAGGCTCCTCTCTGTTAATAGGTAACTCTTCAATAAAGAAAGTAACTATGGGACTGTTTGGATAGTTTAGGAAAAGAAATAAGAAAGCCTTTTGATTACATCTGGGATGAAAATTCTTGGGATTGTGCCTACATCATTTTGGGTTAGAATCCTTTAGATTAAAATCCAAATGCATATTTGGAAAGCACATTCCTTCCACCATAAAATAATTATTTGTTGTCTACAAAGTGGTTATGAAGCAAAGAGAAATTCTTCATATGAAGAAAAATGTCTTGACCTTCCCTTTTTAATCCAAATGATTGGACTACATTTTGGATTCTAATCCTTTGGGCTTTACTCAAAGATTAACATCCGAAAAAGAAATTCCAAAAGATTGGCCTAACCGTTTGGGGAAAGAAAAAGAATCCAGGATTAAAATCCACTGTACTGGCCACATCCAAACAAGCCCTTATGGCAACAAGTATAAAGTGGAGTTATGAAAATTTTATACAGTTGCATAATTACCTTAAATAGGCAGTATAGGAATATATTCTTATTCCACTCTCCACCAGGTTCTCTCTCTCAATCATATCTAGGTAGCTCCAAATTACATACCCTGATACCCATTACTACTTAAAATATAAAGGATTTACTTTGTCTATAACTCTGGTATCTATTGCCCAAACTAGAGCTTACCATATTTTTTTGGACCAGCTATGCCAAAGTCTCATTCATAAATTTATGTGTTCTATAACATCATCGGTTACCAAGAGCCTGCCAAAGTCTCATAAATTTCTCTATTCTACAACATCATCGGTTGCCAAGAGCCTGCCAAAGTCTCATTCATAAATTTCTCTATTCTATAACATCAGAGATTAAGCCTACCCCAAGAACTTGGGATAAAAGGCTTAGTTGTTGTTGTTATTGTTGTCGTATAACAACATTAGATTACCAAGAGCCTGCCATAGTCTAATTCATAAATGTCTCTATTCTATAGCATCAGTTATCAAGGGCCTGAATCGACTACAAAATATGCATCTAGAATCTATTGTCAAGTTAATTGAAAGGACGCTTCATTTATTAAATCACTAAATTAACGTAAATGCTTATTGATATTAATTCCGCATGCTGATGTTGCTTTGTGCATTTATCATGAGGTGTGTTCGAGTTTCATGCACCATTGGAATTATATCAATTTCGTATTATCTACTGGTATGATAGTCATACAAAAAATTCACCTCCAACTTTAAGTCAAGACACAAAAGCACAGTGTTTTACAAGAAAGATCATTAAACACACACTTGAAGAACATTTCTTTTGGAAATGTTTAGTCAGAAAAGTTTAGTCACTTGTGCAATAATAAAATGTATACTGACAAGCAAGGACCAATTGGACCATATATATAGCTAGCCAATGCCGCTTTGACAGGAAAAAGCTTACACAATAATGATGATGGGAGAATTAACCCACAAAACATGAAATTACAATGATACGATATGCATCAAACACATCTAAACATAGGTACAGAATTCTCTTGCATAATGGCTTCTACCAGAAAGCAGGACGACAAGTCACAAAATATATTAATAACAAACACCAAAACTTATCCCAATTCTTAAGACAATGCTCCGTCGCGATTCTTTTCTACAATATAGCTATATCTCTCATTTTTCAAATGATTAAAGCGCAAATTACGATTCGAAAAGGAAAGAAAAGAAAAGATAGATAGCATCATATATTAAGAAACCCAATTTTTTCCGCTAAATGCAAAGTGTGAAAAGATATAGAAACCAAAACTATAGTTATTGATGTATACCTGCAACAATCCAGCACCTAACAGGGCAGAAAGCAACCCAATAATGCTCATACCCTGCACCAGAATATGCAAGCAAAAATTTAATACATAAAACTACGATATTAAGTCTTCAATATAACTATTACTTCATACCTTCCACATTAGTAGAAACAAAGGAGGAGCATACAAGAGCACATTCATCTTAATCGATACAGCTCCACTGCAGTGCAAAACAGACTAATACAGTATAGAAATTATAAGAACCCAAATCCTTAAAACTATTTTAGTAGCACAATTAATTAATTGCTGAACCTGAAAACAATTAAAGCCAGATGCCACTTTTGGTAAAGAAGCAAAGCTAATGCAGCATGAAGCATAGTCATCGCAAAGCAGTCATTAAAAAGCCGTAGCATAAAAATGGAATGCATTCTCTTCGATAGACAAAGTAAGCTAAGAGCCCACCATGGAACCTGCAATACATTCAATAACTAGGTTAGAAATTAAATAGTTGCTACCAATGAGAAAAAAAAAAGAAGCATTACATTGGTCAAAGCGAATAAAAAGCTAGGATAATAAATTTAAAAAGGAAACACAACTATGTTCATTAATAACAAATAATTATTTTTGATGTGAAAAGAATCTCCATATTGATTAAACACATACTTATCAAGGAATGTATTTAAAAAGCCTGAAACCATACTGTATAAATTCATGAAAGAACAATGAGACAAGATAACTGAAAATTAGAAAGAGGAATGAAGGAAATAAAAAACAAGAAAAAAGAGAGTCAGAGAGCTTGGGAAAGTGTCAATTTATTTGATGAAGAAAGTGGGATAAAATGACACTTAAATTCGACTGAACAGAAGACCTTTTAACACCAAAAATATCATGTGGAAAAGAAGACCTTGAAATTATTACTCAACACTCAAGGACGAGTTTTGCCAGTAAGGGAAGAATAGTAGAGGGAAGGATGAAGGCTAACTTGGCAAAATCCAAGTTGCAGGAAGTTTCAGAACACATGCTATTGGTGATAGTTAATTGAGCAAATAACAGTTCGGAGACAGTTTTCTATACAATGTGAGGTAGGATATTTTGTCTAATTAGACCATGTCATTGAGATTTAGGTTTTAAGGCTATAGAGTGAGTGATTGTTCTTGTAGTCAGTCATGAGTCCCCATATCTTTGGGTTGAGTCAATACCAAACCTTGACTTAGAATGGTGAGTGAGTGCTCTACCTTTTTATTGTAATCCTTAAAAAAAATTAACTAATCCATTATCTTTTCCTTTTTCTTTACCTAAGAAATTAATGATAAAGATGAAAGCATAGGAGGTACTTAATGACCTGATAAGGAGGGCTTACCCATTAGATATAGAATGATGACCACCTAAATAAACAGGATCCTAAGATATCTCAGGATCCATATCCATTTCAGTCCAACAAAGATTTTAAAAAGAAATATGCAATAGATGGTAGTACTCCAACTATGATAAGGGCTAGAGTTTAATTTAGTCATCATCTTTTCCTTCTTCTATTGTTGTTATGTGTGTTTAGTCCACCTTTTTCTTGCTGCCTTGGCCCACCTTTTTCGTGTTGTGTAAGGGAGAAGACAGTGGCCAACAATTATCTCTCCAAACCCTTCCCCCACGTAGGGGCAGCATGATTGTCATTATATCAGGACAGAATAACTTTGATAGGAAAAGATAGTTAGGTCAATGAGTGTTCTCTCATGCTTTGGTAAGATTAAGCAACAAACCTAAATGAAACAAGAAAGATACTTAGGAAAGTAAAGGTCAACTAGACGAGCTAGGGGCAAAATCAATTTGTCCCAGCAGTGTACGACACTGAAAGCTGGTAACTTCATTTCTCTCAGATGGTATTGGTGTCTACTTTTGGGTACTGATACAAAGAAATATCTTTGTTAGAATTGAAAAGTTGACAAGAGGCATGAAGAACTTGAAAATAATCAATTGGGAACCATATGAAGACAAGACATAAAATTAAGTGCATAATGTAGCTAGATAGCTTAGCTCATCTCTGGCATCAACAAATTTCTATAAGCAGTAACATTATCACACACTATGTCTAAGATGGATATCATAAGAAAATACTAATACACTTCATGATATATGTCATCGTCACGTTACATACCAACTCAGTCTTTATATAGATGAGAAAGACGATTCCAAGATTAACAATGTACAAAATGCCAAACAAAATCTGCATAGACACAAGAAAAATTCAGAATGATAAATATTATTTCCAACCTATGAAAGGAACAAGACAAATAACTGTAACAATTCAGCAAAACATTCACAAAAGACATGTTGTTAGGAAATAATCATACAAACCCTCAGAGGTAAACTGCCATTCTAGGTACTACTACCTTGTGCAGCATGCAAGGAAGATATCCTCATATGAGATATAAGAAAATATAAATCATGAACAAAACCAGGAAATAATTCTTTCCTGTTCTATTTGTACAAGTATTTGCAAATAACTTTTTTAGAGTATGCAGCTATATTTTTAGTTGAATACATAATAAAAAAATATATCCATCTACTTGTCATATCCTGCCATTTATCCATCTGTTAATGTGGTTTTTTAGGTTGGTGAGTATAAACTCATGAAAGAGGCTTGACTCACTATCTCAATTTGAGCCCTAAGTATAAAAATAGCAAGCATCATTAACCCCTTACACCTCTCTATCAAGGCAAACAGTTTTCAATATAGAATAGTATCCAACAAGATTTGCATAAATTGCATGTGTCCCTAATCACCAAGAACCTAAACTCTTGAGTCATGACTAGCAAAAAAAAACAGTACCTGGCCTTCAAGTTTAACTCTAGTTTATGTTAAGTTGTAGTTAGCGGATTCAGTTGCATAGACACAGAAATGATGATACGGGTGTGACACAATACCACATACTGACACATAATAAAATCTGAAAAACATACATAAAAAACTGAATGAGACAGCAAGAAATGTTGTGCCCGACACGGTGCTGAACACTATAGCTTGATTGCACATTCTAGTTCACATACCTTTAAATATAGTTGAAGAATTCGACATTCATTAACTTTATAGTATGTTTGGAACAATATTGAGATATCCCATGCTCCATTTTCCTTCTCACTTTTTGGAGAATTCCTATCTGATCAATTTTCCAAACTGCCGTTAAGCAATGCTTGGGAGTTAGCTAACTTTAGCTAAATACAGCTTACTTAACTATGAAAAGTAGCAAAATGAGGTTCAAATTGGATTTCTCCAGTTAAGGGCCCTAACTTCATATAACTATGGTTAAGAAAACTTAACTTTCAAACAAAACAAACCTTTATTGTTTGACCTTGGTGATGACCAAGTCCCTTATCAGAGTAAATGTAAGATGAAAATTGTTATGGACAAGATTAAGAATGTTCATGCAAAATACAATAATGCAAAGACCAAGATCACACATGAACTGACAGTGGTACATTAATAGAACTCCAAATGAGCACATATAGATTTTTGCTATATAATCTTATTGCATGATCAGCTATTTCATTTGAGAGACTTTTGACCCAAATTTTCACCTGAGCAGGTATAACCTGACCACCAGTAATGAACTTGATTGCAGAGTAAACATACAAAAACCCAGCTGGATAAACCAATGGTCCAGTATCCCCTTTCAGCTCACAGTAATCCCTCTCTCCTCCAAGAAATCCATCAACCTAACAAAAATTCCAAATCAATTCCAAATCAACAAAAATTCACCAACAAAATCAAATCTTTTTAACAAACAAAGCCTCACCTGCGACATGTACGCATCCCAATCGATCTTGGTATCTGAATCAGTCCCAAAAAAAAAAGAGAAATCAGAAAAAGATGTGAATCAAACAAGATGAAGAGACTAAGATTTTTACAAGGTACAAAGGCGATGATGAGAGAGACTAGGATCGCATCGAGGGCGAGGAGGGCTGAGGCAAATGCAACTGGTTTTGGGACCTTCAAAGCTTTCCGCGTCATCATCTCCACTGATTTGATTCGTGCCATGGCTTTGTTTTTTTTGAGGTTTTTAGGATTTTTTTTCTTTTTCTTTTCCAAACTCCTTTTGGACTTCAATTGTGATTTCTTTTGCTCTATTGCTGGAAAGGTGAAGGGAAAACGATATGGATCCTATAACAATTTTATTGAACCTGGTTAGAGACAAAATCGACAAGACAAAAGTCAAAATATTATGTTCTTTGGAAACTTTTTTGAATCTAAAGAATTTTTAAAGGAATCAAGGTTTCTTATTTAATTAGTCTCATTGGAAAGAAACTTAACAGGTTACGATCATTTAACTAACACCAAGTTGAAATACTTGATATTGCACAAAATTTGGGGCTAGTCATATTCGTGGGAGCCACTAATTCTAGCAAAAAAAAAAATCTACTTTTGTCAGATGATCTTGCAACCACTAGTATGATGCACAAACTTGATTTGTGACAAAGTGGTCTGTCAAGCGTGAACGAACAAAGTGATGGCAAACGAACATGATGCTACTTTCATGTGCCCAGATTAGAAGTTCTTTATAACATATTTATTCCCCCTTGTACCACAACCCCCGTAGAGTACAGCTGGACATTGGTCTACCTGCTTCATTGCTTGAGAGTTTCACAGACCACCCAGTTAAGAACAAAGCTAAAGACTTACCAAAGAATTATAAAGCTCAAGCCCTAACCAAAGCACTTGACCCTTTTACTTAAGAAAGCATAAGCTTCCAAAAGAAACGCCTGAGCTAAATTGCCTTTTTTGTATTTTTAGAAATTTATAAACTAAACTAGAAATCAATGTGAAGAAAATTAGAAAATTACTTTCAAAGTATTCTAAACAAAAATCCATAATCACACAAAGAGTTTCAAGGCAAACCACCGAAAATAAAATATAGATTTTATTTGAACCTAGATAGGGATGAGAAGTGACTGGTCCAAGGGCACGTCCTACTCAAAATTTTGAGTTAAAACTGAAATTTTCATTTTTCTAATTCATAATTTAGAATAGAGCAGGCCAAGAATTGGCCCTTGGACCCGCTCATTCACATACCTAAACATAGATAATTACTAATTAGACACCTAGTCATGTAATCTCAATGCAAACCTCAAAGCAAATGATCTAGTCACACCTAGCAACAAGTAATCATAATTCAACATCGTCATACACTGATAGTTGCAATAAAAATTTCGCATTTGATTGCGGGCTAAAATGATTCAATATCAATTTCTAACTCATTATTCAGTGATTCAATTTCAAACACCGACCCACTCAATCATACAGAGAGGATAATATCACAGTTCAGAGGTCAGAGTGAGCTACTTACCTCGCCCGGAGGAGCAGCGGGCGTTGAATAAGGGGATTAGGGCAAAATTGTAGCCGAAATTTCCCAATTTGGGAGGAATTGACGCCGTGGAGTTGTTGAATTTGGCATAGAACAACAGAAGAGAGGCGTTGACGTCGTTGACTTTGGAGGGAGAGAGGCGGAGACGTCACCGGCGAGCGGCGGCGAAGTCGAGGGGTAGAGGCGGCGACAGTGAACTTTGATTTTTACTTTTTCTTTCTTTTAAAGAACTTACGGGAACTTCTGAAGGGGCACAACTTTTTTCCTAGTGAGCCCAGTTAATAACTCTCATATTTCGAGTTTACCCTTTAAAAAAAAAATTCCATTTTACCCTTCCTCCTTCTCCGCTTCCTTCAGGCTCCCGCTCTGTTCGGACTGAGAGTCCGAACGGGTCAGTCCAAACAGGGAGATGTTCGGACTGTCAGTCCAAATGGACCAGTCCTGTTTGGACTGATAGTCCGAACAGGTCTCTTCTGTTCGGACTGTCAGTCCGGACAGAAACTTGATCCGATCTACTACTCCAGATACCTCACCCACTATATTTATGTAATAAACTGATATATTATTAGTTTATCCAATTTAACTTCACTTTACGGACTTTTATTAACAAATAATTATATATTATTACAAAAATATAGTGAAGGAAGCAAAAAGATACAATGATACACTGATACACCGACACAATGATTCACTAATACACCGATACAATAATATATGGATAAACTGATTCATCGATACGCCGATACAATGATACACTACTACACCGATACAATGATACATTGATATACCGATACATTGATACACAGATACAATGATACTCCTGATACACAAATGCAATGATACTCCTGATACACCGATATAACGATACAATGATACACTGATACACCGATACAATGATACAACGATACAATAAGTGATACAATGATATAGTGAAGATTATAAACAAGGTCCCCTACGTATAAAACAAACAAGATCTCATACAAATTAAAGAAATAAGATCAAATACAAACGTAGTGTATATATTTCTCGAACAAAAAGCAAATAATAGGGTTCCTTACAAACAAAAACCATATATTCTACAAATTCTTCAAAATGTTTGAAAAAAACAATTACACCGGCCACTTGAAGTTCCTTACAACATTCATATCAATACACAACTAATATAATCTAATCACTGTCTCCTTATCTTCCTCGGAGATTGACGTCTGCTTCTGGTTCGAGACATAAATGTCGTATCTCGTGCATCAGGAGTGGATTGATCTTGTTTTTGTTCCTCTGCTTGCTCTTTTGGTGGTTCTTCTGATTGGTTCTTCTGTACATGTAAGTATGAACTTACAAAGTAAAATTTGCTACAAATATCATTTTTTGTATTTTTTTTTTTTTTGCTACAAGATAGGATAATATTAAATTTTAAAGACACTAAAACCTATACAATTTAATCAACCATTAGGACAATACCATCAAACTTCATAATTAACTAATAAATTTTAATACTAACGTTCATGATTATAAAAAATAACTAAATTTAGCATATTTTACAATTAAAATTACAATATTAAATTTTCTTAATAATTATAATCTAAATATTAAAAATTAAAATTAACAAAAAAATGCTACTACTAAACTTGCTACCTCATCCCTTCTTCCTCCTCCCAAACCCAACAAAATCACCAAACCCTAATATTTCAAGAGTTGTTTAATCCAAAAATAATAAAAACTAAATTTTAAAATTAATATTACTAAATTTGGAAAACTTACCTAGTAATGGCGGGAAGGCGGCGGCGGGAGAACACCGACGGCGGCGGCGGCGGAGGAAGCTCGGCGGCGGCGACAGGGCGGCCTGCAGCGGCGTGAGGGAGCGTAGCAGGGGTTTAGGAATGGAAGAAAGAGGGAGATTTAGAAGGAGAAATGAGGAGAGAATAATGATGGAGAGGATGAGTGAAAGTTTGGATTAGGGTTTGGAGGAGAAATGAGGAGAGAAGAGGAAGAGGAGAGGAGATATAGGGGAAGAGCATTTTGGGAATACAATATGTGCTCACTAAGAAATTTCCCTTTTTAGAAAAAACCTACTGGGCTCACTAGGAATATGGGCTCACTAGGAAAAAAGTTGTGCCCCTTTAGAAGTTCCCGAACTTACAGGCTACAAGTAATGGGTGTCAATTGGGTTGGGTCTAACCCGAACTCATCGGTACTCGATCCCTAATGTAAAGGTTTGGATATTCCTTTAGATGAACCTAAAACCTCTAGAAATGGTTTTAATGAATATGGATATTCGTTTCTATTTTATTACAAAATATTATAAAAATATGAATAGTTTTTATCATATCTGATAGATTATAATAGATATTTAAATATCCGAATAACATACATAAACACAAAACAATGAAAAAAATATAATAATGATTTGATATTTTATAACAGATTAAGAGGTATTTTTTTTATCGGTTAATACAGTTATAAAATAGGTACTTTTAAAATTATTGTAATAATTAATAATATCTACCTATTATATGAATCAAATATAAATTCGTGAGTTTTTATCAGATATGTATAGTAAATATAAAATCCGAGCGACATGATTATCTATATTGAATTCTTGAAACCCGAGCGACATGATTATCTATATTGAATTTTTGAAAGAAGAAAATAGATGTAGATATAGTAAATACCAATAACAATTTTGCATCTATTCTGCTTGCATTCCAACTGACAATCCATTCGACCGGTGCCTATAAAATTTGAACACACCGAAATCTACCGATATACACATCTCTATGTGCATGGATGTGTATGCTAGAACTATTTACCTATAGATACTTCCTTGCTAAAAAGAAATATAAATCAATAGGCATTGATGTTTTTTAATCTAACAGTCACGTCAGTTGATCCTTTTCGTATTTTCCAAAATCAATTAAAAAGACAACGTCATATAAAATAATAATCGCTACTTAATGATGCGTTGCTAAAAACTCTATATGGGAAATGCTAAATGCGCACCACATTTGACTTAGTCAGCACCCTTTTTCCCCTATGTTGAAAGTCACTTTACTATAAGTTGTGGTGCTCCCTAAGTATGTGGTGCACATTTAGAATTTCCCACTCTATATCCAAATTATGGGAAAAAATGCATTAATTTTTTTTTTGTTTTGGTTGTGACAAGTGAAACTAAAATTAGACCTCGAGTCACATTTTTATTATAATATGCAAGAGTCACATTCTACGGGAGGCTTGCATTTTGATTGTAATATGTGAGGCTGAGATTGAGTTTGAGCTTTGCGTTCTACACAAGAAATAGTGTTTTATGCAAGAGTTGCGTTTTGATTATAATACGCGAGACTAAAACTAAGCTTTGTATTCTGTGAGAGAGTTGCATTTCAGTGGAGTTTGTTGAGACTTAGACAGAGCTTCGCATTCTGACTAATATATGGAAGATTCAGGTTTTAGTGCTTATTTATGAGCCTCCAGATTAATGCAGGCTTAGCGAGCTTTACATCTTCTTTAACAATTTTGAGTCTGGTTTTGTACTTGACTGGAGCTTAAATTCAACTTGATGCTTATCTTCTTTAACAATTTTGAGTCTGGTTTTGTACTTGACTGGAGCTTAAATTCAATTTGATGCTTATCAAGTGAGTTATGAGATGAATGTCATACGCCATTGAATAAGGGCATATTCTCATTTTGAAGGCATACAGGCTTCAAATATTTTGGGTAAATGTGCCAAGGCTGCGTTCAATGCAGGTCCCATCCTCTTTGTGAGTCAATGGAATGGAGGTCTCATCCTCTTTGTGAGACACTGGAGGCATGGAGGTCTCACCCTCTTTGTTGAGACACTGGAGGTCTCATCCTCTTTGTGAGTCATAGGCACATTACAGTGAGTCATAGGCACTTTACATAGCACGGCTCGGCTCTTGGTACTTTTGTTGATCAAACTCAATGATTGACAAATTGACAGCAAATCCCACCACATTAATATCAAAGATACCATCTCTTATGCGAGGAAAAAATTCATAAATTCTAGGAAAAAGTAAAGAAAATTACAAGATATTTCCGTACAAAAATTAGGAATCAAACCACATTCAAAATCACATTTACCCCAAACTTACCACAAGCTGCTCATACAGGAAGGCTGCTAAAGAATCAGTGATATGGCCAAATAAAAATTTGACCCTCTCAAGATCAGAAAGCAACTGCGCATAAATTTTTGCATTGCATCCTCTTTCCATTTCACATGGAAGAATACGAAACAAAGGTCATAATAGGCTTACAAAAATTTACGAAAATATTTGAACTTCTATGTTGAAGACCTTGAGGAACAAGGTAGCTCTTTCCATTTCACACCAAAATTTAATAAATACAGGTCATGCAGATTACATAACTATAAACATTAAACATCTAAAACTCCTACACACCCAAGATATTTTATTTCACAAAATATAGGTAAGGCCTGCAACTTGAGATCAATTTGCGAGGGAATTATCTGGATTTATCATGAAGAATTTGAGAAGAATGAGCCCCTTCTATGCGACGGGTAGCTTGTGATATTGCATAATGAGATGCACTGTAGGCAGCGTAATAAGATGACACACTGAGTTGTGCAAACTTTGGGACTGCGTATGCTGTAAGCACAAAAAAGACATCTGAGTTAATGACTAATTCTCATGATAAAAATAATACACAAGATTAAAAGGGGTTATGAAGGAAAATGGGCAAAAATGCAACTAACATATAGGCATTGATTTAACTATATATGATTGCAGTGATCAAGTCAAAGTATGAAAAGGCATGATCATATTAGTTGTTTGAGCTGAATTCATTGAGAGACAGTGAGTGTTGTGGCCATATATAACAAGAGGCCAAGAAGGCTTGATTAGAAAAAGGGTTAATTACAAAATTACCCGTATACTATTGAAGTTGTATCACTAATATCACTTTATAAAAAAATATCGCAGAGAGACCCCCGATAGGGAGTATAAGTGCAACAAAATTTTGTTATTTTTGTTACACTTGTACCCCTGTCGGGAAGTCTTTCTACGAAAAAAAATTCTCAATAGAGTATTAGTGATACATCCTCAATAGCACATGGGTAGTTGTTGCAATTAACCCTCATAGAAAAGAAGGGATCCTTGCAAAAGTTGTCAAATTCGAGTCCCTTTTTTGAAGTGGATGGGATAATGGATTTAAGAAAATTCTCACATGCTCAGAAGAAGAAGGTTGAGATAATTTGCAATTTGTACAGAAGACCATTCTTAGACATCTAAAGTCACCCTAAGTTCAGATAAGGTATAGTAGTCAAGTGATTTTTCGCTACAAAATAATAGAGATAATTCATCCTAACAGAATGAAGCGAAAATCAATGTTAGGCTAAATATAAGAAAATCACGAGCAGTGGCTTTCTGCATGCAACTAAAACAAACTATGCCTTTTATAGACATAACCAACGCATGACCATATTGACACAGTTGGCATTGCATTTTGGGCCTTTCAATCATTTTCCCTAATATTAATTGCAAAAAAATGAAGGTCTCCTTATCAAAATATATAATTAAGTAGACAGTATTAAATGGTCTGGTGAAATATTTTGGGAAAGTGATGGTTTTTTTGTAATTCTTGTGAAGAAATTACTTATGGTTTAGTGATTATTCTTCTAAAACCTTTTCAACAAAAAACCTATAACGATTAATCTATTACTAAATTAAGCATGCTTTGGCTGAAAAGAAATTATGTGCAAAGCACGTGACAACTTTCAAATAGATCGGTGGATGGTGGCTACTTTAAAGAAAATGAAAGATGTTCAGTAATTGCACGTGATAAGGCAAGCTCATGTAATTTTATCTCAATGCGTTGAATTCATGTATTCCCCTCTTTTTCCTTGTAATGCACCTTGATTTTAGGGTAAATTCCTAAAATTGTGTCAGAGCTTTCAGGAAACTCCATTTTGGGTATCTGAGCTTGCAAATCATACAAAATGAGTACTTGAGCCTCTCATGATCTCTTTTTTGACAAAAACACCACCAACAAAATCAACTTAAATTTTAGGGTTTTTTTTTTTTAAACCTTGTCTTCTCCCCTCATCCTCATTTAGGTACTACTGGCCTTTATTCTAATACTCTCTTATTTTCTCTTTTTTTAGCAGTTGCAGGTCAAGGAGAATCCACAAAGCTGATCCATCTCCATGTGCCAAATCCACCAGACTCAACATCTATTGTTGCCTCTGTTAGCATAAAATAACTTCCTTTAAACTTTTCTAGCATTCTACCAGCTAAAAGTCTCGGTTAAAAACCGAAAAAGTAAAAAAGTTTTAACTTCTACTGACATCTCCACAATGTAGCAGGCAATGACATTCTCTGCAACAAAACCATGAAAGCTGGAGGAGTTCACTTAAAAATCTCTACTTTCATTTGGTTAAATGGGGTTTACTGAGAGAGATTTAAGGTTTCAGCTTCATTCTTCTCTGCTTGTTTTGAAGTTGAAGTTTAGAAGGAGAAAAAAACCTCCATTAAGTTTCTCCAAGAGACTCCTTTCCCTTGTACTATTCACCAAGAATTTTTGGAATGATTATATGTTTAGAGACAACATAATAGCGAAACATGTGAAACCCATGAAGGACGAGCTCTCCACAAATAAAGAGTTCTTGGAAAGATTGGGTCAGGAGTGGGTGACAATGTCTTTACAATATGTGGGTGGACATCTGGGTTAAGATGATTCAAGGAAGAAAGAATTTGGCGAGAAAATGAAAAATTATATGGAGGAAATTTCTAGCTGAAGTTAGGATATTTTTGTTAAAAAAGCATTTTGCATGATTTAAAAGCTCAGGTACTCAAAGTGGAATTTCTTGAACGTTCATGTACCCTTTTAGGAATTTACCCTTGAATTTATTGAGACGCATTGAGTCCTTAGGAAATTCTCTAGGGGTTCCTCAAGAATTAACTGCAGTGAAGGAACTCTTTTTTGGGATTGATTAAGATGGGTTGCACCTGAAGATCCTACTAAAAAACTTGAGATAGCAAGGGAAGGAAGCAAATAATATTTGGAACATTTTGAAGGTAAATTACAACTAAATACGATAAGAAAACTTGACATATGAACGAGATCATAGCATGTATGGTTCTCATTAGTCATTACAAAGACAGAATCTTACCACCAAATACAGCACCGGCTCCAGAACAGATAAGTAGCGGGGGAAGCTGGAAGAGAAAATTAAAAAACATGGTAAATTTTGCAGCATAAATCCTTCTTAGTAATGAGCAAGGCATGTAAAATTATAATAGTTTATAATCATAATGCTTTATCCAAGATATATGGTAAGCTCCAATCATGTCAACAAATGCTTCGCAAAAAAATGCAAGAGGTTCCTTGCGTAATGTGCACTACTTTTCATTAGTTTACCAATCAATATAATAAAACCAAGGGACAAAAAATAAAAAATTTAAAAAAATACTGATCACTGACAAAATAATCCCCCCTTTTCCAAGCAAAAAAAAAAAAAAACTTTTTTTTTTTTCAAAGTCAAAGGAATCAGTTATTTTACTCTTTAGATCCTTTACTATCATAGTCACTATGACAAGTTACATAAAAAAAAGACTTTTATTTTATTTTTTTCTAAAGTCAAAGGAATCAGTTATTTTACTCTCTAGATCCTTTACTACTATGACAAGTTGATTTTATATCACCATTTTACCACTAGCACTTGAACTCCAGAGTTGGAGATTCGGATAAGAAGTCATTAATATATTTTTCTTCCTCCCCTTGGTTCTTTTCATATCAAAAATCTTAGACGCCTGGAATTGAAAAAGATTCTTAATCTCTTTATAGCATTCCTTTGAACACGATGCTATACACATAAAAGAAACCCACACAATTCATGGGCATGACTATTCAACTAAGTCACCTGTCACTTGCATATAGCATAAAGTTTACGTTTTGAAATGATCAGAATGATTAAATATCAGAATGAGCACATAGCAGCGGCAATGGCAAAGACAGAAATGAGGAAGCATGGAAACTTGATGTGGAACATGGATACAACAAGAGAAAATCTTAAATAGGAGGATAGAGGGAGGCAAGCCCCACAGATATGACACGATAAATTGTTCAATATTAGGATACAGTGACACACAGCACACATAAAACCAGATGCATAATGCCAAAATACCTACTGATTAGCAGTGGCTAGTAGATACTTATCAAAGCTAAAGGAAATAAATAAAATAAATTCATAATGATTCACAACTATAAATATGAAAAGTCTAACTCAGTACCTGAACCAACACAAACCAACCATGCCCTTCACATGTTCTGAAGCTGTTAAGTTGTATCAAGACAGCGTCTAATCAACGGCAAAAGGTCTCTTCATGTTTTGCTCTGGAGTGTCTGGCATGCAATCTTTAAAATTTATTTATAACTGACAGAGCTCTGCAGGAAGACTTTTTTAGTTCTCTTAAAGTCCACATCTCCGGGTGGGTCTGATACATGTCACTTGCTCAAGTATCATGCAAGCGCATGAGTTTTGTATGTGTTGGCTAGGGACATAATACTCTTTGACTTCAGTGCTTCCTTTGTGGGAATGCACCATTGCAAGGGCTGGTTGATCATATGAAGAGGACATGTCAGAACCATGGAATGAACAGTGGATGCTAAGATGCATCATGGGAAGATCTGAGAGTGGATGGGGGGATAGAGGTCAGCTGAAGTCAGGTTCTGAAATTCTAGAGTTAGTTTAGCACTAGATTAGAGAAATTTCCTTATTTTGCTGTGGCAAAGTTTGTGTGACTTGCATCAGAAAATTCCAGCATGCTATTAGATTTTTATCATTTCACAAAAGCAGACCACTCTTGCTTCCCTGTGGTCTCAGCAAAAGGTATAGCGCTTGTTTGAGACCAGATGGGGGTATTGCATTTACCAAAGAATCTAGACAACAAAACATTTGGCTTAGAAATAAGTAGGCTCTATATCATTATCTATGAAAGAAACTAAAAATGCTACAAAATCCATCCATGAATATACCTAGGCTTTGCTAGCATCCCAAAACTTCTTCTCTAGCGTGATAAATATGCAAAAGTGTACTCGCTGATTTCTGAAAGCTAGCAATTAGCGAGCATTGGGGCTTACATACACAATACCCGCACAAAATATATACATATACACAAAAAAGAAAAAAAAAGGAAAGGAGGAAGTCCAACAAAAGAAAGTAATGATCAACCTAATGAAACTTAACTATTGTTGAATGGAAAGTTTAAAATCTCGATGTCGGTATCTATCGATAATTTATTGTCTCAGAACCAGCAAGTATTACACGAACTGCATCGATAATATCAGAAATATCAACCAAAACTAGTAATGTAGTAGATGTCCTATTGGGTGCTCAAAATCTGATGTCTATATCGTATCAGGTGCCCCAGAAACCTCTAGGATATTCATGATATCGATGGGTATCGGCCTATAATCGAAATCTCATACTTAACCCAAATATTTCGACCTTTAGATTGGATTAAATCAATGGTAAAACAAATGTAGAAATTAGAGAGGTGAAACATGACAATGAATCGCAGTCCACTACTGCTATCAAAATGATCACATGTAGGGATGAAGGGGGGGAAACCTGTACTATGCCACATATTTCAATTCAACTTTATGTCACGTGAGAAAATCTAGGGGCTCAGTATAACAAACCTAACCTAGGGAATAAGATGATACATTTCATTTACTTAATAAAATTAGTTCTCTAATTGTTATATTTTCTGTTTCAATATTAAATCAGGGTTGATTTTACTTTATTTTGATTTTGAAAATTAAATGGGAGATGAATATTGTAAATTAAAAATAGTGATTAATGCTATCATTAGGTCAGTAATAGTTGCAGCCCTAATGACTAGACATTATTACAAGCAATCTTGATGCCCAATAAAAGCAGAGAGCAGCACTTGAGACATCTCACATCAGAAAAAATTCCAAGTCCTCTCTCCCATCTCTCATATTCACAGCCATCTCCTTCATATAAACTATTTATATTGGGCAATATCTGAAGCACCCTCTGACTGTGTTGCAGCCCTAATGACTAGACATTATTACAAGCAATCTTGATGCCCAATAAAAGCATAGAGCAGCACTTGAGACATCAGAAAAAATTCCAAGTCCTCTCTCCCATCTCTCATATTCACAGCCATCTCCTTCATATAAACTATTTATATTGGGCAATATCTGAAGCACCCTCTGACTGTGGACTTCATGAGCCTGCACGAGGACAAAGTTTAAATAATATAGGGCAGAGCAAGATCTCTTTGACTTCTCACAGGCTGGTTTCTAATTCTATTTTCATATATGTAACTTCCAATAGGGCTGAACATCTATTTAATAAAATTTTGTAAAATCTACAATTTTGATTATAGTTATTTGTTTTTTCAATTTGTCTTAAGGCAACAATAGGCAGCGACCCACTAATCTAACACAAGATGCAACACAAAAGCCACTGAGGCCTGAATTAGCAGTGAGGATGCGGGGGTGAGTTACAAAAGGACACATATTCAAGACCAGGCTACAACCATTAACATGTGCAAAAATAAAAATACCTGGAACTGAAAAATTAGTACGTTCATGCATGAAATGTTAAAACATTCCACATGCAACAAAAAGTTATGTTCTTTGTATCTAATAATACTCGAACATCAAACAATTTCTCAGAAATAAGCAAAACAAATAAAAGTTAAAATTCAACAAATCCTTACCCCAATAGCAAGCTGCACCCACTTGGGTCCTTTAACATGCTTCTGAACAAAAGGAATCCCTGTAACAAAATCCAACAAAAACCGATTCCAAAAACCATAAAATCACAAAAAACACAAGCAAATACAAACCCAAAAATTAAAACAAAACAAAACAAAAATTTAAAAAAAAAAAAAAAAAAAAAAGAGGAAAAAGGGTACCTGAATTGAACCCGTGTACTGTGCTGAGCAAACCGCCAAGCCCAGAGCCAGCCTACAACACAGCAATCTAATCAATTAATTCGAACCAATTATCACCACCAACCAAAAAGTTCAAAAAAAAATCAAATTTTGTAAAATTGAATCTTACAACTGCGGATAAATCGTGCAGAACTGAAGTTATCGTCCACTCCCCGCTCCTCTATATCAATTTAAACAAAATATGAGGCTACCAAATCGATATTTAGCGGAAAATTTTCAATAAAAAAAAGAGACAAAAAGAGGAAAATTTTACAGATTTAGGATCGACGAGAGAGAGGCATCGGGGGCAGCGAGCGGAGCCAAGACCGGGGTTTATCGTAGGATCGTAGTGCAGGTTGGCCGATCGGAGCTTCTCTTTGTATACCTCTCTCGTCCCCATTGGAGAGAGATTTTTTCTTTTTTCTTATTATGTCAATTAATTCTCGACGCTAAAAACCCTAGAGAGAAGCGAGGATTTAGAAGTAGACGGGTATTATATGGATCCACTTTCGGGTTTGGTTGATCCCCCAAACCCGCAACCCGAATATAAACCTTTAGAAAGGAAGTATTTTAATCGTGAGAGCTTATGAGGAGACACCCAAAATTTCTAGGGACATCTTAATTATGAGTTTACCATTGTCTTTTTAAAAAAAAAAATTGCCCCCGTCTTCTCCAAAAGAACTATTTTCCTTTGTTACCGAAAGAAACGATACTAAGAGTCGTATTTCAATAAAATTGATGTCGTTTAAAATCGCTTAGCGGAACAAATACCACATTTGAGATCGTGTAGCAACGCCATATTAGAAATAAATTATTTATTGTTATTTTAATCATTTTGTTATTATTTTTTAATGCATCTCCATATTAATAATTAATGATACTTTGAGACAACAGTATTTTCTATTTCTTTCTAATTATGTATTTACTTATGGTACATCTTGTGCTTTGATGTTTCAAGGAGATCCACTTTTTTCCTATGTTTTTTTTTTTGTTATTTCATATAAGAGTAAACGGAAAATTAACTGATATAGAAGAAAAATCTTTTACCGATATTTAGCTGGGCCTATCAATATATTACACATGGTATGCATGTAGATAGTAAAATTTTTTTCTTTTATTTGTTATGTTGAGTGGCGTCATGTGTAATTTATTGATAGGCCCATATAAACGTCAGAGAATGATTTTCCTTCTATATCTGTTAATTTCCCGTTTACTCTTCATATAATGATTGTTTACTCTTCATATAATGATTGTATTAGGTTATTGGAAACCTTTAAAAATATGCATGTACCATAAAAACCTTATGTTGTATCAATAAATCTTTTGTTGTTTTTTTTGAAATTTTTTTTTTTCTTTATGTCAAAGAAAGCGGGACTTTCTAGAATCGCGAGCAAAAAACTCTCTTATAGGTGATCAGTATTTTAAAATTCAAATTACTCAGATAGGTACTTGCCTAATTGTTCATCTTATTCATAAAACGAGTTGAGATGAGGAAAATTGATCGAAAACTCGGACCGAACTAGTATTCGACCAGCAAGTTTCGAGTTTTGGACTCAATATGCTAGAAGCTCACTTCGATGCTAATTTGGCTCTTATTGGATCCAAGTATTGATACCCGACTGGGGAAACCCATTCGCCCGGAGAGTTTCCAAAGGAGCATACCAGTTTTCCTAGTGAGCCCACCCTCTCTTTTCAAAAGAGAGAGTTTTCATAGTGAGCACACCAAAATCCCAATAATACCCTCACTCTCTTTCTCTCCCACCTCCATTCTTCTCTCCCTCACCTCTCCATTCTAGGGCCGGCCAAACCTCCAATCTAAAAATCCAACTCTGCTCTTCCTTCCCTCTCTCACCTCTCCTAATCCTTCATCCTTTTTTTCCCTTTCCTATCTCTTCCTTCACCCAATTTTTTTTTCTCTCTCTTCGATTTGGCTGCCGATCCGCCGCCGTCGATCCGGCTCATGCCGCTCGCCCGCCATCCCACTGTCGCTTCTTGGGTCAAGATGGGTGAAATCTCTTTCTCATTTAGCAATTTTTTTATTTTAGTCTATGTTTTTGGAGCAAAGAATGAGAGGTATTTGAATTCGGTGGTCTTATTGGGTTGGAGATGAGGAAGAGGGGAGGAGGAGGAGGAGGTGGAGGGGTTTTGATGATAAGATTGAGGATGGAGATTGGGGTTTTGGAGGTGGAGTTGGTATGATTTTGAGGATAAAAGAGGTATTTTTTTGTCGAAAATAAATTTTTTTAAAACATTTATCATGCAGAGATCATTTTTTTTTTTACTTATTTTGTAGATTTTAACTGATAATTTCGAGGATTAGAGAGAGAATTTTTTCCAAAGGTTCGAATTTGATTATGACAATCCAATATCTTATTTCTCAGTTTATTTATATTTTCTATTAATTGATTGATTTTCTTGAACTTAAATTATTCCTAAATTAACGTATTCTAATTGTTCCTTTTTTTAAATTTTTTTTTTGAGAAATAACGGATTCCTATATTTTATTTTTACATAAAAAATAGCAGAAGAACATAGCGCTCGTCGAAGGTCCAATCGTCGACCCGGGAGTATGAAAAATTCTGCCCAAATGTATTCCATTTGGGCAGAACCATGAAAGGGAAAATTCATTCATGAAAGGGAAAATTCATTCAATATACTACCCAGATGATGAAAAGCACATGGCTTTCAGAACGCCGCTGGGGGTATATTGTTATACGGTGATACCTTTCAGATTGAAAAACGCCGGTGCCACCTACCAACGAGCAATGAGCGTCATATTCAAAGAACACCTGCGCAAAACGGTAGAGTGTTATGTGGATGACTTAACGGTCAAAAGCAAAAACAAAGAAGATCATCTTCATGATTTAAGAGCGGTCTTCGATTTTATGCGAAAACACCATTTGAAGATGAATCCCACTAAATATTTTATGGGGGTGTCCAGCGGGAAATTCCTTAGGTTCATAATAATCTCAAAAGGAATTTTCCTTGACCCCGAAAAGGTGAAAGTGATTAGTGAAATGCCACCGCCCCGCAATCTTAAGGAATTAAGGGGGTTGTAAGGAAAGTTAGCCTATATTTGACGCTTCATTTCTAATTTATCAGGGCGATGCCAGCCATTCTCTAGACTCATGAAGAAGGGGGTTTCTTTCGTATGGGATGAGGCATGTCAACAGGCGTTTGACGATCTCAAAGAATATCTCACTAAATCTCCTGTTCTTATGGCACCGACCCCTGGGCAGCCATTTCTTATATATGTAAGGGTCATGGATGATGCGTTAGGAGCATTACTTGCTCAGTATAATGAGCACGGCCATGAACGCGCCCTCTATTACTTAAGCAGGACAATGATCGGAGCCGAGCATCGGTATACCCGATCGAAAAAGAATGTTTAGCCCTAGTGTTCGCTGTTCAGAAAATGCGACACTATTTTTCAAGGCAAACGATACATGTCATCTCACGGGTCAATCCTTTGAAGATTCTGATGACAAAACATGGATCTTTAAACGGTCGATTGGCGAAATGGGCATTATTGCTATCGCTATATGATATACACTTTGTCCCGCAAAAAGCCATGAAGGGACAGGCAATTGCCGATTTCCTTGCGGACCATCCAATTTGGTCCAAATCCAAACAGACGTCAGAGGTCAACACAGTTAGCAAAGAGTAACCATGGCAAATATTCTTTGATGGTGCTGCCAGACGATCTGCTGCTGGAGTGGGGGGTTGTGCTAATATCCCCACATAAACATATATTGCCTAACGGTTACTCATTAACAGAACCATGCACGAATAATGTGGCTGAATATAACGCGCTTATTATCGGCTTAAAAATGGCTCTGCAATTGGGGGTGAATTATTTAGAGGCATATGAAGACTCTAAGCTCATCGTCAACCAGATGACGGGTGAATATGAAGTCAGACATGAAGCCCTCATCCCCTATCATCAGCTAGCTATTGAGCTAGCAGGATATTTTGAACAATTTTATATATATCATATATCTCGGAATGAGAACGTCTATGCAGATGCCCTTGCCGCGTTGGCTGCAATATTGGCAATCCCGCCAGGTGAAGCTAAAAGCATCACCATTGGTAGTAGAGAACTCCTCCTCCCAGACACGGTGTCCCAAACCGAAGAGGTGTGCCAAACAGGTCTAATACTGGAACCCCGAGACTGGCGATTTCTATTTGTAGATTACGCCCTACATGGGATACTACCAGAGGATCCAAAGGAGGCGACCTCGATAAAGAGGAAGGCCCCGAGATTCTACTTTGACCATAAGCTTCAGACTTTATATAGAAAGTCAAGAGATGGTCTGCTATTACGCTGCATATTAAAATCAGAAGCAGATAAAGTGCTGAGGGAAACACATGATGGAGTATGTGGAGCTCATTAGCCCGGTCCAAAACTCGGAGACCGCATAAAAAGGCTGGGATACTACTGGCCAAATATGATTACTGAGATAATGGCATATGTTAAACGGTGCCGTGCATGCCAAGTGCATGCCAATTTTATTCATCAACCCCCATAATACTTGCACAATACCGTTGCTAGTTAGCCATTTGAGGCATGGGGAATGGATATTGTGGGGCCAATAACTCCCCCGTCATCCAGAGGACATCGGTTTATTCTTGCAATAACCGATTATTTTTCAAGATGGGCCGAAGCCGTGCCCATGAGAGAGTTAAAAACGACAGATGTGATTAAGTTCATTAAGCATCATGTCATTTACCATTTTGGCATCCCCCGAAGGATCATTCATGATAATTGACCGCAATTCATCAGCCAGGGATTCTCAAGATTCTGCGATAAGTTCAGAATCAAAGATATTGCTTCAACGCCATATAACCCCGCGGCTAATGTAACGACCATTTTTTTTCAAAATTTTGAAATGAAAAAAAAAATCTGAAAATAATAATAATAATAAATATAAATATATATTGGGATTTGTTTGGATATAAATTTGAATAGTTGAGAAAAAAATCGGATAGAAATCTAAACAGTTGGAGGGATGTCAATCTCATCCGAAAAGATTCGTTTGTTGGATCTCAACCAAATATGTTATATACTAACCTAAAGATAAATAAGAATCTAAAAATCCATTCTCACCTCTCTTCTGGAACGCTGAAAATCTCAGGACGTACGGAAAGAGGAAGAGGAACGCAGGTCAGAAAAGAAAAGGGAAGGGGGAGGCGACTCAATTAAAAGTGAGTTTTTAAACTCACTTAACATGCTATACTTGTTCTTTATATAATTCCTATTTTATTTAGATGCATAAATATTAAATCGAAAATAGTCCTCTAATATTTGTTAAAGATTGTCTATGAATTTTGTAAAAAAAAAAAATAGATCTATGAATTTTACAATCGTGATTGATTAGAATATTCATATTATTTTATTTTAGGCGAAGTATATTTGACAAAGAATAAATTAATAATAAGTTAATTCTATTGACTTCTATGCTGATACGTCTCTTTTAGTAGCTACACAAGCAGGTAGATACAACTCACTACTTAGTATTAAAATCGTCGGGTACTGCACTATCCTTTTTTATTTATTTAATGCAAAGTATTCAGCTTCGGTTTACTGCTTTGATTGTTCTACTCGTTTCTACCGATCTAATTTCAAACTAGCACACTTCATACACTTGCTTCTTATAAGACATAGTGCATAGATTAGTTAAATGACTTTATACTCATAGTATTAACCACATTTAATAGTTTTCGTTATTATGCTGCTGCGTTGACTTAATTAGCTGTTGAATCAAATTATAAGTTAATTAATAATTCATAAATAATGATCAAATTACTGGCTTCTTCTTCCGCTTTCGCTTCCGCATCTGCTTGTGTTTCTTCTTCACCTTCCGCGCCTGCTTGTGCTTCCGCGTCTGCTTTCGCGTCTTCATCCTCGCTTTTTCCTTTCTGTGTTGTGGTTGCGGGTCGGCAAGACAACTCGGCCGGCGGCGATGTCGGCTCCATTGATTCCTGCTCGCGCTTCCACTTCCGTTTTCCACTTCCACTTCCACTGCCACTTGCATTGTGCTTCTACTTCCACTTCCGCTTCCACTTGCGCATGTGCTTCTTCTTCATCTTCTCTTTCCCCTTTCTGTGTTCGGTTGCGGATGGGCAAGGTGACTCGGCCGAGACCATGCACCGGCGGCAGTCGACGATCGCGACTCCATCGGTGCTACTGCTGCCCCCGACGGTTGCGGCTAGGCGAGGCGATCCGACCGAAGCCAACGATAGTGGTCGCCGATGTCGACTCTATTGATCCCTGCCACCGCCTCGTCGGACTTCACCGTCCGCTCCCGTTTTCCAATTGCGCTTGTCTTCTTCTTCTTCTTCTCCCGCTTCTGCTAGTGCTTCGGCGGTTTCTTCACTTTCCCTTCTCTCTTCGTTGGGTTGCAGGGGCAAGGAAAACTTTTTGGGAAAATCTCAAAAGGGGAAACTGGTTTTTGGGGGGGGATTCTAAAATGCACCCACTTCTACGTGAACACCCATTTTCCTATGTTGTAGACCATCTCACGTGGGTGCGCAGTTATAACAACCTCAAATCAAGAATGCTGCAGCCCATGGTTTTGGTTAATTGCTAAGTGAGCACACGCTTTTACTTGTGAACACCTCTTTGTGTTGTAAATCTCTTTAACATGTGTGCGCACTTAGACCAACCCTAAGTCCAGTGAAATGCTGCATTTGGTTTCGGTGATGACTAAGTGCGCACACACACAGACCTAGAGAGCACTATTTTCCCTATGTTGCAAATCACCTTACTGTGTGTTATGTGGCGCGCATTTAGAACTACCCCGATTTCTTTTTACATGTAACTACTATTGTTATCTGAACCCACAGACATGTTATTTTAAGAGTGATTAAATAAAATCCCCACGTTTATATTTTTTTGAAATATGCATATAATCCAGAAAGTTATGTTATAAGTTTTAATTCAAATTTTTATTATATATTGAAAGGAAAAGAAGATAACACTGATATGAAGTAAGATAAGACACTGTTTAAATGCAAACTGCTACTGTATATGATTGGTGATAGATAATTAACCACTGTAATGTTATACTGTTCCTCAAATGTCACTGTTATTGTTACTGTACCCTGAACTTTAATTATTATCACCAATCTACATACTGAACTGAAATTTCTGAAATCACCAATTGATACTAAAATTTGACAGTTAATACCGAACCTGATATACACTGGGGATTTGGAGAAAATTTAGGTTCATATGAATTAGACGGCTGAACGTAACTGTACTGTGCCACTGTTTCCCACTTGTAGGAGGATCGGGATAGGCTCCAATCAATTTACTGCGCCACTGTTTTCCATTTTTGGGAGGATCGGGATAGGCTCCGATCAACTACTGTTCCGTTTTTCCGGGGTAGACGGGGATGCGTTCAGCTCAGCTATATTCATATTTTCTTGAATTTTCAAATACCATAATTAAAAGACATTAACTGAAATAATAAAAATAAACACAATAATGATTACCACGTAGAGCTTTCCATTTTTTTTATTTGCATAACTGTTTATGACATTGAGTTATCATTGCTATCCTTTCATGTTTTATATGAGATCGCTTTACTGACGATCCTGGTTATGCATGACTAGATGCAGACCTTTATGAAGAAGTAGATCCTCCAGATACAGGATATGATATGACATATTTTAAAGAACAAGCGGATCTGCAGGAGTGATTACTTCTTTTGGTTAACTGCTTTCTTTTAAAAAAAAAAAGTAATAAGTGCTGATGACACTTTATTTAAGTTTATGCGAGACAGTCCTTTTCTTTTATTTTGAAATAATTTAACTGTGGTGACATTTGTTAATTTTATTTTGAGGGAAATTATTATCGCTTTGTTTTGATAATGAAAAATTCGATTTAGTTTCTGCATGTTATTCATATTAAATTGCAAATGGTGATTGTAATATTTTGTTTGAGGCTCGTTGAGTTATCATTCGATACCGAACGTTCCAGCTTTCCACACTACTGGAAATGGGGCGTTACAGCTAATGGGTTAGCTGAAGCTTTCAACAAAATAATCATTAAACTCCTTCGGAAGTTTGTCTCTTCTAACAAAAGGGACTATGATGAAAAGCTGGGAGAGTGTCTGTGGGTTTATCGCACCACCGTTCGCACCCCGACAAAAGCTACCCCGTTCTCCTTGGTTTACAAAAGTGAGGTCGTCTTACCTCTTGAAATCCAGATACCATTTTTGATAGTGGCCTTAGCCACAAAGATGACGACAGAAGAGCGCCATCAACAAAGATTGCAAGAATTAGAGGCGTTAGATGAAAAACGTCTCAGGGCTCAGCAACAAATTGAGTTGTATCAAGCCCGAATCTCGAAAACGTTCAATAAGAACGTTAAACCAAGGACATTTAAACAAGGAGACTTGGTTCTGGCTATTAAAAGGCCAATGATTCTAACCTACAAGACTAAGGGTAAATTTGAAGCTAAGAGAGGATTATCGTTTATGGACCAACGCATTAGATGATAAGTAAGAAGAGAATTGTTGTTGTCAGGGATCGAACCCAAGGTGCTCGCATGAGTGGTGCGAATACTCACCACTATACTACAATGAAAATTCATGGATAATGGGACAAAAAAAAAACTTATTTATAATGGACTTTGTTTTCTGAACGAAAAATAGACAAAAATTAACTTCCGAACTTCCAGTCCGGATGAAAAAAGTCCGGACAGAAGTTCACTGTCCGGACTTCCAATCCGGACGGATATTGGACCGTCGGGACTGCTAGTCAAGACAGCGTGAGTTTTTTTTTGGGTTCATAATTTTTATCAATCTATACTGTTTCTAGAATTTTTGAGTAAGTAGAAGTCTAATAAAATCAATTTTCAAATTTAATTTGTTAGATAATTTAATATAGAAAAAGATTTGATGGAATAGTTGTGGGTTTTAGTTTATTTTTTTTTTTTGTTAACTGATATGTAGTTTGAAAAGAGAAAAATATGAGAGATTGAAGAAAGGGATATTTTAGTTCAAAAAATTCCATAGCAAGCTCGAACATAGATGAAGTTTTTAAGTGGGCTCACTAAGTAAAATGGAGTGCCTCCCTGGAAACTCCCATTTGCCCGCTCGAGAGAAATATCCGCGGCTGATATTAGGGCTCCATTCCAATCGGAAGTTTCCAAATGAGCACAGCACTTTGCCTAGTGAGCCCACTTGATAATGCACCCCGGACCGCTCTAAAGTGGGCTCACAAGAAAAAATGGTGTGCTCCTCTGGAAACTCCCTTCCAATCGAGCCCCAATTTCTTATGAAGGCTTCGGTAGGGGCGAAGGGTTAGGTTTTGAAAGCCGAAGCGTTTGGGTGCCGCGGTATCGAGGTTCGCCGAAGGTTTCGAGGTGTCGAGGTTGGTTTTCTGAGAGTCGAGGTTCGCCAAAGGTTTTGGGGCTCGAGGTCCAGCGAGGAGAGGTCAGTCAGTTGATTTAGTTTTTTTTTTTTTTTTTCTTTTTCTTTTTCCTTGAATATTTCTAAGAGATTCAAATCATACGATCTATAGATAGAGGAGATGGAATTATAGTGATTATTGGTTAATTTTTATTATTTCTGAATTAAAAAATATTTTCTCTGCGGTCTTGAGTGATCTTCTGATTAAAAGTTCAGCTTAAACTTTTTTTTTTTTGGAATATTTCCATGAGATCCAAATTATAGGATCTGTAGGGAGATGAGATGGAGTTTTGCGATTATTGCTTTATTTTTCTGAAATAGAATATCAATTTTTTCTCTGCTGATTTTTTCCCTGCAATATTCGGTGATCTTTTTTTTTTTTTTTAAAGATTAAAAGTTTAGCTTAATATTAAAAAAGAATTAAATACTAAATGCCCAAAAGCTGAATTTTTTTTATTACGTAAAAAAGGGAATACTAACTTTTGTTGATGTGAATTGTTCATGTTAAAATACTGATTTCATTCAGGAGAAATAATGCCGCCATTTTATTTATTTACATGGGAGGTTCAAGTCTTGCCTTGAATCTATAATTTTCTATAATACATATTGAACTACTTGACTTTAGAGTTCGAAGCAGTCTTATATTGATTAGCTTCCCAATCTTTAATCCTAAGAATGTTAATGGCAACCTGATTACATATTTTATTTAATTGACTATATTTTCTTAATTAGAGGGATTAAAAACTAAAAAAAAGTCTGAAGAAATTCATCCCATGAGTAATTGCATGAAAGGAATACTGATTAATTTATGTGCTTAAAGGAGGAGGAAGCAGCAATTTTTTTTTTATAAATTTGATTACATGATAAATATAAAAATTGATTTCCTACAAGTCCAAGTTGAAAATCATATGAACGCAGAGGGATAAAGTAGAGAGAGGAATCCATATAATCAAATCATAATAAATTCTCTGATTTTTATCTGAAAGCTCAAAATTACAAGTTTGAAAATATTTTCTAAGCGCTTATTATGAGAAAAATTAAAATATAATTCAAAACCAAAAATATCAGTCAAAATTATAGTTAAACTACAAGAAAATTACAAAAAATTACAACAGAATTACATTTAAATTAAGTAAATTACAACCATGTAATTCTTTTCATGGTGTTGAGCAGAAACATTTTTGACAATTTTTTTGTTCAGCAATAAGAGCAACGTTACTGCTTTTCCACCTTAAAAAGATGGTAATAAGAACTTCAAATTTCTAAATACTTTATTAATTGATAATTAGAACTTCAAATTTTTAAAAACTTTATTAATTGCAAATTCATTGTTGTAACGCCTCCGTTTTTTAGCTGCTTCCTAAAACGGAAAAATGCTACTTAAAATAACATTAGACAACCCAACAGTCTGGATAACCGTAATTACTGTCGCATTCAAGTTGATAAATAATATGCCTGAAACTGAAAAGATTTTATTTATATAAAGAGTTGATTACATAAGATAGTATACTGCTCAGAATATGAACATAAAAAAATTAAAAGAACAAAAGAGAAGCAGTGCCTAGGTAAAAGAAATATAAACAAATATACAAAGTATCTCTAGGAAGTACTCCACTTTTTATTGCCTCTCGGTCTATCTAACAAAGTATGGGTTGTCGGTTGGGGTCGATTCTCTTTTTTCATTTTCCAAACCTGGATTTAGAACTCAGGGGATTAAATCCAGTAAGTAATACTTAAAGAAAAGAAAATGGTGTACTGTCATAGTACAGGAGTATCAGTATACATGGACATGCTCATGTTAGTGTTGGTTGTGAACATGTAAATTTGGCATGTAATCAAGTATAAATAAATAAATAAATAAATGAATAAATAAATAAACAAGTATGATGAAACAATTATTTTATATATCTTGATCATGTTAATTCATGTATTCTATTAGTCTCAGTTATCATCTAAATTAGTTATACAAACTGTATTAATGGATAAGATAACGTAATTCCCTATTGTCGTATAAGTGTCTATACATACCCAGATCCCGACCTCAATCCCATGGCACTGAACCATGCATACCGCAAGGTACTCAATATATATCCTTACTGTATTACAGTAACAGACATATTACACTGGGTACTAACAATCAATCGGTGATCCAGTGTCACCCAGGTCGCTGTAGTAAAAGATCTCGGTCCTAACATTGCAATAATTTTTATATGACATGACTCTTATCTATTATATAGTTTATCTTCATCCCCGAGTTCATGATGCATTGTACACATGACTTATAATGACATCATGACATCATTCGTTCATTCACATATACTTATCCATTTTTATCATTCATAATATCATTAACAATTCATTATTGGATCATGTATATACAGTATTGATATGTTTCATTCTCTTATTATGTCAGTATGCTCACTATCATGTCTATCATGTACCATTCATATTAGTACAATATATCATGTCATAAACAAGTGTCGTGTGCTATGCTTTATGATTGAGTTTTAATAAAATAATTTAGGTCATAGACCCTATAAATGTTTATTCAATTCGAAATAAAGACAGTTCATAATAAAGAGTAATGATAACAGCAACATTTAAATAAAAGTTAATTGTCCGAAGTGTTCTAATCTAAAATATAAATTTTACCGTGGATATTCAAACTAATTACACAATCCTAAATTATATTATTAATGGCGTATTGTACAGGTTCCTAACATGTCAGTGAAATACAAGATGTGATAACATCATATCATTTACATATTCTTAGAGGGTAGTAAGACGTTTGAAAAGCTATATGATGTGAGAACATGTCTGTGAATTTATTTTTATTTATTTTCTGAATATATACTATAAGAATACCCTATAAGAACATGTCTGTGTATCTATTTTCTGCAGACATGAGCATTTTATTTTCTGCAGATTTTTTCTTCTTCTTATAACGACCTATAAGAACATTTAAATGCAAAGATGACTTTTATAATATTTACATGACTAGGTATGACAAGTACTCGGCTATCCTTATTATTTTTCCTATTATTATTTTTCATATAATTTTATAAAATTTACCATGAATATTCTGCACAATTACACAATTCTAAATGTTTGATGGATCAATATGTTTAAATTATATTATTTTTAACATCAAAAATATAAATATTACAATACTTGTATTTGTCGAATTTGACCAAATAATCCGGTTCAGTTATCAATATTAATCAATATTCCAAAATATGATCTAAGCATATTCATAAAATAAGTTACGTATACAAAATATAAATCAAATAAATTTTCCAAAAAATGAGCAAAGAATGGCAGTTACTCCGAATTCCTTTACTTTCTTTGATTTCTTGAATTTCTTCTTCTTGGTATCTTTCTTTTTCTTAATATATATAAAGAAATCCCATGAATTTCTGTTTAGCTCTGCTGTGTTGAGAAAGAATTGAGGGAGAGAAATGTGTGGATGGCCTTTAATGAAATGGAGGAGGCTATTTATTTGTTAAGGGCAATCTCGTAATTTCAGAAGCTTTTTCATTAAGCTTCTCACCCTCAAGCCACATAATTACATGCAAGGCTACTTCCCTCATTCTCCTGCTAGCACACAACCCACCTCATCATGGACACAACCGACCTAATAATTGGGGTGTGCCTTTAGAAAATAATGTTAAAAATAGGGTGTGTGGAAAGAAATTCTAATTTATTTAAATTTTTATTATTTACAGCTCCGAGAAACATTTTTCGAATACTACCAAATTAATACAGAACGTGATGCTCAACGAGATAAACACTACAAAATTATTCGTTTGTTATTTCGATGTCCGGAATAAAAGAAATAAAATTTTGAAATAATTAAAAGAATAATTTAATATTATGAAATGAGCAAATTTGGGAATATTTTCGGGTTTGCAAGAAAATTTTCTAAAAATTATAAATATTAGAAAACTAATAACCACAAATACCGAATGTCATCTGGAGTTACGAATTTAAAGTTACGTTTACCGAAATTTATTTCGGTATCCAAAATTTACTTTGGTGACCTTATTCGACATGACCAGACTCAAAAAAAGAGTACGTGTAGCATGAATTTTGGTATATTACAATTATTAAGCTTCTATATATATTTTTAATATTTCAAATTCTGAACGAGTACTCATGAGTTTTTTGAATATTCATAACTCGCTCTTGGACCGAGCATATAATTAAACTGAGTTATAAAATACTGGATTCTACAGAGAAATTGAAAGGATTTGCTTGATCAACTTACTACTTCAGCTAAAAATGTAAAAAAGAAGCCACACTGATAGTACCTTTCCTTCGGTTGAAATTTCTCAGAAGATTGGACAATTTTGGTAGCTGATAGCTCAGCCCTTGTGGTGGAGACATCAGTCGAGGATGAAGGTTGTGTTTTTCTAGCAATATCTCAAAAAAACAGTAAGTGACAATTTCCTTAATTCTTTGCGGTGAAACACTTGGTTTCAAAGTCATTTCCTTTAAGTGAGTGAGCATCTGTTTAAACTATTAGGTATTTGTTCATGTATTGGAAGTGAAGTGAACTATATAATCAATAAAGTGATATTCCTATACATTTCATTTTATTTATTGTCTATAAATCGGCAATAATCCTTAGGACATATATAATTTGTTGAATGGTGTTTTGGTCGACAACACTGAATCTGGATATGTACTATTGCAAGGAAATTACTTGTGATACATATATATAAGGTTTGACACTAGGTTTATCCTACAGTAGCAATAACCCTGCAGCGCATTCCTGGAATATAACATGGTTACTGCACTGTCAAAATTAATATAACATAGTATGAAGTTTTATGATGTACTCATCTATAAGCTGGGATTCACATTATGTATTTTGTAGGCATTGTGTCAAGATGATAGCTTCTTTTTTTACTATACCTGCTTGCTTTTTACCAATTATTTTCATTTTGATGAATAATAGAAAAAACAGAAAGGGCGTGATTCACATAGAATGGGAAAATGGCTAGATCAAAGGGAGTTCAGCGTTTATACTGAGTATGGTTACATATAATGTTTCTGGATATCTGCTAAACGACTTGTTTGATATGGGCATAACTTGTTAGTGAGCTTTTAAGCCTTTCATGCATAATTAGGAATTCTAACTAATATTGATGATAGCGTAAAAGAAGAAGAGAAGGTAGAGTGGGGATAGGATAATGCATTCCAAATATAGCTCCTTGATCTTCAAAACATTGTGATAAACAGATCTATAACTGCATTGACTTTCTTTTTCCTTAACCTGTGTTATGATTTGGATTAGAGAGTGTAGGTTTATATTCTATCTGATGAAAATATTATTCAGACCGTTAGGAGTTTCATAAACAACTGAATGACTAGTTAAAAAGATATCATTTCCTGTTATATGCTTACGTACGTTACCGGAGCTGTGTACAGATTATCCTTGATCATGGTGGTTAAGAGAGATCAAGTACTTGAGGTCAACAGTCTATGCTATTCTCTTTAGTGGATGATTCCTTGTGTTTTCCCTAAGGGTGGACTCTTTGTTAACTTGATTCCCGAAACTTCTAGAAAATCCAAGAGGTATAGGGGCTTAGTTTGGTAATGGAAAAAGTTGACATGATGTCAAGGAGGTGTATGATGCTGTAAACCAAGTAATCAGATCTGAAAATTTCATTTTCTGCATTATACTGTAAGTTTTCTGCATTGTACTGTAAGTACTTAGCTTAATCTGGTGATGCATAAACAAATGCCATCCTTAATTCCCCCTAATGATAAGATTAAATGTAATGCCTAAAGTTCTGTTCTGTTTACAGTGGTTAAAAGATTCAGCTCATTTGTCTGTCTTGTGAATTGTTACTGGCCTTCCTTCTTGTAGAAACATTGATTCAGGGAATCAAATGATAGGTGATACATTCAACTGGGAAATTTTGTGTGTGATATGGAATGAACATAGTTATTGGAAAATTGGAGAAAGATCCTGCTAATACAGTGATACAGATGGTGATTGATCTCTTTGTGGAACATTCAGTTGTATCGATGGTGGAGAATTATTTTTTAAATAGATCTTTTGAGCGGCTTGGTAGAATTTGCATGACAGGCACGTCGATGAGCCTTTAACATTTAAGTGGCATTAGAAGAACCTCATTTCTTAGATGATTTGAATTTTCTGATGCCAATACTTTAACATGTCAACAGCTTCCCAGTAGGTCCCAATAGATGGATATGCAGACTCTCTTAAGAAATCCTAGCACGAGTGTATGCTTATTTCACTGTAGTTGGGTATGCAACTTGCTCAGTTGCAATCTACTTCTTTATTGTTTGTGATGATTTCCATGCCATCAAACTCTTCCACATCAAGGGCATGCCATTAGTCACTTTACTAGGAAAATGCCATGAAGTATTATCATCCCTTCAAAAGTGCCAGCAAGCTTTCATGGTAAGCTTTTTTGAGCGATGAACAATTGTGAGTAGCAGATGAATCACATGATTAATAGTGCTAGTAATCCTGTATTATCTTGGGACAATTCATATAAAGTTGATGGTACAAGTTAAATATTGTAAATGCTAAATTTACCTCTATAATTCTACCTGAATCTTCTACCGACGAGAGTTGAATTGATTGTTCTTGTTTTATTCTATTGTTCCTATGATGTGAGGAATATTAATCCATGTGGAACTTAGCCTCCAATTTCATATAGCTTCAAATTTGCCATTCAATGATAGTTATGGCTACCCTTCCATAACAAATTCTATAAAATTTTCAGTTATATTCTTTGAGAAGAAAAATTTTAGGCCTGGCTGCTTGCTTTTAGTTCACATATATATATATCTATGTGTGTGTGTGTGTGTGTAGGATGCATGATGGAAGCGAATTTAGTGTTTGTGGTGGCAACTTTGGGGCTTTTGTGACTGAAGGAACAAAAGGGATAAAATTCGGGTCTCAAACCCAGGTGAATCACACCCTCTTCCTTGACGAATCACTTGAAGAAAGATTTGGTAGCAACTAGCAAATCACATGCCAATAAACTAGAATTTCAAAATTAATTCTTATATATTATTATAAAATATAAGTTTATAAGAATATATTTAGAAAAATAATTACGAGTATAGCACATGCAAACAAATTACACTAATAAAATGTAAATCCTAATCCAACTCTAATTTACATTTTTAAATGAAATAACAAATTAATCCGAATAAAATATAATAAAAGAATAAGCTTAATCAATCTTGATTTATTGTCACCATAGATTCTCCTCAATTTAGAAACATTCACCTCTAGTGAATAAAGATGACATAATTCTAACCATTTCTGAAACTCTTCTTCCATAGATGACTTGACGTTGTTAAATGAAATAATCCTGACAATGAAAACACGAAAATGTGACATTAAGACGTGTAGTATTTGGTCGCAAAGTCGGTACCATCAGACGGATTTTATTATTTTACACACCATAATAATACTAATTTCCTGTATCCATGTATGTCGTGATAAAAAAACATAAAATAGATAATAGATAATAGGAACATCATAATTGATGAAGATGGTAATGTCTGTATAACTTTTTACGCTAATGGATCTCTACAAGTAATAATGAAGGGCTTTGCAATTTCTGTGATCCGCGAGAGTTTCTTCTAGTAATGATGACCACTCAACAAAAATCTCTAGCTCTAACACATCAAGAACTTTTATGTTCAACTCAGGCTGGGCTGAATCATCTATCTCAGTAGGCGTTTTTGGTTATAGATATGTAACAAACCCAATTTTGTACTTCATTTCATAAATAACATTACTTGTATTCTAAGAAATAATGATATTCACAACTCTTGGTTCATTGTTATTAGTAGGCATAATATTAATAGGTGAACTAATCGAGAGGGATTGGTAATCATAGTGATAAAACTTTCCACACATTGAATATTTGATTGAGAGGATTGGTAAGTGAAGTGTCCATATCCCTCGCACTTAAGAGTAATATTTAAAAAAAAATGTGTAGAAGAGTATATCGAGCATGAAGGAAAACTTGCAAGAAATCCCAATGCAGATAAAATTATAAATTATAGATACTTAGGCACCAAGAAGAAAGTTCTCCAATCAACTTAAATCGAGCATAAAATCTTCCTTCTCATGCGCAGGGGGAAAATAACGAAATAAACGTTCACACAAAATAAATGTTCAAGATTTATAAGTTCAGACTCGAGTCTAACCAACTCCAGTCTGGAGTTGTTTTCAATCTGAACTATTTTGAAACCAGATTAGGATAGAAGCCAAAGCTGATTGAGTTAGATCGTAACCAAGTCCAAGCCAGGACTGAACCACATATGATCCAATTTGATCAAGATCAGAACCTGGTCCGAGCCAGGCTGAACTTGATCCAGATTGAATCTAATTAATACTATATTAACCTAATTCATATTGTATTAATGGTCGACATGGTTATGAATCTTGAACATTTATTTCGTTGTTTTGCTTTTGTAACTGAGAAAGAAGATTTTATGCTCGATTTAAGTTGGTTGAGAAATTTTTTCTTAGTTTGCAGGTATTTATTAGTTTTGTTTCCATTAAGATTGCTTACGAGTTTTTCTTTGTACTCGGTATGTTCTTCTACACATTCTTTTAGATTATTCACAAAAATCGTCTAAGACTAGAAAACATCGCTCTAAATGCAAGGGATATGGATACTTCGCTTACTGATGTCTCTGGATCAAATGTTCTGAGTATGGAAAATTTTGATATTATAATTATCAATGTATCTCAAAGAGTCGATATATTAACATCGTGCATACTGATATTGATGAATTGAGAGTTATGGACATCAACATTGCTTCTAAGCATACAAGCGATGAAGAATGTATGAGATGAAGTCAAGTATAGAGTTTGTCACAGATATATAACCAAAATCCCTTGTTGAGCTTGTTGATTTGACTATGCAGTCTGAGTTGAATATAAAAGTTCTTGATGTTAGAGCAAGAAGTTCTTTGTCGTCATTGCTAGAAGGAATTCTCGCGGACCACAAAAGTTGTAGAGCCCTCGGTATTTTTAGAGATTTTTTGGTGTAAAAAGCTGTATGGACATTATCGATTACGCCAATTATAAGGTTCTTCTTGTCCATGAAATTGTCTGAAGTCTATCATCCATTTTAAGTTTTTTTGTTACAATAGGCATTAATATAAGAAATTAGTAAGTTTTGGCCTAGTACGATAATACAGGAACAATGAGAGGGCAATCCACTCTTTCAGCAAGTCACTGGTCGAATATGAAAGAAAATATAGGTCAAATGGAGTTTACTTGTTTAGCATTGGTATGGGCATCGCTGAAATTTTCACACTATTTCCTAGACCATTCCGTCAGATTGTGGGCACGAATGGATCCTCTAATTGTTCGAGAAACCTATCATACAGGAGAGTAGCTCGTTGGTGGATGCTGCTCTCGGAGTTTGACATAACCTATGTCACGCAGAAAGCCACGAAAGGAACAAGCCATTGCAAATCATCTTGCACATCTCCCTTTGCCATTGGAAGAGATTTTTCGGATTCTGAAATTTTCTACGCAGACATAGAGTATGGAACTCCCATTTGGATACATTTTATGGAGCGCTCAATGAGGAAGGAAATGGAATTAGTGTTGTTATTACCCGACTCAAGGAGTGACAATATCCTAAGCTTCTCAGTTGGCATTTCCTACCAAAAACAAATGTAACCGAGTATGAAGCTTTTATCATATGGTGCAAAGAGTAATGGAGCCTGTCTGATGGTACCGGGTTCGCGATTAAATACTACATGGCACATCTTCGAGTTTTGTTTTCGTTGTCGAGATCATTTCATTTGACAATATCAAGTTATCGATGGTTGAGAAATTTCAGAAACGGCTAGAATTATGGCGCCTATATCCATCAGTGGTGAATATTTTCAAGCTGAGAAGAATTGATGGTGACAATAAATCAAGATTGATTTGGATTATTTTTTAATTTTATTTGATAAGGATTTTTTATTTTATTTTATTTAAAACTCTAAATGAGAGTTGGTTTTATATTTTATTAGGGTTTAGTTTGTTTGCATGTGTTATACACGTAGTTGTTTTTCTATATATATACTTGTAATCTAATATTTTATAAAAATATATAAGTATTGATTTTGAAACTCTAGTTTATTGGAAGATTTACTAGTTTGCTTCCAGATCTTTTTTCAAGTGATTTGAAACATGTGATTCCCTAGTTGTGGGGTTCGAATCTTATCCCTTTTTGGTCTGTCATCCCCAAAAGCTCCAAATTTTCCACCACAAATGCTAAATTCGCCTCTGTCCTAAGTCATTTAGGCTAAAGGTCTAACTTGTTTCAGCGAACATATGCTATTACATGAACTAGCCTTTGTGACCACATTGGTCCTCTGGCTATTTCTTTCCCTTGTACTTCTCCCCATTTTCTGCAAATGCTTGAAATATGATTCACTTTGTGGCAGCAAAGAGATTTCACTTTTTCTTCACACTACAAGACATGAATCGTGTTATTGGTTTGTAATGTTGTGTTTTTCTCATAATCTTCCTTCTCTATTACACTTCAGTTGTTTCTTTTGCTTCATTCTGTTCACATGTATTCATATTCTCTGGTTACAGTTTTCATTAGTTGCTCAGAAAGACGTGACTGTTTGTACTTATGGGAAGCAAAGGTCGTGCACCTCCTGCATCTCATCTACGACAGCCTCTTCCGGGCCCCAACATGTTGCACCCAGATCCATTTGGGCCAGGCATTCGTCCTCCCCCTGCTTCTTTTCCTTTTGATATGCTACCTCATCCGGAAATTATGGAGCAGAAGTTTGCTGCCCAAGATGTGGAGATGCATAGGCTTCTGAGAGAGAATCAGCGGCTTGCAGCTACCCATCCAGTCTTGAGACAGGAATTAGCTGCAGCCCAGCAGGAGCTGCAGAGGATGCACAGTCATATTGGTGCTAAGAAAGATGAGCAAGATCAGCATATGAGGGGCCTCCTTGATAAGATAGCTAAGATGGAAGCTGACCTCAAGGCTGCTGAGGCTGTTAACGCAGAGTTGCAACAGGCTCACAAAGAAGCCCACAGCTTAGTGGTAGCTAGAGATGAACTTATCTCTAAAGTGCAGCAACTAACCCAGGATTTACGACGAAACCATGCAGATGCCGAGCAAGTCCCTGCTTTGATGTCTGAATTACAAAGTCTAAAGCAAGAGTACCAGCATTGCAGGTGTCAGTTTGGAAGCTCTCTATGTTCTATTTCCTTTATTTGATTTGACAACATGTGCTGAGTCTTTTATACTGTTTTTCAATGCAGAGCTACCTATGAGTATGAAACAAAATTGCGCATTGACCATTACGAGTCCCTTCAGGTAATGGAGAAGAATTATATATCCATGGTGAGGGAAGTGGAAAAGCTACGAGCTGAGTTGACTAACGCTGCTAACCTTGACAAAAGTGGTTCGTACATTTATTCATCTGCCACTTTTTGTCCTCTTGTTTTTCTCCTTTCTTGGTTGTTCTTCTTGGTGTTTATGAATCTTATTTCATTTCATACAGGTGGATCATACGGTAATACTGGTGGCTATAAGGAGAATGATACTACTGGGCAGCGTTCTGTTGGACAAAATGCTTATGAAGATGTTTATGGAGCTCCACCGGTGAGCTACACTACCACTTTGTAGCAAGTCATTTCATCATCTTCTTCTCTATGGTGTACAAAGTAGATATACACTATTTTGATCAACATCATAATCAATCTCAATGATCCTTCTTTCTATATATGATAAGCAATAGATATGTCTCTTGATTCAGATTGACTTTGTCAACTTGTGGCACAAATAGTGCTGCAAGACACTACTTATGATAAGTAATATATTGCCAGAGGACACTATTAATGCAGCTAATTCTGGAAGACACTGCTAGTACTGGAAGCCTCTTCTAAGAAATAAAGGGGCATTAGAAAAGATGAAAGAGAAATTGAGTAAGGATGTGAGAAGCTTGCATATTATGTACTACCGATACAGCTATACCCTCATCGGATGCGTGACCTCATTTGTTATTCTTTTTGGGTGTATATAAAATCTCCAGTGTATCTATAGACGTATTGAAGATATATCATAGATACATTTGAGACTAAAAAGTAAACATCGAATATGTGGAATATGTATGATGGGTTATGGAGACACATTAGAATATAGAGATTTTAGATTTAGTGTGTCCAAAACAGAGTATATAGAGTGTAAATTTAGTAAATAATAGACCCTATATTATAGTGTTGTGATACTGGACATGCAAGAGATACAAATGAGCAGTCAATTTAGGTATTTGGGTTCTATATTGAGGATGATGGAGAGATCGATAATGTCAACCATATGATACAAGCTAGCTGATTGAAATGGAGGAGTGCAACGGGAGTTTTATGCGATTTTAACATTCCGTTAAAGGCTGAGGGAAAAATTTTATAGGACTACTATTATGTCAGTTTTATTGTATGACACGGAATGCTGGGTTATAAAGAAATGCCATTTACAAAAGATAATTGTACTAAAGATGCACATGCTTCATTGGATATGTGACAACACTAGAGGAGATAAAGTGAGAAATAAAAATGTTCGTGCTAAGGTATGTATAGCTCCCATCGAAGAGAAGATGCGAGAAAATCGTTTACTATAGTTTGGCCATGTACAACGTAGACTTACAAATACATCAGTCCGATGAGTGGAGCTTATCAACATAGGACAAGTTAAAAGTGCGAAAGGAAGATCGAAGAAAATATGGATGGAGGTGATATGAAAAGATATGGATACTAGAAGTTTAAATGAGAACATATTACTTGATAGGGATGAATGGAGAAGGATTATCAATGTGATCGATCCGGCATGATTCTCTTTTGGTTCATGTAGCCTACCCTAAGTACTTGGGATAAAAGACTTAGTTGTTGTTGTTGTTGATGATGTACGATGGGTTATTTATTTCATCTTCGGATGCATTATATTTATATAACATGTCTAGGTTTTATACTGAGGATTATGATTGTGCATACAATTGTTAATTTTAAAAAAACTAGAAAAAAATTTCATTTATTTGAGAAATTGAACAATATGTGAGCACACACGCATTTTGTTAATGATGTGTTCACAACATAGCAACATCCTAATTATTTTTGGATTTGCCTTATTCATGTACCATAGATTAATGTATCTGTATTCTGCACATGCATTTATATGTGTGTGTATCATGCCTTATTCATGTACCATATATATATATATATATATATATATATATATATATATATGAGAAAATGGAAAATTCACCGGCGGTGGATGGAGTTCCTTCACTGCCACTTAGGTGACCCAATAAAATTATTTCACGTGACGCCACTTAAATTAACAAATAAAAGAACTCTCTTAACCACCCTTTGAGTGGCGCTACGTGTAAAAATTTTATTGGGCCACCTAAGCGGCGGTAAAAGAACTCCTTTCACTGTCGGTGAATTTCCCGTTCTCTCTCTCTCTCTCTCTCTCTCTCTCTCTCTCTCTCTATATATATATATATATATATATATATATATAGTTTTCTCCTTATCTGTGCTTTATCAGGGCCCTCAATGTCAATGTCATATTTGTATATTGTATCCATGTCCTGATTTCCGTGCCTTTCAACTTGCATATACAGCAGGAAGAGGGATGATGTCAAACTTCATTAAAAACTATTTAAATCCTGAGAGAAAACTTAATGAAGTTGGTAAGGCATCAAGATAGTCTAGTCAAAGAGATGAATAAATTTAATTATTAGTGTTTTAAAATGGCTTTGCTTAAGCAGAAAAGTTTCATAGATCTGATTAAGTGGCTGCTTGGTGGGGATTGACTGGCCGCTTCAGTGGTTGGTCTAGAGAGGCGGACTGCCTAATCCATTGCACGCCAGTAGGATTTCAGTAAAGACTGCAATCTGCAGTGAGTAAACTTGATATTAGTAATGATTTAGCAGTTCTTACCTATAGGCAGTTGTATAACTATTTCAGTCTAGTTTTTAGATTTAATTTACCATTTCTGCACCTCAACTCCACGATTATAATAGTTTAGAGCCTATAGACTATATCATTGATCTGGATATTAATTTAGAAGATAATATTGGAAACATTTTCTAATTTCTGTAACATTTCCTTTGAAAATATTAAGCAGTTTTTCTTGAGAATCCAATAATGATGTTGTTCTTAATTGATCTAAATCAGTGAGTAATTTCCTATAAAGACTTTATGCTAATTGAAAATCACCCTGGTTTTCTAAGAGGGGACAATCTGAATGTGGATAGATGTTTACTCTTGACATGAGAAGATGAACTGGGTTTCTTGGTCCCACTTGTCATAGCTAGAAGCCTAGAACCATCCAGTACAGGTTCCTTGTCTTTTTTTTTTTTTTTTACAGATAATCCTTTTTTCCATGACCGGGACGAATAGATGATATATGCTAGTCTTGATAATTGTGTCCACCCAGCTTCCCTGTAGCATCTGGATCTGTGGATTCCCTGGAGGATCGACCCCACAATTTCCTGATCCTGCTGCAATGGAGGAAGCTTCTTAATCACTGAGACATCGTCACCTTACAGAATAGATAATATATGTTCGTGATTTAGATCTGTGACTGCCTAGTCTGTTCTCTTATAGAACTTCTACTTCAAATATTTTTTGGCTCTTCTAGAATACTATTTGCCTCAAGTCGTTGTTCACAATTAATCACTTACGAGTACTGGCAGGAGATCGTTAAAATTTATAAGCTTCGTTGATGTATTTGGCTTCATGAAACATGTTAGATCACACGATTTTTAAATATAAACATCACTGACATTGCTCAGCATAAGATCATGCTAGCGAAGTTTAAAATTTGTAATCCTGATGCAAGTGAAACACAATGCTATCAATGCATTTTTTTTATTTTATTATTACTCTGATTCGAGCTATGGCTCATTGTCATTTATCCCAATTCACACGTATCATACTAATGCTTAAAGTAACAGGGACGCGCGCCATCCGGTGGGGGTGCAGTTACATATGGGGGAGGTCCAGCTGGAACTGCTCCTCGTCCTGGATATGATGCACCTAATAGGGGAGGCGCTCCTTACGATCCTTCGAGGAATTCTACCTATGATTCTTCTAGAGTTGCTGCGGGCTATGATAACTCCAGGAGTGGTAGCTTTGAACCTCCTAAAGGTGCTGCTGCTGCTGGCTATGAGGTGCCTAGAGGAGGTCCGGGGTATGATGCTGCTAATAAAGGAACTGAAGTAGCCGCTGCTGCTGGAAATGTTGCTGGTCCTTATGGATCAGCACAGCCTGCTTCACCTTATGGATCAACTCAGGCACCGTCACCCTACGGATCAGCACAGGTACCAACTGCATATGGATCGGCACAGGCACAAAACTTATACGGGCCGTCTCAGGCACCAACCCCTTATGGATCAACACAGGCAACAAACCCGTATGGGTTGGCACAGCCACCGAACCCTTATGGGTCAGCTCAGGTACCAAACCCTTACGGATCAGCTCAGGCTACAAACCCTTATGGTTCTGCTCAGGCAACAACCCCTTATGGGTCAGCACAGGCACCAAACCCTTATGGATCGACTCAGGCACCGAACCAGTATGGGTCAGCTCAAGCACAACCTTCAGGGGGAGTTGGTTATGATGCATCGTCTCGTGGTGGTGGTGGCGCTGGTGCTGGTGGCGCTGCTGCTGCTGGTAGTGTGCGCAGATGAATGGGTTTTTTTTTGAACCATTTCTTTCATCTATAGGATGCCTTGGACCCTTCGTAGGAAACAGTTTTGACGGAACTTTCCTGCCTGCCGGTTCAACATCTATCCTCTATTCTGGAGCTACTTATGATTTTGTTGATGAAAATGGTGGTTATTAAGTGTCGATTTAGATTGCTCCTCTCTTTTACAGGGGCAGCTGTGCCTTCTTCACCTATTTGATGTTACTAGACTTTGAATAGCTCTGTTACGTATTAACAATTTGAGGTAATTCACCATACAAACCTTATAGTTATGCGTTCAACGAATTTGAATGGTGATTTGCTAGTAGCATCTGGAGATGTGGCCACTTTGCAGTCTAAGGTTGATTTTTAGTCTATTTTATTTAAAATTTTAAATTAAAGATGAAAAATTCAATTTTTTAATTAAGAAAAATTGAATAAAGAAAAATTGAATAGAGTGGGTTGAGAATTGGTTCCTGGGTTTATCTGTTCTCATCCTATGCATTTTTATTTGCTTGGTTGCAGACGGCGGCCATTCTGTCAAATATTGTTCCATAGATAAACAGGTTATTATGATTTCTAGGTGAAAGTCAAGTTCCAATCAAATACTGCAGTCTAAATTACTATAAATTTAGATGGAATTCTTGATGAGAGAGATCTGCATGTAAATGTCTTGTTAGTCTATTGCTTATTTTTGTTGCTAGCTATTTCTTGTGGAAGAAGGAAAAAAAAAAAAATTAGAGCGCTTGAATACCGAAAAAGACGAATATTTAGGTTCTATAAGGTAAGTATTATGGGTGATTTATTCAAAATTTTGAATTAGAAAAATAAAAATTTTATTTTTAATTTAAAATTTTGAATTGGACGGTATGTGTTTATTCTCATCACTATGGTTTTACGGTTGTCTATAAATTCAAACTAGCATTATAAGTAGAGATGGTACTGGATGCATCCATAGGCTAATTTTAACCCTCTCTAAAATTAGAAAATTTAATTTTATTTTTCTAATTTAAAATTTTGTACATGTGGACTCGTCCATTATCACTCTTCCATTATCACTCTATATAAGATTTGGGGGAAGTTTATGTACAATTCAAATGTTTAGATACTTTTTTTAAAGAAAATGAACAAGATGAAAACTTGAATTATTTTTAAAACGCATATTAACTCGGATTAACTCTCGTAATTTGTTAATCTATTTTATTATAACACATGGAATCAAAGATTTATTTGGCAATCTAAATTTGAATTACAGGCTTTTAACTCTACATTTATATATTAATTTAGAAAAAATAGAAAAAAGGGAGGTCGTTCATATTGGGCCCATCTTGGTCTGGGCTTAACTAGATTTCGGTCCAACTTAAGCCTTACAGCGTCGGATCGAGTATACTATATAATCCGACCCGTTCGCACTCCCAGATCTTTTATATAGAGCAAGTAAAAAAAAGAAAAAAATAAGATATATAAAAAAAAAAAAGAAGCAAGCAGCGAGGTCAATAGAGACGATGAACTCATCGACACCAAGCGACGCAAGGCACGACGATGAGTCAGCTCTCACCGAGTTCCTCTCCTCTCTCATGGACTACACTCCCACTGTACACGCTAATTTCTCTTCAATCTTTTTTTTTTGTATTTTTTTTTTGTTTTCTTGTTAGGGTTTCGATTTTGATTTTGGTTGCAGATTCCGGATGAACTGGTGGAGCATTACTTGGCAAGGAGCGGGTTTCAGTCCCCCGATTTGAGATTGTAGGTACTTTTTGATTCTTTATATTTTGCTGATCCACAATCTTAATAATTGCTTGAAAATTTGTCCCTTAACTTTGTGTAATTAGACTCGGTATGCTGAAACCTAAACTTTTGCCATTTCTATGATTATCATCAGTGTGTCGCGGGATGTCGTGCAGGTTTCTTTTTTTCTTGATCCAGACTTGAAAATAGATTTTGCCTTGTGAATGAAGTTTTTTTATTTTCGTTTCGTTTAGGCTGTGTTTGGATTGAAAGAAAATGGAAGAAAGAAAGAGAAATGTAAAGAGAAAAGAAAAGAAAAAGAGATGGAAATTGGTTTTTTCTTTTATGTTTGGTTAGGGAAAAAATATTTTCTTTTTTTAAAATTCTCTCTCAAATCAAACAATAGAAAATATTTTCTTCCTTATTTTCTTTTCTTTTCCTTCATTTTCCCTCAAGCCAAAGAGAGCCTTAGGCTATGTTTGGTTTGATAGAAAAGAAAAGAAAAGAAATAGAAGAGGAAATAGGATCTTCTTTGTTCTTTGATTCAAAGAGAAACAAAAAGGAAAATATAAAAAGAAAAATAATAGATTAAAAATAAATTTAAAAAATTAAGAAAAATACTTTGTTCCAAACTGCCTCCTACCATAATATCATGTATAAGTAACACCAAATATTTCTCTCATTTTCCCTAGGATAGAGGGAAAAAATATGGAGGGAAAATTTTGAGCCATATTTTCTATTAATTTCGTTCCACTTCTTTTCTTTTAAATTTTCTCTCAAATCAAACAGTAAAAGAATAATTTTTTTTTCTTTTTCTTCATTTTCCTTCAAACCAAACAGAGCCTTTGTAACAAGTAGTAGAAAAGCATAACCATTAATCATGATAATCCTCCTCTTAAAACAATTTTTGCCTCCACAACATCTTTGGAGATTGTGAAGAACCAGACCTTGCCCAAGCTTTTGAACGATGGTATCAAACTACTTTAAGAACTGGGCTCTTTGACATTCCACTGAAAGTTTAGAGCCTCGACCCCATTGTCACGAAAAAGCAAAGCTATATTTTAATCTACTTACCAAGCTAAAATTTTTAACTTCAAGAGGAATAGTTTTATGCAATATAATTTTACTCCAAAGACTTTGAATATGTCCACAGTTATGGTACTTGTGTAAATAATTTATAGAAGATCTCCAAAATGATGCCTTATTTAGAAATAAATATAAGTTGCAGGTAAATAGCGATATTGAAGATTGCAATAAGATTACATAAGTGGTAAACACAAAAACGAGGATTCGTCTTCTAAATTATTTCTCCTATCGTAACGCCTTCCATGATATTTTACTGAGAATATAAATGAAAGCATATTCATCAGTAGTAATCTTAACTCTCATAAAGGAGGATGAGCTGCAACTTAAGTAATACTTCCTATCCACCACATATAGCTTTCGTTTCTTGTTAATCTAATGTCATTGTTGGAGGCAACCTTTGATATGTAGGACACTTCGCCTAGCAAAAAAAAAAATGTAAAAATGAAAAAAAGGGTGTTTCCAGCCATGTGGGATGCAAAACCTGTTTCCTCGTTCTGACACATAAATATTGAAATATCTATTTATATAAAAATATGGCTAAAATAGAAGAAACCCCTATGAAGTATCGTTTTTTCCCCAAAACCCTCATGAAGTGCCGTGTTTTTTCCAAAACCCCCATGAACTTTTTAATGTATAAACCTCCATGAGGTTTCAAATTTTATGAAAACCCCTAATTGATCGATTTAAAAACGTAATAATTATCCATTTCCCAACCTTTCTAAATATTCACTCCTTAATTTAGCATATTTTACTCAAAACATGTATATTTAAAAACATTGGTGAATGCATATATTTTGCAGTTTAATTTGATTCATAAATCTTTTAATTATATTGTTTTGGTAGTTTCTAAAAAATTTGAAATTCCATGAGGATTTACATAACATAAAAAAGCTTATAAGGGTTTCTTAAAAAAAAAAACGTAATACTTGATGGTTTTTTTTCTTCCTACTTTAGCCTAAAAATATTTATATGATTGAGCATGTTTTATTACCTTATTGACAATAACTAAATATTATATGGTTCATTTTGCTATTCTAACTTTTTTCATATGCGAATAATAACATAATACAATTTCTATGTATATATTCTTTAAGATGTGTCTATGTAGCTGTGTACTTGTGTCTAGATATTGGAGGTTACTGTGTCCAACACCCCATGTCCGTGTCGGAGCATAACACCTTGTGTTCGTGTGTGTGTCCATAAATCATAGGAGCTGTAATAACCCTTAATTTTCTTTACACTTAAATAAATAAATAAATAAACACAATAATAAATATGACATTTCATTTTTTATAACCTCCAAATCTTTATTTTCTATAACTCCTAAAGTTTTCATCTTTTAACCTCCAAACTTTTCATTTTCTCCATTATTTCATGATGAAACTCCATATTTAATTCTCAAAATTAAACTTTCTAATTAAACTTAGACCTTACTTGTTCTAAAACCTCCCATTTGAAAGGTATATAAACCCTCATCTCTAACCCATTTCAAGCATACAAATCTTCTTTTAAAATTTTTCCTCTAAAATTCTCTTTTCCTCTCATCTCGCTGGAGGTTCTCTCGGAGCCGCTGGAACCACTATAGGAGCCACCGTCGGAGCCACCACTATTTTGCCGATGAAGAACACATTCTTCCTCCTTTTTTCTATATTTGGGGCTCACACCTTTTGTTAAAAGCCCCAATGAGAAACGTGGAAAGTTTGTTTGCAATTATTGAAAGAAGGTAGGATACATACAAAAGAAATATAGAATTGCATATCACATGTCTGCGTTGCGGGTTTAACGAGCTTCTAGTGAGAAGTCCTAAAAACAAATAGACTGGTAGTGAGCAAGAAGAAGATTTTGTTCTAACTACAAATTCGATAGGAGATTGCTCCGTTGATCGATATTGGGAAACGAAATCCAGGTGAGTTCATTTTTGGACTCACTAGTCATGCTATTTTATACAATAGTTGTTTCAACTATATTTTGTGAAAATGATTTGTTATTCCTATAATAAAAAATCTATTATTTTTATTATGCACTTATTATTAAAATTGTTAAAATATCATGGTATAGCTATATTTTAGAAAAAAATAATATATTCAATATTTGATAAATCACATAAAAGCTACAATCATGGAAAAATACTGTTTGTGATATCTTTTTGTATCGGTATTTAGAAAAGTTATCTTGTATGCTGGTTTTTTAATTAAGGAACGTGCGTCGCATGGAAAACCTCCCAATATCCATATACTTACCTGGCTAATATCTCTATGATGTTTCAAATCAGTAAATTCTTGATATAGCCAGTTGTGATTTATTTTATGAAGTATAAATTGAACGAGCTTTATAAATCTTGTTAACAAATTAATAAATCCAATTGAAATATTGTACCTGATATGATTCATATACAAGTTATTAAAATCAGAATTTAGACCAATATGATCTATATTGAATGATACTGGATTGGGAAAAAACTGAATGATGGAAATATATTCTGTTTCGGTTGTAACATGTTAAGTTGTATAACTAAATAATTCGCACATCATGGATATGTGATGATTTGCTGGATCATATTTTACTATTTTTTCTGTTTGACGGCAGGTCGACTCAGCACCGGACAATGTATGTGACCATTTTCTGGGTCTGTATAGGAGACAATCGAAACAGTGATATTTTATCATATAGTTTTTCTAATTACATGACATCATAGGCAAAAGCACCCCTGTTATAAAATTAACTTTACTGTATAATATTAGGATAACATATATCAATTGACATCATTATAACAAATATCTTATTATATATTAATTTAAAATTTTCTAAGACTTGTATTATTATTATGTTTGGGCATAACTGTTATATTACATATTTTTTTCGCATATTTTGTTTTAGTTGCAATTTGACGACCTGCGTGTGCATGCCTAGACTTCCCGATGGACATACCAAAGTTAATGTAGAATCTGGTGAATTTTGAAGATCAGATTGAAACCCAATAATGGATTATAGATTCTCTGCTTCCTTTTTGTTAGTTTTATTGTATTTTATTTCAATTGTAACCAGTGTTCTAAATATCGGATACCGGTCCCATGCCGGTCAGTCAAATTACATACCGATTACCGGATACCGGACGAGATATCGCGATATGACCCTAAATACCGGAGTGCCATATCAGTGTCATACCAGTTAAAGAATAATCATATAATTGGTTATATAGAACATAATAAAACACATAAAATAAATTTATAGTACTTACATTGGCTTATTTACATTTAACTTACGAATTTGTAGATACCGTTTAGAACGTTCGCATATGTACATAGCGACATATAATCATAAAATTAAGAAAAATAAGTTTTCAAGATAAAAGAAAAGTGTTTCTACAATACATAAGTGATATAATTTATAAAATTACAATATTGTCTTTTAAATGAGTTTATTTGAAACATGATAGAAACTTTAAATATCAGTCTTTACAATATATTTTCTAGCTAGATTCAGAGTCGACTGGTTCATTTGATGGCATGCCTTCCTCATCATCTGATGACGATTCTGATGATGATGTGTCAACTTCTTTCTCATCATCATTATCTGATGTGTGTCGCTGCTTAGACTTTGAAGATGATGATGCTTTTCCCTTTAAAGTTCTACTACTCTTGGACTTAGATGTCTTAACTCTTTCACTCTTTCTCTTTTTCGGATTAGCACTCATAGCAATTGACACCTGTCGAAAAGTCAATTATTCTCCAGGAAAGACTTCATCATCACTAGTCTTATAAGGATTGCCATTTTTTTCTCAGGCATGAACCTCTCGGTGACCTTTTCCTCTTCATTGTATGCTACTAGTGGATCTCTGTTTGGGATTGAAAGTTTGCTCTTGAGCCTTGTATTGAATTTGACAAAAACTAAGTCATGCAATTTCTTGGAACTTAGCCTATTTCTTTTCTTCGTATGCACCTAAATAAAAGATAATCACATGAAGTTCGTTTAGAATATATCTATTTGGGAAAAAGAAATATTTAATTAGAAAAGTTAAAATTATAATACCATCTCAAATGTGCTCCAGTTCCGTTCACAACCCGAAGAACTGGTTGTCAGGCTCAAGATCCTCATTGCCATGATCCTCAATTCGGAAGCATCTGTCCCGTAGAATTGCCACCATTGAGCTAGCAATGAATATTTAGAAATAGTTATTAGCTTTTTAATAGTTTCTTTAATTAAAAATAGATTGAATTTTGCATTTCTTAAATTGAAATGTATACCTAGATTAATGATTCTCTTTACTGTTGTCCTTGCAAAAGACATTCCAAATGATTCATTTTGATTTTGATACATTGGGAGCTGCTGTGCAATCTTATCAATTCTATCATGATCATTTGGATAGAATCTGTGCATCACGTCAACGAAGCCTGACATGAACGATCCATCAGCATCAATTTCAGGCTGCTTCGCATAGTAATACAGAGAGTTCAAGAAATATCCAGCTCTATGCAGAGGACCCTTAAGTTTTTCCTCCCATCGCCTATCAATAATCTTCCATATTGGAAGATATTTCTTCTCTTCACCGTCTAGAGCATCTCTTATCTCCTCTTTAGCAGTCTCTAAATCACCATACAGAAAGCCCATTGAAAGGATCTTGTCCCCATTAATTTTACGCAAAACTTTCACTAGTGGAATAAATACTTTTAGGGCAATGTTTGTGTTGTCCCAAAATTTATTGCTGGCAATTATTTCTGCTACCTAAACATTCATAAAAAGATGTATTAAAAAATATGAATAACGTATAATTTAAAATTATAAAATAATTTTTTTATTAATTTAAATAAATACCTTCTTGCCTACATCTGTTCTGAATAGAGTGCAATCTATCCAGTTATCAGAAATAAACATATGCTGCAGCTCCTTATTCTCTCTGATTGATGATATAGAGAGAAATGCCGTGGCAAATTTAGTTGTATCCGGCCTTATTAGCTCTCCACCAATCGCCTTCCTCATAATATCTAAAGATTTTGTGTGACTGTATATATACACGGAGACTGATCTCCCCATCATAATTGCACTTTGGATATGTTTAATCTTTCCAATATCCGCAAGCATCAGATTAAGTGTATGTACTGCACAAGGTGTCCAAAATATACTTGGATGCGTCAGAGCCAATGTGTTTGCTGCAACCATATTGTTCGAGGCATTATCTGTCACAATCTGTACAACATTTTTCACGCCAACCTCGTTCATTCTCCTCTCCACAAATTTGTGGATATAACTGCCATCGTGTCTCTCAAAAGATGCATCTTGAGACAATAAGAAGGCTGTATCGGCCGGACAATATACAACGATATTCATTAAACTTCTCCCTTTCCGATCCGACCACGCATCAGTCATTAAAGTGCAGCCATTTGTTCTGCAACTCCGTTTGAATGATTCAAGAGTTGCATTTGTCTCCTCGACCTCTCTCTGGAGGCAAGTCTCGCTTAGCTCGTATGGGTTAGGAGTCTGTAAGTTTGGTCCATACATGCCAATGGCTTGGACCATCTGCATAAAAGATGGCTGCGTAGCAATATTGAATGCAAGCTCTCCTTCATAAAAAAACCCGGCAATGTATCGAATTGCATCGTCTCTGGCCTTTTTTCTGGAGGTGGATGGCACGGTAGGCTGTTTTTGAGCTGCTTCTACTGCTTCCTCGATCGATCGAATAGCAAATTGATCCATCGGTTCTGTTGTTTTGCGAGAAAATTGACCTGTTGTTTTTGCGAGAAGATGACTCTCGAGTTGTCTCCTTTTCTTCTTCTCCAACATGAACTTCTTTTAACAAATTTTGAAGTTCTGTTGTTTTTCCTTCCTTTACTTCTCTAGTTTTATTTAGCATTACCAGAACTTGCTGCTTCACGTCATCTGGGACCATGGGATAGCCTCTGACATGACCTAAATGTTCCTTCAAGCGGGTAATGCCTCTCCCATATTCATTCTTACAGAAATTACACTCCACTTTATTGGGCTTATTGGGTACTTTTTTTTCCATTTCCAAGCTGGATCTTTACCTCCTCGCTTCTCTTGGACATTGGAAGCACAAGAAGAGGACATCCTTCAAGCTATTTCTGACTTCAAAATTTATAAAAAAAGACAAACAATTAATTGATTAAATAGCTACATAATTGTTGCAATTAATTTATATTAACTTAATCTATTTAAGAATTCAAGCTTTTACTAATATAAATAAAGTTAATAAACATAATCTAAGTTAAAAAATAATCATATAAATAAAGTTAATAAACATAAAGTTAATAACATAAATAAAATTACTAATTTTTATTAACTTAATCTAATTAAGAATTCAAGTTTTTACTAATCATTCTAATTCAAATTATATTAGCTAATTACTCGAATTGCTTTGTCCAGTAATCCAGTTCAGTAATCCAATAATCCAGTCCAGTAATTCTACTAATTCTTGTAATTGCACATGCTATAATGTAACTTGTAAGTATATGAAAGTTTATCTAACATAATCTATTTCTTCCTTTACTAAATACTAATACAAATTTACAAATTTTATCTACTATGAAACTCATAGACACAAACACACAAAATCAGTGAATTCAAACCACTGATTCACACTGAATCAGTCATCGGTGATTCGATTTCACTGTAGACTACAGTGAATTGACTCACTGCCACTGCCACTGGCCAAAATACTCAAATCCAAAATTCCAAACTGAAAAATAAAAATTCCATTACCACTTGAATTATTTATGAAACAGAAATACTCTGTAGACTACAACTTAAGTATTCGTCTCAAATTATACAAATTTTTTTTTTTAACATAAATCGCAATCAATTAAACCTAAATAGCACAATTATAAAAGAAATTGAAGAAATTTGTAACTCTATATGTTAATTAATATGAAAAAATCAAACTTGACTTACTTGGTCGGCGGTCACTGCCCCACTGAACGGCGAGCGTCGGCGGAGAACGACGAGCACCATTCGAAGACTCCCAGACTGGGAGGAGCAATCAGAGAGTGGAGAAGAAAGAGAGAGAGAAAACGAGAGAGATTTAGGGCTCGATTGGGAATTTAGGATTAGGGTTCGGCTCGATCGACCGACGATCGCGGGGAGAGAACGAGAGAGAGAGCCAGAGAGTGGGAGAAGAAGAATCGGAGAGAGATTTAGGGCTGGATTGGGAAATTAGGGTTAGGGTTTGGTCGCGGGGAGGGATCGATTGCTCGGATTGCCGGGAGAGAAAGAGAGAGAAAACGAAGAAATCTATCCTTTCTCTCCTCTTCCGACCCGTTTTATTTCTTATCGGATTTTAACGAGTTAATGGGTTTAACCCGTAACCAAAATTCAAAACCCATTAATCGATATTACCTAATACCGGCTGGTATTTCTCATCTCGATACTGGCCGATATATCGCCACGTGGCCGATATATCGGCCCATACCGGTCCAAAACGATAAACGGTAAAAAAAACTCTATATCGTCTCGTTTCTTCTATTTTAATGATATACCGGCCGATATACCGGTATATCGGCCGGTATTTAAAACACTGATTATATCTAAATTTCGTTCCAATAAGTGAAAAGTTAAACTTTTATTAAATTTTTCTATCGTAGTTACTAAGTATTATTGTGGCAAATTTATTGAGATTTTAGCATATTTAAACCAAATATATTGCCAGTATCTGCTATACGTACTCGTATACCGTATATCGTATATCGGGAGCAGGGCGTAACAGGAGGCAACAAAAAGATTAGACTAACCACCAATGAAATATGTGTTTAAACCCCATACTTTTGGACATGGTTTTTCATCAAGTCTATACGTACTAACTCACTGTATCAATCAAGTCATCTTTATTAATAATTCAGGAGTGTAGCCTTTTAGTGTTCTATTTTTTGTCCATACGTAAATGTATAACTTCTTTTGTTTCCATACCTGCATAAAGGTACTCCAAGCATATGGAAGCATAAGCCTTCAGCCCAATAAATTGGCTGACTTGATTAGCCTAAAATGCTTTTCTACTTCTGCAACCTTTGTGATTAATTTTGTTACTCAGTGTCACGCCACTGCAGCAAGCTGATGCTTACATAAGGACTGCTAATCTGTTTATTAGGCTTCTCATCACTTGATAATGCCAAAGAATGGACGTTAATTTATGGTTTAATTACAACACTAATGATAATTTTTTCCTGATTGAACGTTGGGAATATTTGGTTTATGCAGCTAATAATTTGATGCACTAGGCTATGTAATACAATAGAGGTAAGAAGAAAGTGATGATTGAACAGTGAAGTTAACTATAGAATAGTTGGATACTTGGATTGGATGGATGGGAGTGCTTTCTGGAGTCAAAAAGTGTGTGGCCAGCATGTAACTTAGTAAAGTTCATCTCTCTCATTAGATGGATAATCATATACTTAAGGGCTTCATCGATATCATGCTTTAGGCGAGGTCAAAACTCATTTGACTGCATCTCGGTGATTAACAGTGATCCTGTTGAACTAGTGAACTTGGTCATTCGGTACCAGTTCTTTTGGTATGAAAATTGATGTTATAATGGTCCCAGATTTGTGAATTGTACATGTAAAGCAATATGTAAATTGTGAGATTTGAATATGACCCTGCAGAATTAAGAGAACCCAAATATTTTGAAATACATCACTTGGTACACTTTTAATTAATATTTAAGTTTATTTAACAGAAGTAAGTCCTACAATGATTTACTTAAGCATAAGTGGCACGTGCTGATTTAACATGATGAAGTAATCTTTGCGTAGGTTCTTTTGTGTTCTTTTCTACTTCCTCTTCTCCTTTTCTTTTTGGTTAAAAGTACTTTTTGGACCTGGTTTGATACCTATTTAGGTGATTAGCGCAAAAAGATGTCTAGTTAGATTTTAGAGTGAGAACCCCTTATTAGTTATTAGGTGAAATCTGGTGCTTACTTTAAAAAGGAGGGAGACTATCTTGGTTGCTTAATTCATTAATTCCAGACGAGTCAAATGCTTAAGTAGCAGCTTTTTAAAACACCGATTACACCATGTGACTATTAAAATTACAATATGGCCTTTTATGCTATGTATTTCTGCAAATTTTATTAGAGATAATTGTGTACCATTATCACATCCACTATATTATAAGTTACAGTGGGCTTCTTTTTCGCTGCTAACAAGTTTGGAAGGCTTCTTGATCTCCCTGTTTTTATAATTGCTGTTTCCCAAAATTTGGGATGCCATTCTTTCACAAACTTTATTTCCTAGTCAACATTTATAACCAGTTTTGGTGCAACTTTGCTGTTGATTATGAATGTGGATTTTTTTCTTCAAACTATACTGCTCAATTTTGTGTTTTTAGTCATCATTCGTTATTCTTACCCGTCATTTTTAACTTATGGCAGAACGAGGCTGGTAGCTGTAGCCACTCAGAAGTTCATTTCCGAGGTTGCAAGTGATGCTCTCCAGTATGTTCAACCTCATTATTTCCTGATGTTACTATTATGGTTCTGTAACTTTTTTTAAGAGTTTGAGATGATATTTTCCTTGTGACTTTTCTTATACAAGCTAGTGCTGCTTTTATCTGTTATTTGAATTTTGTCATCTATTCCTAAAGTGATTGCCACAAAAACACATGGTTCAGTAAACATTTATGTTTAGCTCCACCAATGCTCTTTACGAGACAATTTAATAAGTTATTTTTTTCCAAAATTTAGCCATATGGCCAATGTCGGTCAAGTTTTGAGTTGGTTCAGCTTATCTGCTTGACCCTTATAGTATTTCATGGAGCTTTTAATGATAATGTTACCTATTCAAGATAAATGAAAAACAAATATTTTTAGTTAACTTCTCCACTGTCTCACCTAATTTATTCACCACTGTTATTGTTGCTACAAGAATTACTATGTCAATGACTTCATGGGAGTGGTTCATAGTGTTGAAGCTTCATCCTTCTGATTACCCACTATTTGCCATACAAGGTTTTGGAGGAGTAAAATGTCAAGATCTATTAATTTTGCTGATGCCTTTTTCCCCTGCTTTTGTTTCTTTAAAGGCATTGCAAGGCAAGGACTGCTGCACCAGTTAAGGATAAGAGTAAGCAGCCAAAGGTGATGTCGTTTTTCTTCATTCTTGTAAATAATTCTTGTTTATTTTGTTAGTGAAAGACTGAGTTTATATCTCCTGCAGGAGAAGCGTCTTGTTTTGACAATGGATGATCTTTCCAAAGCCCTGCGTGAGGTAATTGAACTATGGGCTGCTGTTCACTTTTAAGGCTACATAGATTTGCTAGTTTTAATGCATGGTATGGAAATTACATTATGAAAAAATAATGGTAGGTGGGTTCTATTTTTGATCTTGCATGAGTTTTCTAGATGAACCTTCCACTTGGGAAAGTGTGCATTGTTTAAAAACTATTGTTGTGAACTTGTGATTTTACCTCTTTTTATATTTTCTAGCCTCGTAGATCCTGGTTTTCCAGTCTCTCTCTCTCTCTCTCTCTCCCCCCCTCTCTCTCTCACACACACATACACACGTGTACACACACATACCCCCACACATCCACACACAAACACTCACAGATCACCTGCGCATGTGCACGCACGTGCAATAGGAAGACTCGAGAGAGATACACAACAGAGTTACTAAACTGTATGAGGTGTATTGTATTATGTAACCATTTTTGCCTTGAAAAATTCCAGCTGATGAGAATTGTCACGCCCGCTCTCGATATACGGTATTCGAGCACGTGCAGCAGGTACCGGCAACATATTCAGTTTGAATATGCTAAAGCCTCAATAAATTTGCCATAATAATAATCAGAATTACGACAGAAAAATTCAACAAAAGTTTGACTTTTCACTTATTTGAACGAAATTTAGATACAGTTGAAACAAAATACAATGAAACTAAATAAAAAGACCGCTTTTTAGCTTCAATCAGATCTTTAAAGTGCACCAAATTCTGCGTCAGTTATGGCGTATCCATCGGTAAATCTGGGCATGCACACCCAGGTCGTTAGATTGCGACTAAAATAAAATACCCAGAAAAATTGTGAAATATAGCAGTTATATCCAAACATAATAATAACACAAGTTTTAGAAAATATGGAATGAGATGTCTGTAATAATGACGTCAATTAATTTAGGTTATCGTAATGTCATTTTAACGAAGTCAACTTTATAATAGAGGTATTTTTGTCTAGGATGTCATGTAATTGGAAAAGCTAATTGATGTGATACTACTGTTTCGATTGTTTCCTGTACAGACCCAGGAAATGGTCACAGGATTGTTCGGTGCTGAGTCGGACCTGCCGTCAGGCAAACATGAATTATAGTCATGTATGATCCAGCAAATCATCACGCACCCATGGTGTGCGAAATATTCAGTTGTACAACTTAACAAGTTTACAACCGAAACAGAGTATATTTCCATCATTCAGTTTCTCCCCCAACCCAGTGTCATTTAGGTATAGTACAGAATATTGATTATATCAGGTACAATATTTCAATTGGATTGTTCTTAATTTATTAACAACATGATTTATAGAGTCCATTCAGTTTATGTTTTATTCAATAAATCACAATTAGCTATATTTAAGAGTCACTAATTCGAAACATCATAGAGATATCGGCCATGCAATTATATGGATGCTGGGAGGTTTTCCGTGCGTTGCACGTTCCTTAATTAGAGAACCAGCATACAAAATAACTTTTCTAAACACCGACACAAAATGATATCACGAACAATATTTTTCCGTGAGTATAACTTTTATGTGATTTATCAAATTTGTACATATGATTATTCTAAAATCTAACTATACTATGCAATTTAAATTTAATGACAATTGATAATAGATTTTTTTGATGACAAGAAACATAATAAATAATTGATAAATTCCTACAGAATAACAAATCAATTTACACAAAATAAATAACATGATTGAAACATGTATATAAAATAACATGATTAGTGAGTCCAAAAATGAACTCACCTGGATTTTGTTTCCCGATGTTGCTCAATGGAGTAATCTACACATTAAAAATATTCTAAGAATATTAAAAACATATTAATATGAATTTAGATGATTTTTAGGGATTTTTTTCTAATATTTATAACATACTCAAAATTGATTTTAAAGTTAAGTTGATATGAAATTAGGAAATAAGTTTGACTCTATTTTATTGGGTTTATAAAATGATGGATATTATTCTTAAATCATTAGGGTTATTAGATAATGAGTCAAGTAGTTTTAAGGCCCAATAGTTTAACCTAATAAGAAAGAAAAGTGTTTATTACTAACCTTTTGACAAAACGGTGATAATTCAAGATGTGAAAAGATAGGAGAAATGCGTTCATCTCGGGCAAAGTGATGGCTCCGACGGTGGTGGCTCCTTCGGCGTGATGAGAGGAAAAGAGAAATTTTAGAGAATGAGTGTAGATTGAATTTAGAAAAGATGTTAGGTTTATATAGTGTTGGATTTAGGAGTTATAGAATGTGAAGAGTTTTGGGAGTTATAGAATTTAAAGGGTTTGAGTTGTTATGGAATTTCAAGAGTTTGAGGGGTTATGGAATTTGAAAGGTTTTAGATTAATTTTGAAGGATTTAGAATATGAAAGGTTTTAGTTTAATTAGGGAGTTTAATTTTGAGAATTAAAGATGGGAGTTTCATTATTGAAATAATGGAGAAGATGAAGAGTTTGGAGGTTGGAGAAGATGAAAGGTTTAGGAGGGTAAAGAAAATGAAAGGTGTAAGAATTATAGAAAAAAAATGAAATGTTATATTTATTATTTGTTTATTTTTATTTATTTATTTATAGCTATAAAAGATGATGGGTTATTACAAGAATGACAAATTAATTGATGAACTATATGTGTTTTTTCCTACTCTGCCAATGATACAGGAATATCGTCAACATTTGCACCAATAAATAATGGTATGACAGCCAATTGGCAGCAGTGGTATGGATTGACATTGGTAGACATGCATTCTTTTGTTAAACTCAAAGCTCAAATGTAGAAAGCATGCTGCAAAACTATTTTTCCTTAAAATATTTGCTCAGAATCTTAAGAAAGGTGGTTACTTTCTGCACTTGGTTAATTGGTTTTGAAACGAAAAAGTCATTTTTTAAAAGAGCTTTTTATAATTCTGCAATGGAAATAGGTTCTGATAAAACTTATAGGGCCATCAGAACATAAATTAAGAAAACCTAATTTTTGGTTGAAGAGTAAACCTATTTTATTAGAGGATGACTACGAAACTGTAGAAGGTTTTGGGAGAAATATGTGTAGAAAACTTATGAGAGTCAAAATATTTGTATAGAAAACAATGTTCAAAAATGCGTTTTCAGTATGCGTGCGGTCCAGGACCGCATAATGCTTAATCGGATTACGCGCCGATTATGCGGATTACACGGAATTATGCGGAATATTAATATTTTAATATATATTAATATAATAATTATAAAAAAATGGATATATTAATACTATAAAACTCTAAAAAATTATAAATAATAACCGTAAGCAAATAAAATGAATATAAACTGACTCTACATAAGAAATTAAAAAAGATAGAAATACTTATCTCTTAACTCCCAATGTAAAAAAAAGAACGACGCATGTATGTATGGATCAAAAACGTCACTCACCTGCAAATCGAAAATAAAAATTAAATGAGAATCAATTTATATGATATATAAGAAAGTTTTAACACATAAAAATGAACAATGCATGTACAAATGAACATATGACAACCACACATTGCTAATACTTGTTTGTATCAACTACATAAGTAATTAGTTTTACATATTCAAAAAATAATACAAGTTTTTTTCAAAAACAGTTCATCCCACTCAACAAATTCTCTACTATTCCTCATTGTCATCTTCATATTAAATATTGTTTCCCAATTCCTCCTCAGAGCTATCATCATCGTCATTCGCATCATCTCTCTCTTCTTCTAAAACAGCTATAGTTTGACCATGTTCAGGAAGATCTTCAACAACTGCACTGGATGAACTCTCTTGAGCTCTGCTTCCCGCTGCAGTTCTCCTTCTTAGCGTCCTTTTGCTCCTCCTGAGTCTATCTTCGTTAGCTCCACTCGCCGCAGCAACAAGATCCCAGGTCAAGCCAGAACCAGGGAAGATCTCATTTTTGTCATCATTCTCTATTTCTCTAACAAATTCATCTTTCCAGTGCAAAGCTCTGGAATCATCTGAAGCAATCAGCACATCCTTACTATCTCCATCCTTTTTCTTTGCATTCCTTTTCTGTGCCATTTTTTTGTTAAACTGAACGAAGACGAGATCATTTAACCTCTTAGCATCCAGCCTGTTTCTCTTTTTTGTATGTATCTATAAATTTATATATGATTTTACACAAGATAAAAGAGAAGGTTAGAGTGTTAACTCTGAAAATAATGTAATTGAAAATTATAAAATATATAATCATTGTAGTAGTAATGTAGTAATTTGTATTTACCCTTTCAAATACACTGAAATTTCTCTCGCATCCTGAAGAACTACTTGTCAAGCTTAGAATCTTAATTGCTATTTGTCGAAGTTTTGGTGCCTCTCCTCCATAAAAATCCCACCAATGAGCTATTAAAGTAACATATAACAATATGTTAACAATTAGAAATAATAGAATTTAATATTAAATTATTTTAAATTTCATATATAAAGTTTACCTGGATCGAAATTATCCGTGCCATTAAAGCTCATTCGGTACCTTTCCCCCATGCCACTCCCAATAAGTCCCCTCTTATTTTTGTAGACAATTAATTCATGCGAGCCAATCTGATCTTGGACGTCATGCTCAGGATAAAATATGCATATGCAATGCATGATCGCATTTATTACTAGTGTATTATCTTGGACCGTTTTATCCCTATAATAATAATAGGGATTAAGATAATATGCCGTCAAATGCAATATGCTATCAAGTTTGCCCCTGGATTCTTTCTCAATTATATCAATAATTGGTCTAAATGCAGACTCCTTTCGATTGCAAGCAGCTTTGATCTCATCCTTTGCATCTTCCAGCATTCCATATACAAAACCCATTGAAGGTCTACGATCAGCATCAACAATTCTCAACAATTTAAACAAATGAGTATATACCTTCAGAAGCTCTTTAATATCTTTTCAAAAAGAGTCAGAATATATTGTGGCTTTAGTTGACTTGCTCTTCTCTGTCTTGGACCATCTGTTGTTATCCCACTTATGTGAAGAAACCATAGCAGCCAACTGTGATTTTTTGTCCACCAGACAGCTCAAGCTTAGGAAGGTGGTGGCAAATCTGGTGATTCCTGGACGAACAAGCTCTCTCCTGTTTGTAAATGAGCGCATCAAAGCCAGAGTACTGTGATGCGTATAAAGAAAAACTGTCATTGATCTTGCTTTCTCAATCACCGCTTTGTATTTTGGTATCTTACCAATACCCTCCAACATGAGATCTATAGTGTGGGCTGCACAACTGGTCCAAAATATATTAAGCCTTCTTTCCTTCAATATATTTTTTGCTGCCATGTTGAATGGGTGGTTATCAGTAACCACTTGCAGCACGCGCTTCTCACCCACTTCCTTGATGCAGTTTTCCACCCAATTCAATATGTATTCGCCAGTATGTGCATTGACTGAGTCCTCAATGGATTTAATGAAGCATGTGCCGCTCTTGCAATGGACACATAAATTCATAATACTTCTATGTTTTCTGTCAGTCCATCCATCAGTCAAAATACTGCAGCCATATTCATCCCACGCTTCCTTTGACTTCTCCAAACTGTCTTCAATTTTTTTGTATGCCTTATCTAAGAGAGGCACTCTCAATTGATATTGGCTGGGCCCCTTATACCCTGGACCGTGCTTGCCAACAGCCTCGCAAAACTGATTGAACTCCTCACAGTCGAAAGTGTTAAAAGGAATTCCTTTGGCATATGCCCACATGGCCGCATAATCATGCGCCAGCTCCTTCCACTTCCTTCTCTCTCCTTCATTGATAACTGTTTGCTTCCATTTACCTTCATCCACCAGGCTGTTCAGTGGACCACTAACACGGGGCCTATGATCTCCAGTGAGTTCGGGTTCTTCTCTCTCTTTCTACTGATATCTGCACCTCTTCCCGAAGCTCATAATCAGCTTTTCGCTTGTCAACTTTCTTCTTCTTGATTCCCTCCAAGTTCTCCCTACATATACACCTCTCTTCATCTGTGGCAAGCACACATGCTGACACTTCTCCTCCAACTCCTGCAATATGTTGCTTCAATCTATTTATTCCTCCTTTCACAATCTTATTACATTTGATGCATTTCACATCATTATAAGAACCTCTCTTTATTAGCCTACCATAATTCCACCCAATGTCATTTGATCCTGCTGGTTTCAATGGAATCTGGCTATTTTCCTCACTCGATGGATTTGACCGTCCACAACTACTTGAATTAGAGGCCATTGATGATGACATATAGAAAAAATTATATGCCTTAAAGAACTTCCTACATCATCATTAAGAACTTCAATTATTTCTCATTCAAAAAAATAATTCATACAATTTACAAATCGCCAAATATTTCAAATAAACTTATATTCTACTACAATAAACTTATACAATTAACAAATTGCCAATTTATATTCAAATAAACTTATATTCAAAAATAATTCATACAATTAATCAGTTAACAACACTTCATTATGATGGATGCAGTATCCATGGCCTCTAAAGTAACCCTAGCCCTAGCCCTAATTTTCCAGCAATCCTAACTGTAAAAATTCCAAAAATTTTCCAGCAATCCTAACTGTAAAAATTTCAAAAATTATTTGACCCTGTAAAAAATTACCCTCTAAAAAATTTACAAAATCCTAACTGTAAAAATTATTTTACCTGCTCAGCGTCGCCGGAGAGCTCGCCTTGAGGACTGAAGCTGCCGGAGGAGATATCGTCGGTGAGATCGGAGAGGGGAAAGGCCGAACAGAGAGCTAGGGTTTCTTCGTTCGCTGGTTTGGAGACTCGATAGCTCGGGAATCGGGAGAACAGAGACTCGACAGCTGGTTTGGAGTGACGATCGCCGGAGGAGATGTCGCCGGTGATCGGAGAGGGGAAGGGCGAACGGAGAGTTAGGGTTTTTTCGTTCGCTGGTTTGGAGACTCGACAACACGGGAATTGGGAGATCAGAGACTCGACAATGGTTTGGAGTGACGATCGCCGGTGATCGGAGAGGGGAAAGGAACGGAGGTTAGGGTTTTTTCGCTGGTTTCGGAGAGGGGAAAGGAACAGAGGTCGGGATCGATTTGAGTTCGAGAGCTGAAGAAGGGAAGTTTTAAATGTGGGTTGCAGGTACGGGTCGCGATTCGGGCGAATTTTAAAATTCGAAACCCATTAACCCATTTCACCGCATAATCGTATGCGGATTATGCGGGCGCATAATCCGCATAATCGATTATGCGTCCGCATAATCATTTGTCCGCATAATTGAGCGTTTTCTCATTATTCTGTGCGTTCTGGGGCCGAAAACGTATATGCGCCCGCATAGGGCGTTTTTTAGAACACTGATAGAAAACTCTGAAGTCAATAGTGTCTAAAAGAGCATAACAAAAATCAAAGTCTAACAGAGTCTTGGTGATATTTCTTGAAAGTGTTTAGGAGAGTTTTACAAAATGTCTCATATAGAAAAATCTCAAGTCTGTAAGTGTTAAAGAGTCTGTAAAAATTAGAAGTCGGTGAAAAGGTCCTTTGATGCTTATAAATACCATGGGGGTCATCAAGTTGCAAGAGCGGTGAGAATTGTAAGATATAAGATGTCACTTTTCTTTGTTGGATCTTGACGGGAGTATGTTGTGGCTGGCTAAATGTTCTATGGACAAGAGGAAGGGAATTTCAATGGTGGAATTTGGGTACTATTTTGAGGAGAGGATAAAACACTTTTGTTTTCTTTGTTGGATCCTGAGGGAGTAAACTGTCATGGGCAAAGGTGTTCTCTGGAAGGGGCAGAGGCTTTCGCCGGTGGAAAATTGGAAATTGGGTACTCTGAGGAGGGAATATGGCACACTTGTTGTCTTTGTCAGGTTTTGATCAGAGTAGGTTGTGGTCGGTTAAGTGTTTTATGGAAGGGAGGAAAAGAATTTCAGTGATGGAAGTTGGGTGTTATTTTGAGGAGGAAATAAGAACACTGATTTGTATTGATATCTTGTTACAAGTTGCATCTTTTATCTTACGACTCTTAGGACATTTATAACTCAACAACCCCCTTAAGTATTTAAAACATCAAGGGGCATTTTCCACAAATGTCTAACCTTCTAGACACTTTGAAGACTTCAAACATTATCTAGATGAGATATTTGGTAATATTATTCTAGATAATCAGCCCAACACTATTCTAGACTTAGATTCTTATCTTGACTCATCCAAACACTTTTGAGTCATGATTTTTCTATTCAAATATCTCGGCTCTTGAGATTTTTGTACATAAATTTCTTGTTCTTGAACTTTCTGCTAGATTAATCAGTGACAAATGTTAAAGTTCTCAACATGTTCATGGCCATTGGAAATTGAAGAAGCAAGAATTGTTAGAACAAACAATCCAAATAAACGCTTCGTGAGGGATGATGCAAGAAGAGGTGAGGCGAGTCCAAGAGGCGAAGGAAGATCAGATCAAGGGGAAGGTCGGGAACAGTTTGTGAGCTTGAACACCAGCCATTTTTAAACCTGAACAACGAATATGCGGGGGGAATAGTTGTAATGGCTTCAAATATGGTGGAGTTTGACCGAGGTTCCTTTGTCCTAGCAGTACCTTTGTAAAAATTATTCTTTAATCTATTGCTACCTCTGGTAAAAAAAATTTGGGTGACGTAACGTTTGAGAGGAAGTTGCAATTGAGAGATTAGAAGCTTATGATTGTTAATTAAAGATAAATGTGAAGAGGAGAAGCTGCATTTTAGCACACTCCGGAGACATGCCATCATCACTTGAGTTACAAGAAGACTGGCAGGTAAAGCAACACCTTTAGATAAAAGGAATTTTATAGGGAAGTAGGTGCATAGAGATAAGACAGGGAAAGAATGACCTGATTATTAATTGTTACCATGAAAAGACTTCCAAAACAATTTGGAGTTGGCTTCATCATTATGTGCCCAATAGCAAAGTTAAACAAATACAGAAGCATGTGGAGTTCAAAACTCGACGCTTAACTTTTAGTTTTATGCTCACTAGTTCTGTTTAGTTGGTGAAAGAGTCGCATTGCTAATAAGGTGCCCGTTTATGAGGAACATAAAGCTACCTGTAAGATGGGTAAATAAATATTCAAGTGGTAAAATATTGAGAGTGTTTTAAGCCTTGGCAAGGAATCTTTAGTTAGGAATTATTGTCAATTGCAGACTTATGGTTCTATTCGTGGTTGGATTGTTGTTTAGGCCAGCAGAACTTATTCATTTTTCAGCATGGTATGGAAGAGATAGGAAACTGATACCCTTGATACTCTTGTATGTGCGGTTGCTAAAAAATCTACTCGCATCATTTAAGGACCTTCCTTTACAAAGTTTAAAACTGTTTTGGGGAAAGATCTTGTCACATGATTGATATCTGGTCCTTCAATACAGTTTGGCTCATCATGTACAGGTTTGTTGCTTCGGTTTAATGCAGAACTGCACTGGACAAGTTCTCTGGAGGTTTATGCACTTTCAGTATGGTCCTGCATGCCAAACTGGGCTATGGCCTAACCAGTGTATGACCAGTGTATGATCTCACCATTTGGCATGCTTTTTTCCACACCTAACACATATACATCTCCTGGAGCGTCTCCTGGAGCATAATGCTATGGGCAGGGAGTTTTCAGTAAGAATATTTGCTAACGTTTATTATGTACTAGATTAGTAGGTTTAAGAGTATCACATCTATACTACTTATAAAAACACCAGTTAAAAAGAATCGTGTATCAGTTTTTCTCAACTATGAATAAAAACCATTTCTTATTTTAATCTATTTCTCATTTTAAACTTGAGAAACACAAAAAGATAATATGGATCAATGTTTAAAATAGTGATAACGATAACGTAACGTTTTGTCTCTGTTTGGTTATGTCGCATATATCGTAACGCATAACGTAGGTTATGCAATTTCCTATTTATTTAATTAACAATAAATATAAAACTATATAAAATAATTTTTATAAATTCAAAAATAAATTTAAAATATCTAAAAAAGAATATAAAACTACTTTGTAATATATAATCTATTCTAATTTTATATTAAAATTTAGAATAATTTTCACATTTATCTTCATAAATTATATTAAGCCTCCAACCGTAATTCCAGTCATTAGTTAAATAAGAAAACAAGATTTTAATTTTTTATTTCAATTCTAGTTATTATCATTGTAGTAATTTATATTTTGTAATGTTCAATTTATCATATTTGTAATTGTTGATTTTAGTTTAGTTAAAAGTTCAATATAATCAACAAGTAAGATACTTCAGCAATCGGAGAGGAATTATAACAAGCGAAGAAGGAAACAATTATAAATTAACTAGTTAGTAATTCCATAAGCGATCAAACAAGCCAACAACTAATCAAGAAAATTACAACAATTCGCTAATAAACAAAATAATAATCAACAACAATATATAAATTACTAAAAAAATAATTAACAACAATATAGAAACTACTAAAAAAATTGTTAATAACGTAGCATGTTACGTTATGTAATATAACGTAAAATAACATAAAAAAACGTACTGTTACGATGCACTGAGTTATTTTCAGTTGTTACGTAGCGTTGGGGTTCCGTTAGGTTACGTAACGCAATATAACGGGTTGCATAACGTGTTATTTTCAACATTGATATGGATTATGACGATCATCTCTATGTGCGTGCGTGTGTATTATACATTGATGTTTTAAATTCATTGATCTTATCCATATTTAAAATTTTAAACTTAGACATCAAGATGGTTAATTTATTTTCTTATCCATATTTAAATTTTTATATCAAATTTTAATTTGAATATAAGTTAGAAATTTAAATTATAGTTTGCCAAATATGTAATTGGACAAGGCCTTGAAATTTCTTAAATAAATTAGAATAACATAATTTTATAAATTATCTTTTTTAGATAAGCATTTGATATTTGATAAGTATTTGATTTTATTAAAAGTATATTTTACTTATCCCTCCCTTAAATAAATAAATAAATATATATATATCACATTTTAGCCTATGATATATTTTACTTATCTCTCTCTTAAATGATACACGCATAGTAAATGAGAGCTAAAGTGTCATTCTAACTAGAGGGACGGCAAAATCCTAACCATCCCATATTTTTTTTTTTCCTTTCGTTGAACTCTACCATGTTGATCTCCATTCCTTTAGGATTCACATTTGACTTTTGATCAAGTACATACAAAATTAATGATTTTTCAAAAACATAACATATCTATCTATCAATGGCCAAACTAACCCTACAGCCCATGATTTTTTATAAGCAAAACCCAAATGTGTGGAGATCGATGTGGTAGGGCTAGTAGAAGAAAAAAGCTTGGGATGGGTAGAATTTTGCCATCACTCGATCTATCATGGCTAGAGTGATACTCTAGCTCATGTTTTCTCATATGTCTGTGTGTGTGTTTGTGTATGTGTGTGTCAGTGTTTTAAATATCGGCTGGTATACCGGTATACTGATCGGTATATCGAAAAATACAAAGAAACGAGACGATAAGGTGAATTTTTTACCGTTTCTCGTTTTGGACCGGTATAGGCTAATATATCGGCCACGTGGCGATATATCAGCCGGTAACGAGATAAAAAATATCGGTCGGTATTACTCAATATCGGCTTTGATGGGAATGGATTTTGGTTGCAGGTTAAATCGTTAACCCGTTAAAAATCTAACTCGTTAGGAAATAAAACCCACTTAATGGGTTGGGAGGGGTAAAAAAATTCGCTGAACATTCGATCATTCTCTCTCGCTCTCTTTTCTCTTCCCAGCGAAATCGAGGGAACGAGCGAACCTTAATCCTAGATTCCCAAATCGACCGATTCCCCCTCTTTCTCCCACTCTCCGAAACTCTCTCTACCATTCTCCGACTATCTCTCTCTCTCCCTGCAAACGATCGAGAAGAAGAGATCGAGCGATCAAGAGCACAATCCTAACCAGTTGCCGACTTTTTTCCCTACGAACTATCGATCCCCATCCGATGAGTCACCGACTTTTCTCCCACCTTCTGATCCTCCAATAGGAGCTCGCCGGCCGTCCGACTTCAACAGGAGCTTCGTCGGTCAATTCCTCCACCAACTTTCACTTTCACCGGCCGATTCGACCCACTGGTAAGTAATTTTTTTGTTAATTTCATGTTAATTTTAATTAGTTATAAATTTTCTTCAATTTGTCTTATAAATGTAATAGTTAATTGAAGTTAATTGCGTTCTGTGTTGAAATTTTTAATTTTTTTGTGCAATTTCTGCCGAATCATGGTTTTCGGCCCACTGATTCATTGAATCAGTGGGTCGAACAATGATTCAGTTCAGTGGGTGAACAGTAAAATTTATTGGGATTTTGAGATGAAGTTGATGAGTATATTGGGATTTTGAAGTGAATTTGATTGAGATTTGAGAATTTATTGAGTAATGAATAATTAGAGTGTTGAAGTAATATGTAGTAAAATTCTTTTATTGAATTAATATGTAGGACATTTTAATTGTAGGATTTGTTGAAGTAATATGTAGTTTAAAATTTTTATTGATTGGGAAGTAAGACATTTGAAGATGAAGTAGATTGATGAAACTTCATCATTATTTTTCTTAATTTTATGATTATTTGTCACTTTGTGCATATGCGGACGTTCTAAACGGTATCTGCAAATTCGTAAGTTTAATACAAATAAGCCAAGGTAAGTATTATAAACTTCATTTATATGTTTTAATATGTTCTATATAACCATTTATATGATTATTGTTTAACCGGTATGACACCGATATGACACTCCGATATTTAGGGTCATATCGTGATATCCCGTCCGGTATCTGATATGTAATTTGGCTAATCGGTATGTCACTGGTATCCCATATTTAGAACATTGACGTGGTGTGTGTATGTGTGTACGTGGGATTATTGGAAATAAGGCATGCCAAGTTAGGAAACTTAAGTGAGCTGGCAGCCTCATTATTTTTTTTTAATTATTTTGGATTATATTCTCCACCTCCTTAATTTCTTTAGGATCAAATTTTATGGATCTTTCATAGGGATGGCGCCATGATATGGTTCTCACGAAATTTAGTCTTAGAACCGTTTCTATAGGAGCGGCCCTATATTATATACCAGTGTTAAAAAAAATGCGCTCCATAATGCGTTATAACGTGTTACAGAGCGTAACACCGAATTTTCGCTCCGTAGCGGGGCGAAATAACGCCCCGCTGCGGACCGCTGGGTTTTTTTGAAAAATCGTACGTTACGTTTTTTTCGTAACGTAACGTTACGAACGTTTTTTCACCCGATTGATTCCTATAAAAATCCGACAGTAAAAAAACCCTAACCCTAATTGATCGCTCTCCCTCTCCCTCAGCGATTTCTCTCCCTACCCTCCCTATCGCGATCATCTTTCCGGCACCAATCTGACTCCAAAATGCCGGCAAGAAACTCTGATCAACTTCGTCTCCCGATCCTCTCTCCCTCTCCCTCCCCTGACCCTCTCTCCCTTTCTCCCGAGTCCCAACCCTCTCTCCCTCTCCCGACCCTCTCTCCGGCACCGTTCCGACTCATAAACGTCGGCAAGAAACTTCGATCAATCTCAAGTTCCGACCCTCTCTCCCTCTCCCAACCTTCCCTCTCTCCCGAGTCCCGACCTCTCTCTCTCTCCCGACGCTCTTTCCACCACCGTTCCGGCTTCAAAACGTCTGCAAGTAGCTCCGATCAACCTCGAAGCTCCCAATCCTCTTTCTGCCGTCGTCTCTGGTTCGATTCCTCTTCGTTCTCTCTTCGGTTCAACAGAGGTAAGCATTCCAACCAATTTTTCTTAAATTTTATTTAATTAGATGGTTAATTGCATTAAATATAGACTGTTGGATAATTTGGATTATATGCATTCATGCAATTTTGCACTAATGGAAACTTGGAATTATGTGATTTTGGGAATTTTGTGGATTAATAATGTTTTATGTGATTTGTGTGAATTTTTGTGAATTATGTGTGTATTATGTGATTTGTGTGATTTTTTTGTGAATTATGATGTGTGTGCCTGTGTGCGGCTGCTGCAACTGTGCAGTGTGCACTGTTGCAGCAGCAGGAATGAAGATGCAACAACATGATGAAGCAGCAGCAGCATGTTAACATGCAGCAGCATGTTAATTGAATTAGAGTGTATGACTTTATTTTGTTGTGATATTTGCTATGAAATTTTATAATTGTTGTAATATTTGTTATGAAATTTTATAATTTTTATATGCCTTTATATTGATTTTACAGTATTTTATATGATTTTTAAGATTTATTTACTTATTTATGAAAATTATTAAATACAGTTTAATACTTATTTTAATTAAATAAATAGAAAATTGCTTAACCTACGTTAAGCGTTACGTTATTTACTACATAACCTAACAAAAAAAACATTACGTTAACGTTATCGTTATTTTAAACATTGTTATATACGTGCGCGTGCACGTGTGCTTGTCCGTGCGTGCGAGCGTGTGTGTGAATAGTTTAACATTTCTTGCACCACACAATCACTAGTGGCCCACTATTACATTATTCCCTTCTCACTATTCACCTCTTGAAATATTGACTAACAAAAGTCTCAAGCCAAATGGATGGGAAAGATGTATCAAATCTAACTTTTTAGATTTAATAGAATGTTTGTAGTCCAACAAATACGCGCGCGCGCGCGCGCACACACACACATATATATTGTATATATGTCACATTTTAGTCTAAGATAAATACTAGTATATATTTTACTCATTATATTTTGTCCACCAGTTTTGCGTAAATGAAATTCTATTTAATGGACACTAGACCTTAAGAAATATGTTAAATAAATTCATCATTTCTTTATAATATAGATCTTGTTATTTAGTAAGCAAATTTGACATCAATCTATTTAGAACTTTTGATTCTTTACCTCTATTTTATAGGTAAACCAGTTTTATATCCAAATTTGGATAACAAATAATTAACTTAAATTTTTTTTTTTTAATTTATATAAATATCACTTGCACAGTTTCCTACTTTTATCCATCTCTTCTAGATACACCATACAATAATTAAATAAACACTACTACAATCCAAACACTTAATTTGTGCTCTAAGGTACAAAAATTATTTTTCAAAGTATTTGTAATTATTTAATAATCATAATACACATGTATTTTAGTTTTAATATTTCCTCAACATGTATAGCATGTGCCGTTTCAGCTAGTCTTTTAAGATATGCTAGATTTTATAATTTCTTCTTCTTTCTTTGGAGATATATCCTACTTGCTTCGTTTCTCTTCCTTTCCTTGTTTTTATTCTTTTAATGTGCTTTCTGAGGTGGAGTCTGTGAGCATGGAAGCCTATTGGAACTTCGGACGTAGACGGCATTAACTAAGAAGCAGTCCCCTCTGTGGACAAAATGATGCTTTGATTTTGCTTTTGTTTGGCTTTTGATATATTCCTTTTCATACTGAAACTGCAGCGTAGGGATAGTAATGGACTCGTCCATGGGTCAATATTTGGTCCGTCCTATACAAAATTTGAATTAAAAAAATAAAAATTTTATTTTTCTAATTCAAAATTTTGTATAGCAAGGGTCAAAAATTGGTCCGTGGACGTGCCCATTATCATCCCTACTTGAGAAACACATCACGTCTTCTACAGTTTTTGGCAATGCTTACTTCTTACTTCTATGAGATCTCGTATGTTGTTATCCATTTCCTTATTGTTCATGTTCATGGTGTTCTTCTTTGTAGCTACCTGCTACCGTTTTATACGCCATACTACCTCCGACACTCATTTGTTGAGTAGTTTCTCTTAATCTTTCTATATTGATTCTGAAACTAATATAGTCCTTTCTTGTTATCCCTTTTGCAGTATGGTGTAAACCTGAAGCATCCGGAATACTTTGCGGACAGCCCCCTGGCCGGAACGGATCCTTCCACCAGAGAAGAATGATAAAAAATGTTTTGGCGACTCCAGTTTATTTAGATCCTTTCGAGGAGTTGCTGAGGTCCTCTTTCTTCAGCAAGGCGAGTCTTATAGTCTTGTGATACAGTATGTTATTTCTAAATACACCACAGAAATGTTCCCTATGTCATTGAAGTAAAATCCATATTAGCTCATATGAAGACTGTATTGTTAATGTAAATAACCTGCAAGTATGCATTTCATTATCTTGCATCATTTCTATTATCCATGAAACTAACTGAAAATATTGAGTGTCGGTACATCAAGTTTCGTCTCATTTTGCTTTATAGGGAAGCAAAAATGGAGGTGAACCTTTGCCCCTAGGGGTGAGCATGAGCATTAGTCAGTTTTTGTCAATTTTGGTAAACCGTATGTATATATGTATGTTAATATGTGTGTATTTATATATATGTGTGTGTAATTCTTAAATAATTCGGTTGGTTCTGTTTGATTTCGGGTTTGATTTCGAGTTTCAAAGCTCAAAATTGAAAACTGACCGAATTATTTTGGTTCGATTTGGTTTTGCTTATTCGGTCGGTTATTTCAGTTTTAATTGAACTCTGCTCACAAGAGTGAGCCCCTAGTGATGAATTGGTTTATGAGCTTTGCAATAAGTTTGAAATTACTCCTGTCTCTCGACTGTGACTGGGGAATACTTTGGATTGGAAATCAATTGATGCATTGAGTTGATCATGCATTTGTTTTTCATTTATTTCCTAATTAATCACGATATGTTATATTGATATGTTTAACATATCAGGTAATTGTTGATGAAATGGAAACTATGATAGATTCGTAAATGGTTTGCATGTCACAGGTATGATCCATTTGAGTTATTAGTTATATGTTGATATTGTATTAGTCGGTTAATAACACCACTTGCTCCTAAGATAAAGGTTTTGGATTTCGAGTTCTATTCCAACTGATGTTGAGCAAGAGTCTTTTTCTTCCCATGTACACAATGATACATTTGGCTAGAGTTGATCCTACACCGTTGCATCTGTTGAAAAAAAAAAAATACTTCGAGCTAAATGTTGAGAGGCATTTTTTTTTTTTTTTGAGGAATTTCTTATTTATCATATTATTTAAATGATTTGAAGTTATGATGCCATTGTTATCCAGTACGATAAATGACTCGATCGCACACCCACCCTTATTCCTGTGTGGGCAGCGGTCAATTAATACACTTTTATTAGTATGTTTTTCTCAAATTTCAAGTTTGCTCTTATCAAGTTCCGAGAGTCAAAACTAATACATGTTTTTTATCCTCTGATATTACATTTTTTATATAACTCCCTTTATTAAATTCTTTTTTTTTCAATCAACTGGTAGAATATTTTTTGGACAACTTGTATAATTTTAGTATTAAATTCATATTACTATAATATTTTTTTTTTGGACAACTTGCATAATTTTACTATTAAATTCATATTACTGTAATATATAAAAATTTTTAGTTAGAGATTCTGCCTCCACACTTTTAGCACGCGTACGTCGCCCCTGCACCCCATCGACCCTTGCACCCCAACGAATGAGCTGTCCAAACAATTCACTCTCCGAATAATTATATCCCAATTCACTCTCCGAATAATTCTACCCCCATTTGAATGTTCGGGTTCATCCTTGTGAACAACTACAGAGTGTTACTAAATGAGCACTCCATTGGTCTTAGCAAGCACACCATACCTTCCAATTTTTTTTTTTTAGTTCTCGCTCCTTCCCCTCCTTCTCCGAGGCTGCTCGCTCGCGCCTGATCCACATCCGCTTCCAACTTGCTCGCGCCTGATCCACATCCGTTTCCAACTTGTCCGTGCGTGCTCCCTTCCCTCTACGTCTGTACATGCTCTCTTTCCTCTATGTCTGGACCTGCTCGTGCCCCGATCTAGGGACCGATAGAGAGAGAGAAACGTTGGGAGTTGAAGAAAAGGGGAATTTTGTCAAAAAAAAGTGACAATAGAGAGAGAGAAATGTTGGGAGTTGAAGAAAAGGGGAATTTTGTCAAAAAAAAGTGACAATAGCAAACTGCTAAATTATTGTGACTTATTAAGGTATGCTCACTAAAAGTAGTTGTGTGCTTGTTTAGAAGTTCCCCAACTACAAGCTCAAAGGTAAAGAGAAAATGGAAAGAAAGATAAAAAAGAAAAGAAAGAAAAAAAAAAATATGGCATGCCATTAATTTCCTTAGTGGAGCGATCCGGATCCATGATTCAGACCCAGACAAAAGGGGAAATTCTAAATGCGCACCATATTTAACTTAGTGAGCACCACATCCTATGGTAAAGTGATTTACAACATAGGAAAATATGGTGCTCACCAAGTCTAATGTGTGCGAATTTAGAATTTCCCGACAAAAAGCCACTCACCCCATTTTCCTCAGTCCTCACCAGCCCTTTTTGTTTCTTCTCTCTTGTTCCCGTCTCTTTCAACGCCACCCAACTCCCCATTTCAAAATCTCCGCCCATTGACGGACTCCCCAAACTCCCTCGCCAACCTCCCCCAATTTAAACCCCAAACCCTAACCCTAACCCTAGAAAAAAATTATGGCTCTCGTTCAATCCGCCATCTTTCCTCCCAAAACCACCGCCCTCCCCTCCCTCCGGCGATCCAACACCTCCCGCCTCGTGATCCGTGCCTCCTCCGCCGCCGTCTCCGGTCCATCGCCTGCGGCGATCTCGACGAAGGAGTCGTCTCTCGTGAAGTCGGTGAAGGCGAGGCAGATCATCGACAGCAGGGGCAACCCAACGGTGGAGGTGGATCTCGTTACTGATAGCTTGTTCCGATCGGCGGTGCCCAGCGGAGCTTCGACTGGGATCTACGAGGCGTTGGAGCTGAGGGACGGAGACAATGCGGTCTACGGAGGGAAGGGGGTGCTGCAGGCGGTCAGGAATATTAACGAGATCTTGGCGCCCAAGCTCGTCGGCGTCGATGTTAGGTGACTCTTTGTAAATTTTGATATGGTTTGCTTGAAGTTTGATCTCCCGATTGAAATTTGAAATGTGGTGTGTTACTAGTGAAAATGAGTATTGGTATTAGATTATTAATCGTTGAATTGGTTATAAATTAGAAAAAGTTTTGAGTTGTTTTGATGAATTTAGAGCTCTTGCTTGAAAAATATTTCTTTATTTCTGGCATATAAGTAAATATTCAGATAAAACTTTGGTCATTTACATTTAAATCTGTGGAATGTGTTGATGCTTTTAGGAAATTAATATAAACTGTATTAAGTTGAATCGTTAAATCTTGTCAATTCTTGATGGAAAGACTTTTTTATCAGCGTACTTGGTTTTTAAAATGGGGTATTATTTAGATGGGTCATACATCATGAACTCAATAAATTTGAGGGTGGGAAGATTCTTGTGCTGATACCAGTGTAAAATGATTGATTAGTCAATTTTTTTTTATCACTAGTTTGTTGTGCGCTTATAATCCAAAATTTGGTAGCCTTTATAGAACCATTTAGAAACTGCCAATTGTTGTGGGCAAATGGTAAGGGAATAGTTTTTATGTATACATATTACATCCTATTATGCGAGAAGCAATACTTCTCATTACTAAAGACTAATATGTGTTGATATATACGATGTTTGAATTATGTCAACCAAGTTAAGAAAATGTTAACCAAGTTAAGAAAATATTTATATAAAAAAGGTCATGTTGACATGTTATTTGACCTGGTGACATTTACATGTTTACTAGCTATGATCTTGGTTTATTTGTTTATTTAAAAATTAGCTTGTACATCACAATCTACAATTTACACACCACTATCATTATGTAGAGAACTTCTGGGACCGTAATAGGGACAAGAAGGGTCCGGATCTGATAAGGGATTTTACTTGATTTAGGTTTTATTGTTGAATATCTTCTAAATTTGATTTTATTCTTAGGCATTTTACTAGATTATGTTTGTTTCCTATAAACAAGGCTTGTATACAGAATTTTTAAGGGGGGAGTTAGATATTAAAAAACAATTTGTTTAGCATGATAATTTGGTATAAATTCCTAAATCTCTTCTCATGGACTTATTGAGTGTGAGTGAGCCTAAATCTCTTCTCGTAGATTTGATAAGCGTAGGTGAGAAATTATTTGGGTACTGTGGCCCAAATCAGTTTTTATTGTTTTACTTTATTTTTAATTTTCCCCAAATTTCCAAAGAAAACGCTAATTCCTTTTGTTTTTCCCCTAAAATCTCCAATTTCCCCACCAACAAACTCTAATCTTACTTCTATTCTACACTCTATCTAACCAACTACTTGCATTAGAACAAGTGAAAGTACAAACACAATGGCAATACTATGCTCACTATTCAAGTTCCAAGCTCCAGTGTCATCCATCATAATGTGCATGGTCAAACATGTAACTTTAAGATTCTTGCATTATATTTATTCTATACAACCTAAATGCGCTAAAAGTATGAGTCCCTAGTTTGAGATATTACATTTGTATTTATCTAAGCCTTCGGTACTAGAAATGAATGCTATCTTTATGGTCCCTGAGATCACGATTATTGAGAGCTGAAATGCTTAACATTGTTGAAGGTTGCTTTTGGTACTTGTGTATAATACCCTCCAGTTAAAGGTGCTCCTACACTTTCAATCCCATGTTGTGATTTATTAGCATTAGTTGCTCCTTAGCAAATATATCAGCTCGTAAGTGATGCTATCAAATCAAAATTGGCTTCATAAAGGACTGGAGCATCATTAGTTGAAAGGTTGTCACGTGCAATCTCTTTCCAAATTTTTCTTTACATGTGCACAATATTATGAGACAACAATATTTTCTAATTAGTAATTTGCATGTAATAATTAAGGGATTATATGAGAGATCTATGTTTCATTCTCTGAAGAAAAAAAGATAGTCAAACAAGAAGATAAAAAACTAACAAACATTATATTCTGTGGCTAGCTTTATCCACATATCTTAGACATTTATAAACTAGATTAAGATAGTCATTTTTTTTAAAAACTATATTGGTTTTCATTAGAACTCATGTTACAATCAAACCAATTGCTTGTATCATGTGCATACACATGCATACACACATACGGAACTGGCACATGGACACTCGCTCACTCTTTCACTGACATGATGCTAATCTTTCAGTTGTGGCTCCAATCTCAAATGAGTGATGAAGTGCATGGTAAGTGTTGAAGTCTTAGTCCGTCTTGTTAGATTTGCTCTATTATGTCTTTCCTAGAAATAAGAGTTCCTGATTTGGAAATATTCTTACCTTGTCAACCCTAACAAAGTAAGAACATTTGAAACTGTCTGCTAAATAGATCAACAAACTGATGGAATGGGACAAAATTACTTGAAACCAGAATATTGACTATGACTTAAACATTCTAAAAAACAATGTACAACTGGTTCACATGGGAAACTTAACCCAAAACCCTAAACAACTTTTTACCCAAAAGCTCTTCTAAAAAAAGGGTTAATTACTCTCAGATCTCTTAGAGTATGGGTGTAGTATAACTTATTATCTCTCAAGTTTGAAACTCACTTAGCTCCTTGGACTGTTAGTGGAGGTAGTCAATGGTGAGATATTTCTCACCCTGTTTTAAGTTAATATGCACTTTTTCTTTAATTTCAATTTTGCCCTCTTCTTCCTCAAGGACCTAACCCAAGGAAAGCTCCCCCACCCACAAAAAAAAAGAGGTATCTGTTTGAACCTTTAAAGGGAATAATTAATTCATGAAATTCTAAAAGCACTAACCTTTTGAAAGAACCAACTACCGTAGCCATTGAAGAAATGTTTAACTGAAGTAAGCCTTCCTGGATATTCTCACTCCTTGATCTGCTATCAGGAAGGCATGCATATGTTTCAACATGAACAGAAAGAGGCTTCAGATCACTGTCTGATCGAGAAATGGAATCCACTTTTCCAGTGTTTCCTGTGCCAATATCTTCATGATCTTGTGAAATAGTGGCAGATGGTGACACTTTGAGTTCAGATTTATCATCTGATGAATCTAACTTGGATGTTACATTTTCTGATGTAGGATCTGGCTTTGGTTCTGAGCTATCTTATTCAAGATCCATCTTAGACACCAAATTGCCTGAGTTTTTTTCAGATAAGTTTGTCGCTACTGACAAGTTGTTGAATGGAGGCTCAATATCAAGAGCCTGCATAAACTCATCTAGAGAAACTATGGGAGGAAGAAGCTCATTATCCTTTAATTCATCAACCATCAAGTCTTGCATAAAATCAGCTTTTTCATTTAATAAAGTGTCCAAGTTGTTTGAATCATTTTGGTCATCAGAATCACCCTTTTCAGGTAAGGGCACGTCTTCAGATGACTTGGTTTCATAGGGCATAGATGAACTTGACTGTTATCAGATTTTGGTTGAGTTTGACCTCCCTTTGCTTTTCCTAGTATCTGTGAACGTACACTTTCTCCTACAACAACCTCCACTGAAATGTTATCATCCTATTCAACTTCTACTACTTGAAACTCCCCTTTATGAGTTTTCTTCACTATGCATCTCATATCAACTTCCGTATCTAGCAAAATAACCATTTGCACAAGCTCTTCAGCTTTTGCCAGTCGCCACTATGAAAGTTCCTTTGAAGCAAGTTCCTCAGCAGTCATAGAACAAAGACGCTCTGGAGTAATATCACCAGATAATTCCCCTTCCCTCAATTTTGGATTACTATGATCTTTGAGATTGAATAATAGAGACCTAGCTTTTTTCGTTGTATTTCTTGTTAACCCCTCCAAATAATTGAAAGAGTTTTGTTTTAATTTTAATTGCCAGCGATTCTATATTTTTAAGTGCATTCCTCTTCAAATCACCAGTTATTTCCTCATCTGACGGTTTGGGAGAGTCTTTTAGCCTATTAAGGGTAAATTTGTCTTTTAACCGCACATAGACCATCTCTCTAAATGGTTGACTAACTCCACTAATGGTCTATGGGGCTAAGTGAGTGTTTCAAATTTAAGGGGTAATAAGTTATAGCACCCAATATTACAGGAGGTCTAAGTATAATTAACCAATTTTTTTTTCTCAAAATCATCCATTTTATGTCTACCTGATTCAAAAAATTGAAAAGCACTTACTTTTGGTTTCTCTGTATTTTATATAACTTAGATCATGGTTAATGTAATATTTTTATATAGTTAAATTTCTCGATGTGTAATTTGCATTAATTTGAGATCAAATCAACATTGTAGCTCTTATTCTCTAATCTCTTCTCCCATGAAAGGGAGGGAAGAAGTGACATTTTTCACCATTGAAAGATATGAACTTGAATTCTTGAATTTCATAGTCGGATATCGAACATGAATCTCTATTATGTCATGATCTTGTCCCAACATGCAAAATGCTAGAAACCAAAATCTAATTATTGATGATTTCAGTATACTAAAACTTAGTTCAGTAATCGCTCAGTCCGAGAGCGAGTAGTGAGTACTCGGAGTACTCAGTGAATACTCATTCAGAACTCGAAATAATGATATTTTAATAATTATACATACAGAAAATATATAACAAAAAATATGTAATTTTAGAACCCAAAACTAGTGCACAGAGTCAAGCACAGAGTTCACATAGACTACATAGTCACACAGTGTCAAGCACCAAGAAGCCAAAACCAGACACAATTCAAACAATCACACAGAGAGCCAAAGGTCCAAAGTCAGCGAAACTCACAACCGAAAGTCATAGCCAAATCGAAAGCTACAACGGAAAGCCAAAGCCAATTCGAAACCCACAATCAAAGCTTCAAAACCAAACCGAATGCACAATCAAAAGCCATTGCCAAGCTAAACCCACAATCGAAAGCTATAGGCAAATTCAATGCACAAATGGATTGAAATTAAAGTAAATATGAAGAAAATCTTTGACTCTAGCTTACATAGCACCGTGACCTAAAAGGTCGAAGAGAAGAAGTTTAGAGAGATTGAAAGAGAGACCCAAAAGATCACTGGAGAGGATCGTTGCCGACAGATAAGGTCACCGACAGAGGAGAGTGTTGATTGCCATGGAGAATTGGATGTTAGAGTTGAGGGTCGGGAACTTAGGAAAGTGACGAAGGGGTATTGCAAAATCTTAGACCGAATCTGCATTTAGAATGCAGTGTTCGGGTTTGGATAGTGGGTAAAAACCCATAAAAAACCCAACATCCATTAATTCCTACTCGGCGAGTACTCGGTACTCAGCCGAGTACTCTGTGTACTCGTTTTGTTTGAGTTTTTAAGCAATTTTTGGGTGCTCGGTTTCTCGTCGAGCCTGAGTACTCGGACGAGTAGTCATTCGAGTTCTCTGAATTTTCGAACATGGGATGGTTTCTTACTTGTGTATCTAGGATTTAAAAGTGAACAATGCCAATTTATTAATGGTTCTAAATCATCCATTCAGCTATAATATTTTGATAATTTGTAATACCTGGCTCAAAAGTCCCACATCGGATGTGAGACAAAAACTAAAATAGTTTATAATGGTTCCAATAAAGCCATGAAGTATTATAGCTAGCCTTTTTAAGGAAGGAATCTGTGGCTAATTATAAACTATTTTAATTTTTGTTATCCTGCCAGAGATTTTAGCATATTCAAACCAAAAATGTTGCCAGTACCTGCAGGTGCTCGTTTACTTTATATTGGGACGGTGCATGATAGGAATTGAAGTGATATCAGAGGCAGGTTTCACAAGTTGAAATTGTGCGGAACTAAATGTCACATAGAAGTGGGGACCACCTCTAGAATGCATGAGAGCCACCTCTAGAAATCCATGGGGGCTACCTCTAAAATCTCACACTTCTTGGTGAAGTGTTAATATATTACTATGCTCTCTGATAAGAACGTCAGGTCCTAAATGGGAGGAGAATGTAATACCCTAACTCAATAGTTTCACATCGGATGTGAGACAAGAGATAGAGTAGTTTATAATGATTCCAATAAAATCATCAAGTAACCATAGCTAGTTTTTTTGGGAGAGAAATTCTTGGTTAATTTTAAATTATTTTAATTCTTATTATCCTGCTGGAGGTTTTAGTATATTCATATTGAATATGATGCCGGTACTTATACATGCTCGTTTACCGTAGTCGGGGTGGGGCATGACAGTAGAGCACTTTTGTAGAACAAGATCAATGGCGTATATCTACAATTTATTTGGAAGAAATAATGAGTCAACCTGATGGGTGCACTTTATAAACATATAGCAACAAGTAAAACATCATTGTCATCATCAACAACCACACAAGTCTTTCTTAGGGCTCGACTACGGGAATCATTTTTCTCCATTTAAATTTGTTAAGGGCTAGCCCCTTTGTTACATTAGCTACTAGCATATCCTTTATTTCTTCCTCAACACTGTTCAGTTTTGGTCTACCCTTTGTCCTTGTTTCTTCATCAATCCTACCAAGCCTTCTATTAGACACACTTATGGTTCTTTGCTGCACAATTTCAAACCACCTCAATTCCTTTGTCCTCGTGTTATTCTCAATTTAAAGTTACCTCTAAGGACACATTTCTTTAGATTCTTTTAGCATATTGCCACTGATTCTTCTCAATATTCAGCTTTAGCTATGCTAATTTTTTGCACATATTTATCAGTTGCCAAGCATTCTGGTCCACAAAGCCTGGGTGGTTGTATAGCGGTCGGATGAAACTTCCCTATAATATCGTAGGTTTGATCACATTTATAGTGCACCAGAAGCTTGTTTCCTATTTCAACCATCCTTTCCTATTTCTACCATCCTGCTTTGAGATTATGAACATCTTTCTTAATCTCATTGATGCACAGCATAAAACATATGGACTAAAATTCAGATGGTCTGGTTCTTTCTTCCAATGCGTCTAGTGATTCCTAGGTGGAGTCATGGACTGTGCAAGATGATGCAAAGGTCATTCACATGATTTCTCATTCCATAGGTTAAAAGGCAAAGAATCTTCAAACCCCTGGATTTTTTCTGTCCTCAGTATTTTATTATATTTTGATTAGAACAGCTATCTGTTTGGATGGTATTTTGCTAAGGATCTCATTGCTCATTTATTTCATTTAGGCCTGAGCACGCACATTAAGGTTGGTAGGGAGGGATAAGATACAATTATAAAATAATTTGGCAGGTAGATGACCTTTTCAGCCATGTTTTTTTAACTTAAGAAACATCTTCTAAATCTCCCTACTTCATTAAATAATCTAGATGAAGTGAGTTGTAAGATCTTTACTTTAGGATCTTACACTGCCGAGGCCCAAATGGTTTGCATCCAAGAAGATTTCCTTTTATGAAATTTTAGTATGTACCTACCTTGCTGTGTCCCTGATGTGTTACATAATACTTAGTTATCCCAGGAACATGCGCTTTTTAAGGGCTTATATGCAACAGCTAGGCACATATGCAGTTACCTTTCGAACTATGATAACAAACTAATCTTCCACGTGGCATAGGTATTTAATGAAGTTCATTTTGCGACCAGTGACCACAATATTGTCTAGCGTCTTTTTTTTTATTATCTTTTGTTTCTTCGAGTGTCGAGATGCTGAGCTAATAACCAGACATTGTAGACTTGTATTAAACATTAGACAAGCGAAATTTTGAATAAAAATTTATATCAAACATCTTTTAGACCATATTGCTTGTAATACTCCGTTAACATAAATCTTATGTACAATCTCTTGAAACTGGGCATCCATAAACATACACATTACACATTTTCATCCTAATCGTTCATTAATTAACATAGTTACCATTGTATATTTCTTAAAAATCAGCATTTGCTAACTGCCATTATGCTGACATGATATGTGCAGTTGTAGTGATGAAGGCGGGCTAAACCTTTCAAATAGATTAAAAGTAGTAATGCTTTGTTCGATAAACTGATAGATCCCATGTGTTTCTCCATTGAGAAATGTCTTCTAAGCTTCATGCATTTCGAGGTTGTGGACTGAATTAAGAATACCTGATCAATTTAACTTTTGTTCATTATTATTTTTATAATGTGTTTTGTAATTGATATTTAATATGCTTTCTCTATTCTTTTGATTTCTTTAACAAGGACTCGACTAACAACTGCTTTAGAAGAGAAGTCTAACAGGATTAGATGAAATGTGGTTGATTAGAAAGAGCTCCCCTAGCACAGCATGGAATATAGAGGTTTTCTGTTCAGCCCTAATTGAACAATTAGGGCTGATTAAGACTTTACTTAGTGAGGCCCAGAAACAACAAGGAGTTCACTAACATAGATATGAGATTGAGTGGCTTAATGTTATCTTTTCTAGAGCTAAGGTATTGCCTTGTGTTAATATGTAGAATCAGTTTAACTGTTCGGACTGTCAGTTCTTTGGTTCCAAGATTAATCAAATTATTTAGGATATAAGTGGACAAAAAAAAGGCTAACTCTTCAAAGTAAAAAGTTCCTTTCCTTACTATTCGACCCTGTAATTTGTTGAATTTTGTTCTGTATCTGGAAACCCTTGACGCTGCATGATGAATGTATTAGCATGTTAGCCAGTTATGAGGTATGCTACCTCTTTGTGATGCTGATGTAACCATGGGTTGCTTGGTTGCAGCAGGAACAGAAGTTGTTAATGGAAGAATTGGTATTATTGTGTAGGGTTATGTTTTTCCCCACCAATTCAGTAACCTGGAAATTTTAATGTCAATATATGATGGAATTTAAGGGCTTAAAGTTGATGTACGGTTAGTTGAGACTGATAGGTAGTTCCCATATATGTATAGATTGTTCAGTTCTCTAGATAGGATGGATCATGGATTTGCAGAGTTGAAGGTGATAATTTCATACAAAATGTTCCTGTAAGTAGGGTTATTTTTTGCAGAACATAAGTAGAAAATAATTCAAAGAAAAGAAATTCTCTATATATATGAGTATTTAAAAGATCAGAGAAGGTGTACAGAACAAACAAGAGATAAATCCTTTGATAGGAACCTATTATTCCTTCATGTTTCGGCCATCAAGATTTTCTTCTTTGCATGTCATCCACTTTTATTTTGGCCAATTGGTGTGCATAGAAGAAAACCTACCCAAAGTAGGCTCTTGAATTGAATCCCTATAAAATGGGGGCCTTTGGGTCATTTGAGATGCATGTTTAGTTTTTTTTATATCTCTTGTATTAGTTTACATTACATAGATGCTAATTTTGCATGCTTGAGATATTCACCATTTACTAAATAAACTTGATGTTTAACGACACTATTTTTAATTCCTTAATTATTTTAGTTGTTGAGAAAAATAGTGGTTATGATGGTGTTGGGCTCAGAGGGATGTACAAAGAACTGTAACAAGTATGTTTTTTCTTTCCCCAGGAACCAAGCTGAGGTCGATGCAGTCATGCTTGAAATTGATGGAACTCCAAATAAATCAAAACTTGGTGCTAATGCTATTCTAGGAGTATCATTAAGTGTATGCCGAGCTGGGGCAGGTGCTAAGGGAATTCCTTTATACAAGCATATTCAGGAAATTTCCAGAACAAAGGAGCTTGTTATGCCAGTTCCAGCTTTCAATGTGATAAATGGTGGCAGCCATGCTGGTAACAATCTGGCTATGCAAGAGTTTATGATTTTGCCAGTAGGTGCAAGTTCATTTGCTGAGGCTCTTCGTATGGGCAGTGAAGGTGTTATTCTGCTCCCTTTTCTCCTCTAAGTTTACTTATATTGGAATTTATTAGCACATCTGTGTACAGCAAGAATACTCGTCTTGTAAAGAGACAAATGTTTGATTTTATTGAATTCTCTCTTCTTCCTTCTCCTCCTCTTTTTCTTTTTGATTTTCGGGAGTATCACCTTATCCACAGATAGGTTCACTAGCAGATATTATTAATCTTTCATGTCTTCTCAGTTTAGCTAACTGCTGTTGGTTGTCACTTCATCCATTGTCTTTGGTTTAGTGCTGATATCTGACAGCTTATATTGCTTATAATTGTTCCAATGTGATAGTTTACCATATTCTGAAGGGCATTATCAAGGCTAAATATGGTCAAGATGCATGCAATGTTGGAGATGAAGGTGGTTTTGCTCCCAATGTTCAGGATAACAGGGAGGGACTGGTCTTGCTCATAGATGCAATTGAAAAGGCTGGTTACACTGGAAAGGTAGAGGAAATGTAGTGGTTAGCAAAGTTTGTTGGCGGTTGCTTTGTTTTTTTGGTTAGGCTCCTCTTTCCTATGAACTTGTGTATCATCTACTGAATGCAGATAAAAATAGGAATGGATGTTGCAGCTTCAGAGTTTTTAACAAAGGATGGAAGCTATGATCTAAATTTCAAGAAGCAGCCAAATGATGGAGCTCATGTTCTCTCAGCTCAGAGCTTGACTGAACTCTATAAAGAATTTGTGAGAGACTTCCCAATTGTATCAATTGAGGATCCTTTTGACCAGGATGATTGGAGTTCGTGGGCATCACTGCAGTCCTCTGTTGATATCCAATTAGTTGGGGATGATTTGTTGGTCACAAATCCAAAGAAGATAGCCGAGGCAATTCAGAAGAAGGCATGCAATGGTTTACTTCTAAAAGTAAGTATGCACTGCACTGCCCCTCTCTATTGTCTGGATATTTATTTAAATTGGTCATTCTCCAATATGATTGAAGTTACTGCTTTATGGCTTCAAGTAAAATTCACATTTTGGATATGGTAGACTCTAGTGTATCTAGGCTCCCAAGTTCAAAGAGTTATGTTGCATACTGGGAGTCCTTTCTCTGACTTTTCACTATTAGTGTTACTTGAGTTATCTGGACAGACAAAAAAGCTAAGTAAATCAATGCCAAGAAATATATCAGGTCCCCTCATTCAATTTTTAATCACTGTTGGACCTTTCATTCGTGTAACTGCCTACTCTAGATTTCTAATATATTTTTGGTACTGTCGTTATGGAGACACTAAATGCAGGCATATTCCACTGCTAAGAAGTATAGTAGTGATTGATCTTAAGCTCATATATGCAAAGACATTGCTTACAAACTAAGACATGAATCAGTGTGTGATATCAGTTCTTGTGCGCTTCTGCATAGGATTTGCTTACAAATGCAACTCTTGCAGGCATGCAAACTTTTCATATGGAGGTTACCACTTTTAGTTGTTGTAACATCACTAAAAATTGTTTATATCAAACGATAACTCGTTGTTCGTGAAAAACACGGTACTTTAAAAGCAGCAATCAAATTATAAATCCCATGATGTTTAAATGTATGCCCTCGCATTATGCTAAATGAATGTCAATCCTAGCAGTCATTGGACCATTGATATGGTTTATTATTGCCGAAATCAGTCCTTCCATATCTGAAGCTGAGCGTGTGGACAAAAAATATTATTCCGTATATGTCTGTCCATTTGCAGGTTAACCAAATTGGCACAGTTAGTGAATCTATAAGAGCTGCTCTCGATTCAAAAGCTGCAGGTTGGGGGGTAATGGTCAGCCATCGCAGCGGTGAGACGGAAGACAATTTCATTGCTGATCTATCCGTAGGGCTGGCAAGTGGACAGGCAAGACCCTTGATATTGCATGCTTTTTGAATTTTCTTCTAATAATTGTGGAAGTTCCAATTTCCTTCCCCTGTGTTCTACAGATTAAAACAGGCGCTCCATGCCGGAGCGAGCGTTTGGCCAAGTATAATCAGGTAAAGAATTGAGCCTGTTTCTGGTACATGGTTGCAGTAGGCATTTTGAAAACCATATGCAAGTTACATTGCCTCAGGTGCTGGCTCACTAATCTAAATGTAACTATACAAAAATGTGTAATCTTTCTTAGTAGTTTTGTCAAATAGGCAGTTATTTTGTAGCAACTTGAAAGAATTTTATACTGAAATCTTAAGCTTTTGTATTTATTTTATTTTTGGGGGGACAGAAATATTAAGGACAAGCTAAATTATAGCCCCCAAGCTTGGTGTCATCCTCCAGTATATAAACATTTCCTTGCAACTCTATGCAAGTCTCATTATGTCCACCATTTTGTTCTCTTGACCATTCCATGCAAATAGAATTAGACATTAGTTAATCTCAACTATTTTAATTTACATTTTCTTTACTGAACAATCCTTCAAATTTCCTCTGGTGTGCTCATTGATTTATGAGATTCATACTGAAATGATGTTTCTAAATGCAATAGAGGGTGAGCGGTGAGCCTATAGAAAAGCATATCTATAGCAGGTCCTTATCTTCTTATCTTCGAAATCTTATCTGCATATTTAAAATTCAACACCAACCTAATGTTGTGTACTCAAGAAAGATATAGTTTTTGAGCATGACTATAACACCTGGCTCACTGCTCTCACTGCCTTAGCCCATTTGTTTTGTAAAGAAATATTTGATGGACGAGAAGAGATGAGAGAGGAGTTTGGCAGTGGATAGAGTATAAGTGTACCTTTAATCCTCACCACATTCAGAATTTTGTGGAGTGGTAGGGACATTGTAGGGAAGACCATTAACTGGAATAGCTTACATAATTAGAATGTGAGTATGTCACCTGTGATAAACTCTTGTCGATGATTCTAGTTAATCCAATTTGGGATCCATTCATAGCCAAAATCTAAACTCATGCATCATTTTTTGCTCCAAATTTCTATCTCTTTAGGGTCAGTGTCCCAACAGATTTGGGCTCCCAGTAAAACCTAAATGGTAAGGCACAACAAAAATTAGCTTAAACATATGGAAATCAACTCCAAAATAACAGCTACAATGGACCCAGTCCGAACCATAAAAGACCACCCAGCACCTACCTGCTTAATTAATGGATTGGGTCCTTGGTTTAGGTTTAAATTGTAGTGCACCCCCTAATCTTTGTATCTGGCAGTTTTGATTTTTAGGAGATAGATATCAGGTGGCTGTTATTTGCTATGTCACAAGGTCATCGACCTGCACACATATTTATTGTTTTCCATTCACTTGTCCAGCTCTATGGTTTAAATTATTTTTTTTTTCTTGCTTTTCTTTGTGTAGCTACTGCGTATTGAAGAGGAACTTGGGAATGTGCGCTACGCTGGACAAGCTTTCAGATCTCCTTGAAAGATTAAGTCTGCATTCTTATGGGAAATAAGGTACTGGACCAGATTCGTTACAGTTTAGGAGTTGTGCAGGTCAAGCATGAGGCCTGAAGATTTTGTATTTATTGGTTGGTTCAGATGCAGCAAGAAGTGGCATATGTTGATTTTGAGTGCCAGCGCTGAGCTGTTTTGCTTTGTTGAAAATAACTTGTGAACTGTTGTAACTTTGTATTTTTGATCTCAGTAAATGCAATCATCACTAAGGTTTGCTGCTTATATAGGCTCTGCTGGTTTCTATTTGTCCAGTGTTGCTGCTGTTTGTAACCCTTGTATTGGTCTTTTCACCATTACAGACAGAAACAAAGGAAATTGTAACAGTATTTTATACGTTTTCTATATTCTCTGATATTGGTCTCAAAGTGGTATGAAACTCTTTTATCTGGTTGCATTTGTTCTTTTATTTGTCATTTTTTATTCCAAGTAAAATGCTGATTAATATGTGTAATACACCCGTAATGCACAAAGATGTTTAAATAGCTAGTTTTTAAACTAAATATTGGCTTGGAAATGCAGAGTTTTCTTTTTTGCTTGTAAATAAAAATGAAAAACAAAAGAAAAATGTAAAAATGCTAATCAAATATTTATCTATCTGTGCATTCTATACATGCAAGCATGACCTTTATAACTTCAAGTGCACTAAATCAGAACTGGAAACTACGTATGCCAAATGCTCAAGGTTAAGAAGCAACTCCTCATCATTTCTCAATATTTTTCTATCATCTCCGCAATCTTCTTTTTCGAGAATCTACATCTGTTAGCTAATCTTGCTAAATATTCTCAGGATTTTATGGTGGCACTTTGGTCTAGTTTCTAATTCAGCAATTTGTTTTGCAGACCGTATATGCCAAGACAAGATGCTAAAGGGAGATGCATTGTATTATGGGTGAGTCCAAGCTAACCATACTTGACATGGCCTTTTCATTTTTCAATTTAGTCTCCATTGCACCTCTCATAGAGTAAATCTTGCATTTAGTCTTCTCTGTCTCTCTTTGTTGGGTAACCGATTCCTTACAACCTCTCTCTTTAACTTTGTAATGCATAGTGCCTGAGTATGTACTTTGTACTAGAAAACAATCTCACAAGACAGCCCACATCCCATAACATCACCTAACTGCTTTCACAGAACTTTTCATGATGAGAACTTCTTTAAACAATTATCAACCAAATGTCAGTTCCTGGCTGTGCTATTCAAAAATTTGAATTAAAATAATGAAATGCCAGGGCTGGTAGAACTGGGTGGGTGGGTAGAACTGGGTGTATTGGGTCTTTGGATTTCATGATTAAGATTCTGCTGAGTACCATATAATTAGCAAATGAGCCTACAGGAAGCAAGCAAGAAAGTCTTATCCAACATTTAATTAAGCAATATAACTACAGCAAGCAAGCACTTAAGTAGAATAGCTTGTTAAACAAATGGCTAAAGGCTTAAAGGTCTAAAGGCTCAAAGTGGGGAAATATCTTGCTGTGATCTCATTTGGTGCCTTAAACCAGCCATGATCTGCACGGTATGCACCACTCTAAAGGGGACCTCAGAGAGGAAAAGGATCCACTTTTGACCACTCCAAACTTTCCCTATCAATTTATTATTGCTATAGATTTATATATTTATTAAGTTTTGATTAAACTAGTTTCGTTGTTGGAGCTTTAACAGTCCATTAAGCAACCATTGCAACGCGTTCACAGTGGCCGTCTTTGAAACTGGTTTGCTGCCCATAAGCATATTGTAGCTGTAAGGGAGCGTTACCTAATTGATATTTATGGCTGCTTTGGTGGTGCTTTCCTATGACCTTAATTTATGCGCGTGCATAATTGACACTATGAATGATGATTCATTTTGACAATAAAAGATTTTAAGCAACTATATTGGTTTATCTACCTTATTTAGAAAGTCAATATTAAACTTGTGCTGAGGTATAGCAATATGAAACTTATGCAAGTAGAAAACCATGCCAAATATGACCAAGTTATGGTACTGAATTATTTTAACAAGTGTATTAAAACTTCTTTCGATTGCTTAATAATTTTTCTAGGAATAGCTTGGGTTACAAACAATATACCAAAAAAGATTGAAATGATTGTTCGCTTAGATTTTAATTATACATATATCCTCGTGTTCAGCAAGGACATTTACTAAACAATGAGAATTGGAAACGACAACCACCGACTGGTGTAGGTGTGAAAATAATTTTACTGAAGGTTGCTTAAACTTACATACATTCCTAATTTTAAAATATATAATTATTGTTTAAAAGGTAAAAAATACCAAAAACCATTGTACTATTAGGGTTCTAGACATAACTCCCCTATACCACTCTTTCTTAGATGTTTTATGTCTGGACCAACAACATTTATTTTCTGTCAAAACGGAGTCATGGAGTAGCTTGTGACTGCTCTTAACCCGAGTTTCTCAATTTGTCTAAATCTCATTTGTTGAACCCTCAAGAACCCGAAATCCAAACTTGAAACCCTGAAACTAACATGTTTTCATCAAAAATAAGATCTTAATGTTAAGAGATTTTTTTAAAATTATGAATTTCTCTTTCCCCTTGATCCTTCAATTTCCTCTAGCAATCTCTGAAACTATGGATTCTCTTTAAATTTCAATATTATGCTCCAAATCTCAAATATCACATTATGTTATCGTTAAAAAATTGTTAAATCTGATGAATTTTACTTAAAATTATGATTTTTTTCCTCGTAAAAAATTAACTTTTTTTTTTTTTTTTGTTGGGGGGTGGGGGGGGGGGGGGGGGGGGGTTGTCCCTATGAGAAAGAAAATGAAAGGAGGGCAAATTAGAGATCTAAGGCTCATGTGCTACTCACATGACTCCGTATTGATGGAAAAATAAACGATGTTAGGATCTAAGAATGCAACGTCTAAAAATAGTAGTATCGGGATGCTATGTCTACAAAACTCTGATAGTGCAAGGATGTTTGATACAATTTACCTTTTTTTTAATTTCATTGAAGAAATTGTATCATTAGGTAGGAAATTGTTCTATTTGGTAGTGATCTTTGGCATCCTTCTTATTCTAGAAAGCTTTGATTATATGTAACTTTTTCGTTATTACTAGTAAGGATGGAGAATGGACCGCTTAGTGTTAGCTATTGGCCTGTCCTATTACAAATTTAATTAAGTAAAACTTTTATTTTTCTAATTCAAATTTTGAATAGAACAGATAAGAGATTGGTTTTTAGACCCGTCTATTTTCATCCCTACTTGCTGGTGTGAGAAGGAAGACATGCCTGTTTCATGTCACATTGAAAAGCAGAGGACTGCAAATTTTTTAGCTTTTGAATGGTTTTTCACTTATAGCATCTCCACCACCCTTTAACCATACATCCCCTTCATCCAATCTCCACCATCTAAATGGCACAGAATCTTGATTCAAGAAAAGATACCACCCACCCTCCAAATCTAGGGTGCCTATAAATACAAGGGCATTGCACTGTCTTTCCCTTCAGACAAGCCCAAGTAACTCCACATACTTGACACAAAGAGCTCAACTCCTGTTTGAAGATTCTTGCTATAGGCAAGGAGAGAGCAGTGACAATGGGAGGAGCAAGGAAGTCTTCATTCTTCTGCTGCTTCTCTGGGTCACGATACATGGATGACGATGTTGATTGGTCTCCAAGGTACCACAGAAAGATCCGGCCAAGCGATTATGACAGAGGATGGTGGGTAGGTGAGCCGGATGTAGATAGAAAGGCCACAGACTTCATTGCTAAGTTCCACAAGAGCCGTTTCTCAGACTAAGAGCTGATAGCTGTTTAGTTCTCTATTCTCCTTCACATTGCGATTATTCATTGTGTTCCTTTGTATCCTTGTAGTTAGCTTTCTCTTCTCTGAGTTGAATCTTGCTAGCAGTTAGTCTCACCAATTATGAATAACAAGTGACATTTGTTTGTGAAACTTTGTGTCAATTTTATGGTACATTTTGGTTATGATCAGTTGCTGAATTGAAACAAATGAGCATAGCAAGTTCCTTGCTGAGAGTAAGGAGTTTGATGACTAGCTGCATCAATAGCTTTGGCCAATAAAGGAAAGATCTGTTGTTGATCACCTTCAGTTGTAGCCAAACAACTTAACTGGCACATGCTGCACATTTTCCCCCCTCTTTGCTGTGATAAATCTTCAATGACTACACCTTTTCATACATAAAACCGTAAATATCTGATAGCGCAAGCTCTAATAGCTGTTAAGGAAAATCACCTTCCCGTACCATCTTCATATGCATTCTTGTCCTTTCACTTGCCATGTAATTAGCACACATGTTCCTCATTCCTCACCTTCCAGATATATTGGATAGAAACAACTTTCCAACATGCGGGCATCACGAAATAGAAGGTGACAGATATAGTCATCATGTCTTTCAAATAAAGCAAATATACTCTGAACACCGTCTTCCTCCACTATACGCTGACGAGAGAGTCTGTCTGTTGCCCATCAAATAACCTTTATCCATGCCGCACTTTTGTTATGCAAATATCCATGATTTTTGATAAGGGTGTGCATAATTAGTAATCTGAAAAATAATCATCATCTCCACTTAATCAGTCCTTGAGTTGCTTTCAACTGCATCTAGACCAAAAATGTGAGACTTTTCTTTTGGAGTTGATGATTAGTGGTGAACTTAGAAAATTTGATGGGTCAATCTATGAGTTCTACATGTTTAGTTAATTATTGCTTAATGTTAATGGTTGAAGTTATGATGTTAACCCCTAATGTGGTTAAAGTTGTGACAGTATGGCATGTGAATGAGAGGAAGATGCCAGTTTTCAAAAGAAATAGATACTTAACCTCTAAGTTTGATACCTTTTCTTCTCCTTTTCTCTTTTCAAACATTTTCAATCTTTTTTTTTCCTTTTCCTTTTTTTTTTTGGTGTGAGTGTGTCTGGTGTTTTCCTTAAAGCATTTGACACTTTGTTGTCACCTTTTGACCTTTTACTTTCCATTCTTTTTACATATCATAATTTATATAATTTTTAGAACTTCACTCAGAAGATAGCAACAGCCCTTTAGATTTAATTCAGAGTTTCAGATAGCATACAGAAATGTATTCATTTTTATTGTAACCACTTTGTTAACAACTACTATTTTTTTCTAATATCATGGATGCAGACAATTTTTTGGTTGTCTAGCTTCTTATTTATGACTATTTATTGTTAGGATTTTTTATTCTACTTTAGTTTATGTATAACAAACCGTGTTTAAAAATGATGAAAAAGGGACAACTATGCACAGAAGCCTATGATCGACGGAGATCACAATTGAGCTGAATGAAGTTTGTATAGTAACATCAATTTTAAGCCCATATATGATCCTCGTGCACACAGAGTTGAGAAAGTTAGGGAGAAGTTGTTTAGCTTTAAATTCTCTTTCTAACAGCACTTGACTCATTTAAATCAGACTTTTGGATCAAAAGTTATGGTTATTTTAGTGAAACACTGCAAGAATTGTCTGACTACTATTTTGTCATTCATCGAATTGTATGGAACCAAGTCTCAGCTCTTGTCAGTGAACATGTGAAAGTAGATCAATATTTTATCAAGCAAAACCTGAAAGCCAAAATAATCCGATTTCCATTCGTCAAGTCTGAAAATCAAATTGCCAGATATATTTACGAAAGTTGTATGCAGTAAGAGCTTCCACAACTCACTTGGCAAGTTAGGCATGAGAGATCTATATGTACCAACTTGAGGGGGAGTGTTGGCATGAGTTTGTCTATTATGGAGATTATAGAAGATTTTATGACTGTAATTCTATAATTCTCTAATTAGAAGGTTAATCTTCAGTTTAGGAAGTCTAGTTGCAATATGTGCATATCCAAATATAGGCCATACTAGGATTGTTATATATCCTTCCATCTTTGTAAAGATTGAAGAAAAAACCAGAATACAGAATTGATATTCTCTACAATTTTGTCAACACTTACAATACTGTTTTCGTATGGCATATTTTGGTTACAGGTTGGTTGGGTATACATTGGTGCCTTTTCAGTATCTTTATGCACAATTTTCATACCATTTGCCCCATCTTCATTTATCTTGAGCCCTTCGATTCTTTGGAGATCAATATGAATTTGTTCATTTTTTTTTTCTTTTCATTTCTTTTCTTGTTTTGTTTGGAACAAGTTGCTCAATTGCAGGTTCTTTCATTTTCTTGCTACGATTTCTCTATGTAATCCCTGGTCATAGGATTGTGTTGGAAGGTGATGCTTAGGACATCCTTTCCTCTTTTCTGAGTGTCCACTAGTAGGAGGTGCCATCCACTCCCTCAAGATGTCCGTTTTTGGTTTCATCTTGTGTACAGGTTCTAATTCATATACTTGGAGGGAAGGAAATATATGTGCTGATTTTATAGTAAGTGAGGGCTCCTATTTGGTGTTTAAGATTGTGTGACAAGAAAAATTTCCTCATTAGTTTATTAATCTTATGATGAAGGAAATATACGATGAGGGATATTTCCTGGTATAGGTCATTAGCTTGTTAACTTGTTAATTTTATGATGAGAGATGTTTCCTGCTATAAATACGAAAGACTATGGTTCTTAGTACCTTTCCTATGCAATATTTCTCCTCGGATAGCTGGAGCAAGGAATCCAATGCGGAACAGCTTCTTGTGGCAGAAAATTTATACACAATGCATCCAACATCATTGTCGTATGATAGTTGTTATTTGCTACATATATTTTGTTAGCAACAATAAGGTGTAAACGAAACATACCAACCAAAGAATAGAGAACATTCTCCCGTATAACCTTTGTAAGGCAAAGAATTAGAATTTGTGCCTCATTATACAATTATGGTTATTTTGTATTATCGTGCCAGCTTGTTTCCACTCTTCCCATTGCAGTGCATCTCTCAACAAACTAATCATTTTTCGACTTCATGAACTTCTTTATAATCCCCATCATCTCGCTTCCTGGAAACCTCCCAAGGCACCCCCTTGCCCCTGCCATCTCGCTGAACTCGCAGACTAGATCTCCACTGCATGCTCTGTAGGTACTTGTTTTTTCCGACGGTACTACTCTTCTCCTAAATCTCCCCCATCCTCTACCTTAGGCAGAGGAAAACTATCCAGTGATGTTTCCATAACTTTGCTCTCCCCCACAGCATCGACAAAGTCCCTTAACTTGCATAATGCAAAGGGCACCGGTTCAAAGCTATGATCGCCATACTCCACCGGTGTAGAGTGGTCGCCAGTAACACACAGATAATATTAGAAGTCTCCTGACTTTTCTGCTTGCCAGAGGAGTCTTGCTAGCTGGGCTATAGCTTTGTCGACAGCTTCTAAGCCTCGAACTTTTAGTATGCTAGCCTTGTCATGACCAGCATCATCTGTGGCCTGCAAGTTTAAGAAACATGTTGAGGAATCATGAGACATGTAATGAGTTAAAAGTCAACTCGGTATGCATGTGATAAACACAAACTTGAGAATGTGTGAATTCAAATGGTGCCAAAAAACGCAGAAAGAACATCAAAATACAATAACATGCTTGCCAAGTATATAATCCAAATAGTGTCAAATAAGAAAGCACACCACAATTAAACGAACAAGAAGTTAACCATGAGGTGTAGTATTCACTGATGCATTTGGTATTTATTGTTTATTATTGTGGGAAAGCCACAGCTAGACATGATCAACTTGGACTTCTTTGATTCTTGTCTGTGGGAATCTCTTGAAGAGAATACATACACATAAATCAATGTGAACGAGCTTCGTATTGCTTCGGATGGCTCTTGAACACATACAAATAGGCTTAAACAGGAACAATAACTGGATCACTGAGTTTTCAGAGGATGATCTAATAATCAATGTTGAAAATAACGAGTTATGAAACCCGTTATATTGAAAATAACGAGCCAGCTCAAATAAGGTTATGAAACCCATTAAAATAAATACTTGAATATAAAATGTTTTTATATTTTTCTTTTAGAATTTTTTTAATTCAATTTTCAATTTATAAAATTTATTTTATATAGTTTTATATTTATTTTTATTAAATAAATAGAAAATTGCATAACCTACGTTATGTGTTACGCTATATGTAATATAACCTAATAGAAACAAAACGTTACGTTACCGATATCATTATTTTAAACATATATATATATATGTATATATATATATATATATATATATATATATATATGTATATATATATATATATATATATATATATATATGTATATATATATATATATGTATATATATATATATATGTATATATGTATATATATATATATATGTATATATATATATATATATATGTATATATATATATATATATATATATATATGTATATATATATGTATAGGAAACGGGAAATGCACCGGAGGTGAAAGGAGTTCCTTCACTGCCGCTTAGGTGGCCTAATAAAATTATTACATGTGGCATCACTCAAACGACGGTTAAGGAAATTCATTTATTTGTTATCTTAAATGATACCACGTGTAATAATTTTATTGGGCCATCTAAGAGGCAATGAAGAAACTCCCTTCACTGCCGGTGCATTTCCCGTTTCCTATATATATATATATCAATGTTTAAAATAACGATATCGGTAACGTAACGTTTTGTCTCTGTTAGGTTATGTTACATATAGCGTAACGTATAACGTAGGTTATGCAATTTTCTATTTATTTAATAAAAATAAATATAAAACTATATAAAATAAATTTAATAAATTGAAAATTGAATTAAAAAAATTCTAAAAGAAAAATATAAAAACATTTTATATTCAAGTATTTATTTTAAATTTCTACCAAATTTTATAATAATTCTCATATTTATCTTCATAATTAAATTATATTCGCACCCATAATTTCAGTCATCATCTAAACAGAAAAACAAGATTTCAAACTTATTTTTTATTATTATCAATATTATAATTTATACTCTGTAATGCTCAATTTATATTATTTCTAATTGTTTATTTTAGATTAGTTGATAATACAATTTAATCAGAAAGTAAGAAATTTCAATAATTGAAAAGGAATTATAATAGATAATAAGGATGAAATCACAAACTAGTAAGTTAATAATATTACAAACAATCAAATAAGCAAACAACGTCATCAAGTGAAAAAACTATAGTAATTCGTTAACAATCAAAATAGATAATCGACAACAATATAAAAATTATTAAGAAAATTATTGTAAATAACGTAACATAACGTAATTTAACGTAACGTAACGTAAAATAATATAAAATAACATAAAAAATGCACCGTTACGGTGCATTGAGTTATTTTTGACTCTTAAGTAACGTTGACATCCTGTTAGGTTTCATAATACAACATAACGGGTTTCATAGCGAGTTATTTTCAACATTGATATATATATATATATATATATATATATATATATATATATATATATATATATATATATATATATATATAAAGCCTGACGCGCTTCCGTTATGGAATAAGCCAGACCAGAAGGTGAGGCACCCAGAGCTTTTGTTTTCTCGCTGCGAATCGATCACAGGCATTATTCCTCCCCTATACCAGGCAGAGAAAGTGTCAGTAATATGTTTAATGAGATTTCGAACCGACGCACATCAGGTAATCAAATCCGACGTCTTTCATATTTGCGTATCCGGTGTGAGGAGATTGAAATGTCGAAGCATTTTAATGATATCTTCCGCAAAACAATAATTTTCAAGCGGATTGGAACCAGATAAGTAGAGTGGTCCATGAAAAGGTTTCTTCGGAGATTCAAGACATGCTGCTCAAAGAAGTTACAGCTTCAGAAGTGGAGAAGTGGGGAAGGCTGAGCCGTAGCTACTAGGAGAAAAGCATGACCTCTTTGGACTACTCTACTCGATCTACTCGATTCAACCCCTTCTTTCCCGGCTTGTTGATTCCCCTTTTTCTTTTTGAAAGAATTTCCGAAAAGAGATTTATTATTTGGATATTGATAGGAGAAAGATCAATGCCCTTAACAAACACGGAATTTCGTCAGCGAATTCTGACGACGGCGATATCTGAGACCAGTGACTTCGGCATCCAGACACTAACTCCCAGATCATCCCACTATTGTTTGTTTCGCAGATACCCTTTCAGATCCCTAATGACAATATCGTCACCGAGAAGAGCGTAGTCTAGAAAACGACGATCGGAGGGATATACATCCTTAGCTGCACACCACTAAAGCAGCTTAGTCAGCAAGAAAACATGGAAAAAGGTCAGCCGCAGATCTCTCTTGCTAATTATCTTATCAATAGGCATCTTGCGCACACAGTCTCGTCATCGCATCTATAGAGAAGGAAGACCACTCACTATGTGACCTATTCCGAGCATAAAATTTCTCATAGAATCGAGAATGAAGTCAGTTGATATAATGAAAAATTATTTCATTTTTTAGTCGGAACCTTAGGTGGTGGGGTGCTGACTGGCCTGCTGGGTTCGATAGCACTCCGAATCCGCCAAACGTTCTTTGCTAAAAAAAAGTCGAGCTATCGCACGCAGGAGAAGGAGATGCAGTTCTTTAATCATTCCATATATATATAATATGAGAATAATGTAAATTAGTTGATAGCTTACATAAATTACCTACACTATAGTCCATTTCCTATCTCCAATATTTTTTCCAAAAAGTTTTTTTCTGGGTTTATGATCTCAACCCTTAAAGTTCCACTATATCCAATTTCTTGTATTTTAGTATTGTCTTGCCCTACTATCAAGTAGATACAAAATTAATAATTTTTGGTGAATATAATATCTTTTGTACAATATCTTGTATCCACTTGATGGAAGGAAAAATTAAACTTCAAAAACTATGAAATTTAATCCTAAAAAACTTAGAAGGCAAAGATCATGATCCCAATTTTTTTAAAAAAAAGATTAATAGAATCATTATTTTTTTACTGCTAGCTCACGTAACTTACCTAAGCTGGCAACTCACTTATAGTAATCTAATATATATATATATATATATATATATATATATATATATATATATATATATATATATATATATATATATATATATATATATAAACACACACACACACACACACACACACACACACACACATATATATATATTATTTGATGAACTTTTATGGTACCTCATGTGGAGGAATTTTAGGAAAAGTGTAGATGAGGTAGTACATATACTACCTAATGTCAAGTTAGTTACTTTCTTTTTTGAAAGAGTTGAGCACCCTTGAATTGTTTGAATCAAACACTTAATTTTACACATAAGCAGATGAAGAGAATTGAACTGTGTGTTTGGTACATGGAAAATTCTGACAATCTAACAAAATTGCATGGGATTTCCTCATACAGTAATTTTATTTAAGAACAATCAAGACTAAATAGAAATGACTCACTTACCTTTCACTTCATATTCGGGAAAAGATGGAAGCTTCATTCCATCTAATGCTGCGCAAAGAATTGGGCCTTCTTCCTCAAAATGTCTGTCAGCTCTTCTGCTGGTCACAATACCATTCTTTTCATCCAGGGTAGCGAAGTTTGACTAGAATGCAAAGATGAAAAGAAAATCAGTAAATGACAAAATTTAAATATATTTCCAGTAATAAAGGATCTACCACATGGACATATCAACATTCATCTCCCAAAAACATAACTCATTTGTATTGGCAATTCATAGATATGAAACAATAATTCACTTCACTGTTTGACTGACGATACGAGCTTAAGATAGCAGATTCATACATAGAAAAAACAAGTCTGATCACAAGACCCTTAAAACCATATATTTAGTTACTGGCTAATTGGGAAGCACAATCACCATCCTGATATACTACTAAGTTGTCCATTGGTCTCTCGATAGAACGGATAGATATGATGAAAAATTTGTGAGTAACGCTAAATGTAGTTCTAATATGGAACTACTCTAGTACTACCCAGACAGATGTCTATGTCAAATGCCTGTTAGGTTTTACCTGGATTGGATATGAATATGTTTCACTACTAAACTAAGATATGGCCTATCAAATCGTAATTTCAGGAATCAATTTTCAACCTGGCACGAACAAGGCACGATACTACAAGCTGACAGTTTTGTGTATTGCAACGAATATAAGAAAATAATAGTGTCTCTGTGCAGGCAGTTCGCGAAATTTTCCTGTGCTGCCATAAAAAAACCCTCACGGTTTTACAAGTTAATTGAGTTTTCAACCCTTTAATCTTCATGTACATCTCCTTTGGAGCTGTAGGATCCAAAAATCATGGATTCTGGGACCCACTTACCCTTCCGTCAAGTAAACCGCAGGTAGAAAATTTCTATTCACATAAAACTATTCATCTTTTACCACTTGAGGAATGGAAAAATGAATCCAACATCCTATGATTATTAGTCCAAAAGAAACTAAGTGCTGTTGATGGATCATGATTTTTGTTTTTAAAAAAGTGGCAAAAAAAGTGCATGAATTTTTTGCCGGCGCAGGAAATTTTCCGACACTGCCAGCACACCACTCTCATATAAGAATTACCACAGCATATGTATAACTACGGGAAGAAAAAAAAGACTAGCAGATTTGATCACACTGAAGAAATTTACATGGTTGCTTTTGACGTTCTGAGCAGCTACGAGAAATACATCTACTTGAAAAGAAATTTTACGTACACTATCTATGGCAAGAGAAATGCCACAGAAATTTTCAGGCCTAACAACCAAATAAAATAGTGATAAATATCAAAAACAACAATTCAACCACATAAGAGCTTGCTAAGGAGAGCAAGGGTTAACCTTGAATACAATGTCTCCAGGGTCCATGGCCAATCCAGCACTCATCGACTCAAATGCTCCTCTGCCTCGGTAATACACCCGGGGGTTGTATCCCAACAAAGAAAGATGTGCAGTGTCACTCCCGCAACTCAATCCCGGCTCCACAGGATCCATAAGCCCATCCACTCCAGCAGAAGCGATGGCATCCAAATTCAGAGTAACAGCCACCTGGAGCGTAGTCTGATGCTGGAATCTCGGCACAGACACGTCCCCTAGCACATCAATCAATATGAATGCCAATCTCCTCTTAATGTCCATCATTTTGTCCATCTCTCCTTTATTTTTTTTTTCTTACTGTTGATGATGGTAACTTAACAAAATTAGCAATGAGAACATCATATTCACAATTTTTTTACATCAAACAAACTTATTTATTAAAAAATTACAGTTGATTAACCTAGAACAGCAATCAAGTTACTGAGTGTTGTGAAGTAGGTCAATATAGAATATTAAAAGGATTTTTTTTTCACTAGGGAAATGAAACAAACACATTCAATGCAAGTGAGCATTATAAAGAGAGCAAGAATTCAATAAGCATGAAATTGATCATAATACCTAAACTTTCTTCATAATTTGCAACAAAGAAGACATTTTTGCGCACTAACACCGATCATTGATCACTAAAAATCCCTCATTTGGGTGTCGTTGATTGTTTCTTTCCCTTCATTTTTCATATCAAATGGAAAAAAAAAAAAAAAAAAAAACCAAAGGCTGAAATTAAAATGGGCAAGAAAATTATTGATTTAAAAGGAAGGCAGTGAGAGTACCTGAAAAAGATTTGATCTCTCTCTCTCTCTGTTTTTTTTTTTTTAAAATTTTGTTGCCTTCGAAATGTTCTAAAAAATCTAAAAGAATTACAGTCAGCGTTGAGCACAAGGCAATAAAGGTCGAAGCTTTTATGAGCAATTTGCAACGTTTTAGATCGCGTGCAATTGCTTTAGATTGCCGAAACGTGTCATAAAAGATTCGCGAGCCCTTGACGTCACATGAGGTGCTTTTGGATCGGGTTTGAGGAAACCCAGACCCGAAGCCCATTTACTATGCACTCTTACCGAGACCCGACCCGACCTTGCAAGCCCAGAGGGGGAGTTTCTAGAGGGGCACACCATTTTTCCCAGTGAGCCCAGTTTTCCTAATGAGCCCACTATCTCTTTTGAAAAAAGAGAATTTTCCTAATGAGCACACCAAATAACCTTAAGATACCCTCACTCTCTTTCTCTCCCCCTACCTCCATTCTTCTCTCTCTCACCTCTCCAACTTTAAGGCCGGTCATATCTCAAATCTAAAAACCCAACTCCTCTCTTTCTTCCCTCTCTTACCTCTTCTAATTCTTCATCTTTTTCTTTCCCTTTTCTACCTCCTCCTTCACCCAACTTCGCTTCTCTCTCTGAGTTGCCCGTCGCTGCCGCCGATCCCACTATCGTCGATCCAGTCCACGCCGCTCGCCCACTGTCCCGTGATCGCTTCTTGAGTTGAGGTGAGTGAGATCTCTTTCTCATTTAGTAAATTTATTATTTTTTTATTTTGATCTCTTTTTTTGGAGTAAAAATTGAGAGGTTTTTGGATTTGGTGGTATTATTGGGTTGGAGAGGAGGAAGAGGTGAGGAGGAGGAGGTGGAGGGATTTTGACGATAAGATTAAGGATGGAGCATTGGAATTTTGAAAGTGGAGGGTTTTTATCATAAATGAAATTTTTTATGAGTTTACCTCACAATTTATTCTTTTTTTTAATAATTCTCTCTACTTGCTCTATCTCTCAAAATCTCTTGTAATTGGTAAGAACTCTCAGACGCTCAATATCTAAACTATCTCAAAGATTAACTCTATAACCGATCTCAATTTTGAAGTTAGAAAATATTTTTCCATCCTTTAAAATTGAAACTTAAAAATTGGTGTTTTAATTTATACTTTGATTATTATTAATGAAAAAATAAAATATTGTAATGCTAGTTGTAAAATATGCAAAATTCCATTAATTTTCCAATCGTGGACGGTAATGGTAAATTTTAATATATCTTGAAGTTTATAGCATTGTCGTAATGGTTGATTAATTAGCAAAAGAAAATTTGAGTGCGTTTATACATGTATTTTACATTCTACTGCAGCATCAAAATTAGACAAAAATTGATATTTGTATCAAATTGAACTCTGTAACTATTTACTTACATATAGAGAAGTCATTGTTATGATAACTATTATTTATGAATGGAATTACATGTATTAATGCTATTATCTTCGTATTCCATAGATATATCTGGCAGAATCATCTCGTGTACGACCAACTGGCTCGTTGAGGAGGAAGAAAGTAGCATTTCGGTCACCAATCTGTCGCCCGATACGAAAGAGAAGATGAAGTTGCTGTGAGTCCTGAATTAAATTTAGAAACTCCTAATCTGCTCAGATATGAAAGTGCAAAGTATGAGGGAAGTAATAATGATGCAGGAGGCTTTGAAGATAATTTTGAAGGGTTAATATATTGAGGTCCAGTTGATTTGCCACTATTGAAGAGTTTTAAGACGCACGTTACTTTTTTCGTCTTAAAAGATGAAGTAATTTTTTTTTGTAAAAATCAGTAACCAATTATAATGTGTGTGCATATGTCATGACTATATTATATATATATAAGCGAGATCCACTGCGATGTATTAATCAAATGAGACAAATAAGTTCATAGTCATTGACGACTTCACAGCCCAACACCCGATTCACTGCGATCTCAGGGGCACATTTCCTTTCCATTGTTTTTGGACCTCTTCCCATTTACGCAAGTTGATGCGGGACAAGAAACTTCCGAAGATTGTGCATAAAAACTTGAGATGCAACAACCAAACGTATTTGTCCCTCGGCTGTGCAATATGAAAATGCGGGAAGAAACTCATATGCGTCCACATATTAATAAGATTACCTACGAAGAAGTTTCTTCAGAAATGTTGTCAATATATTTGTTGCATCGCCCCTATGCATCTGCTAGTGGGGATGCTAGCGGAGATATTATAGTAGAGAGAGCAAGGATGATATTGTCAACAATATATTTTAGATGGTTGTTTGAGAACTGTTTACTGCAAACGAAACTTTGTGTGTGTATATATATATATATATGGGATTACTATAGGTGAGCCGCCAGCTCAGGAGAAGTTACGTGATCTAGCGGCAAAACTGTAATGATCCAATGATTTTTCTTCAATTTTTTTTAACAATCACTATCTCTACCTCTTTAACTTATTTTAGATTAAATTTCATAAATTTTGGATTTCATTTACCCTTTCATCAAGTGCATACAAAATTTTTTATTCATTGAAAACTGTTAATTTTGTGTTAGCTTGATAGAGGACCAAATCAAAACTAAAACCCAAGAAGTTGGGTATGAATAAACCCTAGGGGGTCGAGATCATAATCCAAAAGAAATTTCTTTAAAAAAATTATTGGAGATAGTGATAATGAATTGCAGCTTAGGTAAGCTGCGTGAGCTGTCAGCTCATTTCCATTTCTCTCTCTCTCTATATATATATGTAATGTTGTTTCTAATTATGGATTGATTGCTCATAATTCTCATTGTATGAATTCACATTGTTATAAAAAAATATTTTTTTTTTGTATTTGTTGCACTATATTATAATTGTTCCCACACACTGGATACTGACGAGTTGACCTTTCAATTTCATTTTATTATCACACATTACGAATTCAAATTAAACCTTAGAGTTTGTGAGTGAGTGGAATTGAACACAACTCAAAAATTCCTCCATTTTTATTACCACACATTTTATTTTCACTGTATTCTCCATTTTCGTCGAGTGCGACACAGCTCAAAAATTCCTCCTTCGTATGATTTATTAGGAAATAATATATGAAAATAAACTTATTTTGTAATCATCGTAAACTTTGTGATGAACTTCTTTTGTATTTGTTTTTTTTATGGATATTATTATGATTTGAAGATATCTAAATTGACTTAAAGTTATTTTAGTAAGAATTGTAGTTATTATATGTTAAATAACTTATTATGTTTTAATTTAACTTGATAATATTAACCAATTTACATATACGGTTTTTAATCCACTGTCCGGCGTGTACACCCCCGGACAAAATAACAACTGTCAGGACTGGAAGTCTGGACAGTGGACTACTGTCCGGGGTCTAGACCCTGGACGGACAATATGTCGTCCTGGTTATAGCCCCGGACGACAATATGCCGTCTGAAGTCTAACCCCCCGGACGACATATTGTCCGTCCGAGGTTGTAGCCCGGACATAATATACTGTCCGAAATCTAACCCTGGATGATATATAATTCGTCCGGGATCTAATCTCAGATAGAAATAAAATGGAGGTTGAAGATAAGGATATTAATGTTAAAAAAAAATGATGACAAACTTATTATTTTAACTAAATTTTAAAGTGGGTTCACTAGGAAAAATGGTGTGCCCCTTTAGAAACTCCCCCAGAGGCTGTCATGATTCAAAGCGGATCCAAGAGCCAGAACTGTCCAATTCAAATTTTTAATAAGAAATAAATTTTCAATTTTAATTGAAAATTTTGAATATGACATATCAAGAGCTAGTTATTTTACCCGTCCATTCTCATTTCCAGCAACAAAAATTAAAACAAAAAGAAGAAAGAAGCTTTCATTGTGACTGTTTTCCTTTAAGGAGTTATTAATCATAAAAATGAGCTCCTTTAAAATGTAATTGGCTTATAAATTATAAAGATTCACTTTAATCAGCACAATTTAGAATTCAATCATAAATTCTCAAGAATTGGAGTTATTCAATTAGAAAGATATTCGAAGAACTAAAATGCTACTATAAATCGTCAATGGTGTTGAAAACACAAAACTCAATTATAAATAACTAAAAATAAATAACTGGATACTCAACGAATTGAAATTCAATTATAAATGTTGAAAATACTAATTCAATTGTATATAACTAAATATAAATGAATAGTGAGTAGGATACTAGTCATTATTATTATTTAGATATTTAGCTCCTAGAGTCTTCAAATTTGTCTTACAATTAAAAATATATTAGAGAAAGAAAGTTCCAAATTTATTCTCATAAATTTCTAATTCTCTTGGTCATTTTACTAAATATCACATACAAATAACCCAAAAATAAATTCTGGCCTCCCTTTCACTAAACCTCCTCCTTCATTCTTATATCAATTCTGTCATAACTACAAAAATATTCAAAATACTTGGTCACTTTCTGGTAAGGATGAATATAGATGGATTCGAAATTTTGAAATAAAAATGAGAATATCATGTTTTTAATTCAAAATTTTGAGTATAGCAAACCAAAAACTGATCCTGCAATCTGTCCATTCTCATTCCTACCCGCCAAAGGTTGAGTAAATAGAAAACCGGGGAAAAAAAAGGAGTTTCTATTGAGATTTCCCAACAAATGCCAAGCCCATTTGTTAATTTCTAATTAATGCAATGAAATATGGGATTTATGCTAGAAATGAGAATGGACGGATTTCCAAACCAACTATAGGCCCATCCAATTCAGAGTTTTAAATTAAAAATAAAAATTTTATTTTTCTAATTCAAATAATTAAATAGGATGTACGAAAAATTAGTCCTTAGACTACTCAAAATTTCATAGATAACAGTTTCGCCATAAAATACTAAAGCTCACCAAAAGCATGTACCCCTGGCAGCTCGAGCAGAACTCGAATAATCACATGTTTTCATATTCTGGAGCAGTCAACCGAACTTTATATAAAAAGTATAATTCATGCAAGAAAATCTGTAACGATTGCAACATATAATACCACCCCCCCCCCACCCCCCCCCCCCCCCCCCCCCCCAAAACAAAAAAAAAAAAGAAAAAAAAAAAAAAAAAACAGTAGAGATTGAGATTTATCAACCCCCTGTTCCTAACTTCATGCAACATTTGTACAGTCTCTGGCCCCAAAATCACATTAATCCCCTCCCATCTTCCCAATTTCCAGTCTGCAGTCATGGCTACTACGGATTAGGTAAAATATAAAATTTCCTCGCTGCCCTCGAGATTATTTACTCCTCTGTTGGCCTACGAGAGCGATGTAGTAAAATAGATCCAGCAGACGTACCGTCCAGACAAGGCCTTGTAACTAGATTATGGTGCATGATCCTGGAAAGCACAACTCTTCCTGTAGTTAGAGTACTCAATCAAGCAAGGATATGAGGATCAAGTCTGAGCAAGTGACAACTAATGAACATTTGGAGAGAGTATTGGAGCTATATACCTGTACAGCTGGACCTGTATATGTACCAGATCGCATGTAGAGATCATCAGGGGCACCGACAGCTTCAAGCCATGCATAATCCTCTTCTTTATCGCGCTCCACAGTTCTGTCATCAGTTGCTGCCATTGAAGAATTATCTGCGATGTAATTCTCATCCTGAACAACTCGAGCTTTTCTACGCTAAGAATAAAAAGAAAAGAAAACACACATTCCCATGCAAGATGATTTAAACATTACAATGGATAGAAGTTTGAATTGTAGCTCAGATAACTTATATGAATTGTCAACTCATTTCCATTATTCTCATATATATATATATATATATATATATATGGGATTAATGTAGGTGAGCCGTCAGCTCAGGAAAAATTACATGAGTTAGCGACAAAACTATAATGATCCAATAATTTTTTTTCAATTTCTTTTACAATCACTATCTCTACATCCTTAACTTTTTTCGGATTAAATTTCATAAATTTTGGAGTTTATTTACCCTTTCATCAAGTGCATACAAAATATTTTATTTATTGAAAACCATTAATTTTGTATTATCTTGATGGAAGACCAAATCAAAACTAAAACCCAAGAAATTGGTTATAAGTGAACCTTAGGAGGTCGAGATCATAATTCAAAAGAAATTTTTTAAAAAAGATTATTGGAGATAGTGGAAATGAACTGCAGGTCAGGTAACTTGCGTGAGCTGTCAGCTCATTTCTATCTCTCTCTCTCTCTCTCTCTCTATATATATATATATATATATATATATGAGAAAACGGGAAATTCATGGACGGTGAAAAGAGTTCCTTTACCACCGCTTAGGTGGCCCAATAAAATTATTACACATGGCGCCACTCAAGATAACAAATAAAATAACTTCTTTAAGTGCCCTTTGAGTGGCGACATGTGTAATAATTTTATTGGGCCATCTATGCGGCAGTGAAGGAACTCCTTTCACCGCCGGTGAATTTCCCGTTCTCTCTCTCTCTCTCTCTCTCTCTCTCTATATATATATATATATATATATATATATATATATATATATAATGGAAATGAGCCGCCGCCTCACATAAGTTACTAAAGCATATGTAGAATATAGGTTGCATAAGTCAATCTAATTATATGGGATTAGTACTAGGCCTTCAGAGTCATGCAAGACTTGGCATTTGAAAAAGAAAAGCGGTATGCATCGTAAGGTTGTTAGTCCGGTACTTGATCTTACACACATAAACTTCTAGTGTAACATAGATTCAAGTGAGGAATGTCTATGACTATTTCTTTGAATTAAGAACAAGGTTGTAGAAAGTGGGAAACAGAGCGAAGCAACAACGCACTGCTTCAAATTTTACAGGTTTACCTGGGCTTAAGCAGAAAAAGCGCCAAAGCAGGAAATAAATATATAGTAGCCAAAAGGAATGCATAATGTGCGTGATAAAACTTGTATAGTTTCTAATTAAATTCATCCTAGATTTTAAAATAGTCTATCACGAATTATACCTTATACTACAGCCACTCGGAATTCAAAAGCATTTAATATGTATATAACACCCACCCACACACAACGCCCCCCACCCCACCCCCCCCCCCCCCCCAAAAAAAAAAAAAAAAAAAAAAAAACCCCTCCTCCTAACGCACACACATTTTATTATAATAAAAATGAGCTCATAACTCGAATAATTTATCTAAATTGCACTTCATTTACATCATTTCCAAATTTTTTTTCAAATCTTCTTTTTGGATTATGATCTCAACCCCCTTGGATTCACTCATACCCAATTTCTTAGGTTTTAATTTGATTTTGATTTCCATCAGTTAGATATTAATTAACAGTTTTCGGTTGATATATTTTTTATCTACTTGATAGAAGGACAAATGAACTTTAAAACCGATGAAATTTGATCCTAAATAGGCTAAGGAGGAGGAGATTATATAATCCAAAAAAATTGAAAAAAAATGTGATAACTATATTGTTGTCGCTATCTCACATTACTTACCTGGACTGGCAACTAATTTATAATTTATAGTAATCCCATGGGTGTGTGTGTGTGTGTGTATATATATATATATAGTACCGAAGATGCTTTTATAAATAGTTGCCTATGGAGGAACTCCTATAGCTCAACATAGGGGTGTAGGTGGACAATTTGAACTATTAGTTATAATTTCCATCCTATTTAAGTTGTGTAAAAAATCATATGATTTAGACAATTCTTTATAATCGATCAAGAGGTCTTAATTGTTCTCATGTTGAAAAAATGTTCATTTTGTACAATCCAACATACGGACAAAATTGATTAAAAATACATAATTTTTTATATATCACCATCTTAGGACGAACTGATCACAATTAACGGTTCGGAGGATCATTCATATAGATCCTCTATAATTAAATTAGGGGTGCCTCTATAGGCAATTCCCCATAGAGACACCTTAGATACACTATATTATATTATACACACACAAATACATATACATACATATATATGTATGTATGTGTCTACACACACACACATATATGGGAAAAGTGTGTTTAGGGAGTCTCTTTGATTGGAATCCAAGACGACGCCCTAAAACCTAACCATGGGACATCAAAATAAACGAATCCAGACTACTACTTGCACCATATATACACACATATACAAATATACATACATATGTGTAGAATCCACACACACGCGCCCGCGCACGCGTGCACACACACACACACACATATATATGTATATGTATGTATATATATATATATATATATATATATATATATATATATATATATATATATATATATATATATATATATATATATATATGAGTAAACGGGAAATTCACCGTGAAAGGAGTTCCTTCACCGCCGCTTAGGTGGCCCAATAAAATTATTACACATGGCACCATTCAAAGGGCAATTAAGAGAGTTCTTTTATTTATTACCTTCAGTGGCGCCACGTGTAATAATTGTATTGGGCCGGTGAAGGAACTCTCTTCACCGCAGGTGAATTTCCCGTTTTCTCTCTCTCTCTATATATATATACACATACATATATATATACACACACACACACACACACACAATATATCAATATATATATATATATATATATATATATATATATGTATATAATGTGTATGTATGTACGTATATGTGTGCGTGTGGGAAAAGTGTGTTTAGGGACTCTCTTTGATTGGAATCTAAGACAACGCCCTAAAATCTAACGATGGGACATCAAAATAAACGAATTCAAATTACTCCTTGCAACATCGAATCCAAAAATGGTGGTGTATAAAAATATATAGACTTTCATATTTTTAAACATGCATTTGGTAATTACAAAATGAATGGTTTTTCAACAATAAAACAAATGTGACCTCCTAATCCACAATGTAGAATTGTCAAAATCACACAATTTTTTATACGCCACCTATTTTGGATATGAAGATTATAATAAACGGCTCGGATAGTCATTATGATATTTTGGAGGGCCTCATCTAAGAACACTCTAGGCACACTTTTCTCTATACACATATAGGCTTCAATCCTTTTGGAAGGTAGAACTCGTTGATGGGATATCAAATTTGGTGATCTTTTTGTTGGAGTTGATGTATATCATTTAAAGTAGCCAAAAGCCGAAAATAAGATGTTTTAAAATTTTCTTATCCATTCATGAACTAGGGACAAAATTAACTGTCAAAAATTGCATTTTGCTTAGATCTACACTTCCCAATATGAACATTATTGTTCCAGATATTTGACTATTATTTACATACTTAAAAACCCTTAACACCAGTTTTGTTAGACATTTGACTATTCTACATTGTTAAACTAAGCAAATTGCAATTGATAACCATCCCATTCATATTGTGACTAATTGATACATGAGCATGAGCAAAAATATTTAAAATGCTTGGCTTTTGGATTTTAGACACTTTATAAATTGTAGATCAATTTTAACGGAGTAGATAATAGAATTCGGTGTTGCACTGATTTTCAATGGGAAAGATTTGGATAAGGACCCAAATCTCTCTACCCACCCCCCCCCCCCCCCCCCCCCCCCCTCTCTCTCTCTCTCCCTATATATATTCATAATATTTCTAAAATGGAAAACAAAAATATTAAGCTGTTAGATTTTTTTTGAACAAAATCGAGGATCAAGATGCTCTCTTGATGGAACCTAAAATTTTGTTAAAAGATAGAAAGATAAATACTACTAGGAATCTAACCTTACATCTCGAACTTATATATATATATATATATATATATATATATATATATATATATATATATATATATATATATATATATATATATATATATATATATAGGGTTATTTACTGGTTTGTCCCTCAAATCTTTATATATTATGATTTAGTCTCCCAAATCTCATAAGTTACTACAATTTAGTTCCCCTTCCTAACTCCTTTAATTTTTGACCTGATATTACTATTTTACCCCTCCTCATTTATTCTTTCTCTTCCTCCTCTCTTTTCCTCCTCTCTTTTCTTTTTCTTCATTATTCCTCCTCTCTTCTTCTTCTCTCTTCCTGCTCTCTTTTCCCAATGAAGAAAAGAGGAGGAAGAGAAAAGGAAGAGAAAAGAGGAATAATGAAGAAAAGAAGAAGAGAGGAGGAGAAGAGAAAGAATGAATAAGGAGATGTAAAATGGTAATATCAGGTAAAAAATTAAAAAAAGTTGGGGAAGGGGACTAAATTGTAGTAACTTAGGAGATTTGGGGGACTAAATCCTAAATATGAAGATTTGAGGGACAAACCAGTAAATACCCCATATATATATATATATATATATATATATATATATTACCCACACTTATATACGCATGCACGCACACCCACACCCACACCCACACACAAATTTACATATTTATATCGGAAAAGTGTGTCTAAGTGTCACCTTAGGCAACTATCTCAGGAGACGGTCTAAAATCTTATGATAAGACATCAAAATGAAAGATTGGAACCGTTCACCATGATTTCCATATCCGAAATAGGTAGTGAATAAAAAATTATGTGATCAAGACACTTATAAATTGTTGATCAAGAGGTCAACGATGTTGCTAATATAATGGTCAAAAGGTATTTAAAATGCATGACATTTTATATGGCACCATTTCAAAATACTAAAGATCATAATAAATGGCTTGAGTCTTTTAGATATCACATCTTAAGATTTTAGGCTACCTCCTTAGCTTACAATCTAAGGACATGCTAGGCATACTTTTCCATTTACATAAACAAAAGTGGTAAAAAAAATTAAAAAGAGGAAAATTTAAAATAATAATAAAAAAGAAAATCATGGAGAAAAAATTCTACAAATAATATGCATTTTCTATTGATTTATACAAGTCATGATAAATTGATATTAATATGCAATAATACGTTTTCTCAACCTATCATGGTGACAAAAATAACATGTATTTTATATAATGAAATGGAAATTAAGTTTTGGGCCGCTTTTAAGGTCAGTTACTTGCTTTTACGAGTTAATAGAGGCAATCCTCTTTTTCCTTCCGCTTTTGGCCAAAGTGAAGCGAGCTATGCCCACTTCCGTTTAAAAAGCAATCGTTGCTTTTTGGTGCGTTTTACAACACTGGAGAAGAAACTTTAACAGATAATTTACTTACTGAAGCTCGAATATGGGTAATCACGATAATAAGTACAATGCCGACCGGCAACTTCAGAATATGGTGGGGCAAGGACATCAAGTACAGCACAAGGCGTAACTGCAGTGAAACAATGCAGGTTGCCTCCTGTTTTTGGGTACAGAACTGTGGTCGGACAAGGTGCTGTCAAGACAGTGTCAATTTGCAACTTTGCCAATCTCACTGCGATACAAGCAGAGTAATATTACAATTCTAATTGCTGAAAAGAAAGAGAACAAGAAAAGAGACATTGTACAGGCATAAATATAGTAACTTAAAGATATCTACAGAAAGAGAAAAGAAACAATTAAATAAGCAAGAAACTGAGCACTAGCCAATATTTGGCATGATTAAATTGAGAAAATAAATAAATTATAGGAGGGATCCAGTAGATATTTATTAGCCCACAGGCCTTTCCTCAAATCTGCCCTCCTTAATTTTCTGTTCAAGTTGAAACTGCCTAAAAACAGTCAATTATGGTCCTCTTTCTGGGTATTTATTATTTCCACAAGAACTTCTTTGTGCTAGCCATTTCGTAAAACTCAAGTTACAAAGATGAGATATCATGAGTTTATGAAGTGTAAACACAATTGCTCATATACTCATTGTTTCTGAACTTTTTCCTGTCAAGATAGGGCCTGAGAAGGAGCACAAGTCTGAACCAGAAGGAGGCACTGAGACATTGACTGGATCTTTTAGGACTGGAGATTGAATAAAAGTTGACAGTCTGACTTGAACTTTCTAAAGATAAATACCTTGTTGGTTCATGTAGTTTAAGTTCAAGAAGTCCTCCAGATTCTCCAAGACTAATAGTTTAGAACACAAAAGAAGGTGATTAGACTTAGAGAACTATATCCATCTCCCTAACGTATGGTACAAGCCCATGATATGCAGGACACTTCCCCCAGCCAAATATTGACTTATGAATGTTATAACTTTATCCACCTCCACCAAACACTTACAAATGTTTTAACTTCAGCCATCACCGTAATTGGTATGAGATGAGATGGAGTCTCCTATGCCACCCTTTTTTTTCAAAAATTAGGGGCTTGTATGGATAGGGCTAATCCAAAGGGGATTTTATCCTAGATTCATATTTTTCTTGCCCAAAGGATTAGGCATTCTTGGATGGCAATTTTTGATACAAATCCAAAAGATTACAATCCAAATAATAGCCCTATCCTATAAATTAGAAAAGCAAGGTCAAACATTTTTTTTTTTTTTAATCCAAAAGATTTCTCCTGGCTTTGTAACCAATTTGTGGATAATAATTAATTAAAATGTCATGGAACGAATTTACTAACAATTTTTTTTTTAATCCTAAGAATTTCAATACATAGGAATGTAGGTGTAATTCAAATGGCTTTTATCCTAAGTGAAATTCAAATATTTTCTTTCCCAACCACTCAAACGACCCCTAAATGTTTTATGATTAATATCTTAGCTTTTTCCATGTGTGAATGACAACCCAATACAAATGTTTGTATGAGCTAAAATTTACAATACTAACTAAACCTTTTATCTCGAGTATTTAGGGTAAGCTACATGAACCAAAAAGTGAATTATGCCAATCAACTCAAGGATCATCCTTCTCCACTCATTTCTATCTAGGAATATGTTCTTATTAAGACTTTTAGCATCCATATCTTCTCGCATCACCTCCATCTATGTTTTTTTTAGTCGCCCTTTTGCTCTTTTAACTTGTTCTATATTGATAAACTCCACTAGTCAAACTTGTGCTCCGTAAATTTACATCGCACATGACCAATCCATTGTAGATAGTTTTCTTGCATCTTCTAGTATGAGTTAAATTTACGTATGTTATAATTTAAAAATGCAGAAATGTAGTCATGCCTTCATGTTTGGAAGGCTACCGTGTCTACCACCATGTATTTGTGTCTTAGCATGACACTTGTGTCTGCATCAACAGACAATAGGTTTAAACAAGATCTAAACACCCAAACAAGTCCATGTCTACCCCAAAAACATGCTTTGAGGACCAACCATGAGATGGAAAGAAATAAACATGTTAAATGATGGACACAAAAGAGAAATTTGCAAGGTGAAGAAAAGGAAAAAGATATCATTATCATGCTACATACCACATTTTGCAGGCACTGTTTCTATTAAGTTTCAACAACTCAAAAGTTGATACATCAGAGATCATTTTGTATAATGGAATTTGATAGATTGTCAAACTATTGCAAATCCAAGAAGTTTAACAACATACCGGGAATATCTTCTGGCTTGCCACTCCTTGCTGTACAGGAAGGTTCCAACCAGTCATAAGCTTTCACATGCATGGAACCATAGAGAATCTTGCTCAAGACGGTCATTCCAGGATGATCATGAAGTGGAATAACTGATGAAGTTGGCAAGCAGAATATACCAATCTGCAATAATTCAGCATGGAATAACTTCAGAAAGACATGTAAATTTTCTCTTTAGGGGTAAAAAAAAGGATTAAATGATAAACAAGCACTTGCCTAATATGCAGCTGGTGTGCAAAATCAAACTAACAATTACATATCTAAGGCCACATCAAAAACTGCATTTAAAATATTTAATAACTGATCATAAATTCAACTATTAATTATTTCACATACATGGACATGTATAGTAGTACAACCAATGTTGAAAATAACGCATTATGAAACCCGTTATATTGCGTTACGTAATCTAACGGAACCTCAACGCTACGTAACAACTGGAAATAACTCAGTGCACTATAACAGTACGTTTTTTACGTTATTTTACGTTATATTACATAACGTTACGTAAAATTACGTTATGCTACGTTATTTACAATTATTTTTTTAGTAATTTATATATTGTTGTTGATTATTATTTTGATTATTAGCAAATTACTGTAAATTTTTTACTTAATTAGTTGTTGGCTTGTTTGATTGCTTGTGAAATTGCTAACTTGTTAATTTAAGTTTGTTTCCTTATTCACTTGTTGTATTTCTCGTCCGATTGCTGAAAATTACTCATTAATTCTATTGAATTTTTAACTGAACTGAAATAAATAATTATAAATAAGATAAATTGAACATTACAAAATATAAATTACAACAATGATAATAACTAGAATTGAAATAAAAAAATTAGAATCTTGCTTTCTTGTTTAAATGATAAATAGAATTACGATTGCAGACTTGATATAATTTATGAAGATATGTGAAAAAAAAACTTAATATAACATTTGAGTAGATTATGTATTACACAATAGTTTTATATTCTTTTTTTGATATTTTAAATTTATTTTTTTATTTATAAAAAATATTTTATATTATTTTATATTTATTTTTATTAAATAAATAGGAAATTGCATAACCTACGTTAAGCGTTACGCTATATGTGACATAACCTAACAAAAGCAAAACGTTACGTTACCGTTATCGCTATTTTAAACATTGAGTACAACAAAAATCAAGGCCTTTCTCACAATATTTTCATAAATCAATTGCTATATTGTTTTGTGTAACTGGACTTCAAGGGAAAATAAAAAAAGTTTGTTAGGAGTACATGGGTTCCAAGAAAGGATACAAAGAATTTTGTTTTCTGTAATTGGGTTTCAAGGGAAAATCCAAAGTAGTTTGTTTGAGCAGTTGTTAGCAGTTAGTTTTGTAGTCTTCAAGTAGTTCCAGTTATGGGGACAAATTAGTCTCTTTGGCAGTTGGTAGTTTGGTAATAGGTTGTTACATGGATCATACAGGAAAACCACCTATGTAAACATAATTATGTAAAGCCTCAGCATTGCCTCTAAAATTATATCATTCTTAACAGCCCGAGAAAATCCAAAGCAGTCAGCATTTTGCTATTTTGTATGATGGTTTGATGGTGGTTCAGCCTTGCTGTGTTGTGGCCTTTAGCCATGGTGAAGTCTTGAAGGTTTTAAAGGGAATACCTTCATACCTAGCTATGAGCACATAATATTTAGCTCTAACTTGAAGGGAGGGCATTAAAGAAATATAATATATTTAGGAGTTTTGGTATTATGGAAATTTCCATATTATAGGAGTTCCAATATTATAAGACTTTCAGTATCTAAAAAAAATAAAATATTATAACACTTTCTATTATTTAGGAGTTTCTTTATTAACATCTTCTATATTATATATATTGGAATAACCCTCAACAATATTATGAAGAGCTATGTGGTTATAGGTTTTATGATTATCAGTGTTTAAATATCAGCTGACATAACCGACATATTGTTTTTTTTTTTGCCTGGTTGCAACGATAGGAAAGAAAAATATCCCCACAATGTTTTTGGTCAATTTCTCCAGAATATCAGGTTTTGCCCAATATATTGAGGACTGATTTGGGCTTTGTTAATCAGCTTATTTTTGTTAATATTGGACTTCACTGGTTTAATGCTTCAGGTTGAGATTTTTCTTTTTTCCTTTACACCCACAAACCTATAAACCATACCCGCTATATAAATTTAAATGGTGAGAGAATTAGGCTCAATTGATACCCCAGTTCTCTCACTAGGACCTTTTTTGTGGAGATTGGAACAGGAGCACCGGCTAGTAGTGGTGGCAGAGATGACAAAGTACGACCATCTATCACAGGCTTTGGCTCCCACAATAACTGCACTTTGTTTTAGTTTTCTACGTTATTCCTACCCCTCCATGCACCGACATCCCATCTAAAATAAGAATTCTAGCCTATGGAATGGACTTGTTGGACTGTTGGACTTGGACCTTTAATATTCCAGTTATCTACTTAAGCATTATAATGTGAAAATTCCTATATACTCTAAATGTTAACAATCAGAAATATAGGATGCATACTTTTACAAGCTGTGTTGTCTCTGAAGATTAACACGATTTTTTGTGCTTTTGATTGGGGTCAAATTCTCACCAATAGCAAGCAGATATCTATCCAAGAAAGGAAAAGAAAAAGTTAAACTGGGGTCAAATTCTCACCAATAGCAAGCAGATATCTATCCAAGAAAGGAAAAGAAAAAGTTAAACTGAGTTAGATAAAGCCAATGACCCAGTACATAGAAGCTGATCTAATGGCCTCTTGATTTACCCATAACTAGAGACTAAATGGAAGTACACTGACAGGAAGAAGTTAATCATTCCAATAACCAGGACTACCATCAGATATGCATCTCATGAGGCTTTTTAGTTTCCTAATTTTATCATTTAATCAAACTAATAAAAGGATATCCATGCAAGTTAGAATTATCCCTCATCCTCCTTAAAAAAAAGAGTCAGTTTTCATGTCTCCTATGAAAAATAAGCTTAAGCCGTTGAACATACAAATTTCTGTTGTATGGCCCCTGTGTATTCAAGAGATTGTTATATTTAAGATCATGTTCCTGTATTCAGCATATGTCAGAGGACAATTTTTTTGTTTCTCAGTACTGATTTATTTCTTGTTGCCATCTGGGAAGCTCATATTTCTCTTATATCTCAGGTTTATTTCCTAGCTTAGATGTTGAATAGTTTATTTGCAACAAGGTTGTTTCCCTGATGATCCATCTTCGATACTAATACAGTATCAGTGTGGTGAACTATATATTGTTCCCATTCTTTTGTTGCTATAACTTTGAGATTTTCATGTGTTTAAGTGGTGAATGGAGAATAGCCACCGCAAATACTATTCCCTACAAATTCCTAGGTGGTTTCTTCAAGCAAAATACAAACCTGAAGTTCTTCACACTTAGCTTTAGTGGATTTTCCACCACAATGTCACCATTTATCATTTTACAAGGTCATTTGGCTTCTATCGCATCTTCTATAGATAGAATTTTTTTGCTCCCATCTCTCTCGGCCAAGATAAAATAACAACCTAGTATTCTCAAGTAGATCAAGCTGGTATTATGGTAATCTCAGCATACTGATTTTCCAATGAAACTAGCTAATACTAAGCATATTAAGAGTAGAACTGAAAATTTGGGGGAAAAAAAGGACAGAGTAAGTGGTTTAACAAACTTACAGTAAAATTCTCACATTCATATATGTGCAAGTATGTTATTGGTTGAGCCCAGCGAGCTGTCCTATTTGAATTCGTGAAGAAATTTGATCCAAAAAAGCCATGTCCTCTGTCATCCTCCAGAACATCGTCAAGTCCTACTTCTGCTGGAGTTATTGTATCTAAACAGAAAATTACATAATAATAATTTTTTTAAAGGAATTCTAATAGTGAATTTATAAGATCATCAAAACTGCATAACATTCATAAGAACTATGGGATAAATCAGTGACCTCCACCCTCCCTCAATAACAGGAAGTGTAAATAAGTTGATGAATTCAGTTGTCAGATTTTATGATATGTCAAGAAGCTACAACTCTGGAGTACGCACCATACAAAAAGACTCACATGATGAAAGATCATATAAGATAAGTAATCATCAGTCATATCATTTGAAATGTGAATAATGAATATATTAGTTTCTATATAAGCCATAGATGCTAAAGCCTTCCCTTACACTTGCAATTGATACAGAATCAACAGTTTCCCATGAATTGAAGTGGTATTCTACTGTCATGAGGGTAGGAACCACAAACAGGACAATTGTTTGACAGGTTGACTGTGCAAAATGAGAAAAAAAAAATGGCGCATAATGTTCATGCTCATGGAGGTCCAAGGGAAGTGAGAACTTATAACCATACACAATTCATAATGTTAACATGAACAGCTTTGAAGCCACAATATAACTGTAGCAACCAAAGTGGCATATTTGAACAGCATAAAGAAAAAATTATATCTATGGATTTAAAGAGGGAAAAAAACAAGACCTAGAGGGAATTATATTTATGGATCCAAGAGGAAGAAAGCCCTAGAGGGAATCAAAAGATGAGGTCACAAGAGTGAACCTATTGATGCAACAAAGAATATCTTGAGGCTTAATAATAAACTATCCACATGATTTAGTTGAAAAGTAGGTGCGCTGATATTTGGTAAGCTACTATAATCATCAAAGGGCATTAAAGTAAATCTCACAATAAGTAGTTGCAGACAGAACATGGCAAATTTTATTTACACACAAAAATTTACTCTTCACGCACGGTTTTAAAACTTGTAAATAATTACAAATTTGCCATTTATTTTTTTGACTAAATTACCCTTTTAAATCCCAAAAAAAAACTTCTTAGAATTTGAAACTACAACTCATAGTCTTCCTCTCTATTTTTTCTCTAAAATCCTAAAAAATATTTTTTGGTGGAATTTAAATAAAAAAGAAATATATCTCCTACAAACTCATCGATTTAATTTCTTAACCCCTAAAACTTTTACATTCGCGTTCCTATAAAGGTTTGGAAGAATTTTAAATTCTTCAAATTTATTGTAACAAGTGAAATTAGGGTTTGAAATTTGAGTTTGAGTTTTTTTATTTAAATGGAAAATTCCAAACATGCAATTGGTATCGGAGGACAAATCTAAGATACAATTTAAAATTATTTTTAGTTTTTTATGTGTATTTTTATTGTTATTCCGTCGGCTTTTGGTCGGGTTTTAATACCCGACCAAATAATTCTTTAGTCAGGTATTAATACCCGACCAACATATTTTTTGTTTGGAAATTAATATTTGATTCGGAAAATTTTGGAAAATTTTTGGGATGGGATGACATGAGGGAGCAATGTTCTAAATATCGGATACCGGTCTCGTACCGGTCAGCCAAATTACATACCGGTTACCGGATACCGAGCGGGATATCGCGATATGACCCTAAATACCGGAGTGTCATATCGGTGTCATACCAGTTAAAGAATAATCATATAATTGGCTATATAGAACATAATAAAACACATAAAATAAGTTTATAGTACTTATATTGGCTTATTTACATTCAACTTACGAATTTGCAGATACCGTTTAGAACGTTCGCATATGTACAGAGCGACATACAATCATAAAATTAAGAAAAATAAATTTTCAAGATAAAAGAAAAGTGTTTTTACAATACATAAGATTTATAAAATTATAACATTGTCCTTTAAAACATGCTAGAAACTTTAAAGAAAATTGTATTAAATTGAATAATGTATCTATACTATGAAAATTGTATTAAATTGAATATGCTGCTACATTCACTATACCCATCATGTTTAAGACATAATTAAAAAAATTATAATCTGCAACAACAATAACAATGTTTAACAAACAAAATTAATAATCATATACTGAGACCAATCCAACCACCAGATCATCCAGAAGTAGTACGTGGTAGCATGAAGCATTAATTTGGACCGAATCATTTCTTGAATCACTGATTCACACTGAATCAGTGATTCAATTTACTGATTCAGTGTGAATCAGTGATTCAAGAAATCACTGTAGACTACAATCACAAATTCAGCCCTCCCAACTTAACAATTCCCCTCAAATTACACCAAAAAAAATCTAACATAAATCGCAATCAATTAAACCTAAATAGCACAATTATAAAAGAAATTGAAGAAATTTGTAACTTTAAATCAAATTAACATTAAAAAAGAAAACTTCACTTACCTGGCCGGCGGCCACTGCCCCACTGGAGAACGACGAGCACCCTTCGAAGACTCCCAGACTGGGAGAAGAGCTATCGAAGAGCGGAGAAGAAAGAGAGAGAAAACGAGAGAGATTTATAGATGGATTGGGAAATTAGGGTTAGGGTTCGGGTCGTTCGGCTCGATCAGCTGACGATCGCGGGCAGAGAACGAGAGAGAGAGAGCCAGAGAGTGAAAGAAGAAGAATCGGAGAGAGATTTAGGGCTGAATTGGAGCAATTTGGGTTAGGGTTTGGTTGCGGGGAGGGAACGATCGCTCGGATCCCCGGGAGAGAGAGAGAAAGAAAACGCGAAAAAATTACCCTTTCTCTCCCCTCCTGACCCGTTTTATTTCTTAACGGGTCGGATTTTAAGGGATTAATGGGTTTAACCCGCAATCAAAACCCAAAACCCCATTAACCGATATTACCTAATACCGGCCGGTATTAGACATCTTGATACCGGCCGATATATCGCCACGTGGCCGATATATCGGCCCATACTGGTCCAAAACGATAAACGGTAAAAAAATATCCATATCGTCTCGTTTCTTCAATTTTAACGATATACCGGCCCATATACCGGTATATCGGCCGATATTTAAAACACTGTGAGGGAGAGTTAAAATTGGAAAAAAATTTGGGCGCAGAGAGTAAATTGGTGGTATTTCAAAATGAAAGTTTGTAGCAAAGAGTAATCAGGCGTCAAGAGTAAATTGCAGTGCGTAAATAGAATTTCCCACAGAACAGTTCAAAGTAGGACAGTGTATGAGCCTGATATGACTAAAGTTAAAGTATTTGGTACTGTAGATAGTTGAAAAATTTATTGAATCCCCCACAAAAACAATGATTTAAATTGGTGGCCCACTCCAGAAGAGCTAGAATCCTACAACAAAAGATTCTGCACCTAACAAATCTCTACATGACAAGTTAAAAATGTGATCAATTAATCAGGATTTGACAAACCGAACCAGAAAATAAGAAAATAAGAGATTTTGAAAGGAGACAAATAAAGGAAAAAAAATCCTTACTTATATCTTCATGCTAGGGCAAAATATATGGTCAACCAATCAAGATCTTAGCAAATTGGGCAAATAATCAAGAAATTAAAAGGATATCAAGTCAACTTCAGCTATTATGGAAACAATTTGAAAAAAAAAAATTCAAATTTATCATTATGGTAATTACCTAATCACCTAAGATTTGATAATGAATACTACCATGCGACTGGCTATAAAAAAGCCAAAAAAAATAACAAAAGAAGGATCCTTTTTCTCTTGGTGGCAAAAGGGTCATCTTCCTCCTTCAAGCAGAAGATTAAAGAGCGGAAATTCTATTTACGCACAGCAATTTACTCTTGATGCACAGATTTAAAACTTGCAAATAGTTACAAGTTTGCTAATTTTTTTGACTAAGTTACCCTTCTAAATCAAATTTCTTACCACCACTCTCTGGTAAAGCTCTTGCATCAGATTCTTCTGGGTCCAGTACAAGCGATGCAACTCTCTGATCTGAATAAAAACCCAAAATTATCACCCAATTTTAAAGAAAATTACAGCAAAAATTCTCAATAAATCATTCACCTGGCTCTTGAAAAATGATGTCATGTTTGAGGATCGTCCGCTTCATCGTCTCCTTCACCGGGTCCCCAAGGTGATTCAGATTCAGATCGTCGGTCCTCAACATCATTTTCAACCTCGCATGCATGCTCTCAAAGCCCGCAAAAGACCAATTTTTGCGTCATTCTCTCACATAGGCCTGTAAAAAATTAGGAATTAGTGCATTTGAAGTTGGAAAGGGCATCTCTTATCGAACAAAAAGAGACCCATTTGAAGGAATCAGAGAGAACTAAAGTCCGAGCTTTTTTGGGTAAAAAAAGAAGATGAAAAGAGATCGAAATTGTCTCTCTTCTCTCTCTTTTTTACTGACCCAATCCTGTCAGGGACCAGACCTAGGCCTATGCTTCAGACCCAGGCCCATGTTCCAATCTTACTTTGCAGTAAACCAGTGAGAAAATTAGCAACAGGGTATCAATGTAAATAGAGGAAAAAAGGATGAGTGCTATATATGCTCTCTTATTGGAAAATTGTAAAAGCTAACGAATGAAATGAAATTCCTCCCTAATTCTCTCTAGTTCTCTCTTTTCTTGCTCTCCACGTTTCTCATCTCCTTCTTCCTCATTCTGTTCCTGCTCTATCTCTCTCTCTCTCTATCTATTCTCTACTCTTCTTTCCTCAAATTTCTCCATTCTAAGTTCAATAGTTTGCTATCTAATCCATTCCTTGCAGAAAAATGTCGGAATCTCACAGTGGATCAAGTTCCAGCCAGAGAGCCAGTGAGGAGGAACCTCACAATGGTATCAGAGCACAAGGTACCATACTTTCGATCATCGTTGAGGCATAGGGAGGATCCTCCGCTACCATTGCTTCCCTGACCAGCGCTATGGATTCAATCAAATCGGTGATTCATCATAATGCTGGACAACTAGCTGATGTTGTTGAACAACTGCAGGCCATAGGAGAAGAGTTGAAGAAGATCCAGTCAGACCGTTTTACAAATCGAATGGAAAGGATTAACGACAAAGAGGAGATCAAATCTCTCATTCTTGATCTCTCCACTAGATCTGGATCCAACGATCCCAATCAAGGATCAGAAGGCCGCCACCACTACCTACTTCGACATCTGCGAACTTTTCTCTTCCGATGAGCTAGGTCTCCTCCATGACCCTGCTGTTTTCCGTCATCCCTACCAACCACCAATTTGTCATCCAGATCTTGTCATAGAGAAGAGGAAGTTCTGCACCCTCGCTAATCTCGAATCCACGACTAACATCGAAGTCTCCAATGACGATGGCACTAAGGTCGGCCCCTCTGTAAGGCCCGCCAAATGTTCGATGAAATTTCCCATAAGGAACTCTTCATCATCAACACTGTCCACCAGGTGTTCGATGAAATCTCCCATAATAACCTCTTCATCACCAACACTACCCGCAAGATGTTCGATGAAATTCTCTACAAGGAACTCTTCATCACCAAAACTGTCCACAAGGTGTTCGATAAAATCTCCTACAAAGACCTCTTCATCACCAACACTGTCCATGAGGTGTTCGACGAAATTCCCCACAAGGACATCTTCATCACCAATAGACTAATAGTACGGTATGTGAGGGTTGATCATTTTTGTTATTCAAAGATGGTATTTGATTTACTGCAGAGAAGGGACATTAATTCTCTAAACTCAGTCCTACATAATAATCTTTGCATGAGTTTAATGGAGTTTCCATTTGACCCTGGTGAGATTCCTACTATGGTGCACAAGACCTCTTTCTTTAGGGAAATAATTCTTGTTTCCAAGCAGTACATTTGGCCAGTGAAATCCAACCTTTATTTGCAGTCGTACAACTCCATTGGCATGGGGAATGTAAGGGAGACACTCTGCTAATCTATATTTCCTTTTTTTGGCTTTACCTCTATATGTTTGCTTGGCGCCCACCGTGGGGCCTGTCGGTGGCTACAGCTGCATATGATGTCTCAATGTGGAGGGTGGCTATGCCTCAAGTGGTGTATGTCACTTGCAGATGCAGGAAAGGATGGGCTGGCTTCTCAAGTGATCTATTTAAAGATGTGTGAGCATTTGTTAGACTATTGCTTGGTTCTGCTTTGAGGGACATGAAAAAATTGATTTTCATGCATGCAAATGCGAACATAATGGAGATTGCACGCAAGGTATTTGATGGAATGATCATGAGAATAGTTGTTTCCTGGAATGTGCTTTTTACATGGTTCAATCTGGTATATCTTGTGGTTGAAGAAGTGGTCATCATTACCAAGCAAAATGATGCGCTCTTGAAGTGTTGCAAGTTGCATGAACCATGGTTTCATGGCAAATGCCTCATTGTTCCAGTAAGAACTGGACATATCGAGCATCACAAGAACCTTCCCTGCAATAGCAGTCATGAAGTGACCCTCTTTAAATAAAATGACCCATACTCTATATTGGCTAACTTGGGAAATCTGATTACATGGACAATTCATTTCTCTCTATTGGTTATATTGCCCTTACTTTGGTTCTGCATCTCAATTACCATAACCCTTGTTGTCAGGGTACTTTTGGCAAAAATTTTGGGCACAATGTTTGTTCTCATGTTCATATTAGTGCCATTAGTCCATGAAGGAATCTACTAAGGCTCCATGAAGCACTTGCAATTTTGCATACAATCATGTTTGTTATTCCCTAGACCTTATGGGCAAGGTCTTCTAATGGGGAAGTATTGTCAGGGACCAGACTCAGGCCCAAGCTTCATATCCAGGCCCATGTTCCAACCTTGCTTTGCAGTAAGCCAGTGAGAAAATTAGCAACGGGGTATCAATGTAAATAGAGGGAAAAAGGATGAGTGCTAAATATGATCTCTCATTGGAAAATTGTAAAAGCTAACGAATGAAATGAAATTCCTCCTTTATTCTCTCTAATTCTCTCTTTTCTTGATCTCTACGTCTCTCATCTCCTTCTTCCTCATTCTGTTCCTTCTCTATCTCTCTCTCTATCTCTTCACTACTCTTCTTCCCTCAAATTTCTCCATTCTAAATTCAATAGTTTGTTATCTAATCCATTCCTTGCAGAAAAATGTCGGAATCTCACGGTGGATCAAGTTCTAACTAGAGAGCCAGTGAGGAGGAACCTCACAATCCTCAGCTCCTGCTTCCAAAAGGAAAAGGATGGGACACAAAGAGAAAGAGAGAGAATCCAGAAGTTGAGGAGAGAGAAGGAAGAGAGGGTTAAATTTGAGAAAAAATTTAGGCGTAGAGAGTAAATTGGTGGGGTTTCAAAATGGGAGGTTGGTGTAAAGAGTCATCTGGGTCAAGAGTAAATTGCAGTGCGTCAATAGAACTATCAACAGGGAAGGAGATTAAAGTTTATCTCACAAGAATAGGCCAGCCAACATCAACTCAATAATAATAGTTATCATTAATTCAAAGATAGCAGTTGCCATTATCTTCTTTTTTGAGATCAAGATCAAGAGACCATCAAGCACTAAGTTTTTCTATCAATTTTCTTCCTGAAGAATAACAACGACCAACGGGACTCCTCTTTCCTCCTCGACTCTCTGTCATTGCCGGATCATCAACAGGATAGAATACTCGCTCTGATTAGATCCCCATCATCACACCCCCTTAGATTCAAAAGAGAAGCTTGTGATCTTGTTCTTGCTATATAGGAAAGTCGCCTTTCTTTGTAATCAAGACATGTATATAAAAGATATTCAAGTTTTCTCTTATTTTTGTATATTTATTGTAATTAAAAAAACACCGAAAATAGTATTAAATACTGAGGATCCTAAAGCAGCAAAGGCAAATGATGCATAAGGCTGCTAATTGGTAAAAAGATGAAGGAGTCTTTATTTTGAATGCAACTACTAGAAAAGTGGAGCAACAATATACATGAAATATTCAACTGACATTGAAAGGAGAATACCTCAAGCCCACCTAGCCACTTCCCACCCAATCCACTCCCCACTCTCAATGGAGCACACATATGCAGAAAACACACAAGTGCATAGGCAGAAAAAGGTCATGATTTATCAAATTAATACACCCAACTACTTTACCCTTACCTCTATGTCATTCCTTGAACTTGTCATATTATTTCTGTCAAAAAAGTGTTGATGAATTGCCTATTATCTACTTCCATCTCCATTTTGACATATTTACCTTTGTCTAGAAACCCTGATAAACCAATGTTATTAAAAATAAATAAATCTGAAATGTGTGGCCTCCCACACCTGAGTCCTGGCAATTGCTTATATCTATTTCACGTCAAGACCCATTAACATGGCAAAGAGTTTTTTTTTTTTAATGAGCTAAAAGGAGAGTGCATGTTCCCAGAGCCATCCCTAAAATTTAGGACAATGAATTTGAAATCAAACTGATGCTGCAGTATATTCTTTGAGGTAAGTGGCAGGGACTCCACCACAACACCTTCTCCTTTGTAAGGAAAGGAAGCTCCTCCTCCACTAGGCACTCCTCGAATCTTGAACTTGATCTCTCATGTCACTCCGAAGCTCCCTTACTTAGCTAGTTGGTGTTATATAACAGTTACATTTTGGTTATATAGAAACCAGTTCAATCCTGCATAAAAATATAAATATGCGAGATACGATCACATGCAATTTGTTATGGATAATTTATTATTTTTTAAAGGAAATCCTGTACTTTCCCAACATAAGCTAAAAATAAAACATAGAAGTCCATTGCCTCTTTCAATAAAATGGAATTTCGTTATCCCAATTGCATGCCATCCTCAATCATCTACACATTTCAACACATATATAAAATTATATGCCATCCTCAATCATCTACACATTTCAACACATATATAAAATTATATCTTTCTTACAGTCTAAACAGGTCGGTTTCACCATTACTCGTGTCTCTATGTGAATGTTTATAACTTCCTTTGTGCACAATCCCTTCTACCTCCCATCACGCTCACTCCCACAAAACCTCCTCATTCAACCCGCAATCTAAATCCTATAGGCCTAATGGTGACTGCAAATTGAAATTTTACGAAGATTTGCTGGCAGCAAGTGAAATCCTGGGAAGGTTGCTGAAGCCCACCAAGTTCTTTATTCAATCCTTATTAATTAGAGAAGTTATACTTATAATTTGATTCTATGTTTAATACTTTTAACTTTATGAATAACTACCCAGTAATTATGAACAGGAGTTTCTTTTAGCATAACTCCTTAGCAGTTAGTAACTGGTAAGCATATTCATCTTGGTTTAAGATTTCACAAACTAGAGTTTCTAGCAAAAGTCAGAGTTGAGAAATTGAAATATGCATCATAGAAGTTCTTCGAGTATACTGCTATTCTTTTTTTCCTATGATACAACAAACCTTTTACTCATAAGAGAGTGGAGAGATTCTGGTGAATGTTGGCCCAAAAGAAAAATCCCAATCCCATCATACCATCACAATTCATTCACAAACTCTATCCAATATACAAATAATCTACTACTTCAAAGTACTATGCAATGTCTGCCTAAATTCGAGATCAAAACATTAATATATCATAATCAAGTTTAGCAATCAGTGACCCATGAATTAAAATTTGAAAGAAAACACCAAAATAAACTTTGTCCCAATAAAGTTTACCCCCACAATGTCTAAGATATTGATGATATCTAATACAATCACCCGCAAGATTGAAACTTTACCATTCAATCGACCCCTTTACTAAAATTTCTACAGAAAACGAACCTACCCATTACTGATTACTGTGGTAAATTGAACAGTAATTCCTCTAACAATCTCAATCAAGACAAGAACATGGGTCGCTTACCCATGAGAGCAGCGAGCTTGCGCATGGCATGAGGAGAGGCGGACGAGGCGAGGGGGGTGAATGTCTTCCTGCAGAGCTCGAATAGGGCCTGTATCGAGGACCCCTTCGCCATGACGAGCTTCGCTTCCCGCTGCTCGCAGGGACCGAGGGGCTTGCTGTGCTCTAATCTGGCCGAGAAGAGCGAGAGATGAGTTGTTGGCTGGTGGGGGGAACTTCTAACGGGGCACAACTAGTGAGCCCAGTTTCATTTCAGAAAAGGAGAGAATTAATTAGTGAGCACAAATTTATTACTAAAATACCCTCCAGTTATATTTCCTTATCTCACTCTTCTCTCCTCACTTCATCTCCACACCATCCTCTAAAACCCCAAAATCCAATCTCTCCTCTCTTCTCCTTCCAAACCCGCCGTCGCCGCTGCCTTTAGCCTCCGCCGCCGAGCCACACCCCGCCGCCGCCTTAGTCTCCTTCCAAACCCGCCGCCGCCGCCACACCCCGCCGCCACCTTAGCCTCCTTCCAAACCCGCCGCCGAGCCACACCCCGCCGCCACCGAAGGCTCCTTCCAAACTTGCCGCCGAAGTCTCCGTTGCCTCATTTTCTCTCCTCAGTCACACCCCCCCACCCTCTGCTGCCTCATCCTCTCTCACTCGCTCGCATTCCGAATCTATTTCGCTCAGGTCTCTCGATCGGATCTTCCTCTCTCTTGATCTTAGATTTCTCGGTTCCACTGTAAATCTCTTTTAATTTAATTCTAATTTTGTTTTATTTAGTTTATTCTTATTTGCTATGTGACTGCCCTGAAAACTGAGATTTTATTGTTTGGTCTGATAATATTTTAGAATCGGGAAATTCTAAACGAGTACATTTTTTTTGTTAATTTTAATTTTTAATATTTAGATTATAATTATGAAGAAAATATAATATTGTAATCGTAGTTGTAAAATATGCGAAAATTTAGTTATTTTTCTAATTATAGATATTAATATTAAAATTTATTAATTAATTTAGAAGTTTAATGGTATTGTCCTAATAGTTGATTAAGTAGCAAAGAACGGTTTCAGTGTCTTTAAATTTTAATATTACACTATCTTGTAGCTAAAAATTAAATAGATAAAATATGATATTTGTAGCAAATTATACTTTGTTACTACTTATTTACGCATAGAAAATTTACTGTTTTGATAAAAAGCATCTATGAATGAAATATCTTTGTATTGCATAGATGGATCCGGCAGAATCTTCTCGCGTTTGACCAACTGCCTCGTTAAGGAGGAAGAAAGCAGCATCTCGACCACAAATCCAACGCCCGATACGAGAGAGAGAATTCGAAGTGGCCGTAGATACTGAATTAAATATAGAAACTCCTAATTTGATTAGATATGATAGTGCAAGACTAGAAGAAGAGAATACTGATACAGGAGGCTCTCACGATGATCTTCATGAGTCAAATTACCGAGGTCCAGTTGATTTATCAGTACTGAAGAGTTTCAAGACGCACGTTGCTTTCTTCGTTTTAAAAAATGAGGTAATTATTTCCCGTTAAAAATCATAAACCACTCTATTGTGTGTGTGCATATGTTATGACTATAGTATATATACAGGAACGAGATCCACTTCGATGTATTAGTCACTGGAGAAAAATAAGTGCATGGTCATTGTTGACACCTGAACCAAACACCCGATTCATGGAATTAGTACGTGGGTCTTCATTATATCCATTGGTCAAATGCTCCTACCAGTACATTAGCGCTGTTGATGTTAGCGCATTTGTCGAGAGATGACATCCTGAAACAAACACATTTCATATGCCATTTGGTGAGATGACAATCACGTTGGATGATATTTCCTGCTTGCTTGACTTACCTGTAGTTGGAAAATCCGTCTGCCAACAAGTATCAGCAGTTTCACGTGAAGCTGCTGATACAATTACTCATTCCTTGGGCGTCAGTTATTCTGAAGCTTGGAATGAGCTTAATACGAAAGGCGGTGCATCGGTTCGACTGGATTGGTTAAGAGAAAAATTTTGCGGAGTTGTGGATACTGACACCGAACATAGGATTCGGTGTGCTGCAAGGGCTTATTTACTGTATCTTCTTGGTTGCACGCTTTTCGAGGACAAGAGCTGTACGAGAGTTTCCATTGATTACTTACCATTGCTGCATGATCTCGAAAATATTCATACATTCGCATGGGGTGCTGGTGCTCTTGCATGGTTATATAGGCAGCTTGGACTTACTTCTCGAGCTAACATTGCTCAGATTGTCGAGTATCTGACACTACTACAGGCTTAGACTTTATCTCATTTTCCAAGTTTTATGCCGGTCTTGAACCTATCATTTGCTGACGGTGAACCACTTGCTTGTCGCTGGTTGAGCAGACGGGATCACAATATCTCCCAATCACATGTGCAGTCTATTCGGTCAAGTCTAGATAAACTCACAGGCAACCAGGTAACATTTCTCATTTTTTATATAATTTGCAAGTTATATATTGGTAACTAATGTACTTCTTTGTATCCAACGTACATGCAGGTTGATTGGGATCTATATTGGAATTATAGAAAGAAATATCCGTTCAGAGAAATTACATTTTTTATGGATACGTTGAAGATTTTCAGTGTGATTGAGCCGTACCATCCGGTACATGTACTAAGGCAGTTTGGTCGTCAACAGTACGTTCCGCCTCCACCATTCTTAGCGTTACGTGAAGCACGGGGTATAACAGCCAATAGCTACATGGTAAAGTACACTCACATTGAGGAGATGTGGAGAAATTAGCATGATCACGTATTGTATCAAGAGCACCGTGGGTCTATTGCTGACTACCCATCTGATTGCACGTCAGATTATATTTCTTGGTTCTCTAAAGTTTCACAGCGCTTTCTTGGAGTAGCACCAGATGAACCCCAAGCAGAGGAAGGAAGTCAATCAACCCGGCCAAATGTCGTTGATGAGGTAATAACGATATATGTTCTTTATTTTATGTCCCATATAGTACCCAGTTTATTTGCTGTTTATTTTTTTCCCTTCATTAATATTACAGAGATATACACGCATAGAAGCAATAATCGATCCATTACTTGCGCAAGGGGATAAGGCATTCAAGAAGCGATCTGGGATATTATTTAGTGCACTTGCGAAGATCAAAGCCGTGCTAACTGGTTGCACTCAGCCAAAAGAACCACCAGAAGAGCAAGCAGAGGAACCAAGACAAGATCAATCCACTCCTAATACACTCGATACGGCAATTATGACTCGAACCAGAAGCAGACGTCAACCCCCGATGAAGACAAGGAGACAGTGATTAGATTATATGAGTTGTGTATTGATATGGATGATGTAAGGAACTTCAAGTGGCCGGTGTAATTATTTTTTGCAAACATTTTGATGAATTTGTTGAATATATGGTTTTTGTTTGTAATGAACCCTATAGGTCACTTTTTGTTCGTTTAATATAAACACTACGTTTGTATTTGATCTTATTTCCTTAATTTGTATAAAATCTTGTTTGTTTTATACACAGGGGACCTTGTTTATAATCATCACTATTTTCATTGTATTAGTAAATGTATCGTTGTTTCGTTGTATCGGTGTATCCATGTTTCATTGTATCATTATATCGGTGTATCATGAGTATCATTGTATTTGTGTATCAGCAGTATCATTGAATTTATGTATCTGGAGTATCATTGTGTGTCGGTGTATCATTGTATCGCAATAAACGATGTATCAGTGTATCAATGTATTGGTGTATCAGTGTGTCGGTGTATCATTGTATCTTTTTTGCTTCCTTCCCTATATTTCGATAATAATGTATAATTAGTTGTTAATATAAGTCCTTAAACTAACGTTAAATTCGGTAAACTAAGGATATATCATTTTATTACGTAAATAGAGTGGATGATATAAACGGCTGAGGTTAAGCTCCTGTCCGGACTGTCAGTCCGAACATGGGGGATCCGTTCGGACTGACAGTCCGAACAGATCTGGGCTGTTCGGACTGACAGTCCGAACAGATCTGGGCTGTTCGGACTGACAGTCCGAACAGTCCAGACTTGTTCGGACTGACAGTCCGAGCAAGTCTGGACTGTTCGGACTGTCAGTCCGAACAGCCCAGATCTGTTCGGACTGTCAGTCCGAACGGATCCCTCGTGTTCGGACTGTCAGTCCGAACGGCTCCCCTCTGTTCGGACTGATAGTCCGGACAGGGGCATGACCTGGTCTGATACTCCGCCGCTACCTCACCCACTCTATTTATGTAATAAATTGATAAATCATTAATTTACCCAATGTAACGTTACTTTAATCACTAATATTAACAACAAAATATACAATCTTTTACAAAATATAGTGAATGAAGCAAAAAATATACAATAATTCACTGACACACTGATACACTGATACATCTCACAATGATAGTGTTTTGACCAAACTGATATAGTTTCGGAAAAGACCGACACAACCGATGATACAAGAGATATACAAAATATTGATCACAAGTTATATACAACAAAATTACACCAAAATTGAACTCGTCTGCGAAGAGCAAAATTACATTACAACTAAATAACATCTTGTGTAGCAACCGAAGATGGTACAATCCCCTTGAACTGTTCAATCTGGTATAAGTACTGTACCTCCCATCCTTGTGCAGTGGGATCATGATGTCGGTGCCAATTCAATGCAATTTGAGGGATGAGATGAAGTTATTTTAATGACACCTAATAGTAAAGATGATATAAACATATATAAGCATATGTTGAGTTAAATCAAAGAAATATTTAAGTCGATAAATTGTGCTTACAGGTACAAAGTGACAGTCCGCAACGAATGCCATGATAACTTCTTTGCGTTGGATATTTGCGGTAGGAGGGGGAGATCTAAGTGGCAAAAAAGTAAGGCATTGAGCATTGGAAATAAAAAAAAACCACTATATTGTATCGTGAAGCAACAATATGTCTCATGTCCGGCATCGTCATCCAATAGTCAGCCTTTGAAAAATCCCGAAAATAATTCAGCGCTTTTCGGAGCTCAACAATCCGATCAATACTCCCAAACAATGGAATGTAGGAGACGTAATTAGTGTCAAGTTCAAGCAACAAATCTCTTCTGATTTGCATGCACTGATCTTCCCCCATACCAAGGTTATGTGCGATAACCCGAAACCCGCAATTTCCGTCCGCCTTGACATCGCTAATATCAACTATATATGGCAACATAAAACCAGGCAATGAGTTTTCATACTTCAAATCGGGTCTGGGTACAGGTTTTAACTCCTGTTCTGGTACGGACAGTCCGGTTATACTAGGAGCAGGATCCGGGTCTGCTAAGCATTGAAGCGGTTCTGCAAGAGTAGGAGCTGGATGGAGTTGTTCCGCATGGTCTGCAGGGAACACAAGGGACGCCTTCTTGGCAACCATTTTCGAGTACTGTATGCAACAAAAACTGAAAATTAACATAATTTAACATGAAATATTGAAAAAACTAGTTATATATAATAGCGAACCTTAGTCGTATGCGGCCTTCTTGGAATTAACTTATACGGTCTACGGGCACTGCGGAGAATCAATGCCTTCATTTGTGGGGAAGCACTATCAGAGTCGGAGGCTATTAGCTCAAATGTATACGGATCCCTTCGTGTCGAAATATCAAACTTTCTTTTGCGTCCAGCTATATGTCCGATCACCTTGGGCACAGGATCCGCCAATGAAGAACTAACTGGATTTGATATTTCCCTTAATTTATTCAATCTTCGAGTCCGTTCTTCATTATCACATTTAACAAAGTTAAGAATAAAAACCTCCACATCTTTCTGATACCCGACACCATGAACAACCAATGCTTTACTCGGGGCCATATCCAGCTTCCGCCAATGTTGGTCAATAGAATCCAAGGGAATTGGTCGATTGTCTCTTTTGTATATTGCAATCTTATGAGCACATGGCAAGTTGTGAGTTTGTCGAATGATGCAATCACATTCAGCAGGGTTAACGCCCACAGACTCAGTTCTTTTTACTTCAAATAAGATCAAATTCAATGCATGAATTGATATTGTGCCCCGTAATTCCTTAAATTCTGGCAGCATAAAACAGTGTTTCACGATAGTCAAACTTTTTTGAAAAGATGCCTTAATCTCAGTATATTGAAATTCAAGTAATGTATGTATATTGCTCCAACACTTTTCAAAATTACCTTGACTAGTTCGCAGTTGTCTCTTTAATTTTGCTTGGGCACTTTCTGCTCGGTTGCTAGTCACGTTGTCCCGATGTTGGCACATATTTGTCCAATAAGCCACGAATGTCTCCTTGTGTGGATTTAACCATGTTTTAAGAATGTAGTCAACTGCTTCAGGTTTTGCTTGAAATTCGTTTGTTAGATTGCTTAGATTTGCATTGTACTCGTCTAGAGTATCAGATAGCATAATCAGCTTCCACATTAAAAATAATTTCTCCCACTCAGTCTGTTGTTCTAGTAATTTCTTGCAGTTAGTCAAGACATTCTTATTTATATGCTATCTACAAAGAAGATGCCGGCTAGCCGGGAATATATGTTTAACTGCATTAACAAGCAATAGATCTCTATCTGTAACTATGACACTTAGATATACATCGTTCAGAAACAGTCCACGCAACTTGTCCAGTGCCCAGGAATAATTAGTTTCCCTTTCTTTTTCAAGAAAGGCAAAAGCAATGCAAAATGACATATTCGTTGAGGTTACTTCAATCATCTCTAGTAAAGGATATTTGTACCTGTTCGTTTTATAGGTACAATCCATGATAATAACACCTGGAAATGCTCGGAGAAGATCAACGCCAACAGGATGAGCCCATAAAAGATCCGTTACGGATTCTGTTTGATCATTTCTTCGATGCCATTCGATATACTTTAATTCAGAAATTTTTAATAACAACTGTTGCATCTGCGTTCGACCGCCTTGTTCATTGACTCTGAACTTGTGTCGTGCATTATATATTGTTTTCATTGTCGAAACATTCTTTGGATCCTTTTGCTTCAATACTGTCAGTATATCTTTCGGCTTTACATGACTCCTCGACATTTCGATCACAACATTTGTCTCGCTTTCAGACAATCTTCCCGCATACGAGTGGCCTTCCAAATAATCTGCTGCAGGATGATTATGCACACCGGATAAAACCGTTAGGTTATATTCGGGGCCCCCTATTGATATCTGTTGACCCTTTAATCGAAAGGGACATCCACATTTTTACTGCTCCTGTGGCCCTCATCATTCTTTAATTTCTTGAATCTTGGTTGTCCACCCCGTTCACATCCGAACCATATTCTCCCCTTATTAAATTGACCTCCAGTATCAGATTTTGAAACCATGATGACAAATACTGATTTCTTTCCAATATCGCGCACCCACTGGCAAAGTTCGTCTCGATTTGTAAAAATCTATAATCAGAATAGAGATGATACATTTTTTAGTGGAAATATTCTGATTTCAATATAAACATGTTTTCAACATAATATCATACCTGATTTGTTGTGAAGGCCAAACCATAATCGATAACTAATTCATTATCGACTTGCATAATCTACGTCGAAACATTACCCTGTGTTCCAATAATTTAACAATATTAATAATTATTAATTGATTAGACTCTTGCAGGATAAAACTATACTGAAAACTACTCTGTCCGGAGTTTCAGTCCGGACAAATTCTTTTTGTCTGGACTGAAAGTCCGGACCGAGTTATTCTGGGCGGACTTTAAGTCCGCACAACGACGTCAACCCCCGAGTTCTCGCACCGTCTCGACCAGAAAACTGAATCCAAAAATCCTAATTTCATTCTACTCAATATATATCAAAATCCAAAGTTATATTTGGAATAATTTTATACAAAGAAGATGGAATCAAACCTGAAGAGTGTTTTGATCGTCGAATGAAACCAACGATATCGTTATATTCTCCATTGACGTCTCGTTCGAAACAACTCAAAACAAAAACCCTAATCTCTCTTGTTTCGTTTTCTAATGAAAATAAACACAAAACAAAGAAAATAATCACTTTTAAACTTCCAAATTAACAAAATGATATTAAGAGATTGAGGAATGAAATGGGTTTTAGCCTTAAAAAAAAAAAAAAAAAAAACCTGCTGGTTCGCGCGAGAGGGCTGGAGGAGCGGGAGAGGGAAGAAGGGTAAGATGGGAACTTTTTTTAGAGGGCAAAGTTGATATATATGGTTAACTTTAACTGGGCTCACTAGGAAAAAACTTGTGCCCATTTAGAAGTTCCCGCTGGTGGGATTGGGGATTGTTTTCGGTTGGTATTTGGTGGATCCGCACCCACCAATCCGACCTGACCCACATGGGCCTCAAAGGAGCCGCGTTTCTCCATCCAGAGTCACAACTAGGGCTCACAACTAGGGCTGAGTATCGGTCGGATTGGATCAGATTTGGATAGAAAAATTCTTACCGAAAATCGAACCGATCTTACAAATCTAAAATCAAAACCGACCGAACTCCACCAATAACCGAAACCGAAACTTCGATTCGGTTCGGTTTCGATCAGTTTTCGATAATTTAAATATATAAATTCAAAACTTGGATAGCAGACATAAAAAATCTCATTTTTAATCAAACCATATAAGCAAACAAATTTAATCAGACCCAACAAGCAAATCATCCCTAAAACCCCAAACATATTATCAAAATCAAATCATCAACCAAAAGGCATTCTCAAATCTTCAAGCCCAGAATCAAAAATCCAATCTTTAATCAAACCTTGCAATCTCCAAACAAATACAACCAGACCCACTAAACAAACCACCAAAAAATCCCCAAAAAGCACATCAAAATCCAAACTTGAGCTTAAAAAAGAGAAATTAAAAAAGAGTACCTTGAGAAGAGCTCAGGGATCAGGACCAAAGAGCTCTATGATCTGGGGGTGACGAGCAAGAATCTGCTCCTTCTAGAAGCGTGGGGCTCGTTGATGTACTACCAGAAGAAGTCGGTGGCCATGACGCCCTCATTGTTGTTGCTGTCCTTTTCCTTCTCTTCCCTGAGAATGAAGACTACAAGGTGGAGGCGAGAGGGTCGTTTTGGAGGAGGCCGGAGAGGGTTAGCTGAGGTGAAGGATTTGGAGATTGGATAAGGGGTCGAGGTGTCGAGGGTGACTCGTGAACGACTGAGGCAAAGAAAGCCTTAGAATTACTTAAGATTTGGGTTAATAGGTTAACGGGTCGGATGGGGTGAAATTTCAGTTTTTCTGGTCGGTTTGGATTGGCGGTTTCGCCAACGAAATCCGACCCGAAAGCTGAATAAAACTTCGGTTTTAAAACCGATCCGACCCGATAAACGAAATAACCGACCCGATCGGATCGGGTCGGATCGGTTCTGCGGTTTTGTTCGATTTATTCGGAAATTTGCTCACCCCTAGCCACAACTAAAAAAAAGAGCCCACGGGCAAAGCCCGGGCATCCCTGTTACCTGCCGTCTCTTTCCCAACACACACACACGCTTGCTCTCTCTCTCTCTCTCTCTCTCCCTCTTTCTTCCTTCACGTATCTCTCCCAATCCCGAAAATTTCTAAATGAGCACACCAATGGTCTCAGTGAGCACACTTCTTTGAGTTTCTGAAAAGCCTTCAAACAGTTTCGCATTAGTTCCCGAACGATTATTTTACAATTTTAAGAGCTATGCAGCATGCTCGTTAAGACCAGTGATGTGCTCCGTAAGAATTTTCCCCTCCTGAGTGTGGTTGAACTCGTAGTTGTGAATGAACCTTAACCTTACTCCTGTGTGCTCTTGGTGTTGCAGAGGAGAAGATAGAAGGCAGCATGAGCAGGGAGGGCTCGCAATCGGGCCGAGCTCGGCACGGCTCGGGCACGGCCCGTGGCGTGCCTTAAGCACAGCACGCCGCTCAGAAGCGGGCTCGGACTCGGCCCGTCGGTCACGTGCCAGCCTGTTTTTTTATTATTATTTTTTAATTACATTTTTAGTTGATAAGTTAGTTTAGTAAGTTAATTAACTTAATTTAGTACATTTAGTTAGTTCTAAATAAAAAAAGTAGTGAAAATAAAATTTTATTGTATAGAATCTTATTACATTAACAAAATAACTCTATAAATCTCTTTGAAAATCATATAAAGATCGAAGAATGGGAAGAGGATCCTAACCGTCAACTTCAAGTTGTTCTTAATATTTTTTTCAAGACATTTATGGGTTTTAAAAAAAAATACATGAAAAAAATTACAAATGTAGAATTTGAATAAAAAATTTACAATGGTAAAGAGGGAAAAAAATGAAGATTTAATAGTATAAAATTCTTCAATTTTCATTCTTCCTTGGAGTGCGTTCTCTTACTCTAATTCGTTAGATTTTATTTGATCTTTTTGTTCAGTATCGAGCCAGTCCTTTAACCAAACACACATCTCCAATGTGTTTGTTGTAATTGAGCTCCTCTACTCTGTTAGCACTCTACCACCTGTACTAAAAACAGACTCCGATGTACTGTGGATACCGGAGGAGTTAGTTGATCATGGACCACGTTCAAAATCACATGATATATTTTCTCCTGTGATTTCCACCAGCCAAAATATTAAAATCTTCATAACGGTCAGGTGACAAATCATCTGCGTTGGCTCTTTCTAAATAATAGTAAAGTTCATTGAAATAAGTATTAGAATGCCTAGATTTTTACTGTGAAATAGAGATAATATTATTGGTTTTTTACTTTCTTTAACAGTGGCTTCTTTTGTACTTTGTGATTTATCACCATACATATGTTCATATGTATGGTACATAATATTTAAACATACTTTAATATCATTAACTAAATCATGAACATTATTTGTATAACACTTATTTGTATGGAATAAATTTACTAAAATTTCTATTGCATCTAATTTACAACGTTGATTTATAACGGTTTCAAAATATAGTAAGTACGAAAAATTTCTAAAATATTTACTAAATTTAATTTCTATGGGCTTTACAATATCTTTAAGAATTCGGTTATTCCTATTTTCATTAAAAACCGAACTAATTTTCGTTAAATAATAAAGTGTAGTGTGTAGTTGGGTAATAAGTACCTGAAAGTGCTCTAGTTGCATCTTTAAATTTTCTTAAAAAATTGTAAATGCAATGCAAATGGTTTCATTTATTAAAATCCAAACTATATGATGGTAATTCTATTTCATTAAACATATTTACTAACTTTTTATATTTAATTACCTTGTTTAACATTTTAAATATAGATTTCATCTTTTTCTTACATTTTGAGGTAAATTTTTTTTTTTGAGATTTTAAAATTCTTACATATTTGTTTAAATATTTTTTTTCTATGCCCACTATATTTTATAAATGTTTTTGTGTTCCTAAGTTTAGTTATTAAATCATTTATTACTCTTAATTCATCTTGCACACATAAATTATATATGTGGCAAAGACATCTAATATGAAATAATTGCCATCTAAAATCGATTTATTAATATTTTTAAAAATTTCTATTATAGTCGTATTTTCGCAAGCATTATCGAACGATATGGAAAAAAAAATTTCTATTCTGAATACCGAAAAAATGCTTAATAAGAATTGTGATAGATTATATGCATTGTGTAGAAATTCAAATCTCCTAAATTCTATTATTCTTTTTGTATTATCCAATCTTGATCTATGTAGTGGCCCGTTACACATAAATAATGACTACTATTTAAGGCTTCCCAATAATTCGAAATTATTGCAACTTTATAAATTATAGAAGTTAAAATGGTAAGTAAAAAGACAAATATAAACGGTAATATGTCAAAAAAAAAAAAAAAATTAAATATGTCATGCCATGCCTAGTACGTGCCGGGCACGATACGACACGCACAGGCCGAGGCATGCCGCCGGCCCGTGCGACCATGGCTGGGACCGTGCTGGGATGCCGTGTCGGGCGTGCCCAATGGGCCGCCGGGCTATTTGCTACCCCTAAGCAGAAGTAAGGCAAAGTGTAGTATTACCAGGACTTGCTGCTGAAATGTCAAAGACAAGGTTATTATGTGCAAATATAGTACAAAGGCGTGTAAGTATCATATGCAAAGAACAAGTCTTAAAATATACACAATTCTTATCACAATGTTAATTCGATGAAAAAAAATAAAAATAAAAAAGGAAAACTCTTAAACTGTGTTTGTTTTTATAGAAGTAGAAAGGAAGTAGTAGAAAATATGTTATTTTCACTACTTCATGTATTTATTTAGCCACGAAGTAACGTGGAAGAAACTTCTGCGATGATGATGAAGTAGATCATAAATAGCACCCTCACCTCTCAATTCTACTTTATGTGGATTTGGGTAGAATAATAGTTGGAAGTAAAAAAAGAATTAATATTTTATTATCTTGAGCCTTTTCCTCCTTTTATTTTTTCAAAAAATAAATATTTTATTTTTCTTTCGCCTTTTCTTAAGCGCTAGAAATATTAGCAATACGAATATATATATATATATATATATTTTTAGAAGTTAATTGTAATTTTCTTAACCCCCACTGCCTCTTACACCCGAACACACCCTTAATTAAAAGGGTTTTTTTACATATCTGTCCCTTACATCTTCAAAAATTACAATTTACTCATCCAAATCTTCGTATTTATAATTTAATCCCTCAAATCCTTTAAGTTACCACAATTTAGTTTCCCAGACATATTTTTGGTCCAAATTTTCCCTTATATGCTTGAGTTACTTTACTTTAGTCCTCCCTTTCCTCTTCCTCCTCTCTTTCTATTCTTATTGGGTTTTCCTCTCCATTTTTCTCCTCTCTCTCTTTCCTTACAGTTAATCTCTAAAATGAAATAATTTAAGGAAAACTAATAAAAAGAGGAAAGAGAGAGAGAGAGGAGAATAATGAAGAGAGGAACCCAATAAGAAGAGAAAGAGAGGAAGAAGAGGGATGACTAAAGTGAAGTAATTCAGGGATATAACAAAAAATTTAGACAAAAAATATGACAGTGGAACTAAATTGTGATAACTTAAAAGATTTGAGGGACTAACTTATAAATATGAAGATTTTAGGGACTAAATTCTAATTTTTAAAAGTTTAAGCTACATATATATAAAAACCCCAAATTAAAAACAACTTCAGTGCGGGTGTGCCTTGGATAATAGTTGGAATGTGCCTCTAGAATTACCCTTTTTATTGGATAGTGGTTGGAGTTATTTTTTTTATTTTTGTTTTTCTTATACTGGGCCTATCAACGTGCAAGCCTGCTTAGTATACTACTCATGTCCTCAGCCTCTCACTCCAAACGTTTTCATACTTTGTAACCTCTCTCCCTCTCCTCCAACGGACCTTTAAATGCCCTGCAAATATACGCGGTTCCCACTCTTTGCCGGAGCTCGGCCTTCAAGCACCATGCGCACAATTCTCAAACGGCAGGCGCCGATGGACTTGTTTCTTAGTACTGCTCTATACACTGCGAGGTGTTTGTTGAAATGCCAATGTGACCACATTTCTGTACACTTGCTGCTCTCAGACTCGATTCATTTGGACAAGACAACTGGAGCTCCAATCCAACAATGGAACAGTAGAGATACTTCAGTGTCGTTCTTCTCGAAGGACAGGTTGAATTCGATTTTAATTTACACTTATTTATTATCTTTGTCATTCTTGAATTGATGGCCATATTACATTGTTGCAGAGGTCAAGTGCTTATGCAAATAGGTGATGATCGAAGGAGAGGTAGCTATTGTTTAGTTGATCCACCTATTCTTTAATTCTTATTGGAAAAATTTTCATTTTCCTTTTGATGGGTAAGTTGGGATTTTTAGGTCATTTAGTTATTTCCTACTCGTTTAATGCTCAACATTTGACTAGCTATGGAGATGATAGTATTTGTAGAATTTTGTAGGTGGAGAGCTTGCTTGTGATTCAAGATGTCACAGGACATATCCAAAATGTTTAACCCGAACAATTTGCTTTAGGTAAAAAAACATTGCATACATGCATAACGTATATGTGAGTTGCTTTTAGAAATAAATGGCTATCTATGTAGATATACATCCATTTCCATCTAACCGACTAGGTGGTTGAAATTCACAAGTTAATTCAAATAGCTGGAAAATAATGTGCCTTTGCTGACACATAAAATACTTGAATTTATGAATCTCTGTTCGACAATGGATAAGTAGAGCTACAGGAGTTGTCAGGAGTTCCTATGTGAGTATGTTCCAAATTGGATAGGATAAGAAAAGTTTATATGTTTAAATACAAAGTTGGGACTCTACATTTCAGCTTAAGTTTTTGCATTAGATTGGTTCTAGGCTTTATATTTAAGTCCATCACACTCCTGAGGGGGCCCGACGTTTCTTCTAAACTACTGGTATTAGAGCTCAAAAACCGATGTGAAGTCCAAAGTGGTCTAGAGCCTAGATTGTGTGGCCCAAGGGGGAGTGAAACTGCTATATACTCACAATGAAGGGGAATATTGTTAGATTTAGATATAAAGTCAGGGTCTCTACGTATCAGTTTAGAGCCCATCTACATTTCTCCCCAACAGGAGTGAGGGTAGAGAACTATTTTTGTTCCACTGCAAGATGGCTGTAACTGGATCTTGTTCAATTCCTAAACTGGATCTTGTTCAATTCCTAAAAAAAAATGACCATTGATGTGTCCTAGAACCCAAGTTAAACTAAAATGCAAGGATTGGTTATTTAACACTCTGATGAAAGAAGATCAAGTTTCTTATTTTAGATAGAATTGGATAGGTGCTCCCTTGTTTTCTAATAAGTTCTTCAATAGAGTTGGAAAACAAGCCATAACAAGAATCGTAGACAAAGAAAGAGACTGCGAACAATTCTTTTAAGCAATATGTTTTTATCACACAAATAACAGCTCCACAATTCGAACCATAGTTCCTCAATACTCAACTGCCTCTTTGCCTGTGCAACAAACTCCTCACGGCCACTGAATTATTCTCTCTTGAACACAATCAGTGAAGTATCCAGCGTTCAGATGTATGTAGCTATCTGTATTATAACTATACTCCGCCCTGTTAAGGGCCTGATCCTAACGTTTTCTGTGTCGTACCTCACCTGGTTGATGAAAGCTTTGAATGTTGCAGTAAAACATATTCTTGGTGTCAAAAAAGGAAGGGAAAAAAAAAGTAATAGAGTGAATTTGTGAACTTGGGATATTTTTATTTTTGTTAAACATGTCATCTTAGATTAAGGAATTCTGGAGTTTGGCGTTTGAGCACTACAAGGATGCAATAACTCGGGTTGTTTTATTTTATGTTTATGATGATATGGAAGCAATTGCAGGATGAGTGAGTGTTAGCTTCTAATGTTCGGCTTAAGCCATAACAACTGGAGTCTTTCTGTGATATTATCAATGTTGATCACAATGGAAATGAAAAGCAAATTTTGGAGTTCCGAACATGACCAAACTCAATGGCCTAATAAAAACTTGTACATCATCAATGCGGTACTATCCTATAGTTCAATGAGACATTATTGTTATATTTGATCAGCCATTTATCGCCAATTCTCAACTGTTTCATGAAGAAACACCTACTTATTTGCGTAAAATATATGTAGGATCTTTTGACAAAATAAATAGTAACATAGTTTCCTATCTCTTTCAGTGACTTGCCCCTTTAATGTTATTGAGTTCTTTGTGAAAAGAAACGAGACGTAGGCCTAGCATGAGGAACAAGAGCCACTTAAAACGCTGAAAGGATGAGCACTGATTGACACGCTAAGAGATATTGATGGAAGCTAGCTTGAACCACCAGAAGTTGCAAGAGGTTGGCAAGTCATCCTAGTGTCCTACACTTACCAAAGATGCACTCTTATCCCAATGTAAGTCCTCGCTTCCACTTCATGCTTCTTGATGTGTGATGGTAGTGCTTGCTTCAGTAGGTCCTTATTTATCAAGTGGATAGGGAAGATACTTGTTTCAACTTGCTGAATACATAGCCTTTTTTTGGGATCTAGAACTTGCTTGTTTCTATAAGGAATATATTCCCATAATCTTATTAGGGAGCACTTTATAAAGGAATCCATTATGCTTTAACATTTCAGGTATTGGATAAGACAAAAAGGAGATAAGAATAATGGTTGACTAATAACTGATTTATCTCTATGCAATTTATTATATTCGAGTCCCTACAGTATTGTGAACTTCCTTCAACTTAAAAACGATGCTCATGAAGTCAAAAACTTGTCTATCCGAATCCTATGTAATTTTCCATTTCACTGTTTATAAAATGATCAGTCCAAACTCATAACCAATTGCCACCAAAATATAGTCAAAGAACTACACATAAAGATTGGTAAGTTTGTTGAAAATTGAATCTGATAGTTTTCTTTTCTAGAGTCTATTTAGACTACTATCTCTTTTTCTAACTAGAAACAAGTGTCATACTCCTATTATCCACAAGATTGCATTTCTACCGAATGTTTAGGCCCTTCACCTGTTATTCTTTTGGGTGAAGTTTTGCTTTCCTTGTTTTCCCCTTCTCTTTGCTCATGTTTCCCATATTGATTGTATCATTAACTTGATAGCATTAGCTTATTTTCTTTATTCAAAAAATATTTATCTTATTTTCAATAACCTTAGTGCTGGAGGTGAATTTAAATAAATATTGTATCCATAAAACTTTGAAACCACACACATTTGCCCCAAGTAGGTGAAGTCAAATACTATTAGATATTGTTTATTCATTACTCAACAATTGTTGTTGTCATTCTTGGAACTTCCTTTTCTTTTCTCAAAAAGTATTTTTTGGATAATTGAGTCATTATAGAGTTTTGCTCGCCATGGAGGAAAAAGATGTACCCTCTGTAGTAATCTTGGAGGTGTTAGTCTTCATATAATCGTGTGAGTTGATATAAACTTGACGTAGATGTTAGCAAAAGATAGCGGAATAATACTAATGCAACAACCAGCGGAATCAAATAGTTAACCGAAGAGAAAAATAACAGAGACAGAGAACACGCAGATTTAATGTGGTTCGGCAATATGCCTACGTCCACGGGGACACGATCGAAAAACTTCCACTATATCAAAAGATGATTACAATATTCTAGTTCTCAACCACAAGAGAAAACACAAAGAAATCACACAAGATTTTGAGATCAAACTCTAACCTCTTGTTGCAGTGATTTACCTCTTTGCTTCTACCGCCGAAAATCCAAAGGAAAACCCCCGCCTTTTGTTTTCCTGTTATGCCGAGCCGAACACAAAAACAGCCCTCAAAATTATTTGCACTCTTTGGCCGAAATAAAAACAGCAGCCCTCTCTTGTTAGCTGCTACAGTCACCACACCAATTATTTGCTTCAAATAATTGTTTACTTTTCCGCCTTGCTTCAGGCCGCAACGAACAACAAGAGCAGTCGCCTCCTTGAGAAGAAAAACCTCGGCTCCAATTTTCGGCTACTAAAAAATCCTAGCACCACAACCCCATATTTATATTATATCATAATGGGTTTGGGCCGGTTTTGGACCCGTTTTGTTTGACCGAAATCCGCTGCGGCAATGGGCTCCATTAGCAACAATCTCCCACTTGGAGACCATTGCTAAAAATGTAATCTTTTTACATGATAATCCCAGTGTCCAAAGTTTTTACCTCGATCGTTCAAAGTCCCAATTTCAGCATTCAACACAAATGCACCAAAGTTGAGCAATAGCTCAACTTTTTCCCATCAACCGGCTTTGTCAACATATCTGCAGGATTCTTTCTGCCCTCAATCTTCTCCAACTTCAATTGGCCATCCTCTAACAAGGATTTAATGAAGTGATATCTCAAGTGAATATGTTTAGTCCGTGAATGATACGCCGAGTTCTTAGCAAGATGAATTGCACTCTGACTGTCACTGAATAACCTGCAATCCACTCCATCAAAACCCAACTCACTCATCAATCGCTGCAACCAAATAAACTCCTTACTTGCTTCTGCAGCTGCAACATACTCAGCTTCTGTCGAAGATAAAGTAACAATTGATTGTAATCTTGAAATCCAGCTTACCGCTGTCCCTCCTACAGTAAAGACATAACCTGTGGTGCTCCTGCCATTGTCTCTATCACCCGCATGGTCCGAATCCACAAAACCTTACACATCAATGTTATCACCCCCAAAACACAAACAATAATTTGAAGTACCTTTCAAATACCTGAAAATCCACTTCACCGCTTGCCAATGTTCCTTTCCAGGGTTCTTCATGAATCTACTCACTACTCCCACTGCATGTGCAATATCTGATTTTGTACTCACCATTGCATACATGAGACTCCCAACGGCCGATGAATAAGGCACATTCTCCATGTGTCTCTTCTCCTCATCTGTCTTAGCACCTTGCTCTTTTGACAGTTTGAACTGACCACCAAGAGCTGTAGTTACCGGTTTTACATTATCCATGTTGAATCTCTCCAACACCTTCTTGATATACCCCTCCTGAGATAACCACAATTTCTTGCTTTTCTTATCTCGGGTAATTTGCATCCCAAGAAGTTGTTTAGCCTCACCCATGTCCTTCATAGAGAATCTCCCTGCCAACTTTCTTTTCAGATCATTGATTTTCTTCATGCATGTACCTGCCACAAGCATATCATCTACATACAAAGTAAGTATAATAAAGTTACCATCCTTAAACTTTTGTAGATATACACAATGATCTGAATTGCTTCTGGCAAAACCCGAATTCAACATAAACTTGTCGAACTTCAAGTACCATTGCCTCGGCGCTTGTTTCAACCCATACAAGCTCTTTTTCAGTCGATATACTCAATTCTCTTTTCCTTTAAATTCATATCCCTCCGGCTGTTCCATGTATATTTCCTCCTCCAAATCACCATGAAGGAAAACAGTCTTCACATCGAGCTGCTCTAAATACAATCCTTTCACAGCCACAATACTTAGTATTGCTCTGATAGAAGTCATCTTGACAACATGTGCAAATATTCATTGAAGTCAATACCTTTTCTCTGACCGTATCTCTTCACCACAAGTCTAGCCTTGAACCTTTGTGTCCCTCCTGTCACATGTTTTACTCTGTATACCCACTTGTTATGCAATACTTTCATCTTTTTCGGTCGCTTCACCAATTTCCATGTGTGATTCTCCTCCAAAGAAGATATCTCATCACGCATGGCTTGCTCCCACTTAAGATGAAGTTTATCTTGCATAGCCTCTTGGTAACTCTCTGGTTTACCTGCATCAGTATACAAAACATGATATAATGGAAGACAAAGTTTTTGGATTGGCTTCCTTATCCTCGTGCTCCTCCTCAAAGTGGGAACACTCTCTGATGAAGTACTGGAACCATCTATTTCAGTCAATGGCTCTCTCTCCTGTTCGGTCTCATCTGAAACTTGTGTATTCTCAGGTGCAGCCATTTCTTCTCCTTCAGATGTAGGTATTTCTTCCTCTCTTTTATCCATGGGATCCATCCCATCTTGTGGCTAATCCAGCTCCAAGCGCTCTTTTTCCACTGCATTCTCACTCTTACTTTCCGTTCGGTCTTTATACATACAGCCCTCATTGAATACTACATCTCTGCTACGAATTACCTTATTATGCTCATAATCCCATAAGTGATAACCATATTCGTCGCCACCGTATCCAATGAATGCACACTTCTGAGATTTAGAATCAAGCTTCTTTCTCATCTCATGATCCACATGTGCATATGCTATACAACCAAACACTTTTAAGAATGAATAATTCACAGTCTTATCATAACACACCTCCTCTGGAATTCCTCCATCTAAAGCACTAGCTGGACTCCTGTTGATCAGATAGACTGCCGTATCTACAGCGGCTCCCCAAAGTTGCAAAGGCAAACATGCTTGTAGTCTCATACTCCGAGCTCACTCCAAAATGGTTCTATTCATCCTCTCAGCCACGCCATTTTACTGCGGTGTCCTCGGTACAGTTTTCACTCTCCTGATCCCGTGGGTAGAGCAATAGTCATCGAACTCTCTATTGCAAAATTCCCCACTATTGTCTGTCAACAGACATTTTACCTTCAAACCTGTTTCATTCTCAACAAGAGTTTTCCATACCTTGAAGATCTTGAAAACATCGGATTTCTGCTTAAGTACAAACACCCATATTTTCCGACTTGCATCATCTATGAAAGTGACAAAATAAGAATTACCTCCAAGAGACTTTGCCGAAGAAGGCCCCCATACATCTGTATATACCAACTCCAATCTCTCGGTTTTCTTCTCCTTGCCATCCTTCATAAAGCAACTCTTTTCTGCTTTCCAAACACACAGTTCTCACAGAAATCAAAATTAGCATCTTTCATATATGTCAACATACCTCTGGATTGCAATACCCTCATGCCGCTTTCGCTCAAGTGACCGAGCCTCTGATGCCATAAGATAGCCTTCTCATTCTTCACGGTGGCCAAAGAAACAATGTGATCCACCGAGCTTGAGAGTAAATATAGAGTTCCCACTCTCTCACCCTTGACCACTACCATTGCTCCTTTACTGATCTTCCACTGTTTCTTCTCAAATGAGATTTGATAATTTTCGCCATCCAACTTGCTAACAGATATCAAATTCTTCTTCAAATCCGGTATGTGCCTGACCTCTTGTAAAAGCAACTTTCCACCATTGTGCAATTTTAACTGAATTGTCCCTTTACCGACAATCTTGCATTATTGCCCATTACCAACGTCACATGCCCAAAATCACCTTGGACATAATTCTCAAACCATTCTCTACGAGCAGTGCAATGGAACGAAGCCCCTGAATCTACAAACCACGAATCTGATCTTGATTCTGTATGAGCAGACAAACACAAGTCATCATACTCTTCACTTGGATTCACCACATTCGCTCCTTCCTTGTTTTTATTTGGACAATCCTTCTTCATATGACCCTCTGTCTTACATTTCCAACACACTAACTTTTTCTTGAATTTCCCCTTAGATTTTGATCTTCCTCTTTGCTTCGACTCCCTGCTTGAACTTCTACCCCTTTCCTTTCGTCTGTCATTATCAACTGACAGAACAGTACTTGTAGAAACCGTGCTCTCACCCATGCTCTTTTTCATCAATTCATCATTCATGATTGTACTCACAATATCATTGAATTTAAGAGCAGTATTGGAAGAATTGCTGATGGCCATAACAATATTACTCCAACTATCCGGTAACGAACACATAAACATCAAAGTTTTAATGTTATCAGCAAAGACAAAATCTAAAGATTCAAGTTGTGCCCATAATGTGTTAAATTCATTCAAATGGTTAACAACTGAACTATCAGAAGGCATTTTTAAGTTGAACAACTTTTTCATTAGAAACAGTCTATTTGAAGCAGACGGCTTCTCATAAAATTTAGCCAACGCTGACATCAAACATGAAGTAGTCTTCTCCTTGGAGACGTTGAACACAACCTGTTTTGTCAGGCACAATCGAATCTGCACCAAAGCCCTCCTGTCCAACAATTCCCACTCCTCATCTGTCATTTTTTCTGGCTTTTCTCCAAACAGTGGTTGATGTAAATTCTTTTGATATAAATAATCTTCCATCTGCAACTCCCTATCACCTGTGGAGGACATGCAGATGTGTATTCTAATGGCAAATTTCCTAGAAAAGTTAGCATTGCTAGTTGGTCCCATTACTTGTGCATCTTTTTCACATTCTGAGAGATGAGAATAATAACTTCAGCTCTTCATAAACCTTGTGAAGTCTGCATAATATTGAAATAATATTTTGTTACCTTTTCACTCTGAAACATCTGCAAAATAGTGTCAAAAGCTCTATGAAATTATTTTTCCTTGAATATAGATCTTTAAGATAGTTCCACATCTTTTTCACTATTTACATGTGCATAATCAAGTCTTGTATCTTCGGTTTTATGATGTTTAATAACCGGTCAAAGAGAGCAACATCTTCTCTCTCTTGTTCATCTCTGTCAGAACTGGGAGGATCCGAGCAAAACTGATGCTTCTTTCCACGATCTATTAAATTAATTTCTACAATCTTCCACCGCTATAAATAGTTAGGGGTGAGCATCGGTCGGTTCGGTTTTTTGAAAAAAATATACAACCGAAAACCGAACCGAGCTTTTATAACCGAAACCGAATCGACTGAAATGATTTGGAAACCGAAACCGAACTGAAATTTCGGTTCGGTTCGGTTTTCGGTCGGTTATCGGGTTTGTGGGCTTTGGCCCAAAAGCATAAATTAATTAAAAAAAAAATTTTCGGCCCAGTTTAAAAAAAAGCAAAAAAAAGACAGAATTTGGCCCACTTTAAAATTAATAAATATAAAAAATCCTGGAGCAAAATAATAGAAATAATTTAGCAATTTTTATCAAATAAAATAACATAACACAACTTAAATAATGTAGCAACTAACTAGCAAGTTACAATTACAAACAAACAAGTAGCAACAAACAAAATAATATAAAAAAATTAAAATAATGTAGCAACTAACTAGCAAGTTACAACTTCCAAGTTACAAACAAGTAGCATCAAACAACTTACAAGTTACAAACAACTTACAAATTACAAACAGATCTCTGCATATTGTTCACAAATTTAAATTTACATATTGTTTTCCAAATTCAAATACAAAGGGCTCCTGAGATCTCTGCTCAAATGAACTGCACAAATGAAAAAAATAAATTAGTTTGTAAACGAATTGCACAAAGAACTCTCTGTACTAAGACTTGAGATGCACACTGACACAGAGCTCTCTGCAGAGAGCCTTAGAAGCCCTGTGTGGGGCTCCTGAGGCACACAGAGTCAGGAGCTCTCAGGCTCTCTGCAGAGAGCTCCTGCAGAGAGCTCCTGTCTCTGTGTGCACTCTGTGCACACAGAGCTCAGGCTCTCTGCAGAGAGCTCCTGGCTCTGTCACACAGACAGAGCTCAGGAGCTCTCTGCAGAGAGCTCCTGAGCTATGCCTCTGTGTGCACAGAGTGCACACAGAGCTTAGGTGTTCTGCAGAGAGCCTGAGCTTTGTGTGAGTGCATTATAAAAAAAATAAAGATACGCACCTTCGACATATACACGGGGCATCAGAGCTTGGTGATAACCGAATCCGTAGACCTATCATCCTATTCTAGCAGGAAATAAAGCTAATTAGAATTAGAAATCGTGAATATAATAAATTATATGAATAGACTATTACCTTGATCAAACTTCTCAACGTCACATAGATCTTCTGCAATACTGACCATTGGGACTCTCAATTGTCCTCGAAACCAATCCTGAGAACAAATGAGACACTGGACGGATTTGATCGAGAGTGAGCTCCGAAATGGATCTAGAACTCTCCCACCCGTGCTGAACGCCGATTCCGAAGCAACTGTGGATATTGGAATCGCCAACACATCTCTAGCCATTCTTAATAATATTGAAAATCTTCCACTATTAACCTTCCAAAAATCTAGAATAGGAAAAGTTGCCATGTCCTCGCCGATAATTGACACTTCCTTGGCCTCATTCAAATACTTATCTAATTCACTTTGAGTTGTTGTGACATACATTGAAGAAGAACTCTGTGCATAGAACTTATCCAACATGCGATAGTTCTTTACTGCACTACTGTCCCGAACTGTTGAAGATTGTACGGTCTTTCTTGCTGTATATCATCTCTAATGTTATTTTCCTTATCATGTATAGTTTTGTACTCATTGAACAAAGTTCTGAGAGTTCTCTCCAATTTTGATGGCATTGCACGGCCGTTCTCACCTTGAGACCTGAGCATCTCTCCTATCACGTACTGTGCAAAGTCTAGCTTGAATCGAGGGTCAAAAATCAACGGTATAAACATCAACAAGTTCATCTTCTCACAATTTTCCCAATACTTATCATACTTAGCCTTCATCCTGAGAGCCATCTCACAAGCAATGACATCATCATCTATCATAGTCTCATGTAATTCACATTCAACATTTGTGATCTGATGAAGAAAAACATTAGATGTCACATATAAAGTTCCTAACACCCTCAAAGTCAAGTCATAAAAAGCATGCAAGAACCGACATAATCGGCCAATACAATCTCAATCATTTTTATCTGGCATGCCCTTCCCATCATCACCCCCAACTTCTTGTCTGAATAAAGGGTCCTCTAGGTCAAACTGGTAGAAAGCAGATTGGCATTTTTTAGCTGCCTGTAACATCAAGTATGTTGAGTTCCACCGTGTCTGTACATCCAAACACATTCCTGTCTCAACTGCTATTTTTTCTTTCTCAACACAGCTCTTTCATTTTGCCCACCGTGAAGGTGATGACTGCACATACTTTATAGCACTTCGAACCCTTGAAATGGGTTCAATATTTGCACGTAGACCATCCTGCACAATAAGATTCATAATATGTGCAACACATCGTACGTGAAGATATTCACCCTCTAAGAATGTACCATGCTTATCATTCCAATTTACAATTTTCCTCTTCAGGTATTGAATCATTTTGTCATTGGAGCTAGCATTATCAACAGTAATTGTCAACACTCACTCAATTCCCCACTCATGTAAACACGCCTCTAGAGTGGTTCCAAGAACTTCACCTCGGTGGCTTGTAATAGGACAAAAATTGAAAATTCTCTTGTTAAGATTCCAGTCATTTGCAATCCAATGCACAGTAATACACATGTAATTAATCTTTTGAACAGAAGTCCATGTGTCAGTGGTGAGGTAAACATAGTGAGATGTCTCTGATAGATATTTTTTCAATGCAATCTTCTCGTTTATGTAGAGTTAATAGATGTCTCTTCCTATCGTCCACCTAGATGGGATCGTGAATCTGGGACATGCAATGGCCGTAAAAAGCCTAAAACCAACACCTTCCACAAACTTGAATGGCAATTCATCTAAAATTATCATTTTAGATAATGCCACTCTGATGGCCTTCTCATCATATTTCCAGGTAGTCACAGTTCCTACCCTACTATCCTCTCTACTTGGTTGGAGATTTAACTGTGCTTGGCGTGTTTCCTTATTGTGGGGATTTTCTTTGCAATTGTTAGCATGATTTCTAAGGGACGACGTGCCATTTTTCTTGGTATTACAGCTATAAACTTTTCTACAATACCTGCATCGACATTCATCCTTATCAAGAGGCTCATCTCTTTCTTCTCGCATATCATCAGTTTCTTCATCCCACTTAATAAAATGATCCCACACATCAGACCTGGAAGATATTGCCTTCCTTTTTTTTGTTCCAGATGCTCCAGTTCCAACATGTGCGCTAGTATTTGTTTGTGTTGGAGTTGGATCTGTTGGTGGAGCATCACTAGTTTGATTTGTATGAGCTTCATCTACATTAACAGTTTCACGTGGGTTTGTCTGACCAACACGACTTTCAACTATCTAAAAAAGTAATAAAAGAAAAATCAATTCTAAAGATTAATCACTAATCATTAAGCTCAAGAGTCACAGTCAAGTAGTCTATATCTCTAAAACACGATTCTAAACATTAATCATTTTCATGAAACGTAGAAATAATACAATTAAACAGATGTTATTGTTTAATAAAATAATAATTTAAACTATAATAAATTCATGTGAGTATGTGAGTAAAATATCCCAGTAACATACTAACATGTATGATCATATATAAGGAGAACAATAGAAACTCTCAAGTCATTATCAACTTATATGTCTTAATATTAATTTTTCAGTTAGTATATTGTAATTAAGATATTTTAAAAATTAGAATAATATGAAAGTTTGAATCCTTATATTAACTAAACAGTAGCATTATCAACCAGTAAGCACTGTCAATTCCAATAAAAGTATACCAAATTACCAACTACAACAGTGGATCATACTAAAACAGTAAAACCTAATTGGCTCCGTGGAGCAGGAGCAGGCTGGCCACTAATTAGTAAATAGTAATTACTAAAACTTGTATAGAAATTAGAAACTTGAGCGAGTCGAGCGAGCCGGAGAGGTGAAGTGAAGATATTTCATACCTTCGGAGGCTCGGAGCTGCAGAGAGCTCAGAGTCGAGTCGTTGAGGGCCTGAGGCGGAAGCAAAGGAGGAGCCGGAGGATTCGGGCGGCGGAGGAAGTTGCGATCACCGATCGGTTCCGGGGATTCGGGCGAGGGACAGATCGCCGAGGGCTAGGTTTAGGGATTTCCGGATTTGGGATTTTTCCTGAAGACTCGAGTATGTTGGGTTAGGGAATTCGGGTTAGGGAATTAGAATTTAGAGTAGAGTTAATTGGGTATCGGCTTAATGGGTTAACGGGTATGTTGGGTTAGGGAATTCGGTTAATTCGGTCGGTTTCGGTTGGCGATTTCGCCATCGAAAACCGACCTGTTAACCGTATAAAATTTCGGTTTTAAAACCGACCCGACCCGAAAACCGAAGTAACCGACCCGATCGGTTCGGGTCGGATCGGTTTGTCGGCTAATTCGGTTTTGTCGGCAAACTGCTCACCCCTATAAACAGTTATCACCATTCAACTTTCTATCAATGGTCTTACCAGTAATAAACTCTAATTTTTGATTCAGTACTCTTTGAATCTGCCATACTCAATCTCCCAGCCACTACCTACTCACAATAAAAAATTTTGAGGATCCTCCTTTAGATAAAACATAATTGTCCAATCTCCTTCTCCAGAAACATTCCTATAACAACCGATCATCAATATCTCAAACAACAACAACAGCAGTAGCCACATTAAGAATTGATAAGAGATTAGGAGATTAAGAATTAAGTTGAAAGTGATCAAGGAGGATACTATGTCATGATGTTAATCAGGGCTAGAGTTAGGGTTAGAGGCTTATTGGGAAAATTAAATAGATGTCATTCCCATCTCATTTCCTTTATATATATATATATATATATATATATATATATATATATATATATTTCCATGTAAGAACTCTCTTCCACTTCTTTCATCTTGTTTTGTTCGGTTTGGCAAGATGCTGAGCCTTCATTTGACCCTATAGCTTGCTCTTGTCCAGCAGGAATATGTTTCATAATCTTATTGTAGAGTGCTATCCAAACGGAATAATACCTTATGTTCGCTATTTCAATTAGTGGATAAGATGGAAAGAGGAACGGTTGACTAATATATAACATATCCTGTTTGGCGTGGTAATTTGTATGTTAACAATTGCTAAAGTTTTTGAAAGCATATCTCTAAGTGATAATGATGTTCAAAAAGTTAAAATCATTTCCAGTCAAATTTTATGTATTATCTATTATCATGCTTGACAAAGTTATTATTTGGAACCTAACATCAACCAACTGGCCCAAGTCTTATAATTGCCATCAAAATATAGTCAATGCAGTTAGCCACTGACCAAAGCTTTTAGAGCTTTTAGTTGTAATTCATTGAGCCTTAACAATCTGTTCTAGGATATATTTAGGTCATGACTCGTTTTCTTACAAGGAGGAGACTGAAATTGTACCCATGTTCTTCTTTACTCCTATCATCCACTGGCTTGTCCTACTTGTCAAGTGTGGATTTAAACACTTTTTTAGAGGTTTTTAAGTCTCTGAAACCAAAGGAATGTTGTTAAATTTCTTATAGATATTCTTTGTTTCCTGAATTTGATTCTCATTTCTATGAGTGTTTGTTGATAAGCTGCAAATGGATGGATAATCCACTCTATATCTTCATTTCTCACGTTAATTGCGATCTACATGATCTCAAATAGTAGTGTATAAAGAAACATGCATTTTCAATATATTTTGACTATATATTCGATGGTTATAAAATGAACGGTGTTTCGAAAATAGAACCAATGAGACCTCTAGATCGACGATGAAGAAGAGTCTAGATCATATATTATAAACCAACTATTTAGAGCATGGAGATCACAACTAAGGTCTAGATCATCTATATAAACTCTCTATGTCTAGTTTTCGAAGCTGTCTTTATATGCAACTCTTGGTGGAGACAACTCAAGTACACTTTTCATATATATATATATATATATATATATATATATATATATATATATATATATATATATATATATATATATATATATCACGTACACATTTAACTTAATTTATATGTAATAAGTTGTTATTCAAGTATGTAAGAAGCTAAAATAGTGAAATATAATAAAGTATTGTTTTAATCAAGATGATGGTATAACATACTTCATCTTGTACATAATTTTGACTTGAATAAAGGTAAACACATTTGTAAGTATCGGATCGGAGCACGGATTCCATATCTGACTCAGACAGTCATGCTAATTTCTCAGTCGAGGAAAATGACCTACATATCAGAGAAAATTTGATTTCCAACAAACATTCCTGAACTTGATTTTCAAACGAAAAATGCTTTTATGGTAACTGCAAATTTTGGTTCTTGTCAAATTCCATTTATAATGTGAAAAGACATTTTGGTCCTCACCTGCTAAAAGAGTCATGAGACTCGTGATCTATGCTAAAAATTTAGATATTTGGGAATAGTCATGCCTCAATTTGTTATTCTTTGCCAATTGGGCATTACTTGACCTGGGTATGGTGAAATTTAACTTTAAAAATGGGAGATGCCATTAATAGGACATTTGAGTAGCATTTGTATGTTAGCGGGTTTGGTTTACCCAACCTCTAGCAGAGAAACCGGGTGTGCCATCTGCACAATCCGAAATCCTATGATATACATTACCTATCTGTAGGTCAATGTATTTGAGCCATCTCTGATTGTTCGCAATGCTCCCAACACTTAAATTCTCAAGCAATAAATCTATCAGAATACATGTATCTTAGGTTAAGAATCAAAAGTGTATCTATATGCCAATTCAAATGGTTAATGCTCTAAAATTGTTAGGCAATACAAATTTATCCAGTTCAATGCATTTGGCAAAAGAAGGAGATGAATGAAATTAAATGGAAGATTTGAGCTTTAATTTGTAAGATATGGCCGATATATCAAACTGGTTTGCTATAAGAGGAGGCGAAAAATATGTACCCTGCAGGTCTCTTGGCTCATTTCTCAGTCATGGTTGCATCCGTTACTGCCCCAACAGAGGAAGTCATAGATGTTCGCATTTTAAGAATGGCAATGACATCATTTCTCTTGTTAGAGGCTTAGAGTCTGATCCCAACTCCGGTAATATTTCCACTTTTTTTTTTTTATTTGTTCTCATTATTGCTTCTAATTGATAGCACACTAACCTTTACCCTAGTCATGAGGTTGGTTCAAAGAATTATTATTGTTACTTAGATCTCGCAATTACTGAAAACTTGCGGTACCACTACACAGTGCTCATCTTTGCCATTTTACTAGATTTATCATCATGTTTTAACTGTTGATACCAATACATACTAATCTAAGTTCCATTTTCCAATTAATAACATTGAGCATATCACTCATAACTCCTCAAAATTGTTTTCATGAAGCAATTAGCAAAAAAAAAAAAAAAATTAGCAGAATTAGCCTCCTTGGAAATTAAATACAAGGGGTAATCAATCTTATAATAACTAATAATTTCAGAGTTAACTAGAATTTCCTGATTATTTAGAATCTAGATCATGTATTAGTAAATTGCTTCTTTGTTCTTGGTGGTCAGTATAGCCATGTTAAAGACGAATGATCCTACAATCTGATGCTCAATTTCTTTTCCCACTTATAGGAGGTTTATGGTGGAAGTACTGACGATATGATTAATGCAGGTACCATTCTGGAAGCACGAGGCTTAGAAGTGGTGAACAACTTATTAGCCTAGTGTGGACTCCAACTTGGTCCGAGAGAAATTTCATACTATAAGGCAACCAACTATGATGGTTGGAACATTTTCATATCCTCTTCATACTTCAGAATTCAATATGCTCTTCTTGTGGGATTATCCCACTGTTGAGGAAGCCAAATGCATTGTTGCATGTTGCAACCTCTAAATTGTAATTTTGATGTATCGATGATTTTGTATATTGTGAAAGAGGAACTTGAATTGTTTATATTGTAATAGACAAAGTTCGAAAGATTCATATAAATTATAGAGATATATTTCGAGAGTTTTCTCCTTTACCAGCGAGTAAAGAGTTATACATGTTTTTTTTTTTTTCATTCAAAAGATTATTTATGGGTTTTATAGGAACAAATTTCAGAAATATAGGAAAACTTAGACATGGGTGTTCCTATTTGTGCTCCTATTTGTGGTTGACTGTGTTGAAGTTCTCATGTATGGCAAGCAATACTAAATATTCCAAAGCAAACTACTTTGCCAAGCTTTGGATTTTGTATTTTCTCGTCTGCTTCCACTTTCCCATTTTCTGTAGGGATGACAATAGGTGGGTCCAAGGGCAAACTTTTGGGCTGTCCATGTCAAAATTTGAATTTAAAAAATAAAAATTTTATTTTTAATTTAATTTTTTTAATAAGGCGGGCCAAGAGCTGGCAAATGGATTTGCCTATTCTCATTCCATACCCATAGGACACAAAAGATCGGCCATAACCATAGCACAAACTCCTCCTAATTGTTGTTGAATTGTATGTCACAACCTAACAGATGATGCAAAGAGCATGGTGAATTGTAATGCAAAGAGCATGGTGAATTGTAATGACCATCTGAATGCATGGTTTAAGAAAAACAGTAATGTTTGTATGTTTTATCCATAAAATACCTCTCTTCTGGAATGTTTTCAGCAATGCTTTTGAAAGGACTGTCTTAGCCTATGATCTGTATCCTACCTAATCTTGTAATGCATAAACTGAAGTTGAATTTTCGTAAGTTCAAGGAAAATTGCTTGTTATTGGGGAAATCACTATATATCCCCAACTCAAATCCTTGTTCACCTGATTCCCTTATCTTCCCCTTTGCCTATGAACCAAACTCCTCTCCTTGACCAAAATATGGTCACCAGAACTTTGTCGGTGTAAGGTATACACCACTATTATTTTGAGAAAAAATATACACTGCTATTTTGGTGAGTCTTTTATCTTATGATATAGACATACGTAGTTAGTTTGCATCTTGTTTAGCACAAATGTATTATCCCATACTGTTGAGTGTGCCTGATCCATGCTTCTTTTTTTTTTTTTTCCATTTTACCTGACCCAGTAGATGAAAGTTTTGTTTGGTGGGGTAAATACTATATACATTCTGGAAAGTGAAAGGAGAGAAGAAAGATTGGTGTCTTTCTGTAGCCTCGACAAATTTTATTAGTTGCCTCATCCTAGGCCGTGGAATTATGAAGTTGGGCTCAGAGAGATTCTGAGGACATAGAATTCTGGTTTGTTCATCTTATGTTTGTTCAAACTAGAAGCAATTTGAGCACAATTGTCTTGATCTGATAAGGCATAACGAATGAAGTTTTCTGAGACATTAATACAGTAGAAAATTTAATCAACATTTGGAGATTCCAGACATGCTCATATTATATTCCCTATTAATGACTTACACATTCAGTACGGTGCCATTCTATATTTCGATAAGATATTACTATTAAACTCGATTATCGTTCACATCCCATGTTCAACTATTGCATTATGGACACATTAGCATAAAATGCAGGAAATCTATACCCTTGTGCACAAATGGCATCATCTGCATTATCAAAAAAATAACTGTATTTCATTTTACTCTGGAAAAAATAAGTAGTCATGTTATCTTTCTATCAATCATAAGGCTTACCATTAATGCGATTGAGTTCTTTGCAGACAGAGAAGAGACATAGGCCTAGCATGAGGAATAAGAGCCACTTAGAAAAGCCAAGAAGACTGCCTATCCGGTCTATTTGAAGATTTTGACCGCGGCCAGCTCAAAACACCAAAGACTTCAAGAGGATATAGGCAAGTCATCCTTGGCTTAGCAAAGACGGGCTCTTGTCTTCATGTAAGACCTCTCTTCCACTTCGTGCTTCTTTTTTTTGTGTTGGTGTTTCTTGTTCTGATCGGTCCTTATATATCAAGTGGACTAGGAAGATACTGGTTTCAACTTGCCATGTAACTTGATCTTTTCCATAAGGAATGTGTTCCTATAGTCTTATATTGAGGACGACGATCCAAATGGATCCATTATGCTCCCGACATTTTGGATACTGGATAAGGCAAAGGGTGGAAAAAAGTCGTGGTTGACTAATTTGTGACTATCTTTTATGCCATGGATTATCTAAGTTAAGACACTGCACAAAAAGTAAAAATCCTGCTCTAGTCGGATTTGGCATAGCTTTTTGAAGATCCCATACCCAATATCGCTAATTGTCAAAAAAGAAAATATAGTCAACGAACTAGAAACTAAGCTTTTGGTTAGTTTGTAGCAAATTGTGTTTGACATTTGTTCTAGAGTCTAGAGTCTATTTTAGTTGCGACCTCTTTTTCTAAAGAGGAACGAAATGTGAACTGTACCAGGATTCTCCTTTACCCTTGTAGTCCAATAGCTCACCAACTTGTCAAGGGTAGATAAGGGGATGTAAACACTCAAAAGACATCTGCACTGTTTTTCTTGAGTCATAGAATTTGAAGGGAGAGAAGTTCCAATTCTCGCAAATATTCTTACTTCACTTGAATTGAACCCCCATTGATTTATGTCTTGGCTGATAACCTGACGTTGGATGTATAATTCGATTTCTCACATGAGTACTGTCTTAATTGAGAAAGAGTTCGTCATCTGAATATATCTCTATTTTAGTTAATGTTGAGAAATTTTCTCTATTCATGATAAGGTCTCTATGCTATTGCACATAAAATCTCTATTTAAATTAGAGCTTAAAAAATTTCTCTATTGATGATATAACCTCCCTCCTGTATTGTATAAAATCTTTACTTAAACCAGAATTTTATATGCGTCTGAAAAGAGGCTTCTAACTTTCTCTCTGCCTGTAATTTAAATCATACTGTGTTGGTTGGTCTTCCATGAAGACATATTGCTTGACAGAAATGAGGGGGAAATGATCATCCATGTGATAGATCCGACGTGATTTTATTTTGGTTCATGTAGCCTACTCCAAGTACTTGGGATAAAAGGGTTAGTTGTTGTTTTGGATTGTCTTGTCTCTAAATGTGCAACCACATTGTCTGTTCCAGTATTGTAAAACAATTTTTTTTTTTTGGTCAATTTTCATAAAACGGAACCGTGCTAAGCAACTATGAAACATAGATACAAACACGGAATATAGATAAGATGCGGACACGAGGGCACGACAAATCCTAAAAACTAGGATAATTAAGGGACACGACGATATAAATATGTGCATAATTATGTATGTAATACATATAATGCGCATAAAAACTCGCAATCGTTAAGACATATTTTCTTTGAAGTAAATAGATAAGAGAAAACTTCAATGATTTAATACATATGTTCTAATTAAGTAACTATATTAAAGAAGAACCTGATTCAATCAAATAGACTAATATCTTAAATAAAATATTTAAAGGCTCTTTGTAACGCACTTGGGGCTTATTAGCTTATTATCGTTTGGATATTAGACAAAAATTATGGCAATATACGACTCCATAGTTGTATCGATACTTTGTTTTGAAACCCATCACATGTATTTTCCCCCTAATTTTTTTTCTTCTAATTATAATTCTTACCTCATGGCATGATCATCTAACTTGCGCCAATGGGATAATTTGATTCTTTGGAAATTGACTAACTTTGAAGATTTTGCCATACAATTTTGGGCACATATTTCTAGTGTGTCTAACTTTCCCACATTTGAACATGTTCTTTTATCTTGCCAGTTTTCTACTCCTTCATATCCTACTCAAACAAAATCTCCTATTCTACCATCAAAACAACCACTTCAGTCGAACTCTTCTCTACCACCACAACGACCTCATCTACATCCAAAATCTCTAGTGCTTCCACCACAGCCTCCTCGGCCAAAATCTCCTCTATGAAACTACCACCCAAACACCCTCCTCCTTGTCCTCTCGGAGTCACAAATTACCCTTGTTGAATAGGTAGGCCTAACTGTTCACGAGATTCATTCCTAGTAGGATTCAGTGACTCTTCTGAAAAGACACTTTGGAGAAACTGATGTGTCTTTGGTAACGAGACAATTGCAGACTCCCTATCACCTGTGGAGGACATGCAGATGTGTATTCTAATGGGAAATTTCTTAGAAAAGTTAGCATTGCTAGTTTGTCTCATTACTTGTGCATCTTTTTCACATTCTGAGAGATGAGAATAATAACTTCAGCTCTTCATAAACCTTGTGAAGTCTGCATAATATCGAAACAATATTTTGTTACATTTTCCACTCTGAAACATCTCCCAAATAGCGTCAAAAGCTCTATGAAATTATTTTTCCTTGAATATAGCTCTTTAAGATAGTTCCACATTTTTTTCACTATTTACATGTGCATAATCAAGTCTTGTATCTTCATTTCTATGATGTTTAATAACCGGTCAAAGAGAGCAACATCTTCTCTCTCTTGTTCATCTCTGTCAGAACTAGGAGGATCCGAGTAAAACTAATCTTCTTTTCACAATCCATTAAATTAATTTCTACAATCTTCCACCGCTATAAACAATTATCACCATTCAACTTTCTATCAATGGTCTTACCAGTAATAATCTCTAATTTTTGATTCAGTACTCTTTGAATCTGCCATACTCAATCTCCCAACCACTACCTATTCACAATAAAAAATTTCGAGGATCCTTCTTTAGATAAAACACAGTTGTCCAATCTCCTTCTCCAGAAACATTCCTATAACAACCGATCATCAATATCTCAAACAACAACAACAGCAGTAGCCACATTAAGAATTAATAAGAGATTAGGAGATTAAGAATTAAGTTGAAAGTGATCAAGGAGGATACTATGTCATGATGTTAATCAGGGCTAGAGTTAGGGTTAGAGGCTAATTGGGAAATTTAAATAGATGTCCTTCCCATCTCATTTCCTTTATATATATATATATATATATATATATATATATATATATATATATATATATATATATATATATATATATATATATATATATATATATATATATATTTCCATGTAAGAACTCTCCTTTCACTTCTTTCATCTTGTTTTGTTCGGTTTGGCGAGATGCTGAGCCTTCATTTGACCCTATAGCTTGCTCTTGTCCAGCAGGAATATGTTTCATAATCTTATTGTAGAGTGCTATCCAAACGGAATAATACCTTATGTTCAATATTTCAATTAGTGGATAAGATGGAAAGAGGAAATGAGCCACGGTTGACTAATATATAACATATCCTGTTTGGCGTGGTAATTTGTATGTTAACAATTGCTAAAGTTTTTGAAAGCATATCTCTAAGTGATAATGATGCTCAAAAAGTTAAAATCATTTCCAGTCAAATTTTATGTATTATCTATTATCATGCTTGACAAAGTTATTATTTGGAACCTACCATCAACCAACTGGCCCAAGTCTTATAATTGCCATCAAAATATAGTCAATGCAGTTAGCCACTGACCAAAGCTTTTAGAGCTTTTAGTTGTAATTCATTGAGCCTTAACAATCTGTTCTAGGATATATTTAGGTCATGACTCGTTTTCATACGAGGAGACTGAAATTGTACCCATGTTCTTCTTTACTCCTATCATCCACTGGCTTGTCCTACTTGTCAAGTGTGGATTAAAACACTTTTTTGAGATATTTTGGTCTCTGAAACCAAAGGGACGTTGTTAAATTTCTTATAGATATTCTTTGCTTCCTGAATTGGATTCTCATTTCTCTGAGTGTTTGTCGATAAGCTGCAAACCGATGGATAATCCACTCTATATCTTCATTTCTCACATTAATTGCGATCTACATGACCTCAAATAGTAGTGTATAAAGAAATATGCATTTTCAATATATTTTGACTATATATTTGATGGTTATAAAATGAACGGTGTTTCGAAAATAGAACCAATGAGATCTCTAGATCGACGATGAAGAAGAGTCTAGATCATATATTATAAACTAACTATTTAGAGCATGGAGATCACAACTAAAGTCTAGATCATCCACATAAACTCTCTATGTCTAGTTTTCGAAGCGTCTTTATATGCAACTCTTGATGGAGACAACTCAAGTACACTTTTCATATATATATATATATATATATATATATATATATATATATATATATATATATATATATATATATATATATATATATATATATATATATATATATATATATATATATATATATATATATATATATATCACGTACATATTTAACTTAATTTATATGTAATAAGTTGTTATTCAAGTATGTAAGAAGCTAAAATAGTGAAATATAATAAAGTATTGTTTTAATCAAGATGATGGTATAACATACTTCATCTTGTACATAATTTTGACTTGAATAAAGGTAAACACATTTGTAAGTATCGGATAGGAGCACGGATTCCATATCTGACTCAGACAGTCATGCTAATTTCTCAGTCGAGGAAAGTGACCTACATATCAGAGAAAATTTGATTTCCAACAAACATTCCTGAACTTGATTTTCAAACGAAAAATGCTTTTATGGTAACTGCAAATTTTGGTTCTTGTCAAATTCCATTTATAATGTGAAAAGACATTTTGGTCCTCACCTTCTAAAAGAGTCGTGAGACTCGTGATCTATGCTAAAAATTTAGATATTTGGGAATAGTCATGCCTCAATTTGTTATTCTTTGCCAATTGGGCATTACTGGACCTGGGTATGGTGAAATTCAACTTTAAAAATGGGAGATGCCATTAATAGGACATTTGAGTAGCATTTGTATGTTAGCGGGTTTGGTTTACCCAACCTCTAGCAGAGAAACCGGGTGTGCCATCTGCACACTCCGAAATCCTATGATATACATTACCTAGCTGTAGGTCAATGTATCTGTGCCATCTCTGATTGTTTGGAATGCTCCTAGCACTTAAATTCTTAAACAATAAATCTATCAGAATACATGTATCTTAGCTTAAGAATCAGAAGTGTATCTATGTGCCAATTCAAATGGTTAATGCTCTAAAATTGTTAGGCAGCACGAATCTATCCAGTTCTATGCATTTGGCAAAAGAAGGAGATGAATGAAATTAAATGGAAGATTTGAGCTTTAATTTGTAAGATATGGCCGATATATCAAACTGGTTTGCTATAAGAGGAGGTGAAAAATATGTACCCCGCAGGTCTCTTAGCTCATTTCTCAATCATGGTTGCATCCATGACTGCCCCAACAGAGGAAGTCATAGATGTTCGCATTTTAAGAATGGCAATGACATCATTTCTCTTGTTAGAGGCTTAGAGTCTGATCCCAACTCCGGTAATATTTCCACTTTTTTTTTTATTTGTTCTCATTATTGCTTCTAATTGGTAGCATTCTAATCTTTACCCGAGGTTGGTTAGAAGAATTATTATTGTTACTTGGATCTTGCGATTACCGAAAACTTATGGTACCACTACACCGTGCTCATCTTTGCTATTTTAGTAGATTTGCCATCATGTTTTACCTTTTGATACCAATACATACTGATCTAAGTTCTATTTTCCAATTAATAACATTGGACATATCAGTCATAACTCCTCAAAATTGTTTTCATGAAGCAAATTAACAAAAAAAAAAAAAAAAGAAAGTAGAATTAGCCTCCTTGGAAATTAAATACAGGGGTAATCAATCTTATAAGAACTAATAGTTTCAGAGTTAACTAGAATTTCCCGGTTATTTAGAATTTAGATTATGTGTTAGTAAATTGCTTCTTTCTTCTTAGCGGTCGGCATAGCCATGTTAAAGATGAATGATGCTACAATTTGAGTCTCAATTTCTTTTCTCACTTATAGATGGTTTATGGTGGAAGTACTGATGATGTAATTAATGCAGGTACCATTTTGGAAGCCCGAAGCTTAGAACTGGCGAACAACTTATGAGCCCAGTATGGATTCCGACTTGGTCCGTGAGAACTTTTATATTATCAGGCAACCAACCATAATGGTTGGAATGTTTTCATATCCTGGTGTGCTTTAGAATTCAATATGCTCCTCTTGTGGGATTATCCCACTGTTGAGGAAGCCAAAAGCATTGCTGCATCTCGCAACCTCTAAATTGTAATTTTGATGTATCGATGATTTTGTATATTGTGAAAGAGGAATTTGAAATGTGTATATTGTAATAGACAAAGTTCGAAAGATTCAGGTAAAATATAGTGATATATTTCGAGAGTTTTCTCATTTACCAGCGAGAAGGGAGTTATCCATGTTTGTTTCATTCAAAAGATTATTTTTGGGTTTTATAAGAACGAATTTCAGAAATATATGAAAACTTAGACATGGGTGTTCCTATTTGCGCTCTTATTTGTGCATGTCTGTGTTGAAGTTCTCATGTATTGCAAGCAATACTAAATATTCCAAAGCAAACTACTTTGCCAAGCTTTGGATTTTGTATTTTCTCGTTTGCTTCCACTTTCCCATTTTTTGTAGGGATGACAATAGGTGGGTCTAAGGGCAAACTTTTGGGCTGTCCATTTCAAAATTTGAATGGAAAAAATAAAAAATTTATTTTTAATTTAATTTTTTTATTAAGGCGGGCTAAGGGCTGGCATATGGATTTGCCTATTCTCATCCCATACCCATAGGACACAAAAGATCGGCCATAACCATAGCACAAGCTCCTCTTAATAGTTGTTGAATTGTATGTCACAACCTAACAGATGATGCAAAGAGCATGGTGAATTGTAATGACCATCTGAATGCATGGTTTAAGAAAAACAGTAATGTTTGTATGTTTTATCCATAAAATACCTCTCTTCTGGAATGTTTTCATCAATGCTTTTAAAAGGACTGTCTTAGCCTATGATCTGTATCCTACCTAATCTTGTGATGCATAATCTGAAGTTGAATTGTCATAAGTTCAAGGAAAATTGCTTGTGATTGGGGAAATCACTATATATCCACAACTCAAATCCTTGTTCTCCTGATTCCCTTATCTTCCCCTTTGCCTATGAACCAAACTCCTCTCCTTGACCAAAATATGGTCACCAGAACTTTGTCGGTGCAAGGTATACACCACTATTATTTTGAGAAAAATATACACCGCTATTTTGGTGAGTCTTTTATCTTATGATATAGACATACGTAGTTAGTGTGCATATTGTTTAGCACAAATGTATTATCCCATACTGTTGAGTGTGCCTGATCCATGCTTTTTTTTTTTTTTTTTTTTCCATTTTACCTGCCCAGTTGATGAAAGTTTTGTTTGTTGGGATAAATACTAAATACATTCTGGAAAGTGAAAGGAGAGAAGAAAGATTGGTGTCTTTCTGTAGCCTCGACAAATTTTATTAGTTGCCTCATCCTAGGCCGTGGAATTATGAAGTTGGGCTCAGAGAGATTTTGAGGACATAGAATTCTGGTTTGTTCATCTTATGTTTGTTCAAACTAGTAGCAATTTGAGCACAATTGTTTTGATCTGATAAGGCATAACGAATGAAGTTTTCTGAGACATTAATACCGTAGAAAATTTAATCAACGTTTGGAGATTCCAGACATGCTCATATTATATTCCCTAATGACTTACACATTATCAGTACGGTGCCATTTTATATTTCGAAAAGATATTACTATTAAACTCGATTATCGTTCACATCCCATGTTCAACTATTGCATTATGGACACATTAGCATAAAATGCAGGAAATCTATACCCTTATGCACAAATGGCATCATCTGCATTATCAAAAAAATAACTGTATTTCATTTTACTCTGGAAAAAATAAGTAGTCATGTTATCTTTCTATCAATCATAAGGCTTACCATTAATGCGATTGAGTTCTTTGCAGACAGTGAAGAGACATAGGCCTAGCATGAGGAATAAGAGCCACTTAGAAAAGCCAAGAAGACTATCTATCCGATCTATTTGAAGATTTTGACTGCAGCCAGCTCAAAACACCAAAGACTTCAAGAGGATATAGGCAAGTCATCCTTGGCTTAGCAAAGACGGGCTCTTGTCTACATGTGAGACCTCTCTTCCACTTCGTGCTTCTTTTTTTTGTGTTGGTGTTTCTTGTTCTGATCGGTCCTTATATATCTAGTGGACTAGGAAGATACTGGTTTCAACTTGCCATGTAACTTGATCTTTTCCATAAGGAATGTGTTCCTATAGTCTTATATTGGGACGACGATCCATATGGATCCATTATGCTCCCGACATTTTGGATACTGGATAAGGCAAAGGGTGGAAAAAAAACGTCGTTGACTAATTTGTGACTTATCTTTTATGCCATGGATTATCTAAGTTAAGACACTGCACAAAAAGTAAAAATCCTGTTCTAGTCGGATTTGGCATAGCTTTTTGAAGGTCCCATATCCAATATCGCTAATTGTCAAAAAAGAAAATATAGTCAACGAACTAGAAACTAAGCTTTTGGTTAGTTTGTAGCAAATTGTGTTTGACATTTGTTCTAGAGTCTTCTAAAGAGGAACGAAATGTGAACTGTTCCAGGTTTCTCCTTTACCCTTGTAGGCCAATAGCTCACCAACTTGTCAAGGGTAGATTAGGGGATGTAAACGCTCAAAAGACATCTGTACTGTTTTTCTCGAGTCATAGAATTTGAAGGGAGAGAAGTTTCAATTCTCGCAAATATTCTTACTTCACTTGAATTGAACCCCCATTGGTTTATGTCTTGGCTGATAACCTGACGTTGGATGTATAATTCGATTTCTCACATGAGTACTGTCTTAATTGAGAAAGAGTTCGTCATCTGAATATATCTCTATTTTAGTTAATGATGAGAAATTTTCTCTATTCAAGATATGGTCTCTCTGCTATTGCAAATAAAATCTCTATTTAAATTAGAGCTTAAAGAATTTCTCTATTGATGATATAACCTTCCTCCTGTATTGTATAAAATCTTTACTTAAACCAGAAGTTTATATGCGTCTGAAAAGAGGCTCCTAACTTTCCCTCAGCCTGTAATTTAAATCATACTGTGTTGGTTGGTCTTCTATGAAGACATTGCTTGACATAAATGAGGGTAAAAGAATCATCCATGTGATAGATCCGACGTGATTTTATTTTGATTCATGTAGCCTACTCCAAGTATTTGGGATAAAAGGGTTAGTTGTTGTTGTGGATAGTCTTGTCTCTAAATGTGCAACCACATTGTCTGTTTCAATATTGTAAAACAAATTTTTTTTGGTCAATTTTCATAAAACGGAACCGTGCTAAGCAACTATGAAACATAGATACAAACACGGAATATAGATAAGATGCAGACACGAGTGTTGGCAGTGAAAATTTCTAAGTAAATAGGATTTTCCACAACAGAACGCGGAGCTAACTAAGTAGCTCCGCATTTGGCTAGTTTTAGCCTCGCGTTTGAGTAAAACGCGAAACTATTAATCGCTTCACGTTAGCTCCGCATTCTGGTTATTTAGCACGGCGTCTTGATGCGATTAGCTCCGCGTGAGCAGATAACCAGAATCTCAAATTGATTGAGATTATGATTTGGGCTTATCCAAATACCCAAATCAAGTCCAATCAGAACTCTAAATTAAGAGATTTAAATCAAAACTAAGATATTTGATTGGAATCCTTGATGAGTACGAATTCTATTTAGATAGAAACTCTTGCATTAATCTGGAGCTATAAATACATTCTTGGTGAAACCCTAGGGGTCGTCTTTTGGGGCTGGTATGCTGGGTCTTCTTTTCGGCAATTGAGATTTTTTCCTCTTGGAGAATTCAAATTACGCATAGAGCCTTGAGTTCGTGAAAGACCGGAGAAAATCGTCTACAGTCGACCGCCATCTTCAAAGGAGAAGATTTCGACGTTCGATCGTCCAAAGGAGCTGCTTGACAGATCCCATCGCCACAGATCCCACACGACATATTGTAAAAGAGAGAGATTGAAATATAAAATCCTCTCGTTTGTTCTTCTGTTTATCTTGTTCACTTTCATTGTAATCTAAGCTGTATTCAATAGAAGGAAGCAAAACTTTTGCGGCGAACAAACTGGCGACCACAGTGGGAGCCATCTCTTTCACTGATGAAGAGATTGTGGCACAATCGGACGTTGACATGATCGGATCCGAAGTAGACACGCTGGTCGTTAAAATCGATCCGCAGAAGTACGAGGAGTTCCTCTCCTCTGAATCAGGTGACTTGGATGAGACACGACACTATCGTCGTATGCACTCCAATACCCGAGCAACGGGTAGAAAGGTATCCACCGAGAGATGGAGATCCTTGGAGACTGCGTTATAGGGCCGATGCTCGGACAGGAAATCCCTACAAAGGATGAGCTTCCTACTGCCGAAGAAGACATGGGAACTGGATTGACCAGAACCCAACTCCGAAATAGGAATCGGAGAGCAAGGCGAAAAGCCCTCAAAGCCGCGGCTTAGACGCGAGGCTAATGGACGCGAGGCTATGATCCCTCGCAAACTGGCTCACGCTAATCGCGAGACCGGTTATTATCACGTTAAACACGAAGTTACAACTTGCCTTAAAAGTAAGGAAAAACCAGTGTGTGATTTTCCACGCGAGGCTATTGCTGAGCTTAGCTAGAAACGCGAAACCAGTAAGATTTGCGCTAGTCGCAAAATATCTAACACTCGCGAGAAATGCGAGGATAAAAATTCTTTAAAGCCAGCGTATGATTCTCCACGTGAGGCTATTGCCGAGCTTAGCGAGAAACGCGAAGCCAGTAAGATTTGCGCTAGTCGCAAAATATCTAACACTCGCGAGAAATGCGAGGATACAAATTCTTTAAAGCCAGCTTGTGATTCTCCATGCGAGGCTGATACCGAGCCAAGCGAGAAACGCGAGGCTAGTAATACTTTTGAGAAACGTAAGACTTCTTACGCTCGCGAGGAACGCGAGGATAAAAATTCTTTACAACCAGCGTGTGATTCTCCACACGAGGTTAATACTGAGCCAAGCGAGAAACGCGAGGCCAGTAATACTTGCAATAAATGCAAGATTTCTGACACTCTCGAGAAGCGCGAGGATAATTGGCAAATTGTTGTCAGTCGTAAAAACCGCGCTAGGCGCGAGGCTATGACTTGCGTTAATCGCAAGAGTAAGCCAGCGTGCAAGAATTCCCTTTCACGCGGGGCTATTATTCCAGAAGCTAAACTTCTGAAGATACGCCAAGCCAGCGAGAAACGCGAGGCTAACGTGGCAAAATGCGGAGCTATTCTTCAACCCCGCGAAACAAAACGCGAAGCTATTTCTAAGCTCCACGTAGATTAACCCGATTACAGAATCAAGGCTAATCGTCGTATCGATGGACCAGAACTGAACTTCAGTGATCCGAAGAAGTTTCAGTAGGGTTCCTAGACCCTCTCAAAAGTTGAATGGGTCTCACGACTCCATGGCTAAAGGCACTGATCTCAGGGAGTATCTGTCCAAGAAGAGAGGCTTAGAACAAGTTCAAGTTGAACTTATCTGTCACTGCCAGCAACTTATGACAGCGGTATCTTTTGTAATGGACAACTGTGGCTGCAGCAAGAGCAGGGTATCAGTGTTCAACCGATTAACCGAGTCAGACAAGAACCCTACTAAGAAGCCAAGGACCGCTTCCCTGAAAGAATGGGAGTTGTAACCTCCAATATGGTGGGAAAAGGGAAGAAGGTTATAGAAACGGATGATGATTCAGAATCGAGTGATGAAGAACATCATCGTATCACTCGACTGAAATCAGGAGCCGTTTTGCCTCGAAACTATAAGAGGCTTGTAATGGGTTCTTATGATGATGACAGCGATAATTCAGCTATAGCCTCACCTCGTTCCTCCGCATCATCTCGACTACAAAAGTCAATATCACACATGGCGGATAAATCTGACGACATCGATCGGAGATTTGAAGCTCAAGAAAGAATGATTCGAGAGCAACAAAAGACGATTGAAGATCTTAAAATGATGCTCTCAAAGTTTGTCGAAGATAACGCCAAGAAGGGCAAGGAAACCTCATTCAATAAAATGAACGAAGAAGAAAGAGAAGAGAAAGCCCACTCGATGCATGAGGACGAGGATAGGTTTTCTTCTCATGATCTACATAGAGAGAAAATTGAAAAATTACAAAGTCAACTCGAAGCATTGATGCATAAAAAGGAGTTGAAAGAGTCATGGGTCTCGAGACCATATCCACCTGAATGGGACATGGTACCGTATCCTCAGAAATATAAGCCACTCAAGTTAGAGCTGTATGACGGGAAGGGATCTCCCAGTCAACATATATATTACTTCTTGTCCCAAGCAAGACATTTGATGGGTAATGACTCGATTATGACCAAAGTATTCGCAAGTACCTTGCGAGGGCCTGCCTTTACTTGGTTTATGCAGCTGCCCCCAGGTACTATTAATGCCTGGCTTGATATGGAGAAATTATTTCTCTCACGTTTCTTTGAGGATGATACCGAGATTACGGTTCATTCCCTCCTTGCAACTAAACAAAGGGAACAAGAAACGGTAAAAGATTTCATAGAAAGGTTCCGGGAGAAGTCCGTGCATTGCTAACACGGAATGGTCCAGGAAACTCTAGTCGAAACATGACGACATAATCTTAAGACTAACGTGCTCCTAAAAATGGGGGTCGTAGAGTCTAAGACATGGAGGGATTTGCTCAAACAGGGAGAGCATGCCGAGGACTTGATTCGTCGAGTTGAAGAGTCTCGTGGATTAAGGAGTACTGAAAGTAATAGGCCATATACCCAGAATAATAGTAATAAGAATAAAGGAAAAGCGGTGATGGTATCAGAAACTGCTCCGCAGAAGACAAATCCTCCATCAAACTCGAAGCCCCAAAATCAGAAGGGCACGAGGCAAAATAGACCTCAGCAGGAGAAAACTTATACTTTCAAGGCGGAACAGACGCCTACACTCTTCCACCTCCTCCTGAGGAAGGGAATGTTGCAACTTTCGGAAAATAGAAAACCGGAGGACGCTGGTAAGACCATCGACCCCAATTACTGTCTTTATCACCGGAATGTTGGGCATCCGACTAGGGATTGTTACCCTCTTAAGAACAGAATCCAAGCACTAATAGAAGCTAGAGTTCTGACGCTTAAGGAGCACGAGTTCCCCGCAGGGGTGACCCCAATTCCAAAGGGTAAATTGGTTACGAAGAACCTTGACCCGCACAAGAAAGCTTAAGAAGGACTTGTCCCCGTAACAACCCAAAAGGGGAAAGTTATGTGGGTTCACCCCGATTTACTAAAGGATGAACAGTGGACTACCACAGGGGGTTACAAGGAAAGCTCGCCTATATTCGACGCTTCATTTCTAACCTATCTGGACGATGCCAGCCATTCTCCAAACTTATGAAAAAGAGGTTTCTTTCGTATGGGATGAGGCATGTCAACATGCATTTGATGACCTCAAAGAGTATCTCACTAACCTCCTGTTTTTATTGCACCGGTCCCTGGGCAGCCCTTTCTTATATATGTAAGGCCATGGATAATGCTTTAGGAGCATTACTTGCTCAATATAATGAGCACGGCCATGAACACGCCCTGTAATACTTAAGCAGGACAATGATCGGAGCCGAGCGTCGGTACACCCCGATCGAAAAAGAATGTTTAGCCCTAGTGTTCGCTGTTCAGAAAATGCGACACTATCTTTCTGGGAAAACAATTCATGTCATATCACGGGTTAATCCCCTGAAAATTCTGATGACAAAACCGGGATCCTTAAAATGGTCGGTTAGCAAAATGGGCTCTACTATTGTCGCCATATGACATACACTTCGTTCCTCAAAAAGCAATGAAGGGACAGGCAATTGCCAATTTCTTAGCAGACCATCCAATCTGGTCCAATTCTAAACAGACGTCAGAGATCAACACAGTTAGCAAAGAACAACCATGGCAAATGTTCTTTGATGGTGCTGCCAGACGATCTGCTGCTGAAGTGGGGGTTGTGCTAATATCCCCACATAAACATCTATTACCTAACGGTTACTCATTAATAGAACCGTGCACGAATAATGTGGCGGAATACAACGCGCTCATTATTGGCCTAAAGTTGGCTCTGCAACTGGGGGTGAATTATCTAGAGGCATATGGAGACTCTAAACTTATTGTCAACCAAATGACAGGAGAGTATGAAGTCAGACATGAAGCCCTCATCCCTTATCATCAGCTAGCCATCGAACTAGCATGGTACTTTGAACAATTTTACATCTCTCATATATCTCGAAATGAGAACATTTATGCAGATGTTCTTGCCGCATTAGCCGTGACATTGGCAATCCCGCCGGGTGAAGCAAAAAGCATCACTATTGGAAGCAAAGAGCTCCTCCATCCAGATACTGTTTTTCAAAATAAAGAAGTATGCCAAGCAGGCTTAACTTTGGAACCCCATGATTGGCGATTTCCGTTTGTGGATTATACTTTACATGGGATATTACCAGAGGATCCAAAGGAAGCCACCTCGATAAAGAGGAAGACCCAGAGATTTTATTATGACCATAAGCTTCAGACTTTGTTATAGAAAGTCAAGAGATGGTCTGCTGCTACGCTGCATATTAAAAGCAGAAGCATAAAAAGTGCTGAGGGAAACACATGATGGAGTATGTGGAGCTCATCAGCCCGGTCCAAAACTCGGAGACCGCATAAGAAGGCTAGAATACTACTGGCCAAAGATGATTACCGAGGCAATGGCATACGCTAAACGATGTCATGCATGCCAGGTACATGCTAACTTTATTCATCAACCCCCATAATACTTGCACAATACCGTTGCTAGTTGGCCATTCGAGGCATGGAGAATGGATATTGTGGGGCCTATAACTCCCCCGTCGTCCAGGGGACATCGGTTTATTCTTGCAATAACCGATTATTTTTCAAAATGGGCCGAACCGTGCCCATGAAAGAAGTGAAAACGACAGATGTGATCAAATTCATCAAGCATCATGTCATTTACCGTTTTGGCATTCCCCGACGGATCATTCATGATAATGGTCCGCAATTCATCAGTCAGGGATTCTCCAGATTCTGCAATAAGTTCAGAATCAAAGATATTGCTTCAACGTCATATAACCCCACGGCAAATGGGTTGGCCGAAGCATTCAACAAGACAATCATTAAACTCTTTCAGAAGTTTGTTTCTTCCAATAAACGAGATTGGGATGAAAAACTAGGAGAGTGCCTGTGGGCTTATCACACCACTGTTCGAAACCCAACAAAAGCTACTCCATTCTCTTTGGTCTATGGAAGCGAGGTCGTCTTGCCTCTCAAAATTCAGATTCCATCACTAAGAGTGGCCTTAGCCACAAAGATGACGACAGAAGAGCGCCATCAACAAAGACTGCGAGGATTAGAGGCGTTAAATGAAAAGCGTCTCAGGGCTCAACAACAAATTGAGTTGTATCAAGCCCGAATCTCACAAATGTTCAATAAGAACGTTAAACCAAGGACCTTTAAATAAGAAGACTTGGTTCTGGCTATTAAAAAGCCAATGGTTCTAACCCACAAGACTAAGGATAAATTTGAACCCAAGTGGGAAGGACCGTTCATCATGGAGACTGTATACTCCAGTGGAGCCTATCGCTTAATGAATCAGAATGGCGACAGGATGATGATGCCGATCAATGGCAAATTTCTGAAGAATACTATGCTTAATATCCCTGAAAGTACGTGCCTCCATTTGTCCAAGTTACGCAGATGAGCACTTGGACTTCTTCATAAAATTCTTAGCATGCGCAATTGGGCACCTCTGCCGAAATTCGATGAAACCTAACACGATCATCTTTCGTGTGCCCAGTTCAAGTTACGCACGAGAGCCTTGACACGCCTCCATTAGTTCAAGTTACGCAGATGAGCACTTGGACTCCTTCTTAGGCATGCGCAATTGGGCGCCTCTGCCGAAATTCGATGAATCCTAACACGATCATCTTTGGTGTGCCCAGTTCAAGTTACGCACGAGAGCCTTGAACCGCCTCCATTAGTTCAAGTTACGCAGATGAGCACTTGGACTCCTTCTTAGGCATGCGCAATTGAGTGCCTCTGCCGAAATTCGATGAATCCTAACACGATCATCTTTGGTGTGCCCAGTTCAAGTTACGCATGAGAGCCTTGAACTGCCTCCATTTGTTCAAGTTACGCCGATGAGCACTTGGACTCCTTCTTAGGCATGCGCAATTGGGCGCCTCTACCGAAATTTGATGAATTCTAACATGATCATCTTTGGTGTGCCCAGTTCAAGTTACGCATGAGAGCCTTGAACCGCCTCCAATCAAACTCTAGGCATGCGCAATTAGGCGCCTCTGCCAAAAATTTGGTAATCCTGACACGATTACCTCGGTATTATCAGTCTGAGTTACACAGATGAGCCTTGGACTGCTTTACCTAACAACTAAATCATTTTGATGACAAGTTATTTGTTGTGCAAACAAATTTTGTAGCCAGCAGGTAAAAGAATCAAATGATTATCTTTATTTCATCGACAAAAGAATGAAGTTACAAAAATTCTCTCTTTTATTACAAGTTCTTATTACAAAAAGAATGAAGAATAAAAGAATAAAAGGAAACTATGGATCTCCTAGATGCTTCAATTTATTCATCGCCTCGTCAATCACTCGACGATGAGTCGCTTCCACGGAGTATTGAGCCTGCCGGAGTAAGTCATCATCATTCATTGCAAGTTGCTGGGTTAGATGCTGACGAGACTCTTCCATAGCACGGCTTCTTATTGTCTCCTCCTGCTCGACCTGCTCTCGTTGTAGGATCAGCGCTTCCCGTTTCTTAACGGATTCCCCTAATTGAAGCTCGTTGGCTACTAAGACCGCCCGAGCTCTAGCAATGGTCTCCTGGGCTTTAAGGATGGCGGCCTGACTCCCCTCAATCTCGGAGTCCACCACATCCAAACCCCTAAGAATGGACTCCCGACTAGCCTGGAGATCTGCCAACTCCCGAGACCATCCTTCTTCCTATCGTATCAATTCCTCTCGACGCGCCGCTAACTCCATCCGAAGCCGCGCTAACTCTATTTCGGTGATCGCTTCCACGTCCACTTGACGAACAGTGTTTAGCGTGTTCACCTGCTCTTCTAAAGTATTAAAGCGGGCCCGGTAGGGAGCTGCTCAGTCCTGTCCCCCGATTCTTTCAATATTATCCAAATAGCTGGATAACATCGGACGGCCGAGACTAAAGAAATTTATTCCGCCAGAAATCATCCCGATGCATCTTCTTAGCAATCGCATAAAATCATTAACGCTGTGGTTGAAAAGTTCCTCAAAAGGATCCACGGTGTCTGCATTTAAAGCAGGCAGCGCTAAAGAAGACGTCGCTGAAGAAGGAGCGGTATCCACTGGAATTGAAGAGGAAGAAGCTCGTCCCTGTATCAAGTTCATAATATGCGGGGCCAGTAAAGCCAATGCAGACCTGGCAGAACTGGGAACCCGAGGAGAAGCATCTCTGGTACAGATCATTTGAGCAGTACTACTAACTGGAGTAGATGATGGAGTTTTCTCACCAGAAGCTCCTTCTGTGGTAGAAGTGACTTCAAACGAGAATTTCAAATTTTCCTCGTCTCCCGTTGGCGGAAGACTTGGAGATAGGGGAGTCACGGATGTCTCAACAACCATTATTGTTGATGATGTTAAAATATCAGGCTGAGAAACAGAAGGTGCACCAGAAATTACTGGAAAGATCTCCGTGGAGCAGACCGACGGTGTTGGAGACGGCAGACTCGGAGACGGTGTAGCCTCTTTTGCGGCGGCCGCAATGACAACTTCCGTTCTTTCATCACTCCCTAGTTCATCAAGGAGAGGAATTGATGGGGAAACTGGGCATGTGGTCGGTGTGAAATAGTCAGCATCAAATTCACTTGCAGAACTACCCAAACCACAAACTGAGCCAGTCGTACCAGAATAGTCCACTCTCTCCTCGGATTCCCCCTTGGTAGTCGAATGCATCGGTGAGAGGGGGTGGCCACCTGTACCTCAGAAAAGCAAAACAAAGAGTGTTGCATACAAATACAGAAAAATGAATATAAGATAGAGTATAAAAGCTGAAAGAACCATACCTGGAGATATAAGTCCAGTTGTCGGACTTGAAGGAGGAGCCGCCGTTATTTCCAGGAGCATACCCGTCTATCTACCCAATGGTTGCGCCGCAGGGTGTTCGACAGGATCTACCGTCGGAAGAGCCGGAACCTCGGGAGCACTTGGAGCCCCAGTAGGTCCACTCTCCCCTGCCGGCGCTGGAGGTAGAGTTGAAGCCAGCAGATCCGAAGCAAACTTGACAGCCGCTTCCTGGGGGGCTACTAGAGTTCCTGGAGCCAACTTCTTCTTCTTTTTGGCAGGCCCTTTCTTTGGGGCACCGCAACGTTTGAGGGTCGGGCTCAGGGGGCGAATGACGACATGTTGGGGAGCACCTCCAACATCAGTGTTGTCATCATCATTATTATCATTATCATCGTCAGACTCGCTGACGTCTGAGGGTTCGGCCGCTGCACCAAGGAATTCATCCATTCCTTTTACTCTCACTCTTGAAGCACCTTGGCGGCTAATGTAGAAAGCCTCAATCTCCTTGCAACAGCTTCGGTTGATGGAGAAGTGGGGCACGTCAGCATTTGCAATGCTGAACCATGTGCAAAAGCTAAGAGTCATGGTCAGTTCTGGCGACTTCTGTGGCAGGATGAATTCAGCTCCAGTCCCACCAGCTGCAAAATGAAACCAGCCGCGGGCACCCTCGTACAAATTTCCCTCATAGGCAAAATTCTTGTTCGGATTACCCACATAAAGTTGGGAATATCCGAATTGGCGAGCGAAGTGGCTCGGAGTGTACGGTTCGATAAGACATTTACCATCTTGACGATACACCAGGTGCCCGGGTCGGATGTTAAGGAGCCACCAGAACGCTCCTGAGGATAAGGCAATGAAGTTATCTGCTCCCGTAATATCCTTCAATTTTAACTCATATCCACAACCAGGAAAGTCGGAGAAGCACCGGAAGATCTCATAATTTTGGTGATGCCGGAGAGTCTTCCGGATTTAAGACATATAGTGATGCTTCCATGAAGAGAGCTCGTATAACTCCACAAAGTAGGACTTGTCACCAGAGCGGTGTGAAGCAGCACTCATTAGAGACGGGCAATGCATGACGAGCCACGCCATCAGATAGGTGTAAGGCATCTCCACCCTAGGGTTCGGAGTCTTCACCTGGGCAATCTCTTTCGACTTGCCTTTCCCTTTCCCCTTACCCTTATCAGCAGGGATGAAGTCATTGCAGAGTATTCGCAGTCCATACTGTAGATTGCACACCATGGCGGGAAGAAGTCCGAAAGGTCAGCCGTATGTAAGGAGAACTGCTGGATATACCACAATCATTGCAATTGCCTCTTTTGGTAATGACGGCACAACACATCTTTTCAACCACAGTATCAAGAATCCAGCAATAAGACCTCTATTGGATACTGGGGACTGAGCTTGACAGTGGTAACTCTTAAAGGAGATGCCAGGACCGAATCCACCTTTGTTGGATTCAGTAGTATAATACATTAGCCGGGTCTTAGCGATGCGGCGATCGATCTCCGTGATGTAGACAGGAGCATAGCCATGGATAGTTGCTGAACTATCCTTAGAATTCAAATTAGCAAAAAGGTACTCGGCCCATTTCTTGTGGCCGATACCCTGATTACGCACACCTGCCATGTCAACACAGATGCGGTAATGGCACATCATCTCCCAGTATGTAGCATAGATGCGCTCGTCCTTCGCCATCAGCATGTTCAACTCTTTGGTAGTGGGGATGTACTCTTCTTATGGAATTTCTCCCATTGAAAGCCCAGATACCTCAAACATCTCGTGGAGAGCGAACCCTAGCTCACCCACTGACGTAAATAGGGTGCAGGTCTCACAGTTGTACATATCCAGAAAGCAAAAGAAATGATAAGCACTCTGAGGAAACCCAAATTGAACATTTCTGATGGCCTTGTATAAACCAATCTCCTTCAGAATGGGTTCATGGGAATCCAACATATATTGAACAAGGCGGGCCCATCACATGTTGCCAGATAAATAAACCCAGCCAGGCATCTTGAAGTCACTAGCCTGGTATTGGCCTTCTTTTGCCAGGAACTCACTCAGGAAAGTTCGTGCGCGGATCGGAACCTCTCCTACTGGGTGCTCCTTGCTAAATCTGCCTGGAAGCAAACCAGTAATACATCTGGTGGGGCCATCTTGATAAGCCCCATGTGCGCCTAATTTATCCGTTGGGATGCCGTCTTGTTCTTGAGTTAACCCCCACTCTAATTCACGATGCATCGCCAGCCTCTGAAGATAGATCAAGGGATAGCCACGCTCCATTCTAGGCAGAAACATTAAAACTTCGCTATAGTTATAGAGCCACATGCACTCCTCTTCAAAGAGGATCTGGTCTGATTGCTCCATCTTATCCCCAAAGAGAAATGCGGGCTTCTCTAGCACTTCTCTGTTCATGGCTTCGAAGGCCGCATCAGTTATAATCTCTCATGCAGTAGTGGGATGATATTTGATCAACTTCTCCCTGCGCTCTCTCGAATCTGGTTTGTATGCGGTCAGGATGGTGGTGAAGCGAAATTGAGCTGATGGATCAGAGCCCCCAGCAAAACCAAAGTAGTGCTTATGGGGAAGAGCTTCCACCGAATACCCTACTGCAAAAAGGAAAATCAAAGTTAGAAAAGTTTCTACAAAATAGAAAATTTTTCTAAGTATGGAAACGCAAAGCTAAAAATTAGATCGTGCGAAGCTAAAAAAAACTCCGCTCGAAGCTAAAAATTAGACCATGCGAAGCTAAAAGTAACTCCGCGCGAAGCTAAAAATTAGACCACGCAGAAGTCAAAAAGATAACCTCGCATTTCGAACGCGACTAGTACTCAAAATAGCCTCGCCTTTCAACGCGACAGCTACTCAAAATAGCCTCGTGTTTCAACGCGACTGCTACTCAAAATAGCCTCGCATTTCAACGCGACTGCTGCTCAACATAGCCTTGCGTTTCAACGCGACTGCTACTCAAAATAGGCTCGCGTTTCAACGCGACTGCTAATCAAATAGCCCCGCGCTTCAAAACGCGAGGATGACGCGATAGCTTCGCGTAAGAAGAAAACCAGAGGCTTTTCTTCTTCTCCAAGCCATACGACCGGAGTACGGCGATCTCGCCGGTGATCGATCGGTTAGAACCAAGCCAAATCACTCTAAAAATATTTTAAATAGAGAGATTCTTACCCCCAATAGGCGTAGCGTGGGCTGGCCCGCCGCTGCCATGACCGCTGCCGCCACTACTTGTGCCAGTTGCCGATGATGGGGCTGCATGAGAAGAGGCAAGAGTCTTGGGCGCCATTGCTTGAAAAATTGAGGAAAATCGACGGGAAATCGGGAGAAACTCGGTTGGAAAAATGCTCGGGTCGCCTGAACTCTGATCGCCTGAATCTCCAAGTCTCTGGAAAATTGTCAAATGAAGTAAGAAAGAAGAGGAATAGAGATTCCATTTAAATGAAAGAAACCGCCTTTTGGAATTCGGCGCGAGTTTTGGAGAAAATAACTGACCAGTTACTCTCCAAAACGCGAAGCTATTAGCTTCGCATGATGATGGAAAAACGCGAAGTTATTAACTCCGCGCAAATATGCAAAACGCGAGGCTAACTTGGTATTTTAGCTTCGTGTTCTTGGATTTTTGGCGAAGTGCAATTAGGCACTTCCACCTAAGTTAAGATGATCTTTACCCGATCATCTTGGTATTAATAATCTAAGTTACGCAAATGAGCCTTAGATTATTTTATCAAAATTATAAACCATCTATTTGTTGAGCAAGCAAGATTCTTGAAGCTGACAGATAGAAAGGAAAATATTTGCCTTTATTTCATAAAAAAAAAAGATTACAAAAGAAGAGGGAGTTATAACTCTCCCAAACGCTTCTACATATTCATCGACTCATCAATAACCTAAAGGCGAGATTCCTCCGTGGGGTGTTGAAGTTCAATTCCGATGTTCACATACAAAAGATCTCCTCTGCAAATGTCAACTATGATCTGTTTAAAGTTCTTAGTGGATCATCTGAAGATACTGCTACAAGAATCCTAATGAATATTAACAAGTTGGATTCGACATGCCACAAGCCCTTATATGATCATCTCCATCGCTTTGGAAAGTAACAAAGATTGTCATCTAACATAAATGGTCTTCAAGAAAACTTAATGGGCTGCCGCAGAGTTCTTGTAACTCCTTCAAAAGTTTATCTTTTGGAGCCAGAGTTTGAAAACTGCAACTATGTTGTAAAGCATATGCTTCTGGTTTCCTTAGAGTTACTTTTGCTGATGAAGATCGGTGCACGGCCAGCCTTTGAAGATATATCAGGGAAAAGCTACACTCCACGCTGGCTAGAGATATCAGTAAGTCATCAGACTGAATCTTGTTCACTGCAAAAGAAGAATCAGGAGTTCGACAAAATTTGAAAAATCTTCTAAGTATAAAAACGCGGAGCTAAGCTAACTCCGCGTGCAGCTGAAGAAATAGCCTCGCGTTAAAACGCGACTGCTAATCAAAATAGCCCCGCGTTTCAAGTGCGAGGATGACGCGATAACTTCGCGTAGAGAAAGATCAGAGTTCCTCTCTGACTTCTACATCTCCTTCAAGCCTTACGGCCGAAGAACGGCGATCTCGCCGGTGAAGTAAGCAATTGGCCGGTTAAAATTGAGCCAAAACCTCCAAAATGGTTCTAAAAAGACCAAAAGTTAAGGTTTTTACCTTCAAAAGACACATCATAAACTGGTTCGCCGTTGTGTCTACTTCCACGGCCGCTGCCGCTAATGCCAGCCAACGTGCATAAAGCCAAACTCTTCTGGAGCAACATCTTAAACGGAGAGATCAGTCGAAGATTGTTTGTCGACATGAGTCACTCGATTGCTGGAGCTCCGGATTCTTCAAACTCTTCCAATGAAGAAGGAGATGAATCAAAGACTCTATTTAAACAAGATTTCCGCCTCTTGGTATTCGGCGCAGAAATTCAAGAGAAATTAATGAAGCAATTACTCATTTCACTGAAAAAGTGAAGCTAATTAGCTCCGCGTAGGCGAGCAAAACGCGAGATAAACTTGGTATTTTAACTTCACATTGAAGGATCCAAAGTATTTCAAAATTTGCTAAGTTCTAAGCCATTTTGAAAACTTTAGAGGGGGTTCTGTTGGCAGTGAAAAT